>OU343145.1:14252500-15670000 GCA_910594945.2 Amphipyra berbera
GTCATTAGCATCATCCCAAAGTTAAGAATGCAGATGTTTAATACTATAATTATGATAATGAAAACTTAAAGTATACCACTGCCGTCAAGCAATAAGACAAGAATAAAAATAACCCGGGAGAAGAATGATATGTTAAAAAATTTCGAATATTCACCCAGAAACTATAGAACGCCACATGCTACGACCCTTACAAACTCCTTTCGCTTCATCCACATTCATACATCTTGTCATACACGCACGCCGGTTGAGAGTACTACGCACCTGTCCTTTGTGAAGAACATCACCAATAACATCGATGTATGTCCTACTAGGGCGTCCTCTACCGGCGTTTCCATTGACAGCCGCCTTATAAATTCCTTTAGTTAAACGCTGCTCACTCATTCACTCAACATGACTAAACTACCTAAGCATACTCCTTTCAATTTTAGTCACTGTTAGCTACACCAACAATAAAGCTAAATGCGGCCCTGCGCCCAGTACGGTCCTGTGTCGCGCGGAAGGAGGCGCGCGGGTGGAGCGGCGCGCGGAGCTGCGAGCGCCAGAACCAATAAGTCAGCGGCGACGACTACACGTTACTTATATAAAAAATGTACCTACTACGTACTTAACATAAATAACTTATCATAAAGTAACAAAGACGAATTTCAATGTAATAAGCCTACAACCCTGCTACAACAGTCACTAATCATCTTTTAAACCACAACTTTGTCTAATCTCATCAATCATCATTCTTCAATCTATTATTCAAAGTTACACCGCACATGCTATTTAATTAAATTGAAAACATTATTTATATCTATGATTGAAACAAATAGTGCTTGTCGCAAAAAAAATAACTAGAATGTTATAGGACTGTGGCGGCATCTATCGCACCACATGCGAACTATCCTGCATCGCGGTCTCAAAGTTTGACACGCAGATAGTATATATACAAGTTCCCAACATCAACCGTTGGGCAGTGGCCCGCCAGGCACAAGACCCGCTTGGTAGGAGGATCCTCCCGCCTCGTTGGAGGAACACGATACCCGCTTGGTAGGAGGATCCTCCCGCCTCGTTGGAGGAACACGATACCCGCTTGGTAGGAGGATCCTCCCGCCTCGTTGGAGGAACACGATACCCGCTTGGTAGGAGGATCCTCCCGCCTCGTTGGAGGAACACGATACCCGCTTGGTAGGAGGATCCTCCCGCCTCGTTGGAGGAACACGATACCCGCTTGGTAGGAGGATCCTCCCGCCTCGTTGGAGGAACACGATACCCGCTTGGTAGGAGGATCCTCCCGCCTCGTTGGAGGAACACGATACCCGCTTGGTAGGAGGATCCTCCCGCCTCGTTGGAGGAACACGATACCCGCTTGGTAGGAGGATCCTCCCGCCTCGTTGGAGGAACACGATACCCGCTTGGTAGGAGGATCCTCCCGCCTCGTTGGAGGAACACGATACCCGCTTGGTAGGAGGATCCTCCCGCCTCGTTGGAGGAACACGATACCCGCTTGGTAGGAGGATCCTCCCGCCTCGTTGGAGGAACACGATACCCGCTTGGTAGGAGGATCCTCCCGCCTCGTTGGAGGAACACGATACCCGCTTGGTAGGAGGATCCTCCCGCCTCGTTGGAGGAACACGATACCCGCTTGGTAGGAGGATCCTCCCGCCTCGTTGGAGGAACACGATACCCGCTTGGTAGGAGGATCCTCCCGCCTCGTTGGAGGAACACGATACCCGCTTGGTAGGAGGATCCTCCCGCCTCGTTGGAGGAACACGATACCCGCTTGGTAGGAGGATCCTCCCGCCTCGTTGGAGGAACACGATACCCGCTTGGTAGGAGGATCCTCCCGCCTCGTTGGAGGAACACGATACCCGCTTGGTAGGAGGATCCTCCCGCCTCGTTGGAGGAACACGATACCCGCTTGGTAGGAGGATTCTCCCGCCTCGTTGGAGGAACACGATACCCGCTTGGTAGGAGGATCCTCCCGCCTCGTTGGAGGAACACGATACCCGCTTGGTAGGAGGATCCTCCCGCCTCGTTGGAGGAACACGATACCCGCTTGGTAGGAGGATCCTCCCGCCTCGTTGGAGGAACACGATACCCGCTTGGTAGGAGGATCCTCCCGCCTCGTTGGAGGAACACGATACCTCGTTCCTCCACAGGACAGTTGTATTTTCGATTTAAAATTCTCTTACATTAGCGATACGTTTACGATACTATGCGTCAAACGCTCGTGGTAGACCTACAGCGCACGCACGGTTTTTATGATAATTATCAAGCGCGGATCATTTGCGATTTGCGAGGTTAAGCTGCGCTTGCCGCGGTCAGTCTGTGGATGAGGTTGACCGTTCGTCATACATCGAGACCCCCATGCTTCGGAAAACACGTTAAACTGTCTGTCCCGGGTGTCATACGAATACTTATGCCAGTCATTACCGGTAGTCAGAAGTCTGGGAGTCTGACAACCGGTCTAATTTTAGAAATTCGGCATTGCTCAGTAACTGGGTTGCGGAGGTCTGACGGCAGTCGCTCCGTGTAAAATACTGGTATTCAGCCGCATCTGGTTAGACTGGAAGTTGACCCCAATATAGTTGGGAAAAGGCTGAGAAGAACATTCTATTTATACAAGGTTAGTCGGAAATGGGGTACTAAGCCGCGGGCCACTTAATGTATCGCTGATGATTGTTTTAAAGAAAGCATTTAAATTTTAAAATTCGATAAAAAAAATCCATGAAAAATTATTTTTATTTTAGTTTTTTCAAAAAAAAAGTCATCCCTGCTTTAGTTATGAATTCAGAAAATGGAGTTTCTAATCCGTGACCCCAAATATGACGTAAAAGGTAAACACGTCTGATCATAGCTGAGGATAGACAGAATTTAGCGTAGTTTTTATGAAATCTTTGAACAGCTATTTCTCTTGAACTATTGACTTTTGGGGAAAGTTGTAGAACAAAAGTTATCCATTATTATGGGTATTATTACCCTTTCGGCTTTGTACCCCCTTTCCGACTAACCTTGTATATTTAAGAGCTGTAGTGAACTACTGGCTACAATTAACACTACCAATAAAAGTATAATGTCAGTTACCTGTCCCCCTTATTGTCGCTACTCTTCTCCTTATCCTCCCCGTTGAACTTGTAGTACGAGGTGGTGGGCTGCTGCGTGGATGCTACGAGGCAGTAGGTCTTTGACTCCAGGTGGAACGTGACGAAGTGCGGAGTGACGCGGAGAGGGACCTTCCGCACGGGCCACCACGCGTCGTACGACAGGTGGGTGGGCAGCGCGCTGATGCGCAGCGACGACTGGGGGGGGAGGGTAGGGGGGGTTACATCATTTTGTATGACACAGTACACACTTTAGCTAATACTGTGCTTACCCGATTGCCGAGGTAAACCTCTTATATTAACATAACATCACGCCTGTATTCCCCGAAGGGTTAGGCAGAGATGTATAGTAACACCTTCATTTCGCCGTTATGTTTAAGTCCCATGTAATAGGGGGCAAGCCTAAAGCCATCAACCGGGCACAAATCCAAACTCCTGGCTGCTAATATAGAATTCCACACGGAAAAACCCAATAACACTTTACTCGACCTGGAGATCGAATCCAGGACCTCACGATCAGCTGTCGCGCTTACCAACACTAGACCAACTAACTAACTTGTAACTTGTAACCTCTTATACTACTCATTCCAATTGCTGTTAGGATAAGAACTTTTAGATTGGAGCGCTGTTTGATGACCACTGAGAACTATGGGTAACGTCAGCAACGCTATCGAGATGATTTATTCCTGCATTGTATTTATTTATGACTAGCGGCCCGTCCCGGCTTCGCACGGGTGGACATTTTTCCCGTTTTGGCAACATTTTTCATTTATGCTCCGCTCCTATTGGTCGTAGCGTGATGTTATATAGCCTATAACATATTATATTGTTATATTGGCTTTCCGTGTTTACTATATACTTTTGTTAATTCAGTTTTTTCTTTAGCTGTAAGTCTTCCATGTTTTAAATAAATAAATAACCTTCCTCGATAAATAGACTATCCAACACAAAAAGATTTTTTCAATTCCAACCAGTAGTTCCTGAGATTAGCGCGTGCAAATAAACAAACTCTTTAGCTTTATAATATTAGTATAGATACTTTCTGACTAAAATAAGAGCTAAAAGACGTAATGGGCTAAAAAGTCGTGCTCGGGACATAGTTATGAGAGTAAATGATTATTTTGAAAGAAAAAAAAACGAGTGCTTATACAACGTGTTACAAAAATACCCCTAAAGCCGAAAGGGGGTTAAAAGGTACCTTGTAAAGACTCTATTGGCAATATTTGAAAACCGTAATATGACTCAAAAAAAAAATTGGATAAAACATAAAATAATCAACATTGAAACGCAACCCTGAAAACATAAAACTAAAGAGTAGACTACCCAGAAAGTTATTTACATTCTTACCTAATTTCCTTCTAATTTATCTGGGACTGCTTTTTTTCGGTTTAATAAATATTTTCTGTTTCATGGGGAATTACATAACACGTTGTATATTTAAGAAATATTTACTGGTTAAATTCACCCAATTGTTTTTCTGACGATACACGTAATCACTGCCGCGTAACCTAATCCTGACCTAATAAACGTACTCCTAACAGCATTTGGTTCATACTGTACACTTAAAACCACTTATTAACATCGATTCATATTTTACTCATGGAAAATGGTAATATTTACATAGTATAAAACAAAGTCGCTCCTGCTGTCTGTACGCTTAGATCTTTTAAACTACGCAACGGATTTTAATGCAGTTTTCAGCAATAGATAGTGATTCAAGAGGAAGGTTTATATGCCCCACATTAGTATCTACATTGCACCCGTGCGAAGCCGGGGCGGGTCGCTAGTTTTGTATAAACAGAGGTAATATGCGTATAAATGTAACTAAAGGCTGGTTTACATAGGGATAATTTTCTCGAAGCGAGATTCGTTCTGTCTTTATTCTTCTCGGCGAGGAAAACAGAGATGCCACAAGACTCACTTTGAGAAACTATCTTCGTGAAAATCAGCCTTTATGCTTCCAGACCCTGACGCATGCTTAAGCATACCAATAAGAAAGCATGCTTATCTAACTGATCGGGATCGAACATATCGCATACTCGTCACTGGAGATGAGCAAGAACGCCTAAACATGTTTACGCAGCTGAAAACACATGATTTTTGCGAATAGATGGTGATTTATAATTTAATTTTCTAGAAATCTTATATCATGGTTACCTTAGCGTTAAAGTACAAGAATCCCTGCGGACAGTTGGTGTTGTTGAAGGGCGCGAAGGTGGCGACGGGCGCCTCCTCCGCGCACAGCGGGTGCAGGCGCAGCTCGCCGCGCGCCGACAGGAACAGGAAGTACGGCGACACGCCGCAGATGAACACGCCGTTGTACCCGCCCACGTTACCTGGGATAACAATACTAAATGATTAGATCAATAAAGCTTAAGCCAGATCTGCTGCGACCATATTTTGTTAGAAATATAACATGTTTTTCTAACAAAATTGGGGCGTGGCCTAGCTTGGTCGAACAAAAACAGGCAAATATGATATCAGAAATGAATGGAAAATATCCCCCGCGTTCGCCTGCGGGGGGAATGGATTAAACTGCATAAACATTCGTCATTACATTTTTTTTGTCATCTATCATATTAATTAATAGCAATAAGTATAACACTGTTCGTAAACTTTTTGTTTATTAAATTGCAGCAGACCGCATTTTATCGGTAACATGTTCACTAAACATGACTTAATTACCAACAACCTATTTCTCATTTTGTGAAAAAAAAAACTGGCTGATTCAAACCGAAAAGAGCCGACTAGTTACGATGGTCTGCCGTCGTGTCTGCCATCGCGAGCGTCGCCACACAACAGCCGCTCTCACACCCGAACTGCCGCATTAGATGTTTCGCATCAAAAACAACTTACGCACAAGACTTCTCGATAGTCTCGATTGTCAACTCATCTTTTTCCTGTACCTACGTATTTTGATGCTTTTCTTTTTAACCCTAAGGTTGACTGGTAGAGAATGCCTTATGGCATTAAGTCCGCCTTATGTACCACAATAGTGCATAGAAGTATAAATAAATAAATAATAATAGTCACATACACATATCTATACTATAATATTATAAAGAGGAAAGATTTGGATTTTTACATTTTTGTATGTAACGAATAAACTTAAAAAATACAGGACCGATTTCAAAAATTATTTTGCCGTTAGAAAGCTACATTATCACTGAGTAACATAGGCTACGGGCGGAGCCGTGAGGACACAGCTAGTAGCTAATACATGATGAATATATGACTCGCGATAAGTCTCAGGGTATGAGAGCTGACAAATGTATTTTAGTACACTCCTAAATAAGCTAATTACGTCCCTTAGTACTATAGGATAGCCTATAACCATGTATCGAACACTATTCTTACCCTGTACATTTTTATTAGGAAAAGGTATCTTATACCTTTAAACGAGCAATTCTTGTATATATATATATAATCTGAATCTCGGAAACGGCTCCAACGATTTTCATGAAACTTAGTATGCAGGGGGTTTCGGGGGCGATAAATCGATCTAGCTAGGTTTCATTTTTAGAAAACGTCGTTTTATCCGTGTTTTCAGGCAGTGAAAAACTGCTACAATATTATTAGAATACGAAGGTAAATTTCGCCACCATCTGCAAGGTTATAATAGCTTAAGTGGAAAATCGGGCGGTCCCGAAACCAGAAAACCCCGGATCGAGTCCAGATGGTGATTTTTTCCCCTTTTCTTTTCAAGTTCCTTCTTTTTCTTTTTTCCGTTTTTTTTTTCTTTCCAAAAAACACGATTTACCAAAAAAAAAAACCGAGTGAAGCTCGGTCATCCAGGTACTTACCGTTATGTAAACGGCGAAGGAAAACATCGTGAGGAAACCTGCACACCTGAGATGACTACAAAATGTTCTCGATGTGTAGTCGACCAACCCGCACCAGGCTAGCGTGGCGGACTAAGTCATAAACCTTTCTCATTTTGAGAAGAGGCCCGTGTCCAGCAGTGGGACAGTAATAGGCTGATTATATTATTACAATTATGTTACTCGCCCAAAATTAGTTTACAAGACAGGTCACAGGACTGCCTCATTGGTCTAGTGGTGGCAAGCACGACTGCTGATCATGAGGTCCTGGGTTCGATCTCCACGTCGGACAGAGTGTTTATGAGTTTTTCCGTGTGGAATTCCTCAATAGCAGCCCGGAGTTTGGATTTGTGCCCGGTTGATGGCAATAGGCTCGTTCCCTTACATGAGACTTAAACATAACGGCGAAATGAGGGTGTTACTATTTGCCGAACCCTTCGGGAAATACAGGCGTAATGTTATGATATTGTAACTCACCGAAGTACCGACACTGTCGCACATTCTCCTTCAACAAGGCGGTCTCGTACGAGTCCTCGGGTGTGGTCAGCGGCGCCGCGCTGTACCCGAACGGGAACGACAGGCGGGAGCGGCTGAACCGGAGCTTCAAGTTGCCGCGAGGGTACTTGTAGGCCTGCAAATAATGGATCGAATTAGTAATGTCAAGTAGTTGACTACAGTCATAATCAGAACGTCTTACCCCGAGTTTACACCCAAGGTATAAAACATGTATTCTACATGTATCAGTTTTCTTTTTCTCTTCTTTATCGTTGCCCCACACTGGGATTTCTCCTATATCGTGGGTGCGTTTTCGTTCTGCCTAGCCTTTTTCCCAACAATGTTGGGGTCAGCTTCCAGTATTTTACAAGGAGCGACTGCCATCAGACCTACGCAACCCAATTACTGGGCAATACTGATATCCTAAAGATGGACCACCTGTCAGACTTTCGGGCTTCTCACTCCCCGTAACGACTGCCATAGGTATTCGTATGACACCCGGGCCCGACTGTTTAACGTGCTCTCCGAGGCACGGAGGGGCCTCGATGTGTAACGAACGGTCACCCATCTAGAGACCGACCGCGGCAAGCGCAGCTTAACCTTGCAAATCGTATGATCCGCGCAATTGGTAATTAGCCACGAGACCCACAAATCTTAGTCATCTCAAGTCTTACTGCCCCTTATGGATGAGTACAGGAACCACAAAAGCGAACTTAGTATTAATTATCCGCCAGGAACCGGAATATATTTTAAAACCTTAAAGCCTCTAAAACTCTCACCTGATATATCATGAGCTGATCCTCGCACCGCATCAGCATCAGCACCCTGGTCCCCTTATGCCCCACTCCTACCACTAGCAGCTCCTTACACTTATCAGCATCTATGTTCTGACCTCCACTGCTTAACTCTTCGTCTTCAACGCCGCCGCTTGGTATGGGGACTGATTCTAAACTGTCGGCTAGGATCTGTGGAGAAATGTTTCAAATTAGATTAATTAATTAGTAGAGATGTTTAAAGTTAAATGCCATACATTTGACAACTTTTTTTTATGTAAAACATCTAATGCGGCGGTACGGGTGTTGCGTGGCGATGCTCGCGATGGCAGACACACGACAGCAGACCTTCGTAACTCGTCGGCTCTCGTCGGTCTGATTCAGTCAGTTTTTTTTTACAAAATGATTGTCGAAGTTTCACATCTGCCAGGAGTCCCACGACAGCATCTTTTTTTTTAAAATACCTCTCATTTCATGATACATTTACACTTGAGAAAGATCTCCCAAATGAGAGCCGTTTATTACCTAATATGGGCCCTTACGAGTCATTAGTATGTTTGAAGGTGAGACAAAGGCCTATATGAGCTAAAAATGTGAAATAGCCTTCATTTGACAGAATTAAACTGACAAGGAAAAGTTCGAAAGTGACCGGCTTCGATTTGATTCGTTTTAAGATATGTTGCAGAAGCATTGAAAAATAACCGACACGTTTTCTTTTTATCGGTCCAAATGCATATTTTTTTGGGGAAGTCGCCCTTTGAAGTAGCTTTATTTGTAAGTATGTATGTGTGCCTTTCTTAACAATTGGCATGAAGTTGCACAGAATCGTGACAGATGGAAGGAACGGAGGGAGGCCTTTGCCCAGCAGTGGGACAGTACAGGATTATTATAATAATTATCTTTACATAGTAGAATACAAAGTTGCTCCCGCTGTCTGTCTGTCCCTATGTATGCTTAGATTTTAAAAACTACGAAACGGATTTTGATGTGGTTTTTTTTTAATAGATAGAGTGATTCAAGATGTAGGTTTATATGCCCCACATTAGTATCTACATTGCACCCGTGCGAAGCCGGGGCGGGTTGCTAGTTATATAATAATGTATTGGTAAGGGGGCTTGAATTTTTATTGTATTACAAATGTATAATGCTTAGAAATAATATCAACTTTGTATGGAGAACGCCAATAAATATCTAAGTCATGCAACAAAACATATTTTTATTTTTGTTAATTATTTTTGTATACCGTAATTAGTTTTAGTAAGAGATACTGAATGTAACATCAATTGGCTGATCATTGAAATGTGAATATTATAACTACGCTTAGTTGGACAAGTTACACATCATTTTCTTACCCTGTTCCCAGCGCAAGCGTCTCTAACGAGGAAGCTGAGTCTCATCTCAGGTAGGGAGTAGATCTCTAGGTTCCCGTTAAGCCGCAGCACGAACAGCCAGTAGGTGGGCTTCACGTCTATCAGGTATTTCTTCCACCAGCGGGAGATGCGACGCGGCACGCCGGGGTTTTTTGATTGTTCCGCTAACATTATCTGTGGAAGAGAATCTGGTTAAAATCATGGTTCGAAAAGTTTTGGAAAACGTAATGTGATGAGATAGATCTTACCCAGTGCTAGTAACTATGAATTCATAAAAAATAGCAATGTGATGACCTGTGAGCTTCTTCTTTTTCTTATCGTGTGTTCAGTGACTAACCTGGTGTCAGAGTTTATGCCGCCCATGGGCCTCTGACTTGACTTCACATGCCGTCGAGAAATATCTCTTAGCCATGCTGGTTTCCTCACAATATTTTCCTTCACCGTTTTTAAGCAAGTGATAATACAACACGCACATGCATCCGAAAAGTCAGAGGTGCGTGCCTTGGGTTTGAACTCGAGACCTATGAATTGGCAGTCCGACGGTCACACCACTAGGCTATCACTGCTTTTTCCCTGTGAGCTGATGACAACATACTGCGATCACCTATCTGTCTGCCAATCGTAGTAAATATGGCAATATTCCCTGGCCTCCGGCCCATGTTCAGCTGTGAATGTTTACGAGCTGCGTCTGCGGCCGAAGTCGTGGATGCTTTACACATACAAATCTCACATGCACTAACAACCGAACCAAACAACTGTCTATAAGCTATAAAAATATTGTTCCGTGCAATCCGGCAATCCGTAGCGCTGAAAGCCACACGCTCAGTCGCGCACTATACCAGGGATGGCGAACCAATGGCACGCGACACAATATTTTGGGCACGTCACTGATCACAAAATTCATTATGCACTACGAAAAACAGTGTGAAGTACCTAGGTATTATATGACCCAATAATTCCCAAATAACACAAAGTATTTTTTTTTCTTTTATTTGAACTGGGTTTGCTCTTGACTCTAGTCTAGGTCAGAGGAGACAGAGACAAAGTCTACGATGGAGTGAGCCAGGAGTTACCCAGAAGAAGCCTGTTAACGCTAACTTTGAAGAGATTCAGGTTGAATGCGTTCGGGAACACAGACGCAGGTAGTGAGTTCCACTCTTTTGCAGTGCACATTATGAAGGGTGTTTGGAAGCGCTTAGTGCGAATTGGTGGAATGGCAACTAAGTAAGGATGGTAACATGCAGTGCGTCTAGATGTCCGATGGTAGAAGGGGGCCGGTGGGACGAGGTTGTGGAGTTCTTGAGCATACTCTCCGAAGTACATTCTATAGAAGACCGACAAGCAGGCAACCTTGCGGCGATGAGCAAAGCTGTGAAGCTTGGCATCCACCAGTTTTTCGTCGCCAATGAGCCTCTTAGCACTGCGTTCCACTAAGTCAAGCGCAGCAAGTTGATATTTTGTTCAGCCATCCCAAAGGTGGTTGCTTTATAAAGAGTCACAAGCTGTCCAGGCGTAATGTATCACTTCACTCTATATAGGATGCCCAGTTTTTTGGCCGCAGTTTGGGTTTTGTGCTCAATGGTGGCGCCGAAGTTGAGATTGGATGTCAACTCCATGCCTAGGAGCTCAAGCCTATCGGTTACAGGAACAGATGCACCTCGAAAAGTAGGAGTTTGATTGAAACGACTCCTTATTATTACGAAAATTATTTGATGGCACTTCTATGACCTCATTCAACATTTCTTTAGAAAGATGGCACGTTGATACTAAAGGTTCGCCATCCCTGCACTATACCAACTGGGCGGTCGATTAAAAAACACCCTAACTTTACAGGTGTTACTCAAATATTTATTCTTTACACATGGTCTTTTTCTACAATAAGGAATGATTTCCACCAAACGGCTCGCATCGCATTGGATCGGAAAGGATACGAACGGATGCGGCGACAGTCCATCGCGTCCAGCAGGATGTCGACGCATACGATCGGCTCCATACCGTCGCTTGCGAACGTATCCGTTTCTGCGCCTAGTCAAATAGTTTCATTCCTACCGTGTTGACATGTTCTAATTAACGCGACGACAGCCGAAAGCATCCGATCGGATACGACGACAGGCGAACGGAGCCTCCCGCGCCCCGCAGCATACTTTCGGCTACGATCGCGTGTTGCGGAAGACGCCCGCGGTCAAGCTGCTGTGCGCGGTGCGGTAATGTAGACTTTAAATACTGTGTACGCGATTTAATATCGTTTAAAGATTGTAAAATCCGATCCGATGCGATGCGAGCCGTTTGGTGGAAATCATCCTTTAATACATATCTTAGCACTACAGCTGGCTTGGGCTATAAATAATGTAAAAACAATATACTCACGCTAGCCATAGACGCGGGTGTCTGGTCTCCGCCGTATAGCAGTTCATCTTCATCGTTTAGTTCATAAATGGCTCCCGGTTTGAACCCTTCTGCTTTCACGTTCTTGCCCTTCATTTTGCCGACGAATTCGCCTTTCACCTGTTGGTATAAAAAAAATGTCGTTATGTGTAGAAACGTAAAAAAATGTTTTCTTCTATCTGTACACCTTAGCACGCCTTTGAAAATTACGAAAACGAGCTCGTTAATTGAATAATAATATGCTTGTGTCTTTTCTTTGCGAGTGTGTAAAAGAGATAGAGTTAAGCAAGTTCACGAATACTATTGGCGTTTTCGAAATTTGCAAAGACGTAAGAATACAGGTGCAAAGTATGGTCTAGACTAGCCGAAATTGAGATATAAAAAATATAAAAACTTTTACTGTAGGCCTTCAAACAAGAATAAGTCAACTGACAGAATGTTCTGGCCTAATCTAAATTCAATGGGGAAGGCAACGCAACACTAAAGCAGATGGCAGCACTACCATACTTAGTTATTTCCACCAATCAGAACCAGCAGGTTGATATTAACAATAACGTCAAACTCATTGCCACCAATAAGATTGCAGTGGAACAATCGAAAGTGGCGCCATTAGTTCCACAGTTGCCTACCCCATTGCCGTGTGTTAGTTTCGCAAAACACGAAAATGACTCGACCGATTTTGTTTTTTTTTTGTTTTGTTCACCTCTGGGTAGTTTAGGAAAAAAGAAAATAAGGAAAAAAAATTAAAATAAAATTGGTGGTATGACGTTCACCGGGCAGCCAGTGTATTATAAGAAAAACTTAGACCCTGGTATTTTATATTATAAGAACTTAGAGAATAGACTGCCGATTGTCTTGTTCACCAACTAACCTAAAATTAGAGAATTGCTATCTTTTACTAACAGACAGCGTGTGAAAAGGACGGTGATGGATAAAAACCAAGTTAGAAATCTCGAGTTAGTCGACACGTTCTGATGTGAAGTATGGAAATTTTAGTTCAACCTGACAATTCTTATTTACCTACGTCTGTCTCTTTCTTATTTTAATAGAGTGAAAAAGATAACATTTTAATTATTTTGTACTTGTGTACATTTATAGTTTTATTTACGCCTTGAGTTCTTTTTTTTTCTTTTTTAACCTCAATTTTTTCTTATTTTATTCTTGAACAATAATTTGCACCTGCCATGTTATCTCTTCACCACCTTTGGTTGACTGGTAGAGAATGCCTAAGGCATTAAGTCCGCCTTTGTACTTTTTTTTGTTGCATAAAGTTTAAATAAATAACAATATCCTAAATTAAGATTAGTTTATTCACAACAGAATCAGCATTAGTATCATCCAGAACACTGATAACTTGATTATCAATATGACGGCCTTAGGACAACCGGAAGGCGGAGTACCAAGTTTCGTAGCAACTTGGGAGAGGCCTATAACCAGCACTTGACTGCAATAGACTAAGGCTGGTATCCGCCAACGTTAATTCTCGGATTAAACAACCGCTTACCAAAAATTCTAGAACAGTTATCCAGTAAATTGTTGTTTAACCAGAGAACTTATGTTGGTGACACCAGCTTTGTGTTGTACTTACTTGCGTGTTGTCAGCATCAGGCGGTGTGAACAGTCCACTCAAGTCACGGTAGACAGTCGCTCGCAGTAACGCGGGACGGTGCGGGACAGCTTGACGGGTTGGTGCTAAACGACCAGAAGACTGTACCAAATAGTTCAATCATTAATTATAATAATGAAGCAGCCTCCTGATTAAGATCGTTTCGATCAGTTAATTGTCGAGTGATTCGGTTCGTTATCTCGTTTTCTCTACGTACGAGAATCGTAGACATAATAAACCGAGTTGAATCGTTGCAGTTATCGGCACTGCTCAGTAACTGGGTTGTGGAGGTCTGATGGCAATCGCTCCGTGTAAAATACTGGTCGACGGTCCCTACGTATACTATCGAAACTACAAAATCTCAGTTTTTATTTTATCTGCTTAAAATGTGTGAAATTATGTTATCTTAAACGTTATAAAATAATATTTTTTTATGAGACCAAATGGCAACTATTCCGCATCAAACTAAAGAAAAATCACGTAAATCGGATCATAAATCTCAGCGTAATCGGTGTACATACATAATAAAATAAAAACCGAGATTTTGTAGTTTCGATAGTATACGTAGGGACCGTCGTGGTATTCAGCAGCATCTGGTTAGAGTGGAAGATGACTCCAATATAGTTGGGGAAAGGATAGGCAGAACGAACGAAATGTTTGCTGTAGAATTGATCAAGGTTGCTGATTAACCGAGAGAATAGACATCCGATACTTGACTCCAATTGTCTGAACCAACTATTGGATCGGATTCACCCAATAAACGTACGATTTTCATATTCGGTTTTTTCTACTCTCAGGGCAACGCTTCCGAGTAGACGTCCGATCCAACAGTCGGATCGAAGCGATCGGATGTGCACGCCTGTTCAAACAAATATATGACGCGGAGACAAGTATCGGATGTCTATTCTCTCGCTAATTCCAGATAGAACAACCCAACCTTATCAAAAAATAATCTGAATTTCATATAATACTACAACTCGTATTATAGTTTGGACCAGTGATTTTGGGATGAAAAATTGCTTTGAGTCAACTTGCTGCGATCACAGCTTATGGTGTCTCCATTTGCGCACGTGCACGAAGGGAACATACCAAACTCTTCACAAGTGCGTCAACAGTGTTTGCAGTGGGCACGCGAACTGTTCTGGATTCCCCGGTAGCCTTGACACTCTTTTTTTGTTTTTTATCGTTGGAAAATCCTTCTGGATGTCCCTCGCCCGAGGAAGGCGAGGGGATCTGCCGGACTCTTACCGGCTAAAAACTAACGGTGTCCCTCCTTCTGACCTAAAGCCGGGGTCACGGGATTCGTTATTGCATGCACCGCAACCCCGGCTGGAGCCTTGACACTCTGGAATAAGGTTAATATGACAATGCTACTCACCGCTCCATCCTTCCCTCTAAACTCTCTGAGCGCTAACACTAGCACTCGCCCACACATGGACATAACACACAGGTACGGGTCAGCCGTGGCCGCATACTGCGCCGTCCACTCCAGTACTATGGATTGAAGTTGGACGCCGTCTGTTGAGGGAAGATATTATTACAAAATGTAGGAAATTTTATCAAGGAGAACTGCGCAGACCACCTACTTAAAGGCTTTTATGATATCTATGTACAGAGTGGAATTTTTTAACCAAACCTGTAGGGAAAGTACGCTCTGCCGGGGTTGCGGTGTATGTATATATCCCGCGACCCCGGCCTTAGGTCAGAAGGTACACCGTTGGTTTTTAGCCGGTAAGAGTCCGGCAGACGCCCTTGCCTTCCCCGGGCGAGGGACATCCATGAGGATTCTCCAACGAATAAAAAAAGGAAAGTACGCTAATTACTGGAGATAGCCAATTTTACTCAAAGGAAACATTCCTTTATCTTCAAAAACAAGCAAAACTGCAATCTATTATTTTTGAAAATGCGCTTGCTACACCGAACCGGTTAAAATCCCACAAAATAACGCCCTGTACTTTTATAGCATCAACCGATAGGGTCAATCATAAGGATCAAATATCTCTAATAAACATGGTAAATTAAATGAAACGACTCGACCGATTTGTTTTTTTTTGTTTTGTTCATCTTTTATACTAAGGGAACGTACCCATACTACGTGACCCATGTTTTACAATTTTTACCCCCCTCCCCCCCTGGGTGACCACGCGTAGTATATGACCAAGTGCCCCTGTGACCAAGTGTAGTATTTTGAAGACCCCCCTCCCCCCCTGAACGGGTCACGTAATATGGGTACGTTCCCTATGATGGTTAAGGAAAAAAGCTAACCAGGAAAATTTAAAAAAAAGTTTTGGTCGTACGCAGTTCATCGGTTCATCTAGTACAAAATAAATAAAGCTTACTCTTAATAAGCCGTATGCCCGCAGTGGTAACTTGCACCATAAACTTGTTGTTGCCCAGGTTGCCCGCAAATATCGTGGGTGACCCAGTCATGAAACCAGAGTTGTCCACTTCGTTGATCTCCTGACCTGGTAAAATATGGAAAGAGCATTTAGATGGGGAAAAATCTTGATGGAATGGTGGCCGAAAGAAGGAATGTCGGACATCCTGCTTCAAGATGAATGAATGAATGATAATTTAATTTGCAAGAATATAGGTACATAAGTTCTTAAGAGAGAGGTTTCACTATATTCGGCATTTCAGCCGTACAAATATTTAGATGATGGTGATGATGGGTTGACAAACTTGTCGCGACCAACACCAGCAAGCTATAACATGCGCAGTGCGACATAATTTTGCCGTCGCAACTTATCTCGACTCGGCACGAGAATGTGGCGGCGTATATCACGCCACATGTGAATTACACAACACGACAAATGTCGAGCAGACTACAGCGACAGCAATGACAACTCTCAAATATGACGTCACAAATCCTGCATCGCGATATCAAGATTTGGCACGCAGATAGTATATACAACGTGTTACAAAAATACCCCTAAAGCCGAAAGGGGTTAAAAGGTCCCTTGTAAAGAGTCTAATGGCAATATTCGAAAACCGTAGAATGACCCAAAAAAAATTTGAATAAAACATAAAATAATCATCATTGAAACGCAACCCTGAAAAATAAAACTAAAGAGTAGACTACCTAGAAAGTTATTTACATTCTTACCTAATTTCCTCTGAGAGGTAAATGACAACAACCACAAAAGACTACTTGATTATTTACATTTTTCATGGGGAATTATGTAACACGCTGTATACAACTTCCCAACATCAACCGTTGGGCAGTAGCCCGCCAGGCATAATTGCTGGGTTGGAGGATCCTCCCACCTCGTTGGAGGTACACCATACTTCGTTCCTCCATAGGACCGAGGTGGGTGGCATGCAAAAAAGACCTGTGCCCAGAAGTGTGGAGGCTAAATATGATGATAAAACCAACATACCTGTCTGTAACACCATGCTGCCGTCTTCTTGAGTGAGTAAAAGGTACGCATGTGTGCCTTCTGCTTCTCTGGCAGCGTCGGTACCCTCGCCTAATACCGACCACATGTCTATACAACCTGTGGGAGAGAGACGAGCATCACAACAGGGTAAAACAGATGAGTATGTGAACTTTAAAATCTGACACTGCATGTGTCTCAATGAGGGTTTTCTGAAAAATGTTCTACGTGAGATGGCAGCACTGAAGCGTCAGGTCCAACCACCTGTCAAAACACATACACGATTTGTATTTATCGATCATTTTTTTGGTTTATTTATTCTTAAAAACGTTACAAAAGAAATATTGTTTTCTAAAATGCCACATTGTTGTGCAGTGCCTGTGTGTGCGAATATAACAGGAGGGTGACCTTTGCGCCTCTCTTTATGAGCTCAATCTTCAGTTCGGCAACCTTTCTCTGGCCGTAATCCATAATAAAATCAATAACACTTCCAAATACGTAGAATTTCACAAAAAAATTATACGTTCGGTAAGAATCTGTGCTAACTGACAGCTGTTTGGACCTGACACATACGAAGCGCCGTCTGGTGGCAAAAAAAGTATCGAATACCCTCATTCTTGTAACTTACGTACTTCAAACTTCGTGGTCTACTAGTGACACAGATTGTTAAAAATATTCTTGAATTTTTTTACATCGATGTTATTGGTGATGTTCTTCACAAAGGTCAGGTGCGTAGTACTCTCAACCGGCGTGCGTGTATGACAAGATGCATGAATGTGGATGAAGCGAAAAGGGTATGTAAGGGTCGTAGCATGTGGCGTTCTATAGTTTCTGCCTACCCCCATGGGAAAAAGGCGTGAGTTTATGTACGTATTCTTGAAATTATAGGCAAGTGCCTAGATTTTAGTTGGTAAAATACAAAAAAAATAAAAAAATGTTTTTAGAAATATTACGCACTTGCAATAGGCTCGCCCCCTATTACATGGGACAAACATCACGGCGAAGTGAGGGTGTTACTTTACACCTCTGCCCAACCCTTCGGGGAATACAGGCGTGATGTTATGTTATGCTATATTTAAATGAAAATAAGAACAAATCAGTCTTGATAAGCGCTTCGTAATTGTAACATATCGACACCCAAAACAGTACAGACAAGTCAAGTGCAAAGTTTTTTTCGTATTTCATCAAAAATAACCAAAAAAAATTAATTAAAAATGTAAATAACCCCCGAAACAAAAAAAAACCTTTAAAAGTAAAAATAAAATGTTTGTTGGCCCTTTAACTTTATTATAAGTACACTAGCTTTTGCCCGCAGCTTCGCTTGCGTGATTTTTTTTCACCCCCTTAGGGGTTGAATTTCGAGAAATCCCTACTTAGTGGATGTTTACGTCACAAAATAAACCTACTGTCAAAATTTCAAGTTTCTAACCCCAGCTGTTTAGGCTGTGCGTTGATAGATACTGATCTATCAACGCACAGCCTAAACAGCCGGGGTACTATCTATACATAAAAAAGGAGAAGCTGACTGACTGCAGTCAGCTTCTCCTTTTTTATGTATAGATAGTAATATTTTGATCCAAGCAACGTCGCGTCGGGAACCCCTCTTTTTTGTCGGGGGTTAAAAACAGTTTTAACAGTTTTAAACTACTTACCCGGTAAGTTAAACGCAGTAATAAGTTGTGGCCTCACAGTCCTCTGCAGTACAGTCAGCGCGCCATTCTTCCCTCTCCCGCTGCAGACTACTAGTTCTATCACAGGATTCTCTTGGTGACGACTGAACTCTTCTGAAAGGAGTTGAGGCTCACCCATCGATACGTCACCGATCGGACATATGTTGAGGAGGGAGTCGCAGACCTGTGCGACAAAAAAGTCGTTGCGATTAAAAGTCGTGGCAATGTTGTAAGTTGGTTTAATGACTAGGAGTACCTATGGTAAGTATTACGATTTTAAAGAAAAAGTCGTTGCGATTAAAATTCGCATGAGGATAAATTTTAAAACTATTAGATTATTAAGTAAGCACACCTAAAATTCTTAATGGCTATTTGTGACACAAAGTGAAATGCGATAAAAAATTGCACACGTCAAAATCAAACAACTAAACTTAAATCAAATATCAATTTATAAAATATTCAACACAAAATAGAAAAAAAATACTACATACGACAAAAAAGTCGCACCTACCTCGAACACATAACTCGTCAGCTGTGTAGACGTCCTAATATCCGACCCATACACTTCCAATTCATCTTTGTCACTGATCTCTATCACGTTAGTCGCAACACAGTCGCTAATCGTGTCTAGACGACGTTTTTTAGCCGCAGAGTCTTGGTCCCTTTGCTGTTGTTCTCTGTTCATTTCTGATGCGAAAATAAAAAGTATACAAAATCTGTTTGTACAGTAGGCCGGCAATAAATATTACACGTCCAGCTTTAAAAAGAGATATACGGCTTGCTTCGGCTTCGTAAAACGTCGTCTCTGTCACTCATACCTATGTGATCGTCGCTTCGTGCGACAGAGATGACGCTCTATAAAGCCGAAGCTAGCTAATGGTGCCGATTCTCTTGCTCACCAACTAAACTTAATTTACGCTATTGCCATCTTCTTCACTCTAATAAAATAAGAAAGAGACAGACGTAAATAAGAGCTGTCAAATTTAATTGAACTAAAATGTCTATACAAATTTAGACGACACGTCAGAAAGTGTTGACTAAAAACTCAGTGAAGTTCAAGGCGTAAACTAGTTTGACATCTCTAACTTAGTTTTTATCTATCACCGTCCTTTTCTCGCGCTGTCTGTTAGTAAAAGATAGCAATTCTCTAATTTTAGTTTAGTAGGTGATCAAGAGAATCGGCGCCAATATCTTCCTAAAGCTCGATGTGTAGTATTTACTGGCAGGTACTGTACCATAGATATATTATTTTACTACGTTACAGTACGACACAAGTAAGAAGTCGCATCGGCAAAATTGATACAATAACCAATGACAGTCGCTCATTTTCGCGCCACTGACACTTATTGCGTCAACGTAAAGATATTTTTACTGCAGTACTAATAAAGATTCGTGGTCTTGAAGTTGCACTCAGTTCGGAAGTGATCGGTTTTACGAAGTTTGCCGATGCGACTCCTTAGTAATGTCGTAAGGAAAATAGAATTGACATGTTATATGAGAAATGTTGACGGGACTAATCTGAAATACGGCATGTATCGGCCGGGTATCCGACGTGAACGTAGTAATTTGCAATAATTTTCGCTATTTCTTTTTGTAATTCTCATGTAAATGAAAAATAAATAAATTCGTAAACAGTTTACACACATTACCCACTGCTGGGCATAGGCCTCTTCTCAGACTGATAAGGGTTTAGGCCCCTTCGTCCATCACGCTGGCCTGGTGCGGGTTAGCAGACTACACACACCATAGAAAACTTTTTGGAGCCTTCTCAGGTGTGCAAGTTTCCTCACGATGTTTTCCTTCGCCGTTAACGCAAGTGATAATCAAAGTCTGATCCGAGACATGATCGATCTTAGGCCACGATACAGGGGAAACGCGTGAAGAAAAAAGGTAAAGCCCTTACCAGACTCAGACAGAGTGAGATCCACAGTAGCTTCCAACGGCTTGTCCACTGAGAACAGCATTCTATTCTCTCTCTCTGTCACTCTTAGTAGAAGCGAGTTGCCCAGTCGAGAGCCCAAGAATAAGAAATCTTCTTCTATTACGCACATCTGTGGATAAAATATTTGATGGTAACTTAAGCGCGGAGTCCAGTAAAGTAACTTCCAGAAGTTACTAAATAATAAATGGAACAAGCAGTGTCTTAAACAAATTCTAAATGTTCTGTTCGACCTAGCATTTCCCCACTATGTTGGGGTCAGCTTCCAGTCTAACCAGATGCGGCTGAATACCAGTATTTTACACGGAGCGACTGCCATCAGACCTCCGCAACCCAGTTACTGGGCAATGCCGATATCCTAAGGTTCGACTGGTTGTCAGACTTTCGGGCTTATGACTTCGCGTAATGTAGCGACTGTCATAGGTGTTTCCACGACACCCGGAACCTATTTAACGTGCTCTTCGAGGTACGGAGGGGTCTCGACGTGTCGTCCGGTCACCCATCCACAGACTGACCGCGGCAAGCGCAGCTTAACCTCGCAAAACGTATGATCGGCGCGGTTGCTAATTAGCCACATGCCTCCTTTCTCGCTAACTTATAAACTTATAAAGGGGAAAATGTTCTATACAGTGTGTACTTACACATGTGGTTAGTACAGACGCGGCCGCCCTGTCGAGGTGGAAGCTTCTTACAGTCCGCACGGAGTCAGCCAGCAGCGTCAGTACGTACAGTTGACCGCCGCGCAGTGATAATGCAAGGCGACCTTCTCCTAAGGGGGCTACACATGATCCATCTAGAGTTATACATACGCCTTCTTGGATCCCTGTAGAATAATAAAAAAAAATGTAAATGAATTTTTGTGTGGGTGCCAGAGAGGTCATCAACATTATCAAGATAATATACAGTAGTATCCACCTACAAAATGTTAATATCGACTCGGAATTTATGTGTTCTCTGAAAGCTAAGTAAAGAATCGTGCAGAATGGTCTCCTGAGATTATTGCGTGATGTGCAGCAAAAAAAATTTAAAAAAAAACATTAACAGTTTCAGAAGTCGGTGCTAATCCACGCTGAACCAAACTGAAGGCACCGACTTCTGAAACTGTTAATTTTATAATATGGTAATTATTTTATTCTTTTCTTCGTTTTTTTTCAGGCCCATTTTATTTATTTATTTGTTAAACATAGGTATTTACATGTGAGGATCTTAAATAATTACGTAGTGCACTATGTTTTGCCATTAATGACATACAATTTTTAATATTTATTTCAAAATAGGGATGAGTAGAATTTATAAATTTATTACAATACAATATTATAAGTATTTCAGTATCTATTTGTATTAACGCGTACATGCAAATTAAATTTAATTACAGTTCATAGTCAATTTCATTTCATGTCAGAATTTAATGTCAGTTCAATTCAAAAGATTAGTAATAATGTAAAGTATTAAGATTTATGTCAGCATTATAATTATGATTATACAGATTCGTCATTAAAAAAATCATCTAGAGTATAATAACACCTCTCAAGCAGTAACCCGTTAAGTGTTTTTTTAAACTTCTGTAATGGCATACATTTTATTTCATCGGGTATTTTATTGTATACTTGTGGAGCAACACCAAAGAAGCTTTTTTTCATTAGAGAAGTTTTACATTTTACAAGGCATAATAGGGTAGTTGACTACTATTAAAAATGTACAACAATTTAGTATTATTTTAAAGAAAGTATAGATACAAATTGATGTGAAAAAATAAATAAAATCAATGAAAAAATAGAGGAGCTACACGCTTGCGAAGTTTGTGGAGGGGGCATTTTCTGTCCTTGTCGCACGAAACGGATATTGTTCGGAGTGGTGTCAAATAATTATGAAGTTTGCAAGGTATGACGTCATTGTGGCGTCATGTTGTCTCTGTCTAGTGAGAAATTTTCAATCGTTTATAACTTGGGCATTTTATTAAATATTTCATTCGTTTTTTCACTGTTACATATCATTTTTGTAACAGTTTCGAGATTTCTAATAAAAAAATTATAGTCAAATACCCTATTCATTTATATATTGAGCGAATACCCCATACCCCTTTCGCTTCATTGTGGATGAAGCGAAAGTGCTATGTAAGAGTCGTAGCATGTGGCGTTCTATAGTTTCTGCCTACCCCCATGGGAAAAAGGCGTGAGTTTATGTATGTATGTATGTATATTGAGCACGCATCGGTGTTTTCTTTACTGCACATAGTTTTTCAAACAATTGTGGATTTATTTTTACAAATAATGCAGTTTACTAATCAATTTTAATTAAAATTAATTTTATTAAATTATTAATTTAATTTTTTGTTAAAATGTTTTTATTTTTTTTATTTTAGTGGCCTTAATTAAAACATGATTGGACCTACTAAAGACGCTGCTCGTAACATAATCACATCATCACATAATGCGTACTGTTCGTCATTGAGGAGTTCCATTGTCTATCTTCGAAATTCTTCACCAGATCTTCACCAAATTTAAATGGGTGTAATAAGGTAAGAAACATTTAAAAAAATCAGCTGAATTGAGAACTTCCTCCTTTTTTTGAAAGTCGATTAACAAAGTGATCGCTGAAGGTTGCTGTGCAAACAAAATTGTGTGAAAAAGATACCTTCTATCAGTCTCCTTGTTGACTCTACAAAAATATGCAAGATTTCTGGTCTGAATGTTTGTGTGTGTATGAGATTTGTGCGTGTGACGACAACAATGAGGGAACTTGGCAGTACTATGATGAGTGTGAAATTTTGCAATTCATTTACTTACTGAGTGGAAAATTTGTAGTATGCGTCGCTATACTATTTAAAGATACGCCGTACGGAGGTACTGACTGATTTAGGTATATTAGGGAGTTCACAGCCATAATAAGACATCCACCTGTAAATAAAAACAATAGTATAATTGTTACATGATCATTATCTTCCAATTTCGGTAGAATTCTATCACAATACACTGTTAAATGTTATAAGGCTGTAAAAAAAGGGTGATAACCTAGTGGTATGACCGTCGGACTGCCAAGTTATATGTTTCGAGTTCGAGCCCAAGGCACGCACCTCTGACTTTTCGGATTCATGTGCGTATTGTATAATTATCACTTGCTTAAAAACGGTGAAGGAAAACATCGTGAGGAAACTGCCTGACAGATGTTTCTCGACGGCATGTGAAGCCAAGTCAGAGGCCCATGGGCGGCATAAACTGTGACACCAGGTTAGTCACTAACCACACGAAAAGAAAAAGATTGTAATGCTTGTTTGAATACACAAAAAAAAAATAGAAGAATCTACTATTTGTTTCGTTAATAAAAACATCACCAAAGTTTTTTGACCCATTTCATTCTGTTCAGGAATGTAATGCACTTGTCGACAATTTTCTTTTATATTTTTAAGTTTGGAAATTAACATGGAGAGGGAGGGACATTTCTGCGTCAGACAGGCGTGAAAAAAAACTAAAACGTAGAGATTTATAACATACCAAGCGGCTTCTGCACGGGCACAGCTCTCAGACAATCAAAGGGCAGATGCGCTGTAGCCCAGATGACTGGATGCACGCGAGCACTCATGTTGAGACTCACGCCGCACATAGCGCATGTATCGTTACGGACGGCTGTTCGACTGAAACGGAACATTATAAAATGAAGCACAACCTAGAACATATAAGATAACATCACGCCTGTATTCCCCGAAGGGTTGGGCAGAGGTGTATAGTAACACCCTCATTTCGCCGTTATGTTTAAGTCCCATTTAGTAGGCGACCCTATTGCCATCAACCGGGCTAAATCGAAACTGCGGGCTGCTACTGAGGAATTCCACACGGAAAACTCCAATTACACTTTGCCCAATCTGGGGACCGAACCCAGGACCTCACGATCAGCAGTCGCGCTTGCCACCACTACATCAACGAGGCAGGCAGTTTTAAATATTATTTTCTAAAAAAAACTCTCCCAACAGAACTCAAAACTCACTACTGAATGGAGCCCACACAAGGTTAGACGACGTCACTGCAGACCCAGAAGGAGATGGCGGGACGAACTAGACACTTAGCCCTCGTTCGTACGAAAGCTTTTTTAACGCGCGTTAAAAAAGCGTTCTAATACAACAAATAGCAAGCCGTATATGTGTTCACATCATAGCGCTTTTTTAACGCATATCTATTGCACGCGTTGGAAGCTTTTTTAACGCGCGTTAAAAAAGCGTTCTAATACAACAAATAGCAAGCCGTATATGTGTTCACATCATAGCGCTTTTTTAACGCATATCTATTGCACGCGTTGGAAGCTTTTTTAACGCGCGTTGAAAAAGCTCTCGTGCGAACGAGGGCTCAGAGTCAGTTACCACCAAGCGGAAAAATCCTCGCACACATTATTAATGTCACTGAGTAAAGAACTGAATAGGTTTAAATATAAAATTCGACGCTCGGGTATGCTCGAGCATGCACAAGGAAACGCTTGATGTCTACATTGAATTTAATACTTAACTAGCGACCCGCCCCGGCTTCGCACGGGTGCAATGTAGATACTAATGTTGGGCATATAAACCTTCCTCTTGAATCACTCTATCTATTGCTGAAAACTGCATTAAAATATTATGTTACGTAGTTTAAAAGATCTAAGCGTACAGACAGCGGGAGCGACTTTGTTTTAAACTATGTAGAGAAGTCAATATTGATACAGTTACTTATTCAGTGAAATTTAGCAAGTACTCGAGCATCTGGGAGGATTTTTCCGTTTATTATATTATTGGAAGGATTAGCCACAGAAAACCTTAAACCGAGAGGAGTGGTAGGGTCTGGAGGCCTTTGCACTGCAAGGGGCTATCATGGCTGAATAATAATAATAACTCACCCAGCAAATGTCCTGACAGGTTCATAGAGTATCAGCAGTGTCGGTTCATAATAACCATGTAGGAATTGTATGTCTAGAATATTGTCTATTTTTTCATCTAGATCCTTTAGCACTATGACGTAGGAGGCGAGAGTAGGCGCGCGGTTGATCGGTTGTGTTGGTTGCTGGAACAATAACTGTAGATAAATAGAATAGAAAAAAATGGCGCCGATTCTCTTGTTCACCGACTAAACTAAATTTAGAGAATTGCTATCTTTTACTAACAGACAGCGCGAGAAAAGGACGGTGATAGATAAAAACTAAGTTAGAGATGTAAATGTCTCTAGCGACCCAAAATGTCCCGAACGAATTGCGCGGCTATCGCTCGCCGCGCGGTCATTTAACTCGGGGCACTAAAATGCCTCACGTTAAGAACACATGTTCACTTCTTGTATTTTTTTATTGGTTCCAAAGGTGTCCCGTGCCGGGTTAATCTATGTCAGCAGTACATCACGAGGTTTGCAGGAATTACATGATCTTGTTTACACCCTGAATTTAAAAATAAAACTTACAGATTTCTTGCTATCAAGCGGCTTAGCCTCCAACGGATCTCCATCTTCATTCGTTATATCCTTTCTGAATGGTAACACGGCCAGTTTTTTGCCATACAGCAACATGACTGCACAGCGGCACTCCGGGTCCACTCGGATCCATGGTATATGGGGATGGGTTGTCCAGCCATTCTGAATAAAATAGAGGAGAAATTTAAGTAAGAGGAATTAAATAAAGATGTCTTGAAAAGCAACAACAGTGATTTTGTGTGTAAACCAAATAATAAAAGTGATACAGTATTCAGGATTATTTGGTTTTTAGCAGTTTTCTGAATAGTTTGATTTTTTCTTATTAGGGTTCCGTACCCAAAGGGTAAAACGGGAACCCTATTACCAAGACTCCACTGTCCGTCCGTCTGTCCGTCTGTCACCAGGCTGTATCTCATGAACCGTGATAGTTAGACAGTTGAAATTTTCACAGATGATGTATTTCTGTTGCCGCTATAACAACAAAGACTAAAAAACAGAATAAAATAAATATTTAAGGGGGCTCCCATACAACAAACGTGATTTTTTTGCTCGTTTTTATAGATGATGGTATGGAATCCTTCGTGCGCGAGTCCGTCTCGCACTTGGCTGGTCTTTCTTATTCTATTAAAAGATGTTGCCCCTCACTGGGTCCGTACACTCCTCTACCGTGAGTGTGTGTTCAGACAGAAATGATCACATGCACAAATACCTGGGCGGTCTGTGGGTCATAAAAATACTTGTTTGGTGCGTGAATGGGACCTGCAACATGTTGCACATCAGCTGTGCACACAGCCACTGCACTAATCATGTTGTCATGTGTTTAATCTTATATCCAAGCACAGGAGACAAAAAATCCACAATTAATTGTAATTAATTAGAGTAGCTATTAACTTCCTCGTTGGTCTAACGGTGGCATGTGCAACTGCTGATTGTGAGGTCCTGTGTTCGAACCCCAGATTGGGCAAAGTGTTATTGGGTTTTTCCGTGTGGAATTCCTCAGTAGCCGCCTGGATTTGGATTTGTACCCGGTTGGTTGCAATAGGCTCACCTCT
This sequence comes from Amphipyra berbera, assembly GCA_910594945.2. NCBI lineage: Eukaryota > Metazoa > Arthropoda > Insecta > Lepidoptera > Noctuidae > Amphipyra > Amphipyra berbera. The sequence continues at coordinate 14,279,495 of OU343145.1, forward strand.
ATTACATGGGACTTTAAACATAATGGTGAAATGAGAGTGTTGCTATACACCTCCGCCCAGCCCTTCAGAGAATACAGGTGTGATGTTATGCAGTTAGAATAAATTTCCCATCTTACCTTCATATCATCCTCTTCAAAATAATGCATGCTCAATGTAATTAGGTTATCAGTCTGCGGATCATATTGTAGTACGGACAGCTTAGCTTCCCTGAATGAAACCAGCAACAAATCTCTGCCTGCACTGGGACATCGGACAGATGCCAATGACATTACATTGCCCCATAGTGTGTACGTAGCTAGACACTCTAGCTTCATCTTCGGGGGGATTGGCTGGCCCCCTGAAAAAGATATTCATTGTTTTATTGTGCAGATTATTTTGGATTTATTATGAACTAGCAACCCTCCCCAGCATCGCACCGGTGCAATGTAGACACTAATATGGGGCATATAAACCTTGCTCTTGAATCACTATCTATTGGTTAAAAAACTGCATTAAAATCCATTGCATAGTTTAAAAGAGCTAAGCTACAGACAGCGGGAGCGACTTTAGTTTTATACTATGTAAAGATAAAAGATTTTTGAGAGTGAAGGTTCTTTTTTTAATATCAAATCAATTTAATAGCAATCTCCTATCTTTGAGTGTTCTTAAAAACAACTCGGGGATTCTTTTTGCGTTCAGCATTAACTAAGTAATATGTTACTGAGATCATAAATGATCCCTAGCAAAAGTTGATGGGAGATTCAGAGTTTTATGTTTGTGTAATAAAATAATTGTGGCGAGGGGTCGAATGGGATTAAACCTACAATTAATAAATGTTGATCGTCCTGACTACTATGAGGGAGTTCAAGGGGTCTTGTGGCTAATAATAACAACTGCGTCGATCATACAATTTGTGCGGTTAAGCTGCGCTTTCTGCAGTCAGTCTGTGAATAGGTGCCCATTTGTGCATCATGATGCCTCTGGACCTCAAAGAGCACATTAAACAATCGGTCCCAGCTGTCATATGAATACTTATCACAGTCGTTACGGGAAGTCAGAAGCCCGAAAGTCTGACAACCGGTCTAACCTTAGGATATTGGCATTGCCCTGTAACTGGGTTGTGGAGGTCTGATGGCAGTCGCTCCTTGAAAAATACTGGTTGCAGCCGCTTCTGGTTGGACTGGAAACTGACACCAACATAGTTGGGAAAAGGCTAGACAGTTCTGCCTCCTATCTCATGAGATCTGATAATATGATATGGCAAATATAATTTATAATAACAGTCTAAGTTAATGAAGATTATGTTCTGTTATATTATTCTGTAAAATCTCATACGAATCCATAGATTAAAACTTACCGGCGTTAACCTCCTTTGTATGGCCTTCAGGTAGCAACCTGAAAACCTTGAGTATATTCGCTCCGGCGGTGATAAGGCACATATCATCATTGTTGAAAAAGCAGCAGCTCACTGAGTGCTCAATCCCCGTCGCCGGATGAGTTTGCCGGCAAATCGAAAACATTTTCAACTCGCGTCAGTTTTTAGGTTATGTTCTTAAAATCACTTAAAAATGAAACTATATATAAGTTAGCACTTTAAGTCACGGTTGTCACATATTTCATGGATGTTTTAAAACATTTTATTTAGACTTGATTGTTTTTTTACAATGTTTATTTGTGATGCCGTTGCGTCGCTTGACACTTCAACAAAATAGCGTGCGTTCTGCAGCATGAAATACTGAAAATCTCTTTTAAGCTCAATACAGAAAAGATTTATAGAAGAAGTGATAACCAAATGTTTTAATTTCTAAAATTAATTTATTGTTTTTTTTTATATCTTTAAAACAATTTCAAGCGTAAATTCGTTAATAAGCTTTTCAGTGGAGTAGTTTTATTTTTGATACTGTGTTCCGAACACACGTTGCAAAAAATTCTAAAAATCAGTCCACAGACTAAACTATTTTCTTTATTCCTGATAAATTTTAAGAGAAAAAAAACTTCTTTAATAGGTCAGCTGCTTTTCCCACACTGAACAGAAAAACAGTATTTTTCAGTTCGATTTAGAATTGTTAGTTAGCCAGTGCCCGTGACCTGCCTTACCTGAGGGAGAGGTCTACTTGCCCAGCTACAAGGGCTGGGCAGTGTAACTAGGCAACTAGGCCTGTCCTCATATGCGTATTCAAGGTGGGGCAGATGGGGCGCTTGCACCACCTTGGCACAGGAAAGAATAGGTAAATTGTTTAGATTCAGTCAACTCGCCACCCATGTCCACAGAACAATTACCTAAAATAGGCAGACCAATGCCAGATTCCGTCTATACTTATTTGGACCTCAAAAATAAGATTCTGGGGCAAAATTTGCCCCATAATCCTATTCTGCACTTACGATTTATTGAAAAGATAAATATTTACTGTTTGACTGAGTTTGCCCCTCTCTGGGCAAAATCTTGGATACGCCCAGGCCTCTCCCTTATACAACACTTACTCCTAGCAAATATAATATAAAACTAGGTACGTCTAATTCCCAGATCTCCTTTGATTGCCCTTGAATGAGGCTGCTTAAACAACGATTTTCCACTAATGATGACTAGTCCATATTATTAATAGCCTTCTCATTAGCTTTGTCGACTTTAAAATTCTGCTGAAGTACAAGGGGATTAAATATGTAGGTAGGTACTATTGAATGTCTTTGAGTATCAATAAAAATTACACAGTCAAATTGGTAAATATTTTTATTCAGATCATTGTCTATCTACAAAAAAGGTGAGCAAATTAATTCTACATTTACCTATATAAAACAAAATATTATTAATTTACGTTAAAACATTTCAGATTATTTACGCTAATCTAATTCTAATAACTAAACAGAATTAGTAGGTAGTTCAGAAGTTTGTACCACACATAGGAATATAAAAATTAAAACATAACACAAGTTTAAAATGATATTTATCATAATTTAAATTCATTTTCTATTTACAAATTTGAGAATAATGCCCGTCTCACATTAATGATTGCGCTCGCGCAGCAGAGACCAATCATTAATCTAAGGGCCAAGCCACATCTGACGGAAGATACGTCGCCGATCTACCGCCAGTACAGATAATTCCATATAAACATCTCACGCCGTACACATTTGAGCGGAGATGCGTTACTAAAATTCCTCGAGTAAATTACGCAACAGAATATCGGCGACGTATCTTCCGTCGGATGTGGTTTGGCCCTTAAGCTCACGTTATACAAAATCTAATAAATAATCAGTACGCTGCTCTATTTCGTCTGGGGTTAGCAGAGCTCCAAGAAGCTGAACAGAAAGAAGTTAACAATAATTACTAAACTACAGTGATGACTGAATTATTTGATAATGAATACTGCCAAGCCGTGGTTGGGACAAACATACCTCTTGCACGTCAGACGAGCTGTGGGCTAGAAGGAATTGAGTGGGGGGGAGGATACTAATCACTCAACTCTGACGGAACATAATAATTATACGTCCGATTACAGTACAAATAAAAAATACTTTACCCCTCTGAAGTGAGGAACAGAATGCCTAAAGATTGGTTTCAGAGCGGCAGTTATTTTACGCGTACCAAATACCTTTGCCCCTCTGAAGTGAGGAACAGGTACTTGTACCCTAGGCTTTCAGTCCCGCTACCAACTTCGGTGACTAGGTAATCCCACGGCATTAGCTATTCATAATGCATACTTAACCATATTGCGTAATGTGCTACAAAAAATAATAATATTAAATAGTAGAATAATAATCTGACAATTCCTTTGATTATAAAATATTTTATCCATATTATTCCCTATGAAGCCACATCAAACAGTAGGTACCTATATAGAACGAGGTCATATGTTAAAACCAGAACCAATTTCGATTAGCTCAGGTGTTGTGTTACTTACTACCTAGGTACTTGATAAACACAACTGGCCGCCTGAAAACATAATAATTGGTTGAATAAAAACAATAAAATTGTTGTATAAAGAACCGTTGCTGAAATACTCCTTACTTATCCTTACTCAACCAAGACAATGAAATCTTATTTTCGGTACTATCGACTCGCATTTATGATGAAAAACTGGCATAATTAGAATGTTTGATAGAGTCCGACTTGATTGTAGTGGTAGTTTTAAATATTTTTAAGAGGCCAGAAATGTGTCTCTGCTCACTCCGCAAAGAACAGACATTATTTTTAATTAATAAGACAAAATAGCGACTCGTGTCTTATAACAGTTATAACAAAGCTTTACTGGTGAATATTTTGAATAAGCAGTCCAATAGAAAATCCTATTTAGACCCCAGACCTAGTACTGGCTTTAGGGTGGGCGCCGCGTGCTAGTGTGGCGTTTTGACCACGAACTAATCGGTTGCAAATGAACATCTCGCCCGGGGTGCCTGGATAGCTAAAGCCGGCCCAGACCTGATAGGTTTCAAGCCCTGTCTGATGTGCACTTCAGGGCGCTTACAGGCCAATGCCACTTCTCCGAGGGCGTAGATTACTGCAGCCGTCAAGCGGCATGTCTTTTAATTGTTGTGTCTGGAAGCGCCCATATAGTTAAAGTAACCTTGATAGGAAATTTAAAAAAGAACGTCTATGAGGTAAAATTAAAAATAAATGGCATACGAGGCAAACTAAAATATATTATAGTAAATAAATATATACAAACACTAGTATTGAGCAGCATGTTACTGCATATTTGGAACCATACACCGAATCAAAGAGTTCATTAAATTAAAAAACGAAAATTGACAAAAAAGTACGTATAGATAACGGATTAGACATTAAATAATGGAGAGCAGTGTAATACTAACTACATTAATAAATTACAAAATTTCAAAGGCAATCTTAATATTATTAGAATCACTATTTTATTCAGCGTTTACGTTGTCGATATTGCGAACTATTGGATAACATTCTATTGCTTTATTATAGACATCGAACATGACAGAATCTGATTTACATAAGGAAAAGTAAACAAAATTTTCTAACAAAAAATGTTGATCATCTATTACTATTTACAACATCATAGAATATTTAAACATTTTGTATTATATTTCAGTGGAATAAAATCATACACAGTCTATTTGCCAATCTTCCTATACCTTATATTCAAAAACTATAAAATCGTCCAGATAAATCAGTCTTCAACCTTCACCATGTCACAAAATATTGTATGAAAACCCACTTTAAATAACGCATTATGAGAAACTCACGCACGGGTCCTTACGATGTAGGTAAAATGGAACAGTCTCTTGCCACTGTACAGTAGTCACATTTACAGTAGCTATATTAAAGATATTTGGGCGTAGGCTTCTTGCAGAGCACTAGTATGAAGTGGGTCTTTCAATACCTATTTTGTGACCGTTTGTTCCCTCAATTCCCGCTCCACTCCGCCGATCGACACATGTCAGCCAGCAACTCATCAAATTCCAGAACAGAATTCTCGTATATCTCAAGATCTTTAGATAAATCCTCATTCGCCAGTTCCATCTCTTTGATAGATTCGGGACTTCTCGACTTTGATCGTACAAGATCGTCTGCCAATTTCAAATGCGGTGCATTGAAGAAGTCCTTATAAAACTCTGCGAGCTCTCTTATAGGATGGTTGTCGGCAAAAGGGAAATGAAGTAGTTTTAAAGGCGGTTCATTCTCGTTTCGAAAACCTGTGAATTTTTTCGGTGGCATCTCTAAAGAGGTCGGACTTTTGGATAAGGTAGTGATATCCAATTCTTGAGTACTTTTGAGCTCTATAGGAGTAGTTTTAAGTGGGGTTTTGGGCCGCTTCCTACATTTAGGGATAGGGATCTTAGTAAAGAAGTCGTCGAAAGCTTGTTTGATGACGTTTTCGTCGACAAAGGCGGCCAATCTTAAGGGTTTATTCAAGTCGATGGGACCAAAAGGTTTGGGTTCTTTCTTTTGGTCTTTCTTCTTCTTAGACTCGAATATTACGTGCTTTGGACTGAGTTCAAAGTGGTCACTCTTTAGCAACAGTAATTTGTTTTTCTCTGTCCTATTTGGGGATATAGAAAAGTTTGTTCTGTATGAAACTGAGAAGCATATTGCTCCTAAAGGAGTCTTCAGCATTCCCGCTTGTATTTTCTTGACGGATTCGCCTAAAGCTTTCATTTTGGGTTCTCCGTTGTATACTCTATAGAATATTGTAAAAGATTCCGTCCTCTGCTTCCTTGACAGATGATATGCGGGAGTTATTCTCGTTACTGTAATTAATGACTTGAGTAAGATGCCCATTCGGAAGTACACTGTGTTCATTGCTTTCAAAGAAGTATCGAATTGAGTCTCATCTAATTCCAAAGTCCATAATTCAAGTACCATTTCGTCTCCATCTTCGGTTTGTACAGATATTTCTACGTGTAACTGTGATCTGATGGTTTCTAAGACTCTGTCAGATGGAAGAGCATTTTTTGTTGCTTGATTGACTTCGGGAGTATCAGGTATTTGTAGGTTGAACCAATCAGTATCTGACGATTGTGGTTTACTATTCGGTTCTATTTTAACCCCTTTCCTCGATTCTACTATAACTTGGACGCCTTTATAAGCTAAGAATTTGGTAAACTTTGTGAATTCATTTTTGTCGCTTATGTTTGAGAAAGCGGCGTCCGGCGCCATTTTTGTACGATATTATTCTTCGTCGGCGATGCAATTCTCCACGAGGTTCCTCAAGTTCGGATTCTCCATTGCGGCCGCGATCCTTTCTTTGTCGTTGATTTGTTTGTTGACTGTAACAAGAAAAAAAAATGCTATTATAAATCAAAATACAAATAGAGGGCGATAGGGTTATAAAAACCCTATTTTTACTGACGTCACATCTTGTCGATATTGCTGGGTATTGGTTACTTATTGCCAATACGATAAACTGGATCATGGGGATGATCCCAGAAATTGATTAGGATGGTTGTCCAGAAAGGGCAAAGACTACCAGTTTTTAAAATGCCAGTTGCTGAATCTTAACGTATTAAATAAAATCATCATATAGGTCCCAAGACCGCTATTAGCGAAGTGTTTACTACGCAACAGGAATGCACGACACTTCAGTGATAGCGTGACGGTCATTGTCTAGATACTGAGGCTCGTTAAAGATGTCTAGACCGGTTCCAACACAAACCGGTCGAGATAGATCTCTCGTACGCAAATAAACTTATTTAAAACAGCTTCTCCGAGATTTGATAGAAATGCTAGTCATCCCACGTAATTACTAATGACTTGTCGAAAATTAACACGAGGGTAATACGCATACATAGACATACGTAACTAGCCCATTTCTGTCCCATTGCTGGGCACGGGCCTCTTCTCGGAATGAGAAGGGTTTAGGCCTTACTCCACCACGCTGGCCTGGTGCGGATTGACAGATTACACACGCCTTCGAGAAATTTATGGAGCCCTCTCAGGTGTGCAGGTTTCCTCACGATGTTTTTCCTTCACCGTTAACGCAAGTGATAATCAAATTTTGATCCGCACATGAATTCGAAAAATCAGAGGTGCGGGTAGGTATAGAAGTCGAACCCTCCTGCATGGAAGGCAAGAGTTCAACTGCTAGGCTATCACTGCTGTGTAAAACACAGCAGTACATAATTACTATGAATATAAACACACATGTTTTTGGTGATTGTGACCTTGCCCCAAAAATATTGGAAGGCCATTGATAAATGACTAATTACTGATCAATAATTATGGCTTGGCTGTAACGTTATAAGAAAATAATATTATGGTGCAATCGTCATTAGCCCGTAACATGGGCTTGATTGATCTTTCGACTAGACTCCTTTAGTATCGTCGTAATGAAGAGTGTAGTAAGTGCAATTTTTGAATATAGGTTATTGAACCTTAGTATTGGTTTATGCAGACGCGTATACCTAGTTCAATAGTATACCGGGTGGTGCATAACTCATGAAGGGGTTAGCAACCGTATTTCAGTTGGAATGTTCGCATTCAGCTGCTCGATTGTCCTGGGCTTATGGGCTGGGTTCTGAGGCAGAGTCATACACATGGAAATAGCGGCGATATGCTCGGGTTTGAATAGTCAACCGACGATGTTCAAAATAATATTCTATCATTTTGGTACGTTACATAACGGTGAAATTATACATGATGAATTTCCAAAATGTATTTTAGATACAATTTGTGAAAACAAAAAAATAGTAAATATCAATGCAAACGTCATTGTATTTTTTTTAAATCCCGTTTTGACATTCACCACCCAGTATAAACAAATTGTACCTACTGCACTCTTCATAACGAAGGCAGTATAAGGAAGGCGTCACGCCACGAGACGTGTCTCAAACATGATATTAAAGCCCTATCTAGTCGTTAAAAACAAAATTATCATCACCAAGCAACAAAAAACTGCATACAAAAACATCTAGTAAACATGTCTTGTTAAATACTTATCTATACATATAAAATGCTTTGTCCTGAATGACTGACTGACGGATCAACGCACAGCCTAAACCGCTGATCGTAGAGACCTGAAACTTGGGAGAGTGTGTTCTTTGTATGACATAGGCATCCGATAAGAAAGGATTTTCCGAAATTCTACCCCTAAGGGGGTGAAAAATGGGGGCAAAGTTTGTATGGGACAACATGATTCCTTGGTCCAAACTACTTCAAATTTTGCATAATCCTTTTTAACAGAATCGATGGAAGACGTGTTTCGTATTTTATTGAAATTCATCCCCTAACGGGGTTAAAAAGAGGAAGAAAGTTCTTTCTCATAGTTTTCTTTGAGTTTGACTTATAAGTTTAACTTAGTGTATTGTATTTCACATTTTTTTTACATTTATAAATTTATCTGTGTCCATTTTTAAAAATGGGAGCAGAGTTGGCTAACATCAATTGGAAATTAATAAACCTTTTTTGGCAGCGGATACCGTTTATAACGTGGGCATCCACTAAGGAAGGATTTTATCAAAATTCCTCCCCGAAGCGGGTGAAAAAAAAATCACACAAGCGAAGCTGTGGGCAAAAGCTAGTATCAGTATATAATAAACGCAATATTATTATCATCTAAATCGCTTGTTTGGACAGAAGTTTCTTGTCATTAATACATATAAATGCTTGTTGAGACAAGGAAGAGACACTGATGTATCTTACGGGAGAACAAAGCCAAGATGAGAGAGAGAGAACCGACTATATTGTATTTTATTTGGGTGCGCCAAAGTTCATCTAAATTTTCTACTCCGATAATTGGAACTCCGAAAATGTTCTTCCTAATATTTTTCATCCTAACAATCGCAATTCCTAACTACTCTGTTTCTAATGTTCATAATTCCGAATCATTCAATTTCATAATGTCAGTGGCAATAAACATCTATTATACTATTATTTGTTTTCCTATATTTTCTCAACAAAACCGTCTTTTACACTATTATTCAAAGTCATATCTTTTTTTATTTAGATTTGTTTTATTCATAATAATCAACATTACATATCTACATTAATTTTGAGTAACTTTTACAGTTTTGGTTATTTTTTACGTAAGACTTTAGGGCACCCCGACTCGGACAGGTAGATTCGAGAAGATTAAAATGGAGATGGGCCGGCCACGCTGTCAGAGAAGAGAAATGGAACAAAAAAGTGACCCTATGGTATCCCAGGGAGGGGAAGAGAAAGAAAGGGAAACCCTTGAAAAGATGGCAGGATGACTTGGTGACGACGGCTGAAAAGACATGGACTAGACAGGCAAGGAACAGGGAGAACTGGAAGGGTTGGAGGAAGCCTTTGCCAAAGGGCACACAGAGACTGAGAATTGATATACCCTTCTTCGTCTCGTGTGGTTAGTGATTAACCTGGTTTCAGAGTTTATGCCGCCCATGGGCCTCTGACTTGGCTTCACATGCCGTCGAGAAATATCTCTCAGGCATGCCGGTTTCCACACGATGTTTTCCTTCACCGTTATATTACACTTGTACATACTACGACTATCACTCTGAAAAAAGGCTATAAAGAAAATAAATAACAAAACTTAGTAAGGTATTATCCACGTCAACATATCGTCGCTTACGTTCTAACACCGCGTAACTCGAAAAATAGTAGTTTTGAGTTACGCACGTCAGTCGATAAGGAATTGAAAAACGCATCGTTTGACCAATCACAATCAATGGTTAGATCCAATAGCAACGCGTTATTTCAAAAACACAATCCAACGCATATGTAATACTTTTTACATCAAGCTATGTAAACAGCTAAATCAGCGTGTAAGTCAGGTGAGTTCCATACTGGATCGTGTCGCGAAAATGCTCCGTCGAAAAAACCAAAATAAAATAGAATATTGTAGATTAAAAACAATTATATGATAAATAGAAAAATTTCTATTTTGTGCTCTCCTGAAAAGTTAAATATTTTGAGTTACGCGGTGTTAGAACTTAAGCGACGACATCGGAATGTACGTTAATTGTATATGTAAGTACTTCAATAACCTTGGTAGGTAGTCAAGACTCTATAGCGCCGGTCTATAAATATTTATACAGAGTTATCTATTTATCAGACACTTAGATAACTTCAATAACAACATTCTGTGCACACAATGTTACGAAAACAAACCGGCGGTGGTCTTTTTGTATTTTTAGTTTTACTTTTTAATAGCCTACGTAAGGGAACGTACCCATACTACGTGGCCCGTTCAGGGGCGGAAGGGGAGGTCTTCAAAATAACACGCTTGGTCACAGGGGCACTTGGTCATATACTACGGGTGGTCACCGAGGGGAGGGAGGGGGGTAAAAAATTGGTCACGTTGTATGGGTACGTTCCCTAATGTCCCACTGCTGAGCAAAGGCCCTTTTGCCTTTTGCCTTCCAAACCTCTCTATTTTGTGCCGTTTCTAACCATGTGAACCCCGCAAACACGTCTAGATCGTCACGCCATTTTTAGAATATACAGAGAATTTTGAAATGTACGGTCATTGGTTTAGCGGCTTGAGCGATGTGAATTTTGAGGTTCTGGATTCGACCCCCAAATCGAAATCAAAAATTGTAACAGAATTTTTCTGTTAGCAAAATACTTAGAAGTTTTTTATAATTAAATGGTAATAGAGCATTCGGGTTACCAGACTCGGCACCCAAGCGATTATCGTCGCCCTAACATCCACAATGCAACGCAAGAGAAGTCGTTGATACGTTGTCGACATTTTACGGGGACATGTACACTCTTTTCTTAAAGCCGCACCCATTTCATATGTGTTTAAGATAAAAACATTTTTTACAAAAAAATTAAACCGACTTCAAAAAAGAATAAAATAATTACCATATAAAATTAACAGTTTCAGAAGTCGGTGCTGATCCACGCTGAACCAAATTGAAGGCACCGACTTCTGAAACTGTTAATTTGATATGGTAATTATTTTATTCTTTTTTGAAGTCGGTTTAATTTTTTTGTAAAAAATGTTTTTATTTTTTTCATTTTAGTGGCCTTAATTAAAACTTGGTTGGACCTACTAGGGAGGTGCTCGTAACATAATCACATCATCACAATATGCGTACTGTTCGTCATTGAGGAGTTCCATTGTCTATCTCCGAAGTTCTTCATCAGATCTTCACCAAATTTAAATGGGACCAACTTCGAAGTATACCCTCTTCATTAAAAAAAGAATCATCAAAATCGGTTCACAATTGGCGAAAATATCGATGAAAATACACAAAAAAAAAAAACATACAGACGAACATAGTAACCTCCTCCTTTTTGGAAGTCGGTTAAACATACTAATAGAGGATGGATTCTACGATTTTGCGGTAAAAAGGAATCTGGCAATAATTTTTGTTAAAATTAGGTAAATATATTTTGCCAGAATGAAACTGAATCAAAAGACTAGTTTTATATAATTCCAACAGAAATTGAAATCTGTTACAGCAAGTGTAAAATCTAGAACAAAGTTGTTTACTATGTATTTTTTCGATCATGTATCCATTTTGCAATAAGCAGACTAAACAAGAAATATGACGTCATAATAATATCTATCGTGTTTGGTCTACATTGTAGTTTATAATACAAGTATGGCTGCCTTCCATTTGGGTTTTCCCGGATTTTTCTTAGTTTGGAGGATGTCCGGGGGGTTCTAAAGTGTCCAGGTAAAACCCGGACGCCCGTCGTGTCGGCAGTTTCGTTCATTATCTATTCCAGCAATTAGTTCCACGCAGCACACACACGTACTAATGTATATGACTTGAGTAGGTACGAAAATTTATATTTTGGCTATTTTAATACATAAAAATGTTTTTTTTTTTATATTTTTTTAAGGGCGTACTGAGAAAAATCCCGATTTTGACCAAAGATCCAGGGTTTTTGAAATCCCTATCCAGTATCGGAAATAATCTAAATAATAACGATTTATTTCGGACCAATTTTACAGTCCAAATGAATATCTGTTTTAATATTGGTTCTATCATTTTTCACCGCAGTGGCGGCACCTGGCTGATTTTCAGCCCCAAATTACCCCCTAATGCCTTCAGAAGTCCTAACTGGTATAGCAATAAGGGTTAAGTAGCTTGATCTTACATAATCATATCACAAAAGTAATACTAAAATTTTCTTCTATTAATAACTTATGAAACATAAACTCCACTGTACAAGTGTTGTATAAGCTAGCTTGCATAAATAACAGTTACTAAAGATAACAAGGTTCAATGGTGTCATGTGAAGTAGGTAAGTATTATCAAACTACACAAGTCATAATATTATTATACTACCACCCACAAGCTAATACTGTTTTTCACTCCGTCTTATACACTGTTTACATTATGCTAAATTGAGTACACTAACTGAACTATTCAGTACCTATGGGAAATAACATGGCTAGGCTTAATTAGAGTCATTAAAATGTTTTCAATCTCTGCTTAGAGAGGTTGAAAATGTTTTCAATCTCTGCTTAGAGGGGTTGAAAATGTTTTCAATCTCTGCTTAGAGGGGTTGAAAATGTTTTCAATCTCTGCTTAGAGGGGTTCAAAACGTATTGATAGGACTTTTTTATGAACCATGTATAAGGCTAAAAATGTTTTGAATCCCTGTTAGATCTTTCAAATCCTGCAAGGTTTCAAAAGATTTTAAATAGAAAGATAAACCTTTATATTTTGAATGGAGCATAGCAAATGTGTGTAAAACATTGTGATGATAGGGTTCAATATGCTACGTACATTTTTAGATTGACGCTTCAACTCTGCAACCGTTTGCCTTGACCCTTAACAAAATACTCAAATATCTGTATTTAGATATTAGGAAACAAAAGGCATTATAAGAATGACAATGATTCATAAGTTTATTATTTGGACTCTTTTTGGAACTTGTATAAACAAAATAAACACACGGAGGAAAATTCCATTATTATCTCTTTTTGTTATAGCAAGAACATTGGGCTGTCATGTATTTTTTTTGTACTGGCATATCTTAAGATTCTGGTTTTCAGACTGTATAGGGAATAGTATACTGCACTCCAAAACTCAGATTGGCAATGTTGGTTAGAAAGAAGAAAGCTTAAAAACTTTTTTAAAAAAAAATTAAACCGACTTCAAAAAAAAAAAAAAATAATTACCATATGAAATTAACAGTTTCAGAAGTCGGTGCTGATCCACGCTGAACCAAATTGAAGGCACCGACTTCTGAAACTGTTAATTTTATATGGTAATTATTTTATTCTTTTTTTTGAAGTTGGTTTAATTTTTTTGTAAAAATGTTTTTATATTTTTCATTTTAGTGGCCTTAATTAAAACTTGGTTGGACCTACTAAAGACGCTGCTTGTAACATAATCACATAATCACAATATGCATACTGTTCGTCATTGAGGAGTTCCATTGTCTATCTCTGAAGTTCTTCATCAGATCTTCACCAAATTTAAATGGGACCAACTTCGAAGTATACCCTATCCATTAAAAAAAGAATCATTAAAATCGGTTCACAATTGGCGAAAATATCGATGAACATACAAAAAAAAAAGCATACATACAGACAAACATAGTAACCTCCTCCTTTTTGGAAGTCGGTTAAAAATGGGACTGCGCTGATTTTAAATGCAATTATGCATATAATTTTGATTCTGATAATCTAGAATTTTGTCATAACAAAAACCGTTCCTTGATATTACAGTTACAAATTAAAATATTTATTTTTGTAAACTTGTTTTGACTCAATAGATGCTAATTAAAAAATCAGATATCATGAAATTAAAGGAAATAAGACTTCCTTTATCATAATTATTACACATAAAACGCATGTACCTAAATAATACTTGAGAACTGCTTCAAGACGCTTCGTTTTAATTGTCATAGTCAGCTGATAGCATAAATATAACAACCAAGGGCATTTAATAGGAAGAGTTAGTGAATAGCATTTCCTGTATAACATGCACTAGCTGTGTCCTCACGGCTGCCCCAGCATAAGAAGTTTTATTCCAGTAATAAATATAGCCTATGTTACTCAGTGATAATGTAGCTTTCTAATGGTAAAAGAATTTTTGAAATTGGTCCAGTAGTTTTTAAGTTTATTTGTTACATACAAAAATACAAATCTTTACTCTTTATAATATTAGTATAGAATGAGGAATTTTAAAATTAACTAAGATTAAAATAGATAGGATCTAAAAATCACTGTAGGTATATTTAACTTTATTATCTAAAAAAAAAAATATTTGAAATATTTTGTATGTATTAATGATCAGCAAAAAATGTCGCATTTACGACGTAAATTCTAAGATTTCTAACTATAAACTTGAATGTTTGGTATTAATATGACGCAATTCGCTTCTAATGTTTTATTTGTATACAAAACATTAGAGCTTCTAGTGAAAGTTTTGTTTTTAAGAGGTATTTTTAAAGGGAAGACAAGTTTCAGTATACTTACTTTCATCTTCCGTGGTATGTGCGCCTTTCTTGATATAAATATCGAGTTTAACTGGATGGTGTATTGATCGCTGTATCTTGATCCGTATACACAGTCCTATTAGCGTCGCCAGCGAACAGTGAGGCACTGTTGGATTATACTCCACTCGCAACACGGGAACTTTGTCAGCGGTAGGCTCCTTCACAAATATTCCTTCTTCGTAAATCACCTTCAAATCCTCAAGAGTACTCGGCTTTTCCGGATCCCGTATCGTCCGCAAAAAGTCTAAAACACCACAACACACGTTAAAGCCACAAACAAACAACCCAATTAGTCCAAAACAACACGAAAGCCCGTCAAAACAAACCGTATATTGTCTCTTTCAAGTCGTTCTCATCTCTATACCCTAGCTCCTGTAGTGTCGCACTTTTGTCCATATAAGCTGGCTTCGCGAGCTCCACTGGTGGTTTCTGTGAGTTATTCAGAGAAAGTTTTGAGAAGAACGATATCATATCGTTGGTAGTAACAAATTGTGTTCCACTGGTTCACAGTCACAAGTCGGACATGTTTGTTTTGTTGGAGGTTGTTATTTTCCCGTAAATTGTCTATTCTAAGATCACTATGATGGAGTTACAGATGCGTTCATGTATGATATTCTAATCACTATGAAGATCCTATTACAAAATGATCTTAATGCAAAATTGGCGGTATGTTGTATTTCAAAGTTCACAGTTTCAACTCAGTCAGCTTATCTTGCAATCCACTGCTAGACTCTGGCAGTGGGCTACGAGTAGTGAAGGTTACCTACCGTTGATTCCCTTGAAATCCTGCTAAATGTGACTGATAATAATATTTCAGCAAAACGTTCTAGTAATAGTTCGGTTCGGACAAAAATCACCTTTCTGATAATTAATTGCCGTAAAATGCCTACTTAAATACTTATTTATTAACATTCTTGCTGTGTTTCGGCATAGATCAGAGAAGAGTAGACCATAAGGGATAAATAAATATCAAGAGAATGGCCAGCAGCGTCCTCTTGTCTGCTATTATATAAAACTTGCAGTGATCATTAATCCATCTGCCAAGGACATTGATTCTGGCATTCGGGATGTTTAGTAGAGGACGTTTATGGGGTGTGTGATGAATAATAAAATGTAGCATTTGGTTAAACGTGACGTGAAGCTGGTCCCAACCTAGTTATAAGAAGAATAACCAGAAAAGTACAGTTAAGGTCAAAGCACACATATCAAATCGGAAAGGGATCGTCACCGTATCAACTCAAGCCGTTCAGTATTCTTTGTATGAAACTCCCTACTGCAACGTACACTAATCGGAATCGTAACGTAATCGCCTCGCCTCAGGACAAGCTCACGAACCGCGGTGCGGTGCGTGGGCAACTTGGTTCCCGCGCTTACGGCTCGTCGTCCCCGCGCTTACGTCTCTCCGTACCCGAGCTTACGTCTCTTCGTCCACCCTTGCCCCTCCCGCGGCCTGCCTGCAGCACACTAGGTACTGTTACTGCGAGCCGTAAGCGCGGCGTCGCCTAGCCGTAGCTGAGTCGACGTATCGGAGCTGCTGATCCGGTTTGGTTACGTGCTTACGTTAGGTTGACGCCTGTTTGACGGCGAGGCGTAAGGCGATACGGTTACGATCCCTTTTCGAGTTGATATGTGTGCTTTGACCATTAAACTTGCCAACTACCTACGTAATACATAGTTGATAAGGCTGCGTTTCCACCGGAGATGTGAGAGGTAGCTGGGCGGTGCGAGGATGCGTAGCGAGGCTGTGGAACGGTGTGAGCGTTTCCACCAGAGCTGTGCTAGGCCGCTGAGCGGTGCGAGGATGTTAGCGGGCTCGTTTCAGATGCGAGCGAAGTGAAGTGTGGTGGGAGCGGAGCGCGCGCACCACAGCTTGCTACTTGCGTCTCAGTTTAGTTGAGGCTCCTGACACTCGCCTACTATTGGATGATATTTAATATAGTTACGTGTACCTTTGTGATATCTTCTGCGTGTCAAAAGAGCAGTAATAAATTCTATATCTTCTGCCTCCATTATACCTGCCGCAAATTGATAAATATAAAATTGCTTTTTTCCACTGATCCATGTTTTCTATACAGTATATGTACATCTACCTCTGACAAACACCGTCTAGTGAGTGCTATTTTTTCGCTCCCGTCCGTCTCTAACACACATCCATCCCTTGTTTTTTATGTACAAAAACCTCGCTTTGCTGAGCCGTTTCCAATAAAACTGCGCTGAACGAGGCTAGGTAGAAGAAGTGATTCTATTGGTTCTTAACAAATACATCCCTCGCTACGCATCCTCGCACATCTCTGGTGGAAACGCAACCTAAGGCTTAACTCATTACTATTCTTATTACATTCATCGCAGCCGGGTAAACCATGAACGCAATTCATAGATAAAGTTGTCATTTCATTTGCAGCTGTTACGGGAAAATAAGATTGTAATATCATTACGAGAACTATCCACTAGATGGCGTTATTACTAACTTTGACTACCCGTGATTTTAGTCACGCGAGATAGATAACTTTATAATACTGAGGCGTAATTTTATTTTTACATTGAAAAGGATTTGGGTATTCCTAATAGGAAGGTGTCGTGTTGCAACTTAGGAGACTGCTGTCCGGCAGTAAAGCCAGTAGACTCCGATCCAATGTATTACATCAATCTATGAATGGAGAGCAATCAGGGTTGATGAATGGGATAGTCTTTCATCCTGGACTTTCGTTCTTCGAGAGCAAAGTTTAAGGCTCGGTAAAATGAGAAATTCTAAAGCGCAGGCCACACCTCCAGCTGGCTCGTTCATACTTCAGTTCACATCGTTAGAGTCGCTGAAGTAGCTAGGCTCGGTGAAACGTCGCTCGCCCGCCAGCTCGGGGTGTGGCCTGCGCCTTAAAACTTATTAAATAGTTCAAACTGCTCCTGTGTGTTCTACAGCTTCGTGTCCCATGTTTAATAGCAAACCTGTAAGGGTAGCTACACATATAAGCGGGCATAGTCGGTTCGGTAGTATTTGTCGAACAAGCCCGACCCGAAGTAATTACTGCACTTGTTCGGCTTGTGCCGATTGGGTAGTTCATTCGGGTCGACATATCATTCGATTCGGCAGTACTTGTGGAACGAAAAAGCCGACCCGTAGCAACTACTACATACGTACGGCTCCAATAATAATAATTCTAAGCTGAACTAAAATTTAAGCCAAGCGGGTTGTGATTCCCGAACATTCATCTACATAATTATATTTGATTTTACCGCCCGGCTGTGCCGATTAATGCCGGCCCGCTTATGTGTATAGGTACCCTAACTCCTCGTTCGGACCCGGTAACACCGACCTCGTAAAACAGTAACGCCACAAAATAATCAGGATGGAATTACATTCTATTTACTTCATTAATTTGAAACAGTTTAGAATTGTAAAAGTCTATAAAAAAACAACAAATACTTAAAACATAAGTTTATTAGAATTTTCTGAAGGACTTCTTGGAGCCTTTGCCCTTCGTGACTTTGAGTACGTTGAAACGAATGGTCTTGGAGAGCGGCCGGCACTCGCCGATGGTTACAATGTCTCCCAGTTCCACGTCCCTGGAATTATAAAGGTGGAATGTTCTAGAGAAATGTTCTTACAATGGTACTAGGTGTGTGGGTAGTGGTAAAATCAGAATTGGGTTAGAAAACACGTCTTTCGTCAAATGGTGTTCGGAAGACCGTCGTGTGAGTATCATCATTTAGATTCTAGATGATGCTAAAATTTTATGATTACTTATACTAATGATGTTTTATAACTGAGCTGTGTTATGCAATAATGAGTCAACCCGCAAAAATTTGTATTCTGTATTAACGCCGTCTAGTTACTTATTGTGGTAGGTCTACACAACGCTTGAAAAAAATGAAAACTGCATTAAAATTTTTTTGATAGACTCTCGATTAAATTTACTACAATTCTGGGTATTTTTTCAAGAGTTGAATAGACCTACCACAAGAGCTAGATGACGTCAACACAAAATTCATATTTTTGTGGGTTGACACATTATTGCATAGCACTGCCCAACTAGTACTGTTAAATTCAATTGCAATCCAAGCAAATATCAACTTTAAGCACTTAAGAATTAAATTGAATTTAGAATGACAAAAAATATTGAAAAGGTAATAAAATCAAGTTCAGTTGCAATGGAAATTGAGCTATGTTCAATAGAGTTAAGGTGACTAATCCCAAAGCATATTATAGTCTATACTATGATCTGTTGAGAAATTGCAAAATCATCAACATTGGGAATGCTTCATGAACATCTACAAACAATTACATGGGACTTAAACATAACTGGCTAAATGAGTTATGTTATGATGTCTTCTTACCTGAAGCACGGCGAAAGATGGACCGACATATTCCTGTGACGTTTCTCGAATCTGTTGTACTTGGGCAGGTAGTGGAGGTAGTCACGGCGGATGACGATGGTCCTCTGCATCTTCATCTTCTGGACGACGCCGGTGAGGATACGACCACGGATCGACACGTTGCCCGTGAACGGACACTTCTTGTCGATGTATGTGCCTTCGATCGCCTGTTTTTAGAGATGGACGTTTGAATATTTTGTGGTGGTGTGGGTGAGGTTAGTATTGTATGTAAGCAGTTTAATACCATCTCCCATTGTGTGATTGACCTTTTTACCATTGGTTTTTTTAATGTTTTGGTGTAATAATGCAGTGAAGCTTATTGGTTTTACGTCAATTATATTGTTTGAGAATTTTTTTCATCAAAATATTTGCAGTTATGTCAATAGCACCAAATCCAACTAGCAGGTCAAATTGAACTAGTTGATTTGTACAACTGACTTTCATTGTGGACACACCCGCTGTGCCGTCCGATTCCTAAAATACCGTTAAGTCAGTATAGTAAACCAAATTTTGAGCAACGAGCAAAAATGTGGAAAATATTTTCCTTAGAAATTCTGAAGACATACAGGTGTTTTTGTTATACCAAATTATTGGGCTACTTTTAATCTTACATAGTATAATTTTTAATTGAATTAAAAAGTGAATTGAATTTAAAAAAAATGAAATTAATTTTTAAACTGAATTTAAAAAAAAAACTTTTTGTGCGAGTTAACCGTATTTCAAGATTGTACAATCCCAAAAATGATGTACCTAGTTAGCCGCGTAAGTAGTCCCTGGATCTCGTAACTGATAAGGGATAGAAAAATATGAACCAGATTTTCACGTAGTAGGTATGTAAAGTCAAATTTTAAAAAATGTCTCTTATCGGGCTTTTAAAAAACGGACGGCAGCACAGCAAGTAGACTTCCGGAAGCTGCCTGTCATGGTTTTTAACTTGCTTTGAGTGTAAACAGGTAAGTAACTCGCGCAATTTAACTTGCTGTTGTATTAAGCACTAAAGGGAAGAATAGTTTTTTTAATGGTGATCAAAAGAGTCGCCTTTGATAACCTATCATCTAGGTGATTATAATGGAATAAACATTGGTGCCTATTCTCTTGTACACAAACTAAACTAAAATTAGAGAATTGCCATCTTTTACTAACAGACAGCGTGTGAAAAGGACGTTGATGGATAAGAACTAAGTTCGACACCGTATTTTTAACCGACATGTTCGAAGTTTTAGTTCAATTAAAATTTACAGCTCTTATTTACGTCTTATTATCGTCAGCACATTTTGACAGTACTAAACTAGACTAAACGCAACTGACAGTTTCTTTTTCTACTGAAATAGAAAGAGACAAACATCCTTATGAAACTGGTTGCTATTTTAATTGTATAATTTATTTTTTTAAAGCCATTTATTTTAGATTCTATGAGTAGGTACCTTAACTCACACACTGACCTATTACTTTAACATGTATGGGAAGACGTATACTTTTGCAATGTTTGTAAATATGTGAGCACCATGTATCTATCACATAATTAATTTGTCATCGCTTCATTTTTAATTCTTTTTACCTTTTGTGGTATAGTAATTTTATTCTAGGTGCATCGTCTTCACATATAATTGTATAATTAATGTACCTATACAAAATATTGTAAGACATTTTAACAGAGTAACGGTGGAGTTTCTTGCCCATTTTTCTCCATACGAAGCTACCTTTTGGAAGGGGCGACTAGAATCAATTCTATTATATTTTTTTTTGTAAATTTTAAGGTTCATAAGTGCCTAATTGAAATAAATACTTTGACTTAGTTTAGTCCTGTCAAAGTGCGCAACAGAATCGACACCAATATCTAAATTGCTATTGTTTGTTCCATTATGATCATGCAACTAGCTTCACTGCAATTTTTTTTCCGATATGACAAAAGTTCCCGTTAGGATCTTTCCCAGTGACAAGCAGTTTGGTCTATTTATTACCCAACATTAAATTTAGAATCCCAATAGTAAAAACTCTTATGTAAAATGGAAGATCACTTGATTGACTGTAATCAGAGTTGGGTTAGAACACGTTCTTCGTCATATGGTTGTCAGAAGACCGTCGTGTGGGTATCATCATGTTACAGTCATATGCAAGTCTCCAACCCCCCATCCTTCCAGTTATGATTCTAATGGTGCTGCCACACTGAGGTTAACATTTTTTTTTATAGAAAACAACAACGTGTAAATTGTTGTAGAATTTTAGTGTTTTATAACATTATATTATACATTGTGTTCCTGGATAATGTGCACAAATGTAAATGGGTGAAACCAGACCATAGTTTATCAACAAACAAAAAAACAAAATTGAAAAAAACTAAGTATTTTATTTCAGTAAAATTCGTATTCATAAAAAAATTCTAGCAAGAAATGCGTTTATTAAATTGATGACTGGTTTTTAAGGGGCTGCTTTTTATTTGCATTGCAACATCAACATTTGCCATCATTATTGTTTTTATTTAAACGAAATACATGCAATGAATAAGTTATTCATTTTTATTACTTAATTAAAAAACTTAGTGATATTTTTTTTCAAAAAAACTAAAACTTCATTTTTTTCCCCATTTCTTTTGTCGATAAATTGTAGTCTAGTTTTACCCATTTTCATTTGTGCACATTATCCAGGGACACACTGTATATCTATAACATGTTATAACCTCATTGTGGGCTGTAGGAGCACTAATAGAAATATACAGGGTGTAAACGAAATCATGTAATTCCTTCAAACCTCGTGATGTACTGCTGACATGGAATAACTGTACACGGGATAATTTAAGATTCAATAAATAAAAACATGTGTTCTTAACGTGAGACATTTTAGCGCCTCGAGCGAATTCCGCGGCGATCGCTCGCTACGCAGTCATTTACCTCGGGGCGCTAAAGTACCTCACGTTGGGAACACATGTTTACTTTTTGTAATTTTTTTTTTATTAAATCCAAACGTATCCCATGCAGGTTTAATCTATGTCAGCAGTACATCACAAGGTTTGAAGGAATTACATGATTACATTTACAGCCTGTAATTCCTTCAATATAATGTTAAATGAAGTAAATTTTATACTCTCATTCAATAAACTCATTATTTAGGATCACAAAGATACCCAATTTTATCTAAAGGAATAATTTAGTATGATTTGGCATCAGATAACTAATATTTGGTGCCAGATTTATCCTGAAGACGCAGTCACTTTTGGAACGAAAACAATGAGCTTATGGAACAAAAGGCGAACAGTTTTTGTTTTTTTTTAACATTTAGGGCATATGCATACAACGTCTTTTCTACGCGCCGACAACGCGTCAGCTGCGCCGTCAAGTTTTAAAAAGCAGTGGTGAAACTATAGTCTGCGACTGCATCGCGTTGCCAACTCGTCTTAGCTACGTTAACGCGCGACGTCTACAGATAGAAAGGCGTCGTGTGTATAGACCCTTATAATTTTCCCTTCAATCAACCATAGTACATTATCAAGTTATGTGGTTTCTTATCCTAAGGTGCAATTTATACAGACGGGAATATTGAACAAGCACGTTAAAGATACGAAAAAGGCATCTGGCATCGTCGCTGTTCAACATCTTCTGTATAACTTGCGCATAGTATCATAATTAGTAGTGTTCTTAAAACTAATATTATAAACATTGTTACACTGAGAGCAGCATGCATACCATACCTTCCTGCAGTGATGAAGATAGCACCTATCCGGATATGTTAACACAATGACGACCAACACCTGATGGCATTGGAACAGATAGTTTTGATGCATGACATAATGAGTATTTTGGCAATTTTTTTTTAATACCTTCAAAACCACATTTTGATTTGTGTGTTTGAGTCTATCTCTAAAACTCTAAAGCAACTGGCTGAAAACCAACCATTTTTACCTGGATTTTTTTCTATTAAGTACTTATGTAGTTGGTATATCAATTATCAACTAAGTTAATTTCGGGTCTATAATAAAAAAAGATGATAAATGAAATCTGTATATTCACAACTGATACCAAGTTTCATTACATTTTAGTCTGCTACAGTAAGTTTTGTAGGATAAAGTGTCAAAACTATCTATTCCAATGTAACTTGTATTTCACTGGACGACTCCAGCCATGCACATGTTAAAGCAAGCTCCTCCTCACCAACATGGAACAGTTTTATGAACAATGGACTACTTACACATTTTTAATTTATTTTAAAATCCTTTAATTATCTTTGTATTAAGGAGCCAAAACCAAAATATCTTGAGTTTATGGAGATTAAATAGTTTTCAAGACATGAATTTCATTTGAATACATTACTTTTGTCTAACAATGTAAAAATAATGACAATTATAGCAGTCAAGTCTTTGCGTTAGAAACACTTGTATAAAAAAATGTGTAGTCCATTGCACATGAAACATACAACGTTGCCACCACCGCTGCAAGCCTCGATCCCATTGACCATAACTAAAATTACCACACCTCACGCGGAGTCTTGAAACCAAGACCGACATTCTTAGAATGTCTCATCTCTTTCCGCTTCAGCCCCCCCTTCTTGTTGAGGAAGACCGTAGCCTGCTTCTGAAACGCTTTCTCTGTCTACGGAAAAATAAACACGTTAGTTTCCACACGTCATGCGTTACCTCGCGAGGAGTTTTGAAACCGAGTCCCACATCTTTGTGGTACCTCAGTGGTTTCCTGCTACGCTTCACACCGATACCCTTTTTACGGTTCAAGAAAACCGTTGGTTGCTTTTGGAATGAACGTTCCGTCTGTAATTTTATCAATGCATTAGTAGATTGTTATTGTTAAAGGAAAAGGGAAACTAACTACAGAAAGTGTGAAGGTATAAAATAATAAAAGGAAAAGAACAGAAATTAAAACTTATTTAACTTTTAAGCAACACTATTACTAACTACAGCTGAAAATAAAAAAATATAAACACTTGCTAAAAAATGTTAAAAAGTTATTTTAGTTTGAACAGTTCTAAATGCAGTCAAAAAATATTATTATGTAGTCTTAGGTCTTCGTGAGCCATAATCTATATTATATTTATGATTTAAATTTTTATTGAGCATAACCTATTTTTTTTTATTCGTGTCCTAATTATAGGCACTAGATAGACGGGATCAGTGTCAATGATCATATCATTATAATTGAAAATAGAATTATCGTCAAATTTAATTAAGATTGTTCGACATGAAATGCTTTTATAATATGGAATGGCACTTGTTTAACTGCAATCAGACTTTGGGTTAGAACACGTTCTTCATCATATAGTTGTCAGAAGACCGTCGTGTGGGTATCATCATGTTACAGTGTTACAAGTGTCCCCACATAACCATTATTTTAATGATAGGTGAAGTCAAGCCGTTCAGTCTTTCATTAAATCTATTATTACAGTTCTGAGAGATGCATAACACTAAAATTGTAACGATGTACCAGATTATTGTTTAGGTACATTGTAGATAGGGTTGCCAGGTGGCTTTAGCCGGACATGTCTGGCTTTTTACAGTCGTATCCGGCCAAATATACTAGTCCGGCCTGTCCGGATTTTGGTCAACCCCACCCCGCCTAAAGATGCCGAACAAAGAGAGCGAGCGATTTTTATTGTCTTTAAAAATCAATTTGTTAGGCTTTCAGGGCAAAATGTCCAGCTAAATATGAATCTGTGTCCGGCTTTTCTATTTTTGGGCCTGGCAACCCTAGTTGTAGAGGTTATTTTCAAACAATTTGAAAGAGAACTTGATGAAAGTGGATACTTTAGTTCGGGCATGCACAGACCGAGGCCCGCGGACCGCACACGGCCCTTTATCAATATACGTGCAGCCCGCCCGCGAATTAAACTCTCATGCGTTCGTATGAAAATACTGTTATATTTTAACAATACAGGCCAACTTAAGATAGCTGAATTTTTTTTTTAATTTTCCATCTATCATATTTTTTTCAGTAAACTTTCTTTCAACTTTTTGGTTGTTTTAAATTGTGGTGGGCAGCTCATAGTCTGCCCGAGTGGCCCCTAGTCCCAATTAGTCCGTGCATCCCTGCTTTAACCTACCTAGGTATTATTTGAAGTTTTTTGAAAAATGAATTGGATATTTCCTGTGATAAATTGTGAGCGAATATTATCATTTACAAGGATTATCGAAGCATTTAGGAAAAATACTGATAAAGCACGACGATTATTCGCCGATTATAGTGAATTTAAGAAGTAAACATAACCTATTAGACCTGCAGATTGAGAATATTTACAGGTTTCCTGCACATTTCTATATTAAAATCAAATATTTGTGCGTACGAATCAAAGATGGGATTTATTTTAGCATGATATTGACAACTGAACGAACTAAATCGATAAAACTAACCTATGCATTGAACACACTTGCATGTTAATTTTTTTTTAGTATAATGTTGTAGATATACTAAATATTGAAGTTAATCTATTTTAAAGCACCGTGCAATTGAAAAAACTTGTATTTTTTGCAATAATGATTACATTTTGACAGGATTTTTGTTGGGAAAGCCGAATCCCACGTGCACCAACTTCGGAACCACATTTTCACAAATATCACTCGTTGTACACTTAAAAAATATTAGTTAGATGACACTCAAGTAATTTAATAGCACTTTTAGAATAAATTCATGAAGTTATAGCGGAATTTTCTATTATTTTATCGAGAAAACCAACACGTACCTGATCCGCCATCTTGCTTGACAACGAAAAGAAGGTGGTGTTGCAAATTAATAACGACTGAAACCTCCCAGATATTAATAACTAATGTTGCCAACTTATCACTACATCTTCAAATATTTAAATTCGTCTTTTTGTGAATAAAATTACCATATAAACGCAAATAAACAACATTTTTTATTAGGTATTCCTTAAATATATTTTATTTAATGAAAGATCTAAAATTCCCTCATATTCGTGTCTTATTACAGAATAAATCTAGACCAGATTTTTTATACATACTTAGTATTTAATAAAACCAGGTTTTTAAATATTTTAACAAACTATAACTGTGAGGAGGCAATATTATTCTGTGCTGAACGGCTATATTGTACACGATAATAAAAAAAAAGATATTATAATTTTATTTTGGAAACAAAAATAATAACATTTTTCGTTTTAGTGCAACACATCGATTTTACGAACTAGTAACATTCATAAACGAAACTGTCATAACGCGAATTGTTATGAAAATATTCGCCAATTTATTTTTCGCATTTTCGACAGTTGATAACGTTTAACTCTTTAATTTTGTTTTATTGCATTTTTTAGTTTTCACTTTTCACATTGTAGCTTTCAAAGTGCATTTAGATATTCACAAAGTGACTACTATAAGCTAGTGATGTTTTTCTTTTTTCCTTTTTGTTTTGCCCAGAAATATATAATTTCTGGTTGATTTGCGATGGAGGAAGTGAGGCAGCTGGTGCAAGAAGAAGGCCGGGAGGCGCGGAACCTCGTTGCATTCCATGTGGCCGTCGACACACCAAGTAAATACATTTTATTTATTATGTAGGTACCTATGTACGCTTGTCTTGCGGCCGTGGGTGGCAGTATTTGTTTCGGAAAGCGGCGGTGAAGGAGTGCCCGTTAGCTATTAAAGCGCGGTTTATAGCGCAAACATTGTTAGAACACTAGATTCAATGTAGTCTTTGTTTGTTCATATAGAATAATAAACAGTATGAGAGAAGACGATTGTATGGATAAAACCTATTATTGTACATATGTTTTGAAACTTGATTCTTACCCAAAAAATTATTCGATTTATAGTCCAAACAATGAAGAATTTTATTATAACAATGGTTTTATTGAGCTAAAATAATGTAAAGATCAGATGATCACATCTTTATAGTTATATTACAGATTTAGTATCAAATTCTTGCAGAAACATTTTCTGAATGAATTGACATCTGTCTCATGAAAGATACAACCTTGTCACAATATTTTTCTCAAGACTCGCACTGTTTATTTCACTTTATACAATACGAGATTCTTAGGTTTGATTTTACCAATGTCAGATAGCATTTATCTAAGGAATAAGTTAGACATTTTGACAGCTTTTGTATAGAAATTCTGTCAAACCGTCCAACTTATTCCTTGGTTAAACCCTATCCCATGTTGGTTTATACCAACATAGGACCTTAGTGAGGTTGGGCAGACAGTTTAACAACCAAAAAAGGTTTTTTCATCAACCCATAACCATCCCCAGCTATGCCTGTATTCTCCGAAGGTTTGGGCAGAGGGTATAGTAACACCCTCATTTTGCTGTTATGTTTAGGTCTCATGTAATAGGGGGCACGCCTATTGCCATCAACCAAGCACAAATCCAAACTCCAGGGTGCTACTGAGGAATTCCACATGGAAAAACCTAATTACACTGCCCTACTTGCGATTTAATCCAAGACCTCACAACCAGCAGTCGCAGTTGCCACCAGTACACCATCAAGGCAGCTAATAAAAAAAAAACTTATTTATGGTTATACATAATCAAAATATTACATAAATAATTAATTTAAAATGTTTCACAGATCATAATTTGTAAATTAGTATAATATTCATGGATTTTCCTTGCATGAAAGCTGTTGAAATTTACAGTAAGCATTTCACAGTTTGAAACTGTAAATTGAGGTAAACTTGTGGTTCTGTAATAAATTCTTTGCTATTGATCAGGTGGTATAAAAAAGATAGAATGCATCATTTGCAATTTTTTTTGATGATACCAGGACTTTACCAGTACTATCTTCACATAGTATAAAACTAAAGTCGCTCCCGCTTAGATCTTTTAAACTACACGATGGATTTTTATGCAGTTTTCAGTAATAGATAAAATTATTCAAGAGGAAGGTTTATATGCCCCACATTAGTATCTACATTGCACCCGTGTGAAGCTGGGGCGGGTCGCTATTGTATTATAATAGTATTTATCGGGACTGTTTTACAACTATCAATTAATAACTTTCCTCTCTCTTTTTGAGAGACTGAGTGAACAGCGATTAAAATAAGGAATTTACAAGGCAGATGTTAATGGAAACGCCGGTAGAGGACATCCTAGAAGGACATATGTCAATGTTATTGGTGAAGTTCTTCATAAAGGACATGTGCATAGTACTTTCAACGTGCGTGTATGACAAGATATATGAATGTGGACGAAGCGAAAGGAGTATGTAAGGAGAATGTGGACGAAGCGAAAGGAGTATGTAAGGAGAATGTGGACGAAGCGAAAGGAGTATGTAAGGAGAATGTGGACGAAGCGAAAGGAGTATGTAAGGAGAATGTGGACGAAGCGAAAGGAGTATGTAAGGAGAATGTGGACGAAGTGAAAGGAGTATGTAAGGAGAATGTGGACGAAGCGAAAGGAGTATGTAAGGATCGCAGCATGTGGTGTTATTTAGTTTTTGCCTGGATAGAAATATACATTCATTCTAAATGAGTCTACACATCTAAAATAGTTGAACTTACATTTACATACTTAGTAATTCTTAGAATTGTTGAGTAAGGGGACCTGTTTATACAGCCGTGTCTTACTCTGTTATCAATGTATGATTAGTCATTGTGTCTTGAATTAGAATATATTCATAACATAACATCACGCCTGTATTCCACGAAGGGTTCAACAGAGGTGTAACGTAACACCCTCATTTCGCCGTTATGTTTAAGTCCCATGTCATAGGGGGCGTGCCTATTGCCATCAACCGGGCACAAATCCAAAGTTCGGGCTGCTACTGAGGAATTCTTGTGGAATGTCTTGTGCACACACAAGACATTCACGTAAATGTCCCGCGCGATGTTGCTCAATTTGTCCCTTAATGAAACCAAGGCATAAATTTGTTATAGTCTGCGCGCAAGTGCTAGTCCCCGCCTGAGGTATGAGAGCGGCAGGAGGGGGGTGCGAAACAATAGACGCGCTCTGTCAGTTTGCTTTTGTCTGGTCTACCGTGCGCTCCTCCCTCTTGCCGCTCCTATACCGGAAGTGAGTAGCACTTGCGCGTGGAGTGCGCGGACTATAGTGGATAGGCGCTAAATATTTGTGTAGTAATGATTCGTAGTTTATACTGTTAATGTATGAGGTTTTAGTAGAGATGTTCAAACCCTCAACTGCCTTGTAAAACTTAATTAATATGAAATAATTGTCATCGTATTATGGGGTAGGTCAGTTGAGTCGTTTATGCTACAATTGCGTCCAAGAATTTAGTTTTCATCTTGGGTTCTTAATTGTTTTAATAAGAATTGATTGGCTTCAATACCATTTAATAAATAATGGCATTAGGTCATCAATAAAAACTAACGTACTTATAGTTCCAACAATACTTTATTAGCACATACAACATTGTATCGTTCATGATCCCTACTGCTAACGTCTCCAGGAGTGACGATTATTAAGTGATTTAGGCGCACCCTGGGCAGTCAGCCCCGCTATCAACCTTGCTGACTGACTACTCTTTTTCTGACTGCATGAGCTATTCTAGCATAGCTCATGCAAAGACAAGAAAAGAAAAATTTGGATTAATATAAAGAGGTCCCAAAATGGAACCTTGTGGTACTCCAGGTGGGAATTATCTCCAACCAGACGTGAATCTTATGTAGCATTGCTTGCATTTTGATCACTTCCTTCATCAGCTTAGCTTTTCTCAACTGCGTTGGGGTCGGTTTCCAGTCTAAGCAGATGCTGCTGTAAATCAGTATATCGGTACTTTTACGAAGCCACGACTGCATGACCTTCTCAACTCAATTACTAGGGAATACCGAGACTGGTGACAAAGCTTTCAAACTTCTGTGCTGTTGTCATCATAAATCATAATCAGTCCAATACCGTCCCACTGCTGGCCATGGGTCTTTTCTCAGAATGAGAAGGGTTTAAGCCTTAGTCCACCACATTGACTGGATGCGGGTTGGTGGAGTACACACACCATTGAGAATTTTTTGGAGCCCTCTTTAAGTGTGCAGATTTCCTCACGATATTTTTCCTTCACCATTATCAAAAGCTTGTAGTGTCCCAGTACAGGGCAAAGGCTTCTCACTTCCACTTCTGTCTATTGGTATAAGGACAAGTCTTTTTGGAAGGAGCCCGGCTCATCCCGTCATCTTCGTCTGGGCCTGCCGCGATACCGTTTGCTATTTGAAGGGACCCATTGGGACGTAAGTTTGGCCCATTTCAATGGGTAGTCTGATATCCGGCAGATGTTTAGCGCCAAACCATGCCGAAACTACGTGACCGAACTTCGCGCAGCTGTTTTTATATTGGCATGACGGGACTTAATTTCAGTCCTGGTGTGTCGCAACTAATTTAAAAAGCATTGCAGGCGTAATCACGCTGATATTGCGTGGTATGGCGTTACATTTATAAAGAACATAACATAATCACGCGTTGTATTCCCCATAGAGTTCGGTAGAGTTGTTTTAGTACACCCTCGTTTCGCCAGTTATATTTAAGTCCCATGTAATAGGGGGCGAGCCTATTGCCATAACCGGACAGAAATCCAGACTCCGGGCTGTCACTGAGACTAATGGAAAAACCTAATAACACTGCTCGACCTGGGGATCATACCCAGGACCAAGTTGAGCAGTCGCGCTTGCGACCACTAGACCACGGCAGTCTAAGTGTATTTATAACAATTGAACTTTTATTATGGGACCGACACCGGAATCACGAAAAAGAAATCAGCTGTTCCATACATTTATGTTCACTTAACTCGACAAAATGTATGGAACAATGATGAGTACAATGACCGCTTATCGGGTTTATGCTATGTAAAAAATAAGGTTGTGTAAAGAACCCAGACCCATTTTTAGTAACAATGGTTTATGTAAACGCTTTCGGTGATCGATACGATTTCTCAACATCTGGCTGTAACCGGTGGGAATCCACATGTGTTGATAAGGACGAAATACTTCCACTTAACCTACATTAAATTTTAAATATTTAAGTCATTTTCATTGGAACTATTGAAACTAAATTACGTTTGTAGAACGAGTTTGGAAAACTTAGAAAAGAACACTTGGATGTGTAGAGTGACAAAAATGGATAACATAAGGAATGAGTATGTCAGAAGTTTGAAAGTAGCGCTAGTGACTGAAAAGTTGAGGAGTAATAGGTTAGCGTGGTATGGACATGTTATGTGGAGGGAAGAAAGTGATGTTACTAAAAGAGTGTTAAATATGAATGTGGATGGATAGATAAGTAGAGGTAGGTTAAAGAAAAGATGGATGGATTGTGTGAAGGATGATATGGGTAAAAAAGGAGTAAGTAGGTACTAAGATGACGGTTGTGAATGGAAGGGGAATACATGTTGTGCCGACCCCACCTGTTGTGGGATAAGGGCAGGGAGATGATGATGATGAAACTGAAAACCTTAGGTATCAACGCTAATTAGGTATTAAAAGTTTGAATATTATACATTATTTATCAACTCAACACTACAAGTAATCTATACAAATAAATAAAATTGAAATGTCTGTTCGTAATGTCAAAAAAACAGCTATTTACTAAATGCATATGAAAGCATATACGGTACTTGTAATAAAAAATAAAAAAACTATCTGTTTGTTTCGGCTAATCTCCGAAACGACTGGACCGATTTTGACGGGACTTTCACTGGCAAATAGCTGATGTTATAAGGATTAAGCCCTCATTCGCACGAGAGCTATTTTAACGTCCGTTAAAAAAGCGCTGGAATGAAACCAATGGGTGCCGTAGTATTCATTCACACGACGACGCTTTTAAAACGCGGCGCTTTTTTATCGAGCAGTGTTGTATTTTAAGCGCTTGGCGTTGGACGTCAAGTCGAATGAAACATACGGCATTTCTTGCTAGTGTTCGCACGAGCGTTTAAAAAGCGCCGGTGGAGAAAGCAGTATGCTGTGAGCTCTCATAACGTTCGGTCACGTTCATTAAGATTGCTCAAAGTAAAAATACAAAAAATAAAATTACTGTCAAAGTTCTTGGAAAAGTAAACATGGAAAAATAAAAGAATAATAAATAGTTTTAATATACAGTGTGTTCTTTTAATAATGTCTGTATAATGTAATAATTGGGTGCTTACATTTTTTTGGCAAAAAGGGGGGAATGTTTGGAGGTTTTGGCTTCTTGTTTTATGACCGGCTGCCTGCCTGACATCAACCCTCCTTGGGAATACTCGTTGCGCTGACGCGCGGGTGACCCAATGTGCTTACTAATATTATGCACTGGGTCCCAAAATGATATGCTAACACAAAATGCTATAACCAGTAATTTCTGGGAATTCATTTCACGTCCTACCGCGGCGAAAATCGAAAAAAAGAGTGATTTTAAAACGTTCGTACGAACACACAAGTCGAGAGCGTTTATAAAGCGCTCACTTCGGGATTTAACGCATCGCTTTTTTACCTCTCGTGCGAATGAGCGCTAACTTAGACTACTTCTATTTTACAAAAAATAATTAGGGTTAAGCGCAAAAAAATTGATACCCTACCCACAGCTAGTACTTAATAAAACATAGTATAATTTGACTGGAAGCTGATCTCAACATAGTTAATAGAAACGTAAGAAGTTGATATCATATATAATCCAAAATATCAATAATTGTATTAATGTTGATTCAATCAATGTTCTCGGAAAAACTTGAAAGGGAATACTCCCCTAGGGGATATAATTAATTCAATCATATCCATAGGACTCACGTTCCCCTGTCGTGTTATGAAATAAACTGGTCGCTATGAGCGTGGCCAACATCAATTTGTCGAACAGTTGAATGTGAGGTAATAATATTTGCTATGCTCACGAATAGCGTGTGGTGTTTTTAGTTTTCCGGGGTGAAATGTGTCCTACGTGATGACTCAGAACTCTTGTGACTTCGTTGTCAGCGTTGTCGCACTGCTGAGAATGGGCCTCCTCCCTTTTTGCGAAGGTATAGAGAGATAAATCAGTCTCCCCTGGGACGACTTTTACGGGAGTAGCACAGGAGAGACTCCGGAAGCATATCTTAGTCCCCGGAGTCATTGTGCTGATGATGGTCACCAAGGGGTTTTAGTGTAGTAATAATAATAATTTTACCTTCCGATCTCCCTCCAGAAGAATGGCAGCCTTTAGAAGGTATCCCTCTACAAAAAAAAGGTCTCTTCTTTTTGTCATTTGTGCTATGCTTCCCTGGTCGGTGCCAATCGCATCCATCGATCCTATGCAGGTCTGCTCATCTATTAGCCCATCCTGCCAGAACATGCTTCAGTTTTAAATACTTTTGAATATAAAATCTGGAGCGCTGTATAAACCATGTACAGTGTACTTACTTCCGATAAGTAAATTACCGTAGTTTTGATAAATAATTTTTATTTCTGTAAATACATCTATTACAGACACTTTAACAAGTCAATGTAATGTTTTTTAAGACTAGATTGCGCCGGTATTTCCTATCTAACTAGCTCTGAGAAGAAAAGCTGAAACAAACTTAAAAATCAGTCTCTTTTAAAGTCCAGACATTGTGGTACAAAAACAATGCTATGGATGTTTAAAGTGGGATGCGATGGACCGTGTATCTCGCTTGATCCAACGCTAATTCACTTTACGAACAGGATCACTAGCCGAAACAGCGATTCTTGATAGCATGGGTGAGCGATAACGAGATTCATTAATTACAGGGTATCGGTGTAAGCGCCTCAATCTCCAATATGTTTGTATCGCCAAAAGCCGTGTTTCAAAGGGTCCTTAGAAGCAATTATAACAACATACTGCCATCATCAATCAGTTTGCAAAGTGCAGATATTTTGGTAATATTCTTTAACGACCGTTTAATGAATGAGTCTATTAAAGAGACCCATATTAGATTAATAGTAAAGTCCGGCGCCGAGCAGTTTACTGTGTTCCGTCGTGTGTATGTGAGAGCCAGAGGGGTATGGGGGAATCTCTCTATATCTCTGTTCTTTGGATTCGTGTGCTACATCGTAGACCTTGTCTGCACTTACCATCAGGTGAGGTGGGAACTAGAGTCAAACGCAAAGTCAAGAATAAAAACAAAGTTGCGTACTTTTACGAGGTCATCTTCATGTCAGCCGTAAGACTTCCACTGCTATTGTTAAGATTACTGTAAAGCACACAGTATAATTAGTTCTGAATTTGATAAATACGACGTTTGAGATTAGATTTTAAACGTCGAAGAGAATAGAGGTAGCACCCTAAACCAACGAGCATGCATGAGAAGGTTAATGAATGTAGATGAAGCATATAGGGTGTGTCAGGATCGTAGCAGGTGGAAATCTATAGACTCTTCTTCTTCCTGCCCTTATCCCACACTAGGTGGGGTCGGCACAACATGTATTTCGTAAATCCATGTTGTGAGAGGTTTTGGCTTATTGTTTTATGACCGGCCGCCTGCCTGACATCAACCCTCCTATAGTCATATAGAAATCTATAGTCTCTGCTTACCTCAATGAGAAACAGGCGTGATTGTATGTATGTTATCGGTAGCTGGTAACACTGGACAATGTTGACATAGGAGGGTAACCGTCAAGATTAATCAACGTACCCGAAGTTATAAAAACAGTGGTCATTCGACGGAGCAGAGGATTCCATGTCGAACAGCCGAAGAAGTCTGACCTTTTATATCTGGTTTGCTTGTTCTCATTTTTTGATCTTGTGTAAATTATCATATTGTGATATATTGTGAACTAGCTTCTGTAACTAATCACTAACCCAATGGGGAAGGCAACGCAAAACGAAAGCAGATGGCAGCACCTCCATACTTAGTTATTTGAACCAATCAGAACCATCATATTCATATTACCAATAATGTCAAACACATTGCAACCAATAAGATGGCATAGGAACAATCGAAAGTGGTGCCATTAGTTCCACAGTTGCCTACCCCATTAAAAGTATTCTCAGTGGTGAGAGTCTATGTTGGTTTAATTGACTTTATTTACCATGCTCCCAATCCTGACATACTGATATTAGCTATAACTGTAATGTTAGATTCACCCCTTACAAGATTCTGTTCTATGTCTTTTATATGTATGGCGTATGGTGTATGGCGTTTGAGAACAGAACCAATTTTACTAATAATTGACTGGTATACAATGTGAAATAATAATAGAAGTCCCTATCTAGGTCAACTCTCCCAGTAAACAAGCGTGCACCGCACACCACGGGGTGCGTTACCTCGTCCTGTCGCGTCCTTTATCGAGACTACGATCGATACTGCATGTCAATTGTCGTTGCCTGGCAACGTCAGATAGATTTACGCCTGTGGAGGTGTACTATCGTAAACGGTAGGGTAGTTGACATTTTTTGTTTTATTGTCTCGAAACTTTAAAAAAAACATAGGCAAAAATGAAATATATAATAAAATGCCCGAGTTATAAGCGATTTAAAATTGCTAACTAGACAGAGACCGCATTATTGAACGATGACGTCATATTTCAAAAAGTTCATAGTAACTTGACAATACTTCGTCCAATGTTAGTTTCGTGCGACAAAGACAGAAAATGCGGCATTCAAAATCTTGAAAAATTTGTATCTCCTCTATTTTAGATTTATTTTTTCAGCGATCGTTTTCTTTCTATGCCTTTTTTTGATATAATATTGAATTATTCCTAATTTTATAAAGTAATCTACTACCGAATTATAACAGGTGAAAGTTTACCGTCCTATATCCTGCACAGTACTTATCACCCTAAGGGTATTCCTGCATTGGAATAACTCTTTTTCTTTTCATAAATTGTTGAGTTCGCAACAAGTTCAGACAGGCTAGGAGTGTCCTCATAACCTGCCGGGGTTGCGGTGCATGCTTATGCATATCCCGCGACCCCAACCGACTGTCAGAGGGGGAACTCCGTGGGTTTTTAGCCGCTAAGAGTTCAGCAGACACTCTCGCCTTCCCCGTGCGAGGGAAATGCATGAGGATTCTCTTACGATAACAAAATTAAAAGGAGTGTCCTTATAAGCTGTTAGAACGTACCCCCCATGTTAAACCCGGTTTTGGATGGCATAGAATTATCCAACAAAGTAAAAGCGATAGTTGATGTAAATCGTAATTTTCTATCTAGGTCATCCTCTCACATTACCTCGCACCGGGAGCGCGCCACCTCGTCATGCGACACGTCCTTTATCGAGAGTTTATGATCAATACTGCATGTCAATATTGCGTAGCAACAATTCCGCTGTTTTGATGACTCTGGAAGGGTCCAGATTGACCTATTTATTAAATGAGTAATTGATGAAGAATTTAGAAAAAAACAAACAACATAATCAGCCCGTTACTGTCCTTGGCTCAGGCCTCTTCTCAGAATAAGGTTTTAGGCATTAATCCATCACGCTGACTTGGGGGCTTACTCCGAAAAACGGACGTCGATGTTTCGGATCCACGGAACATCGAACTTGTAAAATATACGATCAAAGTACATATTACCAATCAATGAACTACTAGACTTCAATTAACATTTGGGAGTAAGGTAAACGAAAAGCAAAATGTCAAATCGCGAAAATACAATCGATCGTCGGATCCGAATTACTTGCGTGGTTGGAAAACGTGCGATCCGTCAGCCGAAACTTCATAGTCCGGTTTCCGGAGTAGCTCCCTGGGTGCTGTTTGGCGAAGTAGACACACCATCGAGAACCTTATGTAGCCCTCTCAGGTGTGCTGTAATTGTCAAAATTATATGAATGGCTGACTGTGTTCCGTACTTCTATCTATCGACGGTTTGCCCTACTAGAGATAGAAATTTGACATCTTCTTCTTTTCGTGTGGTTAGTGACCTGATGTCAGAGTTTATACCGCCCATGGGCCTTTGACTTAGGATCACATGCCGTCGAGAAATATCTCTCAGGCATGCCGGTTTCCTCACGATGTTTCCTTCACCGTTTTTAAGCAATTGATAATTATACAATACGCACATGAATCCGAAAAGTCAGAGGTGCGTGCCTTGGCAGTCCGACGGCCACACCACAAGGCTATCACTGCTGTTAAAATCAAAGTAAATTAATAAGTAAAT
This sequence comes from Amphipyra berbera, assembly GCA_910594945.2. Taxonomy (NCBI): domain Eukaryota; kingdom Metazoa; phylum Arthropoda; class Insecta; order Lepidoptera; family Noctuidae; genus Amphipyra; species Amphipyra berbera. Next base: position 14,316,651 of record OU343145.1, read on the forward strand.
TTGACGTTACTTCTATAGAGCTTATGGTGCGTCCAGACCTGACGAACGCGCCGCGAATACTATACTATACTCTTTATTCATAACAATTTACATTGTGTTGAAATTTACATAAAAAAATTGAATTAAACGGAGAACCAAATACAATTGAAATAATAATTAAAACATTAATCCAATTAATTAGTAATACATAATTAAATCTTATGTCAAATCAATGTCAAATATAATGTCAAGTATAATGTAAAATATAATATCAAACTTCCAAATTATCAAATGTCCAAGTTAATAACAAACTGTTTGTGGTCAAAACGTATACCATTGAATGTTTGTTCACTGCCATTTTTATCAAATATCTATAATTTATAATCTGACATGAATTCCGATACTGAATATAAGCATTTTTCCAACAAGAAGGCTTTCAATTTATTTTTAAAAGTGTGAGGGCTATATATTGATAATTTAAGATCTGGTGGTAGCCTATTAAACAATTCCACTGCTTGATATTCGGGGCAATGCATAGCTATGTTAAAATTTGGTACCATCTTGTGTTTAAAATCCTTTCTTCTTGTGCTCTCTCTTATTTTACGTTCCTCTTGTGATTCAATCTGATGAATATACTTAGCAAAGTGATTTAGTATTACTAATATGTATAAACTTGGTACTGTCAATACTTCTAATTCTTTAAAGTACTCTCTGCATTAGTCTCTTTGTGTGATCTTAACTATGGTTCTTATGGCACGTTTCTGCAAGGTAAACGCTTTCTGACAGTTAAAACTGTAACTGTTACCCCAAAGCATAATAATGTAACTTAATTTAGATTCTACCAACGCGTAATAAATAGCCTTTAGTTGCTTAACATCTAAAATATCTCTCAGACTCCTGAGTGCATAGCATGCTGATGAGATAGAAGATTCAATAGCAGCTAACTCCTGTTTCCAATTTAAGTTCACGTCTATGTTTATTCCTAAAAATTTTACTTGGTCAACTAATTCAATTTTGTCTCCTTTAATATGTACATCTAGATTGTCATTATTTCGAGTTGTAGTCTTAAATAAAATAACAGTTTTACTTGTATTTAGAATAAGGTTATTAGCAGTAAACCAATCATAGACATATTCTAGGCTTTTATTTACAGATTTAGTCAATTCGTCTAAGTCACTTGCCCCAATTATTATATTGGTATCGTCTGCAAATACAACAAGTCTGACATCAGGCTGAACTTGATGCATACAGTTTAGTAAGTCATATGTGAATATAATGAAAAGTATTGGTCCCAAAATTGAGCCTTGAGGTACTCCACGTTGTATCTTTGTGATTCTAGACGTGTAGGCGACTTCGTGATTACTATCATCAATACTTTTTATTTCGACATACATTTGCCTATTCTGTAAGTAGGATCTTAAAAGTACTAAGGACTTGCCTCTGACACCATAAAATTCAAGTTTATTTAGTAATAATTCATAATCAATAAACGAGCCGCTCGCGAGCTGCGCGCGTGCATTTTATGTTCGTGCTAAAGCTGGCGCGTTGGTCGCGCGCCGCTCGCGCGCAGCTCGCGAGCGGCGCATTCGCGGCGCGTTCGTCAGGTCTGGATGCACCATTATGTCAAATTTCTATCTATACTAATATTATAAAGAGAAAAGCTTAGTATTTTTGTATGTAATGAATAAACTTAAAAACTACTGAACCGATTTCAAAAATTCTTTTGCCGTTACAAAGCTACATTATCACTGAGTAACATAGGCTACGGGCGGAGCCGTGAGGACAAGCTAGTCTCTAATATGGGAAACCAAGATATTTTTTTGGTTTCGGCCGCTGGTTGATGTCGGTAATAAATCCTTCATGATAGGGAGAGCAAGTCTAACGTAATTATCTAACAAAATCCATTCCGAGATCGAACTTAGTTTCGGGATAATTGAATTATACGATGTCTGACCCACAACCGACGAGCAAATGGAGTATTTAATGTAATAAATTATCGCCGTATTGATGTACGTTTCGCAAACTTGGTTTTCGAGATAGGACCTCGTTTCTACGCCAGAGGAATATTGGATTTTCTTAAAAAATACCTAATCGTGATACATTTATATCAGTGTTTCGACACTCTCATTCATGCAAGAGTCGGGCACAGAATAATAAATAATACTAAGTACCTACAGAAACCTCACTCCGTAACTAAGGGTTGGCCCGTTGACCCACACCTGTCAGCACGGAATCGCATTTTTTAATGCTCTGTCCTTTTCCGTCGCTCAGGAACATCATTTAATAGAGCGAGAAAGACAGCGGGAGTGCTATCGCGTGCGGTCGCGTGCTATCGCCTGCGGTCTCACACTGTCTTTCTCGCTCTATTAAATGACGTTCCTAAGCGACAGAAAAGAGTGGAGCATGTAAAACGCGATTCCGTGCTGACAGGAGTGGGTTAACCCTAATGCATCAAATACTTACCTAGATAAATGTGTTCCTTGCGTGTGAAAATGAGCTTTATTATTAGGTGAGAAAGTTCCCATTCCGCTATGCGTTCGCGCTCTTATTACATTTCGGTTTGATCACTCACTGACATTCGGTTCGGTTTTCTCTTGTTTAATTTCGGATTTGTTTTCATACTTAAACCGAGGTGTGAGGGTTGTTAAACCTTTTATGCTATACAGGACTCACTACTTTGTGGCAGCCTGCAGGTGTAGTCTGCCTCTCTTTCTCATTCTCCTTTTATCAGTTTTCTCTCTAGCAGTGATAGCCTAGTGGTGTGAGTGTGTGACCGTCGGACCGCAGGCACGCACCTCTAACTTTTCAGATTCATGTGCGTATTGTATAATTATCATTTGCTTAGAACGGTAAAGGAAAACATCGTGAGGAAACCGGCATGCCTGAGACATATTTCTCGACGACATGTGAAGCCAGGTCAGATGCCCATGGGCGGCATAAACTCTGACACCAGGTTACCCAACAAACATTTTAGTGTTTACGGCAGCCTTTTTTTAAGGCTCTTAGTATTATATATGATATATAAGAACTCCGATAGCAACATTCGACTCTACAGTAGGGTTAGTTATAAATAATTAAACCTTCCAGAGGAATAACAGTAATAAAAAAAAATATATAACTTAAGACGGTAGCATGGAGTTTATCGAAACCATTATATAACTTATTCTTATAGCTTTAAGAGGCACAAACCAATACAAGCAATTGTAAGGTGTCTACTAACACTTACTATCGGCTGATATTCTACTACTGAGGTAGTAAAATGTCTTATAACACCTTGAGGCTTATCCTAATAGCTTCAAGAAGTATTAAACGCTGTGAGTGGTGGTCAGGTGTGTACTAACACTTACTATCGACTGGTATTCTTAAAAAGAGTTATTTAAATACTTTGTACCACCTTACAAGTTTTGTCGAGCCTTAAGAGTTAGTAACAAAGCTATAAGCATCTAAGAAGTGTTGATTATAAGTCCTATAGAGCTAGATTCTGCAAGAGTTAGAATCCACCTTTAAATCATTGCAGGCAACATAATGGAGTTTATCGGTCAACTATAAGTAATATTGTGGTTTTTATAAAAACTTGTATATAGCAGCAAACATTATGTGCATATTTTATAACTCTTCATTATCACTTTAAGTTGAGTAATAGGATTTAAGTCACTTAACCTAACCTAACTTCAAAAACTATAGTTTGTTACTTTTGCACCGCGGCGTTTATTTGAAAATATTTGATTGTTTCAAAATGAAACCATGGCTAGTTAAAAAATAAACGGGTGGAGTCAAAAGAAAGGCTTTGAGAGAGTATAAGAATATCATTAGATTATCGCAAATCCAATGCGACGAGCCTACATCAGTTGAGGAAAAAAATTATGACACAATGACTAGAGAAGCATTGCATATGTGGAGAAAAAGTGTTTCCTTAATCAAAATCCAGAAAAAGGTATTGATGTTATCCCAATCCCAGGCAACAGTTCTGATATCCATAGAAGTACAAAATACAAATCCAGTGAACTCGATAACGATTCATATCAAGAGCAATCAAGTAAAATACAACAGGGTTCCGTATAACAGCAAATTATCTCTGATGTTGAATATACTCTAATCTGTGACGATCTGTTACCTCTCAGTAGTTCAAACAACTCGGATGACGAATAAGACAGTGAATATATGAAAAATATAAATTTTAAAAATGATTTACGAACATGGGCTCTACAAAAAAATATAAGCCAAGCCGCTTTAAAAGATTTGCTTTTAATTTTAAATAAGAGATTTACGGATATTTTACCGATCGATCCTCGAAAGATTTTACAAACGCCAACAGCAATTTGTCTTAAAACGATCGAAGGTGGTGAATATTGGCATCATGGGATTATTATGCCTTTATCAAATATACTTGGAAATTGTATACCGCTGCCAAACAACATTCTTCTGAATATAAATCTTGATGGCTTACCTATATTTAAAAGCTCTAAATATGAACTCTGGCCTATATTAGCTAACATTTATCAAGGTGAAACTAGTGATCAAGCAAGGTTGTGGTGGTGGTGGTGGTGAAAGTAGCATATTACCATCAGCATCGAATGAAATTATATTATATCCTAAAGATGTAAAAAGTAAATTAGTTTGTATTAAAAAAAGTAATTTTCTGTACTTCTTACCTCTTTTACACACAGTTTGAAAATAAAAGATTGTTATTATAATTGTTTTTTATTTGACATATCTACTAGTAATATAATCAGTCAAAAAGTTATTTAATCAGTCAGTGGATGATTTCCAATACTTTGACACCAGCGCGAATGACTCAGTACAATAGCGCAAGATGGTCATGAACAAAATCAACATGTGTTCAATCATTCAACTATTCTTACTTACATTAAATTTTAATATTAGTATAGCCATAAAGGAACCATCATCCACTACTGTAACACTGGTGTTGATTAGTTGTGCTTTGATTATCCTGGACAATGTGATATTCATAGACGTTATCCATTCCAATAGAGGGTGCAGCTGTCATTTCGGAAGTAATATTATTGGATCCTAATGGAGCGGGCATTTCGACAAGAATATTATTAAATCCTGATGCAGCGGGATACACCTGTAAAAAAATATTTCAAAATATCATATCGGCCGCACGCAGCGGTGTAGCGGCGTGCTGGGCGCTGTCGATACATAGATAGGTATCTACCGGCCTCAATTATACATAATTCTTGGATTTTTTGTCATTCAGTCAGGCGTGCGATATGTAAAGGGTTTTGTTCAAACCATAACAGAACCCTAAAAATTATCAGCTTACAGCTCCGCGTAGAACCATTAAACAAGTTAAACCTATAAACCCTTTGTTTTTATTCACTTTTATAAACATTTTTTAGAACTTCTAGTGCCATGCAAGTGCATACTTTCAGTATTTAATCACTACGGGAGGAATAACAGAGCTATCAGGATCCTTAAGTAATTAGAACTAAGACGCCATTTAATAAAGATAATCTATGAAAATTGTGAAAGAAAAAACTTGTTGAAATGTTACATCAGTGCACTTATTTACTCACATTGTACATAATTTTCAATTAAAATGTCTAAAGGTGGTACCAGGAATTGATAAATACGATAAATTAAGAAAAAAAAAATTCGGCCAGTATTTTTTACATAATTTTATCATCAAAAGTAGTTTATTTTTAAGGCGTTTCAAAAATGAGATGAAAACTAGTATATACTGTTACCGTAAACTTACCGCCGCATGAGATTTAATACCTATAACACCCAGTAATCTTGACTTGACTTACCTTAATAAATTATTTTATTAAAATACAACACGCGTCACCACCATGAAATGAATGCCTGCTGAAAAATACTATCACTATTGACTTTAACAAGAACGTAAAAATATATGAAAACAGTTTAAATATTTTGCGCTTTCGGTGATACTTATTGCTACTAAATAAGTCCGATATATTCTTAAGTTATATATTGGTTACAAGAAGTAACCATGTGTAACCAAAAAAGTCATTAAAGTGGTTTCCATAACTTGTTTACTACTTTAGCTTGCAGTTATAACCTGTGTATAGCTTATAAAACACTTGAGGTGGTAATCACTGCTGCAATAACACTGTTCTATCTCTTCTTAATCACTCATTTATCACTACTCTATAACCATTAAGTCACTTCAAGCTCTAAAATGAACAGGCCCAATCCAGGGTTATAAGAGAGATACAGCACGCTTTATCACCCAATTGTTAGTGCCTTTACAGAACCTTTGGTTCTTAAAATTCTCTTAAGCAGCTCATGTAGCACTTATTCTTATAACCAAAATGTTAGTTGGGTAGTCACTAACCATACAAAAAGAAGAAGTTTTCTCCTATTGCTGGGTATAAGTTTAGGATTTCCCATATAAGTTTAGCATCTCAGACTTTACATATTTTTATGCTGCTGATGACGTATCCTATTTCTTCAGGAAAGACTCATTAGCGTGAACTATTTCATGTTTTACTCTAAACAGTGGTAATTCCTTACCCAGGTCGCATCTCGCGCAAGCCACCCCGCGCCGGAGCTCCGCCACCTCGCCGCGCGACTCCTCGCGCTGCCACCAGACTGAGGTCTGCGTCAGCCGGCAGAGACAAGCGCTCTGAACTACGAGCCAGATACTGGGCGTTGTTGTTTGGAGATCTACAGCGAGCTGTAAGTATAATCCTTCTAGCTTACTAATAGCTTAAACACCACCATGTAAAATGGACGTCACGGACGCATATGGCACGTGGATGGCAGCCTCAACAGTATGGGATGGATTAACTTGGAAGTTACGACCTTTAAAAACATTTAATTTACTGTGAATTAAATAATCAAATTAGGACATACAATGTCAATATTTAGTGTTAATTCCGCCAAACAGTTGATCAAGCCTGAATGCAGTATGCAGCACCGCCCTCCCGCCCGCAAATAAATGCAAATGCATAAGGTGCGATTAATAACATCCAACGCACAAACAAATCAAACCGTTACGACACGTGTTTCGCCCCTCTACGGGGCTTCCTCAAGAGGCGTCGACCGCTTGGACGCGAAATTCGAAAGTTGCATATACAAGGTTAGTCGGAAAGGGGGTACTAAGCCGAAAGGGTGTTAAAGTACCTATAATAAGGGATAATTTTTGTTCTACAACTTTCCCCAAAACTCGATACTTTAAGAGAAATAGCTTTTCAAAGATTTGGTAAAAAATATGCTAAAATCTATCTGTCCATAGCTATGATCATAGGATCAGCTGTTTTTACAATTTAGGTCATATTTAGGGTCACGGATAAGAAAATTAATTTTCTGAATTCATAACTAAAATAGGTTTAATTGATTTTTTGTAAAAAAAAAAATCTTTATGCATGCAAATAAGACTTATCGAATTTTGAAATTTTAACACTTGCTTTAAAATAGTCATCAGTGATACTTTAGGTGGCCCCCGGCTTAGTACCCCCTTTCCGACTAACCTTGTATTTGTGGGCGGGCACTTAATATTGTTATTGTGTATTTAGTATTCCTGTGAAGTTGTGTGTTGGCATTTGCATTAGTCACAATAACACGTCGAATCTAAGTCAGAAATACCGTAACATAAATGAAGTAGAGTACTCATTCGCTAGCTCCATCTGTGCATTGAATGATTCAGCAATGTGGCTCGAAAGTTTGCGAGTGCATTTGATAAATATAGTCCAGTCAGACGGGCTGACCTCAGCTCCATTCTTGGAATAACATCCCTTTGCCGAGAATACAAAATCAATACTCTTCGGTTCTGGAGCTTCAATCTGTAAATTGAATATGGTGTAGGTACCGGCCGGTGCATCGCATCGCATAACTTTAATTAAATTGTTCGCCTAGCTCGGCTCTTTGAGGTATTACTTGGATATTGTTTCATGCAATTTTAGTTATTGGCTCATGTCCTTGTTTTCTTTTTAAAATAATGGAGTAGAACTTGTTGCTGAAATAAATATGCTATTGTTTTTGATTCCGATATTTGCCGATGTTACCTAAACTATATCGAAAGGTGTGTGTGGCTTTTTTTTCGTGTGGTTAGTGACTAACCTGATGTCAGAGTTCAAGCCGCCTATGGGCCTCTGACTTGGATTCGCATGTCGTCGAGAAATATCTCTCAGGCGTGCCAGTTTCCTCCCGATGTTTTTCTTCACCGTTTTTAAGCAAGTGCCAATTATACAATACACAAATGAATCCGAATGGAGAGATTGAATTTTGTCAAATCATTACCATCAGTCATTAGTCCAGTCTTTTTATACCACTTTTTGAGCCAGCCTAATTCACGAATCTCTCTACAATTACATGACCATTGTTTGGCGTCATCGTCGTTGTTTATGTAAACGTGTAAAATAATCAATTAATTTGTTCGCAGATTGGCGAAATCTACAACACCGTTGAGGCTCACGAAAATCTAAACGAATGCCAAGAAGTAATTCTTGTTTTAGAGAACTACACGCGTGATTTCAAAGCTCTTGGCGAATGGTTCCGACTTAAGTGGGAGTACGATAACACCCCTCCACCTCAAAGGCCTCAGAGTCTGGCATGGGAGATAAGAAAGACTGATTTCGTACGCCCCGAGTCCCGGAAAGGATACTCCGTTAAGAGCTCCCCATCAGTGTCAGGCAAAAATAGCCCTTGTCTTTCAGGCCATAATACCCCAAGTGGCAAAAACAGCCCGAACTTGACTGGTAAAGCTAGTCCTGGCAGTGGAAAAGTCAGCCCAAGAGTCGCAGGACATTCCACAAACAGCCCTAAAGCCAATATCGAGTTTTTCAGCAACAAAATTTCTTCGAAAATCACAGCTAAGCCTGAACCCAAATCCGCTAAAGAGTTATCAAGACTGTCCGACATAAAGGAAAAAGATGTGAAGGATGTCGCCGAAGAGAATGACGTAATAAATGAGATTAATTCCCCAGTTTATGAAAAAGAAGAAAAACCAGTGAAAGAGTTGGTACCTGCAGTCCTCGAAAAAGATAATAAGCCAGTAAAAGCGCCTGTAGTTGAAATAGGTAAAGCAAAAGAATGTCCAAACACTTGCCCAAAAATGGTTGTTATCAAATCACCTAAACGCACAATATTACCACGAGATGCTATGGCAGCATCCAATGGCGACGTTTCGAGCCAAGCTAAGGCCACCATCGCTAAACTAGATGCCATGGAAAATGAATTCTTAGCCAAACAAATTACTGAAAATGCAGCTAAGAATGAAAACCAGCTGAATCTCGATAAAGAGATCGAAAGCGCTGTCAAAGCTGTGGATTCAAATGACAGTCCAGTAAAAGTTACTGTAAACATTACCGTCGTTGATGAAAGTGTCAATGTTGTTGAAGAAAAAGTTAATGTTAATGAAGAAAAAGTCAATGTTGTAGAAAAAGAAGTTAATGTTGAAGCAAACATTACCGTTGCAGCTGAAACAGAGAGCGTTTCAACAGAGTCTCCGGTTAAATCTGAGGATAACTTTGCAGACGTGTCCAATGAGAGCTGTAATAAATCTAGTGATGAAAAGTTTATACCCAACGAGGAAATAGTAAATGAAGTTGCTACAAAGGACGTTGAAGAGCTTGTTGCTTTGCCAGAAGTCAGTAAAAACGAGATCTCTAAGACCCAAGATCAAGATATGAGCTCAAAAACTAAAGAATCAACACAGGAAATCAAAAACGAAGAACCATCAAATGGTAAAAAAGACACCGAAATTATTACAGATGATGAAGTCATGGATAAACAATCCCAGGAAATTAAAGAAACTCCACTAAATGAAGTTAAAGAAGCCAAGAAAGATCACGATTCCAAGAAGATTGAACTTAAAACTGCAGCTGAAAAGCCGAACGCAAGACCGGCCTACTCCCAGGCAGCCGCCAAGCCAAAATCTGTGACTACCATCAAAACAGAAGTCAAAACACCAACCAGGTTGATAGCTAGAAGCAAAACTGTTGTAGAAATGCGCCCGAGCTCAGCATCTAAAGCACAAAGGCCATTTCCTAAGCGAAATCAAACTAGTAAATGCAGCTACCCGTTTAATCTGACTACGGGAAGAACCAGTCTATTTGATGCTCCAGCAAATAAGGCTGTGTCTAAAAAACCTGCCAATCGCGCCCAAATGGGTTCTGGAGACAGTAAGAATATAGCTAAAGTTGATCTGAAGAAACGTCCTCCCAGACCAACTACTCTGAAAATCAATGGGAAAGGAGATAAGACTGAGAAAATCAATCCTTCATTCGATAAGAAAGGTGGTGAAGAATATAGCAGCACTGATACTATTGTAACTCAAATTGACATGTCTCGTATTGAATCGAGTGAGAGTTTGAAGACTTTGGTGCCAGAAGAGGCAGATTTCGCAAATTCTGTCGAAGTACTTAACGTTGATAATACTAAGACAGATAATGATGGGTGGCTCACTGTGAAATCTCGACGTTTGAGTCGCGAATCGAAGAAGCAATCTAAATCTCACTGGGCGAGTAGATTCCATCAGCCATCCGCTACAACTAGCTTACCAACTCTAATCATGATTGAGTCACCGAAACAAGAAGTAAAAGAAATTGTTTCTACCACAAAGTTGGATCGCGCAAAATCCGAACAGCCACAGAATAAGCCAGAGAAACCTAAGGTCTCTAAACCAAAACCAGAAATCAAAGAGATAAAGAAAAATTTGTCAATAATACGCCAAAAATCTGATGTGACTGGTTTGAAAACTCGTACATCGCGAAACAAAGCATTGAAACGGGAGAAAGTCAAGGGTACCCCTAAAGACCATGGCTCAGAACTGACCAAAAACCGTCTACATTCCTCTTTAGAAAGTTTAACTACAGGACTAGCAAGGTCTCAAGAGAAAACCCAAGAAACCTTCGATTTCGACAAATGGAAGTCCGAATTCATGTCCACGTTCAAATTCTTGGACGAAGATGATCAGCTAAATGATCACAACGAAATTCTGAAGTCTGCTGATCCGTCTGAAATGTCGGAGATAGCGGAGATGACGTCACAGATTGAGGAGAACGAGAGGAAGATTAGCTGGGCGTTGGATTTCCAGTCAGAGGTTGATCAGAGGAAGTTGTGTGAAGAGGAAGATTTGCTGAATAGACAGATTATGGAGCTGCAGCAAGTTTCTGATATCGATTTGGATACGGAGACTGATGATACTGAGGTAAGAATATTTTCATTACATCTTCATTTTGTGAAAAGGTTAAAAATAATATTTGATGGAAGCTTTGTAGACGTCAAAATAAAGTGGTCAAGAAAAGCCCGCCATAATCAACTAAAATTTTACAGCAGGTGTAGCCACCATAGACAAGGGTTTTGTCTACGGAAGAGGTTTGCTATTTTGTCTATTCTTCCGTCGCCAAACCCTTGTCTATGGTAGTCATGCTACGCCTGCTTATTTATGTGCAGTACTTCAACATAAGTTATAAGCCTCGACAATCTTGGTGTATCCGAATTTGTACGAATTATGCGATCAATATTTCATTGTGTATCTTTATAATATTATACAACTCCGGTTGTCCGTGGGGGGGGAACGGATTAAGAATACAATTTCTCTCTGTCGTCCGGCAAGTGAGACATAAGTGACGAGTAACCTGCCACCATAAATGTGCCTGAAAAATGGCAATAGTCTCTCCACATGGGACTTAATAGAAGAAGCGAAACGTGGGTGTATAGGCTCCTGTAATAGGAGAACACCTCTGTTTAACCTTTCAGGGATTACAAGCGTAACTAATGTATGGGCGTCGTCCTTTTTGGATACATTTTGGATAGGTCACGGAGATTGTCGAGGTGCTTAACTTGTGTCATGGTGCTGTATTTTCATTCTTGTTTCTTCTACCAGACTGACGCAGAAATCCTCTGCGAGGACACATCAGCGAGCGCATCATGCCAGTCCACTGAGAACCTATCGTTGGCTGCCAGCCTTGAAGACCAGTACGAGACAGCCCTCGCCGGCATGTCGTGGGCAGAGAGGGTTGATACCCTGGGCGCGTTGGAAGCATTAGTCGCTAGAGATCCAGGTAATAGTTGGAATTGTGAAATATGATGACGTCATTTTTGGAAATGTATCGCTATTTATATAAAGTTGATATTGCACTGAGAATCAGCATGTTTATAGTACGGGCGTTATCATCTAAGTCGTCAGGTTATAAATATTTTTATCAATCTGTCTCGCTCGCACTCTTTGGGCTTAGGGAGTGCCATAGTTCTGTCTCGCTCGATGCAAACGGCCGTGCTATAGATGCATATTTGTTTTTATAATTATTGTGTTTGCATAAGTATCAAAATATTAATAAAGGTAGGTTTATATCGGTTCGGTGTCGTTTGAAGTAATCGAAGACATGGTCTAACAAACTCACCTTGGCACTTGGCTCAAAGGCTTGATCTTAATTCTTCAAGTATACCTTATTCGTTTGAAGTTTGCTTTTTCCCGATGCGGTAGGTTTCATACGAAATGTTGATATTTAAGCGCTGAATTAGGCTATGTTTAGATGACAAGCGTTAAGTGCGCGTTTAGCTAACGCGCGTTTACAACTGCACGAATTTTATTCAAGGCGTGCACATGCTAAATTGCTAACCTGCGTTAATTAATTTGATTGTAATTGCGCGTTAGCAAAATGCGCGCTTATCATCTGAACATAGCCTTAATCTTTGCTTAATTTTCGCCTTAATTTTCGCTTGTCATCTGAACATAGCCTTAATCTTTTGACCACCCCAGTCGGGTTTATACGACAAAAGTTTTCGTGCCCGTGTCGCCTCAGTTGTATAAATATGACTGAGGCGGTCAAAAGGTAAAAACGCTAGTCTTCTTTTAAACGGAACTACTAATTACCGTCCTTCGCAAAGACTAAATTTCTTCAACTTTGCTTGTTTACTCCACGACAGATTTCTTAAACTGAAGGCTAAAGAAATAATTCCCTATCCAGGTCGCGCCCAACAGCTCCACGCGAAGCTCTCCCAGGGTATCAAACGTCGAGGTAGCTTACAAGACGCGTTACGGCGCCTCCAGCTAAAGCAGGCGAGAGCTGAACGACAGAGAATTGAGTACCAGACGGAACGGGCTAGGAAGATACATCAGCTGTTGGCTAGAGTTGAAGAAGTTAAGGTATGGACCACAGACATGTCGGCCAAATTCTCAAACGCTACTTGAGTAAAAGATAAGAAGAAAAATAGAATACCTACACAAGTTGACCTACTTTGCGTGCCATTCGGTAGGAGCAATCCTCCTACTTTTGACGCTGTTAAGACAGTTCCCTCTCGACTGTTTACGTTTCCACAAGCGCAAATGGTTATAGAATGCATGTGTGCGACCTTTTACTACTTGACGCACAGGGTATGGATTCCCGTGGGACAATAAAACTTTTTCTACAAACTACATTTTTTCTGAAATTTTTCTATAAATTACTCTTCTTTTGAACCTGAAATCCACATTATGATACCGTTATTAAAATTACGTACTCGTTTCGCAGGTTGCCAAGAATGAGCTGATAGAAGAGAAGCGTCTCCGAATGGAGAGGAGGCTTCAGAAGGCCGCTGAAAACAGAGATCAGCATCTCAAGGTATGACACAAGATTTTAATACAAATGTTTTGGAAATTAATATGATTGACTTGAAATTCACAGTAAAAATTTCGAAGAACAGAAATATTGTAATCTCTTAGAACCAACTATCCAAAGTTGTGGTGCATTCGTGGATCGCATTTTGTGGTCCTAACAGTCTTGGTTTTGTAATTTATACCTGTGCAATTTTATTATGCACACGTTAAACTAGTCACGTTGTTGAATGAGTATTTGCAAAATAGAGTATTCGAAAAACGTGTGTCTGTTCCGCTTCAAAACGTTTTTATCACTGTAATTATTTATACCAATTTATTTTATGCCATATACAGGAGTCCCAAAACTCAACGTCAAGCCGGGAACAAATGATAGCAGTTTATGACTGTTCAGTTTTTTTTATTAACATTTTCAAGTTACAAAGTTACCATATATAAAATGTTACCTAGTAAATATAAGTATTCAATGTGTTTAAAAAAAGAACACAAACCAAAAAAAAAACTAAACATTCATAAACTATCATTTGTTCCCGTCTTGACGTAGAATTTTGGGACCTTATTTATGTATTTTATGCTATTATATTTGTATATGCCAATTTTCTTCGTAGGACATAGTCCGCAAAGCCCACGACGAGGAAGAGAAACTCCGCGAGATTGCCTTCATCAAACAATTGGAGGCTGAGAATCGTCGACATGAGTTCTTAGATCAATGCCGCTTACACACGACCCGGCTCCGACAGATGAGAAGAGATAGACTGTCTAAATTGGTAATTTATTTTTTATTTTTATCTTAGCGTATTCCAGACGACACGATTTGATTGTCAATTTAAATGGGTGGTAAGGCGAAACACACACTGTCCCGCGCTACGCTGCGGGGTGCGTGGTGACGGAGCTACAACACTGCGCGTGAATGCGTTTTCTGTGTGTTGCACTACACGTGTTTTCTATACAAACACAGATACTTGCAAACAACGTAAGAACACGCACTCCCGCGCTACGCTGCGTGGGCGTTGCAGTGTGCGAATCGCCTTAGATTAGTTGATTTCTCTTCGTGACACAATTTGAGCAAATTGTCAATTAGATCGTGTTGTCTGAAAGACGCTTAAAAGCTGATTTATATGAGGATAGTTTCTCAAAGCTAGGCTCATGTTATCTCTGTTTTCGTCTCCGAGAACGAAGGGCATATTTTAAAACCGAGTCTATCTTAGACTTGGTATAAACCATAACTTGTAATAAGAGGGTCATGTTCTTCACTTGTCTAGTGGCGGCAAGCGCGACTGCTGATCGTGAAGTCCTGGGATCGAGCCCCAGTTCGAGCAACGTGTTATTGGGTCTTTCCGTATGGAATTCGTTAGTAGCAGCCCGGGGTTTGTGCCCGGTTGATGGCAATAGGGTCGCCCCCTATTACATGGAACTTAAACATAACGGTGAAATGAGGGTGTTATTATACACCACTGCCCAACCTTTCGGGGAATACAGGCGTAACGTTATGTGTATGTTACCAATAAAACTTTCAACTATGCACTAACCTGTTCTATTCCTTGCAGGAACAAAAGGCAGCTCGCGAGGCAGCCGTAGGAGCGCGGCGACAAGCTCTGGAAGCGGCCAGGAAACTGCATGTGGAGACCTTACTGGAGAAGAGGAAGGAACGAGACGCCAGGGTCGAGGAGTTGAAGGAACTGAAGAAACAGGAGAGGGATGACGCTGCTAGGGAGAAGGTGAGATTACCTTCTAATCTAAGGTCTGTTTCAATATACAGGATGTATCAGAGCTGGTGTAATTCCAAGTGTAATTCAAGGTGGTTTAGATACGACCACTATTGGAAGACAAAAGAAGATTTTATTTTTAATCAAGCAAAATCCAGTGCAGGGTTAATGTATACCAGTAATAGATCATATAAAAGAGAGGTATAATGAACTACACGAATATTTTTACACCATATATAGCTCCCACGCTTTCGTCTCTCTCTCTCTCTCTTATCCCTTCCTTTCTCTGAATTCACTAGAGACGGTGATGTGATAAAAAAAGATAATTGTATAAAATTCAGACGACGTTTAGTTACTGACAGCTCCTCTTGGAATACTGCTTCCAGGTTGCCATGTTGAAAGGGAGTTTATTAAAACAGGCCTAGGAAACTGTTAAGAGTGGGCATTTTTGAAGGGTTGTGTTTACTAAATTTGACGTTCTAAACGTAAATATCAATGTATTTTAAACGAATTCATCACCATCATCATCAGCCTGAAGACGTCCACTGCTGAATAAAGGCCTTCCCCTTAGACCGCCACAACGAACGACAATCCGCCATTTGCATCCATCGGTTGCCCGATTTGTTAAAATTCGTCCTTAATTCCATAGGCGGAAGGCGTAAAATCCCGTCTATCAGCGCTCGCAGCAGCCGCAGAGTTAGAAGCTGATGCTCTCAGATCACGCATCAGGGACAAACAAGACGCCAGCCAACAGCGGCTTGAATCACACTTACAGGCTATCAGGGAGAAGGCGACTGGACCCAGACAGGCGGTGAGTGTAGCTATGTAGAAGGAAATGAGATGTGCAACTTCCTTCAGCTTCTCTGAACGTCAATCTTGCTTTGTCGCTAACTGACAGATAGCGGTATGCCCATATAACTAGTAACGAGCCGAATGAACTGGCTCTGTGACTCGCTTGCCCAGCATGGTGGTGTGGCGTTACTAGCGTTAATCTTCATTGAGAAGAGGCCTAATTCCAGAATACCTCTGCCTATTCTCAGCATATTACCCGTTAATCATTCTAGATGTACTGTAGTGCAATTCCAGTGTTTCGGAATAAGGTGTTATATCGGATGTATTTTTTATACCCTGTATATCAGGGGTGGCCAAATTGATTCAACCCAAGATCTACTGTTTACTGAGTGGACTCTGTGCGATCTACCAATTACATAATCAGTACCTCTTCATTCAACTTATATTTTTCTTTGCCTTGCCGTGATCGACTGGATTAAGAGTCGCGATCTACCGGTTGGCCACCCCTGCTGTATATAAAAGCAGGACTTATATGTCGAGGAATGTATCGGAATATAGATAGCGCTGTCTTTCATAGTGACGATTAATGAAACTTATCTCTTTTATTATATTTTCTAACAGACAACTTCCGAAAGTCACGACCAAACGTCGAAAGAAGAGAAAGAAGTAGCGGAAGAAGCAGACAGACTTGAACAAGAGCGGCGGGAGAGGGAGAAGCAGAAAGCTATCAAGAAAAGGGCGAGGAAGGTGAAACAGAAGCTGTTGGGCACGTGAGTGTGACGGAAAATTATTAACATAACAAAACATAGCGAGATAGTGTAGTAGAACTAATTGTGGAAAAGTTCGGGGAAGTACTACCATCATACCTATTTCTGCCGCTCAGCAGCATTGCTGTGTTCCGGTTTGAAGAGTATAGGTGCCGGTGACATTACAGGCACATGAGACTTTACATTTTTTTTTATTGTTTACTAGTTGACCCGCGCAACTTCGTCTGCGTTTTCCCGTTGTTGCAACATTTTTCATTTATGGTATCTACGGCGCACCTACCTACCTACCTACCTACCCTACCTACCTACCTACCCTACCTACCTACCTACCTACCTACCTACCTACCTACCTACCTACCCTACCTACCTACCTACCTACCTACCTACCTACCTACCCTACCTACCTACCTACCTACCTACCCTACCTACCTACCTACCTACCCTACCTACCTACCTACCTACCTACCTACCCACCCTACCTACCTACCTACCTACCTACCCTACCTACCTACCTACCTACCTACCTACCTACCCTATCTACCTACCTACCTACCCTACCTACCTACCTACCTACCTACCTACCCTACCTACCTACCTACCCTACCTACCTACCTACCTACCTACCCACCCTACCTACCTACCTACCTACCTACCCTACCTACCTACCTACCTACCTACCTACCCTACCTACCTACCTACCTACCCTACCTACCTACCTACCTACCCTACCTACCTACCTACCTACCTACCTACCTACCCACCCTACCTACCTACCTACCTACCTACCCTACCTACCTACCTACCTACCTACCTACCTACCCACCCTACCTACCTACCTACCTACCTACCCTACCTACCTACCTACCTACCTACCCTACCTACCTACCTACCTACCCTACCTACCTACCTACCTACCTACCTACCTACCTACCTACCTACCTACCTACCCTACTTATCTACCCTAACTGAGACTTCAAAATAAATTATAGCCTATATGTTGCTGAGGATTAATAGCTATATAACAAAAAAGTTTCATCAAAATCCGTACAGTAGTTTTTGTGTTAAAGCCGGACAACAGACAGACAGACAAAAATTTCAAAATGATTTTTTTTTGCTTGTGTTACTTGTATGAAGACCCCTAAGGGTATTTTTTTTTGTTTTTATTCAATGTACAGAATTGAACTTCTACAGTTTTATTATATGTATAGATAAGAAAAACGTTATCCCACACTAGGATTTCTCCTGTATCGTGGGTGCGTTTACAAATCTTCACAAACACAAACGCCCAGACCCGGAACAACTATCTGTAGGCCATACAAATATTTGTTCCGTGTGGGAATCGAACTCACGACCGGTAGCGAAGAAGCCAATCGCTCAGCCACTGCACCATCGTCTTTGTTTCTAAGGTTGGCAATGCATCAGCAGTTCTCTTGGTGTTGTAGGTTTAGGCGGCGGTAACCACTTACCATCCTTTGGGCTGTCGGTTTGTTTGTAACAAACATGTAACATATCACGCCTGTATTCCCCGAAGGTTAGGGCAGAGGTGTAAAGTAACACCCTCATTTCGTCGTTGTGTTAAGTCCCATGTAATACGAGGCGAGCCTATTGCCATCAACCGAGCATAAATCTAAACTCCGGGCTGCTATTTAGGAATTCTTCACGGAAAAACCGATTAACACTTTGCCTGACTTGGGGATCGATACCTAGGATCTCACGAACAGCAGTCGTTCTTGCAACCACTAGACGAATGAGGTAGTTAATAATAAAATAATGTCTTTTCTCTTTACAGAAGCAACGAAAACATAATAATAGATGAACCAACTCTCATAGAAATCCTCACACCATCGACAGCCAAAACATGTAAGGTGATCCACCAAATATCACACGTGCTCGAACCGTTCCTAGAGCACGCCGCCATCTGCACACACGAACACCACGACCACAGGAAACACGAACAGAACGGGTTCGAAGAAGAACCGGACAAGAAGAAACACAAGAAGAAGAACAAAATTATAAACGGAGATGTTGACAAGAAAATTAATAAAGAACCATCTGAGAATAATAATAATAAGGATATAGAAGTTAAAACTGAAGAGATAGAATCTAATATTACTAATAAAAAGAAGAAGAAGAAGAATAATAACGATCGGCTCAGTAAGGCTAGCTCGGTGAGCTCGTCGCTGAGTGACGTCACGTGGCGCCCGCGCAAGGAGCGGACTGTCGTGGTCATCGACATGCCGTACCTGGAGCGGCAGCTGAATGAGCTGCATCGGATGGTCGGGAAGTGCACTAAAGTCGTGAGTTTGATGACAAGTTTTATTCTAACAGCTTCTATGTTGTTCTGCCTAGCCTTTTCCCAACCGTGTTGAGTAAAAATATACAATAAAATATTTAGTGTTCGTTCCGCGAAAAACAGTTGATCAAGCCTGAATGCAGTGTGCAACACTCCCTCCCGCCCGCAAATATATGCAAATGCAGAAGGTGCGATTAATAACATCCAACATACAAGCAAAACAAACCGATACGACACGTGTTTCGCCCCTCCACGGGGCATCCTCAGGAGACGTTGACTAGTCGACGCGAAAATGTTCAAAAATTAAATGAAATTTTTTCGCGGGTTTAACACTAAATATTTTATTGTATATTTATAGGTCATGGATTTCCGCAAAGTAACGCCTGATTTCATCATTTAACTATGTTGAGGTCAGCTTCCAGTCGGTAGTAAAGTCCAGTAGTAAATAAAGTAAATTAAACCAACACAGACTCTCCACCAATGAGAATACTTTTAATTAGGTTAGTGATTAGCTGCAGAACTTAGTTCACAATATATCACAATATAATAATGAACACAAGATCAGAAAATGAGGACAAGCAAGCCAGATATAAAAGGTCAGACTTCTTCGGCTGTTCGACATAGAAATCCTCTGCTCCGTCGAATGATCACTGTCTTTATAACTTCGGGTACGTTGATTAATCTTGACGGTTACCCTTCTTTGTCAACATTGTCCATTGTTACCAGCTACCGATAACACTTCGGATGGATAAAACTGCACGGAGATTGAGATCTGTGGTTTTTCGTTAAAATATAAAAACATTCCGCTACCTCACTAGTCCCTCCACCTCTCAATTGTATAATATAAATTTTATATTTATTTTATAGAAGGTATTTTCTTTTTCTAGGGTGGCACCCAGCAACGCGGCAAACTCAACGGCTTAGGCCGACTGTTCGCCCTTGGACTGGTTGGTCTGCGATTGCGTTCTGCGGTAAGAAATATTTTTGTTATAAGCCTGTACCCTTTTCATTCTAAGAAGAGGCCCGTGCCCAGCATTGGGACAGTAATGGGCTGATTATGTTATAGCTAATTATATTACCGTGTAGAAAGTCAAAGATCTTTATTGAGAGACAGTGTTTACAGAGTTGGTTAAGTTCAAGTTATTTTGGTGCGCGTTCGCACTGCTCCACCATGTTAGGCATATAATATTATAGTTTTTTACTTAGGCCTAGGTTTATATTAAATTCAAATAGATATATTTTGATTAAAATAGAGGTATATTTTGCATCAAAACAAAAAAAAAAACAGTTTGGCTTTAACTCATCACAAATCTGTCGGACAAAAATTCATGTAATGTATAATATGGTCTGTTCACTAAGAATTCCTTTTTTTATTTAAAAAAGTTTAATGTTTTCGGTTCCCTTTATTTGTTTAGAAACCTTATTATAAAATTCGCGAAGACATTCCGAAGAAACTTTTAGAAAGAGTAGCTGTTTTTGAGGGCATATTTGTTATTTTGTCGAAAGAGTTAATCAAATAATAATCATACTTGTTAACTAGAATTAAAATTCTTTGCTGTACTACCACATTTTGTGCGAGAGAGACTGACCTTCATAACGTAGGGAATCATAGTGCGGGGCACAGTGCTATCTGTATAAAGTCTATAATCATTCTTTCTTCAATAAATTTCCTTTATTCATTGAATATACATATAAATTACATTTTTAAATATTTACATATTTAAAAAAATAGTAGCCCACCGGCATCAGGAACAGGGTCTAAGTTACCGGTGCTCAGGGCCTCGGAGAGAGTAACTTCCTAACAATACGTGCCGTGTGCAGCAGTACCGCTTACAGTATCAGGCACTTGACCCAGCTGCCCAACAAGAGCCTCATCAGATGTTGGGCGAGGCTCTTTGCTATTAAGCCATTGTCCGTTACAACTATCGGCACAATAGCTGCTGAGTCAACCTCCCACATGTCGACAATCTCGTGTGCCAAGTCTTGATACTTAATTTCTTTATCCTTCTCGGCTTTGGGGCCATTCAGGTATTACGTAAGCAGAATTTTAGTAATTTTTGACCCACCCCTCCGTCTTGTCAGTAAAAGTAAGCAAAGCTTTTACCCCCTATGCTTAAGTAAACATTGGTAAATTTTTTTTTAAACTGATCAGGTTTCTTTATTGTTATTCATGAGCAGCAGTTTTTAAGTCTAGTAAAATAAGTAAATAAATAAAAATTGCTGACGTAATCATCATCTAGACACTCCCGTCCCCCATGTCATCAAAAATAAGCTAAGCAAAGACCCCCTCTCCCCCTTTCGTACTTACGTAATACTTGAATGGCCTCTTTCACAAGGTTCTCGTCATGTGGAACAGTGATATCAATAACCATTATGAGATGCTCTATTTTACAAGGTTAGTCGGGAAGGGGGTACTAAGCCGCGGGCCACCTAAAGTATCACTGATGACTATTTTAAAGCAAGTGTTAAAATTTCAATATTCGATAAAAAAAAATCCATGAAAAATATTTTTTATTTAGTTTTTTCGGAAATTCTTCATCCCTGCTTTAGTTATGAATTCAGAAAACGGGGTTTCTAATCTGTGACCCTAAATATGACCTAAAATATAAACACAGCTGATGATGATTTTTATGAAATCTTTGAACAGCTATTTCTCTTAAACTATTGAGTTTTGGGGAAAGTAGTAAAGCAAAAGTTATCCATTATTATTGGTACTTTAACACCCTTTCGGCTTAGTACCCCCTTTCCGACTAACCTTGTATATCTGTACAGTCAGCCCCACTACCAACCTTGCTGCCTCTCTAATCTTTTTACCACAGCATGAGCTATTCTCGAATACCTCGTGTCGACATTAGAGTACACCTACACATACTTCCTCCAATAGTTTTCTTCTTGTTACAGTCAGCGTTAGAGAAGACGTACCTGCACAGGATCCACCTCCTCAAAGTAATGGGAGAACTAATAGGAATCGCTTCTGACCGCGAGGATCTAATATCACAGTTCTCTTCCAAGTAAGTATTTAGATTAAACTTGTTTTAGGATACTGAACTTTAATTCCATTGTGCATAGTTCAATTTACATTGCAACTGAAAAAGGTTATGATCTTTTCCATAGTTTTCGGTCATTCTGAAATGAACTTAGCTTACATGAGCTTAAAATTTAAATTTGTGTAACTTGCAATAATAATATGTTTAGATTTCTTATAATGGTTTTAGTACCTACCTATTCTAGTAGTCGCAAGCGCGACTGGTGAGCATAGGATCCTGGGTTCGATTCCCAGGTCATGCAAAGTGATATTAGGTTTTTCCATAAGGAATTTCTCAGTAGCAGTCTGGAGTTTGGATTTGTGCCAAATTAATGGCAATAGGCTCGCCCCATATTACATGGGACTTAATCGTAACTGGCGAAACGAGGTGTTACCAAAACCTCTGCCGAACCCTTCGGGGAATACTAGGCGTGATGTTATGTTACCTATTGAGTGTTGTATCTTTACTCCGGTCCATCATTCTACTGAGTCTAATCTAGTCCTCTGCTAAACAAGGACCTCTTATATCTTGGCAATCAACTGAGGAGAGGTCAACTTGTCTAAAATGGGAATCATGGGAACGACATTATTATAATCATCATTATAGAATGATCGTTTGCAAATAATTTTAAGGCCGACTCCCAGTCTACCAGACGTGACTAAATATCAGTATTTCACCAGCAAGCCTAACAAGCATAACGTGAGAGAATTTTGTCGTATTATCTCGTGCCGAGACGAGATTATATATGGCTTACTAGCGACGCGCCCCGGCTTCGCACGGCTGCAATGTAGATACTAATGTGGGGCATATAAATGTTCCTCTTGAATCACTCTATCTATTAAAAAAAACCGCATCAAAATCCGTTGCGTAGTTTTAAAGATCTAAGCATACATAGGGACACAGACAGTGGGAGCGACTTCGTTTTGTACTATGCAAAGATCTCATGTCGGCGCGGGATAATGCGACTTCAAAATTGTCGCGCTGCGCATGTTAGGCATGTAGATCGATAGACCTGTGCAGTGGTCATTTAACCATGAGGTTCCGTTACAATTTTATAAAAAAAAATTATTAATTTTGACTGTTTGTTTCTCCAGAGCCTTATACACAGCAGTGACGGTGGTGTCCCGCACTATATCGACGTGCACCATGAGTGCCATGTACTTCATGAGTACGGGCGCCTGCGTGCACATGGTCAAGCTGCTTAGCATACAGTTGGTGAGTACACAACATCTTATCAAATAGATTAAGGAACGCCGAGAAAAGTTTAATACCCTCTACGACTCGCGTTTGGTGACGAGTCCAATACACCCGATGCGGGGCGGGGCGACGCGACTTATGGCCAACTGTTCCGGCACGTCACTAGGTGTCACTAATTCTCTATGGGCGGCGTGTCCCTCTAGCGTGCGCCCCCCCCACGCCCCGCACACCTATCCGCACCCGCTGCTTCCTTTTTCTTTCATCGACAATGGACAATATAGTCTGGTACAGTGGGATTTGTTTAATCTAAAATTACATCAAGATTTTCAATCATAAACGTCATCTACTCATTCCAAAATGCAATGTAACACCAACTGTTGCTCATTGCACTCGACACGCATTATTCAGAGACCCTCATTAGTGTTTCCAAAGTTGTGACGTATCCGTAATTCGAGATTCGAATAGCGTCATCTGTGACGTGTAGTATAAACTACGAACAGTGGCAGGTATAGAGATTTTTAGAGCAGAATTGAATATAGCGCCATCTACCAATGCGTAATATGACTAAACCGTCACCGCTGTCGTATTGTTGACGACGATTTGCCAATAGATGGCGTAACACGTATCGTTTCATATATCGTAGGGATATTATCGATTTGTTTTTAAGAAATTGAGTAATTGTACTTGTTTTTCATAATACCGTGTATTTAAGCATATTCTTTGTTTTTTTATTATGTTAATTTAATATGGTAAATGGAACATATAACATATTAATATAAATAACTAGCGACCCGCCCCGGCTTCGCACGGGTGCAATGTAGATACTAATGTGGGGCACATAAACCTTCCTCTTGAATCACTCTATCTATTGCTGAAAACTGCATTAAAATCCGTTGCGTAGTTAAAAAGATCTAAGCGTACAGACAGCGGGAGCGGCTTTGTCTTATACTATGTAAAGATAGGTACCTACTTCCATTTCTATTCTGAAAAAATCTTTAGATTTTTTTTAAAGTGAATTGTTTAAATAGTAGTACTTCACCAGAATTGGGAACAGTTTCCAAGCTACCAGCGGTCAGGGCTCCAGAAAAGCGAAACTTCTAACAATTCACTCCGTGCCCAGCAGACCAGCTTTCTTTATCATCACGTGTACCGTCCTCCCACCTCATTGCATCCAAGACATATCCAACAAATAACAAGAGCCCCGAAGATCAATAGATCAGCGCGTCAACAATTTAGCGACCCTCTTAACCCTTCCAAAGTTCACATTAAAAACTTTTTGTTCCAAAACGTTCTCTACCAAACTTAATCTAGAGAACTTCGTCCTCATGATTGAAACACATCAAAATTAACTACGCAGAAAATTGTTACCCTTTTTCTCCGAATGGTAGGTAGCATGTAAGGGTTGGTTTTTTATGTGTATAGTCCGAAGTTTTGGTGCAATCTCGGAAAGTGCTCTGCTGATAACGGTGATTTCGTTTATTGGTAGTTTTTGATGAAAAATTGTTATGAATTTGGATTATTTTGGAATGTTAGGATCTTCCCCTGTCGTTTAGTTTTATGGTCTGTTTTTTAGAAAATGCCTCGTTGGTATAGTGGTGGCAAACGCGACAGCTGATCGTGAGGTTCGATCACCAGGTCAGGCAAAGTGTTATTGGGTGTGGAATTCCTCAGTAGCTCAGTAGATTTGTGCCCGGTTGATGGCGATAGGCCCGCCTCTTATTACATGGGACTTAAACATAACTGACAAAACGAGGGTGTACTTAAAACGCTTCTGCCGAGTCCTTTGGGGAATACAAGGCGTGACGTTATGTTATTTTTAAGTCTTACTCAAGATCAGACTCTTTTTTTTTTGCCAGATTTTTTTAGGAGAGGTCTTTTTCCTCTGTTAGACTGTGAACAATTGTCTACTCAGCCTATTGCAGTCAACTCCAAAACTCTTTATAGTAGGAGAGCCCACGACACTTAACCTAGTTCGATAAGACTACCAGAAGATATAAGTATAATTCTGCCGTCGTAATACAATAGGGCACAACTGACATTTTTTGCAAAATTGAGTTAAATACTTATTTGGAATCAGCGTAAAAAGCTGATTCCAAATATGTATTTAACTCAATTTTGCAAAAAATGTCAGTTGTGCCCCTTTTTCTTACGACGGCAGAATTAGTCACGTCATTAATGAGGGAACACGAAATGGCGATTCTGCAATGCAAAAATTACTGCTGCCACTGATTAGGCCAATCAGGGGGGCTTGCAGCACTGCATTATCGTATAGTCCTATCCCTCCCCTGTTTCGAGGAACAAACAAAACTTGGGAGTCTTATCATACTAGAAACCGGATTTTTTATTTTTTTTTATTTTTATGGCGTCGCCAGGTTTTTTGCATTGCAGCATCGTCATTTCGTGTTCCCCCATTAATGACGTGACTATATATATCATCTGGTAGTCTTATCAAACTAGGTTTAGTTTCGTGGGCTCTTACACCCATATTCTAAGATGTTCCTCCAAAACTTACTCGACTCGACTCCACCTCGACTCACTACCATCGGTAGTTATAGTTCACATAAACATCCTTGACTCGAGATTTTTCCTCAGTCGAGGTAAGGAATCATCTGTCAAACTCAAGGTACCGCGGAACCTACCTTAAGGATGGAAGTGTCAAAGTTCATATGTAATAAAAATGAATTTTGAAGACTTTATCGAATATGCTTACGATAATCCTTACAATTATTTATCGCGGCGTTATTTGCGCGATGCAGATAATTCAAATTATGACGTAACGACTCCGTAGAGAAACCTCAAAATTCACTCGAAATTGCAACTAAGAATGCAATTTTGAAGGTGTTTTCGAGGCCGTCCTAAGTCCATTATGAGTCGAGTAAGTTTTGGAGGAACGTCTTAGAATATGGGTGTTATACTATTGCCACAAATGACAAAATCCAATTTTGCCTTTCTTATCTAAGCATCGGTTCTCTACAATGAGCAGAAATGAACACTTCCATCTGGCCCTCTCAACTCGACTGCAAGAGATACTAGTATCTCAAGATTAGACCATTACCAACACTACCGTTAACCCTAAAATGAAGCTAAAAGATTTGACTTCACGACTTCAAATCGCCACCGCCTTACCGTTACTCTAAGCACGCTGTAAATTAAGCTCCCTTTAAAGGGAGAGATCGTGAGTATTGTGATGGTACCTATACGTTCACTATAATATACAGGGTGAACTCGAATTCGACGTATTCCCTTTAAGGCGTGATAGTTTGTCCTATATGCAACAAATTAGCACCCCATGTACCCCATCCGAAAGTCAGCAGATTTAGAGAAATTTAAATATTTATAGTTTTCGTAAAATCACCCAGAATTCGTTATTAAGTGTTATTTAATTTTGAAGTATCAAATTGAATGGCTTTGATTTCCATATTAACTTGTAGCTGATACTTTAACAAATCTTTTCTCATATTCAAATGTTCAAGAATACCAACCAGTTGAAAGTAATGATTTAATATTAATTAAATGTATTAGGAAATCATCCAGGTACACGTTAAACAATGATGATTATCTCAAAAACTTATTATGACACTAAGTGTAAAAAATATGAGAAAAACATACGAAAAAGCGCCATCGGTTCATGGTTGATTTACCAAAAACCCGAACGAAGCATTTTGATTCCACTTTCATTGTGAAAACCGCCAAACAGTGGAATGCGCTGCCCGAGTGGGTGTTCCCCGACAGTTACAATCTGGGTGTCTTCAAGTCACGAGTGAATCGGTTTCTTCTGGGCAAGCGTGCTCCATCGTAGACCGCATCATCGCTTAACATCAGGCGAGATGGCGGACAAATGCAGGCCTAGTAACAAATAATAAAAAAAAACCATCCTTATTTCATCCGCTATCCAGTTAGATAAAAATGTAAAAAAGAAATAGTAATTCTTCTAAAATGTTTAAAATTACGGACAAAGGTGGAATACCAAAATTTTTCGGCATTGAAAAAACATAAAGGAAAATTTAATTAAATACATGTTTACCTACCTAATAACATTTTTCTATTCGAGATTTAATTGTTACTTTGCACCTCTGCGCCCAATACGAGCCTTAATTCTGCGTGATAGTTCGCTTTTCGTAACTCTTTTATTATCTTTCTTGACACTTCTACTGAGGCCACTTGCAGCAGTGTGGAGTAGACCAGGGATTCCTAATCTGGGTTCCGCGGAACCTAGGGGTTTCCTAGAATAGTCATCAGGGTTCCGCCAAAATTATTTATTACCTATTAGCTATTAAATAATACCATCTTCCTGCCCTGGTCCCACTATCTAATATCACTATCTATTCAATAGTGGGGTTCCATAAAATAAAAGGTATTTGGTTGGTGTTCCGTTATCTTTAAAGTTTAGGAACCATTGGAGTAGACTGTATTGAATGAGACTCCGGTCATTTCTTTTCTGGTCATTTCGACGACCTCGGCTCACTGTATTGGTCCTGATTAACAATTGAGGAGACAGGTGGCCAGTGACATACATTGACGTCATTATAGTGGTCTTTGGATGACCTTGTCCGGCAGTGGACGTTAACCGACTGATTTAATCTAATTTACAAACTGTTGTAATTTTGAACAATTCGACAATTTACAAACCTTTCTACTACACACTGTACCTCCAGCCTACAACATAACCACAGCACGTCAATGACTGGCAACATGTTTCTCCTCAATCGTTGAATCTATACTTCTATACTAATATTATAAAGAGGAAAGATTTGTATTTTTGTATGTAACGAATAAACTTGAAAACTACTGGACCGATTTCAAAAAATCTTTTGCTGTTAGAAAGCTACATTATCACTGAGTAACATAGGCTGCGGGCGGAGCCGTGAGGACACAGCTAGTTTGTTATATTCTGCCTATCTTTTTTCCCAACTATATTGGGGTCAGCTTCCAGTCTAACCAGATGCGGCTGAATACCAGTAATTTACACGGAATGACTGCCATCAGACGTCCACAACGCAGCTACTGAATAATGAAGATATCAGAAGGTTAGACCGGTTGTCAAACTTTCGGGTTTCCGATTTCCTGTAATGACTGTCATAGGTATTCGTATGACATCCGGGACCGACGGTTTCACGTGCTCTCCGAGGCACGGAGGGGCCTCGATGTGTAACGAACGGCCACCGATCCACGGACTGACTGCGGCAAGCGCAGCTTAACCTCACAAAGTGTATGAACCGCGCGGTTGGTAATTGGTTCCCAATCGTTGAATTTGTTAGTGAGCGCAGGGCCAATACAGCAGGCCGAGGCCATCAAAATGACTAGAAAGACTCCAAGCACTAGACCTTTGTCTGGGGCCACACTGGTGCGCGTTTATGACAACTTAGAAATGGAACGTAGACTGCAATACATAGGTGTTCGCTTACCCCTTAAAGGAGAAGTCGTGAGTATCGTAACGGTATACACTCACTATAATATATACATATACGTTATAAGTAGCTACGTATATTGCGGTGCGGCGCTAGACGCTCACTGCGCCACGAGACGAATGACGAGCGTGGTTTTAAGGGGTGTCGCGTCATAGAAAATTATATTTTTTTTGTGTATAGATTTGTAATGTTTTTTTTTTTAATTACCATGCTTTTGATCTCGACCCCTCCTGATGTGATGTTATCTACGGGTAATTGTACGTTTTAATGGCATTTTTGCGATTTTCATAAAGAAATCACTTCCGGCGTTTACTCTGTTTTGACAGTTTTGAAGATTGGGTATTGGATCAAACCATTCAACATCTGTACTTAATGCAATTATGCAAATTATGTGCCTCAAACAATGGTCTAATAATATAACTTTTTAACAAAAACAAAACCGATTTCAAATTGTCTATCTCCGAAGTTCTTCATCAGATCATCACCAAATTTAAATGGGACCACTTCGAAAGAATACTCTTTCAAACAAAAAAGGAATCATTAATATCGGTTCACAATTAGCAAAGATATCGCGGACCAAACATACAAAAAAAGAAAGAACATACAGTTGAATTGAGAACCTCCTCCTTTTTGGGAGCCGGTTAAAAATAATCTTACTATGCAGTCATCTTTCCAATTTTCCCACTTTCATTTAATACTTACTCTTATTGTGATTTGTCTGCAGAAGTTGTGAACTTCACAAAAACTGCTCTTCTTCCTTGGGCGACTGTTTTCAGAAATTCCGAGCGTAAATCCAATTTCAAAATTATATAATCAAACAATCGTAAATGTTTCACAAAAACATATTAGATTAGTTTTAATAAATTGATGTGACAACCCTGTGCGCTACCGCCAGTAGCCCGTTGAGTGGGTGGGCGCCCTAAAAGCGCCGCTAATGCATCTGGCGCGGCCGTTCACGCTTTCCTTTATACTTGCTTAGGTACTTGCTCTAGTAGTAGAAGCTAAGTAGTTTCTAATAGTAGCAGAACTTGATAGGTGAATCAAAATATTTAGTGTAGTGCTAACGTGTTTAGTATTAAAAACTGCAATTGAACGTGTATAAAAAATATTATCTCGCTAGAACAAAATAATTATAATATTTCTTTTTATGATAATTTTCGTTTTAAAGCTGTGATATTTTAGGATATGATTGTGCAGTGGCAATAGGCTCGCCCCCTATTACATGGGATCTAAACAAAGCTGGCGAAAGGTGGGTGTACAAAAAAAAACATCTCTGCCAAACCCTTCGGGGAATACAAGGCGTGATGTTATCTTTATCTTTACATAGTACAAAACAAAGTCGCTCCCGCTGTCTGTACGCTTAGATCTTTTAAACTACGGAACGGATTTTAATGCAGGTTTCAGCAATAGATAGAGTGATTCAAGAGGAAGGTTTATATGCCCCACATTAGTATCTACATTGCACCCGTGCGAAGCCGAGCCGGGTCGCTAGTATTTTATATTTTAGGTAATATTAATGTTGAAAAATGGTTATACTAGGTTAATCGGAAAAGGGGTATTAATCTGAAAAGGCAATAAACTACCTATCTTTAATTATATATAATTCGACTGTACGTGTGTATGTCAATTTTTTTTGTATACGTTTGGATGGCGCCCTGGATGGTTTAGATTTACAATTGGACCCGGTAGGTGGCGCTGCTGTCGGTATGTCACCAAATTTTTAGGGCAGGACGTCTGCCAGGTCCGCGAGTATCCTATAATAATGAATAACTTTCGTTCTACACTTTCCCCAAAAATCAATAAGTTTAAGAGAAATAGATGTTCAAAGATTTCATTAAAAAATACGCTAAAATCTATCCGTCGTCGGTTTCTCATTACCTGTTTTTACATTTTAGTTACATTTGCTTATCTATTACGTCTATATTTTCGATGACAAAAATTGTAAGGAGTATGCTTAGGTGGTTTGGTCATGTTGAGAGAATGAGTGAACGGCGATTAACAAAAGAAATTTATAAAACGAATTTCAATGGAAACGTTAGAGGACGCCCAAGAAGGACATCTGTGTTATTGGTGATGTTCTTCACAAAGGACAGGTGCGTAGTACTCTCAACCGGCGTGCGTCTATGATAAGATGTATGAATGTGGATGAAGCGAAAAGAGTATGTAAGGATCGTAGCGTGTGGCGTTCTATAGTTTCTGCCTACCCCCGCGGGAAAAAGGCGTGAGTTTATGTATGTATGTTTTTCCGGCGATTGATAAATAAGTGATCAGAATAAATTCAGTACTAACTCTCACTTCTTTCATACTTGTAATAAAAAATCCTATAGACCCAAAACTATTGGAGGGAAGGGCGACAAAAGAATGCCCTCCAAAATATTATTATCAAAATAACAATAATTATTTATGTCTAAAATTACCACTACTGCATCTCTATTGAGCGTTTACACAGCTATCGTACTATCTTGAAATACTCGCGCCAGTAACTTGCATTACAGTGTGATCTTACCTACAATGCACCTCTCTCTTTTGGAGTAAGTAATAATTTGAATCAAAACCTCTGCAATATAATTTGTAATAATTGTGCGTTGCACAAGTTAAGTGATAACTTTCATACAACTAATTTAAAATTGAGCTGCAGGGTCATAAAAATACAGTTTTACGTTAAATTAGCTGGTGAAACTTCACAGGGTTAATAGGTATCTACAGGGTGTAAAAGAAATCATGTAATTCCTTCGAACCTCGTGATGTACTGCTAACATAGATTAACCGTGCACGGGATACTTCTTGATACAATTCGGGGGGCACGGTAGTGCCCCCGCCAAGTCGAGCGCGAAGCAAACACTGCCGTACCATCCTTTACTGGAACCATTTCGCCGCATTTTCAGGCCCCTATTTGAGAACCTCTGGATAAGACCAGAACGCAGAAATTTTCGTCATCCAGTAAGCTATAATCACATACTTAAAATACAAAATTTCAAGTCTGTAGGTCATTTAGTTCCGAATTTAAGGGAAAGCAAAGTTTCGCATTTATGACACTCACTCACTCGCTCACTCACTCACTCACTCACGATCATCAGAATAGAACTAGTACTTCCCATAAACTCAGAGAGCTGAAATTTGGTACAGAGTTAGGGTTTAATAGCCACATAAAGGGAAAACTATAAAAACTAGGATAATCGAAGATCTGGAGTACCTGGTGACCCTGATTAGAAAACACAAGAGCCCAACCAAACTATTAGAGATCGACATACCGCCTTTACAAAAAATATTCAACTTGGTAGGCCGCTTCATTTGACGTCAAAAAAAAAAAACAATGTGCCTCACGTTTCTACAAAAAGAAGTGAAATCCCACCAAAAACATTCTGTAAAAAACTAGCCAAGTCTCTATGGAGCTGCTTGTTTATCTCTAAAAAGTAATGAAATCTAGACAAAGTCGTGCCCAGTCTAAGGTTCCTTACTGCGATTTCTTTATTATTATAGTTAATGTTGTGTGACTTGGCCGTTGAACATTCTTTATACGTTAGTGGGTACAAGTCAACGGGACAGGTACAGACGGACTTCTATCAATGATTAGAAGTCCGTCTGTACTGGTTTTTTTATACTGTTTGTTTTAGGCTCGCCTATACATAAGTATTATTGAAATACGCAGCTTTATCAAGCCTACAATTGACTGGTTATTGAATCAACGTTTTCCGAGTGGCAATTTTCCATCGTCAATGGGTAGCGGTTCTGGCGACAGATTGGTGCAATGGTGTCACGGAGCACCTGGTTGTGTACCCTTGTGTACCCTTCAACGGCCAAGTCACACAACATTAACTATAATAATAAAGAAATCGCAGTAAGGAACCTTAGACTAGGCACGACTTTGTCTAGATTTCATTACTTTTTAGAGATAAACAAGCAGCTCCATAGAGACTTGGCTAGTTTTTTACAGAATGTTTTTGGTGGGATTTCTTTTTTACAAACAGTAAACAAGTATTCTTAAAGTGAGGCATTTTAGCAACCCGAACGAAGCCCGGTTCTCGCTCGCCGCGCGGTCATTTAACTCGGGGCGCTAAAATGCCTCACGTCAAGACACATGTTTACTTTTTGTAATTATTTTTTTCTTGAGTCCAAAAGTATCCCGTGCATGACAGGACATGTTATGAAATGGGCTTAAAATAATTTTATTTTTGAACCACTTACATGTGCTGTTTTTCTGATAGGGAAAACTGTCTAGGTTGTGCTCACAAAAACATTTTTTTTAAAGCGCCATTATTTAATTAAAAAATATTTAAAATCCTGATATTTTTTTTATTAAAAAACTTAGAAAAATAACTGATACATATAATTTTTGAATGCATTATATTAATCATAATATTAAAATAACATTAAACGGCTTAAATTAAAATAAAAGCAATGAATTAACTCAATGATTTGGATGTATGGCATTGATACCCTTGTCTCAATATAATAAATGAAAAGATTTACTGTATGTCAGCAAGGTTGTCACTTGTCATTGTCAGTAATGTTATCAATGTCTAGTCATGTCAAAGTTGTCACACAAAATCGCTATCTATTGTTGTTAAAAGCCAGGTCAAATAAAAAGAAACTCAAAACAATGGTACACAGTCAAAAACACAGGAACCACAGTCACAACAACAGACAACAGTTGAACAAGTTGAATTGAATTTGACTTTTCGACAATGACTGACGTTGACAATGACAATAAATGTCATCCAATAGAAGTGTTGCCAGAATTAATAATTACTGTGGGTTGCAACTTTATTTTTTAATTTTAATTATTTAAATTAAAAAAAAACAATAGATGGGTGCTTTTAAAAAAAATATATATATATGAAAGCTCCATATTTTATGTACTTTCATGAAAATATAATCTCTTCTCTGTTCACAGCCAAAGCCGAGCTTTCATACAAAAATATAACATGTCCTTTATGTCAGCAGGACATCACGAGGTTTGAAGGAATTACCTACATGATTTCGTTTACACCCTGTATTACAAGTAAATAAAATTGAAGGTATCTGTTTGTAATGTCCAAATAACAGCTATTTACTAAATGCATATGAAAGTATATACGGTAATTATTACAAAAAAAAAATCATTTAGGTCTGTTCGTTTGGTCTGTTTCGGCTAATTTCCGAAATGGCTGGACCGATTTTGACGGGACTTTCACTGGCAGATAGCTGATGTTATAAGGAGTAACTAAGGCTACTTTTAGCTTAGAAAAAAAATAAGAATTAGGGTTCCGCGCAAAAAAACTAAAACCCATCCGACTTCTACGCAGACGAAGTCGCGGGCACAGCTAGTCATTATTAAAACACAAAATAAAAATTACCTAAACTCTAATTAATTTGTTAACAAGATAGCTACTACATACGTGACTGTATTAGTTAAGTATCTTCTGTTAATTGTTATCTAAGTAAATTAAGTTAAGGTTTTTTTTTAAATTTAAATGTGTTCTACCAATGATACCTAGTAAACCTGTGGAGGGGCTCGTGGCTAATTAATACCCACGCGGATCATATGATTTGCGAGGTTAAGCTGCACTTGTTGTCAGTCTGTGGATGGGTGACCATTCGTTATACATCGAGACCCCTCCGTGCTTCGGAGAGCACGTTAAACCGTCGGTTCCGTGTGTCATACGAATATCTACAAGGTTAGTCGGAAAGGGGGTACTAAGCCGAAAGGGTGTTAAAGTACCCATAATAATGGATAACTTTTGTTCTACAACTTTCCCCCAAACTCGATAGTTTAAGAGAAATAGCTTTTCAAAGATTTCGTAAAAAATAAGCTAAAATCTATCTGTCCATAGCTATGATCAGCTGTTTTTACCATTTAGGTCATATTTGCGGTCACCGATTAGAAAATTAATTTTCTGAATTCATAACTAAAGCAGGTATGTTTTAAAAAAAAAAACTAAAATAAAAATCTTTTTGCATGCAAATAAAAATTATCGAATTTCGTAATTTTAACACTTGCTTTAAAATAGTCGTCAGTGATACTTTAGGTGGCCCGCGGCTTAGTACCCCCTTTCCGACTAACCTTGTATAACAGTCGTTACGGGTAGTCAAAAGCTCGAAAGTCTGACAACCCTAATCTTAGGACATCGGCATTGCCCAGTTACTGGGTTGCGGGGGTCTGATGGCAGTCGCTTCGTGCAAAATACTGGTATTCAGCCATACGGCTACCTGCTCAGACTGGATATCAACTAACATAGTTGGGAAAAGGGTAGGAGGAACCAGGAACGAACCAATTAAACCTGTGAAGTTTTGCCAGTTAATTTGATGATGATGATGATAGTAATCCTACATTTTTACCCCGTGTGTGGACCCGTTAGAATAGAAAACTTCCCCACCGCACGCTGGGAATAAACGCGTGTTGTAATCATCATCATCATCAGCCTATAATGTCCCCACTGCTGGGACACAGGCCTCCTCTCTGTGAGAGGGAATGGGCCGTAATCCACCACGCGGGCCCAGTGCGGGTTGGTACATGTCACATGTCTTCGAATTTTTGGTTCTAGGACATGCCGGTTTCCTCACGATGTTTTCCTTCACCGTTTTGGGAGCAGTGGTGATGTAATAAATTACACAAAGTAATGCGCCTGGCTGGGTTCGAACCCACAACATACAACTCGTAAGTCGGGGCCGTTACCACTGGGCCACCACTGCACCTGCCTCTGCGTGTTGTAAGATTCAACAAAACCCAGCACGCTCGGTGTTAGTATCTGTACGGTCCGCCTGGCTAGCTACCACCCCCCTCACGTTAAAATCCGGCGCCAAGCAGTGTACTGCGTTCCGTCGTGTGTATGTGAGAGCCAGAGTGGTATAGGGGAATCCCTCTATATCTCTGTTCCTTGTATTCGTGTGCTCCATCTTAGACCCTGTCTGCGCTTACCACCAGGTGAGACTAGGGCCAAACGCGACCAAGGAAAGAATAAAAAAATACTATAATTTCAGACACTCTTTAATAAGTCTGTCTATCTACTTCAGACAATGAGACGTACAACACAATTTCCGTAAAACTATAAAGATCTTATCGCACCAAAATTCGCTACCGTGTACTGAAATAAAAATCCCGGAATATACGCACCGTAAGCTTTTACAGTTCGTTATAAAAATAAAAAATAAAACTCGGACCTCTAATTAGGCAGTTACCGACTCTTTGATACAAATTCTGTAGTCGTTATATAAATAAAAAGTTTTTTTTTTAAATCTTTGGTTATATTTTCGGGGTCTAAGATGTCGTTGAGATATCGATGCATAAATTGGAGTTTTTAGATCTTTGGATATTTTTGGTTTTGCCGTTTTTGCGGTGGTTTGGTATTGAAAAATATTGTCTATAGCTGTAGTAGTGATAGCCATGCAGGAGATGCCCGTACCTCTGACTTTTCGAATTCATGTGCAGATCAGAATGTGATTATCACTTGCGTGAACCGTGAAGGAAAAATATCGTGAGAAAATCTGCACATTTGAGAGGGCTCCATAAAATTCTCGATGGTGTGTGCAGTCTGCCAACCCGCACCAGGCCAGCGGGGTGGACTAAGGCCTAAACCCTTCTCATTCTGAGAAGAGGCCCGT
Organism: Amphipyra berbera; assembly: GCA_910594945.2. NCBI lineage: Eukaryota > Metazoa > Arthropoda > Insecta > Lepidoptera > Noctuidae > Amphipyra > Amphipyra berbera. The sequence goes on from OU343145.1 coordinate 14,352,928, forward strand.
GCCTAGTAGTGGGTTAGTAATGGGCTAATTATGTTTTTTATGTATGTTACATCTGAAGCTTCTTAATCCAAGTTAATCTTCGAGCAGCCCGCGGAATACGGTTGATGAATCTATACTATTATTATAAAGCTTAAGAGTTTGTTTGTTTGTTTGAACGCGCTAATCTCAGGAATTACTGGTTAGAATAGAAAAAATATTTTTGTGTTGGATAGTCCATTTATCGAGGAAGGTTATAGGCTATATAACATCACGCTACGACCAATAGGAGCGGAGCATAAATGAAAAATGTTGCAAACATAGAAAAAATGTCCACCCGTGCGAAGCCAGGATGGGCCGCTAGTTTTGTATATGGGGATGGGACTGATTTCGCTGCGTCTGTATAATTTGGATTTCCAGATTTTATACTGTAATCTTTCTCCATGTCTTTATGACGCGTCTACTTTAATAAACCAGCAATCAATCATCACGGTCCACTGTGGCATTCATAAGAACAGGCTCAAAGGCATTAGGTAAAGAGCACATTTACAATCTTTTTTCCTTTGTGCCGTAAAAAGCAAGTAAACTGTGTAAGGCATTTTCTTTACATAGTATAAAACAAAGTCGCTCCCGCTGTCTGTACGCTTAGATCTTTTAAACTACGCAACGGATTTTAATGCAGTTTTCAGCAATAGATAGAGTGATTCAAGAGGAAGGTTTATATGCCCCACATTAGTATCTACATTGCTTGCACCCATGCGAAGCCGGGGCGGGTCGCTAGTTATTTATATATTGGATAGAGACTGTATTACGACCATGAACAAGATGCAGTATTTATTTACTGATTAAGTGAGATATTCGTTCTGCCTAGCCTTTTTCCAACTATGTTGGGGTCAGCTTCCAGTCTAACTTGATGCGGCTGAATACCAGTATTTTACACGGAGCGACTGCCATCAGACCTCTGAAACCCAGTTACAGAGCAATGCCGAAATCCGAAGGTTAGACTGGTTGTCAGAGTTTCAGGCTTTGACTACCCGTAATGACTGTAGTAAGACACCCGGGACCGACGGTTTAAGGTCAAAGCACACATATCAAATCGGAAAGGGATCGTCACCGTATCAACTCAAGCCGTTCAGTATTCTTTGTATGAAACTCCCTACTGCAACGCACACTAATCGGAATCGTAACGTAATCGCCTCGCCTCGGGACAAGCTCGCGAACCGCGGTGCAGTGAGGCGATACGGTTACCACCCCTCTCCGAGTTGATATGTGTGCTTTGACCATTAACGTGCTCTCCGAGGCACGGAGGGGTCTCGATGTGTAACGAATGGTCACCCATCCACGGACTGACTGCGGCAAGCGCAGGTTTAACCTTGCAAAACATATGATTCGCGTGATTGTTAATTAGCCATGAGTCTCTCAATTAAGTGAGATATTCTCTAACAAAATTACACTTTTGCCCTTACTTTCAAATTACTTAAAACGCGCATTGTTTCACAAAAAGCGTATTAACGGATTAATTTTATGTCCATCTTTACGACTTCCCATCGCCTGTACAATCTCGTGCAGTAAAAAACGTTATTAAAAACTTGCCAAAAAGTATAATTGTTGCATTTTTGCAATATAAAATAAAATTGGGAATTTTAAGCTTATGCAGTTCCGTAACAGAATTGGTTTGGTGCGATAAAACGCGGCTCGGTCTACTGCGGAATGTTCTGTTTAATAAAATAAATAACATATACGATGTGTATTCGTATCGTGTGTGTATCGCGCTCTTTCTTTGACAACAAGAAGTGTGAGGTGTGATCTTAAACATGTGAAGACAATCACAGAATCTAAGGCGCAGATTTTTATAATTTAAACTCGCCTTCTATGTGATCTTCAGCTATGCTGGATGTCGTAAGATGCGACTGAATTTTACATAGAAAAACCAGTATTTTACATAGAACGATTGCCATCAGACCTCCGCAACTCAGTTACTGGACAATGCCGATATCCTAAGGTTAGAACGATGGTAAGACTTTCGCGCTTCTGACTATCCGTAACAACTGTCATAGGTATTCGTATGACACCCGGGACCTACGGTTTAACGTGCTCTCCGAGGCACGGAAAGGTCTCGATGTGTAACGAACAGTCACCCATCCACAGACTGCCCGCGGCTCGATAATTAGCCACGAGCCTCTTTTCATATGCCCTCAATTAATTTTTTGCTTTATTCTCAAATCAAGATTTTTATCAAAACCTGACTTGTATTGTGGCTCTGTGACACTTAAATTATTGGACCCGAAAATATTATGTTTATTAGTCGCAATTAAAACCCGCTTATTGAATCGTACACTGGCCGGCCATGTTAATTGGCCGTTATCGCTCACGCCATCTTGGATTTTTTTCGAAATTCGAAATATATTCCTTTTTTTCTCTCGTAAATCTAGTTGTTTATTAGGGTCGATTGACATTGTTCAGATAACATCTTTGCCCGATATTTGGATTGCGATTTTTTTTATAACGGGCTCGGTTCTTTACGATATCTTAGGGGCACAGGAGTTACATAGTTTATGGTCTATAATCAAATAACCGTCGTACCTGTAATGCTTGAAGGTATAGTCAGTGGTGTGTTATGAAGTTATGATCCACCTACAATACATTGATCACAGTATTAGGGCACATGAATTGTGATAGGGGCTTGGTAAGATCTGGATTAAAGAAGAACCGGCTTAAGAAATAATTATCAGATCGATTGTCAGTGACCTGTTGTGCTCTGTACTAAAACTTGATCATGCAAAAAAGTGTTGTGAAGGTTAGATTTCAATAGCTCCGGCCTATGCAGAAATAACCATAAAATTTATTTTTTGTTATTTTTCTCGATGCATTAATTCACTTTGCGTGACTACAGAAGCCTCATAGGTACCTCCTATCATAAAAATCATGGATAAAAAAACTACTTGAGTACTACGACTTAGAAAAAAACTAAATGTCGAGAAAAAGACTAAATGTATCAGATTTTTGACACCTAATGTTAAGAAGGTGAAAACCAGTGTAGTAATAAATGGAGACGAGTTGGATCTTGTGGACACCACTATGTTCTTGGGTATAACTTTAGATTCGAAACTGCAGTGGGGCCCACATATAGATAAATTGTCGAAAAGACTCAGTTCTGCAGCTTACGCGGTCTACAAGATACGCCAGCTAACTGATGTAGAGACAGCCAGATTAGTGTATTTTAGTTACTTTCATAGTGTTATGTCGTACGGCATTTTGTTGTGGGGAAATGCTGCCGACATTCAAACTATCTTTGTTTTGCAGAAGAGAGCTATTCGAGCAATTTATAACCTTAGTTTTAGGCATTCACTGAGGGATAAATTTAAAGAAGTTAGTATAATGACGGTCGCATCTCAATATATTTATGAAAATTTGATTTATATAAAGAAAAATATCAGTTTGTTCTCTAAGAACAGCGACATCCATAACGTCAATACTAGAAATAAAAATAAGCTTATCCTACCAATGACTAGGCTCCAAAAAATTAGTAACTCATTTAGGTGCCAAAGTATACGCTTTTACAACAAGATTCCAAGCAATATTCAAGACTTAAGTCTTAATAAATTCAAGTCCTATGTAAAGCAGAAACTATGCGAAAAGGGTTTCTATAACGTTAAAGATTATATGGACGATAAAAATGCTTGGAATTGAGCCGCTCGCTGTTATCACAGACGCATCATTGTAATTATTTCATAACATTATTATTTTTTATTTTATCCTTTTGACATTTATAATCGAATTATTTTTTTCAATGATTATTATTATTTTACCATCGCCTCATTTTTTACGTTACATTTTTAATAAATTGTGAATGTGAGTACCGTGTAGGGTAGCTATATACACGAATTTTGTAAACGTTTGGCGGTTCTTGAGTTTTTTTTTGTGACCCACCCAAATGTCCAGCTGATTGATAGCGTCGTGCAGCGGTCGGGTTGTTGAGCTCCCTAAAATAAGGTTTGAGCTCCGCGATGATTGAAGCAGATGTACCGTCAGTTAGGACAGGTCAACTCGAAACTGCTATGGCACTTTCCTCAAAAGACCATTCCAAACGTTGCCCTACATCGTTTCACTCGCATAGTTTGTATACTACAATGTCTGGACTTTATCTGGACTATTGTCTGGACTGGCAAAATAGGTTTTTGTATTATAGTTATTATTTTAATAATACCTATCGCTTTACAATACTTCATTCCAAACTGTAAAGTATGAGTATCATGCAGCTATTAGTGATACGCTTATAATCATATCATATTACTGCCTATTGTCTGGTAATATGAGTCTGTCAAGCTCACTTAAATGTCTTGCTGATGGTGGCGTTGTTTATCCGGTCGTTGAGTTCCCTATAATATGGTTGAGCTGACCGATGCGGATGTGCACGTCATGCTCGTGAACGGGTGCCGTCTGTCGGGACTGGTCAGCTCTTAACTGCTATGACAATCATAGAAGGCATATTTTTCTATTTGTTACTCTTATGTGAGTTTATTTGTTACATTAACCTGCATTATTCTCATTCTATTTCTCACACTACTGTAATGGAATTGTAATGAACTACTATTTTAAAAAGAGTATTCATGGAGTTTCTTGCCGGCTCTTCTCCATAGAACCTACCTTTTGGAACCGTGCACCTAGTCGTGACGTTTTAAAAGTGCCTGAAATCTGGTCTATTTGAAATAAAAAAACTTTGACTTTGACTTTGACTTAGAATTACTCGTTTGTTTACTGTTATCTGTCTACTGGAGCAAGTGCACTCGCCCGTTCTAACGCATCATAGTTATGGCACAGTGTAACTTTAAGCAGTCGGCCAATGCGTGGATAAAGCTAGGATTCCTGGGCAGCTGATAAGGTTATCCGGCAGAATTATTCAAAGGCCATACACTTGTTTACCCCCTATATTAAAAAAAAGATTATCAAGTACTTAACCTTCATTCTTCTATTGCCACCAGGAAAAAGACCTCCACGCAGAACAACGTGACATGGACCTCGCGAAGCAGCTGAGCGACTGCCTCTCAGTAGGACTAGACTCAGTGCTGTGCTCCACGCGCCTCTACAACGAGAACCACGAGATCAGCGCAGACGACTTGGAGCTACTCACCTCACTGCGGACCAGAGCGCACACCTTGATCAGGTAACATCTACTTTTAGTGTGGATAGTGACTAACCTGGTGTAGTGGATGGGTGACCATTCTATACACGTCGAGACCCCTCCGTGCCTCGGAGAGCACGTTAAACAGTCGGTCCCGGGCATCATACGAATACTTATGACAGTCGTTACGGGGAGTCAGAAGCCCGAAAAGTCTGATAACTGGTCCAACCTTAGGATATCGGCATTGCCCAGTAACTGGGTTGCGGAGGTCTGATGCCAGTCGCTCCGTGTAAAATACTGGTATTCGGCCGCATCTGGTTAGACTGGAAGCTGACCCCAACATAGTTGAGAAAAGGCTAGGCAGAACGACTGACTAACCTGGTGTCAGAGTTGGCTTCACATGCCGTCCAGAAATATCTCTCAGGCATGCCGGTTTCCTCACGATGTTTTCTTTCACCGTTTTTAAGCGAGTGATATACAATACGCAGATGAATCCGAAAAGTCAGAGGTGCGTGCTCTGGGTTCGATCTCGACACCTATGACTTGGCAGTCACACCACTAGGCTATCACTGCCATAAGATGTAATAGATTAAGTAAAATGGATAGCATCGTTTAATATCTCTTGTTTATTTCTCTACTCTGTGGCAACTAAAAAAATATATACAGCATACTCCTTGCATTTCCCATTACAAACGCAAACACTCGAAACTATTTTATTTTTTCACATCTAAAATAATAAAAAACGTACTCACTTCGCGTAGTGGTCTTCCCCTCCCCAAATTACTATAGGGGAGGCGCGGCAACGCATTAGACAAATTAGATTATGCTCTAGAAAATGGATAGAGCACCCTCAAACGATGTTATATCATAGGAGATGTTTTCATAATGTAGATTCACGTTTGGTTTTGGGGTGGGCAGGGACGTGTGATTCTGAATTTTGAAGTGAAACTTTTTTCTATACAATGACATCACGCCTTGTATTCTCCGAAGGAATAAGCAGAGGTGCTTTAGTAACACCCTCGTTTCGCCAGTTATGTTTAAAAGTCCCATGTAATAGGGGGCACCGGGCACAAATCCAGACTCCGAGCTGGTACTGAGAAATTCCTAATGGAAAATCCCAATATCACTTTGCCCGTCCTGGGGATTGAACCCAGGACCCTATGGTCAGCAGTCACGCTTGCAACCACTAGACCAATAAGGCAGTCAAAGTTTTCTATACGATATGGTAAGATCTATAAGAGGATAGATCATGTCATGGTGAAAAGATTATTCAGTCAGTCTACCTTAGGTTGCAGAGCTGACTGCTCAGGGTGCGTTGATTGTACTTCAGTACCGTCACTCGTAGAAGCTTTTTCATGCCCCCCAAGTGAAAGGTAGTGTTACGAATTTCATATTGTTCTGTTTTGCATAGCCTTTCTTAACTTTGGTCGGCTTCCAGTCTAACTAGATGCGGCTAAATACTTGTTTTTTATACGTACTGCCATCAGACCTCCGCAACACAGTTACTGGACAATACCGATATCCTAAGGTTAGACCAGTTGTCAGACTTTCAGGCTTCTGACCACCCGTAACGACTGTCATAGGTATTCGTATGACACCCGGGACCGACAGTTTAACGTGCTCTCCGAGGCACGGAGGGGTCTACATGTGTTACGAACGGTCACCCATCCACGGACTGACCGCGGCAAGAGCAGCTTGTCAATTTCCCAACATAACACACAAATATCAATCAATCAATCAAATTTATTTCGGACAAGGTACATCCATATGTTGGTAAATTATAATATAAGTACTTACAAAAATATCTTAATAATAATGAAACGGACTTACCCGCTGAAAAAAATAAAGATTGTCAAAAAAGATTTTTACACACATTTAGTCGTTGGTCTAGTGGTGGCAAGCGCGACTGCTGATCATGAGGTCCTGGGTTCGATCCCCAGGTCGGGCAAAGTGTTATTGGATTTTTCCGTGTGGAATTTCTCAGTAGCAGCCCGGAGTTTGGATTTGTGCCCGGTTGATGGCAATAGGCTCGCCCTCTATTACATGGGACTAAAACATAACGGCGAAATGCGGCTGTTACTAAACACCTCTGCCCAACCCTTCGGGGAATACAGGCGTGATGTTATATTATTTACCCCCAACTTTGCTCCCTGTCCAAAATAATTCCACGAAAACTTTAATAAGTTAAAAAGCCCGACACGTCACAATAAGAACAATAAGCTCTGAGTGACGTACTCTGAGCTGAATGTTGACGTCAACGCGAGTAAGGTCGGGGCGCGTTCGTTGTGTTTTAGCGTTTTAATTAAACGCGATGTTTGTGAATGGGCACTGAAGCTGAATAGCGTAGTGTCGGTGTTTCCACCTGCTGTGTTAAGGTCGTGTGTATATAGGGTGGAAAAGAAATCATGTCGTCAGTGGAAAGGTAAAAAGACTAAACCGCCAATATACCTACTTTATAGGAGAGATATTCAGAGTATTAATAATTCAAAGTATTAATAAGAGATTCAGGAAAATAAACATAGTTATTTTTCTTAGAGTATACATTTTAAATATACAGGTGTCCCGTAACTTAACGTCAAGCCGGGAACAAATTATAGGTCAGTTTATGACTGTTCAGAAAAAATACAAAGAAAAATTAAATTTGTATTATTTTTTTATTAAACACATTTAATGATAATTAAATTTGTGAGGTAAAATTTCATTTATCGTAACTTTGAAACTCGAACATGATTAAACTTTAATTTTATAAATATTTTTTTCTGAACATACATAATCTGCCTTATCATTTGTGGAACGGCTTGACGTTGAGTTACGGGACACCCTGTATAATTAAATTATCTATTTAATATGTTGTATACTCGAAGAAAAATAAATATGTTTATTTTCTTTAAAAAATACTTTGAATCTCTCTACTGTAAAGTAGGTATATTGGCGCTTTAGTCTTTTTACCTTTCCACTGACGATGTAATTCCTTCAAACCTCGTGATGTACTGCTGACATAGATTAACCCTGCTCGAGATACTTTTGAATTTAATAAAAAAATACAAGATGTAAACGTGTTCTTAACGTGAGGTATTTTAGCGCCCCGAGTTAAATGACCGCACGGCGAGCGGTATCTGTGCAATCGGTAGGGGCGCTAAAATTCCTCACGTTAAGAAGAAACGCGAGCTGCATAATATTAATAATTTGAATGGATTTTTGCGATCTATTTTCGTCCCACCCCTTCCGCAAACCTTCCCAATTGAGCGCGAAAGAGACAGGTCTGCATCTCACCTGACTGATTTCACCTGTGCAATATTAGCGAAATCGTACTTTCATATTTCCCCGTTTCCTTCTTCAAATCTGGACCGATTTTCATAGCTTTTTCTGTAATATTTTAAGAAAGACTTTGGTTATGCCTGTGTGTTTTTCTTTTATTTTTTAAATTCGTCAAATTTGTTTGCCAGATGTTTGAAAACGGTGGTAAAACCGGTCAATTTTTGTAAAATTATACGTTTCTAGTTCTTTTAATAATTAATTTATTGACAAAAACAAAACATATGGACAGAGTGTAAAAAAAATTGCTCTAGTGACATTATCCAAGGAGGAAACTGAGGAATACGTTTGTATGGACTAAATGCCGCCCGCATTTCCTCTTAAGAACACATGTTTACTTTTTATACTACTGGTCTACTATGCAAAGCTATGAGGTCTTTGCTTCATTATTGGTAAAGATGCAAGACTCTCAAATATAATCAATAGCGCTCCGTAAAGTACGTTTAGGAGAATATACTTCTCTTAAAATTTAGATTGTTCTAAAGATGGCGATAAGACTATACTTTAATTAAAAATTTCATTTAATACACTTGACCTGTTCTAATAACAACAGCACAGTGCACCCACTAACAATGCATGGCACTCCATTGTGTCCACATGTGCATCGTATTCACTTGCATCTCCGTATTAAGTACTGCGGCACAGAGTAGGGACGAAGAAGAGATTATACACTGACTTTGGTGTTGGTCTGTTTGTCACAGGCCTTTGTTTGGTAATTTTTTGATATTTGTTCTGGTCCTGGGTGTGATCCCCAGGTCGGGCAAAATTTTATTGCGTTTTTTCATTAGGAATTTCTCAGTAGCAGCCTGGAGACTGAATTTGTGCCCGGTTGATGGCAATAGGCTCACCCCCTATTATATGGGGCTTAAACATAACTGGCGCAACGAGGGTGTACTAAAAACACCTCTGCCGTATCCTTCGGGGAATATAAGGCGTGATGATACAACCACTAGACCAACAAGGCAGTCTCAACCAAGGACCAAGGAATCTGGTAGAATCCACATATTTTAATATAAAAGACATACAACAGAATCTTGTAGGGGTTAATCTAACATTACAGTTATAGCTAATATCAGTATGTCAGAATTGGGAGTATGGTAAATAAAGTAAATGAAACCAACATAGACTCCCCACCACTGAGAGTACTTTTAATTGGGTTAGTGATTAGTTACAGAAGCTAGTTCACAATATATCACAATATAATAATTTACACAAGATCAGAAATTAAGGACAAGCAAATCAGATATAAATGGTCAGACTTCTTCGGCGGTTCGACATAGAATCATCTGCTCCGTCGAATGACCATTGTTTTTATAACTTCGGGTACGTTGATTCATCTTGACGGTTACCCTCCTATGTCAACATTGTCCAGTGTTACCAGCTACCGATAACATTAATATAACTCTTTACTCTCTTACGACACCTTCGGGAAAAGATCAGGTGGCTTTCATAGTCATAGCAAATTATATTATCAGATCAGATCAGAAATACACCTAATTAAATTAAAATTACCGCCACGTGTACCACATTACTCTGTCATGTCACCCTACTCTGTGCGACATCGCAAGGGTGACGCGACATCGATACTCGGTAGATTACAGCCGATTATCGATTCAATCGGATACCGGCACATCGATTGTATCGGTTAGGGTTGTAAGATGTAATAAATTAGCGGTGTTTGTTGCCATATGGGAGGATTGATAGCGTATCTGTATCGATTAGGGTATATTTCTAGTGTTCAGTGTGAATCTCGATCAAAAATGAGCTACCTCTTTGAACTCGATTGCTTTAAGAATCGATTAAGGACATATACTACGTAGAGCTGAAACTCGTGGCTCGAGGGTTCGTGATAAGATTTGCGAGGTTAAGATGCGCTTGCCGCGATCAGTCCGTGGATGGGTGACCGTTCGTTACACATCGAGACCCCTCCGTGCCTCGGACAGCACGTTAAACCGTCGGTCCCGGGTGGTATACGAATACCTATGACAGTCGTTACGGGTAGTCGGAAGCCCGAAAGTCTAAACATCCGTCTAACCTTACGATATCGACATTTCCCAGTAACTGGGTTGCGGAGATTTGATGGCAGTCGCTCCGTGTAAAATACTGGTATTCAGCCGCGTCTGGTTAGACTGGAAGCTGACTCCAACATAGTTGGGGAAAGGCTAGAACATACAATTATTAGACACATTTTGCCTAAGATGTTACCATGGTGTTGACGACGCATAAAATTATATTGTTTTATGTGTGACGATGGGTGACCAGGGAGGTTGCTTAAGGCGACGGTCGCGCCACCCCGCGGCATTGTCTCATTTTGAACTGTCATATTTTTTCAGAGTAATTTTTTGCACGCACTTTTTCGCTCGCCTATTTTCTACCATTCATTGCATCCTGCTGTTTTCCTTATCCCTCGCTAACACATGGTAACATCTTCTTCTTCCTGCCCTTATCCCACACTAGGTGTGGTCGGCACAACATGTATTTCAGAAATCCATGTTGTTAGAGGTTTTGGCTTATTGTTTTATGACCGGCCGTCTGCCTGACATCAACCCTTCTTGGGAATACTCGTTGCGCTGTCCCGCGGGTGACCCAATGTGCTTGCTGATATTATGCACTGGGTCCCAAAATGATATGCTTGTCAATCTTATTGCCGCCAACTAAGTACTAAGACTATATTCTTCTTGGTGGGGTATACTTGAAGTTCCTCGACCCACTCATTCTGTTTTGCTAGGGACTTTGGTTCTGACACATCGTAAACTAATGTAGCACCGTGAGCGTCTCTGTAAAAACTTGGAACTTCTCGTACACTACACACTACTATTCGTCATCGTTTACAATAGAAATAAACGGCGATTTATAATAAGAAATCTTAAAAAATAAAAAATACTTGAAAAATATATTTTGAGGGTTTTTTATATTACCTAATATAAAAAACCCTCCCTTTTCGCAGTCAGGGGTGTAAGGCTCTAAACACCAATATTCGATACCCCACAATTACCAGCCCTACATAAAAGGGTTTTCTCATTCAATCAAAGAGCTACTCGTAACGAGTATCGAGAACCATTGTTATAGAATCGAATTAAACACTCGACGAGTACTCGATAACGTTGTTACGTTCTTCATAGGAATGTTGAGATTTTGATTTGATGGTGCCTTTGCGATTTTCAATGGCCTGGTTGTTAGGAAGTTAGTGAGAGATTTTCTAATTGTACAGTTATGGCAATGTAGCTCAACTTCTGGTGTGCTATGGTGTTAGGATAATTATAAAATTGTGTGAGATCTCCTCGTCTAGTAAACCACTAGATTAATAATCGAATCATGCGTTACTTTGCGGAAATCGATGTTTATTGTTAATTCCCCCAAACACAGCTCAGCTCTTTAGTTTGGCGGAATTAACACTAAATATTGTGATTGTATATTTGTAAGTAAACCATCGAATAATAAATATTCCGCGCGTGATAGCCGACATAATGTTTTTGGTATAGACCGTGCGATAGAGAAGACAAAGCAAACTAACAGAGCGCGTCTATTGTTTCGCACCCCCCTCCTGCCGCTCACATACCTCAGGCGGTGACTAGCACTTGCACGCAGACTATAAACAAACCACTTTCTCGAAAAATGTACTAGAATTTTAGATAAATGGCCGTTTAACCGGAGAATTAATTTTGGTGAATTCTAGCCTCCATAATGGTATCTCTCCTCTCTAAGTCCAATCTCTCTTTATAATCCTATTGTGAATTATTCTACTAGGTACACCTTGTTTTTCAAGTTTCAGTATTTAGTTTACCTCGCTGCCTTCTTGAATATCGTATTTCTTGACAATGCTTTTTCTGACAACATACGCCTTCCAAAATTTGACAATAATTTTAAATGGTTAACATCGTGAGGAAACCGGCATGCCTAAGAGATATTTCTCGACGGCATGTGAAGTCAATTCGCCCATGGGCGGCATAAACTCTGAAACCAGGTTAGTCACTAACCACACGAAAAGAAGCATAATGGTTCCTTGGGACTTACAAATCCCTCTCACAAAAATGTTCAATGTTGTAGACACCTTATTACTTATACAGTGGTGGCCAAATAATTAGAAACAATTAGTACTGCACGTCATACATTGAAAAAATAAGTGTCTCTAAATAAAAAGTGAGACATTCTAGATGGATTTCAATAAAAGAAAACATTGAATGAACTAAAACTCCCTTATATTAAACACACATGTTTCAGTAGTTTGAATATTTCAAATTAATAATGGCCCTGAAAGGGTTTGATTTTGTTAATTGAACAATCTTGCAATCCTTACATGCTATCGTTTTCTGTGATTCAGGCTTTCATGTAAGATCGTTGGCACTGCAGAGTAATTTGCAGTGATAGACCGCGTCGCAAACTTTAGTATTAGAGCATTTTAAATTATCTGCAACATTTTTTGAAAGAATAGTTACGTTTTACAGTTCCATAAGTTTTTAAGGGTATGAATAAATCACATGTTTCCTATATTGTATTTTTTTGAGTAAATTAATTCATTGAAATAACTTTTGAAAACATTTAGATGATTAATAATGAAGCAGAAATAAGCATTCGCCAATATTCAAGGACAAAATTATTTAGAACTATGAATTTTTTAACTATTTATTTATCGTTTCTAATTATTTGTCCAGCTCTCAGTTCATTTCAAATGCCACCCTGTTTACAAAGTAATTGTAAGTTTTATTAAGAGTTTGTTGTTTCCCTCAATTTGTTCTCATGTATTAAGCACTATTGATGGGGTTACATAATGACGTAGTTAAAAGTCATCAATTATAGACTGATCAAAATTTATAGCGAGTTTTTATAATAACAATGTGTGCAGTAATTATTGTTTCTAATTATATGGCCACCACTGTATGTAATGACCTGGTGTATTGATTGACCCAACTTTCGCTACTGACTTCCATGTAGACATTCAGCTAATATTAAACTCGCGAATAAATTAAATACAAAGGCTAAGTCACTCATTATAATTACTCCCCCATGAATTTGACGACAATTTGCAAAGAGAACGCTTCAATCTGGCGATCTGCCAATAAGCTGCTTTGTAATTAGACAGCATGTCGCCTACGTCCAATCATAAAACTCCGCCCACCAATTGGTATTAAAAAGTCGCCTTGTTAAGTAAATGAAAACAGCCCTGTACCCCGTGGTGTGAGGCTGTGGTGATAGTGACAGCGGATTCATGAGCGGAGCGGGAAACAGATTCGCGCATGAATCAGCCCGTAGATAGTCTCTATTGAGGATGGACCTTCTTGTAGACAGGTCGTAAAAGACCATTGCTGTTATAAATATTACTTTTGGCAAATGGATTATGATACATGGAAGAGAAAGGTTTATGCACCTTGCAAGCGCGTTTAAGTTTGACATTGTAGTTAGCCGCTACCATCATAATTGGGAAACAGGTTGATACTGCATGGAAAAGAAACCTTTATGCAGCTTGTAAGCGCTTTCAAATTTGATATTTTACAATATTTAAAAATAGTCTGTTCTCTTATGAGTGATTCCTATGTTTTGCCGAGCGTTATTGGTTAAGATTATTGTATCTTCACAAAAAATGAAGCAAGGACCCCGTATCTTTGCATAGTAGGCCCTCCCCATACGTTAGTAGCAATCACAGGTAAAATTTGCTAACGAGTCTATTTAATGCACAGTCTGACAATGAAAAAATGCTACCATTGGTCAGCAAAACGATTCGTTTTTGACCTTAGGAACCCAGCATTAATAAACAATAACTCACTATAGAAATTACATTCGGCTTTACTCTTCTTCTTCTTTTCGTGTGGTTAGTAACTAACCTGGTGTCGAAGTTTATGCTGCCCATGGGCCTCTGACTTGACTTCACATGCAGTCGAGAAATATTTCTCAGGCATACCGGTTTCCTCACGATGTTTTCCTTCACCGTTTTTAAGCAAGTGATAATTATACAATACGCACATGAATCCGAAAAGTCAGAGGTGCGTGCCTTGAGTTCGAACTCGAGACCTATGACTTGGCAGTCCGACTGTCACACCGCTAGGCTATCACTGCTGTGGCTTTACTGATACATCCGTTATTAAAAATTGCATAAAATCTTTACATAGTATAAAACAAAGTCGCTCCCGCTCTCAGTCTGTCCTTATGTATGCTTAGTGTAGTATCTTTAAAACTACACAACGGATGATTCAAGAGGAAGGTTTATATGCCCCACATTATTATCTACATTGCACTCGTGCGAAGCCGGGGTGGGTCGCTAGTATAATATAAACTCGCTCGCAGTCGAACCTCAACTCATGTCCTATAATTTCACAGGGACATTTTTAATTTATTAAAACGGAGCCCCGATGATTATTTGATATTCAAAGTCAATATTTATTTTTTATTAGCGGCCATTTTGTTTGCATCTGGACGTCGAGTATTTGCTGTGTTTGATTGTTTTCCTTTCATATGTACTCCTGGTATCGTGGTAAAATTAGGTTGATTGAATTTATATTGACGTTAATCGTAAAGCTACATAATGAAGTGTTACAGAATACAGTGACTTGTCAGTTGAATAAATAAGTTACACGATTGTACAGTGCGCGTTAAATAAGTAGAACCAAGATGGCGTCGACTGCCAAACTTGAGGGGTTTACTAGTTGTTACAGTTCCACTATCTACCTCCTAGCTCCATCATCAGACCCTGAACACCAAGTGCAATCTATTGGACTCATCAACGAATCATATGACCCGAACCTGACATAGATCACGCAGTCGACGCCATCTTGGTTGTAGTTATTTGACGCGCACTGTACAGCATATTTGATGGGTTTATAAAACTGCCTCATTGGTGTAGTAATGGCAAGCTCGACTGCTGACCTTGATGGCCTGGGTTCGATCCCCGGGTCGGGCAGTGTTATTGGGTTTTTTCATGTGGAATTCCTCAGTAGCAACCCGGGGTTTGGATTTATACCCGGTTTAGGCTTGTTAAACGTAACGGCGAAATGAGGGTGTTATTAAACACCTGTGTTCTACCCGTCAGGGAATACAGCAGTGATGTTATGCTTCTTCTTTATAAGACAATGGCTCACGCGCGCCCGTGGTGAGACGGTTACCTAATCAGCAAGGTTGGTAGCGGGGCTAAGTGTCCGGGGTGCGCTGGGGTTACTTTAGTATCGTCACTCGTGGAGGCTTCTTTAGGGCTTGTACACAAAACTGCGAATCGACGCGATGCGAATTCGCAACGCAGAAAACTGCGACGCAAATTGCTGCGATGCGATTTCGTGCGGCATCCCTCGACGATCGTCAACCGTATTGAACGTTTTTTATACTAGGTAGAATAAATTTGCGCACTGCTGTTACTGATAAGAAGATATAGGAAAAACCAATTACGCGAATCAAATCATAAGTTCTTGCGATGCGCCGTGCGAGCTCGTATATTTCTACGATGCGACGTCGCATCGCAGTTTTGTGTACAGACCCTTATTGTACTTCTATGTAATGATTTAGAAGAGGCCTGTCAAAGTAAGAACTCATCCATCGACGTCCATGCTCTTATGTATAATGGTAGGTAACTGTTATCCATTACTGCCACCGTCATGTTGCTTTTTTATAAGCGCTACCTACTCATCTATTTGAAGTCGGTGCCAGCCAAACCAAGTAGGTAGTAGATAGATACTATGTATGTAGTAAGTAAGTAGATACTTGTAGGTAGTATCTATCTACTATCTATTAGACTTGGCTGGCACCGACTTCAAATAGATGAGTGGGTAGCGCTTATAATAATTATACTAATTTGTTTTTCGCTTTTGAGTCCCTATTTGTGGTTTTGAAAACCACAAATATATATTTTTTGTATTGGTGCAGGAACTGTCAGTTGCATGTAATACGAATATTGACTCTGAATCAAGTATCCATATTTACACAAAAATAACCAAGATAGATCTCCAGATCAAACATCTGCAAATGACCCAGCCATCCAACTGTCACTGAACAACTCAATTCTAGGAACAATATTTATTCAATAACGTAGGGGTGCCCAAGTTAGGGTCGCATTCAATTTGTGTTTTGTCAATGATGCGCGCTCGATTTAATGGCAGGTGACGTTTATAGTTTGTGCCCCCTGGTTTTAATGGATGGGTAGTTGTGTGTAGTAAGCGCACGCGCATTGGAAGAGAATTTAATTATGGGTATGGAGTTGTCTGAAGAATTTGGTAGGACTGTGATTTTGATTTTATATTAAGTTCGTGTTTTTAATTTTTTAAGAGTTTTGTCGTATATTAGTTGCTTTTTTGTTGAGGTTGCGAATTTTTTGAAACACTCGTAGGTTGGCAGTTAGATTGATTGGCAAATTTTTCTTCCACTTCTCACAAAACTCGTCAAATTCTTTCCAGACCTATTAAAGTAATTTCTCGAGCATCAAACAGACAAACACAGAACAAAAAAAAAGACGCGAGATCCGCTGCGCTCTTCGCCAGACTTTTTGCCACGTACAATAAAATTAAAACTCAAGAAATACACATGGAAAAACGCGTCTGCATAAACTCTAATACATCGTCATATTATTATGTTTGAATTGTCCCCATTGCGTTCGTTGAGTTCCGCTATCAGTGTGACCTCGCCCTACAGTAGCTACATACAAGCGTTAAATATGTTACAACGGGATGATCTGTTTGTGTAGCATTATTATCTGTCCCATTGTCCGTATGTCACCTACTGTCTATTAAAATGTAATTCTGATGGGCCGAGGGTTGTTCTACTTGTGTACTTACGTGCTACGGCGTCACAGTTTTTTTTTAAATATTTTTATGATGGATCGGTTATCAGTATACAAGGTTAGTCGAAAAGGGGATACTAAGCCGAAAGGGTGTTAAAGTACCTATAATAAGGGATAACTTTTGTTCTACAACTTTCCCAAAAACTCAATAGTTTAAGAGAAAATAGCTTTTCAAAGATTTCGTAAAAAATATGCTAAAATCTATCTGTCCATAGCTATGATCAGCTGTGTTTACTATTTAGGTCATATTTGGGGTCACGGATTAAAAACTTAATTTTCTGAATTCATAACTAAAGCAGGTATGTTGATTTTTTGAAAAAACTAAAATATAAATCATTTTGCATGCAAATAAAAATTATCGAATTTTGGAATTTTAACACTTGCTTTAAAATAGTCATCAGTGATACTTTACGTGGCCCGCAGCTTAGTACCCCCTTTTCGACTAAACTTGTATAATGGAAATGTTATGAATACATTTTTGCAATTTACTCTATGAACTGATTGGAGGGGCTAGTGGCTAGTTAACAACCGCGTCGATCATACGATTTATGAGGTTAAGCTGCGCTTACCGCGGTCAATCCGTGGATGGGTGGCCATGCGTTACACATCGAGACCCCTCCTTGCCCCGGAGAGCACGTTAAACTGTCGGTCCCGGTGTCATAAGAATATCTATGACAGTCGTTACGGGTAGGCAGGTAGATCTTAGGATAACGGCATTGCCCAATAACTGGGTTGCGGACGTCTGATGGCAGTCGCTCCGTGTAAAACACTGGTATTCAGCCGCATCTGGTTAGACTGGAAGCTGACCCCAACATAGTTGGGAAAAGGCTAGGAGGAAGATTATGAACTGCCTTTTAGTGTTGACACCAACGTTATTACATATTTGCTTAATCTAATATTGTTAAAGGCCTTTAATTATCTGTCAGAACGGTGCGATATAGTAGATTATTGACAGAGCTGTGATGCTGCAGTTTATTGCGTCGTTTCTTATTCGGTGGAAGGCTTTCGAGGGCTGTCTTACAACTGTCTTTTGTTCGTTCAATAAGAACTTAATAATTCTAGTTCATTTAGGACAGGTTAACTCAAACCTGCTATGGCACTTTCCTCAAAAGGCCATTCCAGACGTTGCCCTACATTGTTACACTCGCATAGTTTTATATCACAAAGTCTGGACTTTAAAATAGACCTTGATCTCCAAGTTTGTATAGGTACGCTTTTCTTCTCAGAGCTAGTCAGATAGGAAATGACGGCGCCATTTAGTCTATAAAAAAAAAACAATTAAATTGACTTATAAAAATGTCTGTAACAGATTTATTTGCAGAAATAAAAATCGTCATTATTTTAGTCTATTTTGAATAAATGAGTTTTGAAGAAGTTGAAGATAATAAAATCTAATCAAGAGTACCCCTCTCCCACATAATTAGGGTAATCCGTTACAAAAGATATGTACAATTATTATTGATAGCCACAGTGCCCTGCTTACCCACTAAACAATTACCCCATCATCTGTACCACATAACTTAATACAATTATACAAATTCCCATCATTTTCCGACACGTGCCGTACCAATAACTAAAATTATTTTCTAATAGAAACCCATCACTATCCAACCACCGTACCATTGCAAAATCAACTCTATACCGTGAACAATAAGGTTCTAGCTAAGTGTAAATGTTAAATTTGCGAGAGTGCAACGCCACGTGGTTAAGTGACAGTGTTTACGCTAGGGATCGGGCTGGGTATCGAACCTGTACCCCAGAGGATAGACACGCGACTGATGTAGTGTGTGACTGTCACGGTTTTATGTCTTAGTTATAAGAAAGTTGAAGGGAGAAGTTTTTGTTATTGGAAATGGCAGAAAACTGAATTCTAACGGGTTTTTTTTTTATTTGTGTGCATCGTTTAGTGTCTGTATATATCGCACCCTTAGTAATGTAAGGGATCGAGTTTTTGAGTTTCTGTGTTTGATGGTCTCAATATCAACTGTTCTACCACTTGGCTTTCACAGAAAGAGAAAAAAGACAATATTAAAGCAAATACTGTAATTATACTGTACAAAATACCGTGAAAACATAGGGTTCCCTGAATCTTTGAACACGTTTTCCCAAAAGTTGATATTTTCGAGCTGTGCCCTTACATTACTAAGGGTGCGTATATCGTCACCGGAAAGACAATACTACTTAAGCGCCATTTTGGCTAAAATGAGTTATATATTATATCGTTGGATTGGTTTTTTTATTCTGCGTCGATTAGTTGGGATTTCTTAATATAATAGAATAAAATAAGAAAACCCAACTAATTGACGCAGAAAAAAAAATCCAATCCAACGATATAATGTATAACTCATTTTAGCCAAAATGGCGCTTAAGTAGGCTTTCCGGTGACGATATATATTATCAGGCCATTATTGTCCCAGTGCTGGGCACGGGCCTCTTTTCAGAATGAGAAGGGTTTAGGCCTTAGTCCACTATGCTGGCTTGGAACGGGTTGGTGGATTACACACACCGTCGAGAACTTTATGGAGCCCTCTCATGCGTGCAGATTTCCTCACCATGTTTCCCTTTACTGTTAACGCAAGTGATAATCAAATTCTGATCCGCACATGAATCCGAAAAGTCTGAGGAGCGGGCTGTAATCAAACTCACATCCTCCTGTATGGACGGCAAGCATCCAACCGATAGCCCATCACTGCTGCTAGTTGACCTTTAGTTTTAGGAAAAAATATATTTAAAACAAATACTACAGCTTAGTTTTATGCTATTTTGAGGCATAATAGTTATGTCACATCGAATCAAAAATTTGCCATATTTCGACATAAGTTTTAACACCCTCCTAAATCAGCGAATAAAAACACCAACCACTTCCACATGATTAAGCATTGGATTCTAATAAAATAAATGTCCTCATGACGCCATATGCGCACGCGTCGCCCGTGAAATTAAATCAAAACAGTCGGGTGAAAGAAGTGCGTTCATTATTGCTGGTACATTGCGCTGCTCCCTATAATTGGGTTTGATGCTCATCGAGTCAGGTTAGTTACGGTCATAATATCAATTCGAAAACGTCCACTTCTTCTTTTCGTGTAGTTAGTGACTAGCCTGGTGTCAGAGTTTATGCCGTCCATGGGCTCTGACTTGGCTTCGCATGCCGTCGAAAAATATCACTCAGGCACGCCGATTTCCTCACGAAGTTTTCCTTCACCGTTTTTAAGCAAGTGATAATTATACAATACGCACATGAATCTGAAAAGTCAGAGGTGCGTGCCTTGGGTTCCAACTCGAGACCTATGACTTGGTAGTCCGACGGTCGCACCATTAGGCTATCACTGCTGGCACTATATTCAGTTCAGTTATATGTACTACTAGCGACCCGTCCCGGTTTCGCACGGGTGCAATGTAGATATGTGGGGTATATAAACCTTCCTCTTGAATCACTCTGTCTATTGCTGAAAACTGCATTAAAATCCGTTGCGTAGTCCAAACGATCTAAGCGTACAGACAGCGGGAGCGACTTTGTTTTATACTATGTAAAGATGTACAGTCCCATTCTCTACGGTCTAGTCTAAGTAGTCCACGTCATTAAAATACAAAATAACATTTCGCAAAAATTACCAACTAACTCATAACCGTTACCCGTACCACAAATGTGGTTTCTATGTATGCTCAAGGGAGTGGGTTGGAGCTCGTGTCGTTACTGCTCCCAAGTGACGCGAATGGCAGTGACACCGTCCGAGGGCGTGTCACGTGGTCTTTGTAGTAAATATGCGCGAAATTGTAAAAATAGAAAGTTTATTAACAGATGCGCTACGGTGCGACTTTCTGTATAGGTTTTAATTGCAACCAAATTAAAAAAAGTTTTTCATACTGGAAAATCTCGACTGTGTCCCTAAAGAAAAGATTTCGCGTTAGTGCGTGTGCAAAGAACTACTGAGTGGGGCACCATGTAGTTCGTTAACCTTTTAACCACCGTAGTCGGATATATCCGACCGCGACCTTTTGTGTCCCTGGCGCCGCAGCCGTATATATACGACTGTAGGTTTAAAAGCCGTGTGTTTCGAAAATTTAATAAAATTTGTAATTTATTTTAATAAAAACATAACAGAATGTACTTACGAATCATTTTGTATTCTTGCTTTCAAAAATAACCCACTGAATTCAATTAAGAAAAATAATCAAATTCTTTAGTAGTATCATGAAAATATGCATGTGTATTTTTATTCTGAAGTGTCCGGCGCTGGGGGCACATTTTCTTGAAGGAACTCGTGGCGGCTAAAAGGTTAATTATTACTGTGCAGCATGCAGCAAAAACCTAGGTAATACCGGATACAACATTTTGCTAAGCAGGAGGTTATTCGGTCGTGAAAGTGTCGTTTGAAAGCTCAAAACCAGTTCCTTTCAGCATTAGGGCACATTAGGGCCCGAGGGTCCCGCTTAAGTTTTGTTTTGATACGAATTAAGATGCTTATTTCGTAAATACTTTGTCAAATGTATGAAATTCTACATTTTGACTTTTATTTCTCCTGGGACCCTGCTCTCAGGCCACCATATTGAAAGGCGTTTATCAATACGGGCCCTAGGTACTCTATAGTTTCAGCCTATTGTACAGTAGAAGACGTCATTGATAACGAACAAAAGCAAGAAAAATGCAATAGCCATTGTGGGGACGAGTTAGAATATAAAACTTCCTCACCAAACGCTGAGAATAGACGGGTGTTGTAAGATTCAACAAAACTCAGCACGCTTGGTGGTAGGATCACGGTCCGCCTGGCTAGCTAACACCCTCACATTAAAGTCTGGCGCCAAGTTAATTGTGTTCCGTCGTATGTATGTGATAGCCAGAGGGGTATAGGGGAATCCCTCTATATCTCTGTTCCTTGTATTCGTGTGCTTCATCTTAGACCCTGTCTGCGCTTAACATCAGGCAAGACTAGAGCCAAACGCGACCAAATCTATATAAATAAAAATGAATCGCCAAATGTGTTGCTAAACGCAAAACTTTAGAACGGCTCGGCCAATTCGGCAATATTTTTTTTCATATATTCGTTAAGGCTCAAGGAAGGTTCTTATGGAGAGAAAAAACATAAAAATTGCGTGGAAAATAGTAAAAACAACACCTTTCTTTTCTCACTATAGGCCAATAACTTTTGACAGAACGAAGTCTGTCCGGGCAGAAAGTCAAGAATTAAAAATTAAAAGCCCGACAAACTCTAGTCACTCCAGACTGTCCAAAACACTCCAAACAGCGTTCGCTATGACAGTAGCCTCAAGTCCCCAATGACGTCTGTCCGTCACATGATACTGACACCGAGGGGCGTCACATGTTAGTTTTTGTCAAATAATACGCGCAAAATTGTATAAATAGAAAGCTTATTGACATCTGGCCTTGTACGTATTCTGTTTCGGTTTTTGACTTAACCGTCACTTTTGTCAGTCCCGAAGAGAGCTGAGGTGTGCTGTCATGCCCAGAGGTTGCTGGTGACGTTATCAAGTCCCTTATGATAAAAAGGAAGGGGCGAGACTCGCCATTTATTAGGCACAGTAGGAATCTAGTAGAGCAGTAACTGGTAATTTCTTTTTGTAAGAGAAAAAACCTCATTATATATTTGCTCCAGTGAAAACCTAATCATGAATTGTTAGGGTGTTGTCTATTACACTTGAGACAACTAATCTACTTCTAATCTAATCTCTAGTTAGAAAATTTATCATAATTACTAGCAACCTGTTTGTCTAGTTTCTACATTTTCGGAAATATAAATCCATTCATTAATTTGCATGTGTTTTTGAAAGATTTCAATTAGCTTCACTTCATATATTTGTTCGTTCGTTTGTTTGTTTCAAATCTTGCGACATATTTTTTCAACTACTTCTATACCGATTCTCTTAAAACTTCGCACACAAATTCAATTCCCATGACAATACAACATTATAATACTTCAATCCTCAAATCCTGATACTGCACTCGGTACTCCAAGATAAAACCGTTTAGCTTAAAGTTATTTTTTCCTTTATTACTGACAGAATCATTTGAGTGAAATTTTTTGAAGTTTGCCTGCACCTTTGTCTCCCTTAAACTATTTCAAGTACAATATAAACGACCCACAATTCCTACCATATCTCTCAAATCTAACTAAGCGTAATCAACCAAAACACACTAATAATACAATCAGCTAACATCTCAATCGACGCCCCGCGGCGCCGCCCGCTGTTCTGTTGTACTACGCCTACCGAACGCTTTTGATGAATCGCAACATGCGGCCATGTTGGGGGTAAAGAATATTGAGATCAATAGATTTTTATTGTTATTTATTTAAATTCATTGGATGAAAGAAGTATTATTTTGTATGTAAATGGAGTTAAAGCTGGAAGAAGAAAATTAGATGGTCAAGCGCATGGTACAATAAAACAAGGTAATCTTTTCCCGTGACAGCCAGATCACGTTACTACGTCATAACTACTGACAAATCAATCTTCGGCTTCTCTTGTCAAACTTTGTTGTTATTGATGGGAAAATATCACAAATGGTGACGTAATACGGGTCATCGTCGGAAGAGAATTCCTTGTTTTATTATACCATGGCGATACGCAACTTTTGAAAAGATGAAGTAGGAATAGTTTATTGGAATCAATGCAACTTTCTTAAAACCGAATAGAAAATCATGATGGAATTGTGGCTTCTTGCTTATATTGGAATATGTTTTCTGGAATGCATTAAAATAGTCATCGTTATCATCATGATTAAATGTAACCTCTTCATTTACCCATTCGTGATATATTTTGACCTTACAGTCCGTTGACAGTCTATTTTTTTCTTTTTCTTTTTCATCGTAGTCACTCACTTTTGAGTTTTCATCCAGACGTCTGGACCAAATAGTACGCCTGAATCTTCGAAATTCTTGAATCTTCTGTCGCATTTTTCTTTCACAGATTTCTCTTCTTTGTCTCGCTCTATTTGACACCAATAGTGTATTTCAATTTTAATCGACCCTCCAAATTCTTGGCTCAGTCTTATCGACCGCGTTAAGTGCCGTGCGAAACGCCAGGTGTGGTTCACGCGACCCCGCCTCACCCACGTGGGACTTGTCACACTTGCAATGGAAATTGGGGGTAAAATGTGCACTGCTGTTTTGATTTTAAGATTATTTCTTTGAGAGTCGCATTGTTTTGTGTGGGGAGAGTGGGGTACAGTGGTCAGTGATTTGCAATTGTTATTTTGATTGATTAGGTCGATGGATAGAGATCTGTAGCCGTGAAGCTTGACTGGGGTCACTAATTAATGTTTTGAATTATTTGTTCTCGACAGAGGAGATTAAAATCATTCTCTAGCAAGATAATAGAAGATTTACCCCGTGTTCGGACGGGTTAGAATATAAAACTTCCTCAAACACGCTGAGAATAGACGCGTGTTGTAAAATTCAACAAAGCCCAGCACGCGACGTGGTAGGATCTATACGGTCCGCCTGGCTAGCTACCACCTGAACATTAAAACCCGGCGTCAAGCAGTTTACTGTGTTCCGTCGTGTGTATATGAGAGCCAGAGGGGTATAGAGGAATCTTTACAAGCACTTTAGAGCCTAAATCACTAACTGTTTCAGTCACTAGAAGTACCTACTCAAAATTCAAATCTTAAAAATCACTAGTTTCACCAAACTCTCACGTTACATAACATCACGCCTGTATTGTCCGAAGACTTGGGCAGAGGTGTACAGTAACACCCTCATTTTGCCGTTATGTTTAAGTCCCATGTAATAGGGGGCGAGCCTATTGTCATCAACCGGGCACAAATCCAATCTCCGGGCTGCTACTGAGGAATTCCATACGGAAAAACCCAATAACACTTTGCTTACTATCAGCAGTCGTGCTTGCTACTACTAGATCAACGATTCACGTTATTCATTCGTTATTAATTTCTCTCGAGAAATTAAAATATGTAATCTTTGAATTTGTTTAACTGGAAGTAGTTCTTTAATCCTCTCCTTTAATACAACATAACAATCAAAGCACGCCTCTTTGAAAACAAAGCTTCTGTAATCAAATCATCGTAACTCGAGAACATTGTTTTTTTAACCGAATAATCGAATACGACGGAACAATCCAATACATCGAAACAAGCGATTATCGCTTCGCCATCGCTAAGTAGTTGCGACAGCCGCGAGTAGGGTATACTTGTGACTAGGGCGTGTGAATGAGATGGAGATAGTGTACGTAATGTGTGTGAGAGGGATGCGGGATGTGCTTGAAGTGCATTCGTGTAACAGCGACAGATTGGCGCGCACATGTCGAGTTGCGATGTTCTTTTTGCAAAGTGTGTTTAGTGAGGGGTTGGTGTCGATATTTTGATTGATTATAAAGGAAATGATTTTTTTGTTATGTATTTTAAGGTTTGAAAGATATTAAGTATGTATGAAAGTTGAAGATGGTTAAGTTATTAGGATTTTGGGTATTCAAATAAACGTGTGAAATATTATTGCCAGTTGTCTTTATACTCGATTAATTAGTGTTTTTTTTTTTTTTTTCATGATTTTTCTTTACAGAACCATAGTGCATTCTTTTAACAGTAAAAATCAGACACTTAATAGTAGCCTTAAACCACATATAATATCATCAAATCCTGCACATCTTGTGATTCCTGATACTCAGTTTCCCAACATTTTTATTTCGGTGTTTTTTATGTTTTTGTATAGTAATAAAATTATATTTGTCGATAATCCAGCTCCAATCCAGTACATCCCTACGTAAGCTTTCAAGAGGACACATGAAAGGGGAGCGGCGGGTCGTACGGCAACGCTTGTTTGTGCGATTTAATTTCATTTATCAACGCATTACTTACCGGGAGGGAATTACTTATCCGGATTACCCTGATACCCCGCTCTCCCCTCGCCACTTTTTCTATGTAAATACGCAACGAGGTCTGAATTTTTGAGTAGCATGTATGATAAGGCGGTATATGGACGTCTGTTGGTGTCGTGAAGTGCGGGGCAAAATTTCGGCTTTTTGAGAATATTTTTTATTGATGATGGTAAGGGACAGAAGGAGCCCGTAAAGAGCTTCATGCTTAAGAATACAAGATTATAAGTTGTTGGTGCTGACGATGATTTCTGTCAAAAATATTTTTTTGATTTTAGCATGACAGAGAAAGTAAAAAAGATGATGTAGTGTCAAAAATTGAAAGGAGTATGCTTAGGTGGTTTGGTCATGTTGAGAGAATGAGTGAACGGCGATTAACAAAAGGCGGATGTCAGTGGAAACGCCGGTAGAGGACGCCCTAGAAGGACATACATCGATGATATTGATGATGTTCTTCACAAAGGACAGGTGCGAAGTACTCTCAACCGGCGTGCGTGTATGACAAGATGTATGAATGTGGATGAAGCGAAAGGAGTGTGTACGCATGTGGCGTTCTATAGTTTCCGAAAAGGCGCGAGTTTATGTATGTAGAGAAAGTAAAATTAGCAATAGATTTTCCTATTGACAAGATCTAACAAAAATGTTTTTTTTTGCTAGTATGCTAGTATGTGATGCCGGTTACTTTACAAACGACTAGCTTTACGATAAGTGCTGAATGATGACGACATCTGGTATATTCAGCAAAATGTTTATACCTGTAGATAATATATAAACTGCCTCGTTGGTCTAGTGGTGGCAAGCGCGACTGCTGATCGTGAGGTCCTAGGTTCGAACCCCAGGTCGGGCAAAGTGTTATTGGGTTTTCCCATGTGGAATTCCTCAGTAGCAGCCCGGAGTCCGGATTTGTGCCCGATTGATGGCAATAGGCTCGCCCCCTATTACATGGGACTTAAACATAACGGCGAAATGAAATTGTTACTACACACCTCTGCCCAACCCTTTGGGGAATACAGGCGTGATATTATGTTATAATATTTAAATGAGTAAAAATAACCTAATAGGTCCAGGACTGGGATTAATAAAATTCAAAACAAACTTATCTTCATACTTGAAAGACTCAGAAAACAATGTCACAACACCGACATGCATCACTCAGAGTTTGATCATTAGCCGAATTAAAATGCCATACCAATCCCAAAAATGTGTTAAAAGCATATCATTACTATTAGAATTACTTCAAAACATCGTCATTAGTTGTTAATTGATAATAATAATTAGAGATACGACGATTAGATAGTTTTAATACCAGGTGAATAGCAAATTAATTGGTTTGGAGTGTGTTTTGAAATAATTTCTGGATTTTATTGGCTACTTCGCGTAACTGTGAAATGGAAGAGGCGCGTGTTTGGCGGTCTTGGGATTTGATGGCTTGTTGGTTGATGATGAGGAGTTAATTGTCTTAAGTGGTTTGTAGAATGTCGAATTGCG
This sequence comes from Amphipyra berbera, assembly GCA_910594945.2. NCBI lineage: Eukaryota > Metazoa > Arthropoda > Insecta > Lepidoptera > Noctuidae > Amphipyra > Amphipyra berbera. The sequence continues at coordinate 14,380,428 of OU343145.1, forward strand.
TAATTCAGAATTTAGAATCTATACTAATATTATAAAGCTGAAGAGTTTGTTTCTTTGTTTGAACGTCCTAATCTCAGGAACTACTGGTTGGAATTGAAAAAATATTTTTGTGTTGGATAATCCATTTATCGAGGAAGGTTATAGGCTATATAACATCATGCTACGACCAATAGGAGCGGAGCATAAATGAAAAATGTTGCAGTAACGGGAAAAATGTCCACCCGTGCCAAGCCGGGGAGGGTCGCTAGTTGAAGATAAATTTGATCATCATTGCTGGATTTCGTCTCTATTGCTCGCGGTTCGCTAGCTACGGTTTTGTTTAGAACACTTAACATTACGCCTGTATTCCCCGAAAGGTTGGGGAGAGGTGTATAGTAACACCCTCATTTCGCCGCTATGTTTTAAGTCCCATGTAATAGGAGGCGAGCCTATTGCCATATTGGCTGCTACTGAGGAATTCCACACGGAAAAACCAAATAACACTGTCCGACCCGGGAATTGAACTCTCCTCACAATCAGCAGTTGTGCTTGCCACCACTAGATTAACGAGACAGTTAGGTTTTGTTTAGAACTAAAGAATAAAAGACCTAGATTCTAGATGAAACGTTGAAACTGTTCCTGGTGATAGATACAAAAAGTATTAAAGCCATTAAAGCAGAAGTAGGTGCTATAGGGAATATAATGGTCGATTTCTAAGGGCTTAATAGAACTGCAATTGATAATACTGAACGGTACTTCAAGCCACTTGTTGTCGTCCTTATTTATTCAATTGTGCATAAGTGTAGTGTCAGGTTGCCCTTCCCCAGTATTGTGTTAAAGCAGGGAGGATGATTGTTGATCATTATCATCACATAATACTGTTTTTCTAAGTTTATTATCATCATCATTGACAGTATTTTCGGTCTTTTGCTTCCTTTATTATTTCATCAGATCAGCGAACCTGTAGAAGACCACTGTTGAACATTGGCTTATTAATAGGCAATCCGTCGCGAGCGTAGCATTGCGAAAATCAAACTGCTTGATAAACTTCATGATCACAGTAGTTGCTATCGCAATAGAAGAATATCGCTGTCCATCTTCTGGGCATCATTTCTTAGTCACAATTAACTTCACCCGAGGTATATTCTGAGCAAATTCTCGCAAATTGCGCTAGAAAAGTAGCTGACATAACATGCGTCTTACCTCTCAGATTAGATTAGATTTACTCATTGACAGCGTCTTGCATCCTTTTTACGCTCAGTTCTGTCAATAGCACTATTTTCTTACATCTGTTTGCGGTGTTGATAGTTTGCTTTCGATTAAATATTAAGTACCGTGTTAGTTACAGCCGATTAATGTCGCCTACTGATGCGATAGTTAGTACACTAATTAGTTTAAGATATATCTACGACTAATTGGCGTATTGCATTTAAATACTGGCATTCTAATCTACATTCTCGTTCAGTATTTGAAGATGTTAGTCTAGCCATAAAATATTTAGAAATGTTAATGCTGATTGTGTTAGTGCTTTTCATTATCATTGTTATTTAGTTTGTATCTATTATTCTTTTAGTAATCGTGCAGCCCCTTGTTGACAAAATCATCAGTATTTAAATACCCCTAAGCTTTAGAATAGTATAAATCCATTCAATCCGATTGGAGATCATCCCGAAAAAAAAACATAAGCTTTCTCCCTAATGTGACATTGTTTCTTGCATTGTGTGAATCGTATTTAGGTGTTTGTTACGTTCTTTCTTTAATCATATTTGGTTGTACTTCACTTGTTTTCTTGCCGGCTCCAATCAATATTTCTCTTAGACCAACTTCTAAAACATCGTTAGCCCAACCAAATAAATCACTGTCACAGCCATACAAAGTTCGCTAGGCTTTCTTTAGCCCTGGGCTATACGATGTTGGGTAAGAGGGCTTTAGTAACCACTAGTGTGGCGCAACTTGGGAGAGGCCTAAGTACAGCTGATGACTGATATAGACCGAGGTGATGATATTTAGGAGTTCGCAAACAGAGGTTATACGAAGGTAAAAGTCCCGAATTCGTAAACAGAGGTTATACGAACGAAGAGTAAACCTACTCTAGTGTTGTTAGGTACCATTTCTTAGCCCGCTTATGTGGGTTACCTCGTTGGTTTAGTGGTGGCAAGCGTGACTGCTGATGAGAAGGTCCTGGGTTTGGTCCCCAGGTCGGGCAAATTGTTATTAGGTTTTTACGTATGGAATTCCTCAGTAGCAGGCCGGAGTTTTGATTTGTGCACGGTTGATGGCAATAGGCTCGCCCCCTATTACATGTGACTTAAACGGTCTATATCAGTCATCAGCTGTACTTAGCCCTCTCCCAAATTGCGCCACAGCACTCCAAAATATGAGTTGTGCTAAGCAGACCAGTGCCGACTTAATATTTTTATTAGCACACCCAGACCCTTTCAACTATTAATATCCATTCGCAGAGCCCTACATTACATTTCTATTCACGCACAACTATACCAACATTTGCTGGGGGGCGCGCGAATTTGTTTAAACTAAATTTACATATTTATTTGTGTTTATTAAAGTGAAATAAATTTGATGTCTCAATGCCCCCTTATGGGACAAATGAAATCCATATGGATTTATGGGATTCTGGTTTATGTTAGTAGCACCTGTTAGTGTTGTTGTTTAAAATATGGAGTTATTTTAATTGAGCATTTGCATTAATTTTTAGAGACTCTTAATTTTTGTTACGTGCTATTGATGAAGCAAGACCTTTTAGCGTTTTAGACAATTTAAGATTAGTAAAATTAGGAGGCAATTAGATTAATAGTGTCGATCAAACATCTTAATAGTTTTGTTTTGCTCAGAAAATTAACATAATATCACGCCTGTATTCCCCGAAGGGGTGGGCAGAGGTGTATAGCAACACCCTCATTTCGCCGTTATGTTTAAGTCCCATTTAATAGGGGGCGAGCCTATTGCCATCAACCGGGCACAAAACCAAACACCGGGCTGCTACTGAGGAATTGCACACGGAAAAATCCAATAACTCTGCCCGACCTGGGGATCGAACCTAGGACCTCACGATCAGCAGTCGCACTTGCCACCACTAGACCAACGAGGCAGTTCTCAGAAAATGAATGTATAAGTTTTTACGTAAAACGTAAAAATAAATTAGAACGAGGTTACTGAGTTAACTAAACACATTGCTGATATTACATCTAGTATAAGTATAGAACTGGTCTTCGTTGTCGCTTGGCATGTATGCAGACTACTTCAAGATATAAGAGATAAAAGCTCCAGGAAATTCAACCGCGATTTATCTCGCTCCGAAAAAAATAATTGCAAAATGTACTTTAGATCTTATCTTTTTTGCACAATATATTAAAACAATACTCACACATCAAAACCAATCCCATTAAAAACATACATAAATCGCAACCACTTGAAATGATACAAAATAATTTTCATAATAAAAAAGTCACTATAAAGTACACCAACATATTGAAGCGGCGAGTTGAAGCTTCCTTTCATTACCGACTTCCTTCAATTAAAATAAATCCACACACAAAATTAACATACCTCACACACTTAAAATGCCACAACGATTTTAATGTGTGACCGATTTACCCTGACCTCCTTTGCCTCCGTTACACGAACAAAAATGTTCGACAAATGAAGATGTTCGTTGGAATATACGGAGCTTCTTATAATGGACGTTTTAAGTCTCGAAGAATATCAAAGGCGACATAGTGTCCTTAATGGGTATACGTATTTCACCTTGTAAAAGGCGCCGAAATGCGCCGGAGTCGTTTATCTAACTGAAATTAAGAACGAAAACATTTTAAACGGGCCATAAATTTTTCTTAGGTGAGTGCTTTCTTTTGGTGTTGCCAGTTGTGTTTAATTTTGTCCTTGAATTTATTGGAGCTCGGGAAGTTGGTACTTACAGGAAATATTTTGAAAGTAAGAAAAATAAAAAAACTAGTCTAGCGGAATAGATTTAGCGTAGTGAGGAAAAAAATGATTAAAAAGTGCAATTTTGGTAAAGGTTTTTCCCAGATTCGTGAAGTTTTATCGCTATTGTTTCTGGCCTTTTGCAAAATTGTTATGTAATTAATATCAATTATTTCCAGGTAACTTACTACTACAAAATTATCCCTAAATCTAAACATTGTTCGACCACCTGGTAACACCGATCCGGATAGATGCGCAGGCGCCTCGTATGCTCGCCTTCCATTAGCGCGTTTGAATTTAGAACGCGCCACGATTGGCCGGCGGAGGCAATGAATCATGGCGCCGGCGCTGAGACGATATACAGGCTGCTGTGTTTAGATGTTAGATAATAGTTTTGTTGTTGGATAATATTTTAATAAGAGATAGCTTTAAATCCAGACATTATGTATAACATGGTAATGATAACACTTCTGCAAATTATGTCTTGGTAGTTTTTAGTAACAATATGGCCGTTAATATGTCGTAGGTATTGGTTCTCAGATGATAAGGCATGTTGATGACCTGACTTTTTGTGAAATTGTAGTTAGGTACCTCTATAACTGTTATATTTTAAGAACCTCAAACATTGCAACTGAAACGTTATACAAAACTCCATCATGTTAGATTGTATCAGTATCACGGAGCATAATCAGTAAAATATGCAAATGCCGAAGAATCATTTCCATTTGGATTATATTTTACCTCAGTGTCATAGAAAACTATCATCATCTTGTTCTTTCTTTTTTAAAAGACGTTGCCCCACACTAGGATTAATTTCTCCTATATCGTAGGTGCGTTTACAGATACAAATCTTCTCATGCACAGACGCCCAGACTCGGAACAACAATTTGTAGGCCATACAAATATTTGATCCGTGCGGGAATCGAATCCACGACTCATAGAGCAAGATTACACGCTCAGTTTGGCGTCAGTGTGGTCCATCAGTCTAGTCAGAATGATCGGAGAATGATCGTGTGACCCACGGATTGACAGACTGATGAAAATTAAATATTTTAAATAATTTTGTTAGTCCGTTTTGAATGATGTTAGACTGATGGGAGAATGATTGTGTAAACCGCTCGTATCATTCTCGCGTCAGTCACCGTCAGCAACGCAATGCAGAAGGACGAGCCAAGCGACATAACTACGAGCGCCCGCTTATCATAGCACACGCTTTCTTTTTCCTTAAAATATCCATGACTAAGCACTGATTTAAATTGACAACCGACGGTCAGCTCCGAAGTCTAACGGCTACTGGCGTACTTTTCATCAGTCTGCTGTCAGTCTAGATTGACCATGAAACCGTGAAAATCATCCATCATTCTGGCTTCAGTCAAGTCAATCCATACTGATAGACTAAACTGACGCCAAATTGAGCGTGTAAACTTGCTCTTATCGCAGAAGCCAATCGCTCAGCCAATTCACCAAACTTGTCGTCTAAATCTGTTCACACAATCTATTGTTTGATATTCACAGTTTCAAACTCGACGCTTCAAATTCAGAAGCACATTTATAAACAACATCCTGTACGCTCGGTATGAAAATAACATGAAGCTTCACGTGTGTAGTGAATAGTGACATCGCATTATATCATACGAGCGTTGAAATCATGCATCCATCATTTGTAGAATACGAGACTATTTGGGTAATTCATCACATGTCGGGGCACTTGCCAAAATGTTGGACAAGTAGGTTGAACACGTGTCATTTGTGATATTTGTGTTCTATTCTGCCTAGCCTTTTCCCAACTATGTTGGGGTCAGCTTCCAGTCTAACCAGATGCGGCTGAATACCAGTATTTTACACGGAGCGACTGTCATAAGACCTCCGCAACCCAGTTATGCCCATTGTCATAGGTATTCGTATGACACACGGGACCGACTGTTTAATGTGCTCTCCGAGACACGGAGAGGTATCGATGTGTATCGAACGGTCACCCATCCACGGACTGACCGCGGCAAGCGCAGCTTAAACTCGCAAATCGTATTATCCGCTTGGTTGGTAATTTGACACGAGGTCCTGCCCGTGAAATTTGTGTATTGGAATTAAATTAATGCTTCACAATGTTAGGTTTGGATTCGCTTTGCTTTTCTGCAAGGAACTTAAGAAACAACAGGAACTATTAATATAAGGCTTTTTAACATACCAAACAAAACCTACGGTGGCCTTCTTCAGCCCATGCGAAGAGGCCCTGGTACCCCAGCAGGATGCACCGATGCCCCTCGTGTGCGTAACCTTCTAGTGTTCTAAATACCAGGTAGTCCAGTAGACTTGAAGCTTATGCACCCATCACTTTTATGCGGCACTATTTGAGTAATACATTACTTGCCAAAATGTTGGACAAGTAGGTTGAACACGTGTCATGATGACTGAAATGATTGTATTGGGGTTACTATTTGTTCTTTATTTTTGTTAACTTTATAGTACGTTCCATCCACGAAGATTCGCCCCACTCTTCGTCTAAATCGCGTGTCTCTCTTACTCTAGAGAGAAGAGGGAGAAAACACGCGATTTTGACAAGGAGTGGAGAGCGTTTTCGTGGATGGACCGTACCATACTAACCTGAAACTAGAGACTGTTTCTGACAGTTTACATAAGCAAGCTAAGTATACTGTTTAAACTCTGTACAGAATAGCTGCGTGACCACGTTCTCAACATTATTTTCAGACTGAAGCGTAGTCAGCACTGATATCTCTATATCTGTGGTAGCCAGTATTGTTAAATATATACAGGACCAACTTCGAAGTCATATCGCTAAGCCTCATAAAAGAAAACGAACGAGGACAGTAACACATTTAGGTATATATCTTTATTTTTCCCAATCCAGTTTGTTACCATCAATCTCCGGTCATTTACCATAACAGTCATCCTTTAAAATGTGACCTTTAAAGTCTCACAAATATTTAAGATTACACTATCTGAACCCGTCTCTACAAGGAGGTCTGACATTATCAAAAAGTTTATAACTGACCCGACAAAACTTATACGACCATTACAACCTTTATTGCAATGTATTGTAAGCCTATAATCCAAAGAGTTAACAATATAAATTATTTGGTATAAAATATATCGTTGCGCGTGAGTGACCAATCAGAAGGCGAAGCTCGGATTCCAAATTTGAAATTCTTGACGTACCATTGGCGCCATCTTTTTTCGATATTTTTTGTAACAGATTACTGTTGGTGGTACGTTGAAAATGATTGATTTTATACGCGTTGTAAAATTTTAATTAGAGTCTGCTAATATGTACTTAATGAGTCATTGCTGGTGGTTCACCTCTAATTAGACGAAAAACGGTGAGTACAATAAATATTAAAGTTATATATTTCCTTGTTCTTGGGTTACGAATTTGAAGAGAATAAATACAGCACTTACGAAAAACCCCTACAATAAGATAAAATAATTCCATGCACATTACCTGCAAAACTACACTTTTCCATACCCAAGCAATGAATTTCTAAAGGCAAACTGAATTTAGGCAATAATTGGGAACATTGGCCCCTGATTACTAAGGCTATCCACACACGAGCCACGAGCCACATGTACAAGGAGCCGGCCACAAGCTGATTCCATACATTATGAGTGGCTACCACCACCACGCGTGTGCGGCGAGTTTCTGCGAAAAATATGGAAAGTTAGTCCGCAGCTTGTGTGGCCTTTACTAAGTAAAGAAAAGAAGCAAAAATTATTAAAGCATATTTTATTTTAAATCTTTTTACACAGCATTTTTTTTAATAAACCAGTGCACCTCAATCTCTCGTTAACAAGCTTCCATTTTATCTATCTTACAGCGCTTACAACGAAGATTAAATCCGTGCGGACAGAAATCCGCGAATTCAAACCAAACTTACCGGTTACCCTCGCGAGATTCGATTTGGACTGGTGCTCTCAAAGTTTTGGTCAAAATTTTTCTTTTCCTATTCTTTTAGCTTGGCCCATGTCCACGATTGGTTTAGCTGTTTCTTTTTTAAATACCTACAGTCTTGAGAACCATCTACTTGATCCATACACGACAGATGTGTGACAAAATTCTTCTTAATTCATCACCTGTCGTGAGTGTTTGAGGCTCTATGAGATTCCTATGTTTAGGCAACGATTTTGGATTGATAACTTCATTATCTACAGGGTGTCATACCTATGTATATGTATGTGCCTCAAACAGTGACTACCCGTAACGACTGTCATAGGACAGTCGTTACGGGTAGTCAAGAGCCCGAACATCTGACAACCGGTCTTACCTTAGGATATCGGCATTGCCCAGTTACTGGGTTGTGGAGGTCTGATGGCAGTCGCTCCGTGTAAAATACTGGTATTCAGTCACATCTGGTTAGACTGGAAGCTGACCCCAACACAGTTGGGAAAAGGTTAGGCAGAACGAACTTCATTATCTACAGTTTCATTTATTTGAGCTACTGGGCCCAATTCTTCTGCGTTCTAATGCAAAACTATTTCCTGCATCAAATTTTATTCATCCACTTACCTCCATATTGAAATATTTAAAAAATTATTGCCAACAAAACCGCACCGCAACTTTGAGTACCGCAGCGCTCCGTGGTTTACAAGCAAAGTAAATATTTACGCAAGTTATAATTGGATATACCGCGAGCCGCGAACGAAGATGCTTGCAAAGCGAGTTTTTTTAATTTTTTGCCTCTTCTCCCCTTTATGTTGGGGTACACTGGCGTGAAATGATTGGTAATAACAAATATTGGTAGAAGTGGAAAAAAATGGTGTTCTTTTTAATCACGGGAGAACTCAATTCATAAGTCAACAATAGCCGGTGTAGGCGTACAGTACGTCATACGAATTACAACGCCATCTAAGGTCAGTCATAAACTAGATAGTCTGACAACTCGTCTAACCTTCGAAATTCCGTATTCTGTTAATTACCTGCTTGCTAAATTAAAACAAAACCTTGCTGACTGACAATAAATGATAAATGATTTTAAAATGTGTAAATAAATCTGTAACAGACACTTTTACATGGCAATGTCATGTTTTTTTTAAGACTATATGACGCCGGCATTTCCTGTCTTACTAGCTCTGAGAAGAAAAGCTAAAGCAAACTCGGAGATCAAGGTCTCTTTTAAAGTCTAGACATTGTGGTATAAAACTGACGGTACCAGCCATCGTGTAGCTCATATCTTATTTTAGGGAGCTCAACAACTCGATGAATAATCTTTTCACCACGGCATGAGCTATACGAGAATAGCTCGTGTCGACACGAGGGAGAGAGTACATATGTACTTGGATCCCTGCCTACCCTCGTAAAGGTATTATAAACCCTCACACAACATTGATGTACCGCCTCCAGGTGCGCTTGACCATCAAAACAGTTACTCTTCCAAACCCTTTATTTCTGTTGAAACACAACACACCGTGTTTGTGTTCAATCCGGATTTACTCGACCTGTTACGGTTTGGCGTTTCGTATTAGCATAATTTAAATTGGTACTGGTGGTTTTATGCGGAAAATATTATTTAACACGCTTGCCTTACATGCAGGAGGGTCTGAACTGGTCCCAGCCGCACCACTGACTTTTCGAATACATGTGCTGCTAAAGATTTGATTATCACTTTCGTTAATAGTCTTCTTTTCGTGTGGTTAGTGACTAACCTGGTGTCAGAGTTTATGCCGCCCATAGGCCTCTGGTTTGGCTTCACATGCCGTCGAGAAATATCTCTCAGGCATGCCGGTTTCCTCACGATGATTTCCTTCACCGTTTTTAAGCAAGGAAAACATTGAATTTTTTTTCGTTTACCGTAAAGGAACTTCGTAAGAAAAAATCTGCATACCTGAGAGGGCTCCAGAATAGCTGTAAAAGAGGGAGACCTTTGTTTGGTACAAATGCCAAATATGGTTGCCCTTATCTTCGTTGTGACTATTTGCAGGAAAAGCAGACGTAGCGGCTGCAAAGGGCCAAACAGATATATGGCCCTTTGCAGAAGGCCAATAGGGGTTTAAGATCCTACCTGAATCTGTGGCAAATTCTAACCCAAATTGTATTGTTTCAGCTACCTGTGTCTGACCGGGTGTATACATCGCGCAGAGAAAGCTGGAACTGCACGGGAGAGTATACAGACCTTGCTGACAGTCTGCGCAGACCTCTGTCATCCATGCGAGGCTGATGTTGTAAGTATTTAGTTTGAACCGATTGTATAACTAGCTGTTAATGTTTGCGTTATGTCAAATATCTCGAAAATCAGAGCTTTCATACATGATCCATGTTATACAGTTTTTAAAAAGTGGACCTTTAAAACTTACGTCCGATTTGAATCTTAGTCATTATGCATTCTCTCTCTGTCTGTCTCTATCGTATCGGCACGAGCTATACAAGTCCTGACAGCTAGGTCTAGGCGGACTGCCCAGGGTGTGCTATACGTACTTAAGTATCGATACCCACGGAGGCTTTTTTAATGCACCCCCAGGAGTTAATTCAGGAGATAATTTTATTAATTGATGGATTGGTATTAAGCTAGATATGACGCTTCATGCCATTTATCAAAATTATGTTCTGATACCTTGATAACTGAAACACTGCCATTGATCGATCTCAAAATCTTATCAAAAGCACCAAAGTCCAGCGTAGCCTGTTCTCAGGGTAATTTTTTTAAGCCCATCCTATATCTTTTTGCTATATCCTCCACATCTTCTTCAGGGTTCTGAACGCATTTGCGCGACACAATCACTCCGCTGCGCCCTCGGCACCGGCGTCGTCGGGTCCCGAGCTGAGTTCTGCATGCTCTTCGCACAAGGCGCTGGATTGGAACACAGCGGTGGCTTCGTGCGGGCTGCCCGCACCGCTCACTTACTGCGGGCGTTGGCTGAGCTGGATCATATGATTGTTCAGGTGAGTTTGACCTATCACTAACGAACTCTTTGCGAAAATGGATTCTGGATGAGCTGTCATCAGCACGCTAATTTTGGAACACGCTCGCATTCACAATAAGCTTTGATTTTGGCAGTTCAAGAATGTCCATGCCTGCATCGTTGGTCTAGTGGTGGCAAGCGCGGCTGCTGATCGTGAGGTCCTGGGTTCGATCCCCAGGTCGGGCAAAGTGTTATTGGGTTTTTCCGTGTGGAATTCTTCAGTGGCGGCCCGGAGTTTGGGTTTGTGCCCGGTTTATGGCAATAGGCTCGCCCCCTATTACATGGAAATTAAACATAACGGCGAAATGAGGGTATTACTATGCTCTTCTGCCTAACTTTTCGGAGAATACAGGCGTGATATTATGTAAGAATGTCCATTGCATCTTATGTTTATCAGATTTCTCGACAACTATGTACACAACTATGACAAATTCGTACGAAAACGCGTCCAAAGTGCGGCCGGCCTTAGGCTGCTGATCAAATCAAACATTTTCAAAACGATCAACCATTCTCGATTTACAAATATCCAAATAACTACCTCAATCTCCACAAAGCAAACCGACAGGCCGGCCGCCAACAAATGAGTGGAGGTAATAAAATATTCCGTCCACATCTGTTAGAAAGCATATTTGCCCAGCCTCCTTAATTAACTGGAGTATCATTGCGCTGTTTGCTGAGCACACAGGGTAAACGACGAGTGCGGTGTGCGGTAGCCGGACTGAGAGCTACGATAGCTTGAAAATAGAGGCGAGATTTTGTGTTAGAATTGGATATGTTTAATTTTATTCCATCAAAAAAGTTCATATAAAAATAGCCAAGGACGAATTCTGATTTCACTATGTCTATACCATTCGAAAACTTTGAAAACCGATTCTGGGACAATAAAAATAAATAATAATGGCTATTCTCCAGGTCGGACAAAGTGTTATTGGGTTTTTTCGTGTGGAATTAGTCAGTAGCAGCCCGGGGTTTGGATTTGTGCCCGGTTGATGGCAATAGACTCGCCCCCTATTACATGAGATTTAAGCATAAAGGCGGAATCTGGGTTTTACTATACACCTCTGCCCAACCCTTCGGGGAATACAGGCGTGATGTTATGTTATGTAAAAAGAAATGAAAATTTAAAGGAGTAGGCTTAGGTGGTTTGGTCATGTTGAGAGAATGAGTGAACGACGATTTATAAGGCGGATGTCAGTGGAAACGGTAGAGGACACCCTAGAAGGACATACATCGATGTTATCGGTGATGTTCTTCACAAAGGATAGGTGCGTAGTACACTCAACCGGCGTACGTGTGTGACAAGATGTATGAATGTGGATGAAGCGAAAGGAGCATGTAAGGATCGTAGCATGTGGTGTTCTATGATTTCTGCCTTCCCGTGTCGGTTTCTAATTCTTTGCAACATATTTTAAAACAAAGCACATCAGAGCCGGACACCTCACCTTGTCAGTCAGCTCCGCTACCAACCTTGCTGACTGGTTGATCTTGTCACTACAGCATGATCTATTCTTTTACAATGTGTCCCGGGATAATGTGCATAAATCAAAATAGGTGAAACTAGGCTTCAATTTATCAAGAAATTTTTTTTAAATAAAAATTATATCAAAGTTTTAGTTTTTTTATTAATAAAAATGATAAATTTTTATTCATTGCATGTATTTCGTTTAAATAAAAACAATAATGATAGCAAAGAGTTGTTGTTGCATCTTTACATAGTATAAAACAAAGTCGCTCCCGCTGTCTGTACCTACGCTTAGATCTTTTAAACTACGCAACGGATTTTAATGCAGATTTCAGCAATAGATAGAGTGATTCAAGAGGAAGGTTTATATGTCTCACATTACTATCTCCATTGCACCCGTGCGAAGCAGGGGCGGGTCGCTAGTAGCAAATAAAAAGCAACCCTTAAAAACCAGTTATCAAGTTAAAAAACGCGTTTCTTTGAAGAAATAATACGACTTATTGAATACGATTTTACAACAAAAATTTTGTTTTTTTTTTCTATTTTTTTTGTCGATAAATTGTGGTCTAGCTTCACCCATTTTCATTTATGCATATTATCCAGGGACACACAGTATAACTTTTGCCGATACCAAAGAAGAAGATTTTATAATATCAAACGCCATATCCATACTTTTCATTTCTACGAAGCTACTAGTAGGGAGGTACTCGTGCCATCGTTTCACGTTACCGTCGGTTATACAATGGTCGATGTGTCTGGCCCCGTCTTGATTCTTGACTTTAGCCACTGAATACACTACGTTTGATTTGGAACTTCATATATTTGTCTATACCGATATTCAACGTCATACTTCTACAAGCAAATGATTATGATTAAATATTTCTTAATATTTAGCAAAAGATATGATAGATTGTTAGAAGAGTAGCTTCTACACCCATATTCTAAGACGTTCCTCCAAAACTTACTCGACTCGACTCCACTTCGACTCAGCCTTTTTCACTACCATCGGTAGTTATAGTTGACATAAACGTCCTCGACTCGAGATTATTCCTCAGTCGAGGTAAGGAATCATCTGTCAAACTCAAGGTACCTCAGAAGCTACCTTAAGGAAGTGTCAAAGTTCGTATGTAACAAAAATGAATTTTGAAGACTTTATCGAATATGCTTACGATAATCCTTATAACTATTTATCCCGGCGTTATTTGCGCGATGCAGATAAACAAAATTATGACGTAATGACTGCACTCTACCTCGACTCGTTTGAGGACCCCTCAGTCGAGGAACCTCAAAGTTCACTCGTAATTGCAACTAAGAATACAATTTTGAAGGTGTTTTTGAGGTCGTCCTGAGTCGAGTATGAGTCGAGTAAGTTTTGAAGGAACGTCTTAGAATATGGGTGCTAGTCTCTAGAGCGATCGGTCTCATTGGTTTGGTTAAGCTTGTCACGGTCAGTTCTTGGATAGGTGACCATTCAGCTCCGTCCCTGTTATGTACAGTAGGGGAATAAAAATGTTCGTCAGTTTTCAAATTCATTCGTTTCCCACATCGCGGGCACATGTTACCTTTTCTAACTGTTGAATGGAACAGACCGATGCATGGAAAAATATGTTTAATTATTTGGTAGCAAAGATCGAAATTGCCTTTTGCCTCCATATGACGTAGTAGTGCCATGTAATGTCTTTGATTGGATTTAAGGAGTTTTGTTGTAACAACCATGACATCAATCAAATCGATGATTAAATAAATTGATATTACTAGTGTCTGTCATCATGTCACCATTATAAATTAATTTATCTTGTCAAAAAATATTTGTATTTTCATTTCTATAAAGTTGGCAATATGTAGTCGGTAAAACAATTCGCTACTTGCACTGTGCAAGCAAAATAGATCTTAAGGTGCATAACCTTTTCATTCCCCTACTGTACCAAGCTGTCTTACTGCAGTTCGGGATATAACCATTAAATGTACTTGATTGTTTGTCATCCCTGCCTTCCAATTTAGATTTTTTTCGATAAGTAGTCATCTACCGACCGATTCGATTTGATATCTCGTTTTGACTATGAGGAAAACGAGATAAACCGAATTGATCGACATCTGACTTATCGAAAAGATTCTCAATCTTAATCGGTCTGTCTTATGGCAAAATACTCAAACACTAATCAACTTAGTTGCCGTTAATTTCGTTAGTCACTGTCACTCCGCCTTATAGTGACAGTCTGACTGCCAAGTCATAGGTCTCGAATTCGAACCCAAGGTACGCACCTCTGTCTTTTCGGATTCATGTGCATATTGTATAATTATCACTTGCTTAAAAACGGTGAAGGAAAACATCGTGAGGAAACCGGTATGCCTGAGAGATATTTCTCGACGGCATGTGAAGCCAAGTCAGAGGCCCATGGGCGGCATAAACTGTGATACCAGGTTAGTCACTAACCTCACGAAAAGAAGATGAAGACAGTGATAGTACTAGACTTAACTTAAACTTGAGTATCATTTGAGTATTTGGCTGTTTATCAGACAGTCTTGTCAGATTCAATTTTTATTTGTGTATCTCGTGAAAATGTTGCTGTTAATTTCAAAAGCTAGGAACTACGTACTTATACATAGTTATGTGTGTGTGTTTGTGTTTGTACGTCCGAGTATTGATGCTACTGGACGCGTCATATCCCCAGCCGCTGCATACTGAGTTTGACTTGGAACGCTTTATCTTTGTTTGCCTGTCGGTTGTCCGTCTCTGTATGGTAATCAGAAGTTATTTTAGTTAATATGCTTAGCGTTAAAGTACTGATTTCATGTCTGAAATATCTCTCAGGCATTTCCTCAAGTTTTCCTTCACCGTTTTTAATTTAAGCAAGTGATAATTATACAATATGCACATAAATCCGAAAAGTCAAATCAATAAAAAAAATAAAAATCACATAAACCAATACAGGTGCTTATGAAAATTCGAATTTAGATGCACGTTCCAATTAGTCGTGTCCTATGGAAAAGAGCCGGCAAGAAACTCCATGGTTACTCTTTTAAAAATAATATCTTTAACAATTTCAGTGGATACAGTAGGTACAGTGATTTAGGATAGTGAGAGAACAATGAAGTCCTGACCACAGACCAGTGAGTAATGTAGTACTAAAAGACTTGAGTACAAAAATTAACAAACAAAGAAAATTGTTAGTTAGAGGTGTGCCTTGGGTGCCTTGGGTTCGAACTCGAGACCTATAACTTGGCAGACCAGTCACACCACTAGGCTATCACTGCTTTCGGCCATGATCATCACGCTTGGCAAACTGTTTGGTGATACCGAGAAAGCTCCTGCAATCCCAATTACACAATCACTCAGCCGCCCTTTACAACACCCAAGGGTCGCCTATTATTTGCTGGGAACCACAGTACATTTTAATAGAAATAATTAACTAAATGGCTTGAGTATCAATGTACGTGATAGTTGTCATCGCTTGTCACGGCGTATCGCGACGCGTGACCATCAATATTTATCGAAGCGCGACGCGGACAATACCGACGCGTGTCTGTGTGAAAATTGCAAATAATCTGCAAGGGAACGTACCTATACTACGTGACCCATTTTTTACTACGTTTTACCCCCCCCTCCCCCCCTCTGTGACCACCCGTAGTATATGCCAATACCCCCCCCCCCCCCTTAACCCCTCTAGTTTTCACGTAGTAATATATAAATATGGTTTTAAATTATTTTCTGACAACAGAAAGTTGAAAATAAAAAATTGACTCATATGTGCGAGTGTTGCCACATGTGAGTTCAAAAAGCGCTAAACTCTGTGCGCCATATTTGAATATACCTCGAAAAAACTCGAGATTTCCCTAGAGGATATTGACTACGTGACGAAAACCTAACCCCCCCCTCGCCCCTGTGACCAAGCGTGGTATTTTGAAGACCCCCCTCCTCCCCTAAACAGGTCACGTAATATGGGTACGTTCCCTAAGCGTTGTTCGGTCACAGACATTGATCGTTGAGCCACTTGCCACCATTCATAATTTGGCCGTGTTTTACAACTGTGATGATCAGAGATCGGATAATCGGATGCATATTTACCTAAAGTTCAGGTGTTGACTAATATGGAATGCACTTTTGTATCGAAAAAATCCCGCGATTCCGGGGTCGTCAAATTTAGTGTTCTGTAGAATAGAATCATATTTACCTAGGATTCGATGTATATTTCTTTATTTAAATTCTTAAAGTTGTACCTTTTTTTTAACTAACACAGACGTGCACCCCTTACTTTCTTACATCCTACATACACACAATCATATTCGCATTAGGGGTTAAAAGTTAACTTCAATTAATTATATGCATTCGATTAGTTATGCAATCCCGTGATATTGAGTTTTTTTCTAATAAATTATTTTAAGAAGCCTTTTCCATACTTTCATAGCGAAAAATTAACTTTAGGTAAATATGCATCCGATTATCCGATCTCTGGTGATGATTGAAACGTTATAGCAAATGATATGACAGTTCGAAATGATAGAACTTTGTATAACCCGACAAAATTAAGAATAGTGAAGGTGGTTCAACCATCCATGTCTGTGACCGTACATTGTGTTAAGTTGTTATAAGAAATGCAACCGCTTTTTTTAACCGTTATAATTAGTTTAACTTCGTATATTTGTTTGTTTGATTCAAATCTTGCGACAGATTTTTCAACTAGGTACTTCTGCTTAATCGATTCTCTTGAAACTTTGCACACATTCAATTCCCATGACAATACAACATTATAATAACTTCAGTTTTAAATCCTGATGCTGCAGGAGTACTACAAGACTCAGACTCTAACAATATCATCACGTTATCTTTGTGTCAGTTGCAATAAATACGTGAGTTTAAAAAAAACCTGACTCGGTCGCGTTTGACATGTCTTAGCTGATGGTAAGCGCAGACAAGGTCTAAGATGGAGCACACGAATCCAAGAACGAACAAACGAAGAGATAGAGGGATTTCTCTATATCTCTTTGGTTCTCACATACACACGACGGAACAGTAAACTGCGGCGGACTTTAATGTTGTGGCGGTAGCTAGTCAGGTGGACCGTATAGATTCTACCACGTCGCGTGCTGGGTTTTGTATAATCTTACAACAAGCGTTTATTCCCAAAGTGCGGTGAGGAAGTTACCATTTATATTCTAACCCGTCATCACACTGGGTAAAGTACCTATTGAATTAAATACCACCATTTTTGGAGCTTTACCAATAGATACTGAAATAGATATGATTATGATAGATATTTTTCCTCTATCTGTCACAACGCTTGACCCTCAATATTTATCGAAGCGTGACAGGAACAATGCTGGCACGTGACTTTGGGACAATCGCAATTAATCTGCGCAGTTATAAGGTTATTATTGTACTGAATTGTTCGGCCAAACGTGTCAACGTGTAAAGCAAAGGGAGTTCTTTTAGCAGACGAAATCACCTGGCAATATGCAGATAAGGTCGATTTTACTATGAAAAAAAAAATGTATGGTGTAGGAAGTTAAATTAGGGCTAGCGCGCACTGCCTTGCGTTTTTTTAACGTATAATCTGTGAAGTATGGAGTGTCATAGAAGAGCGCGAACTGCGAATTATTCACCGCATACTGATTTACTTGTATTTATTTTATTCGTTGCGGTGAAAAAAACGCACCGCATGTCACCGCACCACAGTGCGCGCTCGCACTTATACGTGTGACTTTTTAAGGTCAGCAGAGATTAACTAAAGTATGTTTCGATAATGATATAATTTAGGTTCCATATAAAAGGGTAAGCTTATAGCTTATAAGACCCAAATCTAGGTAAGAGCGAGAACTTTCAAGCATATTAGGGAGCGTTCAAGTATTACGTAACGCAATTTTTGGAGATTTTTGACCCCCCCACTCCCCCCATGTAACGCGCCGTAACGTTTTTCTTTACCCCCTCCCCCCTCACCACTAGTGAAATTTTGAGAAGAAAAAAACGTTTTAAAAAATGCGTGAGAAAAAAATCTCTACGCGACCGTTCTGAAGGGGCGACCCCCCCCCTCCCCCCAAATTCGTTAGGTAATACTTGAACGCTCCCTTAACTAATTTTAAATTATCATCTTTCCAAAATAAACTAATACAATTAATTTACCTAAACTCTTAATCAAGATAATATTAACACAAACACCGCACAAGAAATGAGAACAGAGCTCCCGCGAGCCTCTCTACAAGCAGCGATGTATTGACGTTAGAGACAAGACTGCAGCTCTGCAAACAATTACCTACTAGTAATGCAACGCAAACAATTTGTTTAAACTATTGTTCTGGGGAGAATTCCACGGGGATTGGGCACGTGGCGTCGGTGGTAGTGATGTACAGTCGGCGACTGAAAAGGTTCATCAGTCTTCAAATTCATTCCTTTCCCACATCGCGGGCACATGTTACCTCTTCAAATTGTTGAACGGAACAGACTAATGCATGGAAAATTATGTTTAATTATTTGGTAGCAAAGATCAAAAGTGCCTTTTGCCTCCATATGACGTAGTAATGTCTTTGATTTGATTTAAGGAGTTTTGTTGTAAAAACCATGACATCAATCAAATCGATGAATAAACAAATTGACATTACTAGTGTCTGTCACCATAATATCCTGTCAAAACATACTTGTACTTTTATTTCTATAATGGTCGGTAAAATAGTTTGTTTCTTGCTCTGTGCAAGCAAAAATAGACCTTTAGGTGCATAACCTTTTCATTCCCCTACTGTACAAGTGTGTAATGCTTACTGTTTTTATTGATCAAGGAAAGAAAATAGGATAGCATTAGAGCCAGGTCTCGTTTATGGAGATGCGGAGCTTAGAGCGGTGCGTAAAGCGGGCAATTCAAATGTATGACGATATGTTAGAGCGTTTAAGCCCTGAGCAGACGACGGACTTTTTGTTTGGCGGACTGCCGCGGCCAAGCATGATTGGGTTTTTTGTCTCTTCTTGTTGACTTGGTCCTGTTTTGCCCTAGTCTCACCTGATGGTAAGCGCAGACAGGGTCTAAGATGGAGCACACGAATCCAAGGAACAGAGATATAGAGGGATTCCCGTATACCCCTCTGGCTCGCACATATACACGACGGAACACAGTAAACTGCTTGGCCGGACTTTAATGTTCAGGTGGTAGCTAGCCAGGCGGACCGTATAGATCCTACCACCAAGCGTGCTGAGTTTTGTTCAATCTTACAACCCGCTTCTATTCCCAGCGTGCGGTGAGGAAGTTTTATATTCTAACCGGTCCTCACACATTGGCTGGTAGGTGTTGCTCGTTGCACAATTCGGGACGTGATTGGTGGTGCGTTTTTGTCCGCGGCAAACTGTCTGACAAAAAGTACATCATCTGCCCTAGGCCTTTTCGAGACTAGTTGTTACGTATTGTTTGAGTTCTAGTTGTATATGACAGTACGTGGCGGAAATTAGAGTGAGCGACGGATCCCGTGTTTTCATAAATGAGACCTAGCAAAATTTGTTTTTCATGAGTTTACGTCTGGTCGCTTTAATGTAAAGGGCACATATTTTTGTAAATTGACGTATTTAGTGTGAATTTGTACAATCACTCCGCTACCATCGTCTACTTTAAGACTCATTTACACGTAGATAGTTTCTCAAAGCGAGTCTCATGCTATCTCTGTTTTCATCGTAGAGAACGACAATAACAGAACCAGTCTCGCTTCGAGAAACTATCCTCGTATAAATCGGGCTTTAGGCTCTGTCTCTGCTGTCACATCTATTAAAGAGATGTTTCCTTTGGAGGAAGAGATACAGTGCTTTTTTCTTGATAGGGACCATGTTAACGCAAAAGATTAAATATTACAAAGCAGTTCTGAAAACGACATCTCCATTTGTTGCCGACTCCATCACCAGCCACAATTCCCAAACAAAACGAGTAACTCAATTGTAACCCTTCAGGGAAAACGATGATACTTTAGTTTACACAACTGATACCCCAAAAATAAACAGTTACAACTACCCTCACTTATAAGCTCTCGTTAGGACGCCACGTGTCATCCTGCTCACATAATCACTTGAAATTCTGCCATCGGAGGGTAGCTCGCGAATAATTGCTGATTTTAATTACTGGTCGCGTTTCGATGTTAGTGCTAAGCTGGTTAAAAGTGACAGTGATGTTGTATCAGCTCTTTATAGGATACCTACGAGCTGTGTCCTCACGGCTCCGCCCGCGTAAGAAGTTTTATTCCAGTAATAAATATAGCCTATGTTACTCAGTGATAATGTAGCTTTCTAACGGGGAAAGAATTTTTGAAATCGGTCCAGTAGTTTTTAAGTTTATTCGTTACATACAAAACTACAAATCTTTCCTTTTTATAATATTAGTATATACTATCTAAGCGCGTTCGTATCTCCGAAGATAGACGAAGATTACCGAAGAGTATAAATTATGTCTGAAGCCGCCAATTAGTGTTGCCGAACAATCGATAGTTTCACTATCGATAGTTTAAATTGAAAATCAGCTACTCCATCGATAGGACTATCGATAGTATCGACACTATCGATAGTATTGTTTTTTTTAAGGTTCAATAGTATCTATACTATCGATAGTATCGATAATATCGATAGTATTACTTTTCTGAACTTCAATACTATCGATAGTATTGCACTCTGACAGTACTATTGCCACCTTCTTAGCTATCGATAGTATAATCGATAGTCATACTATCGTTGAACTTTCGATAGACTATCGTACTGCTATCGATATTCGCCTATCTATCGGCAACACTACCGCCAATACACTTGTAAGTTGCTTCCGTAAATTTTTTGTAAGTGACTTATGACTATTAATTCGACTTTACAAATCAGTCGATAAGCTACAGTTACAAGAGGGTTTACATTTGTAATTTTATCGTAAGTTAATTACGTAAGGGACTTACGTGAGGAAAACTATCAGGTGTAAAGCCGGCCAAAGTGAATCTTTCACTTTCGAATAATCATAAACAAAAACAAACTTCAATACAGCAAATATATTTTATTCATACTCAAAAAGAACCCCAACAATAGACTTGAAACCCGACTCGTCTCCCCTAAAAGCCTCGGTATTTATGTTTATATAGCCATCCATTGCCGGGCATGCGTTGCTAATGGGCGGTCCCCCGAGGTGCTGGCCTGTAATCGATACGCTACGACTGTTAATGGATTAGGTGCCGCGCCCATTCGGTACCACTGATTTTTTGAACATCGAATATTAAGTTCGGATACCTAGTGTATTATAATATCTGTGGTTCGGATGATACTTTTTTTGTTTTTGTTTCCTTCTTTTCGTGTGGTTAGTTACTAATCTGTTGTCAGAGTTTATGCTGCCTATGGGCCTCTGACTTTGCTTTTCATGCCATCAAGAAATATCTCTCAGGCATGACGGTTTCCTCACGATGTTTTCCTTCACCGTTTTTAAGCAAGTGATAATTATACAATACGCACATGAATCTGAAAGTCAGAGGTGCGTGCTTTGGGTTCGCACTCAAGACCTATTACTTGGCAGTCCGACGGTAACACCACTAGTCTATCACTGCTATTATTTACATACATACATAAACTCACGCCTTTTTCCCATGGGGGTAGGCAGAAACTATAAAACGCCACATGCTACGACTCTTACATACCCCTTTCGCTTCATCCACATTCATACATCTTGTCATACACGCACGCCGGTTGAGAGTACTACGCACCTGACCTTTGTGAAGAACATCACCAATAACATCGATGTATGTCCTTCTAGGACGTCCTCTACCGGCGTTCCGATTAACATCCGCCTTATAAATTTCTTTTGTTAATCGCCGTTCACTCATTCTCTCAACATGGCCAAACCACCTAAGCATACTCCTTTCAATTTTTGTCACTACATCATCTTTTAAACCGCAACTTTGTCTAATCTCTTCATTTCTCAATCTATCATTCAAAGTTACACCGCACATACTTCGCAAGGAACGCATTTCCACGGCATTTATTCTACTTTCATGCCTCTTCTGCCACGACCAACATGACCAACATTCACTGCTATTATTTATTATTGCTATTGCTTGTATAAACAGTAAATATACGTAGTTTGCACTAATTTGGGCCGAAATATAAAAAGTTCTAATTATTAGATGACATTGATTATTAAGGGACTATGTTAATAAAGGTTCTTTGTCATAACATCACGCCTGTATTCCCTAAGGGTTGGGCAGAGGTGTATAGTAACACCCTCATTTCGCCGTTATGTTTAAGTCGAGCATATTACCATTAACCGGGCACAAATCCAATCTCCGGGCTGCTACTGAGGAATTTCACACGGAAAAACCCAATAATACTTTGTGCGACCTGGGGATTGAACCTAGGTCCTTACGATCAGCAGTCACGCTTGTCACCACTAGACCAACGAGGCAGTTTCTAGTTTCTTTGTCCTATTTTTTATATTGTTTGGTCTTCTCTTGTGTCGGCACGAGCTCATCCCGTGGTGAAAACATTACCCAGTCATCAAGGTTGGTAGCGGAGCTGATTGCACAGGGTGCGCCCTACGTACTTAGTTAGTTATCGTCAGTCGTGGAGGCTCTTTTAATACACCTAAAATTTTTACGTGGTTAAAGTTAATTGTTCAGCTAGGCATTATTTTGGAAGTTTCGGTTATCTATCACTGATAAAAAAGTCTTTGTTTCTTAACAATACAAGGCAATTTTTTAAATACTTTTTTGCTTTACCCTGTCTTGCTTCAACAACGACCAGTCCACTCACTCATAACTGTTCAGTATCAGAACTAGATTAATGAATCTTATACCTACCTATCTGAGCTGGTTTCCTTCGAGAGCTCTCGATGTTTTTTTTTATTAAGTCAAGCTATCGCCTCTCCTTTTGCCTTCCAAAACTTTCTATTTTGAGCCGTTTCTAACCATGCCAGCCCCGCACACAGTTCTAGATCGTCACACCACCTACGCCGCGGCCGACTTCGACCTCCTATGCGCTCCATAATGCAAGTATGGATGAACAACCAGGCTTAATTGTAAGTGGGCCGGTCATGTCGCTCGAATGAACCCGGACAGATGACCAAAGATCGTCACCCACTGAACGCCTGAATAAAATTTAAATGCGTCTATAACTTTCTATATAAAATTGAAAACTAGAAAGAAAGAAATTTATTTTGTACGAAAGCAGTCAGACACGCTGACAAAAAAATCATAAGAGAGAAAACAAAACACAAAATAAAACAAAAGTAAAGTATCTGTGTGTCTAGCGGCTGCGCCAAATAGGTTCAGTTCAACATAAATGTGAGACCACTAGAGCTTGACGCTGGTGTTCAACGGAACCCACAAACTACATCAAAATCACATCATCCTTAAGTACACAAACTCCAAATCATTTTGATTTATTAATTAACTCTCTCTTTTCGATCCACTCGCCCCACCCCATAGTACCTCCCGTCCCCATGGACTCGAAACTTTGATGTCCGCAAATGATGCGCCGTGGGACTTCTGTTTGTAGTACCATGGTGAAGATAAACATCATTATTAGTTTATTACGCACATGGGTACTACTGGCTTGTTTTTGATTATTTGTGGTTTTTCCGTTGTGGGGAAGATAATAAAATTGATTGTTACTCATTGGATTATTTTGTTGGATGATGCTTGGTCTACATAAACATGTATGTGGACTCTGTTAAAAACTAAAATAAACATCGAGTACATTACTTAGAGAGTTAGAAGTTTGACATAAACTCCATACTAGTAATGTCAGAAGCGCTCGTGTCTAATTACCAACCGCGCGGAACATACGATTTGCGAGGTTACGCTGCGCTTCCCGCGGTCAGTCAGTTACACATCGAGACTCCCTTCGTGCCTCGGAGAGCACGTTAAACAGTCGGCCCCAGTTATACGAATACCTATGACAGTCGTTACGGGAAATCAGAAGTCCGAAAGTCTGACAACCGATTTAACCTTAGGATATCGTCATTACCCAGTAACTGGCTTGCAGAGGTCTGATGGCAGTCGCTCCATGTAATATACTGGTATTAAGCCGCGTCTGGTTGGACTGGAAGCTGACCCCAACATAGTTGGGAAAAGGCTAGGTAGAACAGTAGTAATGTCAAATTTCTATCTCTAGTAAGGCTAACCGCCCATAGATAGGATATTGAAAATGGCCGTAAGCCTGTCAAATTTTTCTCATTCGTTGATTTCGCAAAATCGTTCCCTACCCCAACATTATCTATACTAATATTATAAAGAGGAAAGATTTTTTATGTAACGAATAAACTTAAAAACTACTGGACCGATTTCAAAAATTCTTTTGCCGTTAGAAAGCTGCATTATCACTGAGTAACATATGCTACGGGCGGAGCTGTGAGGACACAGCTAGTTTATTATATTTATCAACATTATTTTGCTTAACATTACATTGCATTATTAACCGTCAAGTTACTACATCGAATTAAAAGTCCGACTTTAGTATAACTACCTATCAACAAATTCTTCTCCTTCTCCCTTCATCATTTTCCCATTGATTCCGTTAGAACTTTTACCTCCACCCATCCAATCTCAGTTTGACCACTCTTTCATTATGTACCCTCTAACTCTACTCGTATTCCAACTCCGATTTCTTGCGTGTTCACCTCACATCTCGGCTCGACTTAGTAACTCAATCAAGGCTCGCGTGACCTTTGTGCTTACCGCACGGATTCAACGCTTTCTGGCTTCGAGGGTCATCCCTCGTTAACTTGGAAGCTTTAGTCACGGGTGGTGGCTCAGAACTGTTTTTATTTTGTATAAAGAGTTGTGTGTAAAAGTATACTGATATTCAACTGCTTTTGGTTAGATTTGTAGACGACTCCAGAATACTACATAACATAACATCTAGCCTGTATTCCCCGAAGGGTTGGGCAGAGGTGTATAGTTAACACCCTTATTTCGCCGTTATGTTGAAGTCCAATGTAATAGGCATAACCATGCACAAATCCAAACTCCGATTTGCTACTGAGGAATTCCACACGGAAAAACCCCATAACAATGCCCGACATGTGGATCGAACCCAGGACCTCACGATCAGCAGTCGCGCTTGCCACTACTAGATCAACGAGGCAGTTAGTCCAGAATACTGTTAGAACAATAACCCTTACAAATGCATTTCTGGTAAAAATATTTTTGCTATACTAAACCAAATCTGAAACAACTATGTCAATCAACACTGATATCATCGATCTGTCTGCCAAGTGCGATGATTGTGGAAATTTCCCATTACCTTTTATTTTAGCGGGTATTAGGAGACTCTTGTCCATCATCTAATTCAATGATGACTGCTGACGATAGTATTTTTCTTCATATATATATTACTATGTGGCTCTTGTCGACAGGATGCTTTCGGTGAAGGCGGCTGGCCGCTGGAGTTTAGAGCGGCAGTCGCAAGACTGCTGTCACAGCATGCGCCCAATGATAAGGAGGCACCGAGGACCACAGCTCTACGTAAGTAAACAGAAACTGAAGAATTGTGAAACAAAGAAGAATTGAATTTAAATGATAAATGATTTCTATTTCTGTAAATAAATCTGTTACAGACACTTTTACAAGTCAATTAATGTTTTGCAATTATTTAGATTTAAACATTTATGATTATTTATCAAGAACGTCATTATAAATTAGAAAAACACACTAGATATGTCTCTTGTTGTTAAGTCCAAAGTAAAAATTAAGAGAATTGGAAATCCAAAGTAACGATCCCTTAACTTGAGTAAATGTAAGAAAAGAATTGTACCTAATGCTTCATAGCTAGTATTTATTTTGCTGACTACATTTCTTGATGCTTTCTTTACATTCTGTAGTAATATTGAAGAGATTATGGAGTTTTAAAAATCTTTGAAGAGTCTCTCTATATCTCTCGCTATCTCGTTTGTTTGGAAAGAAAATAACAAATTGAACAATTTTATTAATTACGTCCTTCACCTCTGCTTTGTTACATTTCTGCCTTATTACAACTACTAGTTTAGGTGCTACATATACATTGTATTTTTACCATCAGGTCTCAGTAACCAGCGGCTGGACCAAACTCTCTCCGAGACCATGGTGTTGGATCTGATCGTTCTAGTCGGATTCGTTGTTGTCAACAATCCACAACTGCAGGTGAGTTCATCTATATCTCTATGTTTATCTAGCAAAGTAAGGTCAATGAATTCAACAAAGATATAATCAACTAAACTTTTCGAAATACTGATAGCTTACGTGACATCTCGTCTTTCTGTTTTTATAACTTAAATAAAACAATGAGTTAAATGTAAGAGAAACATTAGTCATCTTGCTCATGTTAAAAGAACTAAGTAAAATAAATTAGCCATCGTTGTCAAAAAAATTACATTTTCAATGAAGGGGTTAAAAAACCTACATAGATAGAGATGACTTTCAAAATGCTAATATTAATCAAAATACTAAAATAAAGTTGCGGCTTGCGTAAAACTAACTTCACAGCACTAAACAGCCCTTGTCACGTAGGCAGTTGGAACAAAAATGACATGCTTTTTTTATACAATTAGACAAACTTGCGATATCTATTTAACTCTATATCAAGATATACAAACGTCTCAGCTCCCATGGTTGTCCGTTTTATTTGCTGGTTCTCATGCGGGCGACACCTGCGTCGACACGTGTTTCGCCCCATCGGTTAACGTATTAGCATGTTGACATGGTCACCGTAATTGATTCCTTGGTGGCTTGGACTATCGGTTGGGTCGGTGTCTTTATTTTTTTATAGTGTTATTAGCTACTGAAGATGTATATCAGTATTAAATGGGAATTGTTTGTTTAATTTGGGAATTTTTAAATGGGATTGTTAATTTAGTATTTTGTGTAGAGATTTCTTATCATGTAATTACCATGTTTCGTTTAGAAATCTTTTTATATTCTAATATCTAAGGTTTTTATTAGGTAAGTAAGTCTCGGTTTTTTGTGTCTACTCTGTGTTTTAGAATCTTTGAAAGATTGAAAGTAGTTTGCAAATCTTCCTTGTTAACATAATATAACATCACGCCGGTATTCGCTGAAGGGTTGCGCAGAGGTGTATACTAACACCCTCATTTCGCCGTTATGTTTAAGTTCCATGAAACAGGGGGCGAGCCTATTGCCATCAACCGGTCACAAATCCAAACTCCGGGCTTCTACTGAGGAATTCCACACGGAGAAACACAATAACACTTTGCCCGACCTGGGGATCGAACCCAGGACCTCACGATCAGCACGGCAGTTATCTTATAGTATCTCCTTTCTTATTTTCCGAAATCCACCAAAAACAACCTATTTGCGCAATTGTTTCTAATTTATCACCCAATAACAACACCCAAACTTTCTTTCTAAACACCTGATTACGCCACTCAGCTCCTTTTAAATTATTCCCCGAGCTCATTACAGCACTTTTACCGCGACAAGTTCTCACGGACACAGGTGTCCGAGTAACATCGGACGGAGTTGTTCAAGGAAGTGTCTTAGGACCGTTACTAAAATTTATGCGGGTTTTTTTTTACTTTGTTCATAATTGATTTTATGGCTTTTTAAGAAAGGCCGTTTTGCTGGAAAGAATAAAGTGCTTTGGAGGCCATTTTTTTAAATTTTGGCTGCTGATAGTTTTGATAAGTTAATTAAAAAAAATACATCACGCCTGTTTCCCATTGGGGTAGGCGGAGATTGTAGATTTCCACCTGCTACGATCCTGACCAACCTTTTCTCTTCATCTACGGTTTTGGGGCACCAACCTCTTTTTTTTTTACGTGGGAAGTCCTCATGGAATATCCCCCGTACCTAAGGCCGGGGTCGCGGGATTCGCTATTGCATGCACCGCGACCCCGGCAGGTCTCGGCCCACCAGCTCTCCTGGTGGACCTCTCCTGTGGTGGGGCAGTTGCTCCCCTGCCCCACATCCTTCCGAGAGGCGCGCGCGGAACACGGCGCGCCATGGGGCTACCAACATGGCTTTTTTTTTTAGAGAGTTTCATAAATGTCCTCTCATCCATCCTCTCTATATGACCAAACCATAAATTAAAAAAACGTATGATGGATATTATATTTTTACATATGATGGATAGCTTGACTGGCATTCAGTAGTATGATAGGTTCAAAATTTAAAGTCACTTTATGATTGCAAGCCAACATAGTTTCTCTATGAATATTAAAGTATTTATAGGTGTGATAAATCTCACATAGACTGGACAGTGGCTGTCGCTCCCATGTTAATAAATCTACAGTCACATCTGGTTCAAAAGAAACTCGACCCGTACTAGTGAAAACGCCAACACAATAATGACAACTCAGCCGCTGGTAATCACCATAAATTAAAAATTAGGAAGGACACAGGTGCTAGCTGGCGTCACATTTGTTCTTGAAAGTGTCCTTCGTCCATTACCGTACAATTTATTCTTGTGTCGCCGTCAGCGTGAATTGTTGATGTTTTTACTTTGTTCATTATTAATTTGATGGCTTGTTGTCTTTGGAGGGGTGTGTCCTGTGCCTATAGATATATAGAGTTGGATGGAATTCGTTTTTGAAACTAATTCCATTATTTCGTGTATTTTTTTAAGACCTAGGTACTGGAGTGTTGTTAGTTCATAATTTTTACAGCTTTTTAGATTATCAGATTTTTCATACGCACACATAACATTACGCCTTGTATTGCCCAATGGATTAGGCAGGGATGTTTTTAGAACAACCTCGTTTCGTCCATGTAATAGAGGGCGAGCCTATTGCCATTAACCGGGCACAAATCCAGACTACGGGCTGCTTCTGAAAAAATCCTAATGGAAAAACCTAATAACACTTTGCCCGACCTAGGGATCGAACCCAAGACTCCATGCTCAGCAGTCGCGCATGCGACCACTAGACCAACAAGGCAGTCTTTTCTCAGATTTTTCATATTGTATCTTTAACTACTATATAGGTATAGATAGCTAGTAAAACTAACTCTGTATAATCAACTTCAAATCTATGTATCACTGCAGCAAACACCTCAAGACCTGCAAAGACGACACTCCACGTGAAGTGCTGACTTGGTTAAGACCCTCTGGCCAAGTCCAAAATGATCAAAACTGTCTAGCTTCATCAGCGGCATAATTAACCTACTTATTCCTTCCATAGGAGACAATATGCGACGGCTGGGGTGTGATCAAGACCCTATGTACTCTACCAGCTAACTGGCTGGTGTCGAAGAATCACAGTCACGCTCTGCTACCGACCCTGGTGGCGTTGGCCGAGCTGCCAGCCGCGGCCTCCGCTATAGCCACAGAACTTAGCATGAGCGTAAGTACAGAACATAAAATACTAGATACGTTTTAGACAGAACTGTTTTGTGACGTCAAAAAAATGCGTGCATATTAAATACTAGCGGCCCGCCCCGGCTTCGCACGGATGGACATTTTTCCGTTTTTGCAACATTTTTCATTTGTCCTCCGCTCCTATTGGTCGTAGCGTGATGTTATATAGCCTATAACCTTCCTCGATAAATGAAACATCCAACACAAAAATATTTTTTCAATTCCAACCAGTAGTTCCTGAGATTAGCGCGTTCAAACAAATAAACTCTTCAGCTTTATAATTGGTAGCGCCATCTATTTTTGTCGTGACCAATAATATTAAATACTCTATGATCCTGTTCCATTCATTATTCCCGCACGCCTATGACATGCACTGCTGTGTCAAAATAAAAAGAAACAATCAAAAAGAAAAAACGAATCGTCCCGTGAAGAAGCCGCGTCGCGAACGTACCGCGCTCACGGACAAGCATCGCGCGCGTGCCGGTTGTGCCGCGCCGAAAGGTTACCGCTGATTCATTCCTATTTGGATAATCTCATAAACTTTGGTGAAGCCACCCGCGGGTGTGATCGTGTGATTGTGAACGAGAAACTCATGTGAACCGGGCTCTGTAACGTGATCGCCACAGCGCCCCGTCTGCTTGACCAGCTCAACGACAAGAAGTCAAGAAGAAATAGTCAGGTAAGGCGTGCTTCCCTTTCCGAGTTCCTTAATCGCCCATTCATATCAGCTCATAGTTTCTAGGCGATTACCCGCCATCTTTAATTATACAGTCCACTTAAATTAAACTATAAACCCATATTCGCAAATCGCCGAGTATTTGGGAGTTTCGCTTCCATTTAATGGTCCTTCGAGCCGGATTATTATCCATATTCTCGATTATTCGCGTAGGTATCTTCTCGAAGTACCTACCTATCTAGGTAGTTGTAGCATCTAGCTACACTCCTAGTTCATTTTATATACCCAGTACGTGGTTACATCCCGCATCCCAGTAGGTAATATACTTTTACGTGGCTACCTACTGCAATCATAATTATTATTTAAACTTTAATAGTCGTCTTGTAAATTCCATATTTCAAGCGCCTTTTAGTTCCACCGCCTTTAAAATCGTTGCCTACCTACCTACGTTGTAATCGTTGTTGTGTTAGGAATAACTACCGCATAAATACTTAGGTATTAGTTTTGTACGGTTTTATTAATTTACCCGCTTAAACATGTCGAATAAAAATAAGCCATGTATTTCGGAGGATAAGGAGTTGACAATCTTGGAAGCTAAACGTAATGTGTTATTTGAGCGTGTTCAAAACATTTACGAGCGTTCAAAGACGGCCAATTCTTCCGAAGTTAACAGGGAATCATTTCTTAGTTATTGTATGACTGTAGATAATATTAGATCTGACTTTCATAATTTATTGGACACTTATAACGGAAAATTACTTTCTATCAATCCTGATTCCCAGCCGAATTATCAGGCGTACACCTCATTCGAAGATCTTTACTGTATCATAAAGCGCATACAGTCGCAATTAGAAGGTAGACAGTCAGTAAATCCCAGCGCTGCTTGGCCGACCGTCCGAGCACCGAAACTACCTGCAATCGAACTTATGTCATTCGATGGCGATATACGGAACTGGCCATTATTTTATGCAAGTTTCAAATCTACAGTGCATGATAATGGCTCTCTGACAGATGCTGACAGGTTGTACTATTTAATAGGTAAGCTGTCGCCGAAAGCGCAATCCGTATTCGCAGGTGTCACACCCAGTGCTGAGAATTATCAGGTCATATTCCAGTCGCTCCTTGACAAGTATCAGGATACTCGTGTCCTTGCAAGTACCTACTTGGATCAAGCTCTAAATCTTAAATTGTCGGGTCCCGCGTCTTTATCAAATTTCCAGTTGTTCATTGACAACTTTGTAACCGCAGTCAATTCCCTTAAAAACTTAAAATTAGAAAATCTTTCCGACTTTATGTTATTACAACTCGCAATAAAAAAGTTCGACATGGAAACCATTCGCGCTTTCGAGATGACGGAACGTAATCATAAAATACCTACATTAGATAGTTTTATTTCCTTCATCAAAGATCAGTGCCGAATATTTAATAATACGCAGCCTAGTTCATCTAGCTCGTCAAGTAACAATAATAGTAGACAAAAGTCGACTAAATCGCGAAATAATAATAATAACTCGGTCCCTAATCCGCAATCATACGTAGCATGTTCGGAATCGAATAATAATAGTTCGCACAAGTGTCTGTGCAATAATATTGTACATGACCACCTTTTTAAATGTTCCGCTTTTAATAATTTAACCCCGACTGCTCGTTTTAAATATGTAAAAGAAAATAAAGCTTGTGTTAATTGTTTAAGTATAAAGCATAAATCAAGCGAATGTTCTAGTAAAACCAAGTGTCGTTCATGCAATCAGCGTCACCATACGTTATTGCATTTTGATAAAAAATCTTCGTTATCTGATGAACCCGGTAACCTTGACGTAGTTACAAGCCCACCTGTTTCGACGTCATCACCGCAGGGACAGGCCGCCCGTAGCGCGGTGCCTGCCCCTCCCGCGTCTAAGCCCGAAGTTTCTTTGTGTACAACGTCTGTCGCGCTCGCATGCAGTCAGCGCTCGCGCACTTGTCACGTTCGGCGCGAAGCCGCATCCACCATATTGCTCGCAACCGCGCAGGTTATCATTTACGATGTAAACAAAACACCGCGCGTGGTCCGATGTTTACTTGATAGCGCATCTCAAAGTAGCTTTATTACTTCGGATTGCTTTAAACGCCTTGGACTGTGGAATAGTTTTAAAAATACTAACTTAGTAGTTAAGGGGATCGGTGGTTCAGAGAAATCATGTAAGGGTTCCGTAGATATAAAAATACATTCGCGTTTTAATAGTGATATTAATTTTAACGTTTCCTCGCTTATCGTGGAACGCATTACGGACACATTGCCGAACGCTCATGTGGACGTGTCCTTACTTACGCACCTCAAAACATTGCCACTCGCAGATGCTAACTTTGGTCAGCCGGGAAATATCGATGTTTTGATCGGGGCTTCGGTGTTTCCGCACTTACTACTACCTAACGTTGTACGTAGTGAGCTATATAATTTACCTCCCGCTATTGAGACGGTATTTGGATATGTGGTTATGGGTACTGTACCTACATCATATACTTCTCATTATACTACGTCTTGTTGCTCTGTTCTTCAAGAAAATAATATTGATTTTCTCCTCAAGCGATTCTGGGAGCTTGAAGAGATTACCGCACCGCCCTCGCTGAGCCGTAAGGATCTCGAGTGTGAAGAACATTTCCGCGCTACCACTGTTCGCAATGACAGTGGCAGATATACTGTGGCGTTGCCATTCTGTAGCGATCCTTATTCGCTGGGCGACTCGTACGCTGCTGCGCTTAGACGCTTTTATTGTTTAGAACGCAAACTTGATGCATCGCTTAAATTGCGCGGCGCCTACAATGACGTCATGCGTGATTATATAAATAAAGGTTTTTTGAGTCCGGTTGTTAGCAAAGAGGGCGATTCTCTTCCTTCGTATTATATACCGCATCACGGCGTAGTTCGCGATGATAGGACTACCACTAAACTTCGCGTGGTTTTAGATGCCAGTTGTCGAACTACATCGGGTCAGTCGATCAATGATATTTTGCATGCCGGCCCTAATCTACAGGGTGATTTATTTAACATCATAATAAAATTTCGTCTTTTCCAAATTGCTCTCTCTGCTGATTGCCGCCAAATGTTTCTCAATATCGGTGTTCGAGAGTCTGACCGTAGATTTCAACGAATCTTTTATCGTTTTGACAATAATGAACCTTTAGCCGTGTATCAGTTTAATCGTGTTTGTTTTGGTCTCAAGTCCAGTCCATATCACGCGTTACGAGTTGTCCAACAGTTGATCGCTGATGAAGGCGACAACTTTCCCGCTGCAGCAGCTGCTGCTTCTTCCGCTTTGTATATGGATGACATCGCTTGTAGTGTCATATCCGCTCCGCAAGCAATTACGCTTTGTGAAGAGCTTATTCAGCTTTTCAAGCGAGGCCAATTTGATCTTGTCAAATGGACAAGCAATTCTAAAGAGGTTCTCTCGCACATACCTGATTCTCATAAAGCTTCTCCAGACATTGAGTTTGAGAAGTCAATACCGCATAAGGTTCTCGGTTTACGCTGGGACAAATCCTGTGACAGTTTTCGTTTCGACGTCGCGCCACCAGATGATAAGTGCACCAAACGCACTATGCTGTCCACAGTAGCTCGACTATGGGACATAATGGGTTTTGTGGCTCCCACAATTTTGTACGCCAAGCTCTTGATCAAAGAGCTTTGGTTATCAAAGTGTGAGTGGGACGACGCACCTCCCGACCATATTGTCGCCGCGTGGAAACAGTTTTGCATTGAGCTTTCCGCACTCAATCAAATTACGATACCGCGTCATCTGGGTTTGGTGGATGGATGTACCGTTAATTTAATAGGTTTCGCTGACGCCAGCGAGCGCGCTTACGGCGGAGTCGTATATTTGCAGGTCCGCATTGGTTCTAACTACTCTGTGCAGTTAGTATGTGCCAAGTCCAAGGTCTCGCCTGTCAAAACCATTTCGGTTGCGAGGCTGGAGTTGTGCGCGGCCCTTCTGTTGTCTCAGTTGCTTCGCAAGGTTAAAGACACAGTTTCGCCCCACTACTCTATCAATAAAATATATGCATTTACTGACTCCAAAGTAGTGCTTGCTTGGATTTATTCTTCTCCTCACCGCTGGCAGACTTTTGTCGCCAATCGTGTTACTAAATTAATTGAACTCATTCCTGCTGCTTGCTTCAATCACGTCGCGGGTATTGAGAATCCCGCTGATTGCCTGTCTCGTGGTGTTACTCCAGTTAAACTTCTGCATCATGCTTTGTGGCAGCGTGGACCTTCTTGGATTTCCCATGATCCGTCAGAATGGCCCATCCGTCCCTTTCACCATAGTGCAGAGGACGAGGACGTACCCGAACGGAAGTCTGTCTCTCACCCCGTGATTGTTGAGGTTGCGGAATCACCGTTTTATTCACTCGCACTACGCATTTCGTCGTGGTCTAAGTTACTGCGCGCCATAGTTTATGTCTGTAGGTTTCTTAGGGTACTACCTAAGGGAACTTCTGTTTCAAGCTCTGATCTTGAAGTCGCAGAGTATAGATTAGTGCGAGCTGTACAGGCTGTTCATTTTAGCAAGGATATTCAAAATTTACACAATAATGTATCTTGCTCAGTCACTCTTCTCAAGCTCAAGCCGTTTCTCGATGAGCACGGCATCATACGCGTTGGCGGTCGTCTGTCAAATTCGGACGAACCCTACAACTACAAGCATCCTTGCATCCTACCGCGTCATGACCATGTGGTAGATCTTCTTGTTGATTTTTATCACAAGAAACATCTCCATGCTGGTCCAGAGTTGCTTATGTCCTTACTCAGGCATAAATATTGGATTTTAGCTGCACGGCGAATAATTCGCCACAGAATACATAGATGTAATATCTGTTTTAAATTCCGTCCGCGTCCGGTCTTCCCTCTCATGGCAGATCTTCCTAGCCAGCGTGTAAATCAGGTAGGTAAGGCGTTTATACATACCGGTTGTGATTACGCAGGACCACTGCAATACACACCAGTTCGTGGTCGAGGTGTTAAAGGCCGTAAAGCTTGGTTATGCATTTTCACATGCTTAACAACACGCGCGACGCACATTGAAGTTGCGACGGATTTAAGCACCGTGTCATTTCTGGCAGCTCTAAAACGATTTCTTTCGCGACGCGGCCCTATACAGTGTTTGTACACGGATAACGGCACTTGTTTCGTTGGGGCAAGTTCATACTTACGCGATCTTTATAAATTTCTCAATAAGGAATATCGTACACGTCTACAGGAAGAACTTTCCATTAATCACATTGATTGGAAGTTTATTCCGCCTGCTTCACCACATTTCGGTGGATGTTGGGAAAGCATGGTTAAAGTAATTAAAACGCATCTTTTCAAAGTTATAGGTCAACAAATCCTCTCTTACGAAGAGCTTTTAACTGTCCTTGCTCAAGTCGAAGCACTGGTTAACTCGCGTCCGCTCACAGCACTGAGTAGTGACCCTGCTGAACCATCCGTGTTAACTCCTGCGCATTTCTTGAACACAACGCCATTGTCGTCACTTCCCGCTCCTGAAGCCGACTCTTCTAGCTTGCTTCAGAGACATACTCTGCTAGATAAACTCGTGCAGTCGTTTTGGCAGCGCTGGCGTTCAGAATACCTGCACCAACTTCAGGCTAGATCTAAATGGAATAGTCCTACATCCCCTATACAGGAGGGTACGTTGGTAATTATCATAAATGATAATTCTACGCCACTTTCATGGCCTTTAGCCATTGTTGAGAGATTACATACATCTAAAGACGGTGCAACCCGCGTTGTTACCGTGAAAACCGCGAAGGGTAGCTATGTGCGCCCTGTTGTACGTCTCTGTCCGCTACCGACTCAGTGAGATCTAGCTTGAAGTTGGATCTCCTTCCTAGTTTAAGTTTTAGTTATAATTGTTCCGCTAAAGTTAATATAGATTAATTTAAATTTATAACGCTGTCTTAGCCTGTGGATAGGTTATGCGGTAGTATACCTAATATAGCTAAGTTCAATTTTCTCTTTTCCCTTTAAAGGCAACCCTTTAAGGCCGGGGGAAATGGTAGCGCCATCTATTTTTGTCGTGACCAATAATATTAAATACTCTATGATCCTGTTCCATTCATTATTCCCGCACGCCTATGACATGCACTGCTGTGTCAAAATAAAAAGAAACAATCAAAAAGAAAAAACGAATCGTCCCGTGAAGAAGCCGCGTCGCGAACGTACCGCGCTCACGGACAAGCATCGCGCGCGTGCCGGTTGTGCCGCGCCGAAAGGTTACCGCTGATTCATTCCTATTTGGATAATCTCATAAACTTTGGTGAAGCCACCCGCGGGTGTGATCGTGTGATTGTGAACGAGAAACTCATGTGAACCGGGCTCTGTAACGTGATCGCCACAGCGCCCCGTCTGCTTGACCAGCTCAACGACAAGAAGTCAAGAAGAAATAGTCAGGTAAGGCGTGCTTCCCTTTCCGAGTTCCTTAATCGCCCATTCATATCAGCTCATAGTTTCTAGGCGATTACCCGCCATCTTTAATTATACAGTCCACTTAAATTAAACTATAAACCCATATTCGCAAATCGCCGAGTATTTGGGAGTTTCGCTTCCAATAATATTAGTATAGATAGTAAGAGGGTATGTATGTCAATGAAGAAAAACGATTCTAAAGAAGTTCTTCAGTCTTAGATTACACCGCTATTTCGTCGTCGGGAAGTTAACAAATTCGCTTTCCACTTACTCCCACAAGCAGTTCGGTGAACTTAGAAGCAGTCCTCTTGTTGTCACTGATGTCCATCATTGACCTGGAATGCCAAAACTGGCAAATTGAGAGGCTATCCCGTCATTAGACATTCAGAGCTTCATCAATTAATAGCTCTGATTATCACTGCTAATATGTTAAAGTGATAATTACATTTAACAAAAAAGTCTTCTCAAGAGTTTTCGATAGTGTATGTAGTCGGCCAACCCGCACCAGACCAGCGTAGTGGACTAAGGCCTAAACCCTTCTCATTCTGAGAAAAAGCCCGTGCCCAGCAGTGGAACAGTATTGGACTGATTATGCTTAAACGTCTAATCATTTTCGGAACTAAACTACAATGTACAAGCCACTCCGAATGATAGCAAACGGCACGGAGCCCAATTTGTACTACTGAATATTTGATGGAATTACACTTGTCCCGCAAGTTGGACGCAGCTGCATATCCTACTTTATCAACTAATATAACTTGTGGCGTGGAATGGGATACAGAAGGCTCATTTCTAACGAGCAGAGATAGGGAACTTGCGTTAATAGTCACCTAAGCTACAATGAATCTGGATCAAAAAGAATCAAATATATTTTTTATTCTTAGATTTGGTCGCGTTTGGCTCTAGTCGCTCCTGAGGTAAGCCCAGACAGGGTCTAAGATGGAGCACACGAATCCAAGTAGCAAAGATATAGAGGGAATCCCCTTTACCCCCACTGTCTCTAACGTACAGTAGGGGAATGAAAAGGTTATGCACCTTAAGGTCTCTTTTTGCTTGCACAGTGCATGAAACGAACAATTTTACCGACTACGTATTATAGAAATGAAAACACAAATATTTTTTGACAGGATATTATGGTGACAACGTTGACAGACGCAAGTAATGACAATTTATTTAATCATCGGTTTGATTGATGTCATGGTTTTTACAACAAAACTCCTTAAGTCAAATCAAATACATTACATGGCACTACTACGTCATATGGAGGCAAAAGGCAATTTTGACCTTTACTACCAAATAATTAAACATGATGTTCCAAGCATTGGTCTGTTCCGCTCAATACTTTGGAAAAGGTAACATGTGCCCGCGATGTGGGAAAGGAATGAATTTGAATACAGACGAAGCTTTTCATTCCCCTACTGTACATACGACCGAACTATGCTTATTTCGTGAATTGTATGTAATGAACCTACTGTATTATTCTGTTTTGTGCTTTTCGTCGGAACAGGTGTCAACAGGCTTTACGACTCGTCCATAATATACCGTTTTATGTTAATACTTCGATGACGACCATCATTGTCATTAACATGTTCGCCATCAATGTTGCTTTGACGGCAGCATTAAGTTAATTTATTCATTGTTCTACAAAGGCGGAACTTTAATTATTTTCCGTTTTTGCATGAATTAAGCTTTAATGGATCTGCGAATGGATGAATGAAGATGAAAATAATTGTGTCTATGAAGGAAATATTAAAATAATGCCTCAGTTACCAATAAGCGGTAATTTGAGGTATTTTGTTATCACAAGAACATTTTTAATGTTGGAATTAGTATTGTGGATTATTTTGCAGTCATATTAAATATTAATTTCTATGCTGATAGTAAAGATGTTGTCATTAAGGGAACATATGATGTATCAGCTGCTTGTTCATCGTCAGTTCAAACAGGCAAGATTTTTTTGAATATAATATTATTTGATAAGCTTAAGCTGCGCTTGCCGCGGTCAGTCCGTGGATGGGTGACCGTTCGTTACACATCGAGACCCCTCCGTGTCTCGGAGAGCAAGTTAAACCGTTGGTCCCTGGTGTCATATAAATACCTATGACAGTCGTTATGGATAGTCAGAAGCCCGAAAGTCTGACAACCTGTCTAACCTTAGGATATCAGCATTGCCCAATAACTGGGTTGCGGAGGTCTGATAGCAGTCGCTCTTTGTAAAATACTGGTATTTAGCCGCATCTGGTTAGACTGGAAGCTGACCCCAAGGAGGAAGTCAACTACTGAATATAGTCTTCGTCGTAGATTCTGCCAACATTGCTATGATCGAGAATCAAACAGACCCCATAACAGATTATGGTACTCCTCTTTGGGAAGACCATTCACTGACCATAGATGATGTAATTAGTACACACATGGACGCTAACGCTAATTGCCCTGATACAATTTCTGAGTGTGGCCTCTCCAATTTCCGTCAGCCTCTAGTCTCTCCAAAAATAACAGAGGCGTGTGGCAGAACAAAGCTATTGCAACTTGTTACTATGAATAAGAAAATAACGAACTTATTTCTTCAACAGATGCTAGACGAATACATGCGAAGCCCAGACGCACAGCAAATAAAACTAGTTCAGGTGATTAAGCAAGGACGCGCGAAGAAAGGTAAGTATAATAAAGACAAGTAGACTGAAATTACGAGATTGTTTTATTAAATGTATTATCCGAGCACATTCAGAATGGGATGGAATGACCAATGAGGACTAACCGTCACGCGAGCTTCGACGCGAGTTTGCCGACGCTATTGGCCGGCTGGCTCATCCGGCGCCTCAGCTCTCTGATCGTGCGCCAATTAAACAAAGGCCTAAGTTAGTATTAGAGTTCTGATGTTGTTGTTTCTCTCGTAACTAACTGATCAATCAATTTATAGGGTGATGTAAAGGTTTTGCTAATCAATAGAGAATTGATTTCGATTTGGTCATATTTTCGTTTTGAATGTTAATTATTAAGATATTCATTACGTGATTGTTACGCCTTTCATATTTGAAGATGTTCAGTATTCTAATATGCATCTAAAAATTACCAATGACGATTATAATTCTCATCTAATGCGATAGCACAATCATCATTTATGAGACAGAGCTCGGTCATCTAAATTAAGGTCTGTATGAAAATCAATCATGTTTAATAAGTTAATAACAGTGGTAACAATTTTACTTAGATATTAAAAAAAAATATTAAGTAATAAGCATTCACAGTGAGGACTTTTTAAAATTCCTACTGCAGACTGCGCTTTAGTAACACGTGACGTCATCCGACATAAGCATTATATGGAGGTGTTGTGTCGCGTGACGTATGCGCTAGATACGGCGCTTTCAAAATATATTTGCTTCAGTAAGTTGTAACTACAGTAACAAAATAAATTTGTCAAAAATTTTAAAAGTGTTGTGCTCTGTATATACCACTTAACCAGTAACTACAAAAAGTAAATTGATCTTTACTATAAGAGACGAGCTCATAGCTATTGTCGGCAGGGGGTTTTCTGTTAAGAATCCTGAATAACTTTCCCGTTGGAATTCATAGCCAGTTAATAAAAACTACCCTTACGATCAATGATGGCGGCTTATGATTTCCATTTTATTGTAATTTAAATTTGTTTCGTTTATAATTTGTTTTGTTTTCGATTTCGATGGTTGTCATGTACTTACTCCATTATTTCATCATCTTCATCAATATCATCTGCTTCTCATCCTCTCAGGGTAAATGTACTCCCTATTGTGCCATTCATGTCTGTGCCAATTCTTGCTCATACCATCGTCTTAACTTCCTTCGTCTATTATCTTCTAGTGTTTCTACGTGTCAATATATTCTTCCAATAGAGCAGTTGACTACTTCGTAAAAGTGGTGTATTTTATGTTAAAACTTTTAAAAATGTTGATTGCCTTCTTTATTTTCACTCCAATATGATTTTATAATTACTTGCTATTTAACTTGAACCATAGATTAATTTCTTGTTCCTTTATTTGTTATAACATTCCTAAGTTTTCACTTCATTCCATTTATTTCATTGTCAGCGCACAATATCTTATCGTTGAATTTACGCTCAATTTTCTCACTGTCCATTATATTAAGTCTAAATTAAAATACATCATAAAACAAACTAGTCAAATACCATAATAACTACTAAACCATCAGTATTTTAGAGTACTAAACAAAAACTCAATTGATTAGCATCACCAATAATTTCTAATAGTGTATGCACAGCCGACGAGGCAACCACACCCAACAAATTTTAATAAAAACATTGTTAGTCTCTGCTTTTACTAAAACAATATAGAATTCTCTCTAGTGTTTGAGTAAACGCCATAGACATTATAGTTGATATATTGTACACTTTTTGATGTGAGTCTATTTATCTATTTTTCTATGGTTGTAGATTAGAACTAGACAGAAAAAAATTGTATTTCAACAAACTTTGTTACGCATTGAATTTTATAGGCTGTGGTTTTAAAACGTGGACGTAATATTTTTTTAGAAATGTTTTCTATTTTTCAAATAGAATAGAAAAGGATTCTAGTTTAATTATTTTAAATTCATTGTGGTTAGTGATGTTACTTAATTATTCAAGAACACATCCTTGTTATTTTAATGTTGTATGCTAGTCAATGTCTGGTTTAGTTCCAGTCTTTATGCTTTAACATAGTTATGAAGCTAGTTCATACACGACTGAGCTCTCTTAGTTGCTATATCTCATTTGTTATCTTAGAGTCAGTAATTCGTATCTATATATTATTTATTTCTGAATTATTTGTACTTTTACAGTTTCCCTATACACTAACTATTTTGCTTTTTCCATTACTTTCTCCATTTTCCCAGAGTTTATTTTTAGTGAAGTTGATTTTTTCTCAACTTTTCTCCCAATGTTAGATTTTCATTATGCTTATTGATTTCAGTAAATCTCTTAGATTAATAACTGTTATTTTTATTTTCTTAATCTCTATGTGAAGGATCTTCTCATGTATATACGGCCACGATTTAAAACCTAGACTTTTACTCAAAAAATTATGCTCTGTAAAATTACTTCATAGGAATGAGTAAAAAGAAATGTGTGTGCTAATAGAGTGCCTTGCGGGACACTCTTGTTGAACGTTTGAAAACAAGGTATTTTAACGTCTTGAGTATTAAAAAAGTTTCGAATACTGTGATAAAGAAAGGGACGGAATATATTCCTCGTAAAAAAGAAAGATTTTGTATCAGAAAACGGTGAAAAATGAATGTCAATGCTATCAAATGCTTATGTCAGTTCGACATCTAATGTTTTTCTATTTCTCCGATTTTATTTTTGTGATAAATTTCTTTTACTAACAGCCCGTTTGCATATATTATAATGGTTATACACATTATATACTTAAGACTAACCATTGTAAAGAATTCGTGAACTGATTAACGCATACTTAACTGTTCTTCATATAATGATTGTAATATTTCGCTCGTCTCTTGCGGAAGTAGCAGTATCAATTTGGTGTATAGTGCCATAATGCTACCGCCATAAGGTTTTAATTGATCCGAAAGCGGTCCCATGTATCCGTAGTAATTCAAATTAAAAACTGAGGCAATCGTATCATTATGGTGCTCGTAGATTTAAGGCAACTACAATTTAAAAATACTTTTCCGTAATATGTGTATGGGTGTCTACAACTGCTTAGAACGCAAGAGACAAGTCTTAAGTTAACGGATTCACATCCAAATGCAAACGGGAGAGGAACTGTGATTTTATATATATTTTAAATTTAATTATATCACTTGCAAATATAATATATGATTTTTTTTACGTTTAGTTAGCTACACGTGTTTAGTCTAATGTACTTTATCTGTGATTCCTTTTGTTTAGCGTAACTTTCGTGTAACTCATGTGTACGTGGAAATAAATACTTGTGTAACAATGGATTTGTTTTTTTTTTTAATTCTGACTCATCGCATTTCGGTTGGATTCTTTACCAGGTTTCCTTAAACTGATTTTACATAGATGCTATAAAATCAACATAGATTAGATTTGAATTCTGTTAATTGAGTTGTTTTCCCGGCAAAAGCTCAATTTCCTTACATATAAATTGGCTGGTTTTATTGAACGAGATTTCTTATCAATCTTTATCAAACGTCATCTTCTTGGTTACTTTATGAAATTTACAAAAAAAATCTTCATAATGAAGCATTGAAGGTAAGTAGAATTAATTCTAAAACCAGTAGTAGTGTAGGTAGTAGATCCAGTTTCACCCATTATCAACTTAAGACCTTTACAACATCAACATTATTATTACCCTCTATTTCGAACATTACTATTCCTCATAGACTGCTATAATGAACATTATCATTATTTTTATAATCACCACATTTACCAAACGGACTGTACCCCTAATACAACTTTAGAAATGATGAGACCGGCAATAGTTTTCATTAGCACGCTAAACTTTACCTCTCTTACACACCCACTAGAAAAAGAAGACATATATTATTCAGTTTAACAAGCTCTCAAAATTTATTACCGTCTTCGTAAATTTCAAACTCGTTTATAGTTCGCGCACAATTGCTAGTCACCTCTTGAGGTATGTGAGCTGCAGGAGGGAGGTGCACGTGGTAGACGAGACGAAGCAATCTGACAGAGCGCGTCTATTGTTTCGCATCCCCCTCCTACCGCTCTCATACCTCAGGCGGTGACTAGCATTTGCGCGCAATCTATAGGGGTACTGGTTTTCACAGTAAGTTGTAATCACACCGATATTTCAGCCCTCATCAAGCTGTCTTCCTTCCAGTCTTGCCACCAGCAACGCCTTAAGCCGAGGTCCGCGTCCCATTAAGGGTCGCGCTTAGTGCTATTGTTGCTAGTAGTCATGATGTCAGTAGTAGTAGTTAACTTAGATTAATAATTTTACTCGTCCCCATTGGTTGGAGACCGTTCAGGACTCCCCAATAACTGCCTGGTTACTTAGAAACGGTTCACAAGACCATCTACAAGCAGTCTAATAGAAAAAAGAAGAAAAAAGTAAGTTCTTAGTCGAGCACAAGAAATATACTATTGCCTATACTCTTGACACACCAAGAACAAGACAGAAACTGCTATAAAAATAAATATTCTTAAAATAAAATCCATTTAAAACAGACACGGCGAACGTGAAATTTATTTTTAACATCAATTTCTGAATGAGCAGCCTTTGTTTTGATCGTAAATCGTAATATTCCGTTCAAATGCTCCGAGCACTTATAAAAGCTTTTTAAATTTATCCGAGGGTTTGGGTTCGGTTGTAAAGACAAACAAATGGGTGATGAAGGATGACTGATTGAATTATGAAGACTGAGTGATGCATCCTTTTTGATGGGTGGTCAGGATTGTGAGTTAAGATCACATATTTGTACCTTTTGAGCACTGATTGATACGTACATAACATGAATTTAAAAAAATTAAACAGTCGCGTTGCTTCTGGCAGATGTGAAACATAGACAATCATTTTGTAAAAAAAAACTGGCCGAATTAAATCGAAGAGAGCCGACGAGCTGCGAAGGTCTGCCATCGCGAACGTCGCCACGCAACAGCTATTCTCACACCC
Organism: Amphipyra berbera; assembly: GCA_910594945.2. Taxonomy (NCBI): domain Eukaryota; kingdom Metazoa; phylum Arthropoda; class Insecta; order Lepidoptera; family Noctuidae; genus Amphipyra; species Amphipyra berbera. Next base: position 14,424,705 of record OU343145.1, read on the forward strand.
GTACCGTCACATTAGATCTTCTTCTTCTTCCTGCCCTTATCCCACACTAGGTGGGGTCGGCACAACATGTATTTCGTGAATCCATGTTGTTACAGGTTTTGGCTTATTGTTTTATGACCGGCCGCCTGCCTGGCCCTCCTTGGGAATACTCGTTGCGCCGTCGCGGGGGTGACCCAATGTGCTTGTTGATATTATACACTGGGTCCCAAAATAATATGCTTGTCAATCTTATAGCCGACAACTAAGGAGACTATGTTCTTCTTGGTGGAGTATACATGAAGTTCCTCAACCCACTCACCGTCGCATTAGATCATTCACATCAAAATTAGTAATGAGGCAATGATCTCTCATATCGGCACGAGCTATACGAGAATAGCTCATGCCGTGGTGAAAAGATTATCCAGTCAGCAAGATTGGTAGCGAGGCTGACTGCACAGGGTGCGCCGGACGTACATAGTATCGTCATTCGTGGTTGCTCTTTTAATGCACCCCAAAGGAAGGTATGTATTGAAGTGGCAAAGTTATAAGACCTGTAGGCCTAGCACGAATGATTAACAGCAGTGATGGCCTAGTGGTGTGACCGTCGGACTGCCAAGTCATAGGTCTCGAATTCGAACCAAAGGCACGCACCTCTGACTTTTCGGATTCATGTGCGTATTGTATAATTATCACGTACTTAAAAACGGTGAGGGAAAACATCGTGAGGAAACCGGCATGCCTGAGAGATATTTCTTGACGGCATGTGAAGCCAAGTCAGAGGCCCATGGGCGGCATAAACTCTGACACCAGGTTAGTCACTAACCACACGAAAAGAAGAAGCACGAATAATGTCACGTCGGTATCGTTAATGTGAGTTTTGAGTTGGAAATGTTCGTTTTGCTCATACTATTTAATTCAATTGAAAACTTTATTCATATCTAAGCATGATACAAATTGTGCATGTCGCAAAAAATAAACCAAAATGTTATAGGACCGTTGTATTTTCGATTCAAAATTCGCTTACATTAGCGATATGTTTACGATACTATACGTCAAACGCTTGTGCTAGGTCTATACAACGTATTACAAAAATACCCCTAAAGCCGAAAGGGGGTTAAAAGTTCCCTTGTAAAAAGTCTATTGGCAATATTTGAACGTCGTAGTATGACCCTAAAAAATGAATTTGGATAAAACATAAAATAATTATCATTGAAACGCAACCCTGAATACATAAAACTAAAGAGTGGACTACCCAGAAAGTTATTTACATTCTTACCTAATTTCCTTCTAATTTATCTGGGTTGGCACTTTTTTCGGTTTAATAAATATTTTCTTTTTCATGGGGAATTATGTTACAAATTGTAGACATCAATTTATTATTTAACCTTCTAAGCGCGTGGCTAAATATCAATTGCCGTGCCCCTAGCGCGCCACTACGAATCGATAAAACAATACCTACAATAAATATATTAAGCTTTTTCAATACTTAGAGCTATGAAACAATTTTAACTAATTGTTGTAAATCATATCTCTATTGAATAATCGTTTTAGTTGTACCACGCAGTTCATAGGACGAAAATAGAACAAAAAACCATGCATGTTTTCGGTCGCAGAAATACGACACGCGCGGTAGGGGCACCGAAATATTTGTCGCAGAAATGCGATTCAAGCGGTTAAAAGGTTAATTACTTTTTACCCATTCAATAATCACTTCATTCTTCTACACACATCAGTGAATTCTTACACTTTTCTCAATGGCAAATCTGCATTGCGATTTAAAAGATTTTGTCGGCATTAAAGTATTATGCATACATGAGCGCTCAACAATGAGGATGTAGGAGTCCAAATTATTAGAAAAATGATGTATGGTGAGAATCAATTGAATGGAAAAGTACTTCCGATGGAGGGGTGGGGCTGGGGTTTTGTTCAGTGATTTTAGCTATTATAAGTGTGATTATGCTTCGTTTATTGGGGGGTAAGTAGAAATGTAAGTAGTATGATACATTCTTGAAGTATAACTAGCTTTCTCTGTCCGCTGCTAAACATAGTACCCAAGTTATATTTGCGCCATGAAATGTAATAGTTCGCCTTTCCTAGAAGAACAAATACTCAATTAAATAATTTAAAATGCAGGATTGTGGCATATATTGGAGTTAAGGGATGGAAAAATTGAGCTGCAGCCGTTTGAAAACCAGCATCTGGCGATAACCTCTAATCAAAGAACAGCGCTCTAATTGCGTACCACACTCTCAATCGCAATTTGCTTTTATTTTGACGATACAACAGTTTTCATTGCGTATACACTAGCACAGCAAATACTGAGATGGACTCCTTGTTACACATTCTGGTCTTTTGATGATGCATGTTTATTATGTAACTTGTGTATGTGTGACAAAAATAAATGGTTTTAAATGGTTTACATAGTTATGGAGAAGAGAGGTTGTTAAGACAATAGGATGCAATGGTCATTGTTAAACTGTCAAAATCAAAACTATTGCGACTGTCAGGGTTTTTTGCTATTATCATTCTGCCTAGCCTTTTCCCAACTATGTTCGGGTCAGCTTCCAGTCTAACCAGATGCGGCTGAATACCAGTATTTTATATGGAGTGACTGCCATCAGACCTCTGCAACCCAGTAACTGGGCAATGCCGATATCCCAAGGTCCGAACGGTTGTTAGATTTTTGAGCTTCTGACTACTCGTAACGACTGTCATAGGTATTCGTATGACACCCGGGACTGGCTGTTCAACGTGCTCTCCGAGGCACGGAGGGATCTCGATGTTTAACGAATGGCCACCCATCCACGGACTGACTGCGGCAAGCATAGCTTAGCCACGAGCCCTTCAGGTTTTTGCTATTATACTGGTCATATCAATAAGAACCAAAAAGGCAAGTGTCTTCGATTTATTGTTTATGGAACTTCGAGTAGCCTACCCTATATTTAACCCAAGGACAAAACTATTGAAATATTTTTAAACAAAATTTTACTAGAATAGATGCATTCTCTAGCTGAACAAGGCCACTTTTCATGCGTACGGTAAAAGATACAAAAATATATGGAGACGGTATTAGATATACTTATATTGTTAATGGAACTTTTATTGTTGTTTTCATTGAAAATGGGTTTCTATTGATAGCGACTGCGATGAATTTTGACTCGAAGCCACCGAAATGTACGTATGTAGAAATCGAAAGATAGTTTCTACAATATATTTTGTTTAAATGTAGATTATAGCATGACTATGGTGTGACCGTCGGACTGCTAAGTAACTTTTCGGATTCATGTGCGTATTGTATAATTATCACTTGCTTAAAAACGGTGAAGGAAAACATCGTGAGGAAACCGGCATGCCTGAGAGATATTTGTTGACGGCATGTGAAGCCAAGTCAGAGGCCCATGGGCGGCATAAACTCTGACTCCAGGTTAGTCACTAACCACACGAAAAGAAGAAGAAGAAATGTGGATTAGATATATTGTATAATTTTAGTTTCTAAGTTGATTGAACTGCAAGTCAGCCTTCTGCAGATACTTGCCATAGATCGCTCTTAAATTGGGCCCAAACACCCATTCCGTGCGCGAGGTTACGTGAATTTTGTATTCTGCTTATTCTATTCTGGATTCTTTCAACAAATGCATGTGGCCGAAGCGGTTTGGTGATCGCAGTTAGTCCTCACCAGGGTGCACGTTGACAGATACTGTCCAGTTGTATCCACAATACTAATGTTATAAAGCTGAAGAGTTTGTTTGTTTGTTTGTTTGTTAGAACGCGCTAATCTCAGGAACTACTAGTTGGAATTGAAAAAATATTTTTGTGTTGGATAATCCATTTATCGAGGAAGGCTATAGGCTATATAACATCACGCTACGACTAATAAGAGCGGAGCATTAATGAAAAATATTACAAAGACGGGAAAAATGTCCACCCGTGCAAAGCCGGGACGGGCCGCTAGTTCTATGATAAACGATAAATGATTTTTATTTCTGTAAATAAATCTGTTACAGACACTTTTATAAGTCAATGTAATTTTTTTAAGACTAGATGGCGCCGGCATTTCCTATCTGACTAGCTATGAGAAGAAAAGCCGAAACAAACTCAGAGATTAAGGTGAGTTTTCATCATCTATCCATCAAAGCTTCTTCAGGTATCTACTAAGGTTAGTTGCCGTTTCTTGAAGCTTCCGTGCACTGAACCCTTCCACCATTTATTTCAGTAACAGACGTCTCCACCCCCTTCTCTATGCATCCATTAGCGGTACGATTGACGTAGTCGGTATCGCCTCAATAAACCAGTAGTAGAATGGCTCACGAGCAACCCGCACGACTGTGAAAGCTAATGCAGTTGATGTGGAAACGACTCACGCGTTACTATAACGTTGACTTGATTATATAGGGTGGCAATGGGATATTTTGCCCTTCATTGACATTTTGTAAAAAAAGCAACTGACAAGGAACAGCACTGAAAAATATGAACAATCCAATCTGAATTATTTACACAATGAACAATCCAATCTGAATTATGTACAGTGTAGTCGCCGGCACGTAATTTGACAAGAGTAGAGAAGAAAATTCCTCTTATTTCTTTCTTTCTTTCTTCTAAACATACATGTATAAAAATAAATTATGGCAATAACCATAGAATAAAAGTAACCAATTTTTGTTGCACTTAGTGTACATGCGCAAACTTACTCCCACTACGCCAAAACCTTGCCAAGTTACGTGCCGGTGACAATAAGTGCCTACAGTATTTTTGGATGTATTTGAGTTCCGTCCCTGATCCACCGTGCTCACCCGCCGCAGCCGCGGAGCCGGTCGTCTTTTCTGACTCCGCAGTCACACCGTTAATTCAGCCCTCATCAAGCTGTCTCCCTCCCAGTCCTCTCGCAAGTAACGCCCTAAACCAAGGTTCGAGTCCCCTCTAGTGGACGCCCTTAGTGGTGTTGTTGCTATCTAGTCATGATGTTAGTAGTACACGTAGTAATAGAAGCTAGCTTAGGTTAAGTATTTTACTCTCGTCGGGATTGGTTAGAGACCTTTCAGGTCTCACCAATAACTGCCCGATTACGTAAAAACGGTCCGCAAGACCATCTACAAGCAGTCGAATAGGAAAAAAAAAAGGATGTATTTGAGTATCGTTAGTCGTGGAGACCGTTTTCATGTATACTTTATTGAAATAACGTTTTTGCTGTAGGTGCAAATTGTGTTATTGCAGGTGGATATTCTTTTACCGTCTAAATTGTCCGTTGAAGCCTCAGTATAGTCTGTGATGAGGAAAGATTATGTTCAGCAATGTGTTGTCTTAAATAGGAATGCTAATGTATCATATTACAGATATAAAATCAAAAGATAAAGATCAAAAGCGCGTTAACTGCCGGAATTGCTCCCGTGGTGCGCAGGCGTCGCTAAAAGCTGTCCGCATCACTCAGATGTGAGGCGTTCTGTTTTAGAATTATACTGAAGCATTATAAGATAAGTTACGCAGAAATAAAAATAAAACACATTTTGTGCCTTCGTCTTGAAAGAGACGAAAGAGCACCAAATATCTCCGTTAGGAGAGTGACGTGTTCATCATATTCCGAATATTAGCATTCAATTACTTGTCCTGACTGATTGATTCATCAACACAGACCCTAAACCACTGAAGCTGGAAACATGAAATTTGGACAGTAGGTTCCTTTTGTGACGTAGGCATCCATTAAGAAAGTTTTTTGTAAATTCTACCTCTAAGGGGGTAAAATAGGGGATGGAAGGCCGTAATTTTCAAAGATACACGATATTTCATATACCTGCTTCTAGTATTACGAATATTAGCATTCAAAGTTATACGTCTACATAAATTTTTAAACGGTTTTCATTAGCTTCACTTCGTATATTTGATTGATTCTTGCGACCGATTTTTCAACTAGGTACTTCTGCTTAACTGATTCTCCTGAAACTTCGCACACAAATTCAATTCCCATGACAATACGACATTATAATAATATCAACGTTCAATTCTCAAATCCTGATGCTGCAGGGGTACTGTAAGATAAAACCGTTTAACTTAAAAGTTTTTTTAGGGATTATTAAGCTTAAACTTATTAAGCATATCGCAGAATAAAAGATAGACACTATTAGAGTTAAATATGTATGTAGATCAATTTCTTTTTGGATTATTATTATTATTTTGACTGCCTTGTTGGTCTAGTGGTCGCAAGCGCGACTGCTGAGCATATGGTCCTGGGTTCGATCCCCAGGTCGGGCAAAGTGTTATTGGGTTTTTCCATTAGGAATTTCTCAGTAGCAGCCCGGAGTCTGGATTTGTGCCCAGTTTATGGCAATAGGCTCGCCCCCTATTTCATGGGACTTAAACATAACTGGCGAAACGAGGGTGTTACTATACACCTCTGCCCAATCCTTCGGGGAATACAAGGCGTGATCAATGTTATTATTTTTCCGTTTAAATCGTGACCTCGTCGCGTCTTTAGCTCATGATTTAGGGCTCCGTTTGTGTCCGAAACTAGTCGAGTAATTCCGAAGAATAAACGTAAGGAAACCGTTCACCATTATAAAAATCTACGTGTGTTCAAATCAACATTTAGGGCCAAGCCACATCTACGTCGCCGATCTTCCGTCCCGTAATTTACTCGAGGAATTTTAGTAACGCATCTTCGGTCAAATGTGTGAGGTGTTGATGTTTGTATGGAATTATGTCAGATGTGGCTTGGCAGCAGTGTTCGCAACCGTACGATAATTTCATACCTACGTACGATGTACGATGGTACACTACTATCGTACCCAGATTGTACGATAATTTCCATTATGATGATTTGATGATTACGCTGATAACCAATCAGTGCTAACAAGAATTGTCACGTCGTTTTTTTAGACGTTCCTCTCACTCAAGTTGCCAACACTATAGCTAATAGCTAAGGAATCGAAAAGTGAGGGGAACGCATAAAAAAAGGTCGTCCAACTGTTCGCTTCGATGGAATGAATCACTTTTTTAACCGACTTCCAAAAAAGGAGGAAGTTCTCAATTCGTCTGTATGTTCTTTTTTTTTAAATGTTTGTTACCTCATAACTCCGCCATTTATAAACCGATTAAGATAATATTTTTTTTTATTTGAAAGGATATACTTCCAGATTGGTCTCGTTTAAATTTGGTGAAGAGCTGATGAAGAACTTCGGTGATAGACAATATAACTCCTCAATGACGAACAGTACGTATAATGTGATGATGTGATTATGTTACGAGCAGCGTCTTTAGTAGGTCTAACCATATTTTAATTAAGGCCACTAAAACAAAAAAAAAAAAAAAAAATTTTAACAAAAATAAAACCGACTTCAAAAAAACGATTAAAGAATAAAATAATTACCATATTATAAAATTAACAGTTTCAGAAGTTGGTGCCTTCAATTTGGTTCAGCGTTAATTAGCACCGACTTCTAAAACTGTTAATTTTATAATATGGTAATTATTTTATTCTTTTCATCGTTTTTTTGAAGTCGGTTTTATTTTTGTTATAATGTTTTTTATATTTTGTCACTTTATATGTATTATACCCATTATCCTGGTGGATACGATAATTTTGGTCCATATACGATAATTTTACGGCCCTGGTACGATAGCTTCCTGGCTTCAAGTTGTGAACACTGCTTGGCAGTTATGTCTATTGAGCCGATTTTTCCCGAACTGTAAGCTGAACGCAAGATTTTCCAGACCAAAACAGCATGTACATACCTACCTATAACCCCAACAACACTTACTAATAACAAACACGAATAATCTTTAAACAAACATGGTTCGTTAGTTTTATATAGTTTCCGAGATATCGCGAACAAAATGTACTGATAACCTTATCGAAAAGTTATAGGTGGCGCGAGTGAGTGCCGACCTTAACGTGAGTGTAAATTATTGTAATCTTTATGGGGTAAAAGTGGACGTAAAACGTCGTATGTGGTGGATTTAAGTATTTTTCTGTATGTTACTATGAAGGTATAGGTAATAAAAACATTTTTTTACAAAAAAATTAAACCGACTTCAAACAAGAATAAAATAATTACCATATAAAATTAACAGTTTCAGAAGTCGGTGCTGATCCACGCTGAACCAAATTGAAGGCACCGACTTCTGAAACTCTTAATTTTATATGGTAATTATTTTATTATTTTTTGAAGTCGGTTTAAATTTTTTGTAAAAAATGTTTTTATTTTTTTCATTTTAGTGGCCTTAATTAAATCTTGGTTGGACCTACTAAAGACGATGCTCGTAACATAATCACATCATCACAATATGCGTACTGTTCGTCATTGAGGAGTTCCATTGTCTATCTCCGAAGTTCTTTATCAGATCTTCACCAAATTTAAATGGGACCAATTTCGGAGTATACCCTATCCATTAAAAAAATAATCATCAAAATCGGTTCACAATTGGCGAAAATATCGATGAACATACACAAAAAAAATAATACATACAGACCACATAGTAACCTCCTCCATTTTGGAAGTCGGTTAAAAATGGAGACCACACTACGAACACCTACTGAAGGTGGAAATATTTGGCGTTGAATATTTACTTTGGTGGTCTATCTCTTTCTAAAAAACCTATTTAGAAAAATATATAGAATATTTAGTTTGAAAGTAAATATTCAAAGCGAAATGTTTTGACTTTCATTAGGCAGGTGTTTGTAGTGTGGTCTCCATTTTTAAACTATACCTTCATGGTATGATACTAAACAAGATCAGCAGTGATAGCCTACTGGTGTGACCTTCGGACTGCCAATTCATAGGTCTCGAGTTCGAACCCAAGGCACGCACCTCTGACTTTTCGGATTCATGTGCGTATTGTATAATTATCACTTGCTTAAGAACGGTGAGGGAAAACATCGTGAGGAAACCGGCATGCCTGAGAGATATTTCTCGACGGGATGTGAAGTCAAGTCAGAGGCCCATGGGCGGCATAAACTCTGACACCAGGTTAGTCACTAACCACACGAAAAGAAGAAGACTAAACAAGAAAAACTAAGAAATGTTTTTTACTCTTTTTTCGAAGTGGAAACCTTACTCGCCTTAGAAAAATGCAGATCAGGGTAAGCGATTTTTAGGTACTCAACGCTCATTTACAGGTAGATAGTTTCTCGAAGCGAGTTTCATGCTATCTCTGTTTTCATTCTTATTCTTATTCTTTATTGTAGACAAAAAATAATATATAATACAGTTTTGTTGGTAAATTCATGTACTACAAAGGTGAGCTTTTTCATCGTAGAGAAAGACAAAGAACGAGTCTCGCTTCGAAAAACTGTCCTCGTTAAGTCAGCTTTAAAAGCCCGTCGTGGCCGTCTTCAGCACATGCGCAGGAGCTCCAGAATCCCCGGTGAGACACACGCGCATCGGTCTTCTGTGCAGTTCCTATGCACAATAGTTTCAATAAATAGGTACCTTAGATACGAACAGTTTTTACAAAAAATTTATCCATAAGGGTATAAAATTCCTGTGATTTCTTGTTTTTATACTCAGAGATAACAAAACCAAATCAATTAATTTCTAAAATGTTTGCCTGCTTACCTAACCTTACTCGATTGCCTAAAACCGGGCCTACAGCGACAAAAATCTAACAAAACATGTGTACCAAACAGGCCACGCCCCAATTTTGTTAGAAGAACACATTAGGGGCTATTACTAACAAAAATATGGTCGCAGCAGACTCTAACTTCTATGATCACTGTACCGAACCATGATCGCGCTGACTCGTGTAAAAACCCCTCATATGATCATATAATTTTTCCCCATAATACCCATACGTTCAAAAGATTAAAAGATTACACACCCCACGATGTTACCAATGATTTTATTACTGTATCATCTAATTACCTATATATAATGTAGATTGTTATCAGTCACACATATGGCGTGCAAGATCCGTGGCACTGATAACATGACCAGAAATAAAGACCCGTCACAACTAAATAGACTAAGGAAAGTAGAGTTCAAATTATACTAGCCTTTCAATAACCAGTATTAAAGACCCATGTCGACTAAATAGAGTTAGGAAAATTGGGTTCAAGTTATACTAGCCATTATCGAAGAGCTATCAAAACTAAGTTTATGGAAATATTTAATAATATTTTTACCCCGTGTGGGGACGGGTAAGAATATAAAACTTCCTCACCGCACACTAGGAATTGACGCGTGTTGTAAGATTCAACAAAACCCATCACGCTTGGTGGTAGGATCTATACGGTCCGCCTGGCTAGCTACCACTCTCACATTAAAGTCCGGCGCCAAGCAGTTGACTGTGTTCCGTCGTGTGTATGTGAGAGCCAAAGAGGTATAGGGGAATCCCTATATGTCTCTGTTCCTTGGATTCGTGTGCTCCATCTTTGACCCTGTCTGCGCTTACCATCAGGTGAGACTAGGACCAAACGCGACCAAGTCGAGAACGAAAACGAAAACATTGATATGAGAAAGGATGTTCTATAATCTATAACTTGCCGACCACCACTCGACCACCTGACCTCTGGCCAACCAACCAGTAAGGCTATTAATTAGGTCCATAAATAAGTTTTCTTTATTTCTTTGCCCATTCAGTTACTATAACTAAACTCACATAAACTCATGCCTTTTTCTCATGAGGGTAGGCAGAAACTATAGAACGCCACATGCTACGATCCTTACATAGACCTTTCGCTTCATCCACATTCATAAATCATGTCATACACGCACGCTGGTTGAGAGTACTACGCACCTGTCCTTTATGAAGAACATCACCTATAACATCGATGTATGTCCTTCTAGGGCGTCCTCTACCGTTTCCACTGATATCCGCCTTATAAATTCCTTTTGTTAATCGCCGTTCACTCATTCTCTCAACATGACCAAATCATCTAAGCATACTCCTTTAAATTTTTGTCACTACATCATCTTTTGCCATAACTGTCACATTATTAATTGATTTGTTCTACTTAGCCTTTTCTCAATTATGTCGGGGTCGGCTTCCAGACTAACCAGATGCGGCAGAATACCAGTATTTTACACGGAGCGACTGCCATCAGACCTCCGCAACCCTGTTACTGGGCAATGCCGATATCCTGAGACCGATTGTCAGACTTTCGGGCTTCTGACTTTCCGTAACGATTGTCATAGGTATTCGTATGTCACTCGGGACCGACTGTTTAACGTGCTCTCCGAGGCACGGAAGGGTCTCGATGTGTAACGAACGGTCACCCATCCACGTACTGACCGCGGCAAGTGCAGCTTAACCTCGCAAATCGTATGATCCATGCGGTTGGTAATGAGCCACGAGCCCCTTGTCACATTATTGATTGATATTCATATAAAATAAGTATAAAACATCACGCTATCCCCTACGAGGTGAGCAGTCCACGTAACGCGATGAGTCAGTGATTATATTCAATTTGAACCCCACACAAGTCAAATAGATTACAGTATGATTATGCGTGCGCCGGGATCGAACCCGCTACCCCTCTCTAATTAACTAAATGTATGTGCAATGTTTGGGGTACAGGGGGTTGCTTGTCCGGTTGGATTTAAAAAAGTAAAATATAATTTTCCTTAATAGAATAAAAATTTCGTAGTACTCTCAACCGGCGTGCTAGTATGACAAGATGTATGAATGTGGATGAAGCGAAAGGGGTATGTAAGGGTCGTAGCATGTGGCGTTCTATAGTTTCTGCCTACCCCTATGGGAAAAAGGCGTGAGTTTATGTATGTATGTAGAATAAAAATCCTTGTTCTGTACATATTTAGCGAAAAAGAATGTATGGGATTGCGCTGTTGATCCAGTGGTCGCAAGCACGACTGTTGAGCATGGGGTCCTGGGTTCGAGCCCCAGTTCGGGCAAAGTACCTAGGAATTTCTCAGTAGCAGCCCGGAGTCTGGTTTTGTGCCCGGTCAATGGTAAATGGCTCGCCCCCTATTACATGGGACTTAAACATAGCTGGCGAAACGTGGGTGTACTAAAAACACCTCTGCCGAATCCTTCGGGGAATATAATGTTATGTGTTTTGTATGGGAATATGTATTTTCGTTACATACATTCATAACTAGCCCATTACTGTCCCACTGCTGGGCACGGGCCTCTTCTCAGAATGAGAAGGATTTAGGCCTTAGTCCACCACGCTAGCCTGGTGCGGGTTGGCAGACTACACACACCATCGAGAACTTTATGGAGCCCTCTCAGGTGTGCAGTTTTCCTCACGATGTTTTTCCTTCACCGTTAACGCAAGTGATAATCAAATTCTGATCCGCACATGAATTCTAAAAGGCAGAGGTACGGGTCGGAATCGAACTCAGACCTTTCTGCATGGATGACAAGCGTTCAATCGCTGGGCTATAACGGCTTGTTTGTATTTTTGTTATATTTCCAAAATTAGAACAAGATAATGTTTGTTATAAAGAGAATGATCAGGATTATTACCCCTAAAAGATTTTCTAGCCAGTAAAAGGGACGTACCCTGTTATAAGCAGTGCATTATTTCGGCGTCTGCAAATATTACAAGTATCAAGTGTCCTCCACAATAATTACATGTCATATCCCATCACTATTTACACTCAATACATCTCTATCTACCCTAAGTAGATGCTGTCATATCCACACACACAAGTCGCAGTACAAGCAACAGAAACAAACAGCTTAGCATTTTATACTACCTACAGTGTCTGGACTAAGAGACCTTGATCTCTGAGTTTGTTTCGGCTTTTCTTCTCAGAGCTAGTCAGATAATAAATGCCGGCGCCATCTAGTCTTAAAAAAATATTACATTGACTTGTAAAAGTGTCTGTAACAGATTTATTTTCGGAAATAAAATTTATTTATTATTTAGCAACTCCTAGTGAGCAGTAGTGTCGTATACACATAACATAACACAGATGGGGAGCTTGCCCCACCCTGGCACAGTAAACGATAGGTGAATGGTCTAGATTTAGTCAACTCGCCACCCATGTCCACAGAACAATTACCCAAAATAGGCAGACCAATGCCCAACTCTATCTACACTTATACAAGGTTAGTCGGGAAGTGGGTACTAAGCCGAAAGGGTGTTAGAGTAGGTACCTATAATAATGGATGATGATTTTGTTTTACAACTTCCTAGAAAAGTCATTAGTTTAAAAGAAATAGCTGTTCAAAGATTGCATAAAAAATACGCTAAATTCTATCTATCCTAAGCTATGATCAGCTGTGTTTACATTTACGGTCATATTTGCTGTCACGGATTAAAAGCTCCATTTTCTGAATTCGTAACTAAACCAGTGATGAAGAATTTTTGAAAAAATAAATATCATTTTGCATGAAAAAAATTATCGAATTTTTAAATTTTAACACTTTCTTTAAAACAGTCATCAGTGATACATTAAGTGGCCCGCGGCTTAGTACCCCCTTTCCAACTAACCTTGTATAGACCTCAAAAATAAGGTTGTGGGGCAAAATTGCCCCATAATCCCATTCTGCACTTCCAGATGTATTGAAATGACAAATATTTACTGTCTGACTGAGTTTGCCCCACTCTGGACCAAATCCTGGCTACGCCCGTAGTAGGTACCTACTATTTAACATATCCATAACCCTTGTAACTTTGATTTACTTAACAAAATTCAACCTGGGGTTCAATCCATGACCCTCAAGATCCGCTACCTAGCTTGCTGCTACACCACTGCTGTGACAGATGCTATTAAAACAAACATAGTAAGCCAACTGTAATGCTATACGTTGCGGAGTATCGTATGACTAGCATAAACACAACACCCTGTGTTGTGCTGGACGGTGGTAATGGGTGAGACATACAGCCGTAGCGGATGGGTGATTTGGTAGCTTACAAGTCTAAAATAAAATAAATAATTTAAAAAATAAAACCCCGACCGCAAAAAACAATAGTTAAAAGTAATGCATTAAAACGACCGGAACAAGATTGAGAATAGAAAACAACATTAAAATAAACTATAAACGAAGTAAACTCTACTTCGGTTTAACAATCTATATTATGAGCTGAAAACCTAAGTTAAATACCCGCATTAAGTTTAGTAGCAGGCGGGACCCAATTGCAAATTATAAACCGAAGGAAAATTAATGGGACCCGCCTGCTACTAAACTTAATGCGGGTATTTAACTTAGGTTTTCAGCTCATAATATAGGTAGTCTGTTAACCCGAGGTAGAGTTTACTTCGTTTATAGTTTATTTTAATGTTGTTTTCTATTCTCAATCTTGTTTCGGTAGTTTTAGTGCATTACTTTTAACTATTGTTTTTTGCAGTCGGGTTTTTGATTAGTTTTGCATTGGAATAAGGCGTCTCATCAGGATAACATCGTCTTGCTGTTAACTTCTTCTTCTGTCGTGTCGGCATGAGCTATACAACGTATTACATAATTCCCTATGAAAAATAAAATATTAATTAAACCGAAAACCGGTTGTTGTCATTTACCTCTCAGAGGAAATTAGGTAAGAATGTAAATAACTTTCTGGGTAGTCTACTCTTTAGTTTTATGTTTTTAGGGTTGCGTTTTAATGATGATTATTTTATGTTTTATCCAAATTCTTTTTTTTTTTGGGTTTTACTACGGTTATCAAATATTGCCAATAGACTCTTTACAAGGGACACCCCCTTTCGGCTTTAGGGGTTGTACAAGAATAGCTCATGCCGTGGTGAACAGATTAGCCAGTCTGTAAGGTCGGTCATAAGGCAATAGGTAATACCTAGGGTGCGTCGGACGTACTTAAGCAGCGTCACTCGTGGAGGCTCTTTTCATGCATCGCTTGCTGTTAACTGATAAGATATTACTGTGACAGCTTTGTTTTTCTATAAATGGAACGTCATCATCATAGACAAATGAAGTCCTATCACTGCTTGAAGTAAAACCAAAAAGCACCAAGACTGACGCTGAACATAGACTACGAAAAAAAACAAACAAGTATACAATAAATAAATACTCTATTGTTTTTATCATAATAAGCAGTGATAGCCTAGTGGTATGACCGTCGGACTGCCAAGTCATAGGTCTCGAGTTCGAACCCAAGGCACGCACCTCTGACTTTTCGTATTCATGTGCGTGTTGTATAATTATTACTTGCTTAGAAACGGTGAAGGAAAACATTATGAGGAAACTAGCATGCCTGAGAGATATTTCTCGACGGCATGTGAAGCCAAGTCAGAGGCCCATGGGCGTCATAAACTCTGACACCAGGTTAGTCACTAACCACACGAAAAGAAGAAGACCATAATAATGCATTCAAGGCATTTGAACCACAAACTGTTTCAAAAACATTTTTAATTTTATTTTTTCTTATTACACTATTATAATTTACTCGTCATCCGATCCCCCCGTATGTCCGACAGCCCACCTGGCCACCCCCGCAGCCGGACAATCACAATTATATGAAGATTAACTTTTAGCGGCACGTCACTACGAAAATTATGACCGACTACATAGGTGTGGCGTGATTACTGCTTGTTAGTTAGTTAGTTAGTCACTGGCTTTTTGACGGGGTGCGATGAATCTATCGATTCTGAATATGATTAAAGAAGGTTGAACATTGAGAGATTCCTGATGATAAGTACGTAAATGTTGGCTACTAGCTGTGTCATCACGGCTCCGCCCGTAGCCTATGTTCTTCTTCTTCTTCCTGCCCTTATCCCACACTAGGTGGGGTCGGCACAACATGTATTTCATAAATCCATGTTGTTAGAGGTTTTGGCTTATTGTTTTTTGACCGGCCGCCTGCCTGACATCAACCCTCCTTGGGAATATTCGTTGCGCTGTCGCGCGGGTGACACAATGTGCTTGCTGATATTATACACTGGGTCCCAAAATAATATGCTTGTCTTGAAAACTTGAAACTTCTCGTACTCGACACTACACACTACTATTCGACATCTATCTATCGACGCCCGTAGCCTATGTTACTCAGTGATAATGTAGCTTTCTAACGGCAAAAGAATTTTTGAAATCGGTCCAGTAGTTTGTAAGTTTATTCGTTACAAATAAAAATCCAAAAATATAAATCTTTCCTCTTTATAATATTAGTATAGATTGGCACTAGAAGCTAGAATATACCCTGAACTCTAGAATTAGACAGATCCTTGCCCAATTCCAGGTGCAACGATTACCAAAAATGATTTTGTTCTTACTGGCTAATCTCTTCACCACGCTGTTTTCTGGTGTAACTCGTGTTAACGAGAGACGAACACGACAATAACATGGTCTAGCCTTTTGAGTATCCTAATTACTAACTCAAAACAAAATAGAACAACTTTCAATAAATTATAATTAGACAGATCTCTGTTTTATTCTAGGATCCACGTTTAACAAAAAAAATGTTTTTCTGACTGTCTAATCTTTTCACCGCAGCTGTACTATTCTGATTTAACTAAGTGCATAAGAGACGAACATGACAAAAACATAGTCTAGCCTTTAGAATACTCTAATTAGTAACCTAGTCCAAAAGAAAGCAACATCCAAAAAATTTACCTACATAATGTATCCCGAAAAATTCACACAATCCAAGACTGGCTTACACTGGGTCCCTCACATTATTCCCTCAGAGGGAGAGGGCGGTAAAAGCATATTTATGTTAGTTCCTGATTGACGATGATGGCTTCCCCTTGGTTAGATGCGGTGCGGTGCTAATACGACGAATGGTGATGTAAATTTTGTTTGGAGAGATTTTACAGAATATAATGTTCCATTATCCTTTTTATTGCCACGCCACGGTATTTTATCGTACATTTTTGACGGCTATTGACGCCGTTGGCGTTCCGAGTACATTTTCGTTTGACGTTTATAGCCGTCGATGGCGATCAAAACGTTAAAAATGCCGCATGGTTCACAGTATTTTATAGATCACACCCTTTCTTTCTATAGATGTTGTAAAACATGAAGATTATTAAGAGGATAGACAGCAGTATCCTCTTTATGCCAGCCCCTTATTGTCCTACTGTTTTTACAGACCTCTTCTCAGCATGAGAATGGTTTAGGCCTTAGACCACCACGCTAGCTTGGTGTAGATTACTGGACTAAACACACCATTCAGAACTTTATTTTGTTTTCCTTCACCATTAATGCAAGTGATAAAAAAAATCTGATCTGATCATGAATTTAAATAATCAGAGGTATGGGTCGGTGGCGAATTCAGACCCTGTTGCATGGAAGGTAAGCGTTCAACCCATAGGCTATCATTGCTTTTTAAGGATAGTTAGTTACTATAAATTCTGTAAATAAAACCATCCGTGAATATTCCAATTCGTCGTATGCAGGCCGCACCTCGCACACTTAACGCACTCTACACTCTGCAGATTTTCTGGGGACATTATGGTAACATTTTACATCTGCATTGTATGAGTATGTTTGAGTGTATGTATGAGTATAACCGGACTGAAGTGGGAGGAAACGTATAAAAAGTTATGAAGCAAAATAAATATGTTTTGGAGATTATGTTATAAGTAATTTTATACATTTTTGAGTTTGTATTACGTTGTATATTTAATAACTCGGAAAGTATGGGAATAATTCTATTTTTTATGAATGTCTACACCGCATTTACTGCATCTCCGACCTTAAATATTGTAGCATTATATTGAGTCACACACACGTCCATACCACTCCACATACACGTCACACAACATTAATTCATACCGTCGCTACAGACTCATACCGAACCGAACCATAATCCATATTCAAACGAGATTTTGTGAAAGGCAACCGCTTTATCTAATACAAGGAGATTGATATAAAAGAAGAATCTTTTATTTTCCTATATCGCAAACAATGAGATCACAGCTTTATTTGTTCTCGTAGTTATAGTTTAACTTTAAATTTTACTGTCCCAAAGTAATTGCAGTATAAAGTGATGGCCTGAAACACAGGTTTGAATTAACCTAGATCGGGCTGGTCGCTATCTAACGTTGCAATTCCGAACCACCATTACTTCCACCTATAATAATAATATCTTGGTTTTAGTTTATTTTTAGGCACTATAATTGTATGGAAAATCTTTTACTGTTGGCTAAATGTACACTTTTTATGAACGTTTTTATTTGAATAAATTATTAAATTGTTATTAATTATTATAAAGAACGATTGCGAGCGAAAGTTCTCATAATCTTCCTCGTAATTTAGCAGTTGAAAGTCCATTACAGTCCCACTGTTGGGCAGGGGTGTCTTCTCAGAATGAGAAAGCTTTCACCAGTCCATCACGTAGGCCACGCTGGCCTAGTGCGGGTTGGTGAACTACACACACCACAGATAACTTTTTTTGGAGCTCTCTCTGTTAAGATGTGCTCACGATGTTCTTCAATGCTAACCGCAAGTCTTTCTTTCTTCTTTTTCATTACTAACCTGGTGTCACAGTTTATGCCGCCCATGGGCCTCTGACTTGGCTTCACATGCCGTCGAGAAATATCTCTCAGGCAGGTTTCCTCAAGATGATTCCCTTCACCGTTTTTAAGCAAGTGAAAAAAAATATCTTTAGTCTATCTGCTATAGCTACCTACCCCATTTTAGAAACCACGCTTATACCTAGCTACATACAGAATTGTTTTACAATCGTACATCAAGCAATGAAGGGTTGAATCGTAACCAGGCAATTAGCTAATGGCGATCTAATCCAGAAGCAAAGGGTTAACGTTGACAAAACAACGAGGAAATTATTTAGATTGGTCTTTTGTACCCCGGGGTACCCTTTAGTAACGACTGTTAATTTTCATGATCCATTGCGTATTTGTGTATCATACTATGCGTGCCAACTAAGAATAGGATCGCGCTTGCGACAACTTCACACGGTAGCTGTCAAATTAGTACTGCCAGCAAAAAACTGTGAAAAAAATAAATGTTATATTTTTTTATTCTTAGATTTCATTATTATTTATATAATTTTTTATAAAATGTTATTTCTTGAATTCCATAAATAGATAATTTTGGATAATTTAATAATATTTGGAAACAGTATTCATTAAAAAATGAACCAATATATATAGTTAACTTCACGAAATGCTACTACTACTATGGTCACCCTAATATGTCGCCAGAATAATAATATAATTACTGTGTAATTAATTTGGCGTAGAATTGATAAGAAATACCAAAAAAGTGAACAAAAAATAATTAAACTGAGTATAATTTCGTTATTTACTTTTTTGCACACCTTACGCTTTGGTAATGAAGTTCACGAGTATTGCGGAACAAAATGGCGTCTTGACAGTACTATTCTTAGCTGGAACGCATAGTACTTAGCCAAAACTTAATATTATCTTTTTAAACTAGGAATCACCTTCTTCTTTTCGTGTGGTTAGTGACTAACCTGGTGTCAGAGTTTATGCCGCCCATGGGTCTCTGACTTGGCTTCACATGCCGTCGAGAAATATCTCTCAGACATGTCGCACGATGTTTTCCTTCACCGTTTTTAAGCAAGTGATAATTATACAATACGCATATGAATCCGAAAAGTCAGAGGTGCGTGCCTTGGATTCGAATTCAAGACCTATGACTTGGCAGTCCGACGGTCACACCAGTAGGCTATCACTGCTGATATTGCCTTTTTAATCCCCAACAAGAAAGAGGGGTGTTATAAGTTTGAAGCCTATGTTTGTCTGTTTGTATGTCTGTCTGTGGCGTCGTAGCGTCCAAACGGATATACAGATTTCAATGCGGTTTTTTTCTTTTGAAAGCTGATTTAATTGATATGGTTATAGGCTATGTTTGATGGAAATCGGATAAGCTGTTTCAAGATAATCACCGTGTAAAATACTGGTATTCAGCCGCATCTGGTTAGACTGGAAGCTGACCCCAACATAGTTGGGAAAAGGCTAGGCAGAACTTGAGGTCGAAAGTAGAAATATTTTTGTAACCTTTTAGTATAATTATGTTGAGACAATATTGCTCTTCCAAACATAACAAACATAACATCACACCTTACATTCCCCAAAGGGTTCGGCAGAGGTGTTTTAGTACACCCTCATTTCTCCAGTTATGTTTAAGTCCCATGTAATAGGGGGCGAGCCTATTACCTATTCCTCTTCCATTTTACTATACAGGGTGTAAACAAAATCATCACCTTCAAACCTCGTGATGTACTGCTGACATAGATTAACCATGCACGGGATACTTATGGATTCAATAAAAAAAATTACAACAAGTAAACATAATTACTGTGTTCTTAACGTAAGGCATTTTAGCGCCCCGAGCGAATTGCGTGGCTATCGATCGCCGCGCGGTCATTTAACACGGGGCGCTAAAATGCCTCACGTTAAGAACACATGTTTACTTCTTGTATTTTTTTTTTATTGAATCCAAAAGTGTTCTGTGCTTTGTTAGTCTATGTCAGCAGTACATCACGAGGTTTGAAGGAATTACATGAATTAGTTTACACCCTGTAGATCATTAATCGACCACATTGTACTAATGCATGACAAATACATACATAATAGCATTAGGTCACAGATTAAACAGTATGACAGAATGACCCATGGAATCGATAATGACGTGCCATCATTAATATGTGACACACACGACATATGATTGATTGGAACATGTGTCACCCGCGACTACGTCCGCGATAATTGACGACTCTTTCTGTACTATGTGGCTAGAGTCCCCGTATCGGAAGAGCTTTTGAATTTTCCTGTGAGCTTTTGAAGTTTGGAACTGGCTACAGCATTTGCGTCTACTAGATTGATCTAGTCGGGATTGATCCCGAAAAAGAAAATCAAAATTATGTTTCTGTTTTAGCCAATTTTTTTAAATTATCAGTAAAACAAACTAAGTAGAATCGAAATTGCTCAAAAAAGTACTACTTAAACCTCTTGGGTTAGAGGTTTGATTTGGTTTTATTGTCCCACTACTGAGCAAAAGGGGAGCCTTTTGCCTTCCAAACCTCTCTCTTTTGTACCGTTTCTAACGATGCCAACCCCGCATTACACCAGCGTGGTGGACTAAGGGCCAATTCCCCCTTAATACATTTTTAAACAAAATTATGTTTACTTATAAATATCACTGCTAAAGTATGTCCTACCTACTTCGCTATTCAGATGTCATTACCATCCGTCTCCACAAAAGTTAAAAGGTTATGTTTTTGTTCTATCTAGCCTTTTCCCAACTATGTTTGGGTCAGCTTCCAGTCTAACCAGATGCGGCTAAATACCAATATTTTACACGGAGCGACTGCCATCAGACTTCCGCGACCCAGTTTTTGGTCAATGCCGATATTCTATGTATGGAAATGAAATATCAATATACCATTCCTTTATTGTACTTACCATTTCTTTCACACAAGTAAAAAATAATGGATGTAAATCTTAAAAAAATAATAAAAATAAAAACGTTGACCCCCACTAGGATTTCTCCTGTATCGTGGGTGCGTTTACAGACACAAATCTTCACACGCACAAACATACAGACCCGGAGCAACTATCTGTAGGCCATACAAATATTTGTTCCGTGCGGGAATCGAACCCACGACCCGTAGCGCAGAAGCCGAACGCTCATCAGCCACTGCAGCAAACGTGTCGTCAAATGAAACGTAGTTATTACCAAATGCTGATTGTTTTGAAAATTTAATCCGGAATATTTTTTCTTACGCCCTCTTATCCAATCACTTACTATCCAGGTTGGGTGTGACGTCACAATACTAATCGGCGCGCGCTTCCGCGTCACTGCTCACCCCCGTACAGCGGAGCGTGATAGTGTCAATATAAATACCACCCTGCGTTAATAACGAAATGTGGATGCTGGTTGTTTTGACTTTTATTCGTTTTTTGAGTGCAGTGGTGTTGGGTTTTACATTGATAAGAGTTATTTTTTAGGGCAAATACAACGTGTTACATAATTCCTCATGAAAAAGAAAATTAATCAAGTAGTCTTTTATCGTTGTTGTCATTTACCTCTGAGAGGAAATTAGGTAAGAATGTAAATAGCTTTCTGGGTAGTCTACTCTTTAGTTTTATGTTTTCAGGGTCGCGTTTCAATGTGATTATTTTATGTTTTATCCAAATTTATTTATTTTTGGGTCATAGTACGTTTTTCAAATATTGCCAATAGACTCTTTACAAGGGATTTTTTAACCCCCTTTCGGCGTTAGGGGTATTTTTGTAACACGTTGTATAGGAAAATACATATTATGTAAATTAATATATTGTTACTGAATTTAGATTTTAGACAAATTAAATTCTCAACAAAATCTAATCTAAGCACAACAAACTGCTCTGCATCATTTCGTGCGAGCGCGCACTGTAGTGCGGTGACATGTGGTGCGCTTTATCACCACAACGAATAAAAAAAAACAAGTACAGTGGAAACTCGATTAACCGGACTATAGTCCGACCGGATAACTCAGTCCTCGCCCGCGACGTTACAGGGACGCGGGGATGACGACTAAAAGATGATTTCCAACAAACGGCTCGCATCCGTCCGTATCCTTTCCGATCCGATGCGATGCGAGCCGTTTGTTGGAAATCATCTTTTAGTCGTCATCCCCCGCGTCCTTGTAACGTCGCGGGCGAGGACTGAGTTATCCGGTCGGACTATACTTGTTGTCATTAGGCATTCGGATAATCGAAAATCCGGATAATCGAATGTATGAAGAAAAGCGGGTTTTGTACATATGTAGTACCAACAATACAAAGCATCTTCAAAAAATTCATTTTTCGGTTTCTTCATCGTTTTCCGATGTTTACTCCAGTCTTCACTATCTAATTTGCAGGTGTACAACAAAATTGAATCGGTATTCTTCTTAATATCAATTAGAGCTTGCGCAGACGAGGGACAGTGGCGGACAAAAATACCGCGGTGCGCTCTTATTAGTACTGCAATAAGGTTGCATTTTGTCCGCGCCAATACCTCATGTCGCCATGAGGTATTCCGTCCATGAGGTAGTCCGGATAATCGTGAATCCGTATAACCGAGGGCCGGATAATCGAGTTTCTACTGTAAAACAGTATGTGGTGAATAATTGGCAGTGCGCGCTCTTCTATGACACTTCATATTTCACAGATTATACGTTAAAAAACTCAAGGCAGAGCGCGCTAGCTTACAGAAGCAGATTTTCGCAAGGATACAATACTACCCGTCGCCTAATATGAAAATTGGAAAGACATTCTGTGGGGACAAGATTCTACTGACTATTTATGACGACATCTACCACGCTACAGCGAACTATGCAGCACGACGGTGATCTAGCAGTCTACAGCGGCAAAATAATAACAACTCTCATAATGACGTCACAAATCCTGCATCGCGATATCAAGATTTGACACGCAGATAGTATACAGGGTGTAAACGAAATCATGTACTTCCTTCAAACCTCGTGATGTACTGCTGACATAGATTAACATTGCACGGGATACTTTCGAATGCCTCACGTTAAGAACACCATGTTTACTTCTTGTTGTTTTTTTTTTATTGAATCCAAAAGTATCCCTTTCAGGGTTGATCTAAGTCAGAAGTACGGTGGCCAGCACAACCACCTACCCCAATCTGTCAAAGTTTCCTAATGGAACTTGAAACTTCCACTGTTGCAGTAAAGTTGAAAATCGTTCAAAGAAATTTGACAGGTTGGCGTAGGTTGATGAGCTGGCCACTGTACATTACGAGGTTTGAAGGAATTACATGATTTCGTTTACACCCTGTATATACATCTTCCCAACATCAACCGTTGGGCAGTAGTCCGCCAGGCATAAGACCCGCCTGGTAGGAGGATCCTCCCTTTTCGTTGGAGGAACACCATACCTCGTACCTCCACATATTTGCAATTTACGAAAAATACAAGAGAACTTCAGCAAATAATTAACAAAACGCTTCATTACCGTTTCCCGATACGCACCTTATGAATACGACAAAAAATAAAAATAGAACGGTCGCTTCCATTGTCTTCGTATCGAGCAATCATAGCGATTGCTATCGCGACAATACGAATCGGTGGCGCGTGGAAATACCGTATGGATGGTAATGACAATGGATGGCGATGATTGCGACGATATTTTTGATGAATATTGTTCTTAATTTGTTAGGGAAGCGGAGAGGAATGACGTCGCGTTTTAAATAAATCAGGGAGAAGACGTGCTTATATTTTCTTGCCTTGCATTAAAATTATTTAAGTGTTACTGCTAATTATTTGTATTTATACAATATTATGTATATTGTATTACTGAAAACTCGAGTATGCTTAAGTGGTTTGGTCATGTTGAGATAATAAATGAGCGGCGATTAACAAAAGGAATTTATAAGGCGGATGTCAGTGGAAACGGTAGAGGACACCGTAGAAGGACATACATCGATGTTATTGGTGATGTTCTTCACAAAGGATAGAAGTGTGTATGACAAGATGTATGAACGTGGATGAAGCGAAAGGAGTATGTATGGATCGTAGCATGTGGCGTTCTATAGTTGCTGCCTACCCCTATGGGAAAAAAGCGTGAGTTTATATGTACGGCGATTAACAAAAGGTATTTATAAGGTGGATGTCAGTGGAAACGGTAGAGGACACCGTAGAAGGACATACATCGATGTTATTGGTGATGTTCTTCACAAAGGATAGAAGTGTGTATGACAAGATGTATGAACGTGGATGAAGCGAAAGGAGTATGTATGGATCGTAGCATGTGGCGTTCTATAGTTGCTGCCTACCCCCATGGGAAAAAAGCGTGAGTTTATATGTACGGCGATTAACAAAAGGAATTTATAAGGCGGATGTCAGTGGAAACGGTAGAGGACACCGTAGAAGGACATACATCGATGTTATTGGTGATGTTCTTCACAAAGGATAGAAGTGTGTATGACAAGATGTATGAACGTGGATGAAGCGAAAAGAGTATGTATGGATCGTAGCATGTGGCGTTCTATAGTTGCTGCCTACCCCCATGTGGAAAAGGCGTGAGTTTATATATATGGCGATTAACAAATCGAATTTATAAGGCGGATGTCAGTGGAAACGCCGGTAGAGGACGCCCTAGAAGGACATACATCGATGTTATTGATGATGTTCTTCACAAAGGGTAGTTGCGTAGTACTCTCAACCGGCGTGCACGTATGACAAAATGTATGAATGTGGATGAAGCGAAAGGAGTATGTAAGGATTGTAGCATGTGGCGTTCTATAGTTCCTGCCTATCCCCATGGGAAAAAGGCGTGAGTTTATGTATGTATTACTGAATTAGATACAAGGATAGATTTAAACTCAACTGAGCATGTAATGAAGTGTTTCATGGTGCTAAGCTTTGTCTAACAAAGTAATAGAGCATAAATGCATTTAGAAATACAAAAGGTCTGGTTTCTAAGGGGCGTGAAGACAGAAGGCCCTTCCTTATAACCTAACAGCTGGTTTAAGTGCTGATAGCATTTAGATAAGAGATAAGTTCATTAACTGTTAATAAACTGCTTTGTTAGTTTAGTGGTGGCAAGCACGACAGCTGATCGTGAGGTCCTAGGTTCGATCCCCTGGTCGGGTAATGTTATTAGGTTTTACCTTGTGTAATTTCTGAGTAGTAGCTCGGAGTTTGGTGTTGTGCCCGGTTGATGGCAATAGGCTCGCCCTCTATTACATGGGACTTAAACATAACGGCGAAATGAGGGTGTTACTATACACCTCTGCTTACCATTCGGGGAATACAGGCGTGAAATTATGTTATGTAGATAAGTTCATGTGAAATCAACAAAACTGGCGAAATAAATGAACACGCAAAGCATCCACAGCTGTGTGCAAAGCACGCGAAACCAATCAAGTTTGTTTTTGATAAAATTTACACCTAATTAACAACATCACAGCTTATCTGCCCATCCCTTCACGTTAGATGGCATGATGATACTAATTACCACTAGTACGACAGTTGCAGGCTCAATGGCGCGTGCACGCTATCATCGCGCCATATGCCGTTAGAGGGTAAGCAGGATGGTAATGACGATAGGGTCGTGAGTGTTGCTGTTTTTTAGGGGAATTGAGAAGGTAATGAGCGGTAATGTGATTGGTTTATTGATTGATTATATAATGATGTTGATGATGTTATATATGAATGTGGATGGTTATAAGAGTAAAGGAAGACCAAAGAAGCGATGGATGGATAAATGTGTGAAAGATGATATTATGGCTAGAAAGGGAGTGACTACTGAAATGACGGCTAATAGAGATGTTAAAAAGAAGAAGACATACTGCGCCGACCCCAAATAAGTTGGGATAAAGGCAGGAGGATGATGATGATGATGATGATGAGTGATGATTTAACGGAGATGATGAAAGTAGAATAAATGCCGTGGAAATGTGTTCCTTGTGGAGCATGTGCGGTGTTACTTTGAATGATAGATTGAGGAATGATGTGATTAGACAAAGTTGCGGTTTAAAAGATGATGTAGTGAAGAAAATTTAAAGGATGCTTAGGTGGTTTGGTCATGTTGAGAGAATGAGTGAACGGCGATTAACAAAAGGAATTTATAAGGAGGATGTTAGTGGTTACGCCATTAGAAGACGCTCTAGAAGGACATACATCGATGTTATTGATGATGTTCTTCAGAAAGGACAGGTGCGTAGTACTCTCAGCCGGTGTGCGTGTATGACAAGATGTTTGAATGTAGATGAAGCGAAAGGAGTATGTAAGGATCGTAGCATGTGGCATTCTATAGTTTCTGCTTACCTTCATAGGAAAAGGCGTGAGTTTATGTATGTGTGTTTCAACATTTTTTTAATTTAATAAAAAGTGAATATAAATATTGCCGTCACATTTCTGGAACTCTTCAGATTTTGCAGTTCAATTTTCAGTGTAGACATGCAGATTATGCATTATAATTCTGATTACGTGCCCTTAGTCACCTCTGAAGTCATTCACGGTAAGTAAAAGCATCATTACCTACACACTAGGAGGCAGTGATAGCCTAGTGGTGTGACCGTCGTTCTGCCAAGTCATACCTCTCGAGTTCGAACCCAAGGCACGCACCTCTGAGTTTTCGGAGTCATGTGTGTATTGTATAATTATCGCTAGCTTAAAAACGGTGAAGGAAAACATCGTGAGGAAACCGGCATGCCTGAGAGATATTTCTCGATGGCATGTGAAGCCAAGTCAGAGGCCCATGGGGGGCATAAACTGTGACACCAGGGTAGTTATTAACCACACGAAAAGAAGAACTTCACACTTTCATAGAAAACCGGACAAACACCAGTACACTGATATTTTGTGCGCATTTTCCTTAAGTTGCCGTCACATAGCTTGTAGGTAGCAATGTATAGTATCGTATAGCATCGATGCAGCGCTTTTAATCCTCTTAATGGAAGCGGGGTTGGAAAGGGAACAGTGAATGGTGTAGAGATGACGCCAAATTATATTATATAATTATATTGTTTGTTACACATATAGACCCCTCCGTGCCTCGAAGAGCACGGTAAACCGTCGGTCCTGGGTGTCATACGAGTACCTATGACAGTCGTTACTGAAAATCAGAAGCCCAAAAGTCTGATAACCGGTTTAACCTTAGGATATCGGCATTGCCCAGTGACTGGGTTGCGGAGATCTGATGGCAGCCGCTCTTTGTAAAATACTGATATTCAGCCGCATCTGGTTAGACTGGAAGCTGGCCCCAATATAGTTAAAAAAAGGATAGGCAGAACATTTACTTTTCATTGTGCTTTTCTTCGGGAATCTTTAAAATTTTACACATTAGGTACTGACAATGTTTCTCCACAAGACGTCTCCATCGCCTCCCCTGTTCTCTTCAAGTGGCGTGCCCCATGTTTTTGTTTCGGGAGCACCACGGGCGCGGCGTTAGCGGCGACACTTACTGTTGTTACCATTATTATATATTTCTATATTATAACTGTGAGGGAATTCTTACTTAGAGCAGATTCGTGTGGTTATGTTGCGAACAAAGTTCTACGAAAGAAAGATGTAAACTAAATACTAAATTCAACAAAATGTCACACAGCTGGGCACGGGCCTCTGTCTCGTGAGGTCTTGGGTTCGATCCCCAGGTCGGGCAAAGTGTTATTGGATTTTTGCGTGTGGAATTCCTCAGTAGCAGCCCAGAATTTGGATTTGTGCCCTTTTAGGTACATGAGATTTAAACATAACGGCGAAAAGAGGGTGTTACTATACACCTCTGCCCAACCCTTCGGAGAATACAGGCGTGATATTATGTTATGTAGGTTTACCAACAAAAAAAGGAGGCATCTAAGAGTTCAAATGTATTTCCTAAATGGGTCTACCTACGAACCTCCCTAGTTTGGCTTCCCGCCGTAACAACCTGTATTTTACTTTTCCTCCCAAATCATCGTGAAATAATGTTTGTATTTCAATCTAAACTGAACTCAAAAACAATCAAGTTGTAGAGCGAATTCAAATGCTAATACGTGTTTCAAGTGGCGCCCTCCTGCGGATATGAACGGCAATTTGAATGCTATTACTTCCGCCGAGAGTATTTGACCTCTTCAGCTAAATATTGGGAAGCCTGGCTTTAAAGATATTGGATAAACCTCATCTGACTGGAACGATGTTTGTTATGTACTTGGCGTCCGAATATTGGAAGTAAATTAGTTGGGTAGAACAGGGGTATTACATAACATATCAAAATCAAAAAAATATTTCACATAAACCAATACAGGTGCTTATGAAAAGTAAAATTTAGATGCACGGTTCCAATTAGTCGTTTCCTATGAAGAAGAGCCGGCAAGAAACTCCATGGTTACTCTTATAAAAATAATATTTTTAACAATTTCAGTGGATACAGTAGGTACAATGATTTAGGATAGTGAAAGAATAATGGAGTCCTGACCACAGACCAATGAATGTTTTCAAAAAATGATTTCAAACTTTCGCGATTTGTATACATTATAAAAATACAAATTCGGGTCTAATCGCGTAGAAAATTTATAAGGCAGAAAAATACCTTATTTATCCCGACGTTTCGACCGAATTTCACCGGCCGTGGTCACGGGTAGACTGAAGTGGCGGAGCAATTGTCGTCTTCGTGAAGCAAGGATATTTTCATCTACCCTCACTTGATCTTGATTAAAAAAAAATGTTATCGTCGGTACTTTGACACCCCACACTAACGACGTCTTTACACTCGCCTAAATCGTCCCGTCGACGATAACACTTGCTGATGACCGGATTCCATGATGTTGATAGTTTGTACCCATCTTCCCGATTGAAATTCTTGTACTTCTTAATTTCAATCGCTTCACGTACTATTCTCGGATAATAATGACGATTGGTGGAGAGGATTTTTGAACTATGTAATTCTATCCAGTGATTGGACAGACCAATGAGTAATGTAGTACTAAAAGACTTGAGTACAAAAAATTAACAAACAAAATAAAATAAAAAAACAATATGAATAATAGTAATTTACAAAATAGATGCAGGTCCAGTTGGGTAGTACATAACATCACGCCTTGAATTCCCCGCAGGGTTCGACAGAGACATTTTTAGTACACTCTCGTTTCGCGTCCCTTGTAATAGGGGGCGAGCCTATTACCACTAACCGGGCACAAATCCAGACTCCCGGCTGCTACTGAGAAATTCCTAATGGAAAAACCCAACAATACTTTGCCCGACCTGGGGCTCGAACCCAAGACCCCGTGCTCAGCAGTCGCTCTTGCAACCACTAGACCAACAAGGCAGTCACCGTATTATGACGTGTCAAAACCACCATTGTACCGGTATTCTTCTTTTCGTGTAGTTAGTGACTAACCTGGTGTCAGAGTTCATGCCGCCCATGGACCTCTGACTTGGCTTCACATGCCGTCGAGAAATATGTCTCAGGCATGCCGGTTTCCTCACGATGTTTTCCTTCACCGTTTTTAAGCAAGTGATCATTATACAATATGCACATGAATTTGAAAAGTCAGAGGTGCGCGCCTTGGTTTCGAACTCGACCTATGACTTGGCAGTCCGACGGTCACACCACTATCACTGCTTCGGTTTGTTTGTTCCGGTGAGAGAAAGGGACGCGGCTATCCAAGTCGTAAAGCGCTGTCACGTTCTCACAACGGAACAATTATGATTTTAACAAGTCGAAATACGCCACCAGGTCATCCCAAGGACAGTTTCAAGGGAAGGTCACGGGGTCAAGGTCCCCCGCCAGACAGGTCATACCACCTTAGTAGAATTAGAGCTCTGCCTCATTAGTGCATTGCGTCGTCGCAGCGTCAACGCTGCGTCGTCTTCCATATATTTTAAATGACATGCCACATTAAAGCGTTGCGTTGTCGCACGCGACGTTTCAACGGATCGGCGGACGAGAGACGAAGCGGGGGGAGAGTGATGTGCTGCGGTGTTGGAGCTCCGGTGCGACGACGGACAGTGTTCCACTGCTAGAGGGGCAAACGAGACTGCCTGAAGTGCGTGCGTCGTCCTCTTGCGCTGCGACGTCGTGCGACGACGCAACGCACTAATGAGGCATCGCCCTTAGGCTTCCACAAAAATCACTGTTGTTCTTTAACTTCTTCTTCCTAGCCTTCTCCCAACGATGTTTGGGGTCAGCTTCCAATATAACCGGTTTTTTTTAAAGTCGTTTCCACACACTATTATTTCTCCTGTATCGTGGGTGCGTTTACAGACACAAATCTTCACATGCACTGACACCCAGACACGGAACAACTATTTGTAGGCCATACAAATATTTGATCCGTGCGGGAAGCGAACCCACGACCCATAGCGCAGAAGCCGATCGCTCAGTCATCGCACCAAACGTGTCGACACAGTTGCAGCTGAACACCAGTATTTTACACGGAGCGACTGCCATCAGACCTCCGCAACCCAGTTACTGGACAGTAACAATATCCTAAGATTAGTCCGGTTGTCAGACTTTCGAGCTTCTGACTTCCCGTAATGACTGTTATAGGTATTCTTATGACACCCAGGACCGACAGTTTAGCGTGCTCTCCGAGGCACGGAGGGGTCTCGATGTGTAACGAAAGGTCACCCATCCACAGATTGACCGTGGCAAGCGCAGCTTAACCTCTCAAATCTTATGACCCGGGCGGTTGTTTATTAACCACGAGTTATTGTTTTTTGTTGTTCTATAACTAAAATAATATAATTGAAGAATTCAAAGTTACATAAAGCATTTATGAGCGACTAGAATTTGAGCTGCCTCGTTGGTCTAGTGGTGGCAAGCGCGACTGCTGTGAGGTTCTGGGTTCGAACCCCCGGTCGGGCAAAGTGTTATTGGGTTTATCATGTGGAATTTCTCCGTAGCAATCCGGAGTTTAGATTTGTACCCGGTTGATAGCAATAGGCTCGCCCTTATTACATGGCACAACCATAACAGCGAAATGAGAGTGTTATTATACACCCCTGCCCAACCATTTGGGGAATACAGGCGTAATGTTATTTTTTTAAACGTGTTTGTACATACTCCTGTAATAGGAGAACACTTCTGCTTACCCCTCAAAGATTACAGGCGTGAGTATATGAATGTATGTCTTGTTCAGAAATAGGCTAATAGGCCATGTCCATTGAGGAAGCGGAGTGATGATTGCAGATGTCAATCTGTGGTCCTTTTGGATCCACAGCGTCGTGAAGTATTGAAGCTGGTAAATTGAATGATTATGGGAATACCTGCATCATGTTATGTTAGAATTTGAACTAAGTTCGACCACAACAAAATCACTTGACGAACAGACGTCAATGCCGCTATCTTGCCACTAGGCGGCTCTCACATCAAAGCGCTGTCTGCCAGATAAGACGCTCTCAAGAGCTTCACAAATACATTCAAGTATTTTTAGCTACCGGCTTCTGAGTGGCTCGGCTGTACGCACCGATATTTCTATGGGTACGGATGTAGAAGAAAAAAGATGCGTAAAAGATGTTTGTTTTTACAAAAATAAAGACAGAAATATAGGAAAGAAAGGAAGAAAGAAAGAATGACAGAAAGAAAGATTAACATTTATTTCACTCTCGTACAATAGACAAAACAGGATTTAAATACGACTAGGTACATAACAAATGGTAAGCAAAATATTACTTACTAGTGACCCGCCCCGACTTCGCACGGGTGCAATGTAGATACTAATGTGGGGCATATAAACCTTCCTCTTGAATCACTCTATCTATTGCTGAAAACTGCATTAAAATCCGTTGCGTAGTTTAAAAGATCTAAGCGTACAGACAGCGGGAGCGACTTTGTTTTATACTATGTAAAGATGTTAAATTAAATATTCGAGATTTGTTACAGATTATGGTGGTCCACAATCAATTGCGTTAGCATCCTGAAATAAATTGAAAACCTTCGTGTATTCAAATATTAAGTTAGTAGTACCTAGTAGAGATCCGTGTGAAGGAGCTACTAGGAAAGTACTACCACAATACATATGGCGAGCTTGTTGCCATTTTCCAGGCATAATACATTTAAAAAAAGCAGTGATAGACTAGTGGTGTGACCGTCGGACCGCCAAGTCATAGGTCTCGACTTCGAACCCAAGGCACGCACCTCTGACTCTTCAGATTCATGTGCGTATTGTATAATTATCACTTGCTTAAAAACGGTGAAGGGAAACATCGTGAGGAAACCGGCATGCCTGAGAGATATTTCTCGACGGCATATGAAACCAAGTCAGAGGCCCATGGGCGGCATAAACTGTGACACCAGGTTAGTCACTAACCACACGAAAAGAAGGGCACAATTATCTTCTCTAAGGGAGGGGTTCATGGCTAATTAACAACCACACGGACCACACGATTTGCAAGGATTTACGTTTGCCACGGTCAGTACGTGGATGGGTAACCATTCGTTACACATCAAGACCCCTCCGTGCCTCCGAGCACGTGAAACCGTCGGTCCCGGATGTCATACGAATACCTATGAGTGTTGTTTGACGACCGGTCTAAGCTTAGGATATCAGCATTGCCCTGTAACTGTGTTGTGGAGGTCTGATGGTAGTCACTCCATGTAAAATACTGGTATTCAGCCGCATCTGGTTAGACTGGAAGCTGACCACAACGTAGTTGGGAAAAGGCTAGTTAGAACGAACGTTCGCCGTCTCTTACTTGCCCGGCGACGGAGAGGATATTCTTAATCTGTCCCGGACGGACTCTTACAGCTAGTTCACACAGAAACTGTTTACAGGACCCGTTTTATCGGATCCGTTTTTATTTTGGTGATGGCGCCTGTAGTTGTAAGAGCGAGTTCACATACACGACCGTATTCCAAATCCAGTAAAAAATACTACATCCGTTATTTTTATCGTATTCTGCCTGCCAGATGCGACGCAGCTGCCATTTGTATAACTGATCCGTCGGTACAGATGTGAACGACACATCCAGTAGGTACCGACGGATCTGTTAAAACGGGTCCGCTGTGTGAACGGGCTCTTAACGATGATTTAGTAAAGTTGTTAGTAGGTAATCTTTCAACGTAACTCGAAATTGACCATTGTTTACCGATCCATTACAACTTAGTGTATCAACAAACACCTGAAACACTAATGCAACTGATATTTTGATAACAATATTTCAAATCTGGATCACCAACGAAGAAAATAAGGTAACCAACAAATCAAAATCCACTTTAAATCCAAAAATATTCTTAAAAGCTGTCTATTATTTATTTCTCTCAATATTTCAATGTTAAAAACTAAATGGGAGCCGACGAAAGATCTACTCAGAAAATTACGCGCGTCGATATATTTATCAGTTGTAAACTATAAACATTTTTGGACTTTTTAGCTGCGCACGCGTCGGGCGGTCGGCCAATGGGAGCGCGCGGTGGAGTTTCAAAGCGGGGGGCGTGGTCTAAGGTATGCTGATCGGCCGTAAGATTGTATGTTGCATCGTCATGCTTTCTGGGAAACTGTTGTCAAAATGTTGAGGGTTCCGTGGGAAGATGAAGACTTTGGCCTTGGTAGAGGACATTGGTTTACGTTCTATGCTCGGCTGAACAGATTTCGATAGAGCAATCTCTGTTTTAACCGTGTGTATTGAAAGAGAGAGTTGTAAGATTATTAAAGGTGAACTAACACATCAATATCCATAATAGACACAATAATATTAATAGTACACTATAATAATACGTTTTTAAAAACAATCCTTCTTATCAAAAATGATGGTCTAAAAAAACCCAGCTTTTATCCCCGTCTCTTTTTGTTATATGAAGTTAGACAGTGTTGGGTATATTTCGAATCTGGGTTTACCTTAGTTTTGGTCACACCATCTTTTGTGAATATGTTCCAAGGGGGCACGAATAGAATCCCTTTGATTCGCATAATTTTAAAATTTGTAATCTTCTTTGGCATCAATTCTATTGGCATAATAATACGTTGACATAATATTTTTTGGCATACTGTTTAGATAGGCATTCATTTGGTTATATTTGATCAGTTTAATTTTATAGATTATGTTAGGTTATTATAGCTATAAAATTATGCCTATCGGTACATTTATGCAGAATTAATATTATGCGTAACAATCATTAGGATAAGTAAAAGTATGCCATGATAAATTATGACAAAATTTTATGCGAAATTCGAATTGCACTGACATGAGTATTCTTACGGGTATTTATGACATAGTATTTTTTTTGTATTTTAGACATTGTATCCTTATATTTGACATCGTTATTTGTAATCAATAATCATTTAAATGAATGAAGTTTTGATAATTTTATTACCTACTAGCTTCCCAGACAGACTTCGTTCTGTCAAACTCTCTGTTATTAGCCTGTAGTGGGAAAAGAAGTGTTGTTTTTACTATTTTCCACGCAATTTTTGTTTTTTTTCTCCATAAGAACCTTCCTTGTGCCTTAAGGAAAATATAAGAAAAAATTGCCGAATTAGTCGAGCCGTTCTCAAGTTTTGTGCTTAGCAACACATTTGGCGATTCACTTTTATTTATGTAGATAGATTATTGTAATTTTTACAAAATTCCATTGTTAAATTTGCATGCTGAAGTAAGTAGGCGAAATATGAAGAACTACAATTATTTAAGATCTGTTTATAATACCACATTTCAGGCAAATAAAGAATTATATTCTATTCGTATCAATAGTGATCTAAAACGAACACGTAGTCTGTAATGGAATTGCTCGCTTGATGTCATAATAACCTTTCTTTTATTTATTTTTGTCTTGAAGATCAAGGTTGTATATTAAATCTATAAATAAATTCGCTGGTATTAAATTGTCATGTTATTTCTTTGCTAAAAATACGTAAATAATACTTGAAACTGAACGCGTGGGTGTCGAAGACGAAATTTCAATATCTGTGCAGCCCAACGGAACCCACCCATACATGATCATAATATAACCTGATTATTATATTTGTTACTAGAACTTCAGACATGAAACTCTTTTTCCATTAGTTAGAGTCTAAAATCGGATGTCAATATATTTAAAAACTACGTGTATTGAACTATTGTATGAGTAATATTTTGAAATGATAAGGTTGTAATTGTGTTTTCGTTTTTTGAATTCGAAATTGGTCTCCATTTATAAGTCGGCCATTTTAGGTTATTATTATACAAGGTTATGTGTCTAAAAATAACTCTTTGTTTATTAAAGTACTAGCGGCCCGTCCCGGCTTCGTATGGGTGGACATTTTTACCGTTTTTGCAACATTTTTCATTTATGCTCCGCTCCTATTGGTCGTAACTTGATATTATAACCTTCCTCGATAAATGGACTATCCAACACAAAAATAATTTTTCAATTCCAACCAGTAGGTCCTGAGATTAGCGCGTTCAAACAAACAAACAAACTCTTCAGCTTTATAATATTAGTATAGATTCAGTCAAGGATGTATTGAAATCTCTCTGGATTGTCGTGTAGGTCTAGTGGTCGCAAACACGACAGCTGAGCATGGGGTCCTAAGTTCGGTCCCCAGGTCGGGCAAAGTGTTATTGGGTTTTTCCATTAAGAATTTCTCAGTAGCTGTC
This sequence comes from Amphipyra berbera, assembly GCA_910594945.2. Taxonomy (NCBI): domain Eukaryota; kingdom Metazoa; phylum Arthropoda; class Insecta; order Lepidoptera; family Noctuidae; genus Amphipyra; species Amphipyra berbera. The sequence continues at coordinate 14,460,514 of OU343145.1, forward strand.
CGGAGTCTGTATTTGTAACCGGTGAACTGCAATAGGCTCGCCCCTTATTACATGGGACTTAAACATAACTGGCGACACGAGGGTGTACTAAAACACCTCTGCCGAATCCTTCGGGGAATACAAAGCGAGATGTTATGTTATGTGTATAGAAATCTGATGAAGTGGAGCGTTGTAATTAGTTGAAAAGAAGGTTCTTGCAATATGCTGAGCTATGGTTTAGGATAAGATAGGACACCCAGGTTCTTACTTTGTTTTGAAATACTAACAGACAAAACCAATGTCCGGCTGATTGGTATTATCGTGCGTCGGGTTATTGAGCTTCACGATGACTGATGCATGCGTGCCGTCAGTTGGTGTCCCAACCAGGTGCTATGGCACTTTCCTCAAAAGGCCACTCCAGACGATGCCCTACAAGGTTACACTCGCATAGTTTTTACACCACAATGTCTGGACTTTAAAAGAGACCTTGATAAGTTTGTTTCGGCTTTTCTTCTCAGAGCTAGTCAGAAAGGAAATGCCGGCGCCATCTAGTGTTTGAAAAAAACATTACCTACATTGACTTTTAAAAGTATCTGTAACATATTTATTTACAGAAATAAAAATCATTTATCATCTTCATTTATATTTTTTAAATCCGTTTATACGTGCAGTCTATGGGTCAAATATACGCAGAAGACTCAATGCCCTACGCGTACAGTATAACAATGCCTTTAGAATGCTGATGCGGCTACCGAGACACTGTAGCGCTTCGGGCATGTTTTCCGATGCTCGTACCGACGGCTTTCATGCCATTCTCAGAAAGAGAGCTGCATCATTGCTGAGTCGGGTCCGAGGCAGTAGCAACGGCATTCTTAGCGTTGTGGCTAGCCGAACTGACTGTCCAATATTGTGGCAGTGTGTACAGATGCACGTCAAATAATGAATTAGATTTATTATTATTGTTTACTACCATATTTCTAAGTATTACTAACAAAAATATGGATTGATGATCTGAATTAAACATTAAATAAATATTATCAACAACCTATCTAAGTATTGCCGTACTAGAGATACAAAGACTCTACGGTGCTTTTGTCAATTTTCTATCTCTGGTAGGGTATACCGCCGATAGATAGATTATGGGTAATGGGTATCGACCGTAAATGGAACATGTCATTGTTCGAAATAGCTTAGGCCGCCAATACACTTGTAAGTTGCTTCCGTAAAATGTATGTAAGTGACTTATGACAATTAATTCGTCTTTACAAATCAGTCGATAAACTACTTACAAGAGAGTTTACATTTTCAAATGTTATCGGTAGCTGGTAACACTGGACAATGTTGATATAGGGGGGTAGTCATCAAGATGAATCAACGTACCCGAAGTTATAAAAACAGTGGTCATTCGACGGAGCAGAGGATTCTATGTCGAACAGCTGAAGAAGTCTGACTTTTTAAATTTGATTAGCTTGCCCATATTTTCTGTTCTTGTGTCAATTATTATATTGTGTTATATTGTAAATTAGCTTCTGTAAATAACCACTAACCTAAATATAAGTACTCTCAGTGGTGGAGAGTCTATGTTGGTTTCATTTACTTTATTTACCATGCTCCCAATCCTGACATACCGATATTAGCTAAAACTGTAATGATAGATTCACCCCTACACGATTCTGTTGAATGTCTTTTACACATCTTAGGTACGTTAATTACGTAAGGGACTTACGTGAGGAAAAGTTGCAGGTGTAAAGCCAACCTTATATCGTTGGGATTGACTTATTTATTGATTGCTACATGTAGTATAATCGCCGGCACTTAACTTGGCAAAGTTTTGTCGTAGTGCGAGTAAGTTTGCGCATGTACACTTAGTGCAACAAATTTTTTTTGACTTTTATTGCTTGTCATAATTCTATGGTTCTTCATCATCTCCCTGCCCTTATCCCACAATAGGTGGGGTCGGCACAAAATGTATTTCATAAATCCATGTTGTTAGAGGTTTTGGCGTATTGTTTTATGATCGGCCGCCTGCCTGACATCAACCCTCCTTGGGAATACTCGTTGCGCCGTCGCGCGGGTGACTCAATGTGCTTGCTGATATTACGCACTGGGTCCCAAAATGATATGCTTGTCAATCTTATTGCCGACAACTAAGCAGACTGTGTTCTTCTTGGTGGAGTATACTTGAAGATGCGTGGCTACAATTTCTCGAGTAAATTACGCAACGGAAGATCGGCGACGTCATTATATGGTTATTACCATAATTTATTTTTAAACATGTGTGTTTCGAAGAGCGAGATAAAGGAGAGGAATTCTCTTCTCTACTCTTGCCAAGTTACGTGCCGGCGACTATACTTATCTATACTAAACGAGAAGCTTGCGTGCCAAGTCAATACTGTTTGCGACTTTACCTTTAAAGAAAAAAAACCTTGCACCATTCTTATCAAAACCTTAACAATGCTAACTCATTGTAAAAAGGGTAATTACTACATTAACTTGTTTCACACAAAAAAGAAAGTAGGGAAACATTTGAAATCTTTATCACCTGTCAAATCTGACGTTTCGGCAGCCATTGTGTGGCATTACTGGCCAATAGCGGCGCCCGCTTTGAATTTGGAATGTTTTCTTTTTCGAATTCAACTGTCCATTGTTTTCGTTTAGTATCTTTTTAACGATCTGTTTTTTAGTTAAGTTGTGAGCGGTGCAGTCGACGTTGTATTGGGAACAGGCTGACGAAATTGGGTATATTTTTGTTAATATTTGTAATGATTTGTAAGAGGGGCTCGTGGCTTATTACCAACCGCGCGCATCATGCGATTTGCGAGGTTAAGCTGCGCTTGCCACGGTCAGTCCGTGGATGGGTGACCGTTCGTTACACATCCGAGACCCCTCCGTGCTTCGGAGAGCACGTTGAACAGTCGGTCTCGGGTTTCATACGAATACCTATGACAGTCGTTACGGGAAGTCAGAAGCCCGAAAGTCTGACAACTGGGATATCGGCATTGCCCAGTAACTGGATTGCGGAGGTCTGATGGCAGTCGCTCCGTGTATAATACTGGTATTCAGCCGCATCTGGTTAGACTGGAAGCTGACCCCAACATATATGGGAAAAAGCTAGGCAGAACATTTGTAATGATTTGTACTGAATATTTATGTACAATACGGGAATGAAAGGGTTCGTCAGTTTTCAAATTCATTCCTTTCCCACATCGCGGGCACATGTTACACATGTTTAATTATTTGGCAGTAAAGATCAAAATTGCCTCTTGCGTCCATATGACGTGGTAGGAGCTTTGTTGTAGAAATCATGACATCAATGAAATCGATGATTAAATAAATTGACATAACTGGTGTCCGTCACCTTGCCACCATAATATCCTGTCAAAAAATACTTGTGATTTCATTTCTATAATGTTGGCAATACCTACGTAGTCGGTAAAATAGGTTGCTTTTTGCACTGTGCATGCATAAATAGCCCTTAAGGTGTACAACCTTTTCATTTCCCTACTGTACATACTGAAAAATGAGTGGGAGATACTAATCAAAGATTTTAACAGAGATTAGGAATGTTATCGGTAGCTGGTAACACTGGACAATGTTGACAAAGGAAGGTAATCGTCAAGATGAATCAACGTACCCGAAGTTATAAAAACAGAGTTCATTCGACGGAGCAGAGGATTCCATGTCGAACAGCCGAAGAAGTCTGACCTTTTATATCTGAGTAGCTTGTCCTTATTTTCTGATCTTGTGTAAATTATATGTGAACTATACTGGCCTGCAAAAATAAGTACTACACTTTTAATGATATTTACTTTTAAAGTGTGATACTTATTTTTGCAGGCCAGTGTAGCTTCTGTAACTAACCACTAACCTAAATATAAGTACTCTCAGTGGTTGAGAGTCTATGTTGGTTTCATTTACTTTATTTACCATACCCGCAATCCTGACATACTGATATTAGCTATAACTATAATGATGATTCACCACTACACGATTCTGTTGTATTTATTTTACAGGAAGTAAAAGAACTAAAATCGAAAAGAGCTTTGTGGAAAAATAATGCATTTGCTTGCTTGTAGTAGATGCATGTTACCTGTCACCCATTACTATTTTTAACCGACTTCCAAAAAAGGAGGAGGTTCTCAATTCGTCTGTATGTTCTTTTTTTTGTATTTTTTTTAATGTTTGTTACCTCATAACTCCGCCATTTATAAACCGATTTAGATAAAAAAAAAAAATTTGAAAGGATATACTTCCAGATTGGTCCCATTTAAATTTGGTGAAGATCTGATGAAGAACTTCGGAGATAGGCAATAGAACTCCTCAATGACGAACAGTACGCATAATGTGATGGTGTGATTATGTTACGAGCAGCGTCTTTAGTAGGTCCAACCATATTTTAATTAAGGCCACTAAAACGAAAAAAATAAAAAACCTTTTAACAAAAATAAAACCGCCTTCAAAAAAACGATGAAAAGAATAAAATAATTACCATAATATTTTAAAATTAACAGTTTCAGAAGTCGGTGCCTTCAATTTGGTTCAGCGGTGGATTAGCACCGACTTCTGAAACTGTTAATTTTATAATATTATGGTAATAATTTTATTCTTTTCATCGTTTTTTTGAAGTCGGTTTTATTTTTGTTAAAATGTTTTTTGTCATTCATAGACACTACCTTCTGCTTATCCCTATAGAAATTCTACTTTAAACAATTTTGCTTCATCATAAAAATATAATGTAGATTATATTTTAACTAATCTGTGTGTCTAGTGGTGACAAGTGCGACTGCTGATCATGAGGTCGTGGGTTCGATCCCCAGGTCGGGCAGTGTTATTGAGTTTTCTGTATGGAATTCCTCAGTAGCAGCCCGGTGTTTGGATTTGTGCCCGGTTCATGTCAATAGGCTCGCCCCTTATTACATGGGACTTAAAAACATAACGGCGAAATGAAGGTGTTACTATACACCTCTGCCCAACCCTTCGGGGAATATAGGCGTTATTATATTTTTATTCCAAAACACGTGTATATAAGAAATTTTAAGGTACATCAAATCCTTATGAGCCTCTTCACGTCCAGTCATATTAAGGACACCAAACTTCAAAGAAGGACAGCAGACAATCTTCCCATTAGACCAATTTCATCAAAATCACCACCATTACACCGAAAATCATTCAATATTTCTACCAAAATAAAATGGGACTAACAAAATACAATACATTTTTTTTTTAAAGAACTCTATTTCACATTTTGATCGTACAAAATTAGCCATGACAACGAAAAGAGGTCTAATTTTGAGTTAAAAAGTATTGTGAGAGCTAAAAGCTTTTTGTGCACACTCACCCTTCAGAGGAAATGCGGGGCAATTTTAAATTGTAGGTACAGTCGCCTACAGTCACGGCTACAAGGTCCTACTCCGAAAATACGAAGTTTCGGCTGCTGGATCGCACTTTTCCCAACCACAATATTGTATTTGACATTTGAACGTAGTTCAGCAGAAAGGACTCAACCCACATAGAGTCACTTTTGAGTTATTGACGTTTTAAGTTCAGAGTGGTTTTCTTCAGTGATGCTGTATTCAGATTTTGTTACGTAATTACACATCCTTGGTAAAATCGGTGGTTGATGGTTATATTGTGTATTTCTGGACGTATTTAGCAAAATATAGGTTTGGATGATTTAAGCAGCTTGGGTCTTTATAGGTAATAAAAAGAATATACCTACCTAATATGTGGTTTGGTTCCCTGTCACAAAAATCGTATTTCCTTTATTTCTTGGATTTTTTTTGCTGAATGAAAGGCCTTACCTAGGAATTACCTTATAGACCATTTTGGTACCAATAACTCATTTTTGTCATTTTTGTGGATTGAGTCATTTCTGCTAAACTACGTCCATTTTGTCTTTCCTTCAACCTATTCCCAAATGTTAGTTGACATCTAGTAGTTCGTTGTTTGACAATACTTTCATCGTATATTTATAAGTTCGATGTCCGCCGTTGTTTCGATTAGATCCGAAACATCGACGTTCATTTTTCAGAGTAGGCCTGTTGCTAAATTGCGTCAGGTATTCCTCTTATTTTGATCGCAGAGTAGAAAAATGATGGTCATATCAGAATATGATGACATTCTGTTGAAAATTATTTGAGAAAAGTTTACTTTCATTCTATCCTTTCCAGATTTATTGAGAGATTTTACTTTACGAAGAACTGCTAAGCTTATTAACAAACTCTATTATTTCTTTCATCAAGCTTTGTTAACAAGTTTACAAGGCGAGTGTGGATGGAATAGTTGGAAGTGGCCGACCTCGGCGAACGTACCACGAACAATTAGTGAGCGTTCTCAAAAAAGGCCAGGTTGGTAGCACCCTAAACCGACGAGCATGCATGAGAAGGTTAATGAATGTAGATGAAGCGAAAAGAGTGTGTCAGGATCGTAGAAGCTGGAAATCCATAGTCTCTGTCTACCCCAATGGGAAACAGGCGTGATAGTAGGTATGTATGCATGGAGTTGTATTGAAGTAAGTGCTCGTTTTGGTAAAACTTCCAAAAGTCGTTTTGATGCGCCTGCGCAGATGTGTCCATATTTGAAAGTCAGATGCTGAAGTCAACTACGGCAATTTAACTAACTAAACTATCTTCAAAACTATAACACACGTTTTCAAATTCAAACTCATCTATTCAAAAATGTTAACCAAATATATCCTCCGACTGTACATTCTCACCCTTGATGAGGCCGACAATATTTTGACAGGCGATTTTTGGGGTACCGCGCGTCACGTTAAAAGCTTTTTTTTTTGAGAAACGAAGGCAAAAACAAACTCACAACAGTTTTGCATAAGGCGAGTTACAATTTTTTTAACTGATACCTAGAGGTAATTGGCCCTTGACTGGTAAATGGCCCTCAAATTAGACCCCTTGGCATGATATGAAATTTTATGATAAATTCGTATCATCATGCTTGTTTTAGTATGTCGTACAAATAGGTTGAGACAGTCTGTTATCGGTAGTAGTAACACTGGACAACGTTCATAAAGAAGGGTAGTCGTCAAGATGAATCAACGTACCCGAAGTTATAAAAACAGTGGTCTTTCGACGGAGCAGGGGATTCTATGTCGAAGAGCTGAAGAAGTCTAACTTTTTATATCTGACTAGCGGCCCGTCCCGGCTTCGCACGAGTGGACACTTTTCCCGTTTTTGCAACATTTTTCATTTATGCTCCGCTCCTATTGATCGTAGCGTGATTTTGTATAGCCTATAACCTTCCTCGATGAATGGACTATCCAACACAAAAATAGTTTTTCAATTCCAACCAGTAGTTCCAGAGATTAGCGCGTTCAAACAAACAAACAAACTCTTCAGCTTTATAATATTAGTATAGATTTGCTTGTCCTTATTTTCTGATCTTGTGTAAATTATTATACTGTGAACTAGCTTCTGTAACTAACCACTGACCCAAATATAAGTACTCTCAGTGGTGGAGAGTCTATGTTGGTTTCATTTACTTTATTTACCATGCTCGCAATCCTGACAGACCGATATTAGCTATAACTGTAGTGATAGATTCACCCGTACACGTTTCTCTAATATGTCTTTTACAAGTCTGGACTTCAAGTCAATGGGAAAAAACATTATTGAACTTTCTTAACTACCTCGTTGGTCTAGTGGTGGCAAGCGCGACTGCTGACCGCGAGGTCCTGGTTTCGATCCCCAGGTCGAGCAAAGTGTTATTGGGTTTTTCCGTGTGGAATTCCTTAGTAGCAGTAGTTTGGATTTGTGCCCGGCTGATGGCAATAAGCTCGCCCCCTATTACATGGGACTTAAAAATAACGGTGAAATGAGGGTGTTACTGTACACCTCTGCCCAACCCTTCGAGGAATACAGGCGTGATGTAATGTTATGTTCACACAATAAGAAAGTTAGTAAGCATTTAAAATCTTTATCACCTGTCAAATCTGACGTTTCGGCAGCCATTGTGTTGCATTACTGACCAATGGCGTCGCGGCGCGCCCGCTTTGAATATCGAATGTTTTCTTTTTCGTCTATTGTTTTCGGCATGTATTTTTTTAATGATCTATTTTTAAACTGTGGCTTTTAAAGGCATTTTAGAACTGTGTGACCCATTCGGATGCATGTCTCTGTAATATATTTATTTACAAGGTATAGTCAGAGTCTGTTAAATACATGCAAGAGATCCTTGTAGGGGTGAATCTAACATTACAGTTATAGCTAATATCGGTATGTCAGGATTGCGAGCATGGTAAATAAAGTAAATGAAACCAACATAGACTCTCCACCACTGAGAGAACTTTTAATTGTGATTAGTTACAGAAGGTAGTTCACAATATATCACAATATTATAATTTACACAAGATCAGAAATTAAGGACAAGCAAATCAGATATAAATGGTCAGACTTCTTCGGCTGTTCGACATAGAATCCTCTGCTCCGTCGAATGACCACTGTTTTTATAACTTCGGGTACGTTGATTCATCTTGACGATTACCCTCCTTTATCAACACTGTCCAGTGTTACTCTGCGGTACATGAGCATTAGCACGACTGATGAAAGACAATCTGTGATTATCCACGCTTGCTTGGGGTAGTGGTTACTTGCAATGCCTCGTTCTTAGCATAGAACCTATGCTAAGAGTCAGGCCTATGCTGTAGCAGGCCACAGCAGGACATAGGCCCGTATCCTGCTGTTCATGATCCTACCTTTTATTGTACTCCCGGCTTGGCGTGGAAATTGAGCATGTTAATGAATAATATTAACCGATCCTATATTGTTTGTAGATCATCGAGGATCGTGAGAACTCAATTACGAAGCATATTGTGAAACTACCCTTAAGTTTAGGGGTGAAACGACGGGTAAGTTGCTCCACTTGTGTTATGGTTTGTAAATTTGTAGCTAATTAATTTAATATTAACTTTACTAAATAATTGATTCATTCTTTATTTCTTTATGCTGGCAACAATTTCATTTTAAAAACTAAATGACGGTTGATTCTGCCGGAGGAGATAACGTTTTGGTCGGTGACACATTCTGTTACGAGCATCGGTTGGAAGCAGTCGACAAATTGTTATACCGTGAAATAAAAGCAATTTAATTTCTACATCAAGTTTCATTGGTCTACAATCCGTGTAATCTGATATATAGGTGGTATATCCTATATATCAGAAGTGGGATAACGCAACTAACTTCAAACGTAAGTACACGCCTAATTATTGGCTCCTATTGTATAGAATGATTTTATATGCAGATGTACCGTCAGTTAGGACAGGTCAACTCGAAACTGCTATGGCACTTTCCTCAAAAGACCATTCCAAGCGTTGCCCTACATCGTTTCACTCGCATAGTTTGTATACTACAATGTCTGGACTTTATCTGGACTATTGTCTGGACTGGCAAAATAGGTTTTTGTATTATAGTTATTATTTTAATAATATCGCTTTACAATACTTCATTCCAAACTGTAAAGTATGAGCATCATGCAGCTATTAGTGATACGCTTATAATCATATCATATTACTGCCTATTGTCTGGTAATATGAGTCTGTCATGCTCACTTAAATGTCTTGCTGATGGTGGCGTTGTTTATCCGGTCGTTGAGTTCCCTATAATATGGTTGAGCTGACCGATGCGGATGTGCACGTCATGCTCGTGAACGGGTGCCGTCTGTCGGGACTGGTCAGCTCTTAACTGCTATGGCAATCATAGAAGGCATATTTTTCTATTTGTTACTCTTATGTGAGTTTATTTGTTACATTAACCTGCATTATTCTCATTCTATTTCTCACACTACTGTAATGGAATTGTAATGAACTACTATTTTAAAAAGAGTATTCATGGAGTTTCTTGCCGGCTCTTCTCCATAGAACCTACCTTTTGGAACCGTGCACCTAGTCGTGACGTTTTAAAAGTGCCTGAAATCTGGTCTATTTGAAATAAAAAACTTTGACTTGACTTTGACTTTGACTTATGTTGTATTTCTTTGTTTCAATGATCAATCTATGATTAAGTTAGCTAACCAACAGTTTAATGGTAGTAAAGGTTCTTGATATTCTTTCATTATTTTAACTGCACATACAATTTACTGGGTAAATTATATCTTAACGACCTGTGTCCAAAACCAAGGTCATTAGATTTATACTCCTTCCCACCACTTATTATACCTATTTTAAAATAAATTTAGATTTTATAAAAAAAAAAAAAAAAAAAAAAAAATGGGTCCTGACCTGAAGGTCATAATATGACCTTTCATTTTCTGGTAAGATGTTAGCATGCTACTTGCTGCGGGGTTTTATAAAGGGTGGAGAAAATTCGCTTATTTTTTGTCTAAGATGCATAGTTTTCGAGATATGCACGTGTTCTTTTATCGACTACTCTTTTTTTTTTTCGTGTCTGTATCTGTAACAGTTATTTAACATTATCTTTCTTTGCGTTTGCTATGCGACGCAATCCTTTTCAGACAATGGACGAACCGGGCCGCCGGAGTCGGGCCCTAGACCGAATCAGTCGTAGGCGTGAAACACCTGTTCTTCATTCTGTATCTCGGAGTCGTAGCCGTGCCCGGATTCGCAGCCCTAGTCTCCGCGAACAAGACCGGGATCAAGAACGAGGCCTCGAGCGAGTTGAGATGCTGGAACGTGAACTGCAACGAGAACGCGAACGACTCCTTGGAGAAGAAAAGCGTCGCCGTACATCATCGCGTCCAGCCAGCGAGTTTCGTGAAGGGAGTCGCCGCTACTCATCGCGCCGAAAAGAGGATGAACATCGTGCACAGCGGCATCGAGCGTGCCGCCCAGAACCACGTGCTGACGCGGGACAGTCTAAAAGGTCACGTAGCCCTTCATTTTCTAAAAGAGATGTAGTTGATATTTTAAAATATATGAGAAATGGTCTAACGTCACAGTCGCCTTCCAAAAGTACACATTCTCAAAAAATTGATTATAAAAATATTCTACCAAATTTTGACCCGTCCGCTAAGACACAACGAGTTGATGTCTGGATAAAGAAAGTAAACGAGTGTGCTTCTGTGTACGGCTGGGACGATAGAACCACGACTTTTGCTATGCAGAAGCTTCAAGGTCTGGCAAAAACTTGGTACGAGGGCCTTAATTCGATTCTTTTCACTTGGGAAGAATGGCAGCATAAGTTATTAAATGCATTTCCTTTTGAACAAAACTATGGCCAGGCCTTGGAGGAGATGCTAAAAAGAAAAAGTAAATTTCATGAGCCCATAGAGGTTTATTATTATGAAAAATTAACACTTCTCAACCGATGCGATATTGATGGGAATCGCGCTGTAGACTGCATTATTCACGGTTTAAGCGATCGAACTTTAAGATCCGGTGCACTCGCATTGCGTTGCTCTAACCCCGATCAGCTCTTACAATATTTAATTAGTAATAAAGATCCAAACCAACAGTTAGTTGACCGAACCCCTTTCAAAACAAAGAGTTCTAAAGGGTTTAATGTTGGTCACAATTCGAAACTGAAATCAGGCGCGAAGCCCGGTTCTAACATTGGCTGTTATAACTGTAAAGAGGTAGGACACAGTTTCTTATACTGTCCAAAGCCTATCGTAAAATGCTCTAAGTGTGCTAAAGTCGGGCACACATCTGAAAATTGCCGTGTAAAGCTAGACGACAAGTCAGTTAAAACAGCTAGCGTACAAAAAACAATGTGCATTGACTCTATTAGTATACAAAATAGTTTAAATCCAAATGCAAAATTTATCAAGGAAGTGAGAGTTAATGGCGTTCTTTTCGCAGCCTTTGTGGATTTTGGTAGTGACGTCACTATTATAAAGAAGTCTGTTGCCGATTGTCTAGGATTGTCTCACAACAATGTCCAATCGGGAATGAAAGGCTTTGGCAACAGTATAGTGCAGTCATTAGGGGAGTTGTCACTCGATATAACCGTCGATGAAGTTAATGCAAATGTTTTGTGTAAGGTTGTGAACGACGAATTGTTGGATAAGCCGGTATTAATAGGGCAGTCTTACACAGAGCAGCCTCACATTATCGCTTTTAAAAATGTGAATAAGTTGCAATTTCTAGATATTGGCAATGAATTGCCACCATCTGAAGTAACTGACTGTAATGAACGCTCATTTAAAATTCAATCGGTTAGTATCTTAGAGCTCTATGGCCCCGCGACTGTAAGAGCTCAGATTGAATCTTCGTTTACTGGTAGTGTTTTGGTCAAAAATAGTGTCGCTGGAGAACCTAATAGGCAATATTATGTTTTCGGAGGTCTTTATCATGTAAGAAGCGGTCGTATTGATATAACAGTGACTCCATGTTCAAGTTTTTGTCGGATTTCAAAACAATCATGTTTCTGTCGTGCAGATCGAGTTGATTTCGTTAATAAGGTTATTGAGGCACCGTCGTTAGAAATATCAACTACGGGTAGTAATGAATTTAATGAGGATCAGGTTCGTGTCGGTGATCAAGTGTCCGTTTATGATAGACAGCGTCTTATGGGTTTATTAAAAAGATACAAACATTGTTTTGCCACTTCCCTTAAGGATTTAGGATGCACCAATATCACGGAAATGCACATAGAATTAAATAGTAAGCGTCCTATAGTATATCGCCCATACAGATTGTCTCATCACGAGCGGGAGAAAGTACGCTCCATGATAGCCGAAATGTTAGATGCCGGAATAGTTAAAGAGTCCGTGTCAGAGTATGCAAGTCCAATTTTGCTCGTTCGTAAGAAAGATGGGTCGTTGAGGATGTGCGTTGATTACCGAATGCTAAATTCGGTAACGGTAAAGGAGAGATACCCTATGCCCATCATCGAAGACGAGATATCTCGTCTAACGGGTCAAGCTTGCTTTATAACACTTGATCTTGCCTCAGGCTACTATCAAGTGCCTATTTCCGAGCGAAGCAAAAGTTTCACCTCGTTCGTCACGCCAGATGGCCAGTACGAATTCAATCGAATGCCGTTTGGTCTGGCGAACGCACCAGCCGTATTCCAGCGAATGATGAATACGCTGCTGGGATCAACCCGTTTCGGAAATGCTACTGCATACATAGATGATATTCTAATCTCGGGCAAACATTCCGCAGAATGTCTAGAACGTCTCGAAGAAGTACTGCAGCTGATGGAGAAGGCAAACCTCACTTTGAACCTCGCTAAATGTAACTTTCTTAGTGACAAGATCAATTACCTTGGGTACGAGATTAGCGCCGCTGGTGTCAGGCCAGGTGAAGGAAAAATTATAAGTGTACAGGATTTTCCACGTCCTGAAAACGTACACAACATTCGGCAATTTTTAGGTTTAGCTAGCTATTTCCGCAAGTTCATTAAAGATTTCGCCCATTTAGCCTCGCCTCTCAGCAAACTTTTGAAGAAAGGTGCAGCTTTGGAGTGGAGTGATAGCCAGCAGCAGGCTTTCGAAAGTCTCAAGTCCAGATTGATAGTTAGACCTATTCTCGCGATTTATGATCCTGCGGCAGAAACCGAGCTACACACTGATGCCAGCAGGGTTGGTATTGGTGGCATTCTTCTTCAGCGTGTGGTAGGAAGTGAACCTTTTCGCCCAGTGGCTTATTATAGTAGGCAAACTTCGCCGGAGGAAAAGAATTTCCACTCTTATGAGTTGGAAACATTAGCCGTAGTATTTTCTCTGCGAAAGTTTCGAGTTTATTTGCTAGGCAAACAATTTAAGATCATTACTGACTGCAGCGCGTTGCGTTCTACGTTTTTGAAACGAGACCTTATCCCGAGGATTGCACGTTGGTGGTTGACATTGCAAGAATTTGATTGTTCCATCGAATATCGAGCAGGCACGAAAATGGGTCACGTCGATGCATTGTCCCGAAACCCTATTGCTGACGTTGTGGAACCTGTTGTTGATCAGTTCCCGACTGTAATGTCAATTACTGACGACGATTGGCTGCAAACGCTCCAACTTGGAGACACAGAATTGAGTAGGATCAGGAATATTTTGAGTAGCGGCCTTGATGAGAAAGGTCTCAACTATATACGTGAAAATTATGTTCTAAAAGACGGAAAGTTATTTCGTTGTATCGGTGGTGATAAGGAAAATATTCGATGGGTGGTGCCGAAAGGTGCAAGGTGGCAACTCTGTCGTATGAACCACGATGACATTGGACACTTTGGCACCGAAAAAACCTTGGAAAGAATTAAGAAAAACTATTGGTTTGCCAAAATGTCCAAGTTCGTAAAAAAATACGTGAACGCCTGCATCGAATGTGCTTACGCGAAAAATAATTCGAATACGCGCGAGGGTCACCTCCATCCTATCACAAAGATAGAGGTGCCGTTTCATACTCTTCACGTTGATCACCTTGGGCCTTTCGTAAAATCTAATAGGGGTCAAACTCACCTTCTTGTAGTCGTGGACGGATTCACGAAATTTTGTTTCGTGAAACCTGTCAGAAACACGAACACCCAAAATGTTATTAAGATTTTGGAGGATATATTTTACACCTTTAGGATCCCTGACCGACTTGTGAGTGATCGGGGTAGTTGCTTTACTTCTAACGCATTCAAAAGATTTGCCCTTGACAAAGGTTTCAAGCATATATTAAATACTGTAGCTAGCCCCAGGTCTAATGGTCAAGTGGAACGGTATAATCGTACCATTCTTGACTCACTCAAAACATTTAATGTAAAATATGACGAAAAAGATTGGGACAGTCACTTGGGAAAGGTTCAGTGGGGACTCAACAACACTATCCAGAAGTCTACGGGCAGGACCCCTTCGGAGGTGTTGTTTGGTACCTGCATGAATGTAGAAATAAATCCCATTATGAATGAAATCGCTGAAGAAACACGTGAAAATAGCGACCGATCTGACATACGTCATGAAGTTAAAGATAAGATAGATAGGGAACAGGTTAGGCAAAAACAGAAATATGATGAAGGAAGAAAGCCAGCAGTAGTTTATAAAGTAGATGATTTAGTGAAAATAACCAAAACGTGTTTTAAAAATGATGGGCAAAGTAAAAAACTTATGCCCACATATGTAGGACCATATCGCGTTGTTGAAGTTTTAGGAAAAGATCGGTATAAGGTAGCTCCTGTTCCGGGTTTAGGTTGCACACAAAATAAGCGGCCAACTATAGTAGCAGCGGATCGTATGAGGCCTTGGATTCACATAGCTGCGTTAAAAGTGAACGAAAATGATTCTGACATAAACACTTTAGAAGAAAGCGACTAACAATTCGATCGTCTTTCTAACTTTAACCTTGTTGGTTATGAGAGGCTTGTAACTACATACCTGTTTTCTGTATTTTTTCAGATCAAACACGACAATCGATCGGTTTGTGTTTTGATAGAACTATGCCGAGGGCAATTGAGAAGGCGCTTTCAAAGGTAATCGATCGTCCTTTGCGCGTTTTATTGGGCGATCAAGCACGTAACTGAATCGATCAGTTCGTGTCTTGAGCGTACAATGCCAGAACAAGCTATCTCGGTGCACAGTCACAAGTAATCGATCGTCTTGTGTACTCTAGTTGGTACAGGTGCCGCAGTGGGGCTTGTAGTTTTGGCATTAAAGGCTTTGTCATTCTCTCTATGGTTGGTAACCCAAAATAATCGATCGTTTGGGCCCAATATTGATTATCATTTTTGCAGTTAACCGGAATTTGATTTGTTCGGTTGAGAAATGTAATTTCTCTTTGTTGTTCTCTATTATAACTGCAAATTAAGTCTAAGTTCTGTAAACAGTAAATTATTGTTTTGATATTATATAAATTAAAGCAATTCAAGATAGATTAAATTTTGTTCTTAAAATGTTTAACACTGTAACATTAAGACTGTTTAAAACGCAAGGTTTACAGAATAAAAGAAATATTGTCGTAAATATTAATCACTTGTTGCAAATACTTACTGTCGTAATTGTTTAATATCTAGGTAAAAGTTTCTATTAGATGTTTTCTATATATTTGTATAATTATCATTAATAGCATTGTTTTTCTTTGCAAAAGTAGTCTTTAGCGAACTAAGTAAGGTTTTATTTTAAATTTATTTATTGTCATGTTGTTAAGACTGTGTTACTGACCAAGAATACGATTGTTAGGGTTCCACCTGGGGCCGTGTGCGGGGACGCACACGTTGTCAGGATGGTCGATTGTTAGGGTTTGTAAATTTGTAGCTAATTAATTTAATATTAACTTTACTAAATAATTGATTCATTCTTTATTTCTTTATGCTGGCAACAATTTCATTTTAAAAACTAAATGACGGTTGATTCTGCCGGAGGAGATAACGTTTTGGTCGGTGACACATTCTGTTACGAGCATCGGTTGGAAGCAGTCGACAAATTGTTATACCGTGAAATAAAAGCAATTTAATTTCTACATCAAGTTTCATTGGTCTACAATCCGTGTAATCTCATATATAGGTGGTATATCCTATACTTGGAATCTTCTTGGTTTTTTTTTGTTCGTTTCCAATGACTCCGATAAAATATAAATATTTTAAATGCAGATATTTCTATTCGGAATAAAATCATTAAATCATTAATCGCTTATTAAGTATTTTTTAAACTATAATATTGATGAGTCAATTAATATGTGTAATAAAGTTATTTCTTTCTCTAACTAAGAATAAAATCTTTTTAAATCTATACAGAGTGTAAAAATAGTTTAACGAAGCCGAAGTCTATGCGTACTGTACATAAAACTAAGTAACTATACTAAGTAACTGTACTATATACTTTTGTTAATTCAGTTTTTTTCTGTAGATGTAAGTGTTCCATGTTTTAAATAAATAAATAAATAAGTAACATACAGCAAAAATAATTGCTGAGTAACTACCTACTTTTATTTCTTGGTTTTAAAAAACAACTTTTAATTTTAGCGCGCATAGGAAGCGCGCGCGCGGCAGGCTGTGCCTACGTTTCAAATATGTAGGCATAATAACATTTAAACTTAATTTTTGTGAAAAACGTACTAAAGTATGCTGACCTTCAATAACCAGTCGGTTCCCAGGTATGGCCCAATAAAAAAAATCTTCTTAATGATGGGAAGAATACATAGCTCTCGGCTTCGTTAAGGGTATTTTTGCACTCGATAATATATATAAAATATATAAAAATGTATCCCTATTTCCCTTGGTCACGCCATAACTTGAGAACGGGTTTACCGATTGAAGTCATATTTACACAATATGTTTGTTTTGTCAAGACAATGGTTCGTAGCTATGCTAGGCTTCGATAGGTGGCGCTGTAGTCAAATTATTTACGCAGACACAGCCGCGGTAGAATAGCTACCTACTAAACAATCATTTACAAAATCTTTAATCAAAAACATAACATCACGCCTGTATTCCCCGAAAGATTGGGCAGAGGTGTATAGTAACACCCTCATTTCGCCGTTATGTTTAAGTCCCATGTAATAGGGAGCGAGCCTATTGCCTCAACAGTTCACAAAACCAAACCCCGGGCTGCTACTACGGGATTCCACACGGAAAACCCCAATAACAGGTTACCTGACTTGGGGATCGAATCCAGGACCTCACGATCAGCAGTCGCGCTTGCCACCACAAGACCAACAAGGTAGTCTAATCAAAAATAAAATAATTATAATCTATAACAGAGCATATTACCCGTCATAACACACCATGTCGTATCGTCACCGTATCGGATCTACCGGGCGTGTGGGAATTGCCGCTGGAACGAATCGGACACGCGTCGTGACTGTGACGTTGAAACAGACGAACTAACGAACTTCTATTGAATGCTAAATTGAGAAGAGTGATATTTAGTTCAAATAAATAAAAAATATAGATACAAATAACTGCCTTGTTGGTCTAGTGATGGCAAGCGATACTGCTGATCTTAAGGTCCTGGGTTCGATCCCCAGGTCGGGCAGTGTTATTGGGTTTTTCCGTGTGGAGTTCCTCAGTAGCAGCCCGGAGTTTGGATTTGTGCCCGGTTGATGGCAATAGGCTCGCCCCCTATTACATGGGTTAACGGCTAAATGAGGGTGTTACTAAACACCTCTGCCCAACCTTTTGAGGAATACAGAGCGTGATGTTATGTTATGTAAAGGGCCGTCCATTAATCACGTGATGTTTTTTAGCATTTTTAACCTTCCCCCTCCCCTTTGGTGATACGTGGTGAGGATTAAGACTAACCCCCCCCCCCCGCCCCCACCTAAAATCACGTGTATTTTTTAGTACCTACAAAGAATCTTAAAATTTTTAGAATATTATCTTTAAATACAGATATTAAGTATAATCTAATTTTATTCTGAAATTAATGACCATAACAAAAATGTCTAGACAGAAAGGTTGCAGGTTGTTTTTGACTGGCATAAAAATAATATTAAAGGAATGGTGTAATCATGCAAAAAACATATATTGTACTAGTGCATGAACATATTTAATGTACATTGTCCTCGGACCACGAATTGGCAAGACTTTCTTCAACACTAACAACTGGATAAGCTTCTTGCAAGTCAGTTGATGGCACTGAGCTTTGTTGAAGATCAACGTTGGTTTCATCAAGCCACTCACTTCGTTCGTTGCCTGGCAACGGCGAGTCAAGGTCACACTACACGCTGCTTTTCGGGTTAGAAATCGAGCGTTTGACGAAAAAATAAATGCATGTGATATCTTACTACACCCCCCTCCCCCCTTGTGATGTTTCGTGATTTTTGCTAAACCTCCTCCCCCTTTCAAGCCTCACGTGATTAATGGACGGTCCCTAAGTTATATTTATTTGGGATGTATTTAAAAACATTTTAAAATAATGAAAATAACAACAAAAATGTTTTAGCCACGTTTCAAAAATAATGCTTTCCACAACAATATAATAGTTGCATTTTAATTTTAATACTTATTACATAGCGTAACTATAAAAATAATGTTTCGCACTATAATCAATCAGAAAGCATTTATTTCTGAACACACTCGTTAAACGAATGGTGGAAAGTGATCGGCGAATCGTTTCTGGCCTAAGAAAAATGCGTGTTCCTAGTTTCTGGCACTCGTCGGCCGCTGCCGAGGCAACAGTCGCTTCGCTCGCTCGGCTCATGCGTTGAGTGGTCAAAGTTCTAACATAACCTAACCAACCGTTCAGCTCTCTGTTGGTCATTTTATTTCTTATTGGGAGACTTTGAAGTTAGAAGTATTATAATTATAGTGCAAACTATCTATACTAATATTATAAACACGAAAGATTTGTATTTTTGTATGTAACGAATAAACTTAAAAACTACTGGACCGATTTCAAAAATTCTTTTGCCGTTAGAAAGCTACATTATCACTGAGTAACATAGGCTACGGGCGGAGCCGTGAGGACACAGCCAGTTACTTATAAAGTTGAAGTATTAAAATTAAAGTGCAAATTATTGATTTCAAAACTAGAGCTTTTTAAAGTGGGAACTATTATTGTTAAAGTTCATTTATACAGGGTGTAAACGAAATCATGTAATTCCTTCAAACCTCGTGATTTACTGCTGACATAGATAGAAACTGCACGGGATACTTATGAATACAATAAAAAAAAATTACAAGTAAACATTGTGTTCTTACCGCATTGCGCGGCTATCGCTCGCCGCGCGGTCATTTAACACGGGGCGCTATAATGCCTCACGCTAAGAACACAATGTTTATTTCTTGTATTTTTTTTATTGAATCCATAAGTATCCCATGCAGGGTTAATCTATGTCAGCAGTACATCACGAGGTTTGAAGGAATTACATGATTTGGTTTACATCCTGTATACATGTTATATCCCAATTTATTTCTATCATAATTCCACTTTCACACACAATTATTTCTAATTTTGTTTTAAGTTTAATTTCACACTTAGTTTTATGGTAAATTAAATTACTTAAGTATTTTATGCTTATTGTTCTGTGCAAAATTTAATTCGCCGATGGTTAATAATTACCGTGCATATATAAGACTATTAAATATGTTTTTAAGTTAGTTCTGTCCCACACATCTTTCGTAAGAGCGCACGAAATAAATTAAGGTAAGTAAAATATTTTTTTACACGCTTTATACAAGGTTAGTCGGAAAGGGGGTACTAACCCGAAAGGGTGTTAAAGTACCCATAATAATGGATAACTTTTGTTCTACAACTTTTCCCAAAAGTCAATAGTTCAAGAGAAATAGCTGTTCAAAGATTTCATAAAAAATACGCTTAAAAATACTATGATTAGCTGTTTTTACAATTTAGGTAATTTGGGGTCACAGATTAGAAAATAAATTTTCTGAATTCATAACTAAAGCAGGTATGTTTTTTTTTCTGAAAAAACTGAAATAAAAATCTATTTGCATGCAAATAAAAATTATCGAATTTTGAAATTCTAACACTTGCTTTAAAATAGTCACCAGTGATACTTTAGGTGGCCCGCGGCTTAGTACCCCCTTTCCGACTAACCTTGTATATTATTAGCCTCACTTGTAACTAACAATATAAAAAAAATCTTGGAAGTCAATTTTAACCTACTTCTAATTGTCATATCGAAATGAAACTGTGTGTATACCAATGTAGTTCAGAAAACAATACTATAATTTGGTATCTTAGAGCTGATCTGATGATGGAGTCAGGAGGAGTGGAACTCTTCAGTGGCTACTAGTAAACCCCTCGAGTTTCGGGTCATATGATTCGTTTTGATGAGTCCAATAGATTGCACTTGGTGTTCATGGGCTGATGATGGAGCCAAGAGGTGGATAGTAGAATTCTTCCTTATTAATATACATATAACTTTAAAAAATACTAACTAAGCCAACTTTATGTTTAACGTGGACTATTGAATTATTCTTGATTTCAGGATGTGGTTCCTGTGTCTCTTCTTCTCTCTGCTGTCTTCCAGTTACGGCCAGGATGTGCTTCATAATAACTCCATTTGGTTGAGGAATGAAAATCTAGTCATCAAGCTGGAAAAAGTTTCCGACAACCTGTAAGTCGTTTATTTGTGTTATTTTTGTGTCATAATGCTAGCCTTTTTTTTTCTTTTTCCGTTGGAAAATCCTCATGGATTTCCCTCGCCCGGGGAAGGCGAGGGGGTCTGCCGGACTCTTACCGGCTAAAAACCAACGGTGTTCCTTCTCCTGACCGTTCGGCCGGGGTCGCGGGATTCGCAAAAGCATGCACCGCAACCCCGGCAAGTCATAATACTAGCTTATCTAATCTACCAGTCTAATCCTAGGATATCGACATTGCCCAGTTACATACCCGAACGTTTACAACCCGAATCTCTTCACAGTTACAGTGAGTTCTTCTTCTGGGTAAGCTCACTTCATCGTAGACTTTGTCTACTAGAGTCAAGAGCTAACCCATCTCGTATGATCATTTCAGAGACTATTTAATTATTTTCCATTTCAGGCGTAGTTCAATAATTTTGCATAATAATGAGAACGACAAGAGAGCCTTCGCCGTCATTGCGGAGTTGGTCCTTTTGTACTTGAATGAAGACGATAATACCCCTTTGACCCTTGCAGCGAAAATTAAGGAAATCCTGACTGAACCCTCTGATGTCATTGCAGCAGATCCCAGGAAAGATATAGATGCATTGCGAGCTGTTCTTGGTCAAGTAAGAATATTATATTCAAGTTAAATCATTAAAAAAAGACGAATGCCTTCTTAGTCTAGTGATCGCAAGCACGACTGCTGAGCATATGGTTCTGGGTTCGATCCCCAGGTCGGGCAAAGTGTTACTGGGTTTTTCCATTAGGAATTTCTCAGTAGCAGCCCGGAGTCTGGATTTGTGCCCGGTTAATGGCAATAGGCTCGCCCCTATTACATGGGACTTAAACATAAATGGCGAAACGATTCAGGCATCCAGGCCAACGGCCTACCTAAGAGCCCGTTCACACAGCGGATCCGTTTTAACGGATCCGTCGGGACTGGATGTGTTGATCACATCTGTACCGACGGATCAGTTATCAAATGGCAGCTGCGCCGCATCTGGCAGGCAGGATAAGATAAAAATAACGGTTCCAGTATTTTTTACTGGATTCGGAATACTGTCGTGTGTGTGTACTCGCTCATACAACTACAGGCGCCATCACCAAAATAAAAACGGGTCTGCAAAAACGGGTCCTGTAAACAGTTTCTGTGTGAACTAGCTGTAACCTTAAGTGGTTACCGCCGCCTTTATACACCTGCAACACCAAGAGGATTGCTGACGTGTTGCCAAGCTATAAAGTCAAAGTCTCATATGCCTGTAATTTCACCTTTGAAAACAGAACACACCATTCTTGTCTGGCGGCAAAAATATGGATATGGCCCTCTACCTATATACAGTGTCCCTGGATAATGTGCATAAATGAAAAGGGGTGAAAATAGACCACAAAACATCGACAAAAAAAAAGAAAAAAAAATAAGTACTTTATATCTTTAAAAATCAAATTAAAAAAATCTGAAATTTGCAAATTTCTTCAAAGCAACGCGTTTTATAACTCGATGACTGGTTTTTAAGGGTTGCTTTTTATTTGATATGCAATAACAACTCTTCGTCATCATTATTGTTTTTATTTAAACGAAATTCATGCAATGAATAAAAGTTATTAATTATTAACCGACTTCCAAAAAATGGAGGAGGTTCTCAATTGGACTGTATGTTTTTTTTTTGTATGTTTGTTCCGCGATATCTTTGCTAATTGTGAACCGATTTTGATGATTCTTTTTTTGTTTGAAAAAGTATTATTTCGAAGTGGTCCCATTTGAATTTAGTGAAGATCTGATGAAGAACTTCGGAGATAGACAATCTGAAGTCGGTTTTATTTTTGTTAAAACAAAATTATTAATAAGAAAATTAACACATCGATATATTTTTTTTCCAATTTTTTTGTCGATATATTGTGGTCTGGTTAACCCATTTTAATTTGTGCACATTATCGAGGGACACACTGTATAATTGTTCGCTGTTTGAGTAATTTAGAGGCTCATACTTGGCTTGGCTTTTACGGGATAAAACAATCATCTTGATGCCTTTCCTCCATTTTTAGCCAATAAACGATATTAAACGCGCCTGCAAGCCATACACTACAGACATGGAATGTGTCAGCAGCCTCCAGTACTACCAGCAACAACAACAAAACAAGTGCTCCAATTATGAGAACCACAAGAACCTTCGAGGAGTTGTCGAGAATATAGCTCTAGATAAAGACTTTGTTAAGTTCTTGAAAGGAGCCTTAGATACGAGCAAAAGGGGAGACGATGACCTTGCTGTGGCTTACTTCTTTAACAGCTTGTATAATTATAAGGTTTTCTTTATACTACTCAGAGAGCACTACAAAAGCGCTCTTGTAGCCAACTATCCTTGTGTTAGGCCGGGACCTTATGATAAATAAACATGTTTTATTATAAATACTGTAGAATTCGCGACTGCGCCCATAAGGACCAGTTGTATATTACATGGTAATTGTATAAAAAAATTGGTATTTATAACATCTTCAATGTAATTTCGTTTGGTTGTAATACCTTCATTTATATGGACATATCACTTACAAATAAAAATAAATATTGGGACATATATAAATGAACTTTTAATATTATAGTTCTCACTTTAAAAGGTTTCTTCTTCTTCCCGCCCGGTCCCAAATTACTTGTGGTCGGCACAATAATGTTTTCCTCTACCATTCTTCCCTGTCAGCCGTCATATTATCATTTACTCCCTTATCTTTCATATCCTCCCTCACACAATCCATCCATCTTTTCTTTGGCCTCCCTCTTCCCCTCCATCCATCAACATTCACATTCATCGCTCTCTTAGTCACATCGTCATTCCACTTTAAAAGGCTCAAACTTTAAAATTAATAGTTTGAACTTCAACTTTAATAATATAGATTGCACTATAATTTTAATTCTTCTAACTTCAAAGTTTCTCGCAGTAAGAAATTACCAGTTTCAGTTCCCTTCAGTAACTCCAACAGTTGCAAATTGTTGGGGGCAAAGAGTTTCAAATCATCCATGTAAACGAGGTGGGATATTACCTGACCACATTTTCTCAACCGGTAGCCTAACCCCGAACCCTCCAGCAATGTGCTCAGAGGGTTCAAGGCTAAACAAAACCACAGCGGGCTCCAGACTATCGTTCTGGAATATACCTCGACCAATCCTTATTGGTTTTCCTCTCCCTTGAATTTGACGACATCATGGATAGTGAAGGACTGTCCTTCATTGCCCGATACATGACGTCAGGAAGGCGCATAGAGTTATATTTACTTTATACAACTCCAGCACCCTTATGAGCGATGTATGCAGTACCGAGTCGTAGGCCTTCTTATACTCTATCCAATAGTTTGCATTATAATTTTAATTCTTCGAACTTCAAAGTCTCAATCGATACTAATATTATAAAGCTGAAGAGTTTTTTTGTTTGTTTGTACGCGCTAATCTCAGGAACTACTGGTTGGAATTGAAAAATTATTTTTGTGTTGGATAGTCCATTTATCGAGGAAGGTTATAGGCTATATAACATCCCGCTACGACCAATAGGAGCGGAGCATAAATGAAAAATGTTGCTAAAACGGGGAAAATGACCACCCGTGCGAAGCCGGCACGGGCCGCTAGTAAGAAATAAAATGACCAATAGGGAGCTGAACGGTTGGTTAGGTTATGTTAGAACTGTGACCACTCAATGCACGAGCCGAGCGAGCGAAGCGAGCGGTGCCTCGGCAGCGGCCGGTGAGTGCCAGAAACTAGGAACACGCATTGTTCTTAGGCCAGAAACAATTCGCCGATCACTTTCCACCATTCGTTTAACGAGTGTGTTCAGAAATAAGTGCTTTTTGATTGATTATAGCGCGAACCATTATTTTTATAGTTTTATAATGCAACTATGTATTATTTTGTTGTGGAAAGCATTGTTTTTGAACTGACGTACTGGTCTCACCCACATGGAGTTCAGTAAATCAGTACTCAGCAGGACAGTCGCGGTTCACGTTCATAATGAAGTATTTTTAAGACAATAAAGCTGGTTCTATTTGGATCTATATGGTTCTATCTGCTGATCGTAGGGTCCTAGGTTCGATCCCCTGGTCGGGCAAAGTGTTATTGGGTTTTTCCGTGTGGAATTCCTTAGTAGCAGTTCGGAATTTGGATCTGTGCCCAGTTGATTGCAATAGTCTTGCCCCCTATTTCATGGGACTTAAACATAACGGTGAAATGAGGGTGTTACTATACACCTCTGCCCAACCCTTCGGGGAATACAGGCGTGCTGTTATGTTATGTTCCATCAAGGATTATCGCTCGTTCATACCATTTATTACGCCTCTTTATATAAAACTATCTACCATCAGATACATACTTCCATCACATAATGACGTCATAGTAACAAAACGCAACAATACATCAAAGAAGCTAGTTATTATTCAATTTATTACACTAGCGCGCCGCCCGGCGCCGCCTGCGATGCTTTTAGGGAAATTGGAGGTGCGCCCCTACCGTACACTGGCGTGCACATTTACTGGTACAGTGTGGTGAATTGTTTTGTAAACTACTGTTGATACCTTTTCTTAGGTCAGTTAGTGTATCGATTGGACGAATAATCTTTTTATTCATATTACCCTGAATACTGCATCATTGGTCAAGTGCGAATGCTGATCATGAAGTCCTGGGTTCGATCCCCAGGTCGGGAAAAGTGCTCGTGCCCGGTTGATGGCAATAGACTCGCCCCCTATAACATGGGACTTAAACATAACGGCGAAATGATGTTACTATACACCTCTGCCCATCCCTTCGGGGAATACAGGCGTGATGTTATGTTATGTACAGTGAATATTTTCATTGTTGAAAATATCTTTTCTGTAGACATTAATGACATTGTATTGCGATCATTAATATTTATTGTTTCTTAAGTAGCTTTTAACTTGTGATCGTTGCTATAAATTAAACTTCTAAGATTAGTTGCTACATTGTCAAACCGATAATTCAGCCCTCATCAAGCTGTCTCCCTCCCAGTCCTCCCGCCAGCAACGCCCTAAGTCGAGGTCCAAGTCCCATTAGGGGTCGCCCTTAGTGCTGTTGTTGCTAGTAGTCATGATGTTAGCAGTAGTAGTTAGCTTAGGTTAAGTATTTTACTCGTCCCAATTGGTTGGGGACCCTTCAGGTCTCGCCAATAACTGCCCGGTTACGTAGAAACGGTCAGCAAGACCATCTACAAGCAGGGCTATAGAAAAAAAAATTGTTGCTACATTCTTTCAAACCTTTTCTTGTTTTTTTTTAAATCCACAGAATATGAAGCACTCCTTTTTAAGAATGGTGCTAACGTTTCAAAAAAATTGTTTCTGGTCTATCTTGGTGCCATGGGCGTAGCCAAGATTTTGTCCAACGTGAGGCAAACTCAGTCAGACAGTAATTATTTGTCTTTTCAATAAACCTGGAAGCGCAGAGTGGGATTGTGGGGCGATTTTACCCGATAACCTTATTTTTGAGGTCCAAATAAGTATAGACGGAGTCGGCCATTGGTCTGCCTATTTTGGGTAATTGTTCTGTGGACATGGGTGGCAAGTTGACTGAATATATACATACATAAACTCACGCCTTTTTCCCATGGGGGTAGGCAGAAACTATAGAACGCCACATGCTACGACTCTTACATACCCCTTTCGCTTCATCCACATTCATACATCTTGTCATACACGCACGCCGGTTGAGAGTACTACGCACCTGACCTTTGACCGTTGACTGAATCTAGACCATTTACCTATTCTTTCTTGTACCAAGATGGGGCAAGCGCTCCACCCCGATGAATACGAATAAGGCTTGGTACGCCTTAGTCTATCACCAATATTCTAAGACGTTCCTCCAAAACTTACTCGACTCGACTCCACCTCGACTCAGTCTTTCTCACTACCATCGGTAGCTATAGTTGACATAAACGTCCTCGACTCGACATTTTTTTTTCCTCAGTAGAGGTAAGGAATCGTTTGTCAAACTCAAGGTACCTCGGAACCTACCTTAAGGAAAGAAGTGTCAAAGTTCATATGTAACAAAAATTAACTTTGGAGAGTTTATCGAATATGCTTACGATAATCCCTACAACTATTTATCACGGCGTTATTTGCGCGATGCAGATAATTCAAATTATGACGTATGACTCCGTCGAGGAACCTCAAAGTTCACTCGAAATTGCGACTAAGAATACAATTTTGAAGGTGTTTTCGAGGCCGTCCTGAGTTGAGTAAGTTTTGGAGGAACGTCTTAAAATATGGGTGTATGGTCTCATAAAACAGAAAAAGTATACGAAACTTTAGCTTCAAAGCGCCCATTTATAATGTCCGCCCTTGTAGCCGTATTCTCGTGAAGGTGGGGTTTGGAACTAAGTTAGTGTGCTTCGTAGTCTGTTTTACAACATGACTTGTCATTATTTCTGATTCAATATGCTCTTTGTTTGGGGTGACGTCATGAATATTGTACACCGTTGTAGACTAAGCTACATACATTATATTTCTTACTTCAAATCATATACAAGGTTAGTCGGAAATGGGGTACTAAGTTGAAAGGGTTTAAGTCAGGCCCAGTCTGGGGCCATATGGGCAAATCGGGCAAATGCCCGATGGGCCGGATGCCCGATGGGCCGGATGCCCGATGGGCCGGATGCCCGATGGGTCGGATGCCCGATGGGTCGGATGCCCGATGGGCCCGATGCCCGATGGGCCGGTGTGGCCTGATGGGCCGGTCACACAGTCGGAGAAATCGAAACACCCAAGATACAGGAGAAAGAGTGAGGGGAGCGTCTAAAAAAATAAATCGTCTGTCTAATCGCTTGGGAATTATTTATTTTTATGCCAGCACTGGCCGACCGTCTCTCAAATCCCGGGGCGATTTCAGGTCCCAGTCCAGCCTTGGTTTAAGTACCCATAATAACAGATAACTTTTGTTCTACAACTTTCTCCAAAAGTCATTAGTTTAAGATAAATAGCTGTTCAAAGTGTTCATAAAAAATACGCTAAATTCTATCTATCCTCAGCTATGATCAGCTGTGTTTACATTTTAGGTCATGTTCGGGGTCACGGATTAGAAGCTCCATTTTCTGAATTCGTAACTAAAGCAGGGATGAAGAATTTTTGAAAAAACTAAAATAAAAATAACTTTGCATGTTTTTTTTTATCAAATATTGAAATGTTACCACTTTTTTAAAAGGAATATCAGTGATACATTTAGTGGCCCGCGGCTTAGTACCCCCTTTCCGACTAACCTTGTATATCACTAGTTAGCTAGCTACCTACATAGTTACACCGGCAGTTGCAGACTAGATGCCCTGTGTGCAAATAAAAATATTGATTAAGAGCCCGTTCACACAGCGGATCCGTTTTCGTAGTACCGTTTTTAACGGATCCGTCGGTACTGGATGTGTTGTTCACATCTGTACCGACGACAGTAAAACAAATGGCAGCTGCGCCGCACCCCCGCGTGCCCCTCGCATCTAGCAGGCAGGATACGATAAAAATAACGGATCATGTGTGAAAGCATCCATACTTCTCCAAACATCTTCATGTATGGATCCGTTTTTTATAACTACTGTTCCGGCATCCAGTTTTTGATGACAAAATGGAATGTGTAAAAATGTCGGACCATTATTTTTTACTGGATTCGGAATACTGTCGTGTGTGTAAACTCGCTCATACAACTGGGTGAATATTCGAATTTTTTTAACATTATTTTAACAAACCATTCTTCTCCCGGGTTGTTAACGTTATAGTATTGTCAGATTGTTTTTATTCTTGTCTTATTGCTTGACGGCAGCGGTATAGTTTGAGTTTTCATTATCATTATTATATATAGTATTAAACATCTGCATTCTTAACTTTGGGATGATGCTAATGACGTTCTCAATTTTTTTTAATATATTTCGAAGAATGCCCCAACTACAGGCGCCATCACCAAAATAAAAATGGATCCGTTAAAACGGGTCCTGTAAACAGTTTCTGTGTGAACTAGCGGTAACTCAACAAAGATCAGTATCATTTAACAGTAATATCCTAGTGGTGCGACCGTCGGACTGCCAAGTCATAGGTCTCGAGTCCGAACCCGAGGCACGCACCTCTGACTTTTCGGATTCATGTGCGTATTATATAATTATCACTTGCTTAAAATCGGTGAAGGAAAGCATCGTGAGGAAACCGGCATGCCTGAGAGATATTTCTCGACGGCATGTGAAGCCAAGTCAGAGGCCCATGGGCGGCATAAAATCTGACATCAGGTTAGTCACTAACCACACGAAAAGAAGAAGCATTTAACTGAAAACTAAATCATCCTTATAGCTACTAGCTAGTTCTATTCTAGTTAACCCATTACACTGTATGTAAGTTGTAACTACCTACTCAAGTTAAAAGTATTCACGTGTAGACTATAGTGCAACAAAAACGACCGCTCATTGTTTTGTGATGGGCGTGCGAAACATTGGCGCTGACATCGCTATTAACTTAAAGAAGGAGTTCAAGGACAATAGGTTGAAAGTTTTCTTACCACTGTTAATAGGTCACGGATATAACGATAGTAAAATTTAAATTACAAGGTCATGAGATTGTGCAACTACCTCGTTGGTCTAGTGGTGGCAAGTGCGACTGCTGATCGTGAGCTTTTTATAAGACCACATTTTCTGATGTGAAACATCTAAGCAGACACAAGACGGCAGACCTTCGTAACTCGTCGGCTCTCTTCGGAGTGACTCGGCCAGTTTCTGTTTTACAAAATGAGTTTCGATGTTTCACATCTTCTTCTTCTTCCTGGCCTTATCCCACACTAGGTGGGGTCGGCACAACATGTATTTCATAAATCCATG
Organism: Amphipyra berbera; assembly: GCA_910594945.2. NCBI lineage: Eukaryota > Metazoa > Arthropoda > Insecta > Lepidoptera > Noctuidae > Amphipyra > Amphipyra berbera. The sequence goes on from OU343145.1 coordinate 14,490,221, forward strand.
TTGTTAGAGGTTTTGGCTTATTGTTTTATGACCGACCGCCTGCCTGAGATCAACTCTCCTTAGGAATACTCGTTGCACCATCGCGTGGGTGACCCAATGTGCTTGCTGATATTATGCACTGGGTCCCAAAATGTTCGATGTGTCACATCATAGTATAATTTTTTTTATTAACGCTGCATCTGGGCCTTTTAGGCAAGTACAAAATTTATTTCTAATCCCTAAATCGTAAACTGCGCGACGGTAACCAAACCAAACATTATTAATGTAAATACCCAAAAGAAAACAGGATTGTTGTATTAGTTTGTATTGGTAGGGTGACCAGGATTTTTGCTTGTATTGGTAGGGTGTCCGAGTTATGGATGCGTATAATCTTGTCGGTGCATTTATAATCACACATGTTTTAATGTGTGGCCACCCCCGCGGTAGGGACGGACTTGGGTAAGAATTTATTTTGATTTTGATGGTTTACTACGGACATATCGCCTTGTAAAAGGAGTTCTTCGTAATGTGTGTAGGAAAGGTGATGGGCTGTTTAATGATGATGAATGAAACTTTGGTCATGCTGAAGATAAGCGTTTATTATTGATTCTGAGCCTTAAAACACAAGAAAATTGAGTTTCTGCATCAAACCTCTTAGGCCTGGAATTGTATAGACAGGTCGTTGACGGGACGTGTCACAAACAATTATACCCATATTAGTTAAATCGAAGCAAGGTGAACTAGTAGGTATCGTCACTTATGTAAAAATCGAGCATGTGCCTGGTCCTTTCTTGGTCCTTATGTCCGCATTGCCCAAATTCAAGTGCAAGCCCCTTAAAAATCATCACCAGATACATACACACCTGTGAACAGAAAATTTATCAATTCACATCTTCTAAACTAAACAAAAACGAGTTCAATCAGCTAGTGATTCAACCATTTTCAACAGCTCTATAATAACTTCACAATTCCATCCCTGCAGCCTTATAATGTTTGTTCACAATCAATTTACGTAATACCCTCAGCTGCATTTTTTCTGCACACTGCCGCGCAGACGACCGCGGACCGCAGGACCATATGATCACACTCCGCAGCTTTCCAAGCGGATGAAACATTCATATTGGAATGTATTAGCATTTGGCAGTGGATGGTGAGAGAAAGAAAGAGTCAGTAATAAAATCAAGAAAGTGAAACTAAGTTTGCGTGACCTTAGACCAATTCAAATATGGTACAGTGCGCGTCAAATAACTAGAACCAAGATGGCGTCGAATGCTAAACTTGAAAGGTTTGCTAGCAGCTACTGAAGAGTTCCACTATCCACCTCCTAGCTCCATCATCAGACCCTGAACACTAAGTGCAATCTATTGGACTCATCACAACGAATCATATGACTCGAACCTCACATAGATCACGCAGTCGACGCCATCTTGGTTCTAGTTATTTGACGCGCACTGTAACGATGGAATTTGTATATCTGAGTTAAGAAAAGTATTTTTTTCTTATAGGATCTTGCTTACTTCTTCTGGATTCAAATGTCATCCTTATAGACTCAGTCAATGAGTTCAAATTAGATATGAAGTACTGACGGTTTTTTTTATTATAATGTCCTTTTTTACTGCTCCATTGAAAGAAACTCCGGCATTTCCTAACTAACTGACTGAAATCTTCGAATAGCCTAATCTAATTGGGAAAAAATGTTCTGCCTAGTCTTTTTCCAACAATGTTGGGGTCAGCCTCCAGTCTAACCAGATGCGGCTGAACACCAGTATTTTACACGGAGGGACTGCAATCCGACCTCCGCAACCCAGTTACCGGTCATTGCCGATATCCTAAAGTTTGACTGGTTGTCTGACTTTAGGGCTTCTGACTTCCCGTAACGACTGTCATAGGTATTCGTATGACATATCAAAATATCAGATAAAAGTCATTCATATTCACAAGAATGGGTGCGTCGAGGAATTTCAAGTATACTCCACCAAGAAGAACATAGTCTGCTTAGTTGTCGGCAATAAGATTGACAAGCATGTCATTTTGGGACCCAGTGCATGATATCAGCAAGCACATCGGGTCACCCGCGCGACGGCAAAACGAGTATTCCCAAGGTGGGTTGATGTCAGGCAGGAAAACAATAAGCCAAAACCTCTAACAACATGGATTTACGAAATACATGTTGTGCCGACCCCACCTAGTGAGGGATAAGGGCAGGGAGAAGAAGAAAAAGAATAATCATTCATATTAGATTCTTGCCTCACTATTGCATAACACAAAAATTATTTTCTTAGTTCCACCGCACACATCATCATAAATCGGCTCAGTGCGATGACAGATCGGCAGCTAATCCGCGGGGAGTGGGTTCGATCCCTGCCGCGGTCATTGCTAATACATATTAATTTTTGTAAGTAGAATTACAAACTATTAAGCCAATATGGTTTAACTTGTGTGGTTATAGATTTCGTTGCGCTTGAATTTTGGTTTGAATTTCTCAGCAGCAGCCCGGAGTATGGATCTGTGCCCGGTTGATGGCAATAGGCGCGGGACTTACATGGGACTTAAACATAGCTGGAAAATTAAGGTGTTATACACCTCTGCCCAACCCTTCGGGAAATATAGGCGTGATGTTATATTCCAAATCCGATGCTGATAATTTTCAAAGGGGCTTGGAATTGTATTATTCGTTGTACTATACTGAAGGTTAACAAAATTAACTCCCACTGAAAAATCTTTGGGGTCATTCTTTCCCATTCTACTATTTTACCCCGCGTGGGGACGGGTTAGAATATAAAACTTCCTCACCGCACGCTGGGTATAGACGCGTGTTGCAAGATTATACAAAACCCGCACGAGACGTGGTAGGATCTATACGGTCCGCCTGGCTAGCTACCACCTGAACATTAAAGTCCGGTGCCAAGCAGCTTACTGTGTTCCGTCGTGTGTATGTGAGAGCCAGAGGGGTATTAGAGAATTCCTCTATATCTCCGTTTCTTGGATTCGTGTGCTCCATCTTAGACCCTGTCTGCGCTTACCATCAGGTGAGACTAGGGCTAAACGCGACCAAGTCAAGAATTAAAAACAAAAAAATCTCCACTGGTTTCATTGTCATTTTGTCTTTTTAGAAAATAATATTAAATCTTGAAAATGAACCTCAAAATAGGCGATACGAAAGGTTGATCCCAAATAAATCCAGTAAGTAGATATCCTTAAAACACCCCTTTTAACAAAGATTTGATCCGGAACATCGATCATCCCCCGAAACGGAAGCGGAAGTATTCGCGGATAGATTTATCATCCCGAAAAAATACGCTTGTCAAGAATAACCGCCATTTTGGTAATGGCGGAAACTCCCGCCAATTTTAATTCAATATGGCGCCGGAGGGAAACGGGAAATATTTATGTATTTTGTGGAATTTAGGCGTAAACGCTTCAGTTAACTTTTGCAAGACTTTTAAGCTTACCTAATTTTATTAATTCTCAAATTAATAACTATGTTTTCATTATAGGAGATGTATGTAGCCTAGTGGTGTGGCCGTTGGACTGCCATGTCATAGGTCTCGAGTTTGAACCCAAATCACGCACCTCTGACTTTTCGGATTCATGTGCGTATTGTATAATTATCATTGTATAATTCACGATGAAGAAAAATATCGTGAGGAACCCGGCATGCCTGAGAGATATTTTTCGACGGAATGTGAAGTCAAATCAGAGGCCCATGGGCGGCATGAACTCTGACACCAGATTAGTCGCTAACCACACGAAAAGAAAAAGGCAGGAGAGGTTTTATTAGGAAGGTCTATTCGCAGCCGAAGTTTCTTTGAATATGAAATACTTTCTTTTTAATCGATTATCTGTGGTGGTTGGAGTATGCTTAGGTGGTTTGGTCATGTTGAGAGAATGAGTGAACGGCGATTAATAAAAGGAATTTATAGGGCGGATGGCAATGGAAACGGTAGAAGACGACCTAGATGGACATACATCGTTGTTATTGGTGATGTTCTTCACAAAGGACAGGTGCGTAGTACTTTCAACCGGCGTGCGTGTATGACAAGATGTATGAATGTGGATGAAGCGAAAGGAGTATGTAGAGATCGTAGCATGTGGCGTTCTATAGTTTCTGCCTACCCCCATGGGAAAAAGGCGTGAGTTTATGTATGTATGTTATCTGTGGTGACTTCACAAATGTATATTGGAGCATCACACGAGTTTGACTTTTAGGAATTCATACCTCGTCCATCGATCTATCGATTGTAAAGTTCCTTCAACATTTCCTATCAGTAACATTTTCGAAGGCATCTAAGTAGAAACCGCTTCCCTACCCATCCATGACGTTAACAATGGTGCACATTACGGCGCACGCGCCGCCGCCCGCGCGGCCGCGTGGCGCACGTCCACTCATTACGGTGTTTTGTGTTGATTAGATTAATGTACGTCGGCTTTTAGGGTAGATAGTATGGTTTGGAATTTAAAGTATTTGATGGTATGGAAAGAAATGCTTTAGTATCAATAAATAATGTTAGATTGGGTTTAAGGAATATAGAAAAATTTACGGATTTGTAAAAATATAACGGCACTGCGTTGGTTGACTTGGTCGGCCTAGATATTGATAATTATGAGAGCATGAATAAAAAATAACACCGTGTTGGAATCAATTTAGAAAAATAAAATGAAATGTTTACCCGGGCATTAGACAAATGCAAAACAAGCTAATATAACGACGATTTTTTAATTCTTGACTTGGTCGCGTTTGGCCCTAGTCTCACCTGATGGAAGCGCAGACAGGGTCTAAGATGGAGCACACGAATCCAAATAACAGAGGTGTAGAGGGATTCCCCTGTAGCCCTCTGGCTCTCACATACACACGACGGAACATAGTGTACTGCTTGGCGCCGGACTTTAATGTGAGGGTGGTAGCTAGCCAGGTGGACCGTATAGATCCTACCACCAAGCGTGTCGATGATCCCGTCTAGCACTTTTGCGCACTTCTGACACTTTTGTTCTGCATAGTCTTTCCGAACTATGTTGTGGTCTAACCAGATGCTGCTGAATACCTGTTATTTTACACGGAGCGACTGCCATCAGACCTCCGCAACCCAGTTACTGGGCAATGCCGATATCCTAAGGTTAGACAGGTTGTCAGATTTTCGGATTTCTGACTACCCGTAACGACTGTCATAGGTATTCGTATGACACCCGGGACCGACGGTTTAACATGCTCTTCGAGGCACAGAGGGATCTCGATATGTAACAAATTGTCACCCATCCACAGATTGACCGCGACAAGATCGTATGATCCGCATGATTCATACGATCACGATACCCTCAATCCCCTCAGTCCGTAATTCTCATTAAGCAGAATTTATACCAACTTCCAATATTCAAGATGTTTTCCAATAAGTAAAAATCATACGCTCAAAATAGCAATAAGAATTTCATAAGCAGTAATCTCATTCATAGCTTATAACCCCAACGCTATACCCTCTACAACTTCGGAAGTGTCGGGGTGTGGTTGAAAGTTATTTTATTTTATTTTCTGATGACAATATGTGGCCGCACGTGCTCGCTAATGTTTCCGTCATGGATGAGCTATTGGCTAATTGTATGAATGTTGTTTTTTTTATATGAAATATGTTTATATCATCTTCCGCTTCAATTATAGGGAATATTGTTTTCGGGTTATGGAAATTGTACTTCAGATTTGCTCTATTGGTAGTGATTCTTGTAAGAATTCTTTTCTCAGATAGATTTTTCTGTATATCAGTTTACATACAACTCATGCCTTTTTCCCACAGGTGTAGGCAGAAACTATAGAACGCCACATGCTACGATCCTTACACAATCCCTTCGCTTCGTCCACATTCGTACTTCTTGTCATACACGCACGCTGGTTGAGAGTACTGCGCACCTGTCCTTTGTAAAGAAAATCACCAATAACATCAATGTAAGTCCTACTAGGGTGTTTATCAGTTTAATTATAAGAAATTGAAATTCTTTGCGCATACATTCCCGCATGTTTTAGGTTGAAATCAAATTTTAGTAAAGCTTGCGTGATATGCCGTGATTGAACAATGGAAATAAAATTCAATGTTATACCTTAACCATCCCTACATTTACACTAAATACAAAAAGCAATCAGCACCCAGATTTTAGTGATAAACAGAACTAAAAACAGGACAATGAGACGGATGCGACCTAAGATTCACCCTTGCGGCACACCCTACCATTACCGTACATTTTAATCAAAAAATCTATGGGTGTGAAGCCCAAACAAACAGGGGAACACTTTCCCATAACGATAATGAAAACAACGGGAAAATATAACAAAAAAACATGGTTTTTTGTATGTATTTAACGCGTGCGAGTTAATCAAACGCTGATCAGGAAATAGTTTTTGTAAACAATTGTTGTGATTGCGGCGGTGATTTTTATGATGACTTTCGATAATTATTTTAGGGGTGGGTCGGTTTGTTGTGTCTCATAATATGTCCTTTTTGTGTGAAATGAACAAATCACGAAAATACTTTGTTGTCACCTGTTTGTCGCAACCAAAAAGTAGATCCAACAGGATCTAAAATAAATATACACAATTACTTAAATTAATAAATAATTACTAGACTTGACAATTATTCTGCAATTATGACAATGTGCCCTCTACCGAAATACGACACTTCATCTCAATTGAATTGGTGGTATAAAACTTAGCGATTAACACTAGTAGCATAGGCAGAAGTGTAAGAGACACTGTAAGACTTTACCGACCTTGAAAGTTTGAGAGTTGAGATCACTCAGTAATTGGGTCTCACAAAATACGTCACTCGCAAAGATGTCCTCCTTAGCATAAAGAAATATCAGTCGTGGACTTAGCACATGAAGACCTTCAAAAGTTATTCTAGTAAAATGCCGGGAAAAGGCTAGAAAGGAAAGAAGAATGTTGAATAAGTAAATAATTAAAAATAAATTGCTCTTCAAATATAAACTTCAGAAGTGAAACAAAATAATTTGAATAATGAAACCGAATGAATCGTAATATAATAACGTGTGATCACAATGAGCGCAATGAGCCGAGTTGGGCGAGCGATCGTGCATATGGCAAGTATTAGTTGAGTATACTATGATCAGTCTTGATACTTGATGTAGGATGGGGATCTCGATATTGCATGTGTAATTTACATATTTTTTAATATACTGTTATTACTTAACGCTATAGCACCTTTTGTCAATTAGGTAAATACTATTTTCCCATTCGAAGCGCATCGCAGTGACTTTAGTTTTGTAAAACATTTATCCCTTTAAGGGCTGGGTGTGATATTCACGTCGCGTGTTGATCGCGTGCTCTTGGTGTGCGAATTACTATGACAATGTATGTAGGACGCCATACAGAGACTGTTGCGCGAAGCTTGGCGTGGAGTGGCAGTCTCTGTGTGTCGTTATCCATACATTGTCATAGTAATTTGCACGCCAAGAGCACGCGATCAACACGCGACTTAAATTTCACACCCAGCCACGCTCTCTGTCTGACCAGGCCTTTACTAATAAACGCTGTATAAAGTTAATATTATGAATGACGTCATTATAACCAAACATTTTTTGATGTATACGCTTGTCATAACTTTATTCAGCGTTTATTAGTAAAGAGATTACAGTCTTTTTTAACTGACTTCCAAAAAGGAGGAGGTTTCTCAATTCGACCGTATATATATTTTATGTGTGTTCGCAGATAACTTCGTCGTTTATGAACCGATATTGATGATTATTTTTTTGTTGGAAAGGAGATATCCCAAGGGTGGTACCATGATAAGGAAATCAGGATGTGATGATGGATTCAGGAGGTGGATAGTGGAACTCCTCAGCGGCGAACAGCAAAGACACGAAATTTTGTAAATGGATTTAACTATAATATAGCTTGTTCTAAACTCCATCATGACATGGCTGATGCACTCAGGGTTGACTTCCGAGGGAACTCCTCAACAGCGAATAGGACAGACATGACATTTTTTTGTACATGCATTTAATTGTTTTAATTAAAACTTGTTTTGCACTAAAAAGGGTAAAATAAATAAATTTTAACAAAAAAAAAACCGACTTCAAAACCACGAATAGGCACTCAAAAGCGAAAAAGTGCCAGTCGAGTGAAGTCGAGTGAAGTCGGTGCCAGCCAAGCCAAGTAGGTAGTAGATAGATACTATGTGTGTGGTAAGTAGGTAGATACTTGTAGGTAGTGTCTATCTACTACGTACTTGGCTTGGCTGGCACCGACTTCATATAGATGAGTGAGTAGCGTTTATAATAATTATGTTAATTTATTTTTCGCTTTTGAGTGCCTATTTGTAGTTTTGAAGTCGGTTATTTTTTGTTAAAAATGATTTTAACATCCATGTTTCAATCATAAAATAATGTAGGTATGTATTCTGTTTCAAGAAAGCCGTAGCAAAATTGGCAACGTGTCAAAAGCATCGACTTTATAACATACTTTTGATCAACGGATCAAAACACCTCCCTCACTCTATACCAACCCCGCTTCAATGAAGGGGTACTTTTGACTGACAACTAAATGAATATTTTTTAACACATTTGAATATTAATTATTTTATAATCCATTCAAAACATTACGCCGTAATTCGCGTAATATGCACTATTGTGCAAAATGTTGTGCATTTTGAGATCCATTCAATTATTTAATAAAAAAGGTGATAGGGGGAAAACAAGTGCTTTGTTGTAAATCTATTATCCCATCCAAAACATAAATGTGAAAATGGGAGACAAGTTCAATAATAAGAATATGCGTGGTTGTCGACTTCGCTGACAAAAGAATTGAGATCTAATGGGTGCCAAGTTCTGTAGATAATCCTGAAATTTATTTACAAGAACATACAACATTCTAAAAAACACAATTTCTTGATTTTTTCTGCTAGAACAACGTTTGCTATTTAAAAATATAACTTCTTAAATTTGAACTGTCGAATTATTTACACAAAGCAGATAACTTAGGAGAAATTAAAGCTCAAGTTCGACTTGGCTAGTTTTAATAAATAAACCTGTGTTTATATTAAATAGATTTTGAGTTATTAAGGGGTCAAAAGTGGCTTCAAATGGTTCGTGTAATATAACACACGGCTGCTGCGTCGCCAGTTCCTTTTTTCTTTGAACTTGGCTTGACACGCTGCCGTGGATATCTCTAAGAATTCAGAATTGAATTATTTTATGAAACTGTATTAAATGTCGTATGTAATGTATATAATGACTGCGTTGTTGGTCTAGCGGTCGCAAGCGCGACTGTTGAGCGTACGGTTCTGGGTGCGATCCCCAGGTCTGGCAAAGTGCTATTGGGGTTTTCCATTAGGAATTTCTCAGTAGCAGCCCGGAGTCTGGATTTGTGCCCGGTTAGTGGCAATAGGCGCGTCTATCACATAGGACTTAAATATAACTGGCGAAACGAGGGTGTGCTGAAACACCTCTGCCGTACCCTTCGGGGAATACAAGGCGTGATGTTATGTTATGGTAATGGTTATTTTGACATTATTATAGCTTCCGTAGGTACGCAAGGACCAATTTCGGTTGCCGAAGTACGCAAGACTAGCAATTAGCCCGCGACTTCGTCCGCGTGAATTTTCATACAATCTTCCATCCCCTATTTTACCTCCTTAGGGTAGAATTTCCAAAAAATATTTCTTAGTGGATGCCTGCATCACAAAAGGAACCTACTGTCCAAATTCCATGTTTCCAGCTTCAGTGGTTTAGGCTCTGCGTTGATGAATCGGTCAGTCAGTCAAGACAAGTAATTATGTATAGATTACTATATTTTTACTAAAAGTAATAGTATACTTTGGTTTATCAAAGTATAACTACTGAACCATTCTCATAATTCCCATATAGCACATACTAAGACGAGAGAAGAAGAATACTACCTATACTAACAAGTGGGGTCTCTTATTAGCATTGCAACTCTACTTATCCTATAAATGATAAAATATTTTTATTTCTGTAAATAAATCTGTTACAGACACATTTATAAGTCAATGTAATGTTCTTTTTTAAGATTAGATGGCGCCGGCATTTCCTGTCTGACTAAGTAACTCTGAGAAGAAAAGCCGAAACAAACTCAGAAATCAAGGTCTCTTTTAAAGTCCAGACATTGTGGTATAAAAACTATGCAAGTGAAACAATGTAGAGCAACGTCTGGAATGGCCTTTTGAGGAAAGTGCCATAGCAGGTTTTAGTTGACCTGTCCTAACTGACGGCACGCATACATCAGTCACTGCGTAGCTCAAACTTAATTTTAGGCAGCTCAACAACCCGACTGCTGCACGACGAACCAATCAGCCGGACATTTGAACACACATTTGGACACAAAAAATAAACTCAAAACCGCCAATCGGTTACAAAATTCGTGTATAAAGCTAGCCTACATGGTACTCACATTCACAATTTGAATATAAGTAAAAATATGGCTGATACATCAATACAATGACTGGCCTACATTCATAACTAGATCAGTTATCATTAATATCAATTGATTGTTGAAATATAATGTTTTTTAAAAATTACGCGCATAAGTGATGATACGGCAGTTTATAACAAGGAGGGTTGAGGTTTACCCTGCTGCGTGATGTTAAATTGAGACTAAATTTTCTATGGGCCGCCACAAGGACTAAAGAACATTTTTTCCCATAGTTTATTGGGCTAAATTGGAAGTCTGGTGCAAACTTGTTTAGACAATTTTGGGCCTGATTCTCAACATTTAGAAACCGATTTAGAAAAAGAACAACAATAGTTTAGTGGAGTGATAACTTAGATGTGTCCATAAATGACTAGCCTTGGAAGTGAACACTAAGATAGGTGTGAGAATCAGAATCAGAATTTTATTTGTGATAATGAATGGTACATAATAATGTTTTGAGTGCTCTATGATCAGCTAATTAAAGGTAGCAAAAATGAAGCTTGAAAAAAAATCACATATAAATCATACACACTATAACATAATAAATAATATTCTGTTATCGGTGGCTGGTAACACTGGACAATGTTGACATAGGAGGGTAACCGTCAAGATTAATCAACGTACCCGAAGTTATATTAAAAATTTAAAAAGCCCCCGACGCAAAAAAAACGAACTTAAAAAGTCAAGAATAATAGGATCGTTGAGCCATCAAATTCGATTGAGTAACACCTATATATTTTAATTACAGAAATTGATGGATGGCACGATAAAGTTTGCTCGTTGAAATGGCGATATAATATCGCGTCGGGGTACCGCTAAAGTAAGTCAGACCCTTCATTTAATTGACCATCTATTAATTTACTAGCTAGCTAATTTACTTAGCGGTACCCCGACGTGATATTATATCGCCATTTCAACGAGCAAACCTTATCGTGCCATCCATCAATTTCTGTAATTAAAATATATAGGTGTTACTCAATCGAATTTGATGGCTCAACGATACTATTATTCTTGACTTTTTAAAAGTTCGTTTTTTTGCGTCGGGGGCATTTTAAATTTAATTTTTATTTTAAACTTAGTATTAAGTTAAAAAATTTAAACTTACTTTTGGCAATCAAATACTGATCAAAACGAATCCAAACACGACATATATCTGCTATTATTTTTTCAAGAGTGTACTAGTGTGCTGGATATCCTGGCTGCAGCATCAGACCAATAATTTCATAATCTTGCATAGTTATAAGTATAGCATACATGAGTGTTTAAAATTTTATTTCACACGTATGTTTGAAAGTAAAGTAATACACATTATGCGTCTAAGAACCCTACCGCAGCTAACAAAACAGCTGATAACCTTGAAATGGCTGAACCGATTTTAATAAAACATGTCTAAGATCACTCGCTAGAAAACCAGCTTTCAAATAAAAAAACCGCACTCAAATCGGTTCACCCGTTTAAGAGCTACGTTGCCACAGACAGACACACACACAGACAGACAGACAGACAGACAGACACACATAGCGGTCAAATTTATAACACCCCTCTTTTTGCGTCTCGGGGGTTAAAAAACAGTGGTCATTCGACGGAGCAGAGGATTCCATGTCGAACAGCCGAAGAAGTCTGACCTTTTATATCTGATTTGCTTGTCCTTATTTTTTGATCTTGTGTTAATTATTATATATTGTGAACTAGCTTATGTAACTAATCACTAACCTAATTAAAAGTACTCTTAGTGGTGGAGAGTCTATGTTGGTTTAATTTACTTTATTTACCATGCTTCCAATCCTGACATACCGATATTAGCTAAAACTGCAATGATAGATTCACCCCTACAAGATTCTGTTGTGTCTTTGATAATTCTTAATCTAATAAATTCCATTAGTTTCTATTACCGCGAGATCTTTGCCCGTAACTGCAAGTTAATAAGTATAAAAAATCTCTACCAAAGCTTCCGTACAATTCTTATGGAAATTGAACATTTTGTTAAATATTGTCACCGCCATAACATAACATCACGCCTGTATTCCCTGAAAGGTTGGGCAGAGGTGTAAAGTAACACCCTCATTTCGCCGTTATGTTTAAGTCCCATGTAATAGGGGGCGAGCCTATTGTCATCAATCGGACACAACTCCAAACTACGGGCTGCTACTGAGGAATTCTACACGGAAAAACCCAATAACAATTTGCCCGACCTGGGGATCGAACCCAGGACCTCAAGATCAGCAATAGCGCTTGCCACCATTTTACCAACGAGGCAGTTCCTAGCTCTTCATCATCCTCATTTCTTAAAAGACAATTAAACACTTGCCAAACTTAATAAAATATACCCAGTAGCTTTATCATCTACAGTTCACCTTACATCGATCCATTCCCATACAAAAGATCTAACCAAATTCTTATTAAACCACCAATGCACATTAAAATCAACAACAGGATCTAAATTAACTTCCATTTTAAAACCACACTTAAATACTTAAAAATTCATGAGTTCCGGTTCAAAAGATAATGTTGCCATATTTTTTCGACAATCTTTTACCTTATGTATGTCGGCAGACATTGAAAAAATTCGTCGCGTGTCTCTAAGATTTATTGGTTACGGTCTGAAGGACCACTAAAGGACCATTCGGGTATTTTGACTTTTTGACCATGTGGCGTCTGAGGTTTGGCGACTCCATTAATTTTGATAGATGTTCCAACGCGTTGAATTATTGCTAAGTGACGTATTTAAAACGCTGTTTTGGTTTTTTGGATTTTGTTTATTAACTATGTACACAACTCCACCACTTAAATGGCTGATTCCTATGATATATAACAAAAAAACATAACATCACGCCTGTATTCCCCGAAGGGTTAGGCAGAAGTGTATAGCAACACCCTAATTTCGCCGTTATGTTTAAGTCCCGTGTGATAGGGGGCGAGCCGATTGCCATCAACCGGACACAAATGCAAACTCCGGGCTGCTACTGAAGAATTGCGCACGGAAAAACCCAATAACACTTTGCCCAACCTGGGGATTGAACCCACGATCTGCAGTCACGCTTGCCATCACTAGACCAACGATCGAGGTAGTGATATATCGAGCGTTAAAATTAAGAGTCTTGTGTCCTTACTAATAATTGAGGGGCTCGTGGCTACAACCGCGCGGATCTTACTAATTGCGAAGTTAAGCTGCGCTTGCCTCGATCAGTCCGTGGATGGATGACCGTTCGTTACACATCGAGACTCCTCCGTGCCTCAGAGAGCACGTTAAACAGTCGGTCCCGGGTGTCATACGAATACCTATGACAGTCGTTACGGGAAATCAGAAGCCCGAAAGTCTGACAACTGGTCTAACCTTAGGATAACTGGAATGCGGAGGTCTGATGACAGTCGCTCCGTGTAAAATACTGGTATTCAGCCGCATCTGGTTAGACAGGAGGCTGACCCCAACATAGTTGGGAAAAGGCTAGGCAGAACATCTTTACTAATAAACGTCAAGGCGGATGCACACGTAGGCACACTTTAAATATTCACTCATTTACGTATAAATATCTATGTATTTATTGTAATTCATTAATTTATTAATTTTATTTATGTAATTAATTTATTATTTTTTGTATTTGCACGTGGCTGCCCGTGGCTTCACTACAGGACCCATCCGAAAACCACCTCTGCTATACTTCGGTGTAGTAGCATTATGCTGAGATGGGCTCCTTTTTGTCTCGTAGAGGCATATAACTTATGTATATTGTTGATTTTTTATTTTATGTTTGTATGTCTGTATGTCTGTAACGAGACTCAAATAAATTATTTTCTTTCTTTCAATAATTAAGCAACGATCTTATAGCTTTGCATAGACGCCCATATGTTAATAGCCATCACAGGTCGCACGTGGTATCACAGGTCGTTACGTATTTAACTATAATAATTATATCTCTAGCGAATAAATGATTCTATTCTATTCTATTGTAACTTAAGAATATATTTTTATAGCCAGTTTGGTACTAAAAAATGATACCATTGGTAGCAAAACGATTCGCACACTCGCATAGTTTTTATACCACAATGTCTAAACTTTAAAAGAGACCTTGATCTCTGAGTTTGTTTCGGCTTTTCTTCTCAGAGCTAGTCAAAAAGGAAATGCCGGCGCCATCTAGTCTTAAAAAAAAACATTACATTGACTTGTAAAAGTGTCAGTAACAGTGTTTTTTACAGAAATAAAAATAATTTATCATTAGTTTTTGGCCATAGGTAGAAAAGAAAGTATAGTTACTGCTAAAAACTCCATACCTTCTCCTAAAAAAAACAGCTTTTTCCTCCACCCCCTTATCATAATGGACAGCCATACATCGAAATAGATAGCGCAGTTTTATAGATGAGTGTACAAATACAAATGAACAGGTTTATCGTAATTGTGGGCGAGTTATCTAAATAAAGTAAATATTAGAAGCCACTGCATTAGCGATAGCTACCTTTTGCCATATGGCTGTTACATTTATATTCGTAACTAGCGGCCCGTCCCGGCTTCGCACGGGTGGACATTTTCCCCGTTTTTGCAACATTTTTCATTTATGCTCCGCTCCTATTAGTTGTAGCGTGATGTTATATAGCCTATAACCTGCCTCGATAAATGGACTATCCAACACAAAAATAATATTTCAATTCCAACCAGTAGTTCCTGAGATTAGCGCGTTCAAACAAACAAACAAACTCTTCAGCTTTATAATATTAGTATAGATTTGTAAGCAGTGATAGCCTAGTGGTGTGACCGTCAGACTGCCAAGTCATAGGTCTCGTGTTCGAACCCACACACGTACCTCTGACTTTTCGGATTCATGTGCGTATTGTATAATTATCACTTGCTTAAAAACGGTGAAGGAAAACATCGTGAGGAAATCGGCATGCCTGAGAGATATTTCTCGACGGCATGTGAAGCTCCGTCAGAGGACCATGGGCGGCATAAACTGTGACACCAGGTTAGTAACTAACCACACGAAAGAAGAAGAATTACAATATTACCTTATATTGTAATTTAGTGGTGTTCATTCAGTGACTCCTATTGCCGACTGTACAGAAGAAAGTTTTAACAAGTCTACATTCGCAGTGGTGCCAACTGGTGTCGATTTTAGACCTACTCAAAAAATGCAGCCATTAGTTTGTAAATTAACAGTTAAAATAATAGGTAGGTACGTCTCTATTAAAACCAGAGCTCATATATTCTCACGACACTGTACACTGCGCAGCAATCTCATAAACTCAATGACGGGCACATGTTGTATAGAACAAGGATTCCATACATTTGTCAAGTGTTTGAAGATGGCCGATCAGTTCCATACAAATAATAAGCTGTGGAAAACATGGTTTGATAATACGAACACACTTTACGATTGTGGCGACATCTATATCACGACGCATGCAAATAACACAGCACAATGATTGTGTAGCAGACTACAGCGACAATAATGACAGCTCTCAAAATATGACGTCACAAAGTCCTACATCGCGCTATCAAGATGTGACATGCCGATAGTATACAAGGTTAGTCGGAAAGGGGGTACTAAGCCGAAAGGGTATTAAAGTACCTATAATAAGGGATAACTTTTGTTCTACAACTTTCCCCAAAACTCGATAGTTTAAGTGCTTGGCCAGAGTGGCAGCGCGGTGCGGGGAGCGGCGCGGGTGCGGGAACGCGCGCGATTTGCCTGTCCGCAGTGGAGCGCGGCGTCGTTCTGAGCGTTGTCGTGTCCAGTGTTTGTCAAAATATCATATGGATGAAGAAGACTTATTTTTACTGAAAAATTCTTACTAAAAAACGATGTTTCGACATCCACAGTGCTTGAATAGCACTTATTAATTCTTCAACATTTAATTTTGAAGACTCCATCACAACAACGCGCGTGGTCAGCTCGAACTAGTTTGAGATCCCCCGCTCCCGCGCGGGTTGTCGCTTGCCGCCCGCGCTCTCACTGCGGCCACTTGTATGAACGACCTATGGCGTGAGCTACCCGCGCGCTCCCCGCGCAAAGTAGCCCGCGCCACTTCCCGCGCCCGCGTGTCCATAGTGGGCAAATAGGCAATAGTGGGCAATGGGAAGCGGCGCGAGCTACTTTGCGCGGGGAGCGCGCGGGTAGCTCACGCCATAGGTCGTTCATACAAGTGGCCGCAGTGAGAGCGCGGGCGGCAAGTGACAACCCGCGCGGGAGCGGGGGATCTCAAACTAGTTCGAGCTGACCACGCGCGTTGTTGTGATGGCGTCTTCAAAATTAAATGTTGAAGAATTAATAAGTGCTATTCAAGCACTGTGGATGTTGAAACATCGTTTTTTAGTAAGAATTTTCCAGTAAAAATAAGTCTTCTTCATCCATATGATATTTTGACAAACACTGGACAGACAACGCTCAGAACGACGCCGCGCTCCACTGCGGACAGGCAAATCGCGCGCGTTCCCGCACCCGCGCCGCTCCCCGCACCGCGCTGCCACTCTGGCCAAGCACTATGAGAAATAGCTTTTCAAAGATTTCGTAAAAAATATGCTAAAATCTATGTGTCCATAGCTATGATCAGCTGTGTTTACAATTTAGGTCATATTTGGGGTCTCGGATTAGAAACTAAATTTTCTGAATTCATAACTAAATCAGGTATGTTTTTTTATTTGAAAAAACTAAAATAAAAATTATCGTATTTTGAAATTTGAAATTTTAACACTTGCTTTAAAATAGTCATCAGTGATACTTTTACTGGCCTGCGGCTTAGTACCCCTTTTCCGACTAACCTTGTATATGTCACGCTCAAAGACCGAAAATGCTCATTGAGCGAAAAGACAGCTCACAACGCCGCAACGCGTTGTGGTCACTGTAAAACATCCACATCGCGATATTCGTGATATGGCCCTTATGAAAACGCTCATGACGCGTTGTGGCAATCACAGAAAGACCACATAGCGAAATTCGTGTCGTGGCTAGGGTTGCCAGGCCCAAAAATAGAAAAGCCGGACACAGATTCAGATTTAGCCGGACGACTTGCCCTAAAAGCCTGACACACTGGTTTTTTAAGAAACAAAATGTTGATTATGACGATGACGCAAGTCATGCGTGTCCACGTGAGTCGCTCGCGCGCTTTCGTTCGGCATCTTTTGGCGGGGCGGGGTTGACCAAAAGCCTAACAGAAGCCGGACAGCCCGGACTTGTATACAAAGTTAGTCGGAAAGGGGGTACTAAGCCGTGAGCCACCTAAAGTACCACTGATGACTGTTTTAAAGCAAGTCTTAAAATTTAAAAATTCGGTTATTTTTATTTGCATGCAAAAAGATTTTTATTTTAGTTTTAAAAAAAAAAACATTTACCTGCTTTAGTTATGAATTCAAAAAATTAATTTTCTATAACGTGACCCCAAATATGGCCTAAATTGTAAAAACAGCTGATCATAGCTATGGACAGAGATTTTAGTATATTTTATACGAAATCTTTGAAGTCATTTCTCTTAAAATATCGAGTTTTGGGGAAAGTTGTAGAACAAAAGTTATCCCTTATTATGGGTATTTTAACACCCTTTCGGCTTAGTACCCCCTTTCCGACTAACCTTGTATATTTGGCCGGACGCGACTGTAAAAACCCGGACATCTGGCAACCCTAGTCGTGGCTATCATGCTATACGACCACAACGCGTTGTGGCAATGAAGAAAAGTCATGACGCGTATGAAACCATATTGGCAGTCTGACGGTCACATCACTAGGCTATTAGTTCTTATAAATAGCAGTCATCAGTAGCTTCAGCAAGTTTTTACAAAGAAGCTAACGGTGCTATGATTTACGATGTGTCAGAACCGAAGTCCCTAGCAAAAAGAATGAGAGAGTCAAGGAACTGCAAGTATACGCCACCAAGAAGACACCATTGTTGTACCCAGTGCATAATATCAGCAAGCACATTGGGTGAACCGCGCGACGGGCGCAACGAGTATTCCCAAGGAGGGTTGATGTCAGGCAGGCGGCCGGTTATAAAACAATAAGCCAAAACCTCTAACAACATGGATTTATGAAATACATGTTGTGCCGACCCCACCTAGTGTGGGATAAGGGCAGGAAGAAGAAGAAGAAGAGTAGCTTCAGCAGTCAGCTGAATAATCCTTCGATCAAATTACACGAACAAAATTATCCTCAACTCGGGAATCAAACCCAGTACATTTCAAATCACATCAACTCTCATATATCTCGAAAACATGCATCGGAACAACATACATACTCACACATATTATTAAACAGAAACAAACTTATCATACACCTTATATGCACCTTATTTTGTGAACAATAGAGTTCAAATTCGCTTGCATAGAAGTTCAATTAAATTTGTTTCATATATCAGGTCGATAAGGCAGGCCGCACATTACACGATCGCTGATAAGGCTAGGCGCACACTTAGTCGGACGTTTTGTAAACATACTTTTATCTTTACGTTTCGATAGTACTTATCCGATTGCTCGAAGTAGGGTTATGATGTATACGGTTTACGAGAATGCGATTTCTTGGGTCAGAAATGTCAGGTTAAACTATTTAACTGTTGGGTTCAAGGTTAAATGGACAACTGGTTTTTAGCAGTACCATATCCAGCTTTAGAGGATTAATATTTATACTAATATTATAAAGCTGAAGAGTTTGTTTGTATGTTTGTTTGAACGCGCTAATCTCAGGAACTGCTTGTTGGAATTGAAATATTATTTTTGTGTTGGATAGTCCATTTATCGAGGAAGATTATACGATTATAACATCACGCTACGACCAATAGGAGCGAAGCATAAATAAAAATGTTGCAAAAATGTGAAAAATGTCCACCCGTGCGAAGCCGGGACGAGCCGCTAGTTATTTAATATAGTTGCCTGTCCCGCGTAATCCAGCGTGATGTTATATAGCCTATAACCTTCCTCGATAAATGGACTATCCGACACAACAAGAATTTTTCAATTCCAACCAGTAGTTCCTGAGATTAGCGCGTTCAAACAAACAAACAAACTCATCAGCTTTATAATATTAGTATAGATAATTAATTCTCCTCTAATTATTCTAAAAATATTATAATTATGAGGCATGAAAGTAAATAAATGCCGTGGAAATGCGTTCCTTGCGAAGTATGTGCGGTGTAATTTTAAATGATAGATTGAGGAATGATGAGATTAGACAAAGTTGCGGTTTAAAAGATGTTGTAGTGACAAAAATTGAAAAGAGTATGCTTAGGTGGTTTGGTCATGTTGAGAGAATGAGTGAACGGCGATTAACAAAAGGAATTTATAAGGCTGATGTCAATGGAAACGGTAGAGGACGCCCTAGAAGGACATACATCGATGTTATTGGTGATGTTCTTCACAAAGGACAGGTGCGTAATACTCTCAACCGGCGTGCGTGTATGACAAGATGTATGTATGTGGATGAAGTGAAAGGAGTATGTAAGGGTCGTAGCATGTGGCGTTCTATAGTTTCAGCCTACCCCCATGGGTAAAAGGCGTGAGCTTATGTATGTATGTTCTCCTCCGTCGCCGGCAAAGATCCAGGCACCATATAAATGTACCTAAAATTTGGCAATAGGTTCGCCGACTATTACATGGGACTAAATGCAAGAGGCGAAACGTGGGCCAACCAACTGCCTCGTCAGTCTAGTGGTGGCAAGCGCGACTACTGATCGTGAGGCCCTGGCTTCGATCCCCAGGTCGGGCAAAGTGTTATTGATTGATTGAAAGAGAATTGATCGGTTCATGGGTTGATATGATATCTTAACGGTATTGCCTCTTGTCCATAACGTTCTTTGAAGTCTTCTTCTACTCTCGCTACCCGCTTTACGAGAATAGCTCATGCCGTGGTGAAAAGAGAAAGATACTAGGTAGTCAGCCGGGTTGGTAGCGAGGCTGACTGTTCAAATTGCGCCAGTCGTAGTTAGTATCGTCACTTGTGACAACCATTTTAAGGTATTTAATGATTTTCGGCAAGTAGTGATAGCCTAGCGGTTGAACGCTTGCCTTCCATGCAGGAGGGTCTGAGTTCGATCCAGCCCGTACCTCTGACTTTTCATGTGCGGATCAGAATTTGATTATCACTTTCGTTAACGGTGAATGAAAACATCGCGAGGAAACCCGCACACCAGAGAGGACTCCATAAAGTTCTCGATGGTGTGTGTAGTCTGCCAACCCGCACCAGGCCAACGTGGTGGACTAAGGACTTAACTCTGCTCATTCTGAGAAGAGACCCGTGCCTAAGGTTACATTGCCGGCATTATTCTGAGACAGGGATAAGGGTGCATTCAAAAAGCCTCTTTGAGTGACGATGCTTAAGTACGTACGTACGGAGCACACTGTGTAGTCAGCCCCGCTACCAACCTTGCTAACTGACTAATCTTCTCACGACACGGCATGAGCTATTCTGTTGCCGTCATGAGAGAGAGGTCTACAGACATTTTTCTGTAAAATCAGGCATTCCAGGCGGGTGCCTAGACAGCATTTCCCCATTTTGAAATGGTAATCCTACCAGTGCCCAACAGTGGGACAGCAATGGGCTTCTTTTCTTTTCGTGTGGTTAGTGACTAACCTGGTGTCAGAGTTTATGCCGCCCATGGGCCTCTCACTTGGCTTCACATGCCGTCGAGAAATATCTCTCAGGCATGCCGGTTTCCTTCACCGTTTTTAAGCAAGTGATAATTATACAATGAATGAATCCGAAAAGTCAGCGGTGCGTGCCTTGGGTTCGAACTCGCGACCTATGACTTGGCAGTCCGACGGTCACACCACTAGGCTATCACTGCTATTAGCAATGGGCTGATTATGTTATATTAAAGACTAGCGGCCCGTCCCGGCTTCGCACGGGTGGACATTTTTCCCGTTTTTGCAACATTTTTCATTTATGCTCCGCTCCTATTGGTCATAACGTGATGTTTTATATGGCCTATAACCTTCTTCAATAAATGGACTATCCAACACAACAATAATTTTTCAATTCTAACTGGTAGTTCCTGAGATTAGCGCGTTCAAACAAACAAACTCTTCAGCTTTATAATATTAGTATAGATTTTTGTCAAACCAACACTATCAGAGTAATGACCGTTATTCCCTCATTTAAAACTTAATCATTATATGTATCTGCTCATCCTGTAATTAAACAAACCTCTACATAAAGGCTACAGACAACTGGCACCAATAAAACTACCGAGGGTCAGACGGACGGACGACATTCCTGACCGGCGACGCACTTATCGACGAAATAAATTTTACAGACCTTTACTGTCCAAGATATCTATGTATAATAAAAGTAAAGCTTTGTCTGTACGTCTCGTATTCGAGGACGTAAATATAAAGTATACCTGTCTGTATTACAGGATAGTTTGAGCAAGGGGGGCTTCTGTGTGTCGGGAACCGTCTGAGTCGCTGTTGAAAACCAGCGTCAGGCACTAAGTGGTCTGATATTTAGGCTGAGCATCCACCAGAGCTGTGCTAAGCTGCGTAGCGAGGAATGTGTTTTGTAAGCACCAATAGAATCACTTCATTTACCTAGCTTCACTCTGCGCAGCTCTGGTGGATATGGGCTCAGCGGAGCGAGGATTTTGTTCATACAAAACAAGCGAGAAATGCGAGCGAGGGATGTGTTGCGAGGAACCTGTTTCGCGGAATGTGTTGCGAGGGATGTGTTACGAGTAATGTGTACCACTCCCGCCACACCACCCTCATATTTGAAAAGAGTCCGCTACCTATCCTCGCGCCGCTCATTTGTACACATTAACACATTACGCATTACATATTACGCATTCCTCGCACAGCCCTGGTGGAAAGGGTCACACCGTTTCACATCTTCGCTACACATTTTCGCACCGCACATTTTCCTCGCACAGCTCTAGTGGATGTCCAGCCTTATGCTAAACTGAACCTATTTGGCGCAGCCGCTAGACACACAGCTACTTTTATATTGTTTTTATTTTTTTGTTTTCTCTCTTATGAATTTTTGTCTATGTGTCTGACTGCTTTCGTGCCAAATAAATTTCTTTCTTTCTTTCTGTTAGCCTGTGGTTTCTTATGGTCATATTGACGACACGTTTGATGCAGTGGCTGAGCGATTGGCTTCTGCGCTACGGGTCGTGGGTTCGATTCCCGCACGGAGCAAATATTTGTATGGCCTACATATAGTTGTTCCGGGTCTGGATGTTTGTGCGTGTGAAGATATGTGTTTGTAAACGCACCCTCGATACAGGAGAAATCCTAGTGTGGGGCAAGGTTTTTTAATAAAAGAAAAAGAAAAGAAATACTCGAACGCTGCTTCATTTTAAGTTTAGTTCAAACTGCCTCGTTAGTCTAGTGGTGGAAAGCGCGACTGCTGATCGTGAGATTCTGGGTTCGATCCTCGTGTCGGGCAAAGTGTTAGTAGCCCGGAGTTTGGATTTGTGCCCGATAGATCCGATATGACATGGTGTGTTACGACGGGTAATATTCTCAGTTATCGATTATAAAATTATTTAATTTTTGATTAAACTGGCGTTGGTCTTGTGGTGGCAAGCGCGACTGCTGATCGTGAGGTCCTCGAAATCCGTCTAGGGTTCGATCCCCAGGTTGGGCAAAGTGTTATTGGGTTTTTTCCATGTGGAATTCCTCAGCAGCAGTCCGGAGTTTGGATTTGTGCCCGGTTGATGGCAGTAGGCGCGCCCCCTATTACGTGGGACTTAAACATAACGGCGAAATGAGGGTGTTACTGTACACCTCTGCCCAACCCTTCGGGGAATACAGGCGTGATGTTATGTTATGTTAATAGGTACTAAAACTGTCTTTTTAAAATTCTGCTCATCCCCCCAAGCTAAAAGAGGGAGCTAACACAAACACATTGCTACTCATATCTGAAAAAATCCTACACATTAAGTCATTATTTTACAAATAAATCAAGCTTATATAACAAAACATCATCCATTACTCCTTCTGTATAAAGAACCTTCTTTAACAGTAATATAAAACCGGCAATGTATGTTGGGATTCTTCTAACATTTGATAGCAACGTAGCGGCCATTATGCTTTTCCGCTTCGTCGATTTAAAACGCACATAGGCATTCCACACACGAATTAACAATATAAAAAAATGAAGCAAAGGCGATTATCACTTACAGCCACAATGGCGGGTCGGGTGCGTAATCCTCTTTGGGTACGCACTGGGTTTGTAAAACGCTGCCGTTTGGGGAGCGGTTTATTTATGTTTTTTTTATTAAAACTGCATATAATTCATGTATTATTCTAAATGCTTGAAGTACGAGTAAAAACAGTAGTTTTACAGTTTTTTTTTAATCGTTCCCCTATACTATGATCTCTCCTGTATCGTGAGTGCGTTTACAGACTCAAATCTTCACATGCACAAACGCCCAGACCCGGAACAACTATTTGTAGGACATATCAATATTTGATACGTGTGGGAATCGAACCCGTAACGCAGAAGCCAATTGCTCAGCCACTACACCAAATGGGTCGTCAAAACTTAGTTAATTGATTTACAAATGACTTGAATTCGATAATTTATTGTTTTATTTTTTGGTTTATATGAAAAATCAAAGAATTAAGCAGCAATGCTGCAGTAACAATCATAGGAACAAACCTCTAACAAACTGCATGTCTTCTTCTATTCGTGTGGTTAGTGACTAACCTGGTGTCAGAGGTAATGCCGCCCATGGGCCTCTGACTTAGCTTCACATGCCGTCGAGAAATATCTCTTAGGCATGCCGGTTTCCTCACGATGTTTTCCTTCACCGTTTTTAAGCAACTGATAATTATACAATAAGCACATGAATCCGAAAAGTCTTAGGTGCGTGTTTTGAGTTCTCGATACCTATGACTTGGCAGTCCGACGGTCACACCACTAGGCTATCATTGCTGTAAAAACAAAAAAAACTGCATAATATGTGCTGTGTAAACTGCATGTAGTTAACATTCTTTTCATAAAATATATTACGAAACTAAGACTAAATTCATAACCTTTCTTTAAAAAAAAACTCGCCGCGTTTTAGCAACCTAGTGCGTATAAAAGCGGCTACCGTACTAAAGAGCTTACGCACTGCTGCGTCTGCGTGCGACGGGAGAGACACAGTTGATCTGTCCCATGACATGATACGCAGCGACAGTAGCTTGTCACATAACATAGGACTGGTCTTTTGTATGAAAAACTTGGTCCTTTCATACGAAAACACTGTTTTAGCGCAAAAGCATTCCCTTTCAGAATTCACAGCGTTGTGTCGACAAAAGATTATCAAAAGTTGTTGGATAGTAGATCGTCATGTGAGACAGCAGTGTTTTGTATTGAAAGTGGGTTTTCATAGCTTTTTCAGCGTCACGTCGCGTCGCGGCGAGCAAAGCGTGACAGAAGACTATTATTGTTAGTGTAAGATGAAAAACTTAATAGAGTGAAGTAGAATACTAATTTTTATTTTTATACTACAGTGCAGCCGCTGATATAATTTACATTCTCTCGGCAGCCTATTAAAGTCGCCGGGACGTAACATGGCAAGGTTTTGTCGTAGTGGGAGTAAGTTTGCGCATGTACACTTAGTCTTCTTCTTCTTCTTGCCCTTATCCCACACTAGGTGAGGTCGGCACAACATGTATTTCATAAATCCATGTTGTTACAGGTTTTGGCTTATTGTTTTATGACCGGCCTCCTGCCTGACATCAACCCTCCTTGGGAATACTCGTTGAGCGTTCGCGCGGGTGCCCAATGTGTTTCCTGATATTATTTTGCACTGGGTCTCAAAATGATAGTGTGCATGTACACTTGGTGCAACAAACAAACGGTCACTTTTATTGCTTGTCATTATTCTATGGTTATTGCCATAATTTATTTTTAAACATGTCTGGTTAGAAGCAAGAAAGAAAGGAGAGGAATTCTTTTCTCTGCTCTTGCCAAATTACGTGCCGGTGACTATATTGTTTATCACATTACTACAAGAATAAACAGTTGAGGCAACATTGAAACAGCGCAGTACGGATCTAAAAATATACTGGTGTCTTTTTTTTTAATATCCTATGGAATGTCCCACTGCTGGGCAAAGGCCTTCCCTTTTGCCATCCAAACCTCTCTATTTTGTGCCGTTACTAACCATGCTAGCCCCGCAAACACGTCTAGATCGTCACGCCACCTACGCCGCGGCCGACCTCGACGACGACGTCCTACTTCACGCGTCCAGTGAGTGACGATCTTTGCCCACCTCTCCGGGAGCATTCGAGCGACATGACCAGCCCACTCCCACTCCTGGTTTCATTTTTTTTTAAAGGTACATGTTATAATATGAATTGTAATTATGCTAACTCGTAGCTCGTAGTAAGGGTACAATCAGTTTTATTTTCAAAAAACGCGCAGAAAAGCACAAATATTTGACACAATAAGATTTTATTTAGATTCTCTAAAAAAAAAAATTGCTCGTCTTATTCAAAAGCTATTTTAAACTTGACACACTACCGCCAACAGAAACCAAGTATAACAACAAAGTGAGCAACAAATGATCAGCAATAAACATTGTTTTTTGTCAGCAACGCAACACCGTAAGGGCGGCGTCAGATTTAACGCTAATCGCATCAGCGGTCAGCGTGAAATCCGCACCTTTTGTACGTCGCCTAATACACGACGTGTACCGACTTCCAACTTAAATAATTTCGGGGAAATTCGGTGGAGCCGAAGGTTGCCGAAGATTTAAGAATGTTGACGAAGAAGTCTTTACTTCTAGCAGATTTTGTAGAAACCAATTTCCTACAAACTGATTCGGGTGTGGATAAAGTTCTAGGTTCTTTTAAGGGCTTCTGTTGCTGTGTTCTGCCTAGGGTTGCCAACTTTTATTAGAAGAATTAGAGTATATCTGATTTCAAAGGAGGTAAGTAAAGAGTACGGACTTCCAAAAAAGAGAATCATTTATTTTATATTTTTAAAACGGTACTTTTTTGGTTAAGATAATGGGTTTGCATAATATTACATGACTGGCACTAGTATAGTAAACATTGTTTAAAAAAGAGTATTTCAGCATATTCTATTAGTGTTATAGATTATAGAGTACTCCTACATGATATAGAGTACAATACTCTATTTTAGAGTACGGTTGGCAACCCTAGTTCTGCCTAGCCTTTTTCCAACTATTTTGGGGTCACTTCCAGATGCGGCTGAATAGCCGTATTTTACACGGAGCGACTGTCATCAGACCTCCGCAATCCAGTTACTGGGCAATGCTGATATCCTACCTTAAGGTTAGACCAGTTGTCCGACTTTCGGGCTTCTGACTTCCCGTGACAACGGTCGTAGGTATTCGTATGACACCCGGAACCGATTTTTTAACGTGCTCTCCGAGGCAAGGACCGTCTCGATGTGTAACGCACGGTCACCCATCAACGGACTGATTGCGGCAAGCACAGCTTAACCTCGCAAATAGTATGATCCGCGCGGTTGCTAATTAGCCACGAGCCCCTCCTCGGCTCTCAGGCTTTTGTTGCTGTTCCTACTAATAATAAAACACTTATATTAATTGTCACATAACTTAGTACAATAAACCCACTCGGACTACTTAATTACCAGTGTTTTCTTCCACATTTTACATACAAGATTACTGTTATACTTGAACCACAGAATTCATATATTTTTGGTCCTTCGAGCCGGATTTCGTTTCTCGTTAATACTGAAACCTCCAATATCTATCATAAAGTAAACTATAGACGGAGACTGGAGACGTTTCGCAACCGCCATCTTGCAAAACAGTACAACCCCCCGTCGCTGAAGATCGATCACCTTTGAATATATGTTTTCAACCGATATTAACACAACCTTATGCCACTCCCAAAAAGCGCAATTCACAAAAGCGATGACAAGAATCCAAAAAAAAACGACAAATTACATCGAATTTAGAAAAGTTTTTACAACAAAAAAGTATATAAATGACACAATAATGAGTCACCGACAAAGGTGAACGAAAGACCTTTGTCATAAGAAAAAAAATATAAGACCTCTTTTGTCAAAATATGGACGCATTTAACACTTCGTTGGCGCCATTACGATCCTGAGTGAGATGTTTCTCAGATCAAAATTTAGATAGAAATATTGTTATTTTTTTGGTCTAAATTTCTCTTTGTTGGGAGCTGTCATTTTAATTCTGAGCTATTTTCTGTTGGGCGATGGACAGAGATATCTACAGTCAAAGATCCAAGGCATGACCGCGGTAAACTTAGCTTCTTGACACATCGCGATTATGCCTTTGTTCCACACGGTCCCAGTTGTCTTAGAGCCATATTAGACTATCATAGAAAGATGATCAATACGAGTAATTTTTATGTGAAAAACCTATGACGGTATAATAACTACATATAATAATATTTTTTTTCTTAATCAAAAACATTGCCCCTCTCTAGGATTTCTCCTGTATCGTGGGTGCGTTTACAGACACAAATCTTTACATGCACAAACACCCAGGCCCGGAACAACTATCTGTAGGCCATACAAATATTTGTTCCGTGCGGGAATCGAACCCACGACCCGCAGTGCAGAAGCCAATCGCTTAGCCACTGCACCAAACGTGTCGTATCGTCTCTGATCATAGTTATGGGATCCTATTTCACAGCAAGCGTACAAATATGATCATATCCGCCTAACCTCAAAAATGGCGGCAAAATGACAACGGAAAACACGGCTAAATCGTTATCCATCTTGATTAAGTATGACGTTTATATGATCATAAGTGTAATAATATGTAAAAATGAAGAACGGCATCATTTAACTATGATCATAGAAATTGACAGATATGAAATCATATTTTTATGATAAATATTATATCGTCAGTGGAAAGGTAAAAAGACTTTACTTTACAGTAGAGAGATTCAAAGTATTTTAGTAAGAAAATAAACATAGTTATTTTTCTTCTCTCTACTGTAAAGTAGGTATATTGGCGCTTTAGTCTTTTTACCTTTCCACTGACGATATGATAGTGTAATTGGGGCCTTATGAATATCTATGATCGTCGCTGAGTCGCTACGTGTATTCAAAAGCTCAACAAATCTCATGGTAAGTATAAATGATAAATGATTTATATATCTGTAAATAAATCTGTTAATGTTTTTTTTAAGACAAGATGGCGCCGGCATTTCCTATCTGACTAGCTCTGAGAAGTAAAGCCGAAACAAACTCTATTTCTTCTTCTTCTTCTTTACCTACTTTATAATGTGCTCTTTAATCCTTCTACCCCGTTTTATCTAAAAGAACGCTTCGAGTTCCTCTGTGACTCTCATTCTAGGTTCTTGAGATCATCAGAAAATCTTAAATTAAAAATACAACAGCACTCCACCTCTTTTTATGACAAGTCCTTTACGATTCAAGCTACTCGTCTGTGGAATGCTTTGCCACTTAATGTGAGACGTGCACAATCACTGCCAGTTTTTAGAAAGTCAGTAAAGGAGCATTACTTGTCGCTCTAATCTACTATTTATTTTATTCCTCTCCTCCGTTCTTATACTTATATTTATTAGTTTATTATTATATTATTTATGATTTCTTTTTCATATTTATGTAATTATTTTGCCATGTATTTTATATTATTAAATTTAAGTAATATTATGTAGGTACGTAATGTACTTGTACACCTTTTTCGTTTTTCTGTTTCCATTCTTCCAGTCCATCCAAAGGTTGTCTGGAAGAGATCGCCTTGCGCGATAAGACCGCCCATTGTACATTTTTGTATTTAAATTGTTTGTCCTGTTGTGTTAGCTCAATTTAGGAACCTCAACAACCCGACGCACGATGATACAACTTTAAAAAAAAAAAAAAATCTCCACACTAGGATTTGTCCTGTATCGTGGGTGCGTTTACAAACAACACAAATCTTCACACGCACAAACAGCCAAACCCGGAACAACTATCTGTAGGCCATACAAATATTTGTTCCGTGCGGGAATCGAACCCACGACCCGTAGCGCAGAGGTCGATCGCTCAGCCACTGCACCAAACGTGTCGTCAATCAGCCGGACATTTGCATCGATCACAAAAAAAATACTCCATATAACTCCGCCAGGTAAACCCTTGCGGTTCACATACCTCATGATTGTTTCTTAGCTTCAAATTCCTTATTTTTAATGAAAGAAACATGAGAATCGTATTCGGCCAAGTTGTCTCCGGGACCGACTAAATAAACTAACTTGTGTTGTTAACTAACTTGTTTAAAATAGGCCGAACATTGTCTAAATAATTAGCGTATTAAGTGGGAAAAGATTGGCCAAGCGTGGACAACGTGTGGATGGTAAGGGTTCTGTATCTAGCTATACTTGTAACTATACTTACTTCAAATCAAACTTATAATTTATTTAAATTAAACTAAAATCAATTAGTGTTTTTTGAATGCAAACGACAGCAGTGATAGCCTAGTGCTGTGACCGTCGGACTGCCAAGTCATGGGTCTCGAGTTCGAACCCAAGGTACACGCCTCAGTCTTTTCGGATTCATGTGTGTATAGTATAATTATTATCACTTGCTTAAAAACAGTGAAGGAAATCATCGTGTGGAAACACTGAAACTGAGCTTGTCAGGTCAGGTCAGATGGCAGTCACTCCGTGTGAAATAGTTATAAACCCGTAAATATCTTAGACAAAATTAAAATATGGTATAGCCAAGATGATTGCACCATCCACAGCTGGATCAGTTGTCATGGATGACAACAAGGATGACGGGGTGATGTCGAAGAGGAGGAAGAAAGATGTGAATTAAATCTGGATCGACATTAAAACCAGTGTTGACCGCATTGTTGCTCAGTTGGTCGCAAGCGCGAATGCTAAGCATGGGGTCCTGGGTTCGATCTCCAGGTAAGGCAAAGTGATATTAGGTTTTTCCATTAGGAATTTCTCAGTAGCAGCCCGAAGTCTCGTCAATAGGCTCGCCTCTTATTACATGGGACTTAAACATAACTGGCGAAATGAGGGTGTTACTATACACCTCTGCCCAAATCTTCGGATAATACAGGCGTGATGTTATGTTATGTTTTATTAATTTTGTTTTTCAAAAAAAGAAATACTTCTTTTTTTGTTTCATTTTAGCCTCACATGGTTATTGGTTTTCTCATCACACTACGGATCTCCAAACCGCTTAACATCTCTCTCACAAACCTGTGCGTCAAACAGTTCTAATTGAATTAGTTCCTACTACAGTCAATTAACGTCATGCACGCACACATACGCACAGTAATAACTATTGTACGTGTAAGGTGAGCATGTGTGTGTTAGTTTTGGAGATGCGCAAAGAAATTCTGAAGAACGAAACGCTTCCTATTTACGAGTATGTCGTCAATTATGATTATGAACTCTAGCCTTTCTTTTAAATACGTTGTTGCTGACTTCTAATCTTTATTTTTAAACACGATGACAATCTTCTTCTTTACATAGTATAGCTGGGTCCTTACGGCTCCGCCCGCGTAATAAGTTTTATTCCAGTAATAAATATATCCTATGTTACTCAGTGATAATGTAGCTTTCTAACGACAAAATTTTTTTTGAAATCGGTCCAGTAGTTTTTAAGTTTATTTGTTACATACAAAAATACAAATCGTTCTTCTTTATAATATTAGTATAGATACACTGGCCTGCAAAAATAAGTATCACACTTTTAAAATTTCAATTTTTTCTAAACTATAGAAGTTAGAGATTTAAAATAAAAAACGTTTTATAGCAATTTTAATCAGCTTTCTTTGAAACTATACTAACAAAGTCACACTCTTTTTTGAGTCCTTTTTGTTTCGAAAATATATCTTGTGTACCTAAAAAGTTATTGCAATTTTAAAAGTGTGATACTTATTTTTGCAGGCCAGTATAGTATAGATAAAACAAAGTCGCTCCCGCAGTCTGTACGCTTAGATCTTTTAAAATACGCAACGGATTTTAATGCAGTTTCCTGCAATAGATAGAGTGATTCAAGAAGAAGGTTTATATGTCCCACATTAGTATCTACATTGCCCCCGTGCGAAGTCGGGGTGAGTCGCTAGTCAATACATACGTACTGTCCTCTTTAATAAATACAAAAAATACTG
Source organism: Amphipyra berbera (assembly GCA_910594945.2). Lineage (NCBI taxonomy): Eukaryota > Metazoa > Arthropoda > Insecta > Lepidoptera > Noctuidae > Amphipyra > Amphipyra berbera. The sequence goes on from OU343145.1 coordinate 14,521,638, forward strand.
GTCACGTGATCGTTTGACAGGTTATAATGTCAGTTCTGTGACCATTCATGGCTCATAGCCATAGCATGTCATGGCAGAAGTGGATATCGCAGTGATCTGGGCGATCTGAAATTGTCATCTTGTCTAAGTCGACAGATACGAGTGAATTACAGTATTTTACACGGAGTGACTCAGATCTGAAAAGTATCCCAGATTTTAACAAACCAATGTTGCTTGACGACGTGTTTGGTGCAGTGGCTGAGCGATCGGCTTCTGCGCTACGGGTCGTGGGTTCGATTTCCGCACGGAACAAATATTTGTATGGCCTACCTACAGATAGTTGTTCCGGGTCTGGATGTTTGTGCATGTGAAGATTTGTGTCTGTAAACGCACCCACGATACAGGAGAAATCCTAGTGTGGGGCAACGTTTTGTTTTTTTTTTTAATAAATAGAATAAAAAATACAGTATTTTACACGGAAGGACTGCTATCTGACCTGATCTGAAAAGCATCCCAGATTTTAACACGTCAATCTTGCTTAACTTTGCAGTCCTATCAATTTATGCTGCGTAGTGTACTCGACATCAAAATAAATATGTAATTAACTAAATTATAAAACACTAGCTGTGTCCTCACGGCTCCGCCCGTAGCCTATGTTACTCAGTGATAAGGTAACTTTCTAACGGCAAACGAATTTTTGAAATCGCTCCACTAGTTTTTAACATTATTCGTTACATACAAAAATACAAATCTTTCCTTTTTATAATATTAGTATAGAATACGGAACGCGATTTCTGCATACACGTTCACACTTGACCAGTTTTTTTTCCATGCATAAAGGTCACGACAGACGTAAATTTTCTGTTTATTTACTTAACACATCATCACGCTGTTGCCCTTATGTGGTGAGCAGTTCCCATCGACGTCTTCGCTAAACACGTCCTAAATACGTAGATACATACGTCCTAAAGACGTAACGTCGCATTGACGTATTGGGTTTTAAACGCTTTTATCTTTTGAACACGTACGCGTTTGATAAGCTGGGTAGTTATCCATTCTTCATCTTATTTTCCAATTATTGGTTCAATACCCGATGGTATTGAACCAATTGTATACAGAAACGAAAACATCGATGGTGGATGGAAAACATCGATATGTTTTCCATCCACCATCGATGTTTTCGTTTCTGGCGTTGCTTCCGTTTGTAGTGACTAATTACTACTGATGTTGCAGCGGCTTTACATGCGTCAACCACTGTGGTTAATGAGAAATTGAGAAAATCGTGGCTCGGATTGAGGCAATGTATGGATGGGAATGTTGGGCAACAAGAAGGATAAATGAAAGGCAATTGCATGCAGCTGAGATGAGAATGCTAAGAGGGATGTGTGGTATTACGCGAATGGATAGAATTAGAAATGAGTGTGTAAGAGGAAGCCTGAAAGTGGCGGCGGTGACTGAGAAGTTGTGTGGAATCCGGTTGTCATGGTATGGGCATGTGATACGCAGGAACGAGGAACATGTCGTGAGGAAAGTATTGAGTATGAATGTGGATGGTTATAAGAGTAGAGGAAGACCAAAGAAGCGATGGATGGATAGTATGAAAGATGATATGGCTAGAAAGGGGGTGACTACTGAAATGACGGCTAATAGAGATGTATGGAAGAAGAAGACATACTGCGCCGACCACAAATAAGTTGGGATAAGGACAGGAGGATGATGATGTAGCTCGGGTTGAGGTTTGCCGCTCGATATGATGTTATGTGGGCTCAAGTGGAGATGCATGAACTTTTCGCAGCCCGCGGCACGCTCAGGGTGAGGCAGCTCGTCATGAGGCTGCGCAAGTGGATACCCAGCAGTGGACAAGAGGTCGCTGTTACCCATCTGCTTAACGTAATCCCTCAGCTCCTTACAACACCCATGGGTGGGGGAGAGCGGCTAGCGACTGATTTACAACCGCACGGATCATATGACTTGCAATTGGATCAGCTTCCAGTCCAACCAGATGCGGCTGAATACCAGTATTTTAAACGGAGCGACTGCCACCAGACCTCCACAACCCGGTTATTGGATCTTCTTCTTGTTTTCGTGTGGTTAGTGACTAACCTGGTGTCAGAGTTTATGCCGCCCATGGGCCTCTGACTTGGCTTCACATGCCGTCGAGAAATATTTCCTCAAGATGTTTTCCTTCACCGTTTTTACGCGTGATAATTATAAAATACGCACACGAATCCGAAAAGTCAGAGGAGCGTGCCTTGGGTTCTAACTCGAGACCTATGACTTGGCAGTACGACGGTCACACCACTAAGATTATCAGTGCTAGTTATTGGGTAATGCCGATATTCTAAAGTTAGACCGGTTATCAGACTTTCGGGTTCGTACGACACCCGGGACCGACAGTTTAACATGCTCGCCGAGTCACAGAGGGGTCTTGATGTGTAACAAACGGTCACCCATCCACGGACTGACCGCGGCAAGCGCAACTTAACCTCGCAAATCTCATGAGCCACGAGCCCCTAAGAAACCTCTAAAAATCAAAGACAACAGAACTAAGATGTCAACTACCAATTAGTATTATCACCACTATGGAATGTGGAGCATTTACGAGCAAAAAACGTGAGGGTGGCCCGCACACGAGCGGCGCCTGCGCAGACACAAATGTGTCACCGGAATAGTGTAGAATGACATTAGGAAGGACGATGACATGTTTCAAATCGCGCAGGACGTGGTATTTAGGTACTTCAGTGATTAGATTTTGAAGTATACCTTTTTTACTTTGCTCTACACTGGGAACAGGTACTCAAGGATGCGTTTACAGACACAAATCATCACATGCACAAACACCCAGACCATAACATAACATCACGCCTGTATTCCCCGAAGGGTTAGGCAGAGGTGTATTAACACCCTCATTCCGCCGTTATGTTTAAGTCCCATGTAATAAGGGGCGAGCTTATTGCCATTAACCGGGCACAAATCCAGACTCCGGGCTGCTACTGAGAAATTCCTAATGGAAAAACCCAATAACACTTTGCCCAACCTGGGGATCGAACTCAGGACCCCATGCTCAGCATTCACGCTTGCAACCACTAGACCAACAAGGCAGTCTGCCACGTCCTTTTATATTACTTACTAGCTGTGTCCTCACGGCTCCGCCCGCGTAAGAAGTTTTATTCCAGTAATAAATATAGCCTATGTTACTCAGTGATAATGTATCTTTCTAACGGCAAAATAATTTTTGAAATCGGTCCAGTAGATTTTAAGTTTATTCGTTACATACAAAAATACAAATCTTTCCTCTTTATAATATTATAGTATAGAAAAATAACATAATTATTCCTAATATAAAAAAATACATATATAACCTTAGAATTCAATATTCCCCAGTCATTGAGGTGCGTAGGTCTGATGGCAGGTTCTCCATGCATTCTGATTAGACTGGAAGCCAGCCCCAACATAGGAAAAGACTAGGATTATTGGGTAGCAGCTCTATTTTTAATTACGTGTCTAAAATCCCTAACACCAGCTTCACACGATTCGATTCTTGTTGATCAACTGGTAAATCGCATGCGATTTGAACCGTCTGAACATACTGTCAATCAAATTGAAGCAACAAAAACGTTTCAAATTTTGTTGATCAAGTCAGTTGATCAACTAGAATCGAATCGTGTGTACTTGATATAAGCCGCTGTTTCCATTTCACAAGTAACGTGCACGCATCTTGCAGGTTACAATTAACATTAGCTTGCACGTAATGGCACGCACACACGATATGATTTCTTTGCGCAAGCTTAGACTTGCACAAGTATCACTTGCACTTGATATCTGCGTAACTGCATACTTGTACAAGCTTAAACTTGTGCAAGCAAGTAGCTACATTTGTGAGGCCCATAAGTTGCAATTACTGCAGGTGTGACGTCATACCTGCCTGCAAGTTACTTGCAGATTAGACACAATGCTTTAGGAGACTCCGCAAGAGATTCTCTTCAAGGACTCTCATCTGCAATCACTTTGATAATAAAATGAATTAGCCGCAATCAATAAGACGTCTACATCACATCCGGCCGGTCAGCCGCTTCCGGACGTTTCCGTTTCCGGCCGACCCCCGTATCCGGTTCCGGTGGAAAAGTATCGAGAATGGGGAATATTAATTCTCTTTGTGCAAGGATGGTAATGTGTTTGCCTTCTGCACTCATCTTGGGAATTGCGGGTTTAATTTTGGTGATAGCAATTTAGAGTTTTGGGGGTGAATGGTAAAAGTAGTCGCTTGAGGCAGAGACTGAATAACGCAAAAATTAACATACATAACATCACGCCTTATATTCCCCAAAGGGTGCGGCAGAGGTGTTTTTAGTACACCCTCGTTTCGCCACTTATGCTTAGTCCCATGTAATAGAGGACGAGCCTATCGCCATTAACCAGGCACAAATCCAGACTCCAGGCTGCTACTGAAAAATTCCAAATGAAAAGACCCAATAACGCTTTGCCCGACCTGGGGAGCGAACGCAGGACCCCATGCTCAGCAGTCGTGCTTGCGACTACTAGACCAACAAGGCAGTCGAAGACGAACATTAAGATATTTAAAATATATTTCGGTACCGAAATGTAGAGTCTGAAAATGCGAAACGGTATGTTCCGGTATCGGTACCTAAACCTTTATAAATAACGATGACCATTTATATGCCCAATTTGGCAATATAAAAAGCTACCACTAGTAAGCAGAACGATTCGTTTTTTGACGATAGAAACCGGTCATAAGCCAATAATTCCATATCTAAGAAGTCATAATGTGAAAAGGAATTACAGCTGTTTAAGTAAATTAATCAGGTTACGCAACTATAATATTCTATCTGCTACAAAGACTTATCAAAAAACAACAAACAAACATCAAGAATAGAGTGAAAGGAACAGGAAATACCAAAAATAACTTTTTAAAAACCCATTCAGCCTAACATCTGCTTCAAGATAAGGTTATCTGTGGCACTATTTTATCTGTGCTTAACGACTTTTGGCGCGAACTCTCGGCGCCATTTTTTTGCGTAACCTCACACATCGTTGATGAAGTAATTAAGGGGAAAATTGATGATTTTTTATCACCAGAGGTGTCAATTTTTTGTATGTTAGTTAGCGTGTAGATTCTTGGCGCCAATTGACCTGATCGTGTGTTCATTATCGATAACTGAGCATTTTTTATCCATGATATGGCTAGGTTTCGGTATGACGCAAAGCCATTGGTGCCGTTTCTGTGCACAAACTCATCCTAATTTAGGCTATTGCCGTCTGTTTCACTCTAATAAAATAAGAAAAAGACGGACGTAAATAAGAGCTGTCAACCAAAATTTCCATACAAATTTTAATAAGCACGGTGAAGTTCGAGGCTGTAAAATACATTACAACATAATCTTATAGGAGTGAATCTATCATTACAGTTATAGTATCGGTATGTCAGGATTGGGAGCATAGTAAATCAAGTAAATGAAACCAACATAGACTCTCCACCACTGAGAGTAATTTTAATTAGGTTAGTGATTAATTACAGAAGCTAGTTCACAATATATCATCACAATATAATAATTAACACAAGATCAGAAAATGAGGACAAGCAAATCAGATATAAAAGGTCAGACTTCTTCGGCGGTTCGACATGGAATCCTCTGCTCCGTCGATGACCACTGTTTTTATAACTTCGTGTACGTTGATTCATCTTGACGACTACCCTACTATGTCAACATTGTCCAGTGTTACCATTTACCGATAACAAGGCGTAAATTAGTTTGACATCTCTAACTTAGTTCTTTTCTGTCACCATCGTTTTCTCGCGCTGATGTTAGTAAAAAATAGCAAGTCTTTAATTTTAGTTTATTTGGTGAACAAGAGAATCGGCACCACTGGCCGAAAACGTCCACCGTTGAACATAGAACTCATAATTTTATAATGTCGGGTACGTTGATTCATCTTGACGGCTACCCTCCATTATCAATATTGTCCGGTATTACTAGCTACCGACAACACAACTTCTGGAAATTTTACGAACTAAAGATTTAGCGCATGGAAGAGGTCCAGACAAGTTCGGACAACGTTAGAAAAAATATTATTTTAAATACCGTGTGAATATAAATACTTTGTTATGTTTTTATATCAAACATAGTTTTGAGGGCGATCATAACACAATCGTAAACATTAATAAGTTTTTGAAGGATCAAAATTCTTCTTCCTATCTTTTTTTTCCAACTATGTTGGGGTCAGCTGCCAGTCTAACCAGATGCGGCTGAATACCAGTAGTTTACACGGAGCGACTGCCATCAGACCTCCGCAACCCAGTTACTGGGTAATGCCAATATCCTAAGGTTAGACCGATCGTCAGACTTTCGGACTTCTGACTACTCGTAACGACTGCCATAGGTATTCATATGACACCGGGACCGACTGTTTAACGTGCTCTTTGAAGCACGGTGGGGTTTATATCAAACATAGCTTTGAGAGATCGATCGCAACACAGTCATAAACATCATCAAATTTTGATGAATAAAGTGCGACCACATTTTTTTATTAATTTTAATTGTAAGTACCTACATTATTCATGAGATACCTAAGTAATAACATCACACTATGCCATATTAACTTACCTACTGGGGAATCTTAAATGGCTCCTATAAGGTAAGTTTAATGTCCATTACTTCACTTGTATGTAAGACTGTCAATAACGTCGATAGACTCTGGCCAACAAAAGACGTCCACGAGAAACGGGGGCTGTTTAAAAAAATCTTCAGCTATCAACACAGCAGTGATATATATAGCAGTGATAGCTTAGTAGTGCGACCGTCGGACTGCCAAGTCATAGATCTCGAGTTCCTCTGACTTTTCGGATTCATGTGCGTATTGTATAATTATCACTTGCTTAAAAACGGTGAAGGAAAACATCGTGAGGAAACCGGCATGCCTGAGAGATATTTCTCCACGGCATGTGAAGCCAAGTCAGAGGCCCATGGGTGGCATAAACTCTGACACCAGGTTAGTCATTAACCACACGAAAAGAAGAAGAACACTGACCATACACTAATTTTACAGAGAACTTGATTTTTGTTAGGTACATACATTAGTGTAGATCAGTGGTACCCAAAGTGGTCTATATCGACCCCCCGGGGGGTCGACGACGACCTACAAAGGGTTCATGTGGGTGAAAAAAATAATTGGGGGTCCTTGAGATGTAAACGGGGGTCCACGATAGTGGATCTCATTTAAGCAGGTCGTGACTTTAATTTTGACTTTCCATTAATGGAATAACCCACATACACAGAAGACTTGTTGCTTAGTTTTTACCTGAAAACGTAACAAACAGACCGACGAAGATAGTAATATTGTAGACCTACTGTCGTAGGTTTAATAAATGTATAAAAATTAACGTTTGTTTTATTATTGTTTTTCGCTCTACACCTCACTACAGTTAGAAATCAGTCAAAAACACATTTGAAGTCGATGAATTAGCAAAATGCAATATTTTGGGATGGGCCGAATATTCTTTTTATGTTCGGTATTCGGCAGGTTTACCGAACACTCGTATTCGGCCGATTATTCGACAAAAATGCCGAACATTCTACCGAGTAATCTTGCGTTAAAAGTTGCCTCTATGCTTATATGAAGTAGTATAATTACACATATTTTGCAATGCACGATAAAGCGCGCCAAATCCTGCCGAATGTACGGTTCGGTAAACTTTTAATCGAACATTCGGCCGATTATTCGTATTCGGTGAAAACCATATTCGACATCACTGGCAATATTAGCTAAGCACGGGTCTACCCAAAACTGAAAAACATGGCAAGTGGTCTATGAGACAAAAAAGTTTGGGGACCTCTGGTGTAGATTTATATTAGAAATAGGTTAGTACTAATAAACAACTTTTTTGAAAATTGCCGCTGTTTCTCGTCGACAGCTTTCATTGGCCAGACTGTAGTTATTTATCAACGTAAATCGAAAAAGCATTTTGTAAATGTCGTAAATCGTCGTAATAGAAATAGTATTCGTAAAGTCAAGCATGCCTTAATGTATCCTAAAATAAAACACGTCTCTAACGCTGCACTAAAAATAAAAACTAAAATATTTTCGTCTAAAAATAAGATATTTTAGTGAACGTTAAAAATACAGTTAATAAAATATTTACAACTTACTTCCTTAACTAAATCTTGACAAATAAATAGTGTCAATATTTATAAAAATGTTTATTTGAGTGATAAGCAATCGTTAAGCATTTTTTAATATGTGAATAGATGAGATTGAGGACATATTAGTTACTGTTTTATGTTTTTCAGTGAGTTGTATGTGGAGTTTCAAGCATTAAAATATAAGGCAATTTTATATAATATCGTTTATTTTCAGCAGTGTAAAAAATAGCTTTCGAAATTATACCTATATCACTAGCGACCCTCCCCGGCTTCGCACGGGTGCAATGTAGATACCAATTTGAGGCATATAAACCTTCCTCTTGAATCACTCTATCTATTGCTGAAAACTGCATTAAAATCCGTTGCGTAGTTTAAAAGATCTAAGCGTACAGACAGCGGGAGCGACTTTGTTTTATAGGTACTATGTAAAGATAAGGAATAGCTTTTACTCTACTGATTTAAAATTGCTTAAAAATCATTACCATATACCTACAAAGTTCACAAGGCGATCGGAGATTTTTAATAGATTTTATTCTCTACTAAACGTTTTGGGATCATTTAAAGTACATACCTATCTAAAGCTTTGACACCTGGCGAAAGGCTGCAAGTCCATCACCTTAAAGAACAGTAGACAGCTGTCACCTAGTTCGATAATTCGCACTAACGAACAGCTGATATCTACCCTTGTCTCACCCTCAATCGGCACGGAAATTCAAAGGCCGATCAATAGTAAGACGCACCTCCCCATCAAATGTTCTAACAAAGACACATAATGACGATTCTGCATAGACCACGAAAAATATACCTACGCGTAACGATACTTACTCAAAATTCACAGAACAGCAACAGCGAAGCTCAAATAATACCCTTTTACACACGGTTCAGATCAAATAAAATTGGATCGCGATTAATCAAAAACAAAACACGAAACACCAAAGATTAACATGGCAAGAATATAAAAAAAAGTAAAAAAAAAATACCAAGTCCACGGATCAAAATCATAAATCATGCTCATTATATCCGAACCGGATTATTTTTTACCGAATAAAATGTTCAAAAAAGCATCAAAAGGCTGTAGGGAGCGCCATTTTGTAAGGGCACTGTCGATTTGGGCGGGAAAATGGGAAGCTACCAACCAATCACCGCGGCAATTTCGAATAGGCGTTCTAAAAATCCACCAATGAGAGCCGAGGACGGTCTGATCATGCGCTTTCGAGTCGATCCATAGAATTATAGATATAATACGGCAGTGTGGGCTTGGCCGGCGCGGTGACACGACGTGCGTGATAAACGAATATTTTTTTTTGTAGGAATAAATATGTCGAAGTGCCTAACCGTAATTAGTGGATTTTTTATTTAAGCCTAAACAACATTTTTGGTGTATTCTGTTTGTGATAGAACTTTAGTGGTAATAAAACTTTGTTGCGTGTGTACCATAGACATTAATATAATACATTTATCTATATAGTGTGATGTCATTGCAATAAATAAACAACTAAATCCAGTTTTCAAACCACACTAACCAGAAACCGTTTTAATGAGAGAAAAAGTTAGTAAAAAGTAGAAAAAAAACCGGGTGTAAGCGGTTTTCGTAAAGGATTTTTTGTTAAAAGTATTAAAGGTGATCACCGGTGAAGATATATCTGCGTCAGTGATGGTGATGGCCAGTGGGGGCGGTGGTGGACTGGTTCAGTCCCCACCCGACATGATGCATCACCACAATATCATGGACACATCATCACACGTCGAAATGATGCCCAGTAAGTATTTTTTTATTGTTTTTTATAGTGACAATCTACGGAAGCGACCTGTGGAAGACACAAACAGAACCTTTGAACTAATATTAAGCCGGAACACATTAAATAGATACCAAAAACACAATAAAAGAAAAAGAACTTGGTCGTCAATTACCTACCAATTAAAATACTGAATATTGTTCGAGTTTCACAAACTCTTAAAGTTTGTAGCAAGCCTTTTAATAAAAAAAGAAATGCTAATTGGCATTGGCACGTCTATTGCACATTATGTCAATGCCATAGATAATTTGGAAGAAGAATAAAAAGAAAATAACAGAAACGGCAAAGAACTTTGTTCTATTTTTGCAACGAAAGATAATTGTAGGTATTAAAATAAGATTCATTGAAGATTATTCGAAAATAGATTACAACATTATGATAGAATTCTAGATCATGATAAAAATAGCCATTTTATCTTTTTGATGTTAATGTTGCCCATGAAATTTGCTTACGGTGACCTATTATTATATATTTTGAATATCTATATTCGCTATTAAAATACTATTATTTAAACTAACCAGATCTGATTTAGAATGTTACATTTTAGTATTATATTATTACTTAAATATCTTCTTTTAGTAACGTGTTTTAGTTTAATAAATTAGCCTACATTGTGGCTAGAAGATTTTAGAAATATAAATACCCTATTAATTTCTGTATTTCTAAAAATATTTGTAGCAAGATATAAGAAAGCATGAAGTAGATCAAACGAAAATTAAACAAACAAATTCTACAACCCTAAAACCAAAATTACGCTTCAAGTGAAAAGAATATGACAAAACCGAACAGGACAGAACTCCAAATATTTTTTCTGTCAAGATGCAAAATATTATAAAAGCCAAGCAGTCTCCTCTACCTGTAGTTTAAAATTCTCACCACATTGTTAGGACAGTAAGTGATAATCTAATTATTAGTCACCGTATGTGGCTGGACCCGGTTCCAGCTTCATACCGGTTTGATTCCGATCAAGCCATAAGAGAAAGGTGACAATTATTCACAATTATCAACGTTGCAAGAGTACTACTTATTGTGCCCGGTTTGGCTCGTATTTTGTGGGACATTAAGTTCTGACACTAACTTATTGGAATTAACAATAATATTCTTCTGTGACCTTGCTAAATATGAATGATTGCAAAAATCTATAGCCTATAGTAAAAAATCTTAATGATGATGAAATAAAGATAGATGATATTAAAGAAAATTTCTCACTACTACCACGACATACAGTTGTAATCTTGAAACAAATCATATAAATGGCTTTTAAAAACATCGTGAGGAAAACAGCATGCCTGAGAGATATTTCTCGACGGCATGTGAAGCCAAGTCAGAGGCCCATGGGCGGCATAAATTCTTACACCAGGACAGTCACTAACCACACGAAAAGAAGACTGGTTTGTTTAGCGTCAAGATGGTTCAAATCTTTACTATTGGAAATAAAAACAAAAAAATAAAAAAGCAGAATGACAGTAAAGCCAATGCCATTTGTAAATACGGATACAAATCTAGACACTGAAGAGCGAATCCCTTATTTTTTGTCAGTCGTTCCGTTTTCACCGCTACGATACTCCAAAAAGACATTTCTTACAATTTATATTACCTAACACGCTCAAATCTAGGTGTTAACGTTCAAATAAGTAAATATTTTGAAAATAATGACTTCAAGGTTTTTGTATTGCATGATCCGTGCGCCGTGATCGTTCTTACTTGCATTTGCGTCAAGGTTGAAAACCTGACAATTGGGAGCAATAAGTTTCGCAAGCTATCAGTCAAGTAAAAATAATTTATTTTGTAAGTACTTTTTGGTATTGTGGCATTTTGTTTTGCGGTTTCATATTTTTTACAGTTAAGTAGCACCGAACTTGGCTCTCATCTTCCGATTTGGTAAGCAATATTTTTTAAACAAATTATCTTAAATTAATTAGACTTTAAAATTAGGACATTATTTTCTTATTACATTTATATTAATAAATTAAATAAATACACGATTTTAAGATTATAACAATTTCAAAGCAATTAAAATTTACATGTTTTATCATCAACCAAACAAAACTATAATTTATAACACGCATTCTTTTTTTGTTTTAGTAGTAAAAAATGTATGTAATCTAGTCTACATCGACAACAATTTCATGCAATAAAAAAAGAAAATAACGAACATACTTCAATAACAATAAAAGTTAACACAAAATTATTTCTCGCTCTAAAAAATCAGCAAATCATCGCGCACTAAAAACCAAATTAGCATAAATAAGAACTACTAAAAATAAAATTACAAGCTAAAATAAAGTTTTTACTTCGCATGCCGCAAATTTTAGAGCACTCAGTTAATCAAATAATCGGGATTCCATCCAAGCTTGCGACAAAGGGGGAAGATTTATAAACCGCGGGGTCTTTTCGACCGGGGCATTATTTTTGCCAGTGCAAGCGTAACTGCCCATTAGAGGGTTACTCACAAAATTTATGCGATAGAAAGAATTATTGAATACTAGTTTGGCATGCGACTTCGTTTTGGTTTTAGACTAATAGTTTTTTTTGTGTACTCTTTGTTTATGCAGTGTATATCTAAATATGTATTCTCTCTGAATGTCAGCCTACAATTGAGGAACACAACAGTAGTAACACAGTTAACAGCAGTAACAGCCTAGTGGTATGACCGTCAGACTGCCAAGTCATAGGTCTCAAGTCTGAACCCAAGGCACGCACCTCTGGCTTTTCGGATTCATGTGCCTATTGTGTAATTATCACTTGCTTAAAAACGGTAAAGGAAAACATCGTGAGGAAACCGGCATGCTTAAGAGATATTTCTCGACGGCATGTGATGCCAAGTCTGCGGCCCATGGGCGGCATAAACTCTGACACCAGGTGGGTCACTAACTACACGAAAAGAAGAAGAAGATTGAGGAAAGTGTAGGCCTTAATAAATGTATTATGTCACAAATATGGGCACTAACATCCTTCTTTGTAGGTACTTATAACAATGCGTTGACTGATAATTAATTATGTTAATGTTTTCTTACAACCGTTTGTTGTAGGCTATTTCATTTATATTATTATTAATTCTATTTGAATTACCGACAGTTATTACGCTATTCTTAGATAATTTATCCATGTCAAAACTTACAAAGCTAAATGCAAACATCACATATATAAAAGTGTATTTGTCTATGTCCAACAGTGGGCAGCAGCAGCTTGATATACCTAATGAGACCGCTACTTCAAATCATCTTAGGGAATGCTATAATCACTGCACTGTGTAGGAGATCTGTAATTCGTGAATAAAACGGCTTCGATATAGTTAAATTAGGTAAATAACTATTCAATATACACACAGACATCTTTATTTTATAGGTTTTTTTTTAGTTTGACAAATAATTAACCGTCACAATGACGAAACAAAAATACTTGTAATTTATAAGACGCCGTTTTTCTTTAAAATTTATTAATTTATTCTTTTAATTTATTTGCGTGTGAATAATAAAATGTCAATGAAAAATGTCGAGGTAAACTATTGCAATTAGTGTAATTAAAGTTGAAAATGTATTATACTGTATTTTGTAAATGTAAAACAAAATGGATGAAATGTGTTTAACGATAAACGGGTATAAATGCGGTTATTACATTGTATTATAGATAATTTTGTCAGCTTTATAGTTAAAAAAATGATTTTTAATAAACATACATTTTCTATAATACTTACAATTAAAAATGTCAACTAGCTACTTATTTTGTTTAATAAAAAAGTGTTTAATTATTTATAAAGACAACAACGGTTTATTCGATCATACTTTATGAAATTTTAGGCTACTTGATAAGCCTATGATACCTAATATATGAGTTATGGAACTGCCATAAGAAACTACTTACACATACATACATATAATCACGCTTATAATCCCCATAGGATTAGGCAGAGGTGTTCTCCTTTTACAGAAGTCTATACACCCACTTTTTGCTACTGGTATTGAGGCCCATATAATAGGTCGCGTGCCTATTGCCATTTATTGGGCACAAACCGGGTTCGTCGGTTCCTACGACTCGCTTTCCCGGCGACGACGGAGAGGAATTTTATTCATAATCCGTCCGCCCACGGAACTACTTATTACATATATAAAAAAAACCACTGCACCTCCGGATTTTCCCCGTCACCCTACCTACGTATACAATGACTTCAACTACGAAAATTTAGCACGAATGCAACTTAAAATTTACACAGTTAGTTAACAGAGTAGTTCGAAGGCAAAAGCCATAAAACCTTCACTGTACGCTAAACAGTAAACAAATTAAAGAAAGTACCTGCCACGTCGGTCGAAACGTCTGTTTTAACAAGACTCTTGTATACCTACACACTGGTGTCAATTCTATAGGGCAATGACTAAATTAAATTAAAAAATATATTTTTAGTAATTAAATTTAAAAAATGTAAAAACTAAAATTCATAATTTTATGACGTCCGGGATAATTTCATGTTTTATTTCCAGAAATAATAAGACTAAAATTAAAATTAAACTAAAACTTGCACACAATACGACTTTTTATAGAATACCTATTTCATTTTAATTTTATAATGAAAATTAAAAATGGCCTTAATTTTAATATACTGGTGGTGTCTTGCAGAATCGACACCAATTACTTATGATAGCGTGTTATAATTAAGTAGGTATAATAAATTACATGATTTTAAGAGCGATTTTGACGAACATTAATTACTTTTCAGCGACAAATCTATTAATTAAATGAATGTCTGTGTACAAGAGTAGGTAACTAATGGTTTTAAGGATAGGTCAACGTCTAAGGCGCGGTCTAGCGATCGTCAGGTCGACCACACCCGCTGCATTATTGTGGTAAACCGCTCCTAGTACATGCATACTTACATTACTTAGTTAACAAAGAAAGGGCACCTGTCCGGCTCCGATATGATTCATTTTATATTAAGATATAACATAAAACATAACATCACGCCTTGTATTCTCCGATGGGTTCGGCAGTTCCGTTTCGCCAGTTATGTTTAAGTCCATGTAATAGAGGGCGAGCCTATTGCCATTAACTGGGCTCAAAACCAGACTCCGGGCTGCTACTGAGTAATTATTAATGGAAAAACCCAATAACACTTTGCCCGACCTGGGGATCTTACCCAGGACCCCATGCTCAGCAGTCGCGCTTATTACTAAACCAACAAGGCAGTCTAACCTTAAGACAGTCAAATTAATTAAAGAATAGCCGACCTTTTTTTTATCAGCCTAAATACATATTTTGTAGAGGAAATCGCTCTTCGAAAAAGCTTTATTTGGTACGACGATTTCTCCCACACTAAAAATACCTTTCCTTATTCTTATTCTATATTGTACACAAAATAATAATATATACCTTTCCTTCTTAGTAGTGGCGTAACTATATCATCAGAGGCCCGTGGCAAATTCATTGGATGGGGCCCTAGTAAAAATCTTCACGTTATAATTCAATTTCAATAAATCACTGTAGTAGTTACCCAACAGAATTACTAATTTATAATTTTTACTTAATTTTGTTAAAAATGTTAGGTTACTTCTGAGCTCGCGGCCTCTTGGGCCGGGGGCCCGTGGCATTTTGCCAGCCGTGCCACCCTAGCGTTACGACACTGCTTGTTAGTTCGAAGCTTCTCAGTAACTAGTAAAAATAAGAAGCAGACTTGGGCTGATATGATGTGATGATCTCTACTTTCGTGTCTGCACGAGCTATACGAGAATGTCGTGGTGAAAAGATTAGCTAGTCAACAAGGTTGGTAGTGGAGCTGACTGCACAGAGTGCGACGGACGTACTTGACTATCGTCACCCTGCGAGGCTCTTTTAATGATGATAATATGCTAAATAAATAATAACCTAAAGATGGTAAATACGGCAGAATGGATGCGAAAAGAGAACTGGGTGTCGCGGAGACATTAGAAATAGGTCTCCATCCAAAGGTTTTTGAAATAGGCGGAGGTTATTGAAATCTACATTTTTGACGATAATATTTCAGTAGGCTTGTGAAATATTTGAAGGATACGCTAAACAGAAATGCAGCAATGGATTACGAAGATGACTGGAAATTAGCAAGTTTGTATATCTGTTTGTTTTACGAGCTTAGGTTTCTAGTGTTCAAAATTTTTAAGAGGATGTTAAGTAACCAACACATGAATCACGTGGGTAATGTATGAATCGTTGTTTTTCCATTAGGTACCTATGTTGTTATTGAATTTCTATCAGGTGTTATTGAAGAAGATAAAAAAGCGTCTAAATGCCTACCTTATTCCATATACAGGGCGTAAACAAAATCATGTAATTCCTTCAAACCTCGTTATGTATTGCTGACATAGATTAACCCTGCAGGGGATACTAAAAATGATGCATTCAATAAAAACAAAGTTACAAGAAGTAAACATGTGTCCTTAACGTGAGGCATTCTAGCGACCCGAGTTAAATTATCGCGTGGCGAGCGACAGCCGCGCAATTCGATCGGTGCGCTAAAATGCCTCACGTTAAGGACACATGTTTACTTCTTGTAACTTTTTTTTTATTGAATCCAAAAGTATCTCGTGCTGGATTAGTCTATGTCAGCAGTACATCACGAGGTTTGAAGGAATTACATGATTTCGTTTACACCCTGTATAGCAAATGGAATATTTTTGTTTTCTTTTGTAAAACTTTGCCAAAACCACCGGTCTTTCCGGAGGTTTACCAAAATGATAAATGATTTTTATTTCTGTAAATAAATCTGTTACAGACACTTTTACAATTCAATGTAAAGTTTTATTAGACTAGATGGCGCCAGCGTTTCCTATCTGACTAGCTCTGAGAAGAATAGCCGAAACAAACTCAGAGATCAAGGTCTCTTTTAAAGTCCAGACATTGTGGTATAAAAACTATGCAAGTGTAACAATGTAGGACAACGTCTGGAATGGCCTTTTGAGCAAAGTGCCATAGCAGGTTTGAGTTGACCTCTCATAACTGTCGGCACGCATAACCTCAAGGATATAACTGCGCGCAAATGATTGAAATATTATTAATAGCATTGTTACGTAATAGTAGGCTTAAACATAGTTTAGCGTAAGATTGTATGCTAAAAAGTTCCTAATTACTATTGATTAGAGTCATCTGGTCTCATGAATGAAATATTGAGCTGAATTATTTTACACAGCCTCGTTGATCTAGTGGTGCTAAGCGCGACTGCTGATCGTGAGGTCCTGTGTTCAATCCACAGGTCGGGCAAAGTGTTATTGGGTTTCTCCGTGTGGAATTCCTCAGTAGCAGCCTGGAGTTAGTTTTTGTGCCCGGTTGACAGCATTAGGCTCGCCCCCTATGACATGGTACTAAACATAACGGCGAAATGAGAGTGTTATTAAACACCTCTGCCCAACTCTTCGGGGAATACAGGCGTAATGTTATGTTATGATACAAGAGTTTCAATTTTAACCAATAACGCTCCGTAAAATATAGGAATCGGCGATTAGATAATCAAAGCTAACATCATCGTCAACCATCTGTAGATCTACAAGGTTAGTCGGAAAGGGGGTACTAAGCCGAAAGGGTGTTAAAGTACCCATAACACTGGATAACTTTTGTTCTACAACTTTCCCCAAAAGTCAATAGTTCAAGAGAAATAGCTGTTCAAAGATTTCATAAAAAATACGCTAAATTCTATCTATCCTCAGCTATGATCAGACGTGTTTACATTTTACGTCATATTTGGGGTCACGGATTAGAAACTCCATTTTCTGAATTCATAACTAAAGCAGGGATGAAGAATTTTTGACAAAACTAAAATAAAAATAATTTTTCATGAAAAAAAAATTAAACGAAATCTGAAATTTTTACACTTTCTTTAAAACAATAATCAGTGATACATTAAGTGGCCCGCGCCTTAGTACCCCCTTTCCGACTAACCTTGTATAACAGAGTACCTACCCTACCGGTACCTACCCTACCGGTCAGTCAAAAATATCCTCCAATAAAGCCACCTCACTTTAAACAACAACAAAAAGTTTGACTCAAAAAGTATTTATCGTTTCTTACCTCGGTGGCACAAAAGTACCGTCAAATGGTACTTTTTTATGAGCATAGAACCTAAAAGGTATCGCCTACGGTAGACCACCAGTACGTTTTATGGGGGTGCGAAGTCGGTAGCCTCGCACCTACGGGATGTTTATATTTTAACCCGTTCTCCAATGGTGTCGACTTTGAAAAAAAATTGACGATGTGTCGTGAGCGTCTTTTACAATTTTTTTGTTAAGTATTAAAATTATTTGTGTGGATTTTTGGATAAATCGTAAAGTTTTTCAATTATTTTTTCTTTCTATTTTATTTCTGATTATCACAAAATATTAAAAAAAAAATGTTTTGATTCGTTTGTTTCTTTATTAACTTTTTTAAACATTTCGAAAAGCATATTACCATTTTTATGGGGCTAATTAACAACCGCGCCAATCATACAATTTGCGAGGTTAAGCTGTGCTTGCCGCGGGCAGTTCATGGATGGATGACCGTCCGTTACACATCGAGAGCACACTAAACAGTCGGTCACGGGTGTCATAAGAATACCTATGATAGTCGTTTTCCCAGTAAGAAGCCCGAAATTCTGACAACCGGTCTGAACTTGAAATATCGGCATTGCCCAGTTACTGGGTTGCGGAGATCAGATGGCAGTCGCTCCGTGTAAAATACTGGTACCTATTCAACCGTATGTGGTTGAAATGTAAAAAAATTTAACATTATTATGTTTAATTTTTTATAATGTGTAAACTGAAGGACGACAATTGATATTTTGTTGCTAAAATGTCAAGATCTAATTAGATTCAACATTATCATGTTTTTTTCCGTCTACACAATTTTGGTCTTATTAGCGATGTCGCTTACTTTAAACTAGATTATAATTTCTATATTTTTTGTATAATTAATTGCATTAAATTTATATTAGCTACTGGATTACAAATATGGACACTATGAACCAGGATGTATTTTTTTAACAAACAGTTAATTAACCAACATTTTTTTATACTTAATTAGGGAGATATAAAAACATATTTAAATTTATTTTTATTATGAATAAAACCAATCAATACACACTATTTTTAACCGACTTCCAAAAAGCAGGAGGTTACTATGTTCGTCTGTATGTATTTTTTTTTGTTTTTTTTTTATTTTTTTTGTGTATGTTCATCGATATTTTCGCCAATTGTGAACCGATTTTGATTATTCTTTTTTAATAGATAGGGTATACTTTGAAGTTGGTCCCATTTAAATTTGGTGAAGATCTGATGAAGAACTTCGGAGATAGGCAATGGAACTCCTCAATAACGAACAGTACGCATATTGTGATGATGTGATTATGTTACGAGCAGCGTCTTTAGTAGGTCCAACCAACTTTTAATTAATGCCACTAAAATGAAAAAAATAAAAACATTTTTTACAAAAAATTTAAACCGACTTCAAAAAAGAATAAAATAATTACCATATAAAATTAACAGTTTCAAAAGTCGGTGCTTTCAATTTGGTTCAGCGTGGATCAGCACCGACCTCTGAAACTGTTAATTTTATATGGTAATTATTTTATTCTTTTTTGAAGTCGGTTTAAATTTTTTGTAAAAAATGTTTTTATTGTATATTTTATTTATTTACTAGCTGCCCGGACAGACTTCGTTCTGTCAAAAGTTATTTGCCTCTAGTGGAAAAAGAAAAGTGTTGTTTTTACTATTTCCACGCAATTTTTATGTTTTATCTCTCTATAAGAATCCTTCCTTATGCCTTAAGGAATATAAAAAAAAATAGCCGAATTGGTCGAGCCGTTCTCAAGTTTTGCGCTTAGCAACACATTTGGCGATTCATTTTTATTTATATAGATTACTAGCATATCAAAATCTATTCTTCTTTTCGTGTGGTTAGTGACTAACCTGGTGTCAGAGTTTATGCCGCCCTTGGCCTCTGACTTGGCTTCACATGCCGTCGAGAAATATTTCTCAGGCATGCTTCCTCACGATGTATTCCTTCACCGTTTTTAAGCAAGTGATAATTATATAATACGCACATGAATCCGAAAAGTCAGAGGTGCGTACCTTGGGTTCTAACTCGAACCCTATGACTTAGCAGTCCAACGGTCACACCGCTAGGTTATCACTGCTATAAAATAAATCTATTGATCCCTAATAGTTTTCTTGGACCTCAGTAAAATTATATAAACACTTGTAAATACATAAAACTGCAAGGTTAAATAATAATTTGTATTCTTGGTTATGTAAATCAAACGACTACATATATTTTTACGCGATATTAAATGGTAGGTTGCAGATGATTTAAAATTCCAATGCTATGAAATGAAATATACGTAGATAAGAGTTTTATGTTTTAACATTTAAGATATACAATGAATATAATAAAACAAGACACATACTAGCTATACCCTTGAATCCACCTGCAGTGACCAACGTAAGATGTTCTTAGTTTTTACTGAAAGTTAAGTTTTCTTTGTTCTAATAAGTATTACATCTTCAGAACATTAAGTCATTATTACGGATTGAGCAACAAACAAAGACTTAAACTGTCATTTTTAACCGACTTCCAAAAAAAGGAGGAGGTTATCAATTCGACTGTATTTTTTTTAGTGTTTGTTACCTCAGGACGCCGTCTTATATAAACCGATTCTGAAAATATATTTTTTTATGAAAGAGTATCTATTCTTTCGAAATGATCCCATTTAGATTTGGTGAAGATCTGATGAAGAACTTCGGAGATAGACAAAGGAACTCCTCGATGACGAACAGTATGCATAATGTGATGATGTGATTATGTTACGAGCAGCGTCTTTAGTAGGTCCAACCATGTTTTAATTAACGCCATTAAATGAAAAAAAAAACATTTGTACCAAAAATAAAACCGCCTTCATAAAAACGAAAAAAAGAATAAAATTATAACCATATTATAAAATTTACAGTTTCAGAAGTCGGTGCCTTCAATTTGGTCCAGCGTGGATTAGTACCGACTTCTGAAACTGTTAATTTTATAATATGGTAAATATTTTATTATTTTTTTCGTTTTTTTGAAGTCGGTTTTACGATTCGTTGTGCCTAGCCTTTTCCAAACTTAGTTGGGGTCAGCTTCCAGTCTAACTAGATGCGGTTAAATACTAGTATTTTAGTATAAAGATAAGAGGATAGTTAATAAATATCCATGAATAGCCTAACCGCGAGCTTGGTCTATCGAAAAACATTGCCACAGTTTGCCTAACTAACCCAAGACTCCAAATTAATCAAACTATTTTTTTATTACAGCACTTAAATAACATCATATTAAAAAAAGAAAAAACATTTTTTTCTATTTTATGATAGCGACCCCTACGTGTCGAAACAATGGACAGTCGCACGCACGTGTCGGCGTCTATGATCACCGCATTACACGTTTACAATCACTTTTATACGCGACTGTATAGTGTTAATATAAGGGCTTATAGTTTTAGTGGACGAGAGCCGACTGCCGAAAGGATGTATCATTGGGCCAGTGAGATTTTTTGTGAGGAGTCCCACAAGGTACAATTTTTGGACCTGTGTTTTCTATGCTGATTTTTGTGGTGGGTCAAGAGATTTCGTGTTTCGTTCTGCTTAGCCATTTCTCAAATGTTGGGGTCAGCTTCCAGTCTAACCAGATGCGGCTGAATACCAGTATTTTACACGGAGCGACTGCCATCAGACCTCCGCAACCCAGTTACAGGGCAATGCCGATATCCTAAAGTTAGACCAGTTGTCAGTCTTTCGGGCTTCTGACTACTCGTAACGGCTGTCATAGATATTCGTTTGAGACCCAGGACCGACTGTTTAAAGTGCTCTCCGAGGCACGGAGGGTTCTCGATGTGTAACGAATGGTCACCCATCCACGGACTGACCGCGGCAAGCGCAGCTTAACCCCTCCAAGATATTTCATGTTTGTGCTATTATATTTTCACTGGACATCTTTACATAACATAACATCACGCCTGTATTCCCTGAAGGGTTAGGCAGAGGTGTATAGTAACACCCTCATCTCGCCGTTATGTTTAAGTCCCATGTAATAGGGGGCGAGCCTATTGCCATCAACCGGGCTCAAATCCAGACTCCGGGCTGCTACTGAGAAATTCCTAATGGAAAAACCCAATAACACTGACCGACCTGGGGATCGAACCCAGGATATCGCCGCAGTCGCACTTGCCACCACTAGACCAACGTGGCAGTTACCTAGTTGTCTATTAAACATACGAACAAACAAACACATCCTACACATGTTCAGTATATTACTGCAGATAACAGTTATTTGCATAAGTAAACTTTAACTACTGTGAATTTGTTTTAGATAACGAACCACAGTACCTAACATATGTTGTATTCAACCCTTTAAGTGGTATCTTCACAGTATGGTAATTGAGGGTAGGTAGAACAAGGTGCGAGGACGATAAGCCACTTTGTGAAGTTTTACACCCATATTCTAAGACGTTCCTCCAAAACTTACTCGACTCAGAACGGCCTCGAAACCACCTTCAAAATTGTATTCTTAATCGCAATTTCGTAGTGAAATTTGAAGTTCCTCGACGGAGTTTTTACTTCATAATTTGAATTATCTGCATCGCGAAAATAACGCCGCGATAAATACTTGTATAGATTATTAAACTGTTTGCTGTTCCGATATGTCGTACTGTGGCTCGTTCACGATCACCCATACCGCGAAGTCTAACCGCACTTAATGCTCTCCTGGACGCCAGACCGAATTTTGATGTGTTTGCTGATGAATGGAAGGTGATTTTATCGGAATGCCTGGAGTACTGCGAGAGGAATGTATCATGAACGTTTTGAATTCTCTTTTTAGTTATTTTATGTTATCAAAATAAATAAATACATTTATGACTGAATTGTGATCTGTTTGCGGATGAATGGAAGAATAAATTGTCAGGTGCATTGTGAGGGCTGTGTGAAAGAGGTGTCTCATATTGTTATATATTTTTTTAAATCATTATTTTTCGTTCCATTGTTTTGTATGCATCTTCTTCCATTCCTGTTCTTTTTTCTATCTTTAATTATTGTAATTGGTCTAAGACCATTTTAATTAAAGTAAAATAAATAAAGAAATCATAAGCATATTCGATAGTCTTCAAAATTCATTTTTGTTACATACGAACTTTGACACTTCCTTCATTAAGGTAGGTTCCGAGGTACCTTGAGTTTGACAGATGATTCCTTACCTCGACTGAGGAAAAATCTCGAGTCGAGGACGATTATGTCAACTATAGGCTGAGTCGAGGTGGAGTCGAGTCGAGTAAGTTTTGGAGGAACGTCTTAGAATATGGGTGTAATAGTACAATTCCGTAAGTGACTGTATTTAAGAGGAAACGCGGGCTGCAATATATTAATAATTTGAATAGGTTTATCGATCTATTTCCGTTCCACCCCTCCCGCAAACCTTCCCAATTGAGAGCGAAAGAGACACCTGCATCTCGGACTGATTTCTCCTGTGCAATATTAGCGAAATCGTACTTTCGCATTTCCCTGTTTCCTTCTTCTAATCTGGACCGATTTTAATATATTTTTCTGTAATAATTTAAGGAAGACTTTGGATCTGTATGTTTTTCTTTTATTTTTCATAATTAAAAAAATGTAAAAAATGGGTCACGTAGTATGAGTACGTTCCCTTAAATTCTATATTGAAATGAAATTTTAAAAAAAGCATAGAATAAATAGTATTTTTACATTTTTTTTTAATTCTATCTACGTTGTCTATGTAATTTCTTGTGCGAGTCCACAATAAATGATACTCTATTATTTTTTTCTTTTTATTTAGATCGAAAAGCAATATGATTGGAAAGATAGTTTCCAACAACTACTCAACGATTTGCCTACAAATGATAAAGATTGCATCAACCAAGCATTTAATATTATGTTCTTTGATAAATGATTGGTCTTCTCTAGCACAGCGACGACCAATCCTTAATCTAATGATCCAAGATCATTTCGTAATTAATTACCGTGTAATAAAAATTTTACACCGAAATAGGTGTTATTAAATATATTATTTCCCTACATCTTGTTTCAATCAGATAAAAAACTAGATTCTAGAATTATTTTAGCTTCATACATATGTAATCGTCAGGGGGTAGCAGCTACATAACAACCGCGCGGATCATACGATTTTTGAGGTTAAGCTGCGCTTGCTGCGGTCAGTTTGGGGATGGGTGACAGTTCGGGCCTCGGAGAGCATTAAACAATCGGTCCGGGTAGTCAGAAGCCCGAAAGTCTGATCTTAGAGTATCGGGATTGCCCTGCAACTGGGTTGCGGAGGTCTGATGGCAGTTACTCCGTGTAAAATACTGGTGTTCAGCCGCATCTGGTGAGACTGGAAGCTTACCCCAACATATTTGGGAAAAGGCTAGGCAGATTATTATACTGGGTGTAAAAATTGCCTTAACGAAGCCGAAGTCTACGCATACTGTACATAAAACTAAGTAACATACAGCAAAAATAATTGCTGGAAAACTACTTTTATATAATAGTATTAAAAACAAATTTTAATTGTAGCGCCCAATGGAAGCGCGCGCGCAGCAGACTGTGCCTACATTTCAAAAATGATGACAATATTTGTATAGAAGAATGTTTAGTTATAACATTTAAACTTAGTTTTCTTGAAAAACGTACAAAAATATGGCGACTTTGACCTTCAATATCTCCATAACCAGTCGATTCCCAGGTATGGCCCAATACCAAAAAATCTTCGTTATGATTGGAAGAATACGTGGGTCTCGGCTTCGTTAAGGGTATTTTTACACCCGATATAGGTACTTAGATAATTATGTAACTGTCAAAGCAGTTTGTATATATCTAATGGTAATTTATTCAATTTACCTACCCCTCGATGGATAAAGATGAATATAAGTGAGTAAGATAAGACGGGCTTCAGTCCTAAGCATTTACTACGATATGTATTCAACAAAGTGTTGAATTTACATTTTTACGCATCATAAATATATGTTTGTTCATCCATTGAGAATTGCTAAACAGATTTGCATGATGTTGTGGTATTTTAGATAGACGTCACGCCTACGATGCTTGTACGGTCACTGGTTGGGTAAAGGACCTCTACAAGAGACATGGTTTTTCATATAATAGCAGTGATAGGCTAGTGACGTGACCGTCGGACTGCCCAATCATAGGTCTCGAGCTCGAACCCAAGGCACGCACCTCTGACTTTTCGGATTCATGTGCGAATTATTATCACTTGCTTAAAAACGGTGAAGGAAAATATCGTGAGGTAACTACGAATATATGTATTTCTGACGACCATACAATAATCTGGTATCATGGACAGGAACCCCTCACAGTTGCTAGTAGACATTTCGAATTTGGGTTCGTTTTTGGAAAACATTTCAGTCTGTGTTTTTTTTTTAAATACTGTCACAAACAAGCTGATGTTGATATTTTCTTCTTTTCGTGTGGTTAGTGACTAACCTGGTGTCAGAGTTTATGTCGCCCATGGGCCTCTGATTTGGCTTCACATGCCGTCGAGAAATATCTCTCAGGCATGGTTTCCTCACGATGTTTTCCTTCGCCGTTTTTAATCAAGTGATAATTATACAATACGCACATGAATCCGAAAAGTCAGAGGTGCGTGCCTTGGGTTTGTTCAATTTTCGTTCTGCCTAGCCTTTTCCCAACTATGTTGTGGTCAGCTTCCAGTCTAACCAGATGCGGCTGAATACCAGTATTTAACACGGAGCGACTGCCATCAGACCTCCGCAACCCAGTTACTGGGCAATGCCGATATCCTAAGGTTAGACCAGTTGTCAGATTTTCGGGCTTCTTCACCCGGGACCGACGGTTTAACGTGCTCTCCAAGTCACAGAGGGGTCTCGATGTGTAACGAACGATCACCAATCCAGACTGACCGCGGGATTGTTCAATTATGAACAGTTATTATTTCTTTTATATTGAACTTACCAATACTTTTTTAATCAACCCTGTAACGCCGTCTAACAATTTTAATTACCGTGCCGTTTCCGGTGGTTCTGATCAAAAGATACCGCTTAGCGCCTCCAAACGACCACATTCAAATGACTACAGTTCGGAAGTCCAAAAATGTTGAGATAATGATCAAAAGTACCCAATCGCCGCCCAATGGTTAATATATTAGTTTCAACTGGTCTTAAATTAAATTTCTTTTTTTGGGTGAACTGATTTTTTCGGTTTGAATTTTGGGTGTGTAGAATAAATGTTACTGGAGGTATGTCGGTACTTCTTTACCCATAGGTACTTATAAGAATATACTTAAGATTTTTCTTAGACTTGTGTCTGTAGTAAGCCCACGTCCGATACAGGAAAATCCGAGAGGGCCAAAGTTTCTAAAAAAAAATTAAGTGGAAACGCGGGCTGCAAAATGTTAATAATTTTAATAGGTTTTTGCAATCTGTTTCCATCCCACCCCTCCCGCATACCTTCCCAATTGAGCGCGAAAGAGACACCTGCAACTCGGACTGATTTCTCCTGTGCAATATTAGCGAAATCGTACTTTCGTATTTCCCTGTTTCCTTCTTCAAATCTGGACCGATTTTAATATATTTTTCTGTAATAATTTAAGAAAGACTTTGGTTATGTCTGTATGTTTTATTTTTATTTTTTATATTCGTCTAATTTGTTTGCCAGATGTTTGAAAACGGTGGTAAAACCGGCCGATTTTTGTAAAATTTAAACGTTCTAGTTCTTTTAATAATTAATTTATTGACAAAAACAAAACATAGGGACATAGTGGTGGTAGATATATATCATATGGTAAAATTGCTCTACTGACATTATCCAAGGAGGAAACTGAGGAATACGTTTGTATGGACTACATGCCGACCGCATTTCCTCTTAAGCTGAAATTAAATTATAACATAACATCACGCCTGTATTCCGCGAAGGGTTGGGTAGAGTTGTATAGTAACACCTTTACTTCGCCGTTATGTTTAAGTCTCATGTAATAGAGGGCGAACCTATTGCCACCGCAGCACAGTAGCGGTTGGTGGCCAACCGCTACTGTGCTATGGTGGAATTCCACACGGAAAAACCCAATAACACTTTGCCCGACCTTGTGATTTAACTCAGGACCACACGATCAGCAGTCACGCTTGCCACCACTTTACAGACGGTTAATAAATTAAACTATGTTCCGGCGTTTCTTCTCAAAG
This sequence comes from Amphipyra berbera, assembly GCA_910594945.2. NCBI lineage: Eukaryota > Metazoa > Arthropoda > Insecta > Lepidoptera > Noctuidae > Amphipyra > Amphipyra berbera. The sequence continues at coordinate 14,548,754 of OU343145.1, forward strand.
ATAACTAGGCCTTAGCTATCTGGGATTAAGAAATGGAAAAAAAAACATGTAGGTACTTTTCTTTAGAAGATGAACTTGCAGAAACAAAAATCTATTATCATAAAAAACCATAACTAAAAACTGTAGAGGCGCTACTTTTAACCTTCGTAGGATTTCGGAAGTCACACACAGCGGATCAGATAAGTGTTAAGATCAAATACACCGCGTGAACCATCGAACAGTTATGGGACTGCGCTTGGGAAAGCGGCGCGTTTGATCTCACACGATCTTATCGGTAAAGTTCAAGTGTTGAACTAGGTTAGTTAATATTTTTGTATAAGTCAAACAACAGAATCTTGTAGGGATGAATCTATCAATACAGGTATCGGTCTGTCAGGATTGCGAGCATGGTAAATAAAGTAAACGAAACCAACATAGACTCTCCACCACTGAGAGTACTTATATTTGGGTTAGTGGTTACTTACAGAAGCTAGTTCACAATATAATAATTTACACAAGATCAGAAAATAAGGACAAGCTAATCTTTATATATATAATTCGACTGTACGTGTGTATGTCACTGAATTCCTCCTAAACGGCTGGACCGATTTGATTTTTTTTGTATGCGTTTGGGTGGCGCTCTGGATGGTTTAGATTCACAATTGGACCCGGTAGGTGGCGCTGCTGTCAGTATGTCACCAAATTCTCCGGGCAGGACGACGTCTGTTGGGTCCGCTAGTCAAATATAAAAGGTCAGACTTCTTCGGCTGTTCAACATATTATAATCCTCTGCTCCGTCGAATGACCACTGTTTTATAATGTCAGGTACGTTGATTCATCTTGACGACTATCCTCAACACTTTTGGGGTTATTTTTACGCGAAACTATAAGAATATTTTGAAGAGAGAGAGGGAGAGAGAGAGATTGATTGGATTACACAAAACTGTTTTATCAAATGCCATTGATAAAATCTTGATTATTGAATAGTTTATTGTGATTGATTGCTTTATGTAGAATCGCAAGAGGTTACTATGAATAACTAGGGTAGATAACATCTACAAGGTTAGTCGAAAAAGGGGTACTAAGCCGCGGGCCACTTAATGTATCATTGATGATTGTTTTAAAGAAAGTGTTAAAATTTAAAAATTCGGTTAATTTTTTATTCCATGAAAATTTTTTTTTGCTTTAGTTGTTACAAAAATTCTTCATCCCTGCTTTAGTTATGAATTTAGAAAATGGAGTTTCTAATCCGTGACCCCAAATATGACGTAAAATGTAAACACGTCTGATCATAGCTGAGGATAGACAGAATTTAGCGTATTTTTTATGAAATCTTTTAACAGCTATTTCTCTTGTACTATTGACTTTGGAGGGAAGTTGTAGAACAAAAGTTATCCATTATTATTGGTACTTTAACACCCTTTCGGCTTAGTACTCCCTTTCCGACTAACCTTGTATAGTCTTTTCCCAACTATGTTGGGGTCAGCTTCCAGTCTAACCAGATGCAGCTGAATACCAGTATTTTACACGGAGAGACTGCCATAGACCTCGGCAACCCAGTTACTGGGCAATACCGATATCCTAAGGTTATACCGGTTATCAGACATTCGGGCTTCTGACTACCCGTAACGACTGTTATAGTACTCTTATGACACCCGGGACCGACGGTGTAACGTGCTCACCGAGGCACGGAGGGGTCTCGATGTGTAACGAATGGTCATCCATCCACGGACTGATCGCGGCAAACACAGCTTAACCTTGCAAATCATATGATCCTCGCGGTTAGTATCCTATCTTCCTCTTATACCTAAGCATCTGAATTTAAATCCTGATCAATATTTTTTTTATACTTTCGCACAAAACGAGAGATAGAATTTTTTTCTAAAACCTCGACCTTAGTGAGATATAAAAAAAAACTTTTTCTAATATAACATAACATACACAATATATCATGCCTTACATTCCCCGAAGGGTTCGGCGGAGGTGTTTTTAGTACACCCTCGTTTCGCCAGTTATGTTTAAGTCCCATGTGATAGGGGGCAAGCCTATTGCCATCAACCGAGCACAAATCCAAACTCCGGGCTGCTACTGAAGAATTCCATACAGAAAAACTCAATAACACTTTGTCCAACCTGGGGGTCGAACCCAGGACTTCATGATCAACAGTCGCGCTTAAAAACATTACGTTAAATCGCAAATTTGTAACCGTTTTTGCGCTCATAATTAGACTGAATCAAACCAGTTTTTGTCATCAACCTCAAAATCCAACCAAATCCTACCTCACTAACCCTTCCACCGCTACATCAGAAAATAATTACACCGAACCGAGCCGATACGATTCAAAAAAGGCGACGGTTCTTATCGACTGTCCCCATAAAAGTAAGGCTGGTTTGAAAAAAGAACAAAAAAGGTTCACTTCGAACCGCCTTATCTAAGGTTGGCGCCGGTGGCACGAAATTTGGACTTTTTTCCGAAGACTGTCTTCGTAATTGACTGAATTTACGCACCAGATAAGGTTTGGACTTCGGTCTTCTTTACATGGAGACCGGAATGTGTAGGATCGCCACTATATAATGTGAAGGTTATGGGTGTTTAAGAGTACCTACGTGTGTGACTCGAGTTATCAGAAGCGACATGAACTTTGCAATATTTCGTTTTTTTACATACCACTAGCTGTGTCCTCACGGCTCCGCCCGTAGCCTATGTTACTCAGTGATAATGTAGCTTTCTAACGGCAAAAGAATTTTTGAAATCGGTCCTGTAGTTTTTAAGTTTAATCGTTACATACAAAAATACAAATCTTTCCTCTTTATAATATTAGTATAGATAACATCACGCCTATATTCCCTGAAGGCAGCAGCAGAGGTGTATAGTAACGCCCTCATTACGCCGTTATGTTTGTCGCATGTAAAACAAAAATGAAAAATCTACATGACACTTTTTTGTTCCTGAGCTTCTCAAATGCGAAGGTAACTTTATTAGTTTGTTACCTCATCACGACTAAACTACTGAACCGATTTTGATGAAACTTGATACAGAGACGGTCTGGAACCCGGAAAAGAACATAGGGTACTACGTGATATACAGCATCCACGCGGGCGAAGCAGCGAGCGGCCTCCAGTGTTTAATTAAATAATACAGTGTAGTAATAATTAACAAAGCAGTTATTAATTAATAATTTCCTCGTTGATTTAGTGGTGGCAAGCAAGACTGCTGGTCCCGAGTTCGATCCCCAGGTCGGGCAGTGTTATTGGGTTTTTCCATCAGTAGCAGCCTGGAGTTTGGATGTGCGCCCGGTTGATGGCAATAGGCTCGCCCCTATTACATGGAACTAAATCATAACGGCGATATATAGGTGTTACTATACACCTCTGCCCAACCCTTCGGGGAATACAGGCGTGATGTTATGTTATGTAGTAATAATTCACGTGGAACCTACATCCATAACTCAACTATTTGTTATAACTGATATAAATAGTAAATCATCTCGTTCAAGAATAACAATAATTCATTTCTTTTTAATTGCCTTTTACTGGTACAACTGGTGCAGATGATGAACAACTGGCATACATATGGTCCAATACTAAAACGCTACGCAATTCTCGTTCTGTCACTGTCTATTTAAGGCGAAGTGACAGAGACGACACAAAATTAACTTAAAAATGAGCAGTATTTGAGTATTCGGCCAATATTGTTTCTATTATTCACTATTCAAAATCTATACTAATACTGTAAAGGTGAAGAGCTTGTTTGTTTGTTTGAACGCGCTAATCTCAGGACCTACTGGTTGGAATAGAAAAAATATTTTTGTGTTGGATAGTCCATTTATCGAGGAAGGTTATAGGCTATATAACATCACGCTACGACCAATAGGAGCGGAGCATAAATGAAAAGTGTTGCAAAAACGGAAAAATGTCCACCCGTACGAAGCCGGGATGGGTTGCTAGTTATTAATATTGATAAATCTGTCTGCAATTTTTTTATAGATAAGACATAAATGATGCATGGGCAATTGATATCGACGGTTAAAAGGAAATAGGGCATAAGCGACATTTTGGTCAAAAATGAGTTATATATGCCATTGGACTTGAAATTTTCTGCTCTTTCGAATGCGCTTACTCCCATGGCTCTACGATGATTTTATAACTGTTTCACTTTTCACAATATCTTAATAAATGACAAAAATACGTCAGTTTTTCTAAAATTTAAAACTTTGAACGGCTCTCCTGAACATTTCATCTTTTGTCGCTTATCCCCTATTTCCTTTTAACCGTCGACATTAAATGGGCCAAAAATATAAGGTAGAAACGAAAGAAATAAAATAATGTCGTCGTTTAGTTTAACACAGGATTCAACACATTTAAGCAAATAAGGATCTGCAGTATATCATTTTTATAGACAAGAAGCTAATAATTAAGAAGAATAAAGAACTGCTAAAGTCCCTAGCAAAACCGAATGAGTGGGTCGAGGAACTTCAAGTATACTCCACCAAGAAGAATAGTCTGCTTAGTAGCCAGCAATAAGATTGACAAGCATATCTTTTGGGACCCAGTGCATAAAATCAGCAAGCACATTGGGTCACCAGCGCGACGGCGCAGCAAGTATTTCCAAGAAGGATTGACGTCAGGCAGGCGGCCGGTCATAAAACAATAAGCCAAAACCTCTAACAACATGGATTTATGAAATACATGTTGTGCTGACCACACCTAGTGTGGGATAAGGGCAGGGAGAAGAAGATAGACAAGAAGCTAAGAGCAAAGTCAGATTACTGTGTAGTTGCAAGTTCATCAATCAATGCTAATATAGATTTCAAAATCAAAACTACAAAAAAAACGCTCGTTTTCTCAAATACTCTACAGGTAGACAATGATTAGCAGAACTTAACCATAATAACCGCAAAACTTCAAAATATTTTTGAAAAACGAATCTACATGTCAATCTCAATTTGACAACACCCGCCCGTTTGACAGCTGTCATATTAAGTTGACAACTGTGTTGCCGCCTTTTTTTAGGGTTAAGGTTTCGTATTATAAAGGTGCATTTCTTTTTTTTTCTAGAGTGAAATTGATTTAAAAGAATTGGTTACAGAGTTTGATTAGAATTTTGACGGTAAATGTTTCTGTGTCGTGTAGATGGACTCGTTTATTAATTACTAGCTGTGTCCTCACGGCTCCACCCGCGTATTAAGTTTTATTCCAGTAATAAATATAACCTATGTTACTCCGTGATAATGTAGCTTTCTAACGTTAAAAGAAATTTTGAAATCGGTCCAGTAGTTTTTAAGTTTATTCGTTACATACAAAACTACAAATCTTTCTTCTTTATAATATTAGTATAGAAGTATAGATAGGGCGTATTTTGACTAGGTATTAGTACCTCAATTACTTCATTTAGTAAGTACTTCAATTACTACTGTTATTTTTTAATATTTTTTTAACACTGTCGCGTTCCATTCTCGTCGCACGCATGATAAGCACAGATAGGGTCTAAGATAGAGGACACGAATCCAAGAAGCGAAGATATAGAGGGACTCTACTATACCGCTCTGGTTCTCACATAGACATGACTGAACACAGTAAACTGCTTGGCGTTAATGAGAGGGTAGTAGCTAGGAGGACCGTATAGATCCTACCACCAAGCGTGCTCATTATAAAATTCATACTTCTTTTTCATAAATTATAATATTATAAAGAGGAAAGATTTGTATTTTTGTATGTAATAAATAAACTTAAAAACTACTGGACCGATTTCAAAAATTCTTTTGCTGTTAGAAAGCTACATTATCACTGAGTAACATAGGCTACGGGCGGAGCCGGGAGGACACAGCTATTATGTAATATTTTGATAGCAATCGGTTAAGTTAGCTATCTTAGTTTTCAGATAACTCCTGATTCTTATCAATTATAGTATATATATGAACTTAAGCATGATACATAAAATCATAATTCTATTAAGTAAACCTTTTGCAATCACTATTATTCATAATATCAACATGTTGTGTGGTCTCAGCAATGATAATTCTACTATCTTATAATAACTAATCTTCGACGACACCAGTTTACCTCAGTTTTATGTCTAGATAAAAGTACTTAACTTGAGTTTGTAGATAATTTTATGACTTGAAAATGTACTACAAGTTTTAATAGTTTAATAGGTACATTGATTAAACCAGTTTTGCGGTTACTGTCGCTAGTTCACCCTATCTGCATAAATATAACATAGAAAACCAAAATTACTTGTTAAAGATGATCATGTATAACGTAAAAAGTCACTGTGACTACGTTGTTGGTCTAGTAGTCGCAAGCACGACTGCTGAGCGTGGGCTCCTGGGTTCGATGCCCAGGTCGGGCAAAATAATATTAGGTTTTTCCATTAGGAATTTTTCAGTAGCAGCCTGGAGTCTGGATTTGTGCCTGGTTAATGGCAATAGGCTCGCCCCCTATTACATGGGACTTAAACATAACTGGCGAAATGAGGGTATTACTTAAAACACCTCTGCTGAACCCTTCGGGGAATATAAGGCGTGATGTGATGTTATGTAAAAAGTCAAAATTTCCGCAAAATTTTCAAATCGTTTCCCTAAAAAAAGTATTATACAAATTCAAAAAAGGACTCGGGAGGAGAGGCTCCTTGCAAATCCACGCGGATCATACGATGTGCGACGTTAAGCTGCGTTTGCCACGTTCAGTACGTGGATGGGTGACCGTTCGATACACATCGAGAACCCTCCGTGCCTCGGAGAGCACGTTAAACAGTCGGTCCCGGGTGTCATACGAATACCTATGATAGTCGGTACGGGAAGTCAGAAGTCCGAAAGTCTGACAACTGATCTAACTTTAGGATATTGGCATTACCCAGTAACTGGGTTGCGGAGGTCTGATGGCAGTCGCTCCGTGTAAAATATTGGTACTCAGCCGCATCTGGTTAGACTGGAAGCTGACCCCAACATGGTTGAGAAAAAGCTAGGCAGATATATAAATTCAAAATAAGAAAGTTCTTTATTCAAAACAAAATAATCATATTAAAATACTTCTAATTTCGAATAACTTTCGTTTATGGAATTCTTACCCTAAAACTCTCACTGGCTTGTTTTTTTTTTCAACTTTTTCTGCGTACAAGGTGAAAAAGGATTTTTTTTGCTAAATTCCTTAAGTTTTGCTGATGACGTATCAGCAAAATATTTGCTCTTATCTCAGCTAACGGAGGGTTATGGCGCCTTTTGGCAATGTTGTGATGTTTTTGTTTAAAGGTCTTTAACTTGTGGTAATTATTATATTCTATTTTTCTAGTGTTTTTTTGTTTGGTGAGAGTACTTGTGCAATTATTACTTTTTTTTAAAGTTTTTTATAATATTTTTCTTTGATGAAAACATTTTTTTTGTGTAATATTTAAGTACATCTTAAAACCTCAGCAAAAATATTTTTCTCGTATTTTTTTAGCAAATCTAATATTGGAAGCTTTGTATATCAATAACAAAAGTGACCCTTTCTGTGACGGAGATAAAATAATATATAAGAACTTGCACTCATACGCAGGGATTTTCATGCTTTATCATTTGATTCCCAGCCATATCCCTTCAGAAATAGAATTTAAATTAAAATAACACTCACATTAACACAATAGTCAAAAACTAATGCTATTGTCACCAGTAATTCGACACTATTTTACTATAACGCGTCTTTTGAAAGCGTAATGTGAACCTTATATCCTCTGAAATAAAACCTATATTGTAATGATAAGTAAGTGAAAAAAAAACTACACGGCGGCGCCACGGTTTTGTCGCCAACGTAATGTCGCGACGATGATATCCGGTGAAGGGAAAAAAAAAGAAAAAAAAACTTAAAAAAAGATTTTTTTTCTTCACATTCGGTAGGGCACTGACCAAAGCTCTAAAATACCCGTACGGGACCCTTAATGATTTATTGTGGACTGCCGTGAATGTTTTTTTTTTTATAAGTATTCGGAAGTTGAAATTTTAGGGCGTTTTGTTGGCGCCTAGCATAATTTGCACGTGCTAAGTGATATTGTGCTTCTGTGTCTACTTTTTTCCTAATTTTTGACTGAAATCCATATTAGTTTATTTATCTATGGTGGGATCCTGAGATGCACGGCGAAGGTTTGAGCTACGCGATGACTGATGCATGAGTGCCGTCAGTTAGGACAGGTCAACTCAAACCTGCTATGGCACTTTCCTAAAAAGGCCATTCCAGACGTTGCCCTACATTGTTACACTCACATAGTTTTTATACCACAATGTCTGGACTTTAAAAGAGACCTTGATAAGTTTGTTTCGGCTTTTCTTCTCAGAGCTAGTCAGATAGGAAATGCTGGCGCCATCTAGTCTTAAAAAAACATTACATTGACTTGTAAAAGTGTCTGTAACAGATTTATTTACACAAATAAAAATCATTTATCATTTATCGAAGTTTGGTTGACCAGTTCTTACTAACCTATTTGTGCAATTAACTGAACCTAATTACCTCTATATTGATAACAGTGTGCAGCATAACATAATTAGCCCACTACTGTCCCACTGCTGGGCACGGGCCTCTTCTCAGAATGAAATGGGTTTAGGCCTTAGTCCACCATCGTTTTTTTTTTGGAGCCCTCTTGTTTTCAGAGTTCCTTGTCATGTTTACTTTCACTGATAACGCAAGTGATCATCACATAAATTCGAAAAGTCAGAAGTGCGGGTTGGAGTCGAACTCGGACCCTCCTGCATGGACGGCAAGTGTTCTAGCAACTAGGTAAGCTATCATTGTTCTGCCAACATATTATAATGTGTTTAATTATTAAAATCAGATTTTCAATCATTTCAAAACTACACAAAATCGATTCCCAACACATTTGGAAGAAGTAACATAACATCACGCCTGTATTCCCCGAAAGGTTCGGCAGAGGTGTATAGTAACACCCTCATTTCGCCATTATGTTTAAGTCCCATGTAATAGTGGGCGAGCCTATTGCTATCAACCGGGCACAAATCCAAACTCTGCTACTGAGAAATTCCACACGGAAAAACCCAATAACACTTTGCCCGACCTGGGGATCGAACCCAGGACCTCACGATCTGCAGCCGCGCTTGCCACCACTAGACCAACGAGGAAGTTGGAAGAAGTAAGTTTATTTATTCAGTTTTGTTTTTTTACAAAACTCTCGCTCCGATTATTAGGCGACGTAAAATTCCCATACCATAACATTGATATAGACATTAAATCTGTTTGTCGATCGTGTGAACTCTACCTATCACCTAACGTCTTGAAGCGTGAAGGAATTTGTTTTAAACAAATATAATATGATATTAATGGCTTTTTATTTGCGAGCGATGTCGGGCGTGTGTGATAGTCAATAGATCAGCTTTCGCGGTTTTTGTAATTAGACGAAATAATTAGTTGTTTGATTAGATCTATGAAATCTTTAAAAAAATATGACTTGAATTTTTTTTTACACTTTCTATAAACGTCACTTCCTCTTAGCCTTCTTCCTTATGTTGGGGTCAGCTTCCAGTCTAACCAGATGCGGCTGAATACCAGTATTTTACACGGAGCGACTGCCATAAGACCTCCGCAATGCAATTACTGGGCAATACTGATATCCTAAAGTTAGACCAGTTGTCAGACTTTCGAGTTTCTGACTACCCGTAACGACTGTCATAGGTATTCGTATGACACCCGGGACCGACTGTTTAACGTGTGCTTCGAGGCACGGAGGGGTCTCGATGTGTAACGAATAACTGACTGCGGCAAGCGTTGCTTAACCTCGCAAATTTTATGATCCGCGTGCTTGTTGATTAGCCACGAGCCCCTCTACTGTCTATAAACATACATACATACATAAACTCACGCCTTTTCCCCATGGGGGTAGGCAGAAACTATAGAACGCCACGTACTACGACCCTTACATACTTTTCGCTCCATCCACATTCATACATCTTGTCACACACGCACGCCGGTTGAAAGTACTACGCACCTGACCTTTGTGAAGAACATCACCAATAACATCGATGTATGTCCTTCTAGGGCGTCCTCTACCGTTTCCACTGACATCCGCCTTATAAATTCCTTTTGTTAGTCGCCGTTCACTCATTCTCTCAACATGACCGTTCGAAACCAAGGCACGCATCTCTGACTTTTCGGATTCATGTGCGTATTATTATCAGTTGCTTAAAACGGTGAAGGAAAACATCGTGAGGAAACCGGCGTGCCTGAGAGATATTTCTCGACGGCATGTGAAGCCAAGTCAGAGACCCGTGGGCGGCATAAACTCTGACACCAGGTTAGTCACTAACCACACGGAAGAATTCCTACCATGGTTTTAAGAAGATTTTCAGTTCTTAATTGAAGTTCTTCGACCCGTCATGAACCATAGCAAGATTTTCATGTATGTTCTAACTACTTCTGAGTTCTGACTGATAATTATAAATCCATTCTAAATATACATCGGGTCAGATTTTGGTATATTTTTTGTCCGTCTGCTTCCATTGTCATAAACCCTTTTACAGTAGCTTGGGGGCTGTCAAAACTTTTTTCTTTTTATAGTTGGGTTAGTAGCACACTGAGTTTTGTGAGGCCACGAAGCGATTGTGGACGCAATGTCTTTTAATGTTCCATTATTAAAAATTGTATTTTCTATTTTTATTTATGGTTTTTTTAGTATCCCTTTTGAGTTTTCGTGTTTTTTTATGTACTTGCTATTCTGTATTAGGAGACAAAAATAAATAAAGGAGTTGGCATTGGACATTACAAAAATATGGAGATGACTACACCGTCAGTACTTAAATTTTGGGTGGATGACGGGCTATTCGGCCTTTATATTATTGTAGGTACAGATATAATGTGCTTAATATTCATTGATTCGTATACCTTAGTTCATGTCAATGGTTTAATTTAGATCAGCATTTTATATACATTATACAATTAAATTATTTATCTATACACAAATATCATTTACCTACATTTAAACCTATATATTCGTATACCTTGTATTATTATTTGTTTTGTGACCTACCATACTTTTATGCTTAGCAATAAAATGAACCCTAATGAATGACAAAAGAACAAGTCGATTCCGACTTGTAATGTAACTGAATCTTTTTACTTTACCTTCCTGTCCTTTCCCTTGCAGAACTTGCTTATTTTGAACAACCGTTATCCTCATAATACTTCTTAAATATTTTAAAACAAAAAGTAATACCTAAAATAATTCCACTAAAGTTACCCACCTCACTCAGTGTGTCCCCAACCTTACTAAATACCCTAGCGGGCTTATAATCCGACGTATGACGTTATTAAACACTTTTTTGTTATGATGAAGCAACTAACAAGTGTACTGGAGCAGTGGATCAGGCATCTTCAGAGGCGCCTCTTGTCATACTGATAACTTGGTCATATCCAACTAATGACGAACGTTCATTGGCTAGATGCTGCATGACTCATAGTGACCGCCACTACTAAGGCCCCAATTACACTATCATATATCTATACTAATACTAAAAAGCTGAAGAGTTTGTTTGTTTGTTTGTTTGTTTGAACGCGCTAATCTCAGGAACTACTGGTTGGAATTGAAAAAATATTTTTGTGTTGGATAGTCCATTTATCGAGGAAGGTTATAGGCTATATAACATCACGCTACGACCAATAGGAGCGGTGCATAAATGAAATATGTTGCTAAAACGGGAAATATGTCCACCCGTGCGAAGCCGGGTCGGGCCGCTAGTTTATCATACAAATACGATTTCATATCTATCAAATTCTATGATCATAGTTAAAAGATTTTGTTTTTCATTTTTACATTTTGCACTTAGGTCATATGATTGTGCCTCGGAGAGCACGTCAAACAGTCGGTTCCGGGTGTCATACGTATACCTACCTATGACAGTCGTTACGGGTAGTCAGAAGCCCGAAAGTCTGACAACTGGATTTCGACATTGTCCCGTAACTATGTTGCGGAGGTTTGATGGCAGTCGCTCCGTGTAAAATACTGGTATTCAGCCGCATCTGGTTAGACTGGAAGCTGACCCCAACATAGTTGGGAAAAGGCTAGCTAGAACTTATGATCATATAAACGTCATACTAAATCAAGATGGATGACGATTCAGCCGTGTTTTCCGTTGTCATTTTGACGCCATTTTTGAGGTTAGATGGATATGATCAATGTACGCTTGCTGTCAAATAGGATCCCTAAACTATGATCATCTATACTAATATTATGAAGCTGAAGAGTTTGTTTGTTTGTTTGAACGCGCTAATCTCAGGAACTACTAGTTGGAATTGAAAAGGTCTTTTTGTGTTGGATAGTCCATTTATCGAGGAAGGTTATAGGCTATATAACATCACGCTACGACTAATAGGAGCGGAGCATAAATGAAAAACGGGAAAAATGTCCACCCGTGCGAAGCCGGGACGGGCCGCTAGTAGAAAATATAAATCATATGTAGTTATTATACCATCATAGGTTCTTCATATAAAAATGACTCGTACATGTCTGATCATAATTTCTATGATCGTCTAATATGACTCTAAGGGTCAAGCCACATCTGATATGTCGCCAATCGTCCGTCGCGTAATTTACTCGAGAAATTTTAGTAACGCATCTTCGGCCAAATGGATTTATACGGAATTATGTGTACTTGCGGAAGATCGGCGACGTAGCTTCCGTCAGATGTAGCTTGGCTCTAAATGTCAGGATTGCTACAAGACCGCGTACGAAGATGTATTTAAAAGAATTCTCGATAAGAATTAATCTCAAATCATTTGATACTAATAAAGGCACGATTTTTACTCTTTTCAAATTCAAAGATGGCGTCGCGATATGTGAATATAGACGTCAAGCGAACGCACACGCGATATTATCTGTGGTCTTAATTTTGTGGCCACGAAGTAAGCTGGAACTTTTGGACGTAGAACTATTTATGATTCTGTGGTTTGGTAGGACAGACTACAAGCACTTAAAATTTAACGAAATGTTAAAAATAAGATAATTCTATCTGTAGAAAAATATTTAACTATCAATTAATAATCGGTCCCAATCCAAATCATGTATTGTAGGTATAGGTTTTTGACTTTTGACATTACTTATATTGCATTTCTGGCAAAAACCTACATAAATCCAAAGATTTTGGATTGAGATCGGTTAATTATCAATATCGGCCACTAGAATGGCTAGATTCATACAAAATTAAGAGAGATTATTTTAAGAAAATCTATATATCTCGAGTATTCACTCTTTCTACGGTGAAACCAAAGAGGAACATAGTGGTATAAGGTAAAAGAAATCTTCGATAACTATTCATGTAGGTACACAGATTTTGTAAAAAAATGTAATTAATTAATTACAAGAGCACAGATGTATTTTATCTGATTTTAGCGCTGGTCTAGTCTACGTGGATTACCAAAATATTTCAGTGAACAAACTGTTGATCGCGAGGTCCTGGGTTCGATTCCCAGGTCGAGCAAAGTGTTATTGGGTTTTCCGTGTGGAATTCCTCAGTAGCAGCCCGGAGTTTGGATTCGTGCCCGGTTGATGGCAATAGGCTCACCCCCTATTACATGGGACTTAAACATAACGGCGAAATGAGGGTGTTACTATACACCTCAGCGCTACCCTTCGGGGAATACAAGCGTGATGTTATGAAAGAGATTGTTTTAAGAAAATCTGTTTATGCCGAGTATTCACTCTTTCTACGGTGAAACCAAAAAGGAATATGGTATAAGTTGTATAAGTAATCTTTGATATTCATTCACAAAGATTTCGTAAAAATATTGACCAAATTTTGAGAAAGGTATATTATACCTATACTTACAAGGTTAGTCGGAAAGGGGGTACTAAGCCGCGGGCCACTTAAAGCATCACTGATGACTATTTTAAAGCAAATGTAAAAATTTCAAAAGTCGATAATATTAATTTGCATGCAAAAAGATTTTTTTTAGTTTTTTCAAATAAAAATCATACCTGCTTTAGTTATGAATTCAGAAAATTATTTTTCTAATCCGTGACCCCAAATATGACCTAAATAGCAAACACAGAGCTGATCATAGCTATGGACAGATAGATTTTAGCATATTTTTTACGAAATCTTTGAAAAGCTGTTTCTCTTAAACTATAGTTGTAGAACAAAAGTTATCCCTTATTATAGGTACTTTAACACCCTTTCTGCTTAGTACCCCGTTTCCGACGAACCTTGTATATATTATTAGATTACCAAAATGAACAGAATACTTCAGTTAACAAAAAAAAATTCACGCGCTGATATTTTGTTCCGCTACTCGCCACCGCTTATACCTTACGGCCGTCCACCTCAACCCGCGGGTTTCATAGCCCCAAACAAAACAGTAGCATTCTCATACTCCGTACTTCACGGATATCATACTATAATGACATTTCAAATTGGTTCTCACGGTGACTAATTAGATTACACGGGTTCTCTCGCCTCTGTGAGTGGTCAATCAGGGAATGATCGACAGGTTTCATATATGGTTAGCGTGGTAAAAGAGGCGAGAGGATAGATTTGCAAGTTCGAAGTGACGTCAAATTAGGCTATTTGAGAAGGACGAGGCAATTCAAATGCATGGATCTGAACCACGTCGGTTTCACCTACACCCATATTCTAAGACGTTCCTCCAAAACTTACTCGACTCAACTCCACCTTGACTCAGCCTTTCTCACTACCATCGGTAGTTATAGTTGACATAAACTTCCTCGACTCGAGATTTTTCCTCAGTCGAGGTACCGAGGCACCTTGTGTTTGACAGATGATTCCTTCATCTATCAAACTCAAGGTGCCTCGGAACCTACCTTAAGGAAGGAAGTGTCAAAGTTCGTGTGTAACAAGAATTAATTTAGAAGACTTTATCGAATATGCTTACGATAATCCTTACAACTATTTATCGCGGCGTTATTTGCGCGATACAGATAATTCAAATTATGACGTAAATACTCCACTCTACCTCGACTCATTTGAGGACCCCTCAGTCGAGGAACCTCAAAGTTCACTCGAAATTGCGACTAAGAATACAATTTTGAAGGTGTTTTCGAGGCCGTTCTGAGTTGAGTATGAGTCGAGTAAGATTTGGAGGAACGTCTTAGATTAGGTATGGGTGGTAGTCGCGCTTGCCACTACTAGACCAACGAGGTAGTTGATATTACTCAACGTTCCAAAATGTCTCTCGGTCCAGTCATCCTGAAGATCACGCTGAGTGTTCGGGCCTTTTACTTATGATATAAATACGAAATACTACTGTTTTCAAATCACTGTAGGTATAAACTTTCTTTCTTTTAATAGTATTATAACCTCAACGAGCACTACAACCATTTTTCTCTCCATAGCAATACCAATACTCAATCCATTAGATTTTTTTAAAAGACAGTCTTTTTAACCGGCGTTCAGTAAACAGTGTTACCGCGGCAGTCTTTGGCGGTAAAACGCGGTAAAAAAACTTATACGACGGGGATAAATATTGGGTACTTGAGTCACGGTTGTGAGGTAAGCAGAAATGCTGGTCGGGGTGTAGTAAGTGGATTTTGAAGGTTGGTGTAACGGAGATTTGGATGGAACGCAGATTCTAGAGAACGAATAATGTTTAGAAGTAGCTATTGTGATTAGTATTGAGGTTACGATGACACTTGATTCCTAAAATAAGGTTTGAGCTATATGATGGCTGTAACATGCGTGCTGTCAGTTAGGACAGGTCAACGAGCTGCGCGCGAGCGGCGCGCGGAGCTTTGTACGAACATGAAATGCACGCGCGCAGCTCGCGAGCGGCGCGCGAGCGGCGCATTCGCGGCGCGTTCGTCAGGTCTGGACGCACCATTACACATCGAGACCCCTCCGTGCCTCGGAGAGCACATTAAACTGTCGGTCCCGGGTATCATACGAATACCTATGACAGTCGTTACGGATAGTCAGAAGCCCGAAAGTCTGAGGTCTAACCTTAGGACTGGGTCGCGGAGGTCTAATGGCAGTTGCTCTGTGTAAAATACTGGTATTCAGCCGCATTCGGTTAGACTGGAAGCTGACCCCAACATAATTGGTAGGTTAAGCAGAATAGTTTCTCGAAGCGCGACACGTTGTCTTTGTCTTTCTCTACGATGACAACAGAGATAACTGAGACTCGCTTCGAAGTCAAAGTCAAAGTATTTATTTCAATTAGGCACATAAAAGCCACTTTTGAACGTTAAAATTTACAAAAATAAATAGAATTGATTATAGTCGCCCCTTCCAAAAGGTAGTTTCGTATGGAGAAGAATGGGCAAGAAACTCCACCGTTACTCTTTTAAAATGTCTTATGGTGCGTCCAGACCTGACGAACGCGCCGCAAATGCGCCGCTCGCGAGCCGTTCGCGAGCCGCTCGCGAGCTGCGCGCGTGCATTTTATGCTCGTACAAAGCACCGCGCGCCGCTCGCGCGCAGCTCGCGAACTGCTCGCGTGCATTTCATGTTCGTACAAAGCTCCGCGCGCCGCTCGCGCGCAGCTCGCGAACGGCTCGCGCGCTGCGCGCGAGCGGCGCGCCTGCGGCACATTCGCGGCGCGTTCGTCAGGTCTGGACGCACCATTACAATATTTTGTATAGGTACCTACATTAATTATTGAATTATATGTGAAGACGATGCAACTAGAATAAAATTACTATACCACAATAGGTAAAAAGAATTAAAAATGAAGCAATGACAAATTAATTATGTGATAGATACATGGTGCTCACATATTTACAAACATTGCAAAAGTATAAAAAAATCGTTTATCGTTTTCCCAAAAAATTAAAAGTAATGGGTCAGTGTGTGAGTTAAGGTACTTACTCATAGAATCTAAAATAAATGGCTTTAAAAATAATAATTATACAATTAAAATAGCAACCAGTTTGATTTTGTCTAGACTCTAGATTGTCCTATGGAGCTGGACCAGCATGTTTCCAAGCGTTCTTATCCTGGATATAATCGTCTAATTTTTAATATGCTTGTTTACAAAGTGTACTTTTAATATGAGTTTTAAATTTTCTTTCATTTAATTGCAATATATCACAAGGTATTTTGTTGTAACATTTAACACAGTACCCCATAATTTATCCCATATTTACAAACATTGCAAAAGTATACGTTTTCCCAAAGTTCGAGGAACTATCTCCCTGTAAATGAGCCTTTAGCAACCTTACAAGATCCTTCAGTCCCAACCCTACACACACCTAGTTGCAACTCCAAAAAATAAACAATAATAAACCGGCAACAAACTGTAAAATTAACATCCCAGCGAAACCTTAACTGAAAGGAATAAAAACATTGAAATCCCTACTCTAATGACTGGGCAAACAATTTATCTTTACCTCAAACCCACCATAACGTCCAAAATCCCTTGAAACATCCACCAAAACATAAAGATTCAGGGTATATAATTTGTATATAGCGCACACGAATATGACCCGTATAAAACGTCCTGTTGATTCAACCAGTGTTTGTTGAGGACGGGGGTTTAAATTAGCAAGTCCTACTGCGGTGAAATTTAAAGACTTCGCCTACTAATATTTTAGTCAAATACATGGTCTAATATGGCCGGGCCTAAAGACCCTATTGTCGTTGTGCGCGAGGGTTATTTGTGGGCAGTTAACGGGTTAAGATGTGTTTTGTGGCGCCCCCTTGGCGGCTTGTGGGACACCAGTTAGAGACGTGAGAACGAATTACTTGAAGTAAGTTTTTAAACAGTGATAGCCTAGTGGTGTGACCGTTGGACTGCCAAGTCATAGATCTCGAGTTCGAACCCAA
The DNA here is from genome assembly GCA_910594945.2 of Amphipyra berbera. NCBI lineage: Eukaryota > Metazoa > Arthropoda > Insecta > Lepidoptera > Noctuidae > Amphipyra > Amphipyra berbera. The sequence continues at coordinate 14,566,485 of OU343145.1, forward strand.
GGCACGCACCTCTGACTTTTCGGATTCATGTGCGTATTTTAACGGTGTAAATAGACCCTTAACGAAGCTGAAAGGCACTTATTTTCCACGTCATTGCGATATTTTTTTGTTCTGGACTATGCCTGGGAACCTTCTAGTTACGGAGATATTGGAGATCAAAGTTCCAAGTTTTTCACAACTTTTTTTTAAAAACTTGTTTTGAAGGTTGCAAATGTACTTGAAATACCTCCATTACCCGTTTACTACTCATTGCATCTATCAGTACAGTGTTTTGAGTGCGTTACATTGAGCTTTACAGTAAAACGAATTTTTCACCCAAAAAAAAAAGTCATTTCCCAGCGACAATTTTTTGCGTTGGGTTACTTAGTTTGATGTACTGAATGCATGGTTGACGGCTTCGTGAAGGGTCTTTTTACACCTTGTATAATTATCTCTTGCTTAAAAACGGTGAAGGAAAACATCGTGAGGAAACCGGCATGTCTGAGAGATATTTCTCGACGGCATGTGAAGCCAAGTCAGAGGCCCATGGGCGGCATAAACTCTGACACCAGGTTAGTCACTAACCACACGAAAAGAAGAAGACTAGCGGCTGTACGCTTGCCTTCCATGCAGGAATTTGCAGGAGTTTGATCCCGACCCGCCACTCTGATTTTTCATATGCGGATCAGAATTCAATTATCACTTGCGTTAACAGTGAAGAAAAACATCGTGAGGAAACACGCCTGAGAGGGCTCCATGAAGTTCTTGATGGTGTGTGTAGTCTGCCAACCCGCACCAGATCTGCGTTGTGGACTAAGGCCCTAAAGTTGAGGCCCTAAACCCTTCTCATTCTGAGTAGACGCCCATGTGCAGCAGTGGCGCTTTTAATGCACCCCAAACGTGTCGATAAAAGTCCGACATACTAACACACACTAACATACATAACTGCCTCGTTGGTGGCAAGCGCGACATCTGATCGTGAGGTCTTAGGTTCCATCCCCAGGTCGGGCAAAGTGTTATTGGGTTTTTCCGTGTGGAATTCCTCAGTAGCAACCCGGAGTCTGGATTTGTGCACGGTTGATAGCAATACGCTCGCTCCCTATTACATGGGACTTAAACGTAACGGCGAAATGAGGGTGTTACTATACATCTCTGCCCAACCCTTCGGGGAATACAGGTGTGATGTTATGTAAGTCCTTCTATTATTAAGTACAGTATTCTCTCAGCCAGTTTCTACATTTTCTTCTGCATGTTAATTGTTAAGCTGCGCTTGCCGCAGTCAGTCTGTGGATGGGCGACCGTTCGGTACACAACGAGACCCCTCCTTGCTTCGGAGAGCACGTTAACAGTCGGTCCCGGGTGTCATATGAATACCTATGACAGTCGTTGCGAGTAGTCAGAAGCCCGAAAGTCTGACGACCGGTCTAACCTTAGGATATCGACATTGCCCAGTAAAGTTGCGGAGGCCTGATGACTGTCGCTCCGTGTAAAATACTGGTATTCAGCTGCATTTGGTTAGACTGGGAGCTGACCCCAACATAGCTGAGAAAAAGGCTAGGCAGAACGAATGGCTGATGCATACGTGCCGTCAGTTAGGACAGGTCAACTCAAACCTGCTATGACACTTTCCTCAAAAGGCCATTCCACACGTTGCCCTACATTGTTACACTCGCATAGTTTTTATAACACAATGTCTGGACTTTAAAAGAGACCTTGATCTCTTAGTTTGTTTCGACTTTTCTTCTCAGAGCTAGTCAGATAGGAAATGCCGGCGCCATCTAGGTAAAAACATTACATTGACTTGCAAAAGTGTCTGTAACAGATTTATTCACATAACACATAACATCACGCGTTGCATTCCCCGAAGGGTTCGGCAGAGGTGTTTTTAGTAAACCCTCGTCTCGCCATTTATGTTAAAGTCCCTTGTAATAGGGGGCGAACCTATTGCCATTAACCGGGAACAAATCCAGGCTCCAGGCTGCTACTGAGAAGTTCCTAATGGAAAAACTCAATAACACTGCCCGACTTGGGGATCTAACCCAAGACCTCACGATCAGCAGTCGCGCTTGCCACCACTAGATCAAAGAGGCAGTCAGTTTACAGAAATAAAAATCATTTATCGTTTGGTTAGACTGGAAGTCGACCACAACATAGTTGGGAATAAGTCTAGGCAGAACTATAGTCCGCGCGGAACTAGTTTGCCGCGCCTTAAGTATGTGAGCGGCAGGAGGGGGGTGCGACACAATAGACGCGCTCTGTCAGTTTGCTTTGTCTTGTCTACCGTGCACACCCCCCTCCTGCCGCTCACATACCTAAGGCGCAGCCAACTAGTTTCGCGCGGACTATGGGCTTGTACACAAAACCCCGAATCGACGCGATGAGAATTCGCAACGCAGAAAACTGCGACGCAAATTGCTGCGATACGATTTCGTGCGGCATGGCGTCTTCCTTCCAAGGTTCAGGTGATCATTCCCTCGACGATCGTCAACCGTATTGAACGTATTTTATACTAGGTAGAATAAATTTGCGTAAAAAGATTTACGCACTGCTGTTACTGATAAGAAGATATAGGAAAAATCAATTACGCGAATCATTCGTAAGTTTTTGCGATGCGTCGTGCGAGCTCGTATATTTCTACGATGCGACGTTGCATCGCAGTTTTGTGTATGGACCCTATCACCCATATTCTTAGACGTTCCTCCAAAACTTACTCGACTCGACTCCACCTCGACTCAGCCATTTTCACTACGATCGGCAGTTATAGTTGACATAAACGTCCTCGGCTCGAGATTTTTCCTCAGTCGAGGTAAGGAATCATCTGTCAAACTCAATGTACCTCGGAACCTACCTTAAGGAAGGAAGTGTCAAAGTTCGTATGTAACAAAAATGAATTTTGAAGACTTTATCGAATATGCTTACGATAATCCGTAGAACTATCGCGGCGTAATTTGCGCGATGCAGATAATTCAAATTATGACGTAATGACTCCGTCGAGGAACCACAAAGTTCACTCGAAATTGCGACTAAGAATACAATTTTGAAGGTGTTTTCGAGGCCGTCCTGAGTCGAGTACGAGTCGAGTAAGTTTTGGAGGAACGTCTTAGAATATGGGTGTATAACAGTTTTTCGAAGCAAACTGTATAAACCTTATTCGATGTTGTAAGACTGATACAACAGGAGTCGGGCACTTCCACTATTATTTTAGTACAGTATCCTGATCCTCCGCCCGTGTCGTGAAGATATCGCGGTGCGTGTTCGTGGTGTCTTTGACTTGCCGCCGCTTTGCCGCGCCGCCTCCGATTTTGTTATTGGCTGTAGGGCTGGCACGTGGGGATTTTGTTATTTGGGTTACATAAAAGTTTGTTTAAAAGTTGATGCTAGTTTTGTGATAGTTATCTATACTAATATTATAAAGCTGAAGAGTTTGTTTGTTTGTTTGAACGCGCTAATCTCAGGAACAACTGGTTGGAATTGAAAATTTATTTTTGTGTTGGATAGTCCATTTATCGAGGAAGGTTATAGGCTATATAACATCCCGCTACGACCAATAGGAGCTGAGCATAAATGAAAAATGTTGCAAAAACGTGAAAATTGTCCACCCGTGCGAAGCCGGGACGGGCCGCTAGTGGTAAATAAGAATTAAATTTTCAATAATAGAAGGATGGCCGATGTTGATGATAATGGAGAATTAAAGTACTTAGGGGGTCTTTTTTTATTTTATGAAATTTTATTGGTTTTGCGAAAGGAACAGTTTCTGATTGTAAAATACATTTGTGCTTTATTGCATTTTATATTTCAAACAAAGACTTGATCTCTTTTTATGTATAACTAGCTGTTCTTCCGCGGCTGTGCCCACTTAAATAATTTGACTACAGCGCCACCTATCGAGTCCCAGCATAGCTACGAACCATCGTCTCGACAAAACAAATATATTGTGTAAATATGACCTCAATCGGTAAAGTCGTTCTCATGCAAGTTATGGCGTGACCAAGGGAAATAGGGATTCATATTTATATCAAAATCTAATTCAAAAATAATTATCAATAAAAATAAATAAATTCACCCACGCACCAACCCTACCGCACGCGACGCCGACCATATTATTGACACTATAAATTCTAACACACGCGTTTTTAAAACCAGCCTCCCACACACACATACAAACACAACGAGATCAGGTGTGATCACACACACATACACATACACGATCGGTAAAGTATCGACAAAACGCACGCACTCATCCGCGCTGTATAGACACGCATATGACGTCAATTGTGTGACGTAATTACATCCGGATGTGAACATTCGTGATGGAATCACTATTTTATTAGATTAGATGTCATAGTATTTTTGGCATAAATCTGCGCGCAAATGGCAAAGCAATGATAGACGACCGGTTGAACGATCGCACCTGTATTTTTATTTAATTTGAGATGGGTTTGCTCTTGACTCTAGGCTAGGTCAGAGGAGACAGGGACAAAGTCTACGATGGAGTGAGCTTACCCAGAAGAAGCCTAATAACTCTAACTTTGAAGAGATTCAGATTGAATGCGTTCAGGAACACTGACGCAGGTAGTGAGTTCCACTCTTTTGCAGTGCGCATCATGAAGGATGTTTGGAAGCGCTTAGTGCGAATTGGTGGAATGGCAACTAAGTATGGATGGTAACTTGCAGTGCGTCTAGATGTCCGATGGTAGAAGGGGGCCGTTGGGATGAGGTTGTGGAGTTCTTGAGCACACTCTCCGAAGTAGTCTATAGAAGACCGACAAGCAGGCACCTCTGATTTTTCGAATACATGTCTCTTCCTCTTCCTCCCAGCCTTTTCCCAGCTATGTTGGGGTCAGCTTCCAGTCTAACCAGATGCGGCTGAATACTAGTATTTTACACGGAGCGACTGCCATCAGACTTCCGCAACCCGGTTACTAGGCAATACCGATATCCTAAGGTTAGACCAGTTGTCAAACTCAGGCTTCTGACTATCCGTAACGACTGTCATAGGTATTCGTATGACACCCGGGACCGACTGTTTAATGTGCTCTCCGAGACATTGAGGGGTCTCGATGTGTATCAAACGGTCACCCATCCACAGTCTGACCGCGGCAAGCGCAGCTTAACCCCGCAAATTGAAAGATCCGCGCCATTGGTAAAGCCACGAGTTCCCGAAATTTTTCGAATTCATGTGCGGATCAGAATTTGATCATCACTTGCGCTAACGGTGAAGGAAAAACATCGTGAAGAAACTTGTATACTTGAGAAGACTCCACAAAGTTCTCGATGGTGTGTGTACGCCAACCCTCACCAGGCCAGCATGGTGGACAAAGGCCTAAACTCTTCTCATTCTGAGAAGAGGCCCATGCCCATTACTGTGCTACTGCTGGGCACAGTAATGGGCTGTTTATATTGTGTTATGTCATGCAGTATGGGGTCCTAGGTTCGATCCCCAGATCGAGCAAAGTATAATTGGGTTATTCCATTAGGAATGTCTCAGTAACAGCCCGGAGTCTGGATTTGTGCCCGGTTAATGGCAATAAGCTCGCCTTCTATTACATGGGACTTAAACATAACTGGCGAATCGAGAGTACAAAAAACACCTCCGCTGAACCCTTCGGGGAAATCGAGGCGTGATGTTTTGTTATGTTGTTATGAGAGCACAAGATAACGATGCAAACCATCCTTTGAAATCAGTGCCTATTACGCCAACCACGGGTACAAAAGTGGCCTATTATTGTCCCAGAACGACACAGCAATAATAACTAAGTTCATAATTAAGTAGCGACCCGCCCCGGCTTCGCACGGGTGCAATGTAGATACTAATGTGGGGCATATAAACGTTCCTCTTGAATCACTCTATCTATTGCTGAAAACTGCATTAAAATCCGTTGCGTAGTTTAAAAGATCTAAGCGTACAGACAGCGGGAACGACTTTGTTTTATACTATGTAAAGAAGGTGAATTAACTCAATATTACCTGTAACATGTAGATCAGTATCATAACGCTATCCTCCATTGGGTAAGCAGTTTTGATGGTCAAGATAATGACTTACTACAGTAAAACCACCGCCAAAGCTTACTACTGAGTTAATTAGTCGTAAAATTAATGAAATCATTAAAATTTTATATCTTTTTAATTTATGGGGACTGTTTGGGTAAATGAAGTAAGTAGCTGGGAAGACGTCTTTGACTTCGGATGTAGAAAAAGTGGCATCCATAGTTAAAAGCTCGGAAGCTTAGATTAATAATAATAACGAGGTTGATGACATGTGGGAGGTTGACTCAGCAGTCGTGCCGATAGTCGTTACGGCCAATGGCTTAATAGCCAAGAGCCTCGACCAACATCTGATGAGGCTCTCGTTGGGCGGCTGGGTCAAGGGCCTGATACAGAAAGCGGTACTTCTAGATACGGCGCGTATTGTTAGGAAGTTCCTCTCTCTGACGCCCTGACCACCGGTAGCTTGGACTCTGTTCCCGATGCCGGTGGGTTACTATTTTTAAATGTTTTTTTTATATTTTTTATAGAAATATTTAAAAATGTAAATAGTATGTAAGGTTGTGACGGGTGGTGGCGGGCTGGCGGGGGTCCAGGCCTATAAAAGGTCGGGCACAATGCAGATCGTCCTCTCGCGCCGCTGCAGTTCCCAAGTTAAGTGCTACACCAGCTCAAGAAGACCCTGGACTCCTCGCATCGTACGAACCACGCCCCGTTGATCTAATTGTAATTCTTATTAAAATATATATAGTGTACGGTTACAAGTGTTATTCTTTATCCTCCCGTAAGTACACGCCTGCTAAATTTTATGTGTACATGCTTGTTGAGGGTTGACTCTTAAAGCCACCCTTTACATCTAAAGTGTTACAAGGTACTATTTTACTATTATAAGATAATGAATAAACAGAATAATATCATTTATTTCAGACCAAATGGTCCATAATTGCTAGTACAACTTAAAAACTTTCTTAGTAAGAGATACAATTAAAATTTAATAAAACGTGGAGATGGATACATTCAGCAATACATAATTATATTATGTAGAACTGCCTCCTTGGTCTACTAGTGGCAAGTGCGACTGTTGATCTTGAGATCCTGGGTTCGATCCCCAGGCCGGGCAAAGTGTTATTGGGTTTTTCCGTGTGGAATTCCTCAGTAGCAGCCCGGAGTTTGAATTTGTGCCCGGTTGATGGCACTAGGCTCTCATTATATGGGACTTAAACATAACAGCGAAATGAGGGTGTTACTATACACCTCTGCCCAACCCTTCGGGGAATACAGGCGTGATGTTATGTAGCTCTACGAAAAGAATTGCTGAATTTATTCAACGCATGAACAATTCAAGTCGTCAAATGTACTCATCTTTCCAAATATTCGCTCACCGTCTGACCACAAAGCAGATAGGTACAGAAGTCAATCACATGTATGTACTTCACTTTTCATACCTACGCGCGGCGGTCGCTCTATCTATATATCTATCTCTCTCAACCGCATGGCACTCGCACTCTAGTCCCAAACAGTCCGAGATATCGTGTCCGCGAGCAGTGTCTATGGGTGCGTTGCTTGAGCGCACTTGTATGTTAATTGACTTCTGTACCTATCTGTTTTGTAGTTTGACTGTCCAAGGTGTATAACCTCTCTACAGAAATAAAGGAGTCTGCGAGCTATCGGTCAGATCTTTGCCAATGCATCGCATTGTGTGCCGGGCAGTTAGCATGACGGACCGCGGTATACGATATGTTGCAATTAAATAATACAAGCTAATAAGACAATGCATTTATTTTTATTATCGTGGCTTACCAACCGCGCGGATCATACGATTTGCGAGGTCAAGGTGCGCTCGCCGCGGTCAGTCCGTGGATGGGTGACCGTTTGTTACACATCGAGACCCCTCCGTGCTTCGGAGAGCACGTTAAACAGTCGGTCCTGGGTGTCATACGAATATCTTTGGCAGTCGTAACGGGAAGTCAGAAGCCTGAGTCTGACAACTGGTCTAACCTTAAGATATTGGCATTACCCAGGAACTGGGTTGTGGAGGTCTGATGGCAGTCGCTCCGTGTAAAATACTGGTATTCAGTCGCATGTGGTTAGACTGGAAGCTGACCCCAACATAGTTGGGAAAAAGCTAGGCAGAACATTTATTTTTATTACCTATCTATCCAATCGATCGGTCACATTAATAATCGCCGATTCCTATAATTTACGGGGCGTTATTGGTTAAAATTGAGACTTGTTGTATCGTTACCAATAATGAATCGAAGACATAGCTTTGCATAGTAGACCCACCCATACGAAAGTAGCTATAACAGGTAAAATTGGCTTACAAGTCTATTTATATGTCCAAATTGGCAATAAAAAATTCTACCTACCATTGGTAAGCAAAACGATTCGTTTTTGTTCATAGGAACCGGGCATAAATTACCTACGTAAAATAAAAACTATTAAAAAAACCGACTTCAAAAAACCGAAAAAAAGAATAAAATAATTACCATATAAATTTGACAGTTTCAGAAGTCGGTGCCTTCAATTTGTGATTTTGAAGGCATCGACTTTTGAAACTGTTGTGATGACCAGGGTTCAAGCTAACTGAATGTGAAAGGATAAACATAAACAGTATTAACTGACTTTACTTGCTAATCTTTCTAGCTACTTGCAACTTAACACATTAATTACTAACAATTGGAAACCAATAAAATAAAAAAAAAAACATAAAATAAACAAAGTACACTAAAGAAAACAAAATAAAAATAACAAAAAAGAAAGTATCTTCCGGCTGGGATCGAACCCGCGGACACATACGTCGATACCGGCGCTATGCCTCGAGACCAACCAGTTGCCTGTATATCGTGGCGAATATGTTGATCACTAACTCGATCTTCATCGATCAAAGCCGGGACTTAATTCACGATGTTTACGTCTGACAAAAGGGGCGTTTCCGCAAGCTGAGGACAAAATGAGAACAGTCAGCCTTGCAAACATCTCCAACTATACAACCTACATTTCGTTAAATAGACGCAAACACTTACCCCGTTACTTCTATTACTCGCACACAAATTCACGATATTGCACCAACGACAACACGTATGTCTATTTTAATTTGATTTCCCAAATATGGCTGATGGCTTTAATCCACAGGGATCAAATAATTCCGGAGCAACCGTTCGTTTTTTTCTTTTTCTTTTTCTTTCTCACACCTTCACCTTATTCCCATCTCCTTATTATTCTTTTTTTCTGCTACCGTCACTTGTCCGTTGTCTAATCATGTTCTTTCAAACTACTGTGACGAGCCTAGTAACGCCATCTAGTATTGGACCAGCGAACTAAACTGTCGATCATTACAATATCCCCTCTCCTCTAAAGAATCCAACCGGATTCAAACCAAACGTTTAAGGTCACAGGAATGCCATTTTCCTAAATCTTTGCCTCTGAAACTCTTTAATCTGTAAACGTCGCCTGATATCTTCTCTGCTATGACTGCTTTTTCAAACTTAGGGGCCAATTTAGACATGAAAGCCTTATTAGCATTCGACAGGAGTTTAGTGCGTTTCCAAACCAGATCACCAACTTTATAGTTACATATGCGACGTCTCTTGTTGTACTGTTCGCTGTTGGTCTCATGTGATTGCCGTATCCTTTCACCAACCTCGTCATAAATTTTACTCCTGAAGGCTATATTTCTTTCAAATTTTTCTTTGTCGAAGGTAATCGGTTCGTCTGGTTCAAAGCTATAGGGTTTCACGCCCTGGACCATCGTCTCGCGTCCAAAAAACAAATAGGATGGTGTTTTTCCCGTCACTTCATGAACTGATGTCCTGATTGCATATCCTATGTGTGGTATATACTTGTCCCATTCTTTGTGATCATCTTCAACGTAAGAAGCTATAGCCGAGCCAATAACTTTGTTTACCCGCTCAGTAGGGTTGGCCTGAGGATGGTAGTAAGGCGTATACCATAGCTTTACACCGTACCCTGAAACTAGATCCTTAAACTGGTTGGATACAAATTGCTTTCCATTGTCACAAACTATTACGCAAGGTGTTCCAAACATTAAAAATATCTGTTCCTCCAGTATTTGAGTTATAGTTGATGCCTTTCCATTTCTGAGTGGATATAGAAAACAGAATTTGCTGAACCAGCATGATATGACTAGCAGCATAGTATTCCCATGCTTGGATTTTGGAAAAGTTCCCATTAGGTCCATAGATATGATTTGAAAGGGTTCTGTTACCTGTCGTTGCTTTCCCATTAAACCAGATGGCCTACTTTGTGAGTGCTTGTATTTTGCACACACTTCACATTTTCGTACGTAGTTTTTCATGTCCCGGACCAATGTCGGCCAAAAATATTGCTGTCTCGCGCGGTTGACCGATTTTTTAACACCAAAGTGACCAGCTGTGGGGTCATCATGACATTCCTTTAGGATTCCTTGACGAAGCTTTTCTGGAATCACAAGTTTCCAACTGTCATTTTCATTGGGAAATTGTTTTAATTTTATGTATTTCCACAGTTGTCCTTGACTGACATCCCAATCCGGGTCATTCTTCCCTGACAGCACCAAGTCCTCTTTTGATTTATACCACTCATCTTTATCTTCTGGCTTTATCTCTATTATGTTAATTTCTTCTTCAATCGCTCTAGATAAAGCGTCCGGCACAGTGTTATATTTACCTTTCCGATGGACTATCTCGTAATCAAATTGTTGTAAGCGCATAGCCCACCTTGCCAAACGCCCATGAGGGTCCTTATTACGGTGTAGCCACTGAAGGGCACTATGGTCCGTAATAACCTTAAAATGATTCCCTTCAACATATGGACGAAACTGTTCTACAGCATGCAGAACACTTAATAGTTCTCGCTCAGACGCTGAGTACTTGCATTCTCTTTCCGACAGTTTTTTGCTCGTGTAAGCAATGGGAACCTCCAGATCATCGACTATTTGAAATAAAACTCCCCCAGTCCCCCTGTTAGAAGCGTCACATTGAATGGAAAAGGATTTTGTAAAGTCTGGCACTCTTAACACTGGTGTCGAAGTCAGTGCAGTCTTTAGATTTAAGAAAGAATCTTCAGCCTCTTTATTCCATACAATGCGTTTAGTCTTTTTGCCTCCCTTAGTTAGTTCATGTAGTGGAGCTGCGACAATGGCAAAATTTTCCACAAACCGCCTGTACCAACTGGCTAGACCAATAAAACGCTTTAGCTCCGTGTAAGTTGCAGGCCTGGGATATTCGAGTATGGCTTTTACTTTATCCGGGTCTGTACGTAATCCTTCCTTGTCTACAATATAGCCTAAGTATTTTAAAGATGATCTCGCAAATACGCATTTCTCCAGATTGATCGTTAATCCTGCTTCCTTAAGCCGATTTTTTACGTGTGACAATGACGATAAATGGCCGTCAAAGCTGTCGTCACATATGACGATATCATCCAAATAAGTGAACACTCTACTTTCAAATTCTGGCGTGAATAAGCGATCCATCAAACGTTGTTGTGTTTGGGATGCATTACTTAGTCCAAACGGCATGACTTTGAACTGATAAAGCCCTTTTCCAGCGAGTCCGAAAGCAGTCTTTTCCTTGCTTGTTTCTTCTAGAGGGATCTGCCAGAAAGCTGATCGTAAGTCAATAGTTGACAGGAATCGAGCATTTTTTAGACTGTCTAAGATGGTGGTAACCCTAGGCAAAGGATAAGAGTCTTTTACTGTAACCTTATTTAACTGACGACTGTCGAGACACAATCGATTCTTACCCGAAGATTTCTTCACCAGTAATACAGGAGAACGCCATGAACTGAAGGAGGGTTCTATCACATCATTATCCAGCATATCCTGGATTTCCTTCTCTAGTTCTGCCATAATAGGAGGAGCCAAGGGGTACTGTCTGTGTTTGACGGGCAAGCTGTCCCCGGTGTCAATTCTATGCTTGATCAACGATGTTCTTCCTAGACCTTTACCAATCTCTGCTGCCATTTCCTCTAACAGTTTGTCCAGGCGCTCTTCCTGTTGAACAGAAAGTTCATCCCGCGAAATCACTGGTTGCGAGACGTTAATTTCCGTAATGTCAGCGATCGATTTTCCTGCTCCTATAACTAAATTAAATGACTCAAAAAAATTCATACCTAAAATAACATCATGTTTTAAGCAGCTCATGATATAAAAATCTACCACGTTGTATTTTTCCGTAAACTCAATAGGTAAATGAACAATGGAATCCATTGTATGGTAGGTGCCATCCGCCGTTGAGATAATTTCGTTGTTGACTTTATGTTCTGAAAACCCCAATTTCATAATTTTCATTGCAAATTTCTGCGAAATGACTGAGACAGTAGCTCCAGAATCTAATAATCCCACAAACGACTGATTTAAAATTTTTATTTCTGCATAATATCGATTGTCTTGACTGTGCTTATTAATATTACAGATTTTTCCTGTTTTAAAAAAACTCGAAACTGTATGTAGCCATTGCTGCCAGTCATCCGTGGAAGAGTGACTTAGTTTTTCGGGGTACGATCGGCCGGCATCGACTCCGAATTGTCGTTTCCCTTATCGGTAGCATTGCATGAACATTTATTTGTCGTCTTCCCGAAACGTCCACATCTGTAGCAGAATAGTCTTTGTTTCGGCAATTTACAATCCCTGAAACGATGCCCTGGAGTTCGGCAGTTCCAGCATTTTGTTAAAAATACTTCCTTGTCATTTATGGCTGCCACCTCAGTCGTGTTTTCATCTCGTGATATCCTCGAAGCACCTCCCTTATATGCTAAATCTCTTTCCAGATACTGATCACTATGAGTAGGTTCCTTGAAGTTATCACAGCTTAACTTGGTGCGTTCAATAACCCTTAGAACTGATGTTAATTCGCTCACTGAATCGAAAGTGTCTCGGCATATGGCCTTCTGAAAATAGGGTTGTAAATTTCTTCTAAGTATCACCAATTTTTGTGTTTCAGGAATAGGAGTGGGTAGCCGATTAAACATATTCTGCATAATGGCTATATAAATCAAAACGCTTTCCCGGTTGCTTTGGGTTCTCCGTTTAATCTCCTCCAATAGCTCCTCTTGGTAATATGGTTGCTGAAATGTGTCCAACAATAGCCTCACTAATTGAGCCCAATTTGCTACTGCACCTTTATTGGCCCTAAACCATATTAATGCTTCTTCTTCGAAGAAGTCTATGGCATATCGATATAAGTCTTCATCAGCAGCATTCCGTGCCTCTTTAAGTTCCTCAATTCTTTCCAAGAACGCGTTTATACTTACGGTACCCTTACCACTAAATTTGACACCCCAATCTTTAATGGGAACCAACTTCCGTTTGTGGAAGCCATTATCAAATGTGGAAGACCTTTGTAAACCTGGATGACGTGAGGATAGACAAGGTCTCTCTAAGGTCGTTCGTGGTATGTCAGCGTTGGCAACAGTAGACTGTGAGGCACGATTCTGGTGAATTCCCGTGTCACCATCCTTAGGTAAGGAACTTTTCCCTGAGTTTCGGCACTTTTCCAATTGTTCCATTATCTGCATAGCCTCTTCGCCCAGAGACTTCTGTAAGATGTCTTTATCGTGTTCGGAAATTACATCTTCTACCTCACTTTCTTCCTGTTCAAGCTGTCTCAGCGACGACAAGGCATCCTGGATGTCCTTTAACAATGTCAAGTGTTGCTCAATGTCACTAGACTCGGAAGGAATAATAAGTTTAGCACGGTTCGATAAGTGTGTCAAACGAGAGTGTATACGTCTAAAAAACGAATGTTCAGGACTGTGTGATACTTCAGTTATAAGTGGAATTATTACCGATAATTTTTTTTTACAAATCACTATTTCATTATTCGGGTTATCAATGCAGAATTTAGGAACCTTAAAGGAAATAGTCGACTCGCCCGACTGCTCTCGAACTAAAATTTCCCGCAAAAATTTCCGCATAGTCGCCACGGTCTTACAATCCAAGATCCCACGACAAGCCAATTCAAACTCAAGCTCATCTTTATGTAGTGCATTAACATCCATGATTAAACACAGTACTAATATTTCAATAAACAATAGCAATTTTAAAATAATACAGATGTGCAACTAGGCTAGTCGAACTCGCCTTAACAAAGGTGTGTTGGTTACCAACGTTTAGCCAGAATATATACCTAAATAGGTACACTGAATGGCCATAACAGTTATACACGTTGTTTATCTTTCACTCAGTTAACCCGTGGGCGCCAATGTGATGACCAGGGTTCAAGCTAACTGAATGTGAAAGGATAAACATAAACAGTATTAACTGACTTTACTTGCTAATCTTTCTAGCTACTTGCAACTTAACACATTAATTACTAACAATTGGAAACCAATAAAATAAAAAAAAAAACATAAAATAAACAAAGTACACTAAAGAAAACAAAATAAAAATAACAAAAAAGAAAGTATCTTCCGGCTGGGATCGAACCCGCGGACACATACGTCGATACCGGCGCTATGCCTCGAGACCAACCAGTTGCCTGTATATCGTGGCGAATATGTTGATCACTAACTCGATCTTCATCGATCAAAGCCGGGACTTAATTCACGATGTTTACGTCTGACAAAAGGGGCGTTTCCGCAAGCTGAGGACAAAATGAGAACAGTCAGCCTTGCAAACATCTCCAACTATACAACCTACATTTCGTTAAATAGACGCAAACACTTACCCCGTTACTTCTATTACTCGCACACAAATTCACGATATTGCACCAACGACAACACGTATGTCTATTTTAATTTGATTTCCCAAATATGGCTGATGGCTTTAATCCACAGGGATCAAATAATTCCGGAGCAACCGTTCGTTTTTTTCTTTTTCTTTTTCTTTCTCACACCTTCACCTTATTCCCATCTCCTTATTATTCTTTTTTTCTGCTACCGTCACTTGTCCGTTGTCTAATCATGTTCTTTCAAACTACTGTGACGAGCCTAGTAACGCCATCTAGTATTGGACCAGCGAACTAAACTGTCGATCATTACACTGTCTAAAATGTTTTTTTATTTTTTTAATTTTAGTGGCCTTAATTAAAACATGGTTGGACCTACTAAAGGCGCTGCTCGTAACATAATCACATCATCATATTATGCGTAGGTACTGTTCGTCATTGAGGATTTCCATAGTCTATCTCCGAAGTTCTTCATCAGATCTTCACCAAATTTAAATGGAACCACTTAGAAAGATTAGGTACTCTTTTATACAAAAAAATAATTTTCCAAATTGGTTTATAAATAACGGAGTTGTGAGGTTAGAAACATTAAAATTTTTTTTTAAAAATAAACGAATTGATAACCTCCTCCTTTTTTGGAAGTCGGTTAAAAATGTTTTTAGTCTTAATATCTCCGCTCATAGCACGACATGCCATGTGACGTCACAAGTGTATTCGACCAATGTCGTTCGTTTTGTTAGATTTGAATTTTCTTAAAAAATTTTTTTAATTGTATTGAAATTTAATATAGTATAATATAGTATTGGCATATAATATAGCATATAATATAGTATTGGCATTTGGCGTCTAATATGTATTTGTTTTTGTTCATAAAACGAATCAAAGAATGATTATACCGTGGGCGAGGTGAAACTACAAGATAATACAATTTATGCAAATCATAACACAAAGGCGTTATCAGCAATAATTATATCTTTACACATGGCTTTATCTTACATTAAAATGACTAAATAATACATCCTACCTATCTTCTTCTATCTATATATATAAAAGGAGAAGCTGACTGACTGACTGATCTATCAACGCACAGCCTAAACAGCTAGGGTTAGAAACTTGAAATTTTGACAGTAGGTTAATTTTGTGACGTAAACATCCACTAAGAAGGGATTTCTCGAAATTCAACCCCTAAGGGGGTGAAAAAAAATCACGCAAGCGAAACTGCGGCCAAAAGCTAGTCTTTAATAACACAGGTGTGACAAAAATAGTGGTTTTCTTCCGACTAAACCAAATCGAAAAGTTCATTAGTATGAGGATTTTAGTTTTTTTTTTTTTAAATAACTACGATCTGTTTAGATTTTCACTATCATTATTTCTCTGGTTAAACAACAGTTTATCTGAAATTCTAATACATACATACATACAGGGTGTAAACGAAATTATATTCGTCAGTGGAAAGGTAAAAAGACTAAAGCGCCAATATACCTACTTTACAGTAGAGAGATAATAGACACATATTAAATAGATAATTAAATTATCTATTTAATATGTATGTATACTCTAAGAAAAAGAACTATGTTTATTTTGTTTAAAAAATACTTTGAATCTCTCTACTGTAAAGTATATATTGTAAGGTATATTGGCGCTTTAGTCTTTTTACCTTTCCACTGACGATATGATTCCTTCAAAGCCCGTGATGTAGGTGTTGATATAGATTAATTCTGAACGGGATACTTTTGGATTCAATAAAAGAAAAATTACAAGTTGTAAACATGTGTTCTTAACGTGAGGCATTTTAGCGCTGAGAGTTAAATTACCGCGCGGCGAGCAATGGCCGCGCAATTCGCTCGGGGCGCTAAAATACCTCACGTTAAGAACACATGCACTTCTTGTATTTTTTTTTATTGAATCCTATAGGGTCCCATGCAAGTTTAATCTACGTCAGCAGTACATCACGAGGTTTGAAGGAATTACATGATTTCATTTATGC
The DNA here is from genome assembly GCA_910594945.2 of Amphipyra berbera. Lineage (NCBI taxonomy): Eukaryota > Metazoa > Arthropoda > Insecta > Lepidoptera > Noctuidae > Amphipyra > Amphipyra berbera. Next base: position 14,583,105 of record OU343145.1, read on the forward strand.
CCTGTATACTGACGCCTGTAATGAAGGGTTAAGCAGAGATGTTTTCCTATTAACGGAGTTTGGACACCCACGTTCCGCCTCTGGTATGAAGTCCCATGTCGATGACGAGCTTATTGCCATTTTTCAGATAATTATGTATAATTAATTATGGTCTATGATCATATGACATGACATTTTATAAAATTTATTTTTCGCTTTTTTATATTTTATAATTTGTGTACTATTTTATCAGTGAGTGCGGTGTGGGTAAATCCTAGCGTTCACAACGGGAGACTACGATCCATCATTCTCAGCTACAATCGGAGTTGACTACAAATGTAAAGTCATGGACGTGAACGGTGTCCCTAGCAAAACTGAATGAGTGGGTCGTGGAAGTGCAAGTATACTCCATCAAGAAGAACACAGCCTGCTTAGTTGTCGGCAATAAGACTGACAAGCATATCATTTTGGGACCCAGTGCATAATATCAGCAGCACATTGGATTACCCGCGCGACGGCGCAACGAGTATTCCCAAGGAGGGTTGATGTCAGGCAGGCGGCCGGTCATAAAACAATAAGCCAAATCCTCTAACAACATGGATTTATGAAATACATGTTGTGCCGACCCCACCTAGTGTGGGATAAGGGCAGGAAGAAGAAGAAGTATAATTAATTATGGTGCCAGTTTCGTGGCCTCTTACGAGTCCCCTGTCCGGCGACGGAGAGATAATGCAAATAAAATTGTGAAAGTACATACGGTACTTCACAAAAGAAAGTCAATCTCTAATCAACAGTTCAATTAAATTTATAATTTAATTAATTAACTGTACCTAATCCAATTTTTATTACAATTCGCGGTTCTGTTTCGAATAATAAAATCCTTTTCGTCGTAAAACTTAACACTGTAACTGCATTCGCATGAATATTGTAATAAAAAATAATATTGTTATTTTACTTTTATGCAAAAATTACAAAATTATACTTTTGCAGTATTTTTTAATTAATCTTTTTGATGGTTATTTTTTATTGCAAGTATTTTTTTTGCGAACGTTATTTTTTAATTAATTTAGGTAATTTTTACCCCGTTGTATAATTAAGATCGTGAAGTATTAAAAAGTAAATTAAGGTCTCATTGAGAGAGCAAAATTTCAAAGTTCTATGATTGTCTAACATACATTACTGGTTGACCTCTTTTAGGTCCAAGCAGAAAGTATTTTTTCTGCCCACTGATGGATGCCGTTGGTTCATCAGCCCATAAATGTCTAACGTTGGACATGGGCCTACCCCATAAACTATGCTATTACCAACGACCTTGAGAAGTCATACCATAATTGTCTCACCTACATTTATCTATCTAATAAATCTCTTAGTCGCTCATAGTAACTGCTACATTCAGTATTTGGGTGGTCTATCCACAACCTAATAAGCTCTATTAACGTTTAATTACGAAATAACAATCTCATATCAATTTCTACTTGACAATTTACAATGTTAACTGGAATTCTCTTAAGCATGTAAGAGTGAGCGAGACACCGCACAAGAGAGAGACGGATAGATTATCGCATAGCTTAGGCGGGAGGGCGGCGCGTAAAGCCACGCCCACTTGTATCGATCGGAGCGAGGTATAATTTATTCATAATTTCTGTTATTATGTCCTCTTTCGAATAATATTATGAACCGCAGCCTTCGAGGGTTAACCGACATAGTTGCTTAAAAAATATGTACCTACTACGATGTAGCTAGTATGGTCAGCTTGATTTATGGGAACGATAATAATAGACTAATAGCCAATTAATAGCCATAGTACAATAGCCTATATATTTCCTTCTGTATCTAATTGCCTGACGTTAATTACGCAGGTTATTCAGTCAGAGTTATAATCCATGAGAATAATGTTAATGTTCTAGATTGTAAAAAATAAGTTTGCCACAGAAGTTCTGATCGTTATTCATCAACTGCCTAGCCTTTTCCCAAGTCAATTTCTGGTCTGACCAGATGCTGCTGAATGACAGTATTTTACACGGGGCGAATTTAGTTTGACCTCCGCTAACCAATATTTTCGCGCTTCTGACTGCCCGTAATGACTGTCATATGTATAGCACCTGTTGTCCAAGAATCCACACGCGATCTATAAAAAAAAAGTTTACATATAAGCTAGCAGGCATCCACTTCTTTTTTCACTTGGGGGAATCCTCTTGAATACCCCCGCCCTGGGGAAGATGAAGGGTTATGCCGGACACTTACTAGCTAAAACCCCATGGTGATTGTCTAATAGACCTATGGACAGGGCCGCGGGATTCGCTGTTGCATGCTTCGCAACCCCGGCAGATCTTGTTCCCTAACCAAAGGCGGACCTCTCCTTTGTGGGGCCTTACCACACTGTAAACTTTCTCTCCAGACCATGATGACTCTTCTAAGGACCGGTCAAAGATCTTGCCATAATCACCACCTTTAGCCAATCAGATTGGTTAACAGAAATTACATCTTTACTAACCAACTCTCAATCTTCCACAGAAAAGCTCCGCCTCTCCCTCTGCGTGGGTTGCGGCGGCCAGATCCACGACCAGTACATCCTGAGGGTGGCGCCGGACCTGGAGTGGCATGCCGCCTGCCTCAAGTGTCAAGAATGTCGCCAGTTCCTCGACGAATCCTGTACTTGTTTCGTGAGAGATGGGAAGACGTATTGCAAAAGAGATTATACTAGGTAAGATTTGGATATATCATTTTGGGACCCAGTGCATAATATTAGCAAGCACATTGGGTCACCCGCGCGACAGCGCAACGAGTATTCCCAAGGAGGGTTGATGTCAGGCAGGCGGCCGGTCATAAAACAATAAGCCAAAACCTCTAACAACATGGATGGACGAAATATATCTTGTGCCGACCCCACCTAGTGTGGGATAAGGGCAGGGAGAAGATTTGGATACATTCAAATAGCCTTGGCTGCTAATATTGAGTTCAGAAAATGACCTTGATTTTGTGGTAGAGCTAGTTAATGTATCTTGGAGATAGGCTTCTTTCTTAAGCTTCATCTATCTGTTCAAAAAACTAGCCCACATTGCCTTTTATGAGTCCCGAAATCTGGTAGAAGAAAGTCAAAATATTTTCCATTCTTCCAATTGGTCATCTACATAACATTACGCGTTGTATTCCCCGAAGGGTTCGGCAGAGATGTTCTTAGTACACTCTCGTTTCGCCAGTTATGTTTAAGTCCCATGTAATAGAAGGCGAACTTATTGTCATTAACCGGGCACAAATCCAGACTCCGGGCAAAACACATCATCATTGGTCATCTTCTTCTTCTTCTTCCTGCCCTTATCCCACACTAGGTGGGGTCAACACAACATGTATTTCATAAATCCATGGTGTTAGAGGTTTTGGCTTATTGTTTTATGAATCATTGGTCATCTACCTACATGATATATTAAGTCATCTTTCAGGCTGGAACTGCCTTCTACTAACCTTGTTGGTGGTGTATTATCTGCTCCAAGTGTAGGTACACAAGACAACAGAATTTCGTAGCCACTTTAGTACATCTGAAGAAAGGTTGTTACGTTAACTAAGCCTGCCGTCGTGGCTAGGGTGTGATCATCGTCGAATCTGTTGTGGCAAGTTTGATTTGAATACCACTAGCCAACTCAAACAGCTTACACGTCGTAATATGCTAGCTCATGACTCCCAAGTGATTCTTTCAAAGAACGCAGGTAAAATTTTCCGTCTATGCAACCTGATAAGCTGACCAACCCAATATTTGTCTTTGAATACACGTCAAATTCGAACACGAATATTCTCACCAAAACATGACGTCAAAACGTCGGAACACGACAAAGTCAAACGCTTTTCATTACAAATCTAACAGCAATCACTAATTTCACATTCCTAAAAAAATATCGAGAGAAAAAAGAGAAAAAAAAACAACACAACATCGGTAATCGAAAACCCGCTTATCCGGTCGGTGTAAACGGGAACAAACACAGATCGTGTTCCCGCCGCCCGCCGCGCTGTCAAACTGACGTTTGTTTTGGCGCCAAAATACATAATGCTGAGTTGAGCTGCGTTTGTTTTCACTTCGGCACATCACAGTGAGACTTTACCAACACATTTCGATGTTTATAAACGTATTTTCAGCTTGCCACATTCGATTTTAGTCTTTATTTATTTGGTGTTAAAACTTTGAGGTTATAATTTTTTTTTACCAAGCGATTGTGTTTGTTTGTATTAGTGTAATACTATATTTTAGCAGCGAGAAATGGAAGGGTGAAAAGATAAACATTAGAGGTTATTTTAGTGAATTTCATCTTTGGTGTCTGTGTGTACAAAGTGGCGCCCGACTTTTGATTGACGTAACGCTATTTCTTTTTTTAGTCTAGAGTTTTAGGCTTTTTGTAAACTGTTTTTTTATTAAAGAACATTCCTAAATTACTTGCTTCCACACTGAAATACTAAAACATTATTTCATGGCGTATAACGCCATGAAATAATGTACTTAATAGTTTAGTACACAACATTTTTATTAACTGGCAACACTACTTACCACATTAATGCTAAACGCAATCACTACAACTGAGAATTTTGACAATTATTCTAAAACTTGATTTTATGTTTCTGCAAGCGAGTTAAGTTATGCAAGCAACAAAAGTCACCTGCATTTTAATTAAAAAGATAATTAATCGTGTACTGTTTCAAGTGGCGAAGTCTTTGTCGCTTGTCAGAGACTCAGCTAGTCTTGTGTGTTAAAATTTAACATGATGTACAATATAAAGCCACCTTTTCACTATGCAAGTAGCGAGCATGCGAAGCTGCAGTGTGCAAGTACCTTGCATAAGGTAACTATGACTGAAAATTGCAATTATATTACTACAAATACTTGCTTGTAACATCATGCCTGTGTGCAAGTTACTTGCAAAGGAGAAAGTCGCATTAACAGTGTCAGTTGCCTGCATACGTAACTCTTTTGCTTTGTGTACATCAGTTATCCTTCGTCTTCTATATCTATACTAATATTATAAAGAGGAAAGATTTATATTTTAGGATTTTATTATTTTTGTATGTAACTCAAAAATTCTTTTGCCGTTAGAAAGCTACATTATCACCGAGTAACATAAGCTACTGGCGGAGCCGTGAGGACACAGCTAGTAATATATGTAATTCTTCTGTACGTGTGTTTGTCACCCAACTCCTCCTAAACGGCTGGACCGATTTGGATGAAATTTTGTGTGTATATTTCAATGGGTTCCTGGATGGTTTGAAAATACAATTGGACCCGGTAGATGGCGCTGATTTTCTGGGCAGGACGACGTCTGCCGGGTCCGCTAGTTTCATATAAAATTATAAAGGTAAAGATAATTTTATTTTGCAAATATGTATAAAGGATGACAAAAATAATAATTGTAACACGTTCAGCCATATTTTACCATGTAGGCATGCAAAAGACAATAAGATAAACAAAAATACACTAAATTAAAAATCTTTTTCATTTAGGTACTCGCTTATATTATAATAACCTTTAACCACTAAAAAGACACACTTTTTTTAAAAATAATAAGAGTGGCAGCTCTTTCCAACTCTTCGGTATTTTGTTCAATATTACTGGAGCCATGCAGTAGACACTTTTGTGCATAAGGGCTGTCTTGGCTGACTCTATACATAGCATGGTGTTATCTCGTCTATTGCGGGGAACTACGTCGGCTAAACGTCTAAAGCGACTCGGGTTTGTTTGTTTATACAAAAGTGACCCACCACAGCACGAATATCTTTTAAACCATTTCTTCAAGTACAGTTTCAGCTCATCTTGATTGACCGTTAAGGTTCATAAAAGCATAATACTGTGTTGAATTGAATCCCTGCTGGAAGCAAACATGTTGCTTGTCTAAACATATTATTATATGACTAGCGGGCCGTCCCGGCTTCGCACGGGTGGACATTTTTCATTTATGCTCCGCTCCTATTAATCGTAGCGTGATGTTATATAGCCTATAACCTTCCTCGATAAATGGACTATTCAACACAAAAAGATTTTTTCAATTCCAAACAGTAGTTCCTGTTATTAACGCGTTCAAACAAACAAACTCTTCAGCTTTATAATATTAGTATAGATTACTTGTCCTGACTGATTGACTGATTCATCAACGCAGACCCTAAACTACTGAAGCTGGAAACATGAAATTTGGACAGTAGGTTCCTTTTGTGACGTAAGCATTGGATATTCTACCCCTAAGGGTGTAAAGTAGGGGATGGAAGTTTGTATCAAAATTCACGCGGACGAAGTTGCGAGCTAAATGCTTCTTCTTTTCGTGTGGTTAGTGACTAACCTGGTGTCAGAGTTTATGCCGCCCATGGGCGGCTTGGCTTGGCTTCACATGCCGTCGAGAACTATTTCTCAGGCATGCCGGTTTCCTCACGATGTTTTCCTTGACCGTTTTTAAGCAAGTGATAATTATACGCACATGAATCCTAAAAGTCAGGGGTGCGTGCCTTGGATTCGAACTCGAGACCAGGCAGTCCGACGGTCAAACCATCACTGCTAAACTAACTAAATGCTATTTCTATATATATCCATGCTAAAATGAGTCTTATTTATCTCACCAGCAACGCCCTAAGCGGAGGTCCGAATCCCATTAAGGGTCGCCCTTAGTGCTGTTGTTGCTAGTAGTCATGATGTTAGTAGTAGTAGTTAGCTTAGGTTAAGTATTTGACTCTCGTCCCCATTGGTTGGAGAACCTGCAGGTCTCGCCAATAACTGCCCGGTTACGTAGAAACGGTCCGCACGACCATCTACCGCAGGCGAATAGAAAAAAATAAAATAAAGAGTTATTTATCATAGACTATAAAAGTAGGTATCTATGTATGTTAAAACGATATGAAAATGCGTACACACCTGAATGAAGGACTTTAATATTTCTAAGAAAATAACGATAAACTATGACTAAATATGTAGATTTTAACTATCCACTTGAAACTGATAACACTTCTAAACAAAGCGGCTACCCGTTATAAAGTTCTTAGAATTATTGTTAGTATCTATAACTAAATAACAATATCTATACTAATATTATAAAGCTGAAGAGTTTGTTTGTTTGAACGCGCTAATCTCAGGAACTACTGGTTGGAATTGAAAAAAATATTTTTGTGTTGGATAGTCCATTTATCGAGGAAGGTTATAGGTTATATAACATCACGCTACGACCAATAGGAGCGGTGCATAAATGAAAAATGTTGCAAAAACGGGGAAAATGTCCACCCTTGCGAAGCCGGGATGGGCCGTTAGTAACTAAATAATAATATTAAACAAAAATCGCCGCCTGTGTCTGCCTGACTGTCTGTAGGTACGTGTATTTGTTTATTTATACTGATATCTTTAAAGATAATAGATTCGTCACCTTTAGCTTATTTTACCTTGTAATAGACCGCTTCAATGATTCATAGAAATCGTTCGTTCTGCCTAACCCTTTCCCAACAATGTTGGTGTCAACTTCCAGTCTAACCAGATACGGCTGAATACCAGTATTTTACACGGAGCGACTGCCATCAGACCTCCGCAACCCAGTTACTGGGCAACGCCGATATCCTAAGGTTAGACCGGTTGTCAGACTTTAGGGCTTCTGACTACCCGTAACAACTGTCATAGGTATTCTTATGACACCCGGGAGCGACTGTTTAACGTGCTCTCCGAGACACGGAGAGGTCTCTATTTGGATGGTCACCCATCCACGGACTGATCGCGGCAAGCGCAGCTTAACTTTGCAAATCATATGATCAGTGCTGTTGTTAATTAGCCACGAGCCTCTCTAGGCCTAGTAGGCTCTATATATGCCCTATTCCTATAGTAACATTTTTTATTGTCTAACTTGGCGTTAGACGCTTCAATTAATTTTACCTGTGACGGCTAGTAACATACTGAAGATCTACTACGCATTTGCTTCATCATTGGTCAAGATACAAGACCCTCAGTTTTAACCAATAACGCTCGGTTAATTATAGGAATAGGCCACAAGTGAATTTGTTGTGCACCTCATTAATTCACATTATTTTATGTAAACGGAATTCTGTAGAATTTTATAAATTACATTTTATGGTAAACTGTTCATGAAAGAAAAACAATAGAACCGATCAATCAATCAATCAATCAATCAATCAATCAGAAGTCGGTGCTGATCCACGCTGAACCAAATTGAAGGCACCGACTTCTGAAACTGTTAATTTTATATGGTAATTATTTTATTCTTTTTTGAAGTCGGTTTCAATTTTTTGTAAAAAATGTTTTTTTTTTTTCATTTTAGTGGCCTTAATTAAAACTTGGTTGGACCTACTAAAGACGCTGCTCGTAACATAATCACATCATCACAATATGCGTACTGTTCGTCATTGAGGAGTTCCATTGTCTATCTCCGAAGTTCTTCATCAGATCTTCACAAAATTTAAATGGGACCAACTTCGAAGTATACCCTATCTATTAAAAAAAGAATCATCAAAATCGGTTCACAATTGGCGAAAATATCGATGAACATACACAAAAAAAAATATACATACAGACGAACATAGTAACCTCCTCCTTTTTGGAAGTCGGTTAAACAATAGAACCTTATAAGCTAACCCTGAACCTGATCTGAATGGAACTGAAAACAAACAGAAGTAATAAAAATATCCAATCGAACTTTATAATTAACCCTTTAAAAGCTCACGTGGGACGGAAACGGATTGTTTACACCACCGGTCGACGCGACCGCGTCTATCAACACGAACACGAGATAAATATAGGAAATGTACTGAAAATACTTTATTTACATCAATATCATTGTTTGTAGTACTGAGTACTCGTCGTCCATAATTTTAAGGAAATTATTAAGAATACAGGGTGTAAACGAAACCATGATTTTCCTTCAAACCTCGTCGTGATTAAGAAAGAAAGAAATTTATTTGGCACGAAAGCAGTCAGACACACGGACAAAAAAAATCATAGGAGACAAAACAAAAAAATAAAATAAAAATAAAGTAGCTGTGTGTCTAGCGGCTGCGCCAAATAGGTTCAGTTCAGCATAAATGTCAGACCACTAGTGCCTGACGCTGGTGTTCAACTGAACCCATTGTGACGTAATTGATGTAAACCAGTTCCAAATAGATAAATACTGACATAGATTAACCCTGCACGGGACACTTAGATTTAATAAAAAAAAAATATTACGAGAAGTAAACATGTGTTCTTAACGTGAGGCATTTTAGTGCTCCGAGCGAATCGTGCGGCTATCGCTCGCCGCGCTGTCATTAAACTCGGGGCGCTAAAATGCCTCACGTTAAGAACACATGTTTACTTCTTGTATTTTTTTTCATTGAATCCATTCGTATCCCGTTCACGGTTAATCTATGTCAGCAGGTTATATACGTATATCACGAGGTTTGAAAGAATTACATGATTTCGTTTGCACCCTGTATAGTGAAGTGCTTTGGCGTTTTAAAAGTTTTGATTTGAATAGGATATCCTATGGGATGTGTTGGGATAAACATTTTAGGGTTATTGAAGAGGTTTATTTATTTGTTATTTATAATTAAAACAGAAAGTATCCGCTACTTATTAGACAAAAAAGTGGAACTCACTACCTGCGTCTGTGTACCCGAACGCATTCAACCTGAATCTCTTCAAAGTTAGAGTGAACAGGCTTCTTCTGGGTAAGCTCACTCCATCGTAGACTTTGTCTCTGTCACTTCTGACCTAGACTAGAGTCAAGAGCAAACCAAAATATAAGTCGCTAATGAAAGCCTTTTTTATAAGTTTTCAATTAAACAAAGGATTTAAGGTTTTCGAAGTATTCCTAAATCTGGTTTTTTGCTGAGATATAATTTGACAAATGCCTGGTTCCTATAAACAAAAACGAATCGTTTTGCTTACCTATGGTAGATTTATTTATTACCAAACTGGGCAGATAAATAGACTCATAAGTTAATTTTACCTGTGATACCTACTTCCATATGGGATGGTATGTGCAAAGCTAGTCATAGCTTTACCAATAACGAAGGAAAGACTGACGTAAAAGATACCAGGGTCTCAATTTTAGCCAATAACGCTTCGTAAGTTATAGGAATCGGCCATATGTCGCGGAAAGGTGAAGTATAAATTCACCGAATAATTTGAAAATAAGCTGACTACAGAGCCAGAGTAAAGGGGAATATAGAAACCCAAAATCGCAATTCACCGATTACTGAAAAACATACTTAATTATAACTCAATTATAACTGACACTTCAAAATAGCCTAGCGGAGCGAAAAGGAGTGAAGCTTTGTCTAATTGACCAATAGAAATTGTAGATAAAATCATTTTACTTCATTAAGAGAAGAAGAGATTTATCGCATTAGACTCTACTTCGCTCCGCCTCCAAGGCAGAGATTGTAGACGTAAGCTTAGAAAAAATGTGTCTTAATTATTTATTAAAAATATTAATTATTCTTCACAAATCCATGTACAAATAAAAATAAATAAAAGCGATAAGTCAACAAAACGTAAGTCACAACAGCTCCCGGGAGACGCGCGGTGCGCATGCGTCAATTAGCGTAACTCGACACTGCGCGGGAGTGTCATGTTACTGTTTACATGCTATTTACAGGGACTGCCATATTCTGCAGATGGGTAGGCAGAAGGGTAGATTGTGTGGTCTCAGTAATTAGTCTCAGTAGAGGCTAACTTTTTCCCAACTATGGTAGGCTTGGCATCCAGGTTATGGTGCATGCATTTGCGAATCCCGCGACCCCGGCCGAACGGTCACGAGAAGGAACACCGTTGGTTTTTAGCCGGTAAGAGTCCGGCAGACCCCCTCGCCTTCCCCGGACGAGAGACATCCATGAGGATTTTCCAAAAAAAAAAAACTTGCCATCCAGTCTAGTAGTAGTCCAGTAGTAGGTAGTAGAGGTTCTTGTGATAGAGTTCGTTTGGGGAAGTAGGCACTACCACTGCACCTACTTCTACTGCCGAGCACCATTGCATTGTTCCGTATGGTGGTTCGTTCTACCCAGCCTTTTCCCAACTATGTTGGGGTCAGCTTCCAATCTAACCAGATGCGGCTGAATACCAATATTTTACACGGAGCGACTGCCATCAGACCTCCGCAACCCAGTTAATGGGTAATGCCGACATCCTAAAGTTAGACCAGTTGTCAGATTTTCGGGCTTCGGACTACCCATAACGACTGTCATAGGTATTCGTATGACACCCGGGACCGACGATTTAATGTGCTCTCCGAGGCACGAAGGGGTCTCAATGTGTATCGAATGGTCACCCATCCACGGACTGACCGCGGCAAGCGTTGCTTAACCTCGAAAATCGTATGATCTGAGCGGTCATTAATAAGCCACGAACCCCTGTACCGTATGGTTGAACAGGTACCAATAATCACGTCGATAAAAAAATTAAAATCAAAATGGGTGCCAAGTTGTATAGAAGTTCCTTAATTGGTTTAAAATAATATTTGTTGTCTTCTTTGCTACTAAATAATATAACTTGGCAAGTTTTCATACACAAGTAAATTATTTGTATAAATAATGACAACTTGCAAAGTTAAATCTTAAGCTTGTATTATATTTCATGTTAAACGCTAAATGCAATTAATTGACTGTTACAACTTGCCAAATTACATTATTTAGTAGCAAGGAACAAGAAAAATATTATTTTTAAGCAATTGAAGAACGTTGTACATTCCCGTAGCTAAAATTTCAAGAACTTGGCACCTATTTTGATCAAAATACTTTTAACGGTGAAGGCAACGATCCCGCTAGTCCTTTGCACTGAACTTGGCCCTTTTTCACACATTTGTTTTTGATGGGATTAGTACCTCCATGCCTCGGAGAGCACGTTAAACCGTCGGTCCCGGGTGTCATACGAATACCTATGACAGTCGTTACGGGAAGTCAGAAGCCCGCAAGAATGACAACCAGTCTAACCCTAAGATATCGACATTGCTCAGTAACTGGGTTGCGGACGTCTGATGGCAGTCGCTCCGTGTAAAATACTGGTATTCAGCCGCATCTGGTTAGACTGGAAGCTGACCCAAATATAGTTGAGAAAAAGGCTAGGTAGAACAGGTGGGATTAGTACATATTCTACTAAGATATTTTCGTTCTTTGACTGCCTCATTGGTCTAGTGGTGGCAAGCACGACTGCTGATCGTGAGGTCCTGGATTCAATCCCTAGGTCGGGCGAAGTGTTATTGGTTTTTTCCGTGTAGAATTCCTCAGTAGCAACCCGGAGTTTGTGCCCGGTTGATGGCAATAGGTTCGCCCCCTATTACGTAGGACTTGAACATGATGGAGAAATGAGAGTGTTACTGTGCACCTCTGCCCAACCCTTCGAGGAGTACAAGTGTGATGTTATGTTATACTAGGGGCCCGTCCCGGCTTCACACGGGTGGACATTTTCCCCGTTTTTGCTACATTTTTCATTTATGCTCCGCTCCTATTGGTCGTAGCGTGATGTTATACAGACTATAACCTTCCTCGATAAATGGACTATCCAACACAAAAATAATTTTTCAATTCCAACCAGTAGTTCCTGAGATTAGCGCGTTCAAACAAACAAACTCTTCAGCTTTATAATATTAGTATAGATTTTCAAGAAAATGTGTGAATACTGAATGTAGGCCGTTCTAATTACGTTATCTGTATCAGCTCAAAGGATGTGACTTCATTGGAAAAGAGATAGCTAGGCTGTCGCTATTATGTTACCATATCTGAAAGATAATCATTGTGTACGAAGATATGATAGGTACCTAATTCATCATAATTTACCAAATAAACATACATCATAATAAAGATAGTTTTCGATATTTTTTTCAGATTTTTATCTCAGGGCAGCGTGTTTTTTTAAGTCCGTGTGTCTGTTCATCTTTTCTTTATCTTTTAGAAAAAAATATGTTATGGAGAATGTCCATCATCATAATATTCCATAGTAGGTATAGCACGGTGTGACCGTCGGACTGCCAAGTCATAGGTCTCGAGTTCGAACCCAAGACACGCACCTCTCTTTTCGGATTCATGTGCGTATTGTATAATTATCACTTGCTTAAAAACGGTGAAGGAAAACATCGTGAGGAAACCGGCATGCCTGAGAGATATTTCTCGACGGCATGTGAAGCCAAGTCAGAGGCCCATGGGTGGCATAAACTCTGACACCAGGTTAGTCACTAACCACACCAAAAGAAGAATAGTAGGTATAGTCACCGGCACGTAACTTGGCAAGGTTTTGTCGTAGTGGGAGTATTAAAAACGTTGCCCCCCACTAGGATTTCTCCTGTATCGTGGGTGCGTTTACAGACACAAATCTTCACATACACAAACACCCAGACCCGGAACAACTATTTGTAGGCCATACAAATATTTGTTCCGTGCGGGAATCGAACCCACAACCCTTAGCGCAGAAGCCGATCGCTCAGCCACTGCACCAAATGCGTATGTTTTACAAAAAAAAAATTCTCATTCTGAAATGATAATGATGATTCATAGACCTCACTAGGATTCCCCTTATCGATGTACCTACACAAATAGGTAGTTGTTGGCGACTAATAATTATGCTTGATGCGGGACCCGAACCGCGACCCTGAGTACAAAACTATAACAACACAATTCCGCAGTTACCTTTTAACATGACCGTGGGTATTTCCTCACGATGATTTTCCTTAACTTTTTTTAGGTACATTGTACTTATAAACTAAGTGATTAGATTACCCCCATAAAGTATGCCATGAGAATCTATACTAATATTTTGTTTGAACGCACTAATCTCAGGAACTACTGGTTGGAATTGAAAAAATATTTTTGTGTTGGATAGTCCATTTATCGAGGAAGGTTATAGGCTATATAACATCACGCTACGACCAATAGGAGCGGAGCATAAATGAAAAATGTTGCAAAAACGGGGAAAATGTCCACCCGTGCGAAGTCGGGACGGGCCGCTAGTGAATAATAAAGAAGTAATATTTATTTTAACATAACATCACGCCTGTAATCCCCGAAGGATACGGCAGAGGTGTTTAGTAATAACACCCTCATTTCGCCGTTATGTTTAAGTCCCACGTAATAGGGGGCGAGCCTATTGCCATCAACCGGGCACAAATACAAACTCCGGGCTGCTAGTGAGGAATTCCACACGGAAAAACCCAATAACACTTTGTTCGACCTGGGGATCGAACCCAGGGCCTCACGATCAGCAGTCGCGCTTGCCACCACTAGACCAACGAGGCAGTCTTCTTTTTGACGCTATCATCTATACCTACTAATATTATAAAGAGGAAAGATTTGTATTTTTGTATGTAACGAATAAACTTAAAAACTACTGGACCGATTTCAAAAATTCTTTTGCCGTTATGCTGCGTCCAGACCTGACGAACGCGCCGCGAATGCGACGCACGCGCGCCGTTCGCGCGCAGCGCGCGAGCGACGAACGCGCCGCGAATGCGCCGCTCGCGCGCTGCGCGCGAACGGCGCGCGTGCGTCGCATTCGCGGCGCGTTCGTCAGGTCTGGACGCACCATTAGAAAGCTACATTATCACTGAGTAACATAGGCTATATTTATTACTGGAATAAAAATTATTACGCGGGCGGAGCCGTGAGGACACAGCTAGTAATAATATAAGTATGAAAAGAATTTTACCGAAATTACTAAAATCTCGATTATCAAAACAATATTTTGAAAAACTCCTAAAAAACAAAAACTCTGCTACAAAATCGAATTCACATCAATAAACAAACTTATAAAAACCAAAATAGATTGAGTAGCGATGGCGCGATGTATTTTTAAAACCCACCCCGTTGGGAGGGGTCATCGACCCGCACTTAGGGGATGGAACCACCCCCGGCAATCCCGCTAAAAGCATCACCTATAGCTAGGGGTAGGTAAGTATCTGTAGCGGTATTTACTTTGTAGGTTACCGTTGGTAGGTTAGAAGATTATAGGTAGGTTGGCAGCCTTGGCAATCTAGTTTTTATGTTGGCAATATGCTAGTATTTTTATGTTGGTATTGGAGGAGTAATGAAGTAAAAAATTGGTTTATGGTAGTAATTGAATAATGGAACATAGACACGACCAATAATATAGATTGGAAATTAGCTTTTATGTACTGCGGGGATAGCCTTGTGGTGTGACCGTCAGACTGCCAAGTCATAAGTCTCGAGTTCGAACCCAAGGCACGCACCTCTGACTTTTCGGATTCATGTGCGTATTGTATAATTATCACTTGCTTAAAAACGGTGAAGGAAAACATCGTGAGGGAACCAGCATGCCTGAGAGATACTTCTCGAAGGCATGTGAAGCCAAGTCAGAGGCCCATGGGCGGCATAAACTCTGACAACAGGTTAGTCACTAACCACACGAAAAGAAGAAGAAGTTTTTATGTTACTCGTATTTTAGTAAATATATTTTGATAGTTGAGGGGCTAATTACAAACTGTGCAGATCACACGATTTGCTAGGTTAAGCTGCACTTGCCGCGGTCAGTCCATGTATGGGTAATCGTTTGTTAACACATCGAGACCCCTCCGTGCCTCGGAGAGCACGTTAAACAGTTGTCACCGGGTGTCATACGAATACCTATGACAGTCGTTACGGGAAGTCAGAAGCCCGAAAGTCTGACAACCGGTCTAACCGTAGGATACCGGCATTGCCCAGTAATTGCGATGCGGAGTACTGCGGGCAGTCGCTCCGTGTAAAATACTGGTATTCAGCCGCAACTGGTTAGACTGGAAGCTGACCCCAACATAGTTGGGAAAACGCTAGGCAGAACAATTTTTAATAAAGTCAATATTACGTTATAAAACCCACCGTTTAAAGAGAATGGTACATTGAATTTGGGTCTGGTCTTGATAGCAGTAATAGCCTAGTTGATGAACGCTTGCCTCATGCAAGGGGATCTGAATTCGATCCCGGCCCGCAACTCTTCTTCTTCTTCCTGCCCTTATCCCACACTAGGTGGGGTCGGCACAACATGTATTTCATAAATACATGTTGTTAGAGGTTTTGGCTTATTGTTTTATGACCGGCCACCTGCCTGACATCAACCCTCCTTGGGAATACCCGTTGCGCCGTCGTGCGGGTGACCTAATATGCATGCTGATATTATGCACTCGGTCCCAAAATGATATGCTTGTCAATCTTATTGCCGACAATTAAGCAGGCTATGTTCTTCTTGGTGGAGTATACTCGAAGTTACTCGACCCACTCATTCATTTTTGCTTGGAACTTTGGTTCTGACACATCGTAAACTAATATAGCACCATCATAGACATTCAATACTAGAGCACCATGAGCTTCTCTGTAAAAACTTGATGTCAATGTTCTGTATCGCTCCTGTCCCGCTGTATTCCAAATACCAAGCTTGACTTTTACGCCGTTCACGTCCATGACGATAAAATAATTCACGGCTCTCACCTCTGACTTTTCGAATTCATGTGCGGATCAAAATTTGATTATTACCTACTTGCATTAACGGTGAAGGAAAACATCGTGAAGAAGATACAAAGATTAAAATAAAGGGAATTCTGTTTGTCGTCAGGTTATTCGGCACAAAATGCGACAAATGCGGCTCGTCCTTCAGTAAGAACGACTTCGTGATGCGCGCCAAGACGAAGATCTACCACATCGACTGCTTCCGGTGCTGCGCATGCGCAAGACAACTTATACCAGGTAAGTTGTGTTTAGAAATGACCAAGTTCCAGCTCCTTATCCCACCGGCCCCCTTCTACCATCGGACATCTAGACGCACTGCATGTTACCAGGGCTGCCGTAAGCGGGCGTGTAACGCGTGCACCGCACGCGGGCGGCACACTCAGGGGGCGGCAAATCGAGCGACTCAAGTATTACTTGTGAATTAATCAAAAAGAAGCGGGGAACCGAGAAATTTTTATTGGCAGCACTGCTCATCACATAATATAATTCAAGTCATTATCATTTTTTCATGCGGTATTGCACGCGGGCGGCGCAACAGCTAGCGGCGGGCCTGCATGTTACCATCCATACCTAGTAACCATTCCACCAATTCGCACTAAGCGCTTCCTTACATCCTTCATAATGCGCACGGCAAAAGAGTGGAACTCACTACCTGCGTCTGTGTTCCCGAACGCATACAACCCGAATTTCTTCAAAGTTAGAGTGAACAGGCTTCTTCTGGGTAAGCTGACTCCATCGTAGACTTTGTCTCTGTCACCTCTGACCTACACAAGAGTCAAAAGCAAACACATATAAAAAAAGGTTTTGTTTTTAAAGTAACATAAGCTTTAATACTGATAACCTAGCAGTTAAGCGCTTGCTTACCATGCAGGAGGATCTGAGTTCGATCCCGGCCCACATCTCTGAATTTTGAATTCATATGCGGGTCGGAATTTGATTATCACTTGCGTTAACGGTGAAGGAAAACATGGTGAGGAAACCACCACACATAGGTCTCAAAAAAAACCTGTTGTCGATGGTGTATGTAGTCCGCCAACCCGCACCATGCCAGTGTGGTGGAGTAAGGTCTAAACCTTTCTCATCCTGAAAAGAGGCCCGTGCATTGCAGTGAGACAGTAATGAGTTGATGAATGTATTTAGATGAATAAATACTGTTTTCACCAATATCCTAAGTCCTCTCATCTCTTCCTGTAGGTGTGCACTTAAGGGTGATTTCCACCACACGGCTCGCATCGCATCGGATTGGAAATGATACGAACGGATGCGGCGACAGCCGATCGCGTCCGGTAGGATGTCGACGCATATAATTGGCTCCCTACCGTCACTTGCGAACGTATCCGTTTCTGCGCGTAATCAAATAGTTTCATTCCTACCGTGTTGACAGCCAAAAGGATCTGATTGGATACGACGACAGGCGAACGGAGCCGATCGCGCGTCGCAGCATACTTTCGGAAGACGCCCGCGGCCAAGCTGCTGTGCGCGGCTTGGTAATATAGACTTTAAATACTGTGTACACGATTTAATATCGTTTAAAGATTGTAAAATCCGTTCCGATCCGATGCGATGCGAGCCGTTTGGTGGAAATCATCCCTTAAAAATAAGAGATGACCTACTTATTCTTGGCCCAGAATCATACATAAGCTGCGGTCCCACGGCCCGTTCAGTGAGGGGCCGCGCCGGACGTTGCTACGCCTGTCGAGGCCTGTCGCAGCCCGTGTCGATCAACTTTGAACTTACCAAGTAACGATGGATCGGACGGGCGACGACAGGCCACCGCAGGCCGACGCCCTCAGCTTCCGGCTGACGCAGGTGCTCTCGGGACATGGCTGTTTCGGGAAGTACCTGTGTCGCATAAGCCGGGAGCAGATGCCCGATTGTCACCACTGCGACTGCCCCGAGGTCATGGCGCTGCACACTTTGCAGGCGTGTCCAGCTTGGGAGTCAGAGCGCCGCGAACTAGTCGCGGCGGTCGGCGGTGACCTCTCGCTTCCGGCCGTGGTTCTGTCCATGGTCGGCATCGAGGGTGCGTGGGAAGCCATCGCCTCCTTTTGCGAGGGGGTGATGGCGGCTAAGGAGGAAGCAGAGAGGGAGAGGGAGCGGTGTGTTCTTCTCCCTTCCCGCGCCATACGCACTGGGCCTTATTGAACGCGGCGTTCCCACGGCCTGACGGCCTGGCCTGTCGAAAAGATAGGAGGTGGGACCGTAGCTTTATATGACATACATTCGGGAGCAATGAATCCGAGTCACCAACATAAACAAAACAATGTTTTCCGAAATATTAAGGTTTATGTTGATGACCAGGATTTATTTGCTTTCGATTGTAGAAAAAGAGACAAATTAATATAATTGAATGTTTTTATCAACAGGTGACGAATTTGCGTTGCGAGAAGGAGGAGCATTATATTGTAGAGAAGACCATGACGTATTAGAAAAGGTTGGTTACAAGACAATAGTAATAGTGCACGGGTTAATGGTGCCCCCCACAAGTGACCGGCCACCAGCGATGGAATAACTACGCCATACATTTCGCAGGGACTCGTCGCACAAGCACAAAACAGATAGGTAGGTACAGAAGTCAATCTACATACAAGTGCGCTCGAGCAACGCACACAGACACTGCTCACAGACACGATATCTCGGACTGTTTGGGACTAGAGTGCGAGTGAGTGCGAGCGCGAGTGCCATGCGCCTGAGAGAGATAGATATATACGCTACGTAGGTATGAAAAGTGAAGTACATACATGTGATTGACTTCTGTACCTATCTGTTTTGTGGCACAAGTGTGGCAAAGTCAAAGTCGAAGTATTTATTTCATTTAGCCACATAAAAGGCACTTTTGAACGTTATAATTTACAAAAAAAAATAGTATGGATTCTAGTCGCCCCTTCCAAAAGTTAGTTTCGTATGGAGAAGAATGGGCAAGAAACTCCACCGTTACTCTTTTTTCTTTGTGACCATTTGAAATGTATGGAAACTCCTTGTGATCGGCCACTTGTGGCTGTGGCGAGTGGCCCATGTGTGGGTGCCTAAATGTCCACTCGATATACCATTTTAAATGTGACAAAATGAAATACAAAAATCCCTTTTTTTTCTGAATTAATTAAGTTTAGTAAATCGGACTTGTAAAGTAGGGCCATTTTAATAGGCCACATTTGACATATGTAAGTCTGTTTGTCTGTTTGTCAAAGTAAATCGTAAAATTGTCTTCTTTTTCATTATTAAAATAAATATATATTTAGTAGCTGAAAAATATTCTACAATTGTGCCTTCTGACTTTGAAAAAAAAATCGTATGGCTGCCGTTGCAAATAAGTATTTTGATGAAGTGTCAAATGTGACCTATTAAAATGGCCCTACTTTAGTTCAATTAACCCTGATAACTTAGCTAAGCTTATATTTAACATAGAATGACACAATATTAGTTTGTATTAATTTGAAATCCTCTTGGCCAAATACTTAAACACTACTCAATTTTAAGTTGCCGTTAAATTATTGTTGTCTCTGTCACTTCACCTGAAAGTGACAGAGACAGCACGAAACTTAACGATTGCTTAAGGCCTGGTCAGACAGAGAGCGTGGCTGGATGTGATATTCACGTCGCGTGTTGATCGCGTGCTCTTAGCGTGCTTACTATGACAATGCCACGCGTTTCAGTCTCTGTGTGGCGTCATTCGTCGTTCATTCTTCAAAATATTTAATGAAATATTGAATTCTAGAATAAAAAACAGAGATCCATCAAGATTACTAATTCCTAGCCGCAATACTTCTCTCTGCTATAAAACTGTTATATTATGACTATAAAAGTTTATAATAAACTCCCCAAAGTTATAAAAGAATTACCTATGCGGTAATTTAAGTCAAAACTGTATAGGTGGCTTGTAGACAAGTGTTTTTATAATATGAAAGATTTCTTTGTGTCAAATATTTAATTTAATTATCATTATAATATCTGATTCTGTGGACATTTCAATTTTAATTCTTAAATAATTAGTAAATATGATAATGTTTTTAAATTTAAATTTTAAGATTTGGGCATATTGTTCTATCTTTCCCGACGAAATATGTGAAACTAAACTAAATTACCTATGTATACCAACTGATTATAATGCACCATACTTCAAGCAAATAAATTTTCATTTCTTTCGTCTTCCATACATTGTCATCGCCCGCTAAGAGCACGCGATATACTCGCGACGTGAATATCATACCCAGCCACGCTCTCTGTCTGAGCAGGCCTTTAGAACTGAGTATTTGGCCATCAATCTCACTATTAAGACTGTAGTAAGGCTGCTGTCGCTTCTTTAACATCCTCGTTATTTACCAGCGAACATGCTATGAATTTGTCTAAAAACAGTGAAATTCATTTGTTCAGAGCGCAACCGCAAGCAGTGGCACGAGTGGGAACGCTGAGAGCAACAACAACACAACTTTAAGCAACAACAACTCACATCACCCGCACGAACTCGGCTCTATGTCTGGTGAGTTTAGTTCTTACTATAATAAATTATAGTTTAGTTACATTAAGAGCAACAACAACACAACTTTAAGCAACAACAACTCACATCACCCACACGAACTCGGCTCTATGTCTGGTGAGTTTAGTTCTTACTACCTATATTAAATTATAGTTGTTATATATAGAGCAACAACTACACAATTTTAAGCAACAACAACTCACATCACCCACATGAAGTCGGCTCTATCTGGTGAATTTAGTACTTACTACTTATAATAAATTATAGTTTAGTTATACCGGTGTAAACGAAATAATGTAATTGATTCAAATCTAGTGAGGTACCGAGTCAATAAAAAAAATTACAAGAAGTAAACATGTGTTCTTAACGTGAGGCATTTTACCACCCCGAGTTAAATGACCGCGCGGCGAGCTATAGCCGCGCAGTTCGCTTTGGGCGCTAAAATGTCTCACGTTAAGAACACATGATTAATTGTTTTTTTTTATTGAATCCAAAAGTATCCCGTGCAGGGTTAATCTATGTCAGCAGTTAGACTGGAACCTGACCCCAACATAGTTGGGAAAAGGCTAGGCAGAATGAACGTTTACACCCTGAATTAAGAGCAACAACAACACAACTTTAAGCAACAACAACACGCATAACTTACATGACGTCGACTCTGTTTGATGAGTTTATTTTATAAAAACATAACATAACATCACGCCTGCATTCCCCGAAGGATTGAGCAGAGGTGTATACCAACACCCTCATTTCGCCATTATGTTTAAGTTCCGTGTAATAGGTGGCGAGCCTATTGCCACCAACCGGCCACAAATCCAAACTCCGGGCTGCTACTGAGGAATCCCACACCCAATAACACTGCCCGACCTGAGGATAGAACCCAGGACCTCACGATCAGCAGTCGCGCTTGCCATCACTAGACCAATGAGGCAGTTAGAAAAAGATACAATATTTAGTTTGGGAATCTATCTCTTTCTAAATAGGGTATTTAGAAAAGGACAGAATTCCAAAGTAAATACTTAAAGCCTAATGTTTCGACTTTTAGTTTTGAGTTCGTAGTGATCCCCATTTTTACCCATAACTTCATGACTTCATGGCCTGTCCTGACAAGAGGCCATTCAAGTATTATGTAAGCAGATTTTTAGTATTTTTTGATCCTCGCCTCCCCCTTGTCAGCAGAAGTAAGCAAAGCTCTTACCAACCCCCCCCCCCCCCACCCCAAATCAAAAACCCAAAGGTTTCTTTATTGTTATTCATGAGCAGCAATTTTCAACATACATACATATCCTCACGCCTTTTTCTCATGGGGGTAGGCAGAAACTATAAAACGCCACATGCTACGACCCTTACATACCCCTTTCGCTTCATCCACATTCATACATCTTGTCATACACGCACGCCGGTTGAGAGTACTACGCACCTGACCTTTGTGAAGAACTTCACCAATAACATCGATGTATGTCCTTCTAGGACGTCCTCTATACATCGCCGTTCACTCATTCTCTCAACATGACCAAACCACAGCATACTTCCTAGCAGTTTTCAAGTCTAGAAAAATAAGTAAATAGATAAATATTGCTAACATAATCACCATTCAGACCCCCTCGTCTCCCATGTCATCAAAAATAAGCTAACCAAAGACCCCCACCCCCCTTTGGTGCTTACGTAATACTTGAATGGCCCCCAAGACACTGAGCAAAGAAAAACATTTAGCTAAACCTTGAAAGAGGCGCCAGTAAGCGCCACCTGCCCTATCTACTAGAAACTATTTGCACAATAAACAAAGACACCATTTATTGACAATAAAAAAAATATAGCCACTTACTTCCAAAAAGTTTACGGAAAAAATAATAAACGCCACTATGTAAAAAAAAAACTTATGGAACTATGCAGGGGCGTAGCTACCGTCGTATCTGCCGTATCAATTATACGGGCCTCCAGGCCACGGGGGCCCCCAACGTGCGTAAGCAAAAATTAATAAAAACTGTCTGACCTGTCACTATTGTCCATAGAGGCAGAAACTTTAGAAAAACTAAAGTCATCATCAGCTATAAATGATTTAATAAATCATATTGCCGAAAAAAGGCAAGGAGAGTGCATATTTAATTTGAATTGTTTGTAAAAAATTTGGAAAAAGTGACAGATAGATAATTATGATGAATAAATATTTCTTTTAATTTTATGCAAACTTTTTTTTTCTTTTATGAGAAATCTTTACCCTTCCTAAGGGCCCCCAAACAAATTTTTATACGGGGCCCCGCCAACGCACGCTACGCCACTGGAACTATGACATCACCGTTCCGTAAAAAAAACTTCGAAGATCATACAGCAAATACGTAAATAGTGATAGCGCACGAAACCGGCGCAAAACATTAGTCTACAATCTTGACATCAACCAATATTAGATCTGGCCTATCGTACACGCGATTACTAGAATCGTTATCGTTATTATCACTACAAATTCGAGTATCGATAATCGGTTCGCGATCATGCCGTGATTTGACGATAACCGCTTTGATGTGCGCCGACAAAGGCGCCGACGCGTTTGATATTGCCGAACTAAGTTAGTCGCTTGTAGTATTTATCGGTTAATTAAAAACTGTGTTAAATCTAGTTCGGTATTTTGAGATAGATAATGATGGTTAGTTGTGGTTACTTCAAGTATACTCCACCAAGAAGAACATAGTCGGCAATAAGATTGACAAGCATATCATTTTGGGACCCAGTGCATAATATCAGCAAGCACATTGGGTCACCCGCGCGACGGCTCAACGAGTATTCCCAAGGTGGGTTGATGTCAGGCAGGCGGCCGGTCATAAAACAATAAGCCAAAACCTCCAACAACATGGATTTATGAAATACATGCTGTACCGACCCCACCTAGTGTGGGATAAGGGCAGGAACATGTATTTCATAAATCTATGTTATTGGAGGTTTTGGCTTATTGTTTTATGACCGGCCGCCTGCCTGACATCAACCCTCCTTGGGAATACTCGTTGCGCCGTCGCGCGGGTGACCCAATGTGCATGAATATAGATCGAAACCCAGGACCGATCAGCAGTCGCACTTGCGACCACTAGACCAAGAAGGCAGTTAATATTCAGTAGTTTTGTATATTTATCCCTTTACTCCTAGATCTAAAAAATAATCTATTACAAATATTAGTTTCATAATATTTGATGCCAATCCTTTGATATACATATCATTTTGACCTCTGGTCACTCCACAGAGATAACCGGATCTACTATCCATAAAATATTCATCATTTTAAGCCCCCTTCACACTGTCCACCTTAAAGTTAAAATCATTATCGCTAATTATAAATTTACAAAGGTGTCATTGGATCACCAGATGGATTATGAAGGTGTCAAATAGGGATCGAGTGGACAGGGGCTCTAATCCTAGGTATTAGTGACCCTCTATTAGATTGGAGATTATTTTGTTTGTAGAGATGTACCAAGTCTTTGGGGAGTCGGACACCATTGTTTAAAGTCTCTACTTGTGCCTATAAGCAAACAATTTTATTTTGAATGTTTTCAGAATGCGCCAAAAAATCTAAACATGGAATATAGATGATATAGTGACAAAAAGTTAAAGGAGTATGCTTAGGTGGTTTGGTCATGTAGAGAGAATGAGTGAACGGCGATTAACAAAAGGAATTTATAGGGCGGACGTCAATGATGGAAACGGTAGAGAACGCCCTAGAAGGACATACATCGATGTTATTGATGATGATGTTATTGATGCACAAAGGACAGGTGCGTAGTACTCTAAACCGGCGTGCGTGTATGACAAGATGTATGCATGGGGATGAAGCGAAAGGAGTATGTAAGGCATGTGGCGTTCTATAGTTTCTGCTTACCCCCATAGGAAAAAGATGTGAGTTTATGTATGTATGTGGAATGTAGAAGATATTGTGTTACCAATAAAAAAAATTAACAAAAATAAAACCGACTTCAAATTGTCTATCTCCGAGGTTCTTCATCAGATCTTCACCAAATTTAAATGGGACCACTTCGAAAGAATACTCTTTCAAACAAAAAAGAGTCATTAAAATCGGTTCACAATTAGTAAAGATATCGCGAAACAAACATACAATTTTTTTTTATCTTACTGTCGAATTGAGAACCTCCTCCTTTTTTGGAAGTCGGTTAAAAAGTGCTAATCAATCGTACTTCTAGCTTTTGCGTATCGAAGATACTTTCTCAATTCCGTAGGCTTACATTCTTCTTTGTCAAGTGTCTTACTCTTCTTTTTGTTATAGCGATTTTGGTAATCAGAAACTAAGGGTGTATGAAACACAATTTGTTTGGTAGTAAACTCCTCACCAAACATAGATCGATTTCTGTATTCACTATAATCTGAATTCTAAATTTCTGTCTCGTTGGTCTAGTGGTGGCAAGCGCGACTGCTGGTCGTGAGGTCCTGGGTTCGATCCCCAAGTCGTGCAAAGTGTTGTTGGGTTTTTTCGTGTGGAATTTCTCAGTAGCAGCCCGAGTTTGGATTTGTGCCCGGTTGGTGGCAATAGGCTCACCCCTATTACATAGGACTTAAATATAACGGCGAAATGAGGGTGTTACTATACACCTCTGCCCAACCGTTTGGGTAGTACAGGCGTGATGCTATGTTATCTATACTAATATTATAAAGCTGAAGAGTTTGTTTGTTTGTTTGAACGCGCTAATCTCAGGAACTACTGGTTGGAGTTGTAAAATTATTTTTGGGTTGGATAGTCCATTTATCGAGGAATGTTATAGGCTATATAACATCACGCTACGACCAATAGGAGTGGAGCATAAATAAAAAATGTTGCAAAAACGGGAAAAATGTCCACCCGTGCGAAGCCGGGACGGGCCGCTAGTGTATGTTAAATTTCTTCCCTAAAAATTCCAAAGTATGTTAAATCCACGTTTTATTAAAATATAATTATTGTCATTCCCGGCAGATTCAGGCAGTGAATCGGGCTCTCACAAGAGCGGTCGCGCGCGTACCACCGCCGCAGCCGACGGGAAGCCCACGCGAGTGCGCACCGTACTGAATGAGAAACAGCTGCATACCTTGAGGTAAGATTTAAAGTTTGTTCCGTCAGGAAACAATTCTATACAAGGTATAAAAAGACCCTTCACGAAGCCGTCAACCATGCATTCAGTACATCAAACTAAGTAACCCTACGCAAAAATTGTCGCTGAGAAACGACTTTTTTTTTGGGTGAAAAATTTCGTTTTACTGTAAAGCTCAATGTAACGCACTCAAAACACTGTACTGATAGATGCAATGAGTAGTAAACGGGTAATGGAGGTATTTCAAGTAACATTTGCAACCTTCAAAACTAGTATTTAAAAAAACAGTTGTGAAAAAGTTGGAACTTTGACCTCCAATATCTCCGTAACTAGAAGGTTCCCAGGCATAGTCCAGAACAAAAAAAATATCGCAATGACGTGGAGAATAAGTGCCTTTCGGCTTCGTTAAGGGTCTTTTTACACCGTTTATATAAATCCAATCCAATCCAATCTTCTCATTATATCCAAAATCAATAACTTAAAATCTCTACAGAACCTGCTACGCCGCCAACCCTCGGCCTGACGCGCTGATGAAGGAACAGCTAGTGGAGATGACAGGCCTGAGCCCCCGCGTCATCAGGGTATGGTTCCAGAACAAACGCTGCAAGGACAAGAAGAAGACGATACAGCTTAAGATGCAAATGCAGCAGGAAAAGGTGGGTACTTCTTTGATGTATTCAATTCTTTTTTGATAATAATACTGTCTATACCATTTTTAAATGATCCAATGCGTTATAAGATACAGGTGATTCAAAAAGTGACCCCCAAAAGTAAAATCTGAATTGCTCATACCCAGGGGTATACGAAAATACCCCATGTGTTCCGCGATTTTTTGTAGTTTTCGAGTTATATGATATTTTTAAATATCCCACTAAAAAAATAAATCCTTACTACTATCGACACTTTTTTGAGTATTAGCAGTGAGTATTTTTGAGTATTATTTATAGCAGTGATAGCCTAGTGGAGTGACCGTCGGACTGCCAAATCATAGGTCTCGAGTTAGAACACAAGACACGCACCGCTTACTTTTCGGATTCATGTGCGTATTGTATAACTTCACTTGCTTAAAAACGGTGGAGGAAAACATCGTGAGGAAACCGGCATGCCTGAGAGATATTTCTCGACGGCATGTGAAGCCAAGTCAGAGGCCCACGGGTGGCATAAACTCTGGCACTAGGATAGTCACTAACCACACGAAAAGAAGAAGATGGGTTACCAGCACAAATTTTAGGAAGTTTACTATTTTACGTATGAAAGTAACATTCAAGTAGATCATGTCACAAAAAAAATATCTGAGAAATACCCACTACCTACAAAAAAGATATGAAATTTTGAAGCCGCACCGGCAGAAAACTCAAAAGAATTGCAAAAATAAAAACTCGAAAACTACAAAATATCGCGGATCATAGGTACATTGGGTATTATCGAATACCCCTGGGTATGAGCAATTCAGATTTTTCTTGTGGACCACCCTGTGTATGCTAGATTAGGCTTTTGTGTGCATTAAAATACGCTGCTTAATAAAAAGAAATACTTCTTGATAAATCTCTTCTTCTATGGCAAGCTCCCGAAGCGTGACACACACAATTGGCAATTCGTCGCTGCGCCTGCAAAATACGCTGTTTTTTTTAAAAATCCGTCTTTGATGCTATTTTTAACCGACTTTCAAAAAAAGGAGCAGGTTCTCAATTCAACTGTATTTTTTTTTTGTATGTTTCTTCCGCGATATCTTTGCTAATTGTGAACCGATTTTAATGATTCTTTTTTTGTTTGAAAGTGTATTCTTTCGAAGTGGTCCCATTCAAATTTGGTGAAGATCTGATGAAGAACTTCGGAGATAGACAATTTGAAGTCAGTTTTATTTTTGTTAAAAAGTGATTATATAGTTCTCAAGCCACGTGCACCTGTAAAATCTGTTTTTTAATAATTTATTTGGTTAAGAAGATAGCAAAATAAATTATTAGTAAACGTATTTTACAGTTGCACGTGCATCAAAGACAGATTTTAAAAAGGAACTGCGGATTTTGCAGGCCCAGCGACGAATTGCACTTTGATGTTATCACTATCTATCTATGTGCACTTTCTCACACCCATAGGCACTGTTGGTTTACTCATAACCCAGACTGTAACCCGTAACTCCAAACGTTAACAACACAACATCTCTATTGTCGAAGGTCCCAACTTATCCTTTGCCACAGGAAGGCCGACGTCTCGGGTACATGTCAATGGGTGTTCCGCTGGTAGCGGGCTCGCCCGTGCGGCACGAGCCGGCGGGCTCGCTGGCGCTAGAGGTGACCGCCTACCAGCCGCCCTGGAAGGCGCTGTCGGACTTCGCGCTGCACGCCGACCTGGACCGCGCGCCGCAGCACAGCGCCGCGTTCCAGCAGCTAGTAAATCAGGTTAGTATTATATCGTTACTAGCATTCACAATTTCAAGATTTTCGTTTGATTGTTAACAGTTGTTATTATGTTGTTGTTGGTAGTGGTGGTCCAAGGAAGGGGGGGTCGTAGGGGGCATGCCCCCCCCCCCCCCCCCAATCGTACCTACACGTCAAATTGACAAAATCACTTAAAAATAGATAATTTTACCACAAAAAACTGTGCATTCTAATCCTATTTCCTCAACTTATTTTACAGTCAATAATGACCCCCCCCAAAGTCTTAGGCTGCCACCGCACCTGGTTGTTGGATGAGTAGAATTAGAAATTAAAGATTTACGTCTCCGTAAATATCTTCGAATCCAGTTCAAGCAAGTCAGTTTACAAACTTTAGCAGAAGTCATTAGCTAGTATTCAATTTCTTCCTTAAGACAAACTTGGTTTCTTTCTACTTTACTATTTCATTGATTAGCTCAAACTGTTAATATATCCATATTTTTGGATTTCTGAAAAACAACAGACAATCCATAGATCTAGCAAAAACCTATATCGACGGTTAACCATCAAGACCTCCTAACTGACATGTTTTGACAAACTGCTTTTTTTACTAATTCTCCACATGAACATGCAATAGAAACATCTCCTACATAGAATTTGTAATATTTCGGGTACTTTTACTATCGTGGTAATGCCTACTAAATATATCAGCTCAAACTTTGGCGGCAATAGCTGGAGAATTAATAAAAAAAGCAGTTTGTCAAAAAATGTCAGTTAGGAGGTCTTGGTAGTTAACCGTCGATATTCTATTTTTTTATCTTGGGGCCAATTAAAGTATAAGCAGAATTTTAGTAATTTTTGACCCACCCCTCCCCCTTGTTAGCAAAAGTAAGCAAAGCATTTACCCCCCCTCCTATGCTTACGTAAACATTAGTATATTTATTTTTAAATCTGTTTAAGTTTCTTTGTTGTTATTCATGAGCAGCAGTTTTCAAGTCTAGAAAAATAAGCAAATAAATAAAAATTGCTGACGTAATCATCATCTAGACACCCCCGTCCCCCATGTCATCAAAAATAAGCTAAGCAAAGACCCCCTCACCCCCCTTTCGTGATTACGTAATACTTGAATGGCCCCTTGATAAGAAATAGGAACAGTATTTTTTTAAGTTTTCAGTGTACGCAATGCGATGTGATCATCCCCACTTAACCAGAGACTATACAGCAGACTTATGTGTAACAAAGTACTGTGATTACTTCCAGATGCACGGCTACGACATCCCGAACCTGCCGCCGCCGCGCGCGCCGCACGGAGAAGACAACTACGTCACGTATCTGGAGAGCGACGACTCGCTGCCCCCCTCGCCCTAGTGCCGCGTCATGTAGTACAGAGACCTTGTGTATATGTGTGCGGGACTAGGTGTTCAATATAGCACTGGTTTCTTTCCGAGAATGTTCTGAATGCTATTGCCATTAAAACTGTTCTGGAGATGCTGTGAATTAAACCAATAAATGTTTCCCTGAAGATATGGTTGGTAGTGTAAGGAAACCTTCATTACATTTGTAAATTGTAGACATAACATAACATCACGCCTTGTATTCCCAGAAGGGGACGGCAGAGGTGTTTTTAGTACACCCTCGTTTCGCCAGCTATGGTTAAGTCTCATGTAATAGGAGGCGAGCCTATTGCCATTAACTGGACACAAATCCAGACTCCGGACTGCTACTGAGTAATTCCTGATGGAAAAACCCAATAAGACTGCCCGGCCTGGGGATCGAACCCAGGACCCCATGCTCAGAAGTCGCGTTTGCCACCACTAGACCAACAAAGCAGTCAGTTAAATTGTAGAATCACTGAAGATTTGACTTCGAAGTCTTACGTTACAAATGCAGGTGATATTGCCGCGATAGTGCAAAGGTCTTTGGATCGTTTTTTCAAGGTACCCCTCGAATTCGTGGAAGGTCGAAGGTCGCAGATCGCAAAAAGACGAGAACTGGTACTTAGCTTATCTTACACCCATATTCTAAGACGTTCCTCCGAAACTTACTCGACTCGACTCCACCTCGACTCAGTCTTTCTCACTACAATCGGTAGTTATAGTTGACATAAACGTCCTCGATTCGAGATTTTTCCTCAATCGAGGTAAGGAATCATCTGTCAAACTCAAAGTACCTCGGACCCTACCTTAAGGAACGAAGTGTCAAGGTTCCTATGTAACAAAATTAATTTTGAAGACTAACGAAATGCTTACATAATCCTTACAACTATTTAGCGCGGCGTTATTTGCGCGATGCAGATAATTCAAATTATGACGTAATGACTCCACTCCACTCTACCTTGACTCATTCGAGGACCCCTTAGTCGAGGAACCTCAAAGTTCACTCGAAATTGCGACTAAGAATACAATTTTGAAGGTTTTTTGGAGGCCGTCCTGAGTCGATTATGAGTCGAGTAAGTTTTGGAGGAACGTCTTAGAATATGGGTGTTACATCCTAGAGAAAATATGGCAAATCGACAAACGAAGCATAGAAAGCTTGCCAAATAGAGGACTACTGACCATGGGCGAAGCCAGGATTTTGTCCAGGGTTCGACAAACTCAGACAGTAAACATTTGTCTTTTCAATAAATCTGGAAGTGCAGAATGGGATTATGGGGCAACTTTGCCACATAACCTTATTTTTGAAGTCCAAATAAATATAGACGAAGTCGGGCATTGGTCTGCCTATTTTGGGTAATTGTTCTGTCGACATGAGTGGCAAGTTGACTGCATCTAGACCATTTATGGGCCATGTCCAGCTTTTGATTGCGTCATGTCGACTTTTCAAAACCATTGTCATTGGTCTCGTTTCTACATACTATCCTATTGAGAAATTGACGTCCAGAACGGACTTAGATTGGAATTGATCCATAGATTAAAGACTATCTAAAACTATGCTCTCAGTCAATATAAAAAATTGCAATTTAACCGGGAAGAATCGAAGTAATAATGCATTTTAACGATAAATGCATTTTTGAGCCACAACATGACTCTCAAGTAAGCTTGCTGAAGAACGGATATTCAATAACTTATCTCAAAAATCTATAAAAAATAACTTCTATCGAGAGTATTTAAACTTTTTTGTACTAGATAATGTCGAAAACAATTGGCCAGTTACTTAGCATAATCAGTCAGTTACTGTCCCACTGCTGGGCGCGGGCCTCTTCTCAGTATGAGAAGGGTTTAAGCCTTAGTCCACCAGTTACTTAAGACCAAGAAAAAGCTTCCGTTCTTAAGGACCAGATTCTATCTGATTGACAATGGTAATTTTTCTATCATCCTCTAAATTATTAAAATGCAACTGGTCTTAGCTAACTTATTACCTGAATAATTTCGTTGGTTAAATGTTTTTCCAGTTTTATCAAAAACTTTTATTATTACTGCTGAAAAATATTAAAAATAAACTATTTACTATTACATTGTGATGTTTACCATTAGTTTGTATTATAATAAATGTACTTATAGTTTTAATTTTTACCTGTGGGTATGTTTTTATAATTTTTATTATGATCTGTTAGCGTTTTCAATGTATATAGATTTTCAATGTAAATATTAATGTATAAAATTATGTACTTATATGTAATTATATTTACCTACTAATAATTATAAGCGTGTATTACTAAGGCCTTCATTATTGATGTAAAAAATAGTCACTTTTATACTATTATTATTTTACGTATTAATAAATGTCATTTACAATAATGTATCTGTCAAAAAGATATACTTATACAACTTCTTTTATTTTATTTTTTTCATTTTTACAACGCATAGGTATTCTAGAGAGAACTGTATCGAAAAAAATAATTGTATAAAACGATAATAATTTGTTCTAAATCGATATAAATTACCAGAAATTTAATTTATTCGGTAGCTAATTACACTGTACTTAGATTGTGAGCATAATATTAATAAAAATATTGAGTACGTATTAAAATCAATTTTTTGGTCCTTTGATACCCCATCTCTTCCTAGCTTTTTTCCAACTATGTTGGAGTCAGCTTCCACTCTAACCAGGAGCGGCTGAATATCAGTATTTTACACGAAGCCAAGAGAGCCAGGGCCATCTGACCTCCGGATATCAGCCGTTCAGGCTGCTAAATGCCCGTAGGTAACGATAAGACTGTCATGGGTACTAATATGATGACAAAGACTAATCATTCTATATCATATTCTTCAAGATACAGAGGGATCTTGAATTTTGGTGTACAAACTACAAAGAACGATGGTACAAGCGAAACTCATACATCGGCCAGTCTACGCGATTGCCATTTATCGTGAAAGTGAGTAAATAATAAGATAATAGAACCGTAGACGGTCATCGTAAGTGACACGAGGTTTTTCAGTTCCCTACGGCCTACGAGTGCTAGGTAATCCAAATTAGTGTTGTTTCTCTTTTAATATCGTAACTGGTGACTAATAGATAATAAAATAACAGGTAGCAAGGACAAATCCTTGCAAATCAAAATTTCAGAGTTATTTCCTACATTTTGTACGATTTTTTATCTGTAGCAGCAGTTATTAGTCGTGTCGTTTGACGTTGTAATTATTGTAGTGATCAATGCCATCTAGTAGTGATTAATGAAACTACCAATTCTGGTCCTTTTGAGCTAAGTAATTAGGTACGTAAGTGACATTATTCAGGAAAAAACATAGATGTCGTTCGACACGTTTGTACGAGAGGACCAAAATAGCTAGTTTTGTTCACCATTACTAGATGGCGATGTTCACAAAAACTGCAATACCAGCAAAAGTCATACAAGACTAATTATTTACAAAGAAGCACCAAATCCAGTAGCAAGTTTTGTATAGATTATTAATTTCACTCTACAAACTATATGTCGCAGACACACACCGTTTATAGAATTTGATAGAATTGAGTATAGCATTACAGTTTAGACCAGTGTCTGCTTATCAGAAGGTAAAGCGGGTATTTCGTAAATAAAACAAACATAGACTCTCCACCACTGAGAGTACTTGTATTTGGGTTAGTCGTTAGTTACAGAAGCTAATTCACAATATATCACAACGTAACAATTTACACAAGTTCAGGAAATAAGGATAAGCTAGTCAGATATAAAAGGTCAGACTTCTTCGGCTGTTCGATATGGAATGCCCCGCTCCGTCGAATGACAACTGTTTTTATAACGTCGAGTACGTTGATTCATCTTGACGACTACCCTCCTTTATTTTCTAAATTATTTATTCTCCGACATATATATATATAATAATATAGGCATACAATCAAAACGAGCACTCTCGAACAAGAAAACGAACATTTTTCTTATTTGTGGGCCTCACATTTACTTTTTCTATGGGAGATTTAATTTTCGACCAACTGGCATGAGCACAAGTTTTTTAAGCTAACTTAGAAATTTTAGATTAGAATACTGGTCTTTTGAGTTCTATATTTTGGCTATACACAGCTCCATAATGATTTACTGTATTATTTCTGAAAATGCAGTTTTCAGCAATAGATAGAGTGATTCAAGAGGAAAGTTTATATGCCCTACATTAGTATCTACATTGCACACGTGCGAAGCCAGGGCGGGTCGCTAGTTATAATATACAAAAAAATACATACAGATGTATTTGTCATAGTTTTTATTTTTAAATTTTACATACATTCAAAACTGAGTTGTGTAGGATAAGGTGGTTGATACTGTTTTACTGAATACTCGGATGCAGTTCTTCACCTAAAACAAAGTAAAACACTGTTAACATATTATTATTAATATCTTTATGTGAAGAGAAATGGTAGAGGATTATGTGTTATTGGGTTTTTCTGTATGGAATCCCTCAGTAGCAGCCTGGAGCTTGGATTTCTGCCCGGTTGATGGTAATAGGCTCGCCCCCTATTACATGGGACTAAACATAATAGTGAAATGAGGAAGTTACTATACTCCTCTACACAACCCTTCGGGATATACAGGCGTGATGTTATGTGTTATGTGAATGGAAAGAAGAATAAAATCCAGCTTTAAAAATGTACCTATGTAATGGTTGTTTGAATTTTTTGTATTGACTATTGGATAAATAATGCAAATACTTGCATGAACTTGCCATGAAAAGTGATAAGCACTGAATGTTATCATAATATTGAAAGTTTTATATTATTGAAGCCCATGGTGTTGCAACTGACTGAGACTATTCTATTGACTAAAGCCACTGGTTACTTCCTCCTAGCCTTTTCTCAACTATGTTGGGGTCAGCTTCCAGTCTAACCAGATGCGGCTGAATACCATTATTTTACAGACCTCCACAACCTAGTTACTGGGCAGTCCCGATATCCTAAGATTAGACCGCTTGTCAGACTTTCAGGCTTCTGACTGCTATGGTACTCTTATGACACCCGGGACCGACGGTTTAACATGCTCTCTGAGGCACGGAGAGGTCTAGATGTGTAACGAACGGTCACCCATCCACAGACTGACCGCAGCAAGCGCAGCTTAACCTCGCAAATCATATGATCGACGTGGTTGTTAATTAGCCATGAGCCCCTTTGTTTTTGTCTACAGTAAATAAATACATACATACCTTCATCTTTTAGTTTTTTTTTCATAAATGTCATTATCATCATTTAATCTATGAAGAAACCTCACTTTAGCTTGATTGCAGTTAGTTGTATACGTCCACTGTCACTCCATTTGAAATTCGATTATTATTTTTTAAGTAAGAGAATTATTTCAAATTCCCTTTACCAGGTGTGGTGGGTCATCATTTAAATTTAATGAATGACCATTAATTACAATGACATCATCTGGAAGAAAAAAACAGTAATTAATTATGTCTGTTCTATTATGTACAGTAATTTATATAATTACTAGCGACCCGCCCTGGCTTCACACGGGTGCAATGTTGATACTTATGTGGGGCATATAAACCTTCCTCTTGAATCACTCTATCTATTAAAATGAACCGCATCAAAATCTGTAGCATAGTTTTAAAGATCTAAGCATACATAGGGACAGACAGACAGCGGGAGTGACTTTGTTTTATACTATGTAAAGAAGATGTTCCTGCACTACTATTTAATTGTCTCATTGGTCTAGTGGTGGCTAGCACAGCTGCTGATCATGAGGTCCCGGGTTTGATCCCCAGGTCGGACAAAGTGTTGTTGGGTTTTTCCATGTGGAATTCCTCAGTAGCAGCCCGGAGTTTGGATTTGTGCCAAATTGATGGCAATAGGCTCACCCCCTATTACATGGGACTTAAAAATAATGGCTAAGTGAGGGTATTACAATACACCTCTGCCGAACCCTTCGGAGTATTCACAGGCATGATGTTGTTCCTGCACATGCTTCTCGTTCACACAAAGGAGAATGGGTTTATTGGTCGGCCCCTCCTCTAGCAATGAGTAATATATCAATAGAAAGGTTATTTGCAGCAGTTTTTTTTTATATACAGCTACTGTCAATTATTAGTATTTATGGAGTTAAAGATTATTAAATGTAACCATTTAAAACTATGTTAACACTCAAATACAGCTATTTATTATATTTTTTTAAACATTTTGCGATAGGACCTTTGTCATAATAATTATTTAAGATACCTACCTAAGTAACACACATAACATGGACGTAGTTAAGCGAAAAGGATCCAACCCACACAGTTATGAGATATTAAATTTTTAAGTTTAGACTGTGTTTCTTCATTGGTTCTTTGATTTAAATTTCTTGGTTTTTATTGTAATTAAGGGACAAATGTATAATATTTTACTTGTTAAAATGTTAATATGCGTAGTTTGGCTTAAGAATTTTAAAGAGTATTTTGATATAAATAACTCATTTTCGATAACTTTGTGGGTTGGATCCTTTTCGCTTAATTACGTCCACATGACGCCTGAATTTCCCGAAGGGGTAGACAGATGTGTATTATGAACCCACATGATGCCAGTTTTGTTCAAGTCCCTTCTTTTTCTTCACACCATAACTATTATTTGCAAATATTATGATAAGAATGTAGCAAAACGTTAGTATAAGTAACAAAAAAAAAACAGTGATAGTACGGATATAAACGATTTTTCACTTTAATGGTGTTAACTCCGAAAATACTAACAATTGACTATAGTTGTGTTAGTACCAAATGATTAGATTAAAAAGACCTTTCTAATGACATATCACTCATTGCTAGAGGAAGAGTAGACAAACTTCTAAACATTTTGCCAAAGTTCCTTTAAATAACTTAAAATATTAAGGGACTGCCTCATTGATCTAGTTGTGGCGAGCGCGTCTACCAATTGTGGGGTGGTGGGTTATTTATATTCACTTACTGGATATGGTCATATATAACGCTTGGCGACTACATCATGTTTTACTGAGCCGTGACATACATGGACCAGTTGTCGTACAGGCGAATAATTGCTTGTGTGTATGGGCAGATAGGATTTAGTCCAGAGTTGGGCAAACGCAGTCAGACAGTAAATATTTGTCTTTACAATAAATCTGGAAGTGCAGAATAGGATTACAGGACAATTTTGTCCCATAACCTTATTTTTGAGGTCCACATGGACAGGGTCGGGCAATGGTCTGCCTATTTGAGGTAATTGTTATGTGGACATGGGTGACAAGTTGACCGAATCTAGACACTCACTATTCTTTCCTATGCCAGGGTGGGGCAAGCGCGTCATCTGCCTCA
This sequence comes from Amphipyra berbera, assembly GCA_910594945.2. Classification (NCBI taxonomy): domain Eukaryota; kingdom Metazoa; phylum Arthropoda; class Insecta; order Lepidoptera; family Noctuidae; genus Amphipyra; species Amphipyra berbera. The sequence continues at coordinate 14,620,081 of OU343145.1, forward strand.
CCCTGATTACGTCTATGCTCGCACGTACTTGAAACCACAAAGTCGAAAACCCGCTCGTCGTTTTCAGCAGTGGTTGGATTAGAGACCAGAAATAATGGAAAGAATTCGGAACGTATCGAGAATCCGTTGCGTTGTACCTACCATTTGTCACAGCCGCATTTGCTGGCGATGCGAACTGGGCAAAAAAGCTTTTGTTGAGCGATATTGCTTTGGATAACTCCACACATCTACTCCACCCATTGTACTCGCCTGTAAATTCGAAAGTTTCACAGTTTTTCTTCTATTTTTCTTTGTATATGTTTAGTTTGGGTAGTACAATAAATAATATTAACACCAAATAAATACTGACGTTTCATTTTGGGCGTTAATGGGTTCAGGGTTACGTGAATTGGTGTATGTTTTATTATAACATACGACAAACAAAAAAATGCGTCACACTGTTTATTGAGTGATGCGTCATCGGCGCTCAGTGTAGGCATGTCGATTCATTCTGAAAAAACGATTGTCGATTCGATTCTCGATTAAATCGAGCATTACGAGATAGTTCTTTTTTATTTATTTTTAAACGTTTTTTCTAGAGGTAGACAAAGATAAATAAGAATGACGAATTCGAAGTCCAAAGACTACAACAAAAGCTTTGTGTGTAGTTCTCAGTACAAAATTGCAATGAAAAAAAAATGAAAATTAAATTATAATGATTCATGCATTTATTATTGTTAACGAAAAAAATACATTTTCCAATATTTATATCAAGTGACTTTAAAAGATTAAATTGTCTAGTTACTCAGGATCCAAATAACTGATTTCACCTTCTGATATCGACTTCTTTAAATATTTAGCTACCAAGACTAGGTAAAATATGTATGATAACAACAACGAGAATACTGATTACTTATTTGAAAGTGACTTTGACAGAAATATGGTTTCTGACCGTATCTAATGCACGAAAAAATGATTGCTAACGGAATTTGCTAGTTAATCGATGAACGTTCAAAGATTATCATACATCTTGAATAAAGATGCGTTCAAAAATAGCATACATTATCTAATATCTAACAGTGACTTCTGCGTGAATCGGTCCCATTGGACGGGTTCTCGGATCGATTCACTGAATTGATCCAGTTTTTCAAATCGATTTCAAAAATCGATTCTGTAAGTTCAAATAATCGATATTTCGATAAATCGGGCTCAGTCAAATCGACATCTCTAGTAGTGTACAGACAGTCGAGCTGAAATAATGTCGTTTAACAAAGTAATCCAAATCGTACTTTTTACAGTTGCCGGTTTAACGTGTAAGTATTTAAATTACTTATTTAGAACTACTAAAATATATCAAGTCAAATGTGGATATTGGTGCCGATTCTCTTGTAGACCGCACTAAACTATGCTAATTTTGGATTAGAGAATCTGATAACGTATCCTGTTTTTTTGTTTCATATAATTTGAGAACTATTTGACAGCATTAAGCACTAATAACGAATTTGACATTGACACAACCCAAGTTGAATGTTGAATTGAATGGGCCTAAGAATGGGCCTCAGGAATGTGCAGTGTTGCCACATTGAAATTTAAGTTCACTAGATACCTTATCAAAATTCCCTTGATTAGGGGATATTTCAAACGGTAAAAATCCCTAGAAATCACTTAAGTTTTATAGGAATAAGAAATTATATAAAAATGTGTTGGGTAAAGTTTTATTCTAAATGAACATAATATCGTCGCTGGGCAGTGAAAACCTCGTCATTGCAATGAATGTAATTTTACAGGAGGTGATAATAAATGCCTGTTATAAAAAAAAGTATGAAGTGTAGATGTAAGGTTCTTCTGTTTTATTATCTATTTCATCTTAGAGCTGTGCACGTTCGTTCTAAATATGCATTACAAGGTTTTTTACCAAACAAATGAATAACAAAAAATATAAATGAATTTGTGCTTTACGTGGTTTTCACTGCCCAGCGACGATATGTTGTTAAAATAACAAAAAATAAACTTCTTTATCATCAAGTCTGATGAATATGCATTTCACAGATAAGATAAGATATATTTTGTTTGCATAAAACATGGTGTTATTATAAATATTAGACCGAACATGTTTTGCTTATAGCTAAAAGCATGCAAACTTACTTACTAAAATACATTATGACATTGAAATAATTATATTACATTGAATGTCAAATTAAAAAACCGGCCAAGTGCGAGTCGGACTCGCGCACGAAGGGTTCCGTACCATTATCTATAAAAACGGCAAAAAAATCATGTCTGTTGTATGGGAGCCCCCTTAAATATTTGTTTTATTTTAATTTAATCATTTATTTTTAAAGTTAATATGTAACTAAATATTCTGTGAATGTTTCAAGCGTCTACCTGTTGCAGTTTATCAGTATCGAGCAAAAAAATCACGTTTGTTGTATGGGAGCCCCCTTAAATATTTATTTTATTCTGTTTTTTTAGTATTTGTTGTTATAGCGGCAACAGAAATACATCATCTGTGAAAATCTTATATAGCCCGTAAACATTTCTTTTGGGCGACAAATACTCTATTGTGGTCGGTACTATTTCACCACATTAGTCCATACCGTCATGAGGACTTAACATATGCGCGGTATGACATCACAGCCGTTTTTATATTAGTGACTTTTTTATTTGTCTCAAAGCATAGAAAAATTTATTAATTTTAGTGCATACAAAACTCCCACTAGGTTAGAATAATTTACTTATCTCCCGTCAACTGAGATGTTTATGACTTTCCATACATGTTTATCGTTTTATGAATGAAATCTGTACAAAAGCCATATAGCCGGTCGTCGAGATTAAAAATTAGAGTGCGCGCAAGATAAGTCTGCGCGCGGCCAAAATCGGAACTAATCATGATCCACCACAGTGTTGCCGTTTTATTAACTTTGTCGCTACATTTACCTGATTTTAGGCATAAAAGAAAATATAATAATGAAGATCATAGTAGACCTCATCAGACGATGATAATCATAATGCATTCACGGCACATTTATAAGCTTAGTTCTTTTCCTTTGCAAATTACGTAAAAATACTAATTAGTTTAATTGGTAGGTAGTAGATTTTAACGTACATAACTTAGCTCAATTTAAATATAATAAACCGCAAAAGAGGGCTGCCCAATTTTAATGCTCACGAATATATTACTTTTCCTTAGAAAGTAGTAATTTGTATTTTAGCGATCATGGCAACATTTAGCACGCCCTCCGTCGCGCGCAGAGTTATCTTGTTCGCACTCTAGGTACACTCTGTATTGTCACATCTGCAAGCCTATAATTTGTAACTCTATACCAAAAACTTGACGAGTCTATAGTCAAAGCTTTTTTAGATTGTCTTTGTCTTTGTTTCGAGCTGTGATCCCTTAGTGCACAGACGTACTATGCGTGCCAAATAAGAATAGGATCGCGCTTGCTACAACTTCACACGATAGCTGTCAAATTGGTACTACCAGCAAAAAAATACTATGAAAAAAAGAATGTTATATTTTTTTATTCATAGATTTCATTATTATTTACATTCATTTTTATAAAATGTTATTTATTGAATTCCATAAATAGATAATTTTGGATAATTTAATAATATTTGAAAACAGTATTCATTAAAGAAATGAACCAATATATATAGTTAACTTCACGAAATGCTACTGGTCACCCTAACATGTCGCCATAATAATAATATAATTACTGTGTAATTCATTTGGCGTAAAATTGATAAGAAATACCAAAAAAGTGAACAAAAATAATTAAACTGAATATAATTTCTTTATTTACTTTTTTGCACACCTTACACTTTGGTAATGAAGTTCACGAGTATTGCGGAACAAAATGGCGTCTTGACAGTGCTATTCTTATTTGGCACACATAGTACTAGTAGATAGATGCCTTAGTGTTGTCAATATAGTTTTACATAATATTCTGTTTTGTTAAAAATACCTCTGAAACCTTCATCGGGATCCTTATCAATAAATGTTAAACATCCCTACAAAATACAAATTAATAGCACGCCACCTACCGTTCGAAACATTGAAACGTCTTCAAGTTATCAAAGTTACGTACTTTTGCTATTTAACACAAGATGGCTGGCTGTACTGTAGAATGGAACCAAAGGTTTTCTATGAAAATGTCTCCAATAGCCCCTCTATACCTACATATATTTAATCTCTAGATATTGAACACCACGGGTCGCTGTGTGAATTGTAGTATAGCGACTTAGCGACATAGTCACTGTAATGTAACCACTGACCTCTATAATTACCAATTGGTAATTATTATAGAGGTCAGTGAATGTAACAGACAGACGAGCCATAGACAATGTGACAACGACCCGCTATCAGTGATTCAGTGATGATTCGTCAATGGTGTGTACCCGTACACTCACCAGAACCTGTAAGTACTTATCTGCTGTTTGTTATTATAATTATTATCTCAATATGATGAATTATTAATCGCCCTGTTTTTAATGTTGCTTCTACATGGTGTGAACAAAATCATGTAATTCCTTCAAACCTCGTGATGTACTGTTGACATAGATTAACCCGGCACGGAATACATTTGGATAATAAAAAAAATAGAAGTAAACATGTGTTTTTAACGTGAGGCACTTTAGGGCCCCGTGCGAATTGCGTGGCTATCGCTCGCCGCGCGGTCATTTATCTCGAGGCGCTAAAATGCCTCACGTTAAAAACACGGTATCGTCTTGTTTTCCATAAAATCATTTATACTATTATTGTTTTCCATAATCGTCCTCCCTCATAATATGTACTTGCACTATTATCATTTATACTAATAACGCGTGTCATATCAACTTAGTAGTCATAACTTTTATTTGCCATAAAATAAGTTTCCGTAATAACATGTGTTATAATCATTAGTTTGTATAACTAACACATTACATAATCGATACTTGACATAAGCAACATTTAATATAATTTAGAAACGTTTATTATTTGGTACAAAAAATAATGTCATTAAGGCATTTGGTCTGTAATCAAATGATTTATTACAGCAAACAATCTTTAGATGACAAACAGTTTGACAAAACCGAAACAGCTAGGTTAGGTCAGGTTAGAATTGTGACCACACAACGCCAGATTTCCTCTTTTGCAAAGCAAACATGCATGGTAGATTAGGTTTATATTCTGGTGAATAAATGTTATGGAAAACGACATTATTGAAAATGAAAAATATAGCAAATAAATTTATGGATTAAAATTATTATGACACTTGACCGATTATGACCAATGAAATTAGTGAAAATGATTTTATGTAATATCACGATTATGGCAACTGAAGCGTTATTTCTAATGAAATTATGGCAAATAAAAGTATGGTATACAAAATTATGGCATTTTAAATTATGGCAAACATTAGTAAACTTAAAAACACATGTTTACTTCTTCTATTTTTTTTTTATTGAATCCAAAGTTATCCCGTGCAGGGTTAATCTATGTCAGCAGTACATCACGAGGTTTGAAGGAATTACATGATTTCGTTTACACCCTGTTGGTATATGGCTACATCTGGACCAAAAAAATCTGTAGAAAAACATTCTTTTGCACTAGGTTCATACAAGCTAACTATTTGATGTAGGAAGGAAGGTAATAATAATAAAATGTTCTTAATGCTTAAAAAAATACTTAAATTAGGTAGATAGGTACCCAGTACAGAATGATTTGTAGGCATTAATAACTTTTTCCCATCTTTCAGGTAAACAGTGGTGATTGTTTGCCAAGCTTGCTGGGTCTTTGCACAAGATTTTTCTCGAAGACAACCCATTGATGAACCAAGGCAGTTAAGACTAGCCTCTGCAGTGTTCTCTACTCCATTCTCTCGTAAAGATAGGGAAGCCATATTGAAATATTATTATAATTGCATCGTAGGCAAACTGACTGAAGGCTGCTGCACCCATGTGATATTAATAATATTGTATCTTACCTGAGCTAGGTACCAAGATAACATAGTACCACCTGCACAATTTATAGACGACATTCTTATTATAATTGAAGGTGAATAAAAAGAGTATACTTAAAAAAATAGTGTTTTATTCTAATTGCACCAATCATTAATTGTGTAACACAATGAACCACATAATTATATATAGTGGTTTAGAGTAATTATGAACATGGGAATATTCCGAAAATTACGAATTTCTACTAAGCCAGGCAATATTTTTTGCTCTGGCAACATTACATTACACATTCTGGCATTATTACGTTGCCGAAGCAAAAAATATTGCCTGGTTTAGTAGTAATACGTAATTTTCAGAATATTCCCATGTTCATAATTACCTACCCTAAAGCACTATATTACTTTCTGATATCTAATTATCAGTTAATGATTAATGTAAATTATCATAGTGGTAATTCCTACAAATGTAGTATTTATTTGTGAGTTTTATAACACCTATACATAACCCGATACTTATACAACCTCACTTACTTAAGAGAAAATGCGACTTAAAGCGGAATGCGGAAAATACTAAAGCGCCAATATACCTACTTTACAGTAGAGAGATTCACACCCATATCCTAAGACGTTCTTCCAAAACTTACCCGACTCGACTCCACCTCGACTCAGTCTATAGTTGACATAAACGTCCTCGACTCGAGATTTTTCCTCAGTCGAGGTAAGGAATCATCTGTCAAACTCAAGGTACCTCAGAACCTACCTTAAGGAAGGAAGTGTCAAAGTTCGTATGTAACAAAAATGAATTTTGAAGACTTTATCGAATATGATTACGATAATCTTTACAACTATTTATCGCGGCGTTCTTTGCGCGATGCAGATGATTCAAATTATGACGTAATGAGTCCGTCGAGGAACCTCAAAGTTCAATCGAAATTGCGACTAAGAATACAATTTTGAAGGTGTTTTCGAGGCCGGCCTGAGTCGAGTATGAGTTGAGTAAGTTTTGGAGGAACGTCTTAGAATATGGGTGACAAAGTATCTTTTTCAGAAAATAAACATAGTTATTTTTCTTAGAGTAAAGTCTCGTTATTTTTCTTAATGTAAGAAAAAATACTATGTTTATTTTCTTAAAAACATACTTTGAATCTCTCTACTGTAAAGTAGGTATATTGGCGCTTTAGTCTTTTTACCTTTCTACTGACGATATCATCACGCCTGTATTCCCCGAAGGGTTGGGCAGAGGTGTATAGTGACACTCATTTCGCCGTTATGTGTAAGTCCCGGGGGCGAGTCTATTGCCATCAACCGGGCACAAATCCAAACTCCGGGCTGTTACTGAGGAATTCCACACGGAAAAACCCACTAACACTGCCTGACCTGGGGATCGAACCCAGAACCAGCCAGAGCTTGCCACCACTAGACCATCGAGGCAGTTATATTTATGTGCATTAATGATATTTTTATTTTTTCAAGGTATCAATGCAATGTCGGTTGCAGCTACGACGTCGGCGGATCGTGCAAAAAGATCTTTAACCATGGATACCTCCAACTCTGCACCACCAGAAAATGGTCATCCACCTGCCACCAACATCCATTATTCAAATGATGGTAAAAATGTCTTTATCCGTTTCACTAATGAGACGATTAAAGGACCGATTAATATAGACATCGGTAACACCGTTGAGCATGTTACCAAGGATGCTCCTGAAGATAAGAACACGAATGTACCAGAACTACCACCTGTTGAAGTAAATGATACGAATCATCAACTGACTGCCCCAAACCATAGCTCAACTATGCCACAACCTATCAACTACCTCATAAACTTATTTTTTTATCAAATCCAGGTTCTAGTTAATAATGCCATAATTCTCTGGTAAGGATCAAGTGAAGATTGTTACATAGGGCCGGTTATTTCACGACTACATTACTAACGGGTAACAGCTAAAATCTTGACATAAGTCAAAAGACACAACGCTCTGCGTTTGACGGTCGTAATGGTGCGTCCAGACCTGAACAACGCGCCCCAAATGCGCCGCTCGCGAGCTGCGCGCGTGCATTTCACGTTCGTACAAAAGCTCGCGCGCCGTTCGCGCGCAGCTCGCGAGCTGCGCATTCGCGGCGCGTTCGTCAGGTCTGGACGCACCATATCATACTTTTACTGATCGTTTGAAACAACCGGCCCATAGAAATGAAAAGTTTCTTATTAGCCCCGATTCTTATTCAAGGTTAGTCGGAAAGGGGGTACTACGGCGAAAGAATGTTAAAGTAACCATAATAATGAATAACTTTTGTTCAACAACTTTCCCCAAAAGTCATTAGTTTAAGTGAAAATAGCTGTTCAAAGATTTCACAAAAAAATACGCTAAATTCTATCTATCCTCACCTATGATCAGTTGCGTTTTCATTTTAGGTCATATTTGGGGTCTCAAATTAAAAGCTCCATTTTATGAATTCGTGACCTATGAAGAATCATCAATCATTTTGCGTGTTTTTTTTGTCGAATTTTGAAATTTTAACACTTTCTTTAAAACAATCATGATACTTTAAGTGGCCCGCGGCTTAATTCCCCCTTTCCGACTAACCTTGTATACCGACACACGGTTTAGGGTTCACTATGGATTATAATTATACCTATTTATTGTAAAAAACTAACTTCAATCTAAATGCTTTATTATAGTAACAGTAGAGACAGTTTCGCAGCAATTTAAACATTAATTGTATAAGATTAAAGTATATAATTGTATTCTGATGAAATTATACACTTTTTTTTTGGAATTTATTTTGGAATTATATTGAACCAGAGTCTCACCACAGTACAAAGTTCATTCACAATACAAAATGAAAATCATTAATAATATTATCAACAATGTAAAAAAAATATCTCATAGCCATATCGGAATTTTTAAAAGGCCGTATTAATTAAATAGATTCTTATAATTACGCCATTTTTCACAAATTGACCAACAAATCTGTAAAAACAATACTTTATTTTTATTAGCTTTAGGATTAAGTTGTACTTACCGACAGGACTATTGTTGCCAATAAGCCTGACATAGTGGTGATAGATCGATCAGAGCGTCTCACAATGATTGTTGATATCACTGTCCCGCATGACGAGAACCTTGTGAAAGCCGAGAAAGATAAGGAAATTAAGTATCAAGACTTGGCACACGAGGTTGTCGACATGTGGGAGGTTGACTCAGCAGTCATTGTGCCGATAGTCGTTACGGCCAATGGCTTAATAGCCAAGAGCCTCGACCATCATCTGACGAGGCTCTCGTTGGGCAGCTGGGTCAAAGGCCTGATACAGAAAGCGGTACTTCTGGACACGGCACGTATTGTCAGGAAGTTCCTCTCTCTGAGGCCCTGACCACCGGTAGCTTGGACCCTGTTCCCGATGCCGGTGGGCTACTATTTTTTATATTTTTAAATGTTTTTTTATAGAAATATTTAAAAATGTAAATAATATGTAGGTATAAATGAGAGAGAGGTATAAATGAATAAACAAAAAAATTATCAACAATGTAAAAAAAATATCTCATAGCCATATCGGAATTTTTAAAAGGCCGTATTAATTAAATAGATTCTTATAATTACGCCATTTTTCACAAATTGACCAACAAATCTGTAAAAACAATACTTTATTTTTATTAGCTTTAGGATTAAGTTATTAATTTCATAGTTTGCTGTGTAGACTCAAATTTCTTTTATTTTTAAGGTTTATTCTAAACCAAAAATATGTTGCTTTTTGTACGCCATAAATGGCAAAACATGCAGATCTACCTGTTATTATAAGACCTTGCACATATTATTTGATGTATACTCATGTTTTACAAAATATATACTTACTTACTTAAATATTAACGAAAGATTCGATTACCTAAGCGGAGACTTGAAACATGTGAGCCAAAATATTGAAGAACAATTCAAGAGAATAAAGGGTCATTTATACGGTGATAGTTTCTTAAAGCGAGTCTCATGCTATTTCTGTTTTCATCGTAGAGAAAGACAAAGACAGAACAAGTCTTGCTTCATGAAAATGTCCTCGTGTAAACCAGCCTTAAGAACTATAGAGAAAAAATGTACCTACTGAAAGGAACGAGAAAAATCGTTCTTCGAAGTACAAGAACATACGTATTATAAAAAATCTATTAATATCAAACTCAGTGATAAAAAGCGAAATTGCGATATAAGGAACAGAACAAAAGCGATAGACGTAATGCAATACGCAACATCATTAAAATGGAAATGGGCAGGGCACCAGACAGGAAGACCAGGGTTGGACTCAGATTCCGACCAAATGACAAGGCCCTATGGGTACACGACGCCAAGGAAAACCACAGACAAGATGGGCTGATGATATAGTCTACTGCGGGGAATAACTGGATGGAGGCGGCACAAGAGCACGATCACTGGAAATCCAATAAAGATTTCTTAAAAAAAATAGTTCTTGTCACTACTGCACTTATTTAGAGACGTTGTATCATACTGCTAGATACTTTATGTTATGTATAACTAGCGACCCGCCCCGGCTTCGCACGGGTGCAATGTAGATACTAATGTGGGGCATATAAGCCATCCTCTTGAATCACTCTATCTATTGCTGAAAACTGTATTAAAATCCGTTGCGTAGTTTAAAAGATCTAAGCGTACAGACAGCGGGAGCGACTTTGTTTTATACTATGTGTGTATAGATGTTTAAATTGTTTTTTTAAATTCTGAATTGATTTAACATGTGTAACTTAATTTAATTTTTGCATGCCTATATTACTGGTAAAATATGTCTTGGTCTATTTTTTTGTAACAACTTGTGTACCAGATTTCAAGCATTTAAATAAATAAATGTAAAGGTCTGGAGGAGGTCTATACCCTGAAAACGGATCCTTAATACAATGCCATAAATAAACTAGTGATGCGACTCGAATAGGGTTTTGTGACTCGACTCACTCGAGGAATTTTACTACCTCACTCGAGTCATACTTGAAATTTCGAGTCACTCGAGTAAAAATCTCATCCGAGTTGCAAGTTTGGAATTCGAGTGAGATTTCATTTAGCAATTTTAAACAAATACCTATATTAAAATAGTGAACTGACATCTAGCGGCAACAGAACCAACTCGATGCGCCGAGTTGATTCAGTAACTCGAGTGCGTAGAGATTCGAGTAATATTTTTTTCCAATCGAGTGCGAGTTTGACAAATTCACTCGAGTGACTCGAGTAAAAACAGGGCTCGAGTCGCATCACTAAAATAAACACGCAGGATATAAAGTATAAACAATAAAAACAAATTATAATACAGTGAGACATACAGATATAATCGGTTATGTATGTCGTAGAACAATCGAAAAAATCGAATCTTTGCGATAATCGTAGGACGATTGCAAAGGATACTTGGAATCTAAGGTCCGTATTACAGAACGAAACTCAAGCATTAATCTCTCTTTAAAACTAGTTTTGAGTCGAGTTTTAATTTTAGAACATTCCCCAAGCATCAGATTCATTGATCATAGTTAGGGCCGGACAGGGACCTGAAATCGGCCCGGGCATTTGAGAGATGGTCGGCCCAGTGCTGGCAAAAAAATATTCCCAAGCGATTACACGGACGACGTTTTTTTTTAGCTGCTCCCCTCAGTCTTTATCCTGTATCTTGGGTGCATTTACAAACACAAACAATTTGCGACTTCTTTTTCAAGCGGTAGGCGATAGTTGGACGACCTTTTTTTTCTTTGACGTTCCTCTCACTCTTTCGATTTCTCCGACTGTGATCGGGCCACACCGGGAATCCGGCTCATCGGGCATTTGCCCGATTTGCTCGTATGGCCAGCCCGGGCCTGATCATAGTTCAGCTGAGTTTGGTTTTATTCTAGATCGTTACTCAGTTCGTAGATTCGACCCCAAGCAGTGATTTGATCTGTAATCAACCAATCGATTGGCTCGATTTGAGTCTCGTTTCATCTGAGTACCTATAGATTGATTGCCGTTCTGGAATAAGACCGTTCCTCAAGTACTGATTCTTCATTTGAACAGTGATCAACTGATTACAGATCAAACTGGACTTGAGGAATGTTCTGTAATACGTACCTAAGACAGATTTTCGTAATCATCCGAGCTATTTTCAGGATCGTTGCAAAAATCCTACTTATCTTAGGTAAGTCAGGAATACCGCTCACGTTATGAGTGCTGATCGGCTGATATGATCGTTATCACTTATCTATGTCTATAGATCTTCGTGAAGAGTCATGTTCTGACCAACCAGAATAAAGATGATATAAATCGACTCTTAGATTAACCAAATAGCGTTTATGTTTCCAATCCTCCTAAACAAATTGGGATTTTTCCAATCATCCTGAAAATAGCGCGAATGATTACAAAAATGTATCTTAGATTCCAAATATCCGGTCCTTTGCAATCGTCCTAGGATTATCGCAAATATCCGATTATCCTACGACATGTACCTATAAATAATGAATGGACGTATTTATTGTAAACGATTAAATACGTAGGTACGTAATAACTCATGAAAAGGTACTCTTATAAAATACAATAATATTAATAATAATTGCACTAATATGTTTACTTGCAGGTGTCGATTCTGTAGCACATTTTGACAGTACTAAACTAGACTAAACTCAACTGTCACTTCCAGGGCCAGACTGAAAGAAAGAAAGAAAAAGTATTTATTTTTTCGCCCAAGCGGACGCACACGTGTGCTTAAAAATATAAAAATTCATAAAATTAAAAACTTAAAACTACAACAAAAATGTGTACTTTTTAAACATATTATTATTATTACCTGGTAACCCAAACACAAAATAGTTACAAACATACGAGCTACTAATTTATAGTCTGTGGTGCATGGGTTACCTAGGCACCCTAAATCTACTAACAATATAAACATATAAACATGCTGAATTTGTGCGTCGCATGGTGCGTAAAAATTGGACCGACTGGGACCTGAAATCGGCCCGGGCATTTGAGAGACGGTCGGCCAGTTCTGGCAAAAAAGATTTCATTCCCTAGCGATTAGACGAACGACGTTTTTTTTTGGACGCTCCCCTCACTATTTCTCCTATATCTTGGGTGCATTTACAAACACCAACAATTTGCGGCTTCTTTTTCAAGCGATAGGCGATAGTCGGACGATCTTTTTTTCTTTTGACGTTCCCCTCACTCTTTCGATTTCTCCGACTGTGTGGCCAGTCCGGGCCTGGTCACTTCCTTTTTCTATTGAAACAGAAAGAGACAAACACCTTAGTTTAGTTCTGTCAAAGCGCGCAACAGAATCGACACCAATATCTAATTATATTTTGTAAACTAAAAGCGTATGTGCTGCTAGAATTTAAGAATGAAATAAAGGCTTTTTATTTTATATATTTATCATCAAACACTCCTTTGTTTAATTTATCAAAAATAATATCATAACCAGGCCCGCCGCTAGCTGTTTCGCCGCCCGCGTGCAATACTTCGGTATTGCACGCGGGTAGTGATTCGGTAGTGATTCGTCACAGACTAGTTAGAGATACTACCGAATGAAAAAATGACTGACTTGAATTATGTGATGAGCAGTGCTGCCAATAAAAAATTCTCGATTCCCCGCTTCTTTTAGATTAATTCCCAAGCGATATGTACTTGGACGAGCTTTTTTTATAGACGTGCCCCTCACTCTTTCGATTACTCCTATATCTTGAGTGACACAAAACCGAATAATTTTAAATTGGTCTCATTTAGATGAGTCACTCGATTTGCCGCCCCCTGGGTGTGCCGCCCGCGTGCGGCGCACGCGTTTCACGCCCGCTTACGGCGACCCTGATCTCATTACAAATTATTGGGTCCGTCATTCACCATGAATGTTGTCGCTGCGCCTGCAAAATCCACTATGTGTTTTTTTTTTAAATCTGTCTTTGATGCTATTTTATTTTATATTAGTTCTCAAGCCACGTGCACCTGTAAAATCTGTTTTTAATAATTTATTTGGTTAAGAAGATAGCAAAATAAATTATTAGAAAACGTATTTCACAGTTGCACGTGGCTTGAGAACTATTATAAAATAGCATCAAAGACAGATTTACAAAAAACAACACAGTGGATTTTGCAGGCGCAGCGACGATGTCATGGAACCACATACATAAGCAACCAAGTTACCGTCCCGGTATGTGAAAAATGATTTTTTTTGAAGAATCTAAAAAATATTATAAAAATGGGCCTGCAATAACGAGTAGCGTTTTTCTGTATGACGCCATTATTTCAAAAAGCCAAATGTGTTTCTGTTATTAGACTACTAGCATTGCCCGGCCCGGCTTCATACGGGTATCAGTAAGTATCTACGGCGGACCTACCCACCTACGTACCCTCCCTATCTACCCTACCTACGCTTTTTTTTTTCTCGTTGGAAAATCCTCATGGATGTCCCTCGCCCGGGGAAGGCGAGGGGGGTCTACCGGACTCTTACCGGCTAAAAACCAACGGTGTCCCTCCTTCTGACCTAAGGCCGGGGTCACGGGATTTGCTATTGCATGCTCTGCAACCCCAGCAGGTCTCGGTCCATCAGCTTCTTCTGGTGGACCTCTTCAGTGGTGGGGCAATTGTTCCCCTGCCCCACTTCCTTCTGAGAGGCGCGCCATCCTCCTGAGGTTGTTACTGGTCGGACGACGGGTCCCCTAAACCCGCTGCTCGCAGGCCACTCACCAGGGTAGCCGGGGATCGTCACGCGTACCTCCCTACCCTACCCTACCCGTTCTCGAGATATCATCAAAAAAGCCGTTCCATACAAAATGTATGAGAAAATTAATTATCTTAATTTTTTTTCGTGAGTTTTTTCAATGTTTTAATAGTTATTCTGCTATTCGGGGCGGAGACAAATCTAACAAATCAAAGATCATAAAAATTGGTCCATCCGTTCTTCAGTTATAAATGGTGTTACCTACTAACACGACTTTGTTTTATACAGGGTGTGAACGAAATCATGTAATTCCTTCAAACCTCGTGATGTACTGCTGACATAGATTAACCCTGAACGGGATAAGTACGGTTCAATAAAAAAAAATACAAGAAGTGAACATGTGTTCCTAACGTGAGGCATTTTAGCGCCCCAAGCGAATTGCGCGGCTATCGCTCGTCGCGCGGTCATTTAACTCGTGGTGCTAAAATGCCTCACGTTAAGAACACATGTTCACTTGTAATTTTTTTTTTATTGAATCCATCCTTATCCCGTTCAGGGTTAATCTATATCAGCAGTACATCACGAGGTTTGAAGGAATTACATGATTTCGTTTACACCTACCTGTATATACACTAGCGGACCTGACAGACGTCGTCCTGCCCTAAAAATTTGGTGACATACCGACAGCAGCGCCACGTACCGGGTCCAATTGTGAATCTAAACCATCCAGGACGCCACCCAAACGCATACAAAAAAAACATTCAAATCGGTCCAGCCGTTTAGGAGGAGTTCAGTGACATACACACGTACAGTCGAATTATACAAGGTTAGTCGGAAAGGGGGTACTAAGTCGCGGGCCACCTAAAGTATCACTGATGACTATTTTAAAGCAATTGTTAAAATTTCAAAATTCGATCATTTTTATTTGCATGAAAAAATATTTTTATTTTAGTATTTTAAAAAAAATACATACCTGCTTTAGTTATGAATTCAGAAAATTAATTTTCTAATCCGTGACCCCAAATATGACCTAAATTGTAAAAACAGCTGATCATAGCTATGGACAGATAGATTTTAACATATTTTTTACGGAATCTTTGAAAAGCAATTTCTCTTAAACTATCGAGTTTTGGAGAAAGTTGTAGAACAAAAGTTATCCCTTATTATGGGTACTTTAACACCCTTTCGGCTTAGTACCCCCTTTCCGACTAACCTTGTATATATAGTATAAAGACAAGGTTAGTCGGAAAGGGGGTACTAAGCCGCGGGCCACTTAATGTATCGCTGATGATTGTTTTAAAGAAAGTGTTAAAATTTCAAAATTCAATAAAAAATATTGCCTTACAAAATTATTATATTATATGGTTGAGCTGACCGATGCGGATGTGCACGTCATGCTCGTGAACGGGTGCCGTCTGACGGGACTGGTCAGCCCTTAACTGCTATGGCAATCCTAGAAGGCATATTTTTCTATTTGTTACTCCTAAGTGAGTTTATTTGTTACATTAACCTGCATAATTCTCATTATATTTCTCACACTACTGTAATGGAATTGTCTGTTACTATTTTGAAAAGAGTATTCATGGAGTTTCTTGCCGGCTCTTCTCCATAGAACCTACCTTTTGGAACCGTGCACCTAGTTTTGACGTTTTAAAAGTGCCTGAAATCTGGTCTATTTGAAATAAAAAACTTTGACTTTGACATTAACTCCACCTCCTAGCTCCATCACCCTGAACATTAAGTGCAATATATTCGACTCATCACAACGAAAAACCCGATCCTCACATAGATACACAGTCGACGCCATCTTGGTTGTACTATGCGTGCTAACTAACACAGAGCATGTAACTATTTACTAACTAAGAATAGGATCGCGCTTGCTACAACTTCACACGATAGCTGTCAAATTAGTACAACAAGCAAAAAAAAAACTGTTAAAAAATATTTGATATATTTTTTTATTCATAGATTTCATTATTATTTATATTCATTTTTATAAAATTTTATTTCTTGAATTCCATAAATACACTGGCCTGCAAAAATAAGTATCACACTTTTAAAATTTCAATTTTTTCTAAACTATAGAAGTTAGAGATTTAAAATAAAAAACGTTTTATAGCAAATTTTATCAGCTTTCTTTGAAACTATAGTAACAAAGTTAAACTCTTTTTCGAGTCCTTTTTGCTTCGAAAATATATCTTGTGTACTTAAAAAGTTATTGCAATTTTAAAAGTGTGATACTTATTTTTGCAGGCCAGTATAGATCATTTTGGATGATTTAAAAATATTTGAAAACAGTATCCATTAAAGAAATGAACCAAAATATATAGTTAACTTCATGAAATGCTACTGGTCACCCTAATATGTCGCCATGATAATAATATAATTACTGTGTAATTGATTTGGCGTAAATTGATTAGAAATACCAAAAAAGTGAACTAAAAATAATTAAATTGAGTATAATTTCTTTGTTTTTTTGCACACCTTACGTTTTGGTAATGAAGATCACGAGTATTGCGGAACAAAATGGCGTCTTGACAGTACTATTCTTAATTGGCCCGCTTATTAGTTATTTGACGCGCACTGTCACTGTAGAGTGCGCGCAAGATAAGTCTGCGCGCGACGGAGGGCGTGCTAAATATTGCCATGATCGCAAAAATACAAAGTCCTACTTTTTTCTTTTGTAAGTACTTATATTATAATTTACCAACATATGGATGTACCTTGTCCGAAATAAATTTGATTGGTTGATTTTTAAGGAAAAGTAATAATATTCGTGAGCATTAAAATTAGACAGCCCTCTTGCGGTTTATTATATTTTAATTGGGCTAAGTTATGTACGTTTAAATTTACTATAACCCGCGCCAATAAAGAAACTAATCTAAAATGGCGGCACTAATCATTCCATCTCACTCGTACATTATTCCTGTCTTTAGTCACACACATCGGTACAGCACGCAAAAAAATAATCAGTCCCTGAATCTCTTTCTAAATCGTTGTTAAATTGTTATTTGTTACTATTCTTTATTTTCTGCTAAGTTTTCTCGTTGTTATTGAGGTTCGTTGTTGTTTATTGTTAACATATTTGGTTGTTACGTTAAAAAAATTAGCTCGCGTAAATGAGGAAAGATTCTTCGAAATCGTATATTATAATGTTATTAAATACTTTGAAGAAGAAAATAATCTTGAACGATGTCATCCATTTGACGACCAAGTGTGAGTCGGCCTCACACAAAGGATTGCAGCCACTATTCAATATAATATTTTATTCTAATTATGTGCTCATAATTAGATGTTAGGTTTTATACGTTCGAGGAAAGTACGGAACTTGCGGTTCGCGAGTCCATTCGTAGTTGGTCGGCTTTATTAATAACTTGCTTACTAACTTACTACTTTTCAAACAACAAAGGCTTTTAATGAAAAAATATCACCAATCGGGCAATAGTTTTGCTGACGGTCCAATCTGTCATTACAAGTACAAACCGCCATTTTAGATTCGTTTCTTTATTGGCGCGGGTTATACCTACCAATAAAATTAATTAGTATTTTTACGTAATTTGCAAAAGAAAAGAACTAAGCTTATAAATGTGCCGTGAGTGAAAAATAATGCATTATGATTATTATCGTCTGATGAGGTCTATTATAATGTTTATTATTATATTTTCTTTTATTCCTAAAATCAGGTAGATCTAGTGACAAAGTTAATAAAACGGCAACACTATGGCGGAACATGATTAGTTCCGAATTTAGCCGCGCGCAGAGTTATTTGCGCGCACTCTACCTGACCGTACTTATGTCATTGAATGACGCCGCGACATTGCCGTTTCTACAAATGTTATCAAATGGTGTTTTACCTACTTTATTTTAATTTCCTTGCGATTTATTTTGTTCGAAAATTTTATTTTTTAAATGTTTCGTGATGGTATGTAGGTAGGTACTTATTAGTTTTTTTTTCATAATTTTATCAGCGTTAAGTATCAGAGTATCATTGTATCATTTAATGTGATAACATCAAAAATAAGTATCACACTTTTAAAATTTCAATTTTTTCTAAACTATAGAAGTTAGAGATTTAAAATAAAAAACGTTTTATAGCAATTTTTATCAGCTTTCTTTGAAACTATAGTAACAAAGTTAAACTCTTTTTTGAGTCCTTTTTGTTTCGAAAATATATCTTGTGTACCTAAAAAGTTATTGCAATTTTAAAAGTGTGATACTTATTTTTGCAGGCCAGTATATATTAAAATCTATATATTAAGTTTATAAAAAATATAGGTAATATAAAGATCTAAAAACAAGTGCGAATCGAACTCGCGCACGAAGGGTTCCGTACCATTATCTACAAGGTTAGTCGGAAAGGGGGTACTAAGCCGCAGGCCACCTAAAGTATCACGTATGACTATTTTAAAGCAAGTGTTAAAATTTCAAAATTCGACATTTTTTATTTGCATGCAAAAATATTTTTATTTTAGTTTTTTCAAAAAAAAAACCATACCTGCTTTAGTTATGAATTCAGAAAATTGATTTTCTAATTCGTGACCACAAATATGACTTAAATTGTAAAAACAGCTGATCATAGCTATGCACAGATAGATATTAGCATATTTTTTACGAAATCTTTGAAAAGCTATTTCTCTTAAACTATCGAGTTTTGGGGAAAGTTGTAGAACAAAAGTTATCCCTTATTATGGGTACTTTAACACCCTTTCGGCTTAGTACCCCCTTTCTGACTAACCTTGTATAAAAACGGCAAAAAAAATCACGTTTGTTGTATGGGGGCCCCCTTAAATATTTGTTTTATTTTAATTTAATTATTTATTTTTAAAGTGAATATATAACTAAATATTCTGTGAATATTTCAAGGTCTACCTGTTGCCGTTATCAATATCGAGCTATAACGAGCAAAAAAATCACGTTTGTTGTATGGGGGCCCCCTTAAATATTTATTTTATTCTGTTTTTTAGTATTTGTTGTATAGCGGCAACAGAAATACATCCCTAAAAATTTCAACTGTCTAACTATCACGGTTCATGAGATACAGCCTGGTGGCGACTGGGACGGACGGACGGACAGCGGAGTCTTAGTAATAGAGTCCCGTTTTACCCTTTGGTACGGAACCCTAAACATAGAAGGTTAGTCGGAAAGGGGTTACTAAGCCAAAAGGGTGTTAAAGTACCCATAATAATGGATAATTTTTGTTGTACAATTTCCCCCAAAAGTCATTAATTTAAGAGAAATAGCTGTTCAAAGATTTCATAAAACATACGCTAAATTCTATCTACGGATAAATGAGAGTCAGTCAGTTCCTATAGTGGACCCTCCTCTACTTTATCGACGCCGACTTAATGATAATCTGCTTGATCGTTAAGTATCAGCTAATATTTCTGTATTTGGAACCCCTATAAGGCGACCCAAACACTGATGCTGGTAAAGGTACAGAAAACTTTCCTTAGATGCCTCTTCCAAAAGTTATACAATTTCTTTCCCTACATATACCCTACCAATTATCTTTTTGGGACGTTGGGCTTTAACTCATTGGAGGTGAGAAGAGGCCTGTAAGACGGAAGACCTTACGGGGACGTATCGACTGCCCAGAGCCCCATGGTCTTTTCTGCCGACAATTTGTGCCCGACAAATACATCGGACGCCGTCAGAGCCTGCCGGCACAATCTGTATGCACAACTTCCAGCCAAAACTGTAGCCAGAGCCGAATCCCCAGTCTGTCGTACTCTAAAGGTGCTGAATGCCCTTCTGGCTGCAAACCCTGAATGTGGTGTGTTTGCGGATGAATGAATAAAAATTATGCGTAGGTATATGTCTGGTGTTCCATGTTAGTTTTAACTTATATTATAGTAGCGACCCGCCCCGGATTCGCTTGGGTGCAATGTAGATACTAATGGGGCATTTAAACCTTCCTCTTGAATCACTCTATCTATTGCTGAAAACTGCATTAAAATCCGTTGCGTAGTTTAAAAGATCTAAGCGGGAGCGACTTTATTTTATACTATGTAAAGATTTATTGTCAACGTAATTATTGTCACTAACTTAATTACTTTAATTGGTGTTGTACCGTTTTAATTAACTATAAATAAATAAATAAAATTCTTGGTAACTAGAGTCGACCCAATATGCAGCAACCATTACTAGAATAAACATTATCTATGTTTTTAATAGAATTTGGTATGTATGTATAAAAATGTCCTTGGTTTTCAATTGAAATAACATTGTAAAGATCATTAAAAAAAGAGCGGGTTATAATCATTACACTCTAAAATTTTCAAAGAGTGTAATGATAATAATAAACTCTTTGAATTTCAAAGATTAAGAGAAAACAACAAACTTAGGTAATTTAGATTTTTTATTATAAAAATATTACATCTTATTATATCTTCTAACTTATGATGATCATTATTCTAGTACAAAGTACTCTACTTCGTCATCTAACAAGATGCTAACATCACCTTTAACTTTTCCTCTCGCTATTATATTATAATTCTTGCCACCAAATATGGTTTTTCTCGAGTTGTTATTATTGGTCGTCTCTCTTATGTTGTTCCCGAACGGCTTCGCTACTGCTACTCCACTCGCAGGATCCTGCTTGAACACTGGAATTAGAATAAAAGTTTTTAAGGACATCTGATTCACTTTCGTAGGATTTCGTATGCGATTGAATTTTCTTGTTTGTACAATAATGCTAATTCCTGACACAACGAAAAATACGATCTTGGAGGCACTAGAATCAAGTATAATTACTTTTGCTGTTATCTAGAATTTACAGTTTGTGCTTTATTATAAGAACTAGCTGTGCCCGCAACTTCGTATGCGGAATTTGTGACTAATTAACAGCCGCGCAGATCATACGATTTGCAAGGTTAAGCTGCGCTTGCCGCGGTCAGTCCGTGGATGGGTGA
The DNA here is from genome assembly GCA_910594945.2 of Amphipyra berbera. NCBI lineage: Eukaryota > Metazoa > Arthropoda > Insecta > Lepidoptera > Noctuidae > Amphipyra > Amphipyra berbera. Next base: position 14,641,572 of record OU343145.1, read on the forward strand.
CCATTCGTTACACATCAAGACCCCTCCGTACCTCGGAGAGCACGTTAAATCGTCGGCCCCGGGTGTCATACGAGTACCTATGACAATCGTTACGGGTAGTCAGAAGCTCAAAAGTCCGACAACCGGTCTAACCTTAGGATATCGGCATCGCCCAGTAAGTGGGTTGCGGAGATCTGATGGCAGTCACTCCGTGTAAAATACTGGTGCTCAGCCACATCTGGTTAATCTGGAAGCTGACCCCAACATAAGGAAAAGGCTAGGCAGATAGATAGCTAGCTTTATTATAAGAATTTATCCTGCATAAAACTACCCAGCAACACTGGCTGATAGATACGCAAATAGAAACGAATGACTCTTCACGTGCTAAACTGCGTTTGCATCATTAATTGTCGAGTTCAAATATTCGTTTAGAAAGTGTAAGTCAGCTAAACAAGGAAAAAAACTAGTTACGATGCGCCTAGCATAGGAATGTCTCTCTTATTATTACCACAAATACAAATTAATAGTATAAAAAAAATAATTAAAAACAAACTTTTATTTAAATGCTCTAAAAAGAAGAAAATAAACTTTAAATTAAATCAAACCCATCAATTTATTACATTATACAATTTATATGATACAAAAGCTGTCGCGAGATTTACTTGTTTAAGTAAATTTATTTTATGAAATACATACATTTTTTCTTGAATTACTTGTGTCAAGATCAAGTTAGGTACATATCGTATTCTCGTTTATTTACACAGGTAAATCTCGCGACAAGCTTTTATATCATATAAATTGTATAATGTGAAGGGTTTGATTTAATTTAAAGTTTATTGTCTTCTTTTTGAACTTTTTGTAAAAATGTTTTTTTACCTACTATTAATTTATTTTTTATTGTGTCATGGTGAAACTTGGAACGGGCTTTCACAATTGAATGCGTTTACAACATTTCGTATCTGTGCTGCTAACCATTGAGGACTTCCCTAATCAGGACCCAACCCTGAGTGCAGCAACCATGTCATGGTAAATCTAAAAACCGGCTATCATAATGAAATGCGTGCTAAAATTTCGTGTCTGTGCTGTTGACCGTTGAAGAGTTCCTTCATCTGGAGCTAATCCTGGATGTCGATTCAGGTCAGGCTTACCATAAAAATGCATTGTCATCGGAACTGAACCAACATGTAAAAATTCAACTCCGAAGGATACGAGGAAGTGGTTCTAATTCAGCTTGCGAGATTTATCCCCCACTAATATACCAACTAACAGGTCAAGTTAAACAAAAGCTTGTAAAAAAAAGACAAGTACACAACAAAGCACTTCACAGTTAGTAAGAGAACATAAAAGCTGAAAGTAATACTTACATGAAACGCCGATAGACGCAACGAAAAATAAAACGACGAGTTTATAAGAGAACATGATTGCTCCAGATGCTGTGTACTTCTGCGTTGTTCCCCGCTCGACTCCCCTTTTTATCCGTCACAGACCGCGGCGCTTGACTCGTTCTAGATTAAGCAAAACATTTGCCGGAACGGTGGTCGGCCTCAGACAGTGATATCAGCTACTTACTGGGATTTTTTATCCTTGTTTCTTCAATTCTCGGGATTCCCGAAAAAGCAATGGGGCAAACCCGTGATAGATATATTATCAGTTTGACCTACGCCCCTCTTAATATTCCAATAATAAAAGAATTAAAAACAAACGTGTAACCATTTATAAGAGACAAAGGCATTGTCTTCGGCGGGATAAGATTACTTATTTTCGTTTCGCCGATAATATTGTCCTTTTTTCTTTCTCAGCCAATGGACTAGAACATATGCTTCAAGAACTGAGCAATGCGAGCCTTGAGGTTGGACTGAAGATTAATAATTATAATAAATTATAAGACGCTTTTACCGGGCCCTTCATGGGCATAGACTTCCTAGCGTCCGTAGTCTGACTACGTTTTGGTGACCTCTTCGGGGAAACCGAAGGTTTTGTCTGTGCAATTATGGACAAAGTTATGATGACAAACAACTACCGGAAATATATTGTGAAGGACGGCACGGTTGACATCTGTCGGGCATGCCACTGTCCCGGTGAATCCATTCGCCATATTATTTCTGGTTGTTCTCGTCTTGCTAACGGCGAGTATTTACACAGGCACAACCTAGTGGCTAGGATTATCCACCAGCAACTTGATCTGAAATACAACCTTGTGGACGCAGAAGTACCATATCTACTACAAGTATGTGCCCGACCCAGTTCTCGAGAATGGTCGTGTCACATTGTACTAGGATCGATCTATCATCAGCGACAGGACTATAGTTGCCAAATAAGTCTGACATAGTGGTTATAGATCGATCAGAGCGTCTCACAATGATTGTTGATATAACTGTCCCACATGACGAGAACCTTGTGAAAGCCGAGAAAGATAAAGAAGTTAAGTATCAAGACTTACCACACGAGGTTGTAAACATGTGGGAGGTTGACTCAGCAGTCATTGTGCCGATAGTCTTTACGGCCAATGGCTTAATAGCCAAGAGCCGCGGCGGCTGGGTCAAGGGTCTGATACAGAAAGCGATACTTCTGGACACGGCACGTATTGTCAGGAAGTTCCTCTCTCTGAGGCCCTGACCACCGGTAGCGTGGACCCTGTTCCCGGTGTCAGTGGGCTACTTTAAAAAATATTTTTATATGTTTTTTTATATTTTTAATAGAAAGATGTAAAAATGTAAACAATATGTATATTAATGAATAATCGGAATAATAATTTTATAATATATTTTGAAATGCTTTTTATATTTTTTATACAAATATTTAAAAATGTAATTTATATGTGTATTAATTTATTTTGATGAATAAAGGAAATAATTATAATATTTCAATACCAGCAATAGGCCCAATTAGCAACACTGACTTTTGGCTAAATAGGTACTTTGCTTATTTACCATACATACACCATGGATTTGACTGAGAAGAACTCCCACATCGTGGTTACATCAGGACACACACGTTGTTATTTTCATGTAAAAACGCGTAAATATTTTTATCATTGCTCGACTTGTTTTATAGTTATTGATATCTGGGTGTACGCGGGATGTTGCTGATATAGCGGTGGGTCATAATCGAATATATAAGCGAGGAAATTCCTGCTGGGACTCATTTCTTGGCTGACTTTAGGAGCAGCAACATCGGTTCACTTAATAGAGCTGTATAGACTTCGTGCGTGAATTTTCAAGAATGTTCGCTATTGTTCTTGTCTTGATGGCGGGAACATCGATGACCCTAGGTGACCCAGTTAAGAAAACCTGCACCACAACAATAGGCCCGGTAAGTGCATTATTACTACACTTTAGAGATCTATGTGATGTTATATATGTACCTATAGTGTATACTATTCGGTATATATAGTATATAATTTACCAGAAGATTTAAAGAAGTGTGATAATATAAACATATTTAAAGCAAAACTCAAGGAACATGTATGCACCCTATAACGTCATTAACGCCCCAGAGGCAAATATTATATTATTCTATTTAGATATAAGCACTTTGTATCTCATTTTAAGTGAACAGTCATTTAAGTTCTTATGAGAATACAATTCTTTAAACCTAAACCTATATATATATATGACTGCCTCGTTCATCTAGTGGTGGCAAGCGCGGTTGCTGATCGTAAGGACCTGGGTTTGCCCCAGGTAGGACAAAGTTTTATTGGATTTTTCCGTGTGGAATTCCTCAGTTGCAGCCTAGTGTTTGGATTTGTGCCCGGTTAGTGGCAATAGGTTCGCTCTCTATTACCTACATGGGACTTAAACATAACTGGCGAAACGAGGGTGTGCTAAGACATCTCTGCTGAACCCTTCGGGGAATACAAGGCGTGATGTTATGTTATGTTGTGGTAGTAATCTACACTAATCTATACTAATATATGAAGCTGAAGAGTTTGTTTGTTTGATTGTTTGTTTGTTTGAAAGCGCTAATCTCAGGAAGTACTGCTTGGAATTGAAAAATTATTTTTGTGTTGGATAATCCGTTTATCGAGGTAGGTTATAGGCTATATAACATCACGCTACGACCAATAGGAGCGGAGCATAAATGAAAAATGTTGCAAAAGTGGGAAGAATGTCCACCCGTCCGAAGCCGGGACGGGCCGCTAGTACATATTATAAAGCTAAAGAGTTTGTTTGTTTGAACGCGCTAATCTCAGGAACTACTGATTGGTATTGAAAAATATTATTGTGTTGGATAGTCCATTTATCGAGGAAGGTTATAAGCTATATAACATCACGCTACGATCAATAGGAGCGGAGCATAAATAAAAAATGTTGCAAAAACGGGAAAAATGTCCACCCGTGCGAAGTCGGGACGGGCCGCTAGTAAGCTATAAAATAATCGCATTCAATAGATACTTATTTTCATTTACAACAATAAAATGAAATGATAGGTATTTCTTTATTTTTGTCCACAGCTCGAACAAACAATACTGACATGCCGCAGAGTTGGACTAATTACAAAGAATGGAGGCCGTTATCAGGAGCGTGTAAACACTACTCACACGATAATCACTGGTCCTGGCCAAGCTGTAAATGTCGCTCTTCCCGACCAATCCGAGTACCCAAGCAAAGATACTGATCCTGCAGGCAATACTAACAAACAGCGTGAAGAAGAATTAGTATCTGACATCAATAGACTGGAAGATGAGCTTAAGCGTAAAACTAACGAACGACGTAATTTGAGAAAAACTATGAACAGCGCTGGTAACAATAACTATGGAGCTATAAATAAACCGAATAAAAATATCAGAAATCACAATTCACCAAACAATAACAATTATCGGCATACCCAATCAGGTCAAGGCTATCATCCATCCACTCACTCACAATCCCACAGACCTCAACAAAATCCTGACAGAACTCGGTTTAATTCTTATTCTCAAGGTAATAGTGACTCGAGAATCATAGATGGAGGGTTGACTTTGAATGATAAGGGGCTTTATTTCATTCCTAATTAGTGCAATTCCCAAAATAGCAGAGACGTAGCCAGGTCCAGGCAAGGTGAGGCAGCTGACCCCCCCCCCCCACAGCAGGGTCTGGATAAGGGCTCAGTCGGAGTGCTCCCTAACCGATGAGTAAATGATTTTAAGCAACGTTGCATTTAAAATCATTCAGAAATTTATTTGTTTTGCTTATTTTACTCTCGCTTGTTTTCATTAATAAACGTTTTTGTAGTATGAACATTATTAGTTTTCCCTTGCCTGACCCCCCCCCCCCCTCGCCTGATCTAAATCTTGGCTACCCCTTTAGAACATAATAGGTACACATATAACATAGACATTCCCAAAATGTTGTGATTATAACCTACGTACTAAGATTTTTTTTAAAATTTGTGTAGGTTATGTTAATTAATTGATTTGTAATATTATGACGACATTAATAAAAAAATTATGGCAGTACAATTCTGTTTCATTGAAAAAATTTATTCTATTTTATAGTATTTAGTGCTGATTTCACCAACGTCGGATAACTTTAATCGAGGAATAAAGACGTTTTGACAGTTTTTGTATAGAAATTATGTTAAAACGTCTGACTTATTTCTTGGATAAACGCTATCCGACGTTGGTACAATCGGGCCTTAGTAATTTATTATTTGTTTACTTATAAGACAGAGAATATTCCAACTAAGTAACTAATATTGCAAAACTTGAACTACTGCCTCGTTGGTCTAATGGTGCATTCAGACCTGACGAACGCGGCGCGAATGCGCCGCTCGCGCGCAGCGCGAGCCGTTCGCGAGCCGCTCGCGAGCTGCGCGCGTGCATTTCATGTTCGTACAAAGCTCCGCGCGCAGCTCGCGAACGGCTCGCTCGCTGCGCGCGATCGGCGCGTTCGTCAGGTCTGGACGCACCATTATGGTGGCAGGCGCGACTGCTGATCATGAGGTCCTAGGTTGACCACCTTTTTCGTACGAACACTACGTGGATGGCCAGATCTTTTTCTGTCACAAACAGAGGAGGTCTCATTGTACCTATTAATAGCCCGGTAGGTACACACACATTTGACTAATACCAAGCGTATGGAGAGTTTTAAAAATTGCATTTGGCTCCATACCAACTTTGTGTAATGCAATCACAGCGATTCGGTTCTCTTTATCACCCCACTCCATTTTAATATCACAAAATATTGTACAATGTATTGGCGCCAAAATTAGAAAACTCAATGAACAATCGTATAAATATGACAGATTCCAAATTCAAATGTAATATCTTTCTTATTTTTAATTGTAACAGTATTTATGGCCAGACTAGGTATATGTATAGTAACACCCTCATTTCACCGTTATGTTTAAGTCCCATGTAATAAGGGGCGAGCCTATTTCTATCAACCGGGCACAAATTCAAACGGTGGGCTGCTACTGAGGATTTCCACACTGAAAAACTCATAAACACTTTGTCTAACCCGGGGATCGAAACCAGGACCTTACGATCAGCAGTCGCGCTCACCACCACTAGACCAACGAGGCATATTATACATATTATATTACAAATATTATTTATTTATTTATTAAAATTAATAGAAGTTAGGACATAATGGTTGTTAAGAGTATCTAATACGTTGTAGGTACTGAGAGAAGATAAATTATCTTTTATAGAAAGAAACTAATCCAATAAAGTAATTTTATTTTCATCACACTTGCTCGTAACGTGGAGCATAATACATCGCTGTTAGGATAATCCAAGATATTAAACACGCGTGTTTTGTGCCTTACATTACCACACTCGTGTTTTATGATATCCCGATTAAGTTAAGTCTGAACCTGACTACAAGTTATATGTATGTAGATGAAGCATTCTTAATTTAACCGGGTATCTAATACAGTTTTTTTTAATACCAACATAGTGTTTATGCTGCATAAAATAGTACTTACACATTTTCGTGAATAAATAAATTGTACCTCCTTAATTATGATTATATACCTACAAATAAAAAAATATACAAATTATATATAAATAAACATTTAATTTTATCAAATTATTCACAATAAGTTATGTTATAAATACGAAATTATACGCTTTACTATATTTAGAATATCGGCTGTATGTCGATTTAGTTCGCGCCCTTGCTTCCACCTGCGCGCGCATCACTGGCGCGGCGCGGGAAACAAAGAAGGCATGCGCGCCATTTTCCATAAATATTTGATAACGTTTTCGCTGTGTAGTTGATCATTATTATCAAAAATGACATCATCGCCGACATTTACCCAAGAAAATGAAAATAACGAAATTATTAATAATACCAATACCATAACAAAACTGTAAAAATGGCAACAAAAACTGTTCGGTATCAATTTGAGAATTGTACTTTCACTAATTGTTTTAATAATTAAAAGTTTAATAACAATGATAGTCTGTCTTTTTCCTTACAAGTGTGTTGAAAAACGTCGTATGAAACGCGTATGCATTGATCATTACACTCTCGACTCCCTTATCATAAGCATAATACCGCCTCGAGTGTAATGACCAAATGATTACTCATACTTTTCTTCGTAACTAGGGCGGGGGCGCTTATGTCCGTGAACTTTCCGTTTGTTGCCAATCCTTATATTCAACCCTTGACTTAACTCCGCTTCGCCGAAATCTAATTGATAGTTATCCTTTTTATATTCCGTGAACACAGAATTGTCGGTTTTCGAGTCACGTACTTCTGTGTCAAACCAGCTAATTTGTGCGGCTACAGTGTTGGGACTTCCTGGTATCCCTGAGAACAAAACAAATTATTTATAGTTGCCGAATTCGCTATAGTAAGCATGAATTTTAATAAAATAGTAGTAAACAAAAACATTGTCCATGTGTGTGGCTCCGCCCGTAGCCCATGTTACTCAGTGATAATGTAGCTTTCTAACGGCAGAAGAATTTTTGAAATCGGTCCAGTAGTTTTATTCGTTACATACAAAAATCCAAAAATACAAATCTTTCCTCTTTATAATATTATTAGTAAGTATAGATACTTTGTATAATGTAATAAATTGATAGGATTGATTTAATTTAAAGTTTATTTTCTTCTTTTTAGTGAATTCAAATAAAAGCTTGTTTTAAAAATGTTTTTTACTATTTATATCTTTCCCAATCAAAATACCATCTATTTTATTGACTAAGCCTCCCAATTGCACACAGACACATTTCCTGCACTATTATTTAGAAAATTCAAAAATATAATTAATACTTACATGAGACAGCCAGAAAAGTGAAGAAAAACAGAACGACTAACTTTGCAATGAACATGTTTCTTCCAGACGGTTCGTACTTGTGTGATGTTCCCGATTCGACATCCCATTTTATATGCCTTATCAATCCCGCGGTATGACGTATCGTACGGGCGAGTTAAATATTTGCTTGAAAAATGATAAGATCACTCACATACTAATGATAATGCGTTTGTTGTTCTGTAATTTTATTTTGGGCAGTTGGGGCAAACCCATGATAGTATATTATCAGTTTGACCTACGCCCCTTTAACATTCCAATAACAAAAGAATCAAAAATAAACGTGTCCTAATTTATACCAGCGATAGTGTGATGTTGGGGTTACTTGGGACGTGAATCGAATGAATAGGTAGACTTAGTTGTACACCTGCCGGGGTTGCGGTGCATGCTCTTGCGAATCCCGAGACCCCGGCAGAGCGGTCAGGAGGAGGAACACCGTTGGTTTTAGCCGGTAAGAGTCCGGGAGCCGCCCTCACCTTCCCCGGGCGAGAGACATCCATGAGGATATTCAAACGAAAAAAAAAAACAAAGACTTAGTTGTACACAGTCTAGCGTGCCGTCACTGGCACGATAGTGCAATATTTAATAGTCTTAATTAGGTAGGTACATATTATGTGTTTATGCTAAACTATACCTACGTGCTACATTTATGCTTACTGTCTATGATTATACATATCTTACAATCTAATCTTATGGTGCGTACAGACGCGCGCCACGTAGCTTGGCAAGCAGCCCGGTACGCAGCCCGGTACGCAGCCCGGCTTGCGTCGGCAGGCCAAGCAGGCTGTTCACACGCACCGACGACGACTCACGCGCGACCCTTGCTGGTGCACGCAGTAATAGACCGCAGTGTAACTTTTATTAAGTAGTAGTAGTGTAGTATTTGCGCGCGACCGAGCTCGTGTTAACAGGCACACGAGCGCAAACACATTCATCCTTTGAACTGTGTCGAAAATACCGACACCTGTCCCGATCGTCGGTAAGTACGAGCATGAACAGAAAGCAGCCTATTTACACGCTTTTGCTCGTAGCGTTTGAACGCGGCATTACGTTCCAAAACCTACGTGATATAGGTAGGTACCTATGTGCGTACGTGCTACACATCACAGCTTCGAGCCGGAGTACGTCCGCCACATCAAGGCAAGACAAGGAAATCCCGGCTGCATCTTCCACGCCGTACTGAAGAAGACGCCCAACACGACGCCCAGCATAAGATATAACGTCACAAAGATGATGTGCACGCCCGGCGTCAAGATCAAGGCCCTTCACAGTGCCATAGGTGCAGTATTTTCGGCACTCGACCGCTGTGTGCCACCGGCCCCTCGCATGCGTGAAGTGTGGCGGGCCACACGGGGCGACAGACTGCTCCAGGAGCAAGGAAGAGCACGCCTCCTGAGTTAATTGCGGAGGCCCTCACCGGGCAAATAGCGCCACTTGCCAGGTGAGAGGTGGGAGATGCGCAACAGATGAGCGGGCACAGTCACTATCACGGGACACACACGCCGGCCACCAGTTGCGCATACCGAGAGGCTACACCCCACCCCGCAAAGGAAAACGCAGTCCACCATATTGATGGCCACCTCAACCGGACGGAGGAAGAGAAAGCATGGCGGCAAAAAGCAAAAGCTCAAAGAAGCTAACGCTTAGAATCAGGTCGATATCGCCGCCCGAGGGAATGTAAGCAAACATTCCGGCGGCGCTACACTGAAGCCCACCCGCCAACCAATAATGGAGCGGCGCGCGCGCGGACCTCACAGACGCCCCGCCCGTTGATTATAATAGCAGCGAGGCACGCAAGCAGGCCGCGCCCACTGGCCCCATTAGAAAACATCACGCCGCGCTAGCGCCGGGGAGCCAAACTCAAAACAATAGGTATCTAAGGTGCATCTGAATCTGACTAGGCTAGGACGCACAGTCGGCGGGCACACCCCGGAGACGCCATGATAACCACCTTAACACAAACCGGGGTGCGTGTGGTTATCATCAAACATTTTAAAATCTAGGAAATAGTGACGCCGTCTGAGTCGCCATCGGGAACGTCTTAGAAATAGAAATAGGTATATTTATTTGCCAGAAAACATGGTCACAAGATAATACATTTCGTGATAGTACATCATGTTTCGCCGACATGGCGGCATGCAAATTTACACAAAATAAACAAAAATAGGTGCATCCATTTAAACTACATTATAACTACATTTATTAACGTACTTATTGTGTTATTAAAATTAAATTAAAATATTGCCTATACTTAAACCTATATTTGAATTTTAATCTTTGCAATCAAGGAATTCTTTTACATTGTAAAAAGATCTATCGACTAACCATTTAAGAAGATTTTTTCTCAGGTATTTGAGTGGAAGTTCCTTATACCCACTGCGGAGAGGAGAAGACCCCATACGCGCAGTCCTCAACGCGTGGCCATTGAATCCAAAAGTATCCCGTGCAGGGTCAATCTATGTCAGCAGTGGGTACATCACGAGATTTGAAGGAATTACATGATTTCATTTACACCCTGTATATGCAGTGTCGCTCTTCGTGAAACGCATTTCGCGTCTGACTATAGGAGTAGTACCACCGGTCTACTAGATGAAGAATGGAATGACAAATTCATTCAGAAAAACTAATAAAATCACACGGTTTTTCCCACACAGAAGAATAAAAATGAGGCCGTTGCGCGACACCTGCCAGATCTGTGTGAAACATCGAAACTCATTTTGTAAAAAAAATACTGGCCGAATCAAACTGAAGGGAGCCGACAAGTTACGAAGGGCTGCCGTCGTGTGTCTGCTATCGGGAGCCCACGCCGCAGCCGCTCTCGACCCGTACCGACGCATTAGATGTTTCACATCAAAAAAAGTATCACTGCTTGAGAACAAAGTCCTGCAGGACCATGTCATGAATATTTAAATCCATAAAGCAACAAGATAAAAATCACATTGTTGCTAAAGGACTAGTTAGTAACTGCTACGAGATTGTTCTATCGTTGCAATAGGATATGGTACTATAGGGTCACGTTTTCAACTACATTGATTGTTCTAGCCTTCAGTTATCAGTCATTATCGACAGTACCTCTTTAGGAGATAGTGGCAGCCAAGCCATAAATAAGTATTTGTAAACGTTAAGGTTGATTGTCCATTGACGAGGAGGGAGGAAGCGGAGCGGAGAAGCGAAGCAAAAAACGGTCGTAGGTCCGCACAGTCCGCAACTCCGCTCCGCTTCCTCGCTCCGCGTCAATGGACAAACACAGTCCGCCACTCCACTCCGCATTACTCCATTTCTCCGCTCCGCTTCCTCACTCTTCGTCAATGGACAGGGAGCCTAAGAGTTGATAAGTCGAAGGAAATAATAATCAACGATTCTTTGATAAATTTATTTCAATAAAGAGATAAGTAGATACATTTTTATCAATAGACAATAACTGCGTTTTTCGCTACAGACTTTAGACGCTTATTAGCCTGTACGGTTATTGTAGAAAGTAACTAAGCTCTGCGATTGAATTCATCAAGAATCCGGCTTAGTAGCGGTTTCGCCCTAATTTTGCTCGCCCGAATCGGGCGAATGAACTACTTTCAATTATGAGTATTTTTTAGGGCCGGTTTCGCCCGAGACAAATTTAATAGCGGGCGAATCAGGTCAAGTAAAATTTAGTAATGGACTATTCGCCCAAATACTATTATACCTCAGAAAAAATAAGTAGTACAGTCGAGCGCACCATGTACAAATATTTTTAAAGAGGATTTACTTAGGCACATGTGTTACTCGAAAATAGTAAGTAACCTACTAGATAATATGCACAATGACTTTTGTTCCTCAGCGATAGAAGTAAAGACACAGCAAATAAACGCACCCACAGGAACACATAAGATAGTAGTATAATGCTGTCTCTGTCACTCATTTGCGGCATCTCTTTGACAATGTTTCACTACATTTTGGCGCAATTATGACGTCATATGATGATTTATTGCAGAAGCGACATCGTGCTGTAAGTTTATTTTTGACGGTTTGTTTTATTCGAATTGTTTGTGATAATAACTTACTTATTGTACTGCAAGGCTGCTAATTAATCGGGATAGTTTTCAGTGTAGGATGGATCATATGGAATTACGTGCTTTAGTGATAAAAACCTTTGATATCCTAGTTGAAGGTTTTTTATTGCCTGTTATTACGAATATTCTAGGTAGGTAGGTAGGTAGGTAGGTACAGGGAACTACAATATCAGGTCAATTCGTTTTACACAAAAATAAGATGATAAAATTGGTCTAACAGAGAAATGCAAAATACTTTGAGGTGCAAAACATTTTTAGGTATAATACGCGATTGCGAATCGTCGTGTCTGCGCTTGATTTAGTCATGATTACCTATAATTCCGAGAAATGCGAGGGGAATAGTTGGCCGTTTTGTATTTAAAATATGACCTCAAATGTAAACACAGCTGATGATAGGGTTGGCGTAGCGTATTTTTAATGATATCTTTGAACAGCTATATCTCTAAATTTACTGACTTCTGGGGAAAGTTGTAGAACATAATTTATCCATTATTATGTGTACTTTAACACCCTTTCGGCTTAGTAACCCCTTTCCGACTAGCCTTGTATACATTATATTTTTATCAATAGCTCGTTTGTTGAGTAGATAACATTAGACATACAGGAATAACCAGATTCATCAACAGAAAAAATAATAATATTGTAAGTAACAATTGTGTACGCAACTGTACTTTTTTACAAAATTTCACATTTTATTATTAAATAAAGGCTTATTTTTTGAGGTATAGTGGTATTTGGGCGAATAGTACATTACTGAATTTTGCTTGACCTGATTCGCCCGCCATTAAATTTGCCTCGGGCGAAACCGGCCCTAAAAAATATTCAAAATTGAAAGTAGGTCATTCGCCCGATTCGGGCGAACGAAATTAAGGCGAAACCGATACTAAGTCAAGAATCCTTTCACTTACATATTATTTTCCTTGTGTTGATTCTGATAAGATAGTCACGGTACTCATTAGTAGCATGTGGGCTTGGTTAATGAGGAAGTTAATGGGTTAGTTAATGGGTTGCAGCATGAATCTTTATTCCCGGAGGACCTCGGCGCTGCACACGCTGCAGGCGTGTCCTACCTGGGAGAGGCAGCGCCGCGAGCTAGTCGCGGCGGTCGGCGGTGACCTCTCGCTTCCGGTCTTTGTTCTGTCCTTTTTCGGGAGCTGGGGTGCGTGGGAAGCCATCGCTTCCTTTAGTCAGGGGGTGATAGCGACCAAGGAGAGAGCGGGGAGGGAGAGGGAGCTGTCTGCTCTTCTCCCTCCCGGCGCCAGACGCACCGGGCGCCGGAGGACGCGCGACGATCTCCGGCCACACTTGTGCGTGGAAAATAATCAACCCATTTTATTTTTGACCCAATACTCTTCAGTTAGACTGTTAAGACAGGTTCAGACGAGACGAATCGCTTTCAATAAATGACTTGATGAACAAAAGTTGAAACGTTTTTGTTGCTTTCATTTGATTGAAAGTCTGTTCAGACGGTTCAAATCGCATGCGATTTAGCAGTTGATCAACTAAAATGGAATCGTTTGAACCTGGTATTATACGTCATGTATTTGTACCGCTTCAATTCCTAGATTGCAATTATGATGGGAACGTTTATTAGCCTATAAAAATGTTTGTTTTTTACGTAATAAGTTTATGTGAGCAATAGAATTCATCCTTGTACCGAGGAATTTAACTAGGAATATGCGAGTCCCTTACTCGAAAGATACGTCGCCGATCTTCGGTCGGTACACATAATTCCATATACCTAAACATCTCACACCTCACACATTTGACCGAAGATGCGTTACTCAAATTCCTTGAGTAAATTACGCGACGGAAGATCGGCGACATACCTATCTTCCGTCAGATGTGGCTTCGCCCTAAGTATTAAACTTACCGATTATTATTCAAGTTCATCTGAACGGAGGACACATCGAGAGTTTAAGAATTTAGATAAATTATATGTATATTTATTTAAATAAATAAATTAACTTAATTGATGAAGTAAGTAAGCATTAAGATAAAGCGATATTATGTTTGTGTTAAATTGTTTATTACTGTGGTGCCGGGTCGCTCCGACAAACGACAAATGATCCGCCGCTATGATCCTATTGCAGCAAGTACAGTTCGCGTCAAATAACTAGAACCAAGATGGCGTCGACTGCCAAACTGGATGGGTTTAATAGTAGCCACTGAAGAGTTCTACTATCCACCTCCTAGCTCCATCATCAGACCCTGAACACTAAGAGCAATATGTTGGACTCATCACAACGAATCATATGACCCGAACCTCACATAGATCACGCAGTCGATGCCATCTTGATTGTAGTTATTTGACGCTCACTGTCACTGTACCTGACCGTACCTACGTATGTCATTGAATGACGCCGCGACATTGCAGTTTCTACAGGTTAGGTCTACTTGCGTCGTACTGTGGGCTAAAAGAATAAATCAAGAGTTAAGAAACTCTGTGTTAAATAAGTAAATTGTTAACTCGTTGTTCATCTTGCGCCTACATAAAATTACTCTGGGTTAAGTAACTCGGTCCGGTCGTCAAAAGAATGAGATTCACCACAGACTAACAAAAATGTTTCGTTCCAATTGTTCGTTCTTGAACAAAACAACAAAAAGTAAAAGATGAATATAATGTACGCATCTCACTTACACTTCCGTACTTTATGTATAGCTGTCTCATGTTCTGAGGATCTGCATTCTCTCCATGTTTTAAATTCAATTATACCTAAACTAGCTTTTGCCCGCAGCTTCGCTTGCGTGAAGTTTGAAATCCTCG
The DNA here is from genome assembly GCA_910594945.2 of Amphipyra berbera. Lineage (NCBI taxonomy): Eukaryota > Metazoa > Arthropoda > Insecta > Lepidoptera > Noctuidae > Amphipyra > Amphipyra berbera. The sequence goes on from OU343145.1 coordinate 14,656,611, forward strand.
TTAAGCCCATTTTAAAGTGACATTTTAAAATCCAAAACGTCCGTCATATATCACCCCCAGCGGTTTAGGCTGTGCGTTGCTAGATTAGTCAGCCAGTCGGTCAGTTTCTACCCATGCTTCTTACTTCAAAAGTACCAGATTTCTCATACAAACTTTCAACACTTATTTTACCCCCTTAGAGGTTGAATTTCCAAATATGTGTACATTTATTCCTAACCTAACCTTTCGGAGAGAGATGCATTCTGGGATAGTATAAGAGGTATTGTGAATGAGTGTAGAATAAATGAGAAGATTGTTATGCTTGGTGATTTCAATGGTTGGGTAGGTGTGAAGAGGAAAGGATATGAAAGTACACTAGGTGCGTTTGGGGATAAAAGGGTGAATGAGAATGGAATGAGTTTGTTAAAAATATGCGTGGAGAAGAATCTTTCTATAATGAACACTTCGTTTAATCATAGAGAGATTCACATGTGTATACGTGGGAAAGGCAAGATAGTAGAAGCATGATTGACTTTGTGGTTGTTGATGAAAGACTGAAGAGTAAGGTCACAGATACAAGAGTGTATCGGGGTGCCAATGTGGGGACCGACCATTATCTTGTCATGTGCCGGATACATGGTCTGTTTAAACGTTGGTGCCATCGGGTTCGGGTTCCTGTGACTGCACTTGAGAGAATAAAAGTAGAAAGATTGCAAGAATTAAAAGTGAAAGAGGAATATAAGAGGGAAGTAAAAGAGAAGACGAATGAGATTTTACAAGGAATGAATGATTATAGTTTAGAAGAAGCATGGAATGTTGTAAAAAACAGCATGGTGCAAGTGGCCCCAAAGTATGCGGTGTGGCGAAGAGGAAAAATAACAGGAGAACGAATCATTGTTGGATAGATGATGAAGATAAAGAGGTCGTACGGAAGAAGAAAGAAGCTTGACTTAATTTATTAGCCTTTAAAGCTAGAATAAGGATGAATCAGGCAACGAGTATGATTGACGATTTGGAAAGAGTGAAGAAAAGATACACCGAAATAAAGGCGGAAGTAAAAGAGATCGTAAAGATGAAGAAGAATGAAATGGAAGATAAGTATAATAGGAAGTTCTCCGACAACTTCAGGGTCAATGTTAAGCTGTTCTGGCAACAAGTAAGATTGGCTCGTGGAGTTTCGGGGACATCAAATATGAATATAGTTAGAGGAGGAGATGGATGCTTGTTAAGTGAAGAATGCAAGGTGTTGGAACGCTGGAAGGTATATTTTGAAAGTTTATTTAGTTGGCAGGATAGTGTGCAAAGAGTGGGTAACTGGGCGGAAGCGAGTGAGTCAGACATTGACTTGGATGAAATCGTGAAAGCGCTGAAATGTATGAAAGTTGGAAAAGCTGCAGGGTGTGACAGAGTGTCTGTCGAAATGCTTAAGGGCGGTGACGGGGTGGTAGCAAGCCTGCTGTACCGGATCTTTAATATGTGTTGGAGATTCGGCCAAGTGCCGGGCGACTGGTGCAAAGCTGTAATCGTACCACTATATAAGGGAAAAGGTTCACAGCAGGAGTGTAAAAACTACCGCGGCATTAGTCTTTTGAGTGTGGTCGGCAATCTATATGTAAAAGTTTTAATTAATAGAGTGATAACAATAACAGATGAGAAATTATGGGATGTTCAGGCAGGGTTCAGAGAGGGGATGGGCTGTATGGATCAGATCTTCTCCTTGAGGTGCATAGCCGAAAAACATCTGGCAAAGCACAAGAAAGTGTACTGCGCTTTCATTGATTTGGAGAAGGCCTATGATAGTGTGTGGAGGGAAGAATTGTGGTCGACACTATCTTTGTACGGGGTGGACTGGCGCTTGATACGGGCACTGAAATCGCTGTACAGGGATTCCAGTGCTTGTACTAGGATAAATGGGGCGTTCACAGACTGGTTTGGCATCTCCAGAGGTGTTAGACAGGGTTGTGTAGCGTCTCCATGGCTGTTCAACCTATACATGGATAGTTGTTTGACAGATTTAAAAGGGAGTGAGTGTGGATTGAAAATGAATGAGTTGCCTGTCAAATGTATTCTCTACGCAGATGATCAAGTTTTGCTTGCATCGTCGGCAGAAGAGTTGCAAGACATGGTAACTATGATGAATGGAACATATAATATGAAAGGGATGAAAATTAATGTAAGCAAGACGAAAGTAATGGTTTTTGAAAGAGATGCAGATGTATCTGAGTGTAAAGTAAAGATAGGAGATGAAAGTATTGAACAGGTGAATGAGTTTGTTTATTTGGGAAGTATGTTTACAAGAGATGGTAAGATTGACGAAGATGTGGAAAGAAGAGCAAATGCGGGAAATAAAGTAAATGGTGCTATGCATGCAGTTTAGTCGATGTCCAAAAAGGCACGACTGGCTGTCCATAATGGTGTGCTGGTACCTACGCTTATGTATGGAAGTGAATGTTGGTCGTGGCAGAAGAGGCATGAAAGTAGAATAAATGCCGTGGAAATGCGTTCCTTGCGAAGTATGTGCGGTGTAACTTTGAATGATAGATTGAGAAATGAAGAGATTAGACAAAGTTGCGGTTTAAAAGATGAGGTAGTGACAAAAATTGAAAGGAGTATGCTTAGGTGGTTTGCTCATGTTGAGAGAATGAGTGAACGGCGATTACAAAAGGAATTTATAAGGCGGATGTCATGATTGGCGAGAAATGAACGCTACTGGTATTTAAGAATAAAAGCACACGGCAACGAACCGCCCCTTTATGGTGTATAAAGGTGACACCACAGTGATCGACGTGAAAAAGACTTAAATCCTTAGTTCAAGGAAATAAGAGCATGAATGACGTCACCAGCATCGGTCGAGCCGGCTAAAGGCCTGGTCAGACAGAGAGCGCCGCGTGTTGATCGCGTGCTTTTGGCCTGCAAATTACTATGACAATGTATGGAAGAATAAATAAGATAATAAGAAGTAGAATAAATGCCGTGGAAATGCGTTCCTTGCGAAGTATGTGCGGTGTAACTTTGAATAATAGATTGAGGAATGATGAGATTCGACAAAGTTGCGGTTTAAAAGATGATGTAGTGACAAAAATTGAAAGAAGTATGCTCAGGTGGTTTGGTCATGTTGAGAGAATGAGTGAACGGCGATTAACAATAGGGATTTATAAGGCGGATGTCAATGGAAACGATGGTAGAGGACGTCCTAGAAGGACATACATCGATGTTATTGGTGATGTTCTTCACAAAGGTCAGGTGCGTAGTACTCTCAACCGGCGTGCGTGTATGACAAGATGTATGAATGTGGATGAAGCGAAAGGGGTATGTAAGGGTCGTAGCATGTGGCGTTCTATAGTTTCTGCCTACCCCATGGGAAAAGGCGTGAGTTCATGTATGTATGTATGTTTATTCCTAACCAGAAACCTTAATATTTAATTTCATCTTTCTTACTTCAAAAACGACGGACTTACATACAAACTTCAACCCCCCATTTCACCCTCTTAGGGGTGGAATCTCCAAAAACCCTCAAACACCTATACGTTTATTTCTTTCCAAAAGCCTAAATATTTAATTCCATGCTTCTCACTTCAAAAATACCAGATTTCTCATACAAACTTTCAACACTTATTTCACCCCTTTATGGGTTGAATTTCCAAAAATGCTCAAACATGTTTACGTTTATTTATAACCAAAAAAACCTTAATATTTAATTTCAAGCTTCTTATTTCAAAAATGACGGACTAAAATACAAACTTAAAAACCCTATTTCACCCCCTTAGGGGTTGAATTTCGAGAAATCCCTTCTTAGTGGATGTTTACGTCACAAAATGAACCTACTGTCAAAATTTCAAGTTTCTAACCCCAGCCGTTTAGGCTGTGCGTTGATAGATCAGTCAGTCAGTCAGTCAGCTTCTCCTTTTATAAGTATAAGATATATAATATATACATAGAAGAAGAAGATAGGTGTATTGCATAAATGTGTCATATTTAGACGTGCAAATTATTTTAAAAGTTTGTAGGTCTTCTTTTCGTGTGGTTAGTGACTAACCTGATTTAGTTTATAAACTAAATCAGGTTAGTCACTAACCACACGCGGCATAAATGCCGCCCATGGGCGTCTGACTTGGCTTCACATGTCGTCGAGAAATATCTCTCAGACATGCCAGTTTCCCCCCCGGTGGGTTCCCGCATTGTCGTTGCGGGGGGGGGGGGGGGGGGGCTTAGTAGCCGTGGTTTGAGCCCCACGGTGAAGCGAAGAGGAACCCGAGGAGGGGCCGCTCGTCGGGGCTCGGGCCTGGTAGCCCTCGATGTAGCGGCTAAGTAGGTTCGGGTGTCGCTTGGGCGACATCGGAACTGAGGCGGGCCGCGATGTCGTTTGGAACGCATCGCGGCTGAGTGCGGTACCCCGACGCGATATTATATCGCCATTTCAACGAGCAAACCTTATCGTGCCATCCATCAATTTCTGTAATTAAAATATATAGGTGTTACTCAATCGAATTTGATGGCTCAACGATACTATTATTTTTGACTTTTTAAAAGTTCGTTATTTTTTGCATCGGGGATTTTTTAATTGATAGAATTTGGTACCTATGTATGAATTAAAAATGTCTTTGCTTTTCAATTAAAATAACATTGTAAAGATCATTACAAAAAAGCGGCTTATAATCATTACACTCTGAATTTCAAAGAGTGAGAGAAAACAACAAACTTAGGTAATTTAGATTTTTTATTATCACAACACTTATTACATTATATTATATCTTCTAACTTATGATGATCATTCTTCTTGTGACCAGTACTCGTCTTCGTTATCTAACACGATGATAGCACTACCAGTAACATTTCCTTTCGCTATTATATTTAAATTCTTGCCATCATATATGGTTCTTATCGACTTGTTATTGTTGGTCGTCTCTCTTATGTTGTTCCCGAACGGCTTCGCTACTGCTACTCCATTCGCAGGATCCTGCTTGAATACTGGATTAGAATAAAAGCTTTTAAAGACATTTGATTCACTTTCGTAGGATTTCGTATGCGATTGAATTTTCTTTTTTGTACAATAATGCTAATTACTGACACAACGAAAAATACGATCTTGGAGGCACTAGAATCAAGTATAATTAATTACTTTTGCTGTTATCTAGAATTTATAGCTTGTGCTTTATTATAAGAATTCGTGACTAATTAACAGCCGCGCAGATCATACGATTTACAAGGTTAAGCTACGCTTGCCGCGGTCAGTCCGTGGATGGGTGATCATTCGTTACACATCCAGACCCCTCCGTGCCTCGGAGAGCACGTTTAATGGTCGGCTCCGGGTGTCATACGAATGCTAATGACAGTCGTTATGGATAGTCAGAAGCCCAAAACCGGCTATCATAATAAAATGCGTACCTACACAAAATTTCTTATCTGTGCTGTGTGCCGTTGAAGAGTTCCTTTATCTGCACCTAATCCTGGATTTCGATTCAGGTCATGCTTACCATAAAGATGCATTGTCATCGGAACTGAACCAACATGTAAAAATTCAACTCCGTAAGATACGATGAAGTGGTACTAATTCAGCTTGCGACATTTATCCCCCACTAACATACTAACAGGTCAAATTAAATAAAAGCTTGTAAAAAAAGGACAAGTACACAACAAACCACTTCACAGTCAGTAAGAGAACATAAAAGCTGAAAGTAATACTTACATGAAACGCCGATAGACGCAACGAAAAATAAAACGACGAGTTTATAAGAGAACATGATTGCTCCAGATGCTGTGTACTTCTGCGTTGTTCCCCGCTCGACTCCCCTTTTTATCCGTCACAGACCGCAGCACTTGACTCATTGTAGATTAAGCAAAACATTTGCCGGAACGTTGAACGGCCTCAGACAGTGATATCAGCTACTGGATTTTTTTTATCCTTTTTTCTTCAATTCTCGGTGTTCCCGATAGAGCAATGGGGCAAACCCGTGATAGCTATATTATTCTAATTCAAATTCAACAGTTAAATTATCAGTTTGACCTACGCCCCTCCTAATATTTCAATAATAAAAGAATTATAAACAAACGGCGGGATAAGATTACTTATCTTCGTTTCACCGATAACATCGTCCTTTTTCTTTCTCAGCCAATGAACTAGAACAGATGCTATAAGAACTGAGCAATGCGAGCCTTGAGGTTGGACTGAAAATGGAGATGTCAAAGACTAAAGTCATGACCAACAATTCACCACGAAACGGGCAAGTAGATGGGGAGAAAATGCAGTATGTCAAAGGTCATAATATGTACCTGGGCCGTGTAGTCTCCTTTCAGGACAGACAAGATAAAGACATTACAAGACGTACTTACCGAAAACGCCTGGAAGAGCTCCTGGTCCATTAAAGAACCATTCAAGGGCAATTTGCCCATGTCACTAATAGAATAGAATAGAATAGATTTTTATTTTCTTACCACAAACTACAGCTTAAAGTTAACTTAGTCTACAGATAAAATTTTGTACTTAATTTGTGGAAGACTGATGCCTAAACTAAGTTTTTTTCAAAACCTGTAAGTCAGGTCACCAGGCCCCCTTTACAATTTATACATTTCAAGTATTGCACTGGAGACGTTATGTTATCAGAGGTTAGTAGTATTCATTAATATGTTCATTTTTAATTCATTTATTATTTGATTATAAATAGGAATATTACAATTTATTTATTTTTTTAAAAATTTAAAATTATTTATTAAACATGCAAAGGATGTGTGAGAGTTTGGGGTGTGTGTGTTTGTGGAGATGTGGGTGTGTGTATGTGTATATGTAATGTGGAAGTGTGGGTGTGTGTATGAGGTTGTGGGTATCATTTTGGGAACACAAAATTAGAATATGGTAGTGAAAAGATTTTCAGTTTGGGCAAAATCTAAGGACACCAGCCATTCAGTCAACGTTCTTTTAAAAATTGTTTTGCTTAGGATATGTGTTGACAATAGATTATTCAGTTTGTTGTAAAGAAACGGCCCAAGAAAAAGAAAGAAATTCCGAGCAAATTTAGTTTTAACTGGCCTAGATTGGCATACGTTCCTTCTTCTATTCCTTACATCAATGTTCTGGGAGACAAAAACAGGGATAAGAGATCTTTGTTTTAAAGCAACATGTAGAATAAAAAGCTGACGAATTGAGAGGACATTTGCGGATTTGTAAACATCTTTTGTGGGATGACGGAAGGGAAGATATTGTGCCACTTTTAGTACTGCCCTTTGAGCCCTTTCGAGAGGTACTAAAACGCAAGCTCATGGACATGGTATGCCGAATGAGCTATGGGCGCGTATAACACAAGACTGGTGTCCTGCTGAGACAGCGAGACAGGTCACGGCAGACTGTGGAGGAGATGGCGGGGCGAGTTGGATGCCTTTCTTGGTAGTCGGCATGAAGCTGCACAGAATCGCGACAGATGGAAGGAAAGGAGGGAGGCATTTGCCCAGCAATGGGACAGTACAGGCTAATAATAATAATAATAATTTAATGGATGTAAGAATGGGTCCCGCGGTACTAAGGAGCTACTCCTCATAGATATGGCCATTAGCCAACAAGTTCGCCGATCTCGAAAGGATCTGTCGACATGTTGGATAGATTATAAGAAGGCCTACGACTCAGTACCACATCATGGCTCATGAGGGTGCTGGAGTTGTATAAAGTGAATACAACTCTATGCGCCTTCCTGACGTCATGTATGGGGCAATGGAGGACAGTTCTTCACTATCCAGGATGTCGGCAAATCCAAGGGAGAGGTGAACCAATAAGGATTGAGCGAGGTATATTGCAGGGCGATAGTCTGAGTCCGCTGTGGTTTTGTTTAGCCTTGAACCCTCTGAGCACACTATTGGAGGGTTCAGGGTTAGGCTACCGGTTGAGAAGAGGTGGTCAGGTAATATCCCACCTCCTTTACATGGACGATCTGAAACTCTTTGCCCCCAACAATTTGCAACTGGTGAAGTTACTGAAAATAACTGAAACTTTCAGTAATTCCAGTAGGATGGAATTTGGTGTGGACAAATGTGCAGTCATGCATGTAAAACGAGGAGGGATTATGGAATCCGTGGGAACCCAACTCTCGGATTCCATACACCTTAGATCCCTCTCCTCAGCCGAAACCTACAAATACTTGGGCATGTCGGAGGCGTTAGGCATCAATGAGGCCGACATGAAGCAATCGTAACGGGAGCGTTTCTATGGCCGCCTGAAAAAAGTACTTAAAAGTCTTTTATCAGGCGGAAATAAGGTGCGCGCCTTTAACGGTTGGGTCATGCCGGTATTGATGTACTCCTTCGGCATTCTCAAGTGGACTCAGACTGAACTTGACGCCCTGGATAGGAGGGTCCGTGCGCTGCTGACTGCATACCGAATGCATCACCCACGTTCATCGGTGATGAGGCTGTACATTCCGAGGAAGTGTGGGGGTCGAGGCTTTCTAAATGCTAAGTCCCTCCACAACCGCGAGGTGTGCAGCCTCAGGGAGTACTTCCTCCAAGCCGACGTGGGGATGCATCGTGATGTAGCCGCAGTGGACAAAGGATTCACCCCGCTCTCCTTGGCTAAAGAGAACTGGCGCAAGCCTGTAGTACTAGATACTAATGGCCGCAGGGAGGTATGGCAGAGCAAGGAGCTTCACGGACGCTTCTACCGAGCCCTTCATGGGCCCGATGTAGATTTCCTAGCGTCCGTAGCCTGGCTACGTTTCGATGATCTCTTTGGGGAAACCGAAGGTTTTGTCTGTGCAATTATGGACGAAGTTATGATGACGAACAACTACCGGAAATATATTGTGAAGGACGGCACGGTTGACATCTGTCGGGCATGTCACTGTCCCGGTGAATCCATTCGACATATTATTTCTGGTTGTTCTCGTCTTGCTAACGGCGAGTATTTGCACAGACACAACCTAGTGGCTAGGATTATCCACCAGCAACTTGCTCTGAAATACAGCCTTGTGGACGCAGAAGTACCACGCTACAAGTATGTGCCCGACCCAGTTCTCGAGAATGGTCATGTCACATTGAACTGGGATCGATCTATCATCACCGACAGGACTATTGTTGTCAATAAGCCTGACAGTGGTGATAGATCGATCAGAGCGTCTCACAATGATTGTTGATATCACTGTCCCACATGACGAGAACCTTGTGAAAGCCGAGAAAGATAAATAAATTAAATATCAAGACTTGGCACACGAGGTTGGCGACATGTGGGAGGTTGACTCAGCAGTTGTTATGCCGATAGTCGTTACGGCCAATGGCTTAATAGCCAAGAGCCTCGAGCAACATCTAATGAGACTCCCGTTGGGCAGCTGGGTCAAGGGCCTGATACAGAAAGCGGTACTTCTGGACACGGCACGTATTGTCAGGAAGTTCCTCTCCCTGAGGCCCAGACCACCAGTAGCTTGGACCCTGTTCCCGATGCCGGTGGGCTACTATTTTTTATATTTTTAAATGTTTTTCATATCTTAATAGAAATATTTAAAAATGTAATTTACTCGTATATGTGTATTTATTTTAATGAATAAAGGAAATATACCTAATATTTCAATACCGGCAATAGGCCCAATTGGTAACACTGACTTTTTTGCTAAATACTTTGCTTATTTACCATGCATACACCATGGATTTGACTAAGAAGAACTCTCACATCGTGGTTATATCAGGACACAGACGTTGTTATTTTCATTTAATAAAATAAATAAATTTAAAACAACAAATACTCGATTGCAAATAAAATTATTTAAAAGTAATGCACTAAAAAGACCGAAAAATGATTGAGAATAGAAAACAAGATTAAAATAAATTATTAACGAAGTAAACTCTACTTCGGTTTAACAGTCTATATTATGAGCTTAAGTTAAATACCCGATGTCCAAATAGTTTTAATATGTCGCTATGCGAACATTGTGAGCTGAGGTATGAATGTGTACCTACCTATCTATCTAATTACATCTATGCATATACAGTCCACACATTAGAAGCAGTTGAGTTTTTTAGTGCTAATATATGGAGCGTAAAGAAAGGACGTTGTTTCTGTTCAAAATAACCCCTCAAACCATAATCAACCTAATCTACCTAAACACCCGCATTAAGTTTAGTAGCAAGCAAGCGGAAACCATTAATTTTCTTTCGGTTTATAATTTGCAATTGGGTCAATTTGTATTTCTGCTACATACTTGGTGAGCTTGGGGCAGCATACTCCGCATTTAAAATTAATTTAAATGAAAAATAAAACTACAGAGTACAGATTGACATAGTTTTGGATTACGTAAACAATAAACTGTAGGTAAGCGGTGTGGGTAAATCCGGACATGAACGGTTTTAAAGTCAAGCTTGGTATTTGGGGTACAGCGCGACAGGAGCGATACAGAACATTGACAACAAGTTTTTACAGAGAAGCTCACGGTGCTATATTAGTTTACGATGATTGTGTCAGAACCAAAGTCCCTAGCAAAACTGAATGAGTGGGTCGAGGAACTGCAAGTATACTCCACCAAGAAGAACACAGTCTGCTTAGTTGTCGGCAATAAGATTGACAAGCATATCATTTGGGGACCCAGTACATAATATCAGCAAGCACATTGGGTCACCCGCGCGACGGCGCGGCGGCGCTACGAGTATTCCCAAGGAGGATTGATGTCAGGCAGGCAGCCGGTCATAAAACGATAAGCCAAAACCACTAACAACATGGTTTTATGAAATACATGTTGTGCCGACCACACCTAGTGTGGGATAAGGGCAGAAAGAAGAAGATGATTTTTAAATAATTTTATTTGCAGTCGGTTTTTAATTTCTTAAATTATTTATTTTATTTTAGACGTTTTAGTGTCCCGTGATAGCACAATTTCCGACACAGACATGGCCCATTATCAAAAACTTACACACACAAATACTTACTTAAACAAATGTATTATTCCTAATTAAATTTAAAAATATAACTTATATATATTTTTGTAATCCCCTTTTAATTTCCTTTATTTTGATACCCTACTCGATAAGTTTGTTTTTTTAAGTTTTATTAACGTATTACTATTTCGAGCCAAAAACCCGCCCTTTTTTTTCAAACACCTATCTAAGGACACTTGGATTTTTAAGACAATGTAACGATACCTTAACTGTCGAAATCCATCCAGCCGTTTGGAAGATACGAATTAATAAAGTTTACAAATAAATATACATACATACAAGATACGCGCGAAAAACATAACCCTTCCTTGGCACTTGGGTAAAAACCCGTAAATATTTTTATCATTGCTCGACTTGTTTTATAATTATTGATATCTGGGTGTACGCGGGATGTTGCTGATATAGCGGTGGGTCATAATCGACTATATAAGCGAGGAAATTCCTGCTGGGACTCATTTCTTGGCTGACTTTAGGAGCAGCAACATCGGTTCACTTAATAGAGCTGTATAGACTTCGTGCGTGAATTTTCAAGAATGTTCGCTATTGTTCTTGTCTTGATGGCGGGAACATCGATGACCCTAGGTGACCCAGTTAAGGAAACCTGCACCACAACAATAGGCCCGGTGAGTACATCAAAACTACTAGGTCTATTTGATGTTATTTATAGTGTATACTATTCGGTATATATGTATATACCTATGACTGCCTCGTTCGTCTAGTGGTGGCAAGCGCGACTGCTGATCGTGTGGTCCTGGATTCGATCCCCAGTTAGGGCAAAGTGTTATTGGATTTTTCCGTGTGGAATTCCTCAGTTGCAGCCTGGAGTTTGGATTTGTGCCCGCCAACCTCTGATTTAAACAATAGAATTCCGAATGAAACGGATCGATACCGAATGGTTGATAACTATTGCTCAGTCACTTACTCGCTATCACTCGTACCTTAACGTCTGCTCGTAATAGTTTCACTACGTATATGGCGTACGATGCTAAATGCAGTCTCAAAACCTTGACTTCTACAATGAATTCGTTCGGTTTTGAGTTGTAAATATTCAGTCTTTAACATCACTTGATCTGAATTTTTTTTAATAGTAATTTGTCTAAAGACAAAAAATCATTAAAGATATCGTTTGACCTCTTATCTTTATACCTATATACATATAGGTATATAATTCGCCTGTACCTACGTGTGTATGTCACTGAACTCCTCCTAAACGGCTGGACCGATTTGAATTATTTTTTTTGAATGCGTTTGGGTGGCGCCCTGGATGGTTTAGATTCACAATTGGACCCGGTAGGTGGTGTGGCTGTCGGTATGTCACCAAATTTTCCGGGCAGGACGACGTCTGCCAGGTCCGCTAGTCTAGTATATTTATATACCTACTAGACTAGCGGACCTAACGAACCGAAAATAACGTTAACTCATAAAATTATAATTTTATGAGTTAACGTTATTCTCTTACCTTTTGTAGTAATGTTTAATAGTAATAAGTGATGAAATAATAATAATAGGTACTGCCTTGTTGGTCTAGTGGCTACAAGCGCAACTGCTGAGCATGAGGTCCTGGGTTCGATCCCCAGGTCGGGCAGTGTTCTTAGGTTTTCCATTAGGAATTTCTCAGTAGCCGCTGGAGTCTGGATTTGAGCCCGGTTAATGGCAATAGGCTCGCCCCCAATTATATGGGACTTAAACATAACTGGCGAAACGAGGGTGTACTAAAAACACCTCTGCCTAACTTTTCGGGGAATACAAAGCGTGATGTTATTTTACAGCAATAAAATGAAATGATATATGTTTTCTTTGTCCACAGCACGGACAAACAATACTGAAATGCCGCAGAGTTGGACTAATTACAAAGAATGGAGGCCGTTATCAGGAGCGTGTAAACATTACACACACGATAATCACTGGTCCTGGCCAAGCTGTAAATGTCGCTCTTCCCGGCCAGTCCGAGTACCCAAGCAAAGATACTGATCCTGCAGGCAATACTAACAAACAGCGTGAAGAAGAATTAGAATCTGACATCAATAGACTGCAAGATGAGCTTAGCCGTAAAATTAAAGAACGACGTAATGTGAGAAAAACTATGAACAGCGCTGGTAACAATAACTATGGAGCTATAAATAAACCGAATAAAAATATCAGAACTCACAATTCACCAAACAATAACAATTATCAGCATACCCAATCAGGTCAAGGCTATCATCCATCCACTCACTCACAATCTCACAGACCTCAACAAAATCCTGACGGAACTCAGTTTGATTCTTATCCTCAAGGTCAACCCACTCATTCACAATCTCACAGATCTCAACAAAATCCTGACGGAACTCAGTTTAATTCTTATCCTCAAGGTCAAACCACTCACTCACAATCCCACAGACCTCAACAAAATCCTGACGGAACTCAGTTTGATTCTTATTCTCAAGGTAATAGTGACTCGAGAATCATAGATGGAGGGTTGACTTTGAATGATAAGGGGCTTTATTTCATTCCTAATAGTGACAATAGTGCAATTCCCAAAATAGCAGAGACGTAGCCAGGTCCAGGCAAGGCAGCTGACCCCCCCCCCCCCTCCTTAGCAGGGTCTGGTTAAGGGCTCAGTCGGAGTGCTCCCTAACCGATGAGTAAATGATTTTAAGCAACGTTGCATTTAAAATCATTCAGAAATTTATTTGTTTTGCTTATTTTACTCTCGCTTTTTTTCATTAATAAAGGTTTTTGTAGTATGAACATTATTAGTTTTCCCTTGCCTGACCCCCCCCCCCCCCCCCCATGAACTAAATCCTGGCTACCCCTTTACAACATAATATATACTATTCAAAACAAAATAAGAGCCACTGGGTTTTTAAGGTATACCATGAAAAATATAAAATTAACATATTGTTCAATTTAAGTAAACTTAAAACAATGTAATTGTTTACCGTTTAGGCTAGTAACTGTTGAAATTAGTAATTAATAAACATGTTTATTTAATTTTTGATAAAAAATGACAATTTAGGTTAAAAAAACACAAATAACAAAAAGTCACTAAAAACTAAAAAAATCTTCTCTTTATTTCTTTTTCTCTTCTTTAATAACGGGTATGCCCTCCTCTTTTGGCTATGCACTCCTTAGCCTGGAATGCATGCTCCCTATCAAATGCCTCACGTTTTTAGCTGGGATCTCTTCCCAGGCACTATTCAAAGCGTCAATCAGTTGCTGCTGGTTGTAGACCTGTTGCGCACTGTCTCTAACCCTTCGTTTTAATTGGTCCCACATGTGCTCGATCGTATTTAAGTCCGGACTGTTTGCTGGCAACGGCAACACTTGAATGTGAGAGCCTTCCAGTACAGACTGGGTCGCTTGAGCTGTGTTTGCACGGGAATTGTCTTGCATCAGGACGAACCCAGGACCCATTTGCTGTGCAAATGGAATCACATGAGACCTGATGACTTCCTCAATGTAACGCTGAGCAGTTACGGAACCTTCATTTAAAATAGCGAGTTCAGTTTTGCCGTATAAGTTTATTCCACCCCAAATCATTACATTGGGTCCACCGAAACGGTCAACTTCGTGAATGCAGGGTTCAGAAAATCGCTCGCCACGTCGCGTCGCCTCCAAACTCTAATGCGCCGATCGTCATTAAATAATTTGACTTAACACTCGTAGGTGAAAAGCACCAGGCCCCACTCGTTTATGCCCCAGTCTAAATATTGACGGGAGAAACTTAAACGATTTGCACGTTGAGCCCTGGACAAAGGAATTCGAACAACTCGACGTTGTGAAGTTTGCTGGTCTTCGTAAAATCGGTTACGGATCGTTTGGTCACTGACACGAGTACCCGTTGTCAACCGTAGGCAATTTTGTAACTTACGAGCCGTCACTGTGCGTTCTCGGCGGGCACTTAACCGGATGTACCGATCCTCGTGAACAGTTGTAATGCGAACTCTACCCGAACCAGGTCTTCTTGCAACACTACCAGTCTCTTAGAAGCGATTCCAAGCATTTTGGATAGCTTTCCGAGAAAAACCCAGATGCAAAGCCACAGACCGCTGCGAATTTCCTTCTTGGATCAATGTAACGGATCTGGTTGCAGTAATTGCGTCCATATGTCTTCGTACTTGTGGCATATTAACATAAGATGTTATTTAAACAAATTAACAACAAAATTAAACGATTATTTTAGAATATCATGAAGATAATCAAAACGAAACTTAAAGAAAAATCGAAACAAAATAATAAGAAAATTTCAAATTCTTTTTTTTTTTTTAAATGATGACCAGTTTTGGTCTCAAGTACAACATCAAAGATGTTAAATATCGAAGAGTTTGTAACATTAATATTTTGATACTTATTAATTATTTAACGTTCATTAAATTACACTGAAATGTGAAAATAATGAGTGGCTCTTTTTTTGTTTTGAGTAGTATACATATAACATAGACATTCCCAAAATTTTGTGATTATAACCTACGTACTAAGATTTTTTTTTAAGTTTGTGTAGGTTATGTTACTTAATTGATATGTAATATGATGACGACATTAATAAAAAAATTATGGCAGTACAATTCTGTTTCATTGAAAGAATTTATTCTATTTTATAGTACCTATTTATCGCCGATTTCAACAACGTCGGATAACTTTAATCGAGGAATAAAGACGTTTTGACAGTTTTTGTATAGAAATTCTGTTAAAACGTCTGACTTATTCCTTGGATAAGCGTTATCCGACGTTGGTACAATCGGGCCTTAGTAATTTATTATTTGTCTAAACTAATATTATAAAGAGGAAAGATTTGATTGTTTGTTTTCATTGAATAGGCTCTAAAACTAATGGACCGATTTAAAAAGTCACCGAGACACGAAACATTATTAAAAAAAAAGTCAACTGTGAGAAAAAGGTGACCACTCAGCATAATGCTGTGCTATGGCGTGGACCATAAACACAGCGCTGATTTTCAGTGATCACTTAAATGACGTGCGGATATTAAGCCAGTCACAAGAAATAACATTAACACAGAGATAACTTATGCAAGTAAAACAAAACAAATTATAATTTAAATAAAACAAATAAAATAAAACAAAATATAAAACACCATACACACACGCATTACCTACACATATTGTAGGTACATTCATTTCAAACACCTACCGGCAAAATCTAAAAAGCAAACAAACCTACTTTAGGCTTAGGCCGCACTACGGTTTTTTCCCGCAAGCGGTTAACCGCCAAACCGCAAGACCGCCCGTGACGCACACACTACGGTTAAAACCGCGAAACTGGCCACGATTTTCACAGTTTGAAGATGGATTTCAAGAGAGTTGTATGTGTTGTTGCTCTAATACTAAGAAGCAGAAAACGAAAACGGCATCAAACATTTCGCAAATATTGGGTCCATCGACTGACTAGCCGAAGATTTAAGAAAGGTTTATTTCATAAAAAGTATCAAGATTTAAGAAAACATCTCGAGAAATTTTTCAACTACAATAGACATCAATTATTTACTGTATGTAGGTAAACTTCCTCCCAAAGATTGTTTTTTTAATTTCTGTCACTATACTGACGCATAGTAGTGTCATATAACGCTAGTCTTTTCTGTACCTCCACTATGATTTTTGAGGATAACCTTTCATAATCTGGTTCATTTGAAACAGACTCCGATTCAGTCGACGACATAGTGACGACACGACAACAAGACAACGACTCTTCATGACGATGTGCCGGATAATGAAAGAACCGCCCGCGGTTGCTGCGTCAAATGTGTGCGCGCCAATATATGTTCTATGAACTACAAATTTTGGCGCGGTTTTTCCCCCTGCCATTCTGTAACAAGTCGCGGGAAAAAACCGTCAGTGCGGCCGCTTCCATTAGTTTCCTTTATTCACAAAATCAGGCGGTTAAAATCCGCGGCGGTTTAGCCGTAGTGCGGCCTAAGCTTTGTGCGCCCTGTTTTCGTCTCTTTTCCGCACCGACGCACAGTGGGAAATAATGGAAACAATTCCAGCCACGCGTCATTTTATGAGGTAGGGTCACAATTTTTTGTTAATCTCTTTAAAATATCATATATTTTAAGCTACAGGTGCGGAAATTATGAAAATCACTGTTTTTTAGTAATCCAGAAAAACATCATACGTCTAAGCTAATTTACAACCCTCAACCCACCTAACCGTGGGTACAGCGAGCTAGCTCGGTATTTTTCTTAAAATAATTAATTTGCTCGAGGTTTGGCAGGGGTGGTTTCTATGGGCTTAGTGGGTTAGGGGGTGGGTGGATAGGTGGGTTAGATCGCTTGAGGTGTGGAATCCAATTTTATAAAAAGAAATAGGCGAGTAAACTCGCAGTTCCCAGGGTTAGGTGGGTTAGCCTGCTTTTGGTTTGGTAGGGGTGACTTTTAGGGGTTAAGTGGGTTAGGGGGTTGGTGGTTGGCTGCTTTAGCCTACACGTAGTATAAAATTTAATTATTTGAAGAAAAATACCGAGCTAGCTCGCTGTACCCACGGTTAGGTGGGTTAAGGGTTGTAAATTAGCTTAGATGTATGATGTTTTCTGGATTACTAAAAAAACAGTGATAAATTTCATAATTTCCGCACCTGTAGCTTAAAATATATGACATTTTGAAGAGATTAACAAAAAATTGTGACCCTACCTCATAAAATGACGCGTGGCTGGAATTGTTTCCATTATTTCCCACTGTGCGACGTAGACTGTGTACAGGTGTTTGGTTGTGTGCGCGCGCATCATTTCGTCGGCGCGGCGCGTGAGCCACGGTGGTGTGGTCGCGTGCCTGGAGCATTGCATAATAGATAAGGATAACAAATCAGAATTGCTCGCGTGATTTCGCCGCGTAGGTGCTTAGTACCATTGGCCTAATAGATGAAGGATGGAATGGCAATCTTTATTCACAAAAATTACTATAACCATAAGAATTATTCCCCATACAGAAGAAAAACGAACTATCACTGCATAATAACAAAGTCCTGTAGGACCTGCTGCAGTCACAATATTTAAATCCATTTGTTCGATGGTCGGGGGCTTACTCGACCTCATAAAGGTGGAGTGCGGCGTGAGGCTTAACCTCACCAAAGCTCTTCAACCTGTATGTTAATGCGCTGATAGAGAGGCTCAGCAGCACGCATGTCGGTTGCCATATTGGAGGTGTGTGCCTAAACAATATCAGTTACGCTGACGACATGGTGCTGCTGAGCGCCTCAGTCTGTGGTGTGTCAAGGCTGATTGACATCTGTGAAAAGTATGCTGAAGAACATGGTTGGTTGTATAACACGAACAAAAGCGAGTGCATGGTCCTTTGGGCCAAAGGGAGGTGTCCAGATTACTTACCGCTTACCGTCCAGATTAATAAAGCTCAACGGATGCCCACTTAATAGAGTTGATACGTTTAAATATCTTGGACATTTACTAACCTCTGACCTGGAAGACGATGCAGACATTGAAAGGGAGCGTAGGGCGCTGTTTACGTGTGAATATGATAGCCCGCAAATTTGCTCGGTGTTCAAGGGGCGTCAAAATAGCCCTTTTTAGGGCATTTTGTACGTCCTTTTATAATGGCAGTCTGTGGATGGATTCAAGCAGGAACAGTACAGTGCTCTACGCGTCCAATACAACGACGCGTTCAGGATGTTCTTGAGGCTGCCTCGCTTCTGTAGCGCATCGGGGATGTTCGCCGACGCGCGTGTGGATTGTTTCCACACAATCATGCGCAAGCGGTGCACATCCCTGGTGCTTAGGGTGCGGGTAGGGTTGCCAACTTTTATTAGAAGAAATAGAGTATATCTGATTTCAAAGGAGGTAAATAAAGAGTACGGACTTCCAAAAAAGAGTATCATCTATCAACGTCCGAATGTGGCTTGGGGAATTGGGGATACCAACATATTAAAAGCAAATAGTCGACTTTTTTTAATACCTATTACATGACTGGCACTAGTATAGTAAACATTGTTTAAAAAAGAGTATTTTAGCATACTCTATTAGTGTTATAGATTATAGAGGACGCCTACATGATATAGAGTACAATACTCTATTTTAGAGTAGGTACGGTTGGCAACCCTAGGTGCGGGCCAGCCGCAACGGTATCCTAAGTACCGTCAGGACTGTCAGTACGTGAACCACTGCTGCATGTTTTATGTACTGACTAATGTTAAGATATTATTTTAATTTATGTATAACTATTTTAAAAATTTAATTATTTTGTTTTCTTAATTTACCTAATGTATAATTGCCCATGTGAATGTATTTTTTTTTATTTATTTTAATTGTATAATCCAAAGTTGATTGAAATAAATGAACAATAATAAAGCAACAAGATAAAAATATCATGTTATAGCAAAACGACTAGTAATTAACATCACGCCCGTATTCCCCGAAGGTTTGGGCAGAGGTGTTACTATACACTGTATAGTAACACCCTCATTTCGCCGTTATGTTTAAGTCCCATGTACTAGGGGCAAGCCACAAATCCAAACTCCGGGCTGCTACTGAGGTATTTCCACACGGAAAAACTCAATAACACTTTGCCTGACCTGGGGATCGAACCCAGGACCTTACGATCAGCAGTCGCGCTTGCCAGCACTAGACCAACGAGGCATATTATACATATTATATTAAAAATATTATTTATTTATTAAAATTAATAAAAGTTAGGGCATAATGGCTGTTAAGAGTATCTAACAGGTAGTAGATACTGAGAGAAGATAAATTATCTTTTATGGAAACAAACTGATAAAATAAAGTAATTTTATTTTCATCACACTTGCTCGTACGTGGATCTTATTACATCGCTTTTAGGATAATCCAAGATATTAAACACGCGTGTTTTTTGGCTTACATTACCGCACACATATTTTATGCTATCCCGATTAATTTAAGTTTGTACCTCACTACAAGTTATATGTATGTAGATAAAGCATTCTTAATTTAACCGGGTATCTAATACAGTTTTTTTAATACCAACATATAGTTTTTATGCTGCTTAAAATAGAACAGACATTTTCTTGAATAAATAAATTGACCTCCTTAATTACGATAAATAAACATTTGTCTTTATCAAATTATTCACAATAAGTTATGTTATAAATACGAAAATATACGCTTTACTTTATTTAGAATATCGGCTGTATGTCGATTTAGTTCGCGCCCTTGCTTCCACCTGCGCGCGCATTTCTGGCGCGGCGCGGGAAACAAAGAAGGCATGCGCGCCATTTTCCGTAAAATTTGATAGCCTTTTCGCTGTGTGGTTGATCATTATTATCAAAAATGACATCATCGCCGACATTTACCCAAGAAAATGAAAATAACGAAATTATTGATCCAATACCATAACACAAACTGTAAAAATGCCAACAAAAACTGTTAGGTATCATTTTGAGAATTGTATGTACTTTCACTAATTAACAATACAAGTCTGTTTTTTCCTCACAAGTGTTTTGAAAAACGGCATGATCATTACACTCTCGACTCCCTTATCATAAGCATAATACCGCCGCGAGCGTAGTGACCAAATGATTACTCATACTTTTCTTCGTGACTAGGGCGGGGGCGCTTATGTCCGTGAACTTTCCGTTTGTTGCCAATCCTTATATTCAACCCTTCATTTAACTCCGCATTGCCGAAATCTAATTGATAGTTATCCTTTTTATATTCCGTGAACACAGAATTGTCGGTTTTCGAGTCACGTACTTCTGTGTCAAACCAGCTAATTTGTGCGGCTACAGTATTGGGACTTCCTGGTATCCCTGAGAACAAAACAAATTATTTACAGTTGCCAAATTCGCTATAGTAAATATGAATTTTAATAAGATAGTAGTAAAAGAAACATTTTTCAAACAAGCTTTTATTTAAATACTAATAAGTAGAAAACAATCCTTAAATTAAATCAAACCCATCAATTTATTACATTATACAAATTATAATGATATAAAAGCTTGTCGCGATATTTACCTGTGTATACAAGGTTAGTCGGAAAGGGGGTACTAAGCCGCGGGCCACTTTAAGTATCACTGATGAGTATTTTATAGCAAGTGTTAAAATTTCAAAATTCGTTCATTTTTATTTGCATGCTAAAAGATATAAGATTTTTCAAATAAATATCATACCTGCTTTAGTTATGAGTTCAGAATATTAAGTTTCTAATCCGTGACCCCAAATATGACCTAAATAGTAAACACAGCTGATCATAGCTATGGACAGATAGATTTTAGCATATTTTTTACGAAATCTTTGAAAAGCTATTTCTCTTAAACTATCGAGTTTTGGGGAAAGTTGTAAAACAAAAGTTATCCATTATTATGGTTACTTTAACACCCTTTCCGAGTAACCTTGTATAAACACGAATACAGTATGTAACTTGTTCTTGACACAAGTAATTCTAAGAACAAATTAATGTAGGTAGGTATATATTTCATAAAATAAATTTACAAAGGTAAATCTCGCGACAATCTTTTATATCATATTAATTGTATAATGTAATAAATTGATGGGTTTGATTCAATTTAAGTTTATTTTCTTCTTTTTGGAGCATTCAAATAAAAGCTTGTCTTTCCCCATTAAAATACTACCTACCCATTTCATTGATTAAGCCTCCCAATTGCACACAGACAGATTATTAAGAAAATTCAAAAATATAATTAATACTTACATGAGACAGCCAGAAAAGTGAAGAAAAACAGAACGACTAACTTTGCAAAGAACATGTTTCTTCCAGACGGTTCGTACTTGTGTGATGTTCCCGTTTCGACATCCCATTTTAAATGCCTTATCAATCCCGCGGTATGACGTAACGTAGGTACGAGCGAGTTAGAAAAATGATAAGGTCACTCACATAATATGTATGATAATGCGTGTTTGTTGTTCTGGAATTTCGGAATTTTATTTTGGGCAGTTGGGGCAAACCCATGATAGTACATTATCAGTTTGACCTACGCCCCTTTAACATTCCAATAACAATAGAATTAAAAATAAACGTGTAATAATTTATACCAGCGATAGTGTGATGTTGGGTTACTAGGGACGTGAAATGAATGAATACACAGACTTAGTTGTACACCTGCCGGGGTTGCGGTGCATGCTCTTGCGAATTTTATTTTGGGCAGTTGGGGCAAACCCGTGATAGGTATATTATCAGTTTGACCTACGCCCCTTTAACATTCCAATAACAATAGTATTAAAAATAAACGTGTAATAATTTATACCAGCGATAGTGTGATGTTGGGTTGCTTGGGACGTGAAATGAATGAATACACAGACTTAGTTGTACACCTGCCGGGGTTGCGGTGCATGCTCTAGCGAATCCCGCAACCCCGGCCGAACGGTCAGGAGGAGGAACACCGTTGGTTTTTAGCCGGTAAGAGTCCGGCAGACCTCCTCGCCTTCCCCGGGCGAGGGGCATCAATGAGGATTTTCCAACGAAAAAAAAACGAAATAGACTTAGTTGTCTATAAAAAATTTGAATATAAAATTGTCGGTTAAGTCGGAAGTGAGTTCGATAATATCGAGCGCGTGTCAAGTTTCTAGACGACAATAGAAACACCACTGTCCTGCGTTAGTAGCCGGATGGCGCGGTGTGTACCGTGGTAGGCAGCAATCGGCTTCTCTTTAGCGTCGTAGTACTCGGTGTATCTTGCCCGGAGTGTAGCCGTAGTAGTAGTGGTAGAAGGTAGGAAGGTACCCCGTTCTGAGGTTTACACTGAATTTAATCTTAGTTATAAAACAATAAACAATAGGAAATTGTACTTAGCGATTTATGTATTTTAAAATATTATAACTGAAAATGACTATGCACAATTTGATGATCTTATGCCAATTAGCTCGGAGTAATTAGTTAGGTAAATACAACTGTTCGTGGCGCTGACGCAGAAGGTGTGTCGCTTAGAATATTGGCCATGCGTTCCGAGGTTTCTGATATACCATAGGTAATAGCGAATGGTCCAAATTCCAACCGAACATGTAAAGAAACAAAGAAAGAAATTTATTTGGCACGAAAGTAGTCAGACACACAGACAAAAAAATCATAGGAGACAAAACAAAATAAAAAAAATAAAGTAGCTGTGTGTCTAGCGGCTGCGCCAAATAGGTTCAGTTCAGCATAAATGTCAGACCACTAGTGCCTGACGCTGGTGTTCAACTGAACCCATTGTGACGTAATTGATGTAAACCAGTTCCAAATAGATAAATAGCGTGCTTAAATAAATAAACAAATAAAAAATAAATTCTGTTGACCCGTAATTACGGATGTCTCAGTGGTCATGCCAGTAAACTTAAACCAACATGTGTGTGTATATGAGCAGTGAATGTGTGTGTGAATATAGTTGTGCACTAGTTTATAATAATTGTGTAAACGGAAATAAATAATTCGATTATACCTATATTACTTTTGAAATAATAAATAAATAACATAATTAAAATGTTGATAAATATATGTTAAATGTTACAATTACAATTAAAAATGAACTATAAACGATTCATATTTTAATTTGTCCTGGGGGCCTACCATCAGCTCTTATAACAGTATTATTATAATCTTACTTTGACTTTTCGTACCATGACGTCCTTAAAGTAAGCTTATTATAATCTTGAAACAATATTGTTTTCTTAGCGGTTTTGGTGACGTCACCTCTAAAAGTTCATTCAATTCGTACCACGACGTGACTTTTGACATCTAGCAGTATTGTTTTTACGTCAAATTTAGCAATCTTAAAAAAGTTCCTTGGACTCGACGGAAGTATTATTGTTTTGCTAATTTATATTTTAAAAACCATTTTGGTGTCATATAAAGTAAGTATAAAATGTATTTATTTACGTAAACTTGCGAATGAATTGTGTATCAAGAGATTTTGGTACATGGGTAGTTAATTACTTTGACAAATAATAACATAATTATCATGCAATCAAAAACAAAGAATACTAAGAAATAAGCAACATTAGCTAATACAATTGTATGCATGTTTAAACTCATTGTGGCATAATTTTGGAGTGACTTATATCCAGCAGTGGACTATGATAGGCTGATGTAATAAAGGATTAATATTATCATCGTCAATGGTGATTATAAATTCTTTATTTTGTTTGAGATACTAAGATATATAAATAAAAAAATTGCATATTTTAAATTCACTTATCTATTGCAGGTTTTACAATAAATGTCGGATTCCCGGGGTTTTAGGTTGTATAGATTGTAACCAAGTAGCTACAGTACGCCCAGTACCACATGAGGAGCGCTACTTCTGTCGCAAGCATTACCATTCCTTGAATGTTCAATTGGTAAGTGTTCATTAAGTATCCAGTAGAAGTTAGGCAATTACAGTAGGTACTGAAAATAAGTAAAAGTAAAAACACAAATAAGTTTAAACAAAAATATAAAAACTTCTTTATTTACTTACAGAGACACTTCTTATAAGAGAGCATACATACAATTCTTAAATTATACTATAAATATGGCACTTTACAGTCTTTCAGATATTAATCTAAATACTTTCAGATTTGTGATGGGGACATGCAAATAATAAGTGTAGATGCAAGTCATGGTGGTGCAACTCATGATTCTTTTATATGGAATATTCATCCACTAAAAACTCACTTGGAAGATCTTAGCAACACAGAAGAGACTTGGTTTCTTGGTATGTATTACATACTTTTGATCTTTATTAACAAAATATTTTGTATTTAAATTTTGTAACTTTGGCCAATAATAATTAAAATTAACTTTATTATCAATAGGAGATTCCGGATGCCCTTTGAGAAAGAGCATGATGACACCAATACCCTGACTCACCAGAAGCACACTACACCGACTTACATGTCCATGCAAGGAACATTATAGAGCGCACTATTGGGCTTCTCAAAGCACGTTTTCTTGCTAACTTGTTCACAGAGTCTTGCACTACTCACCAGAAGTAGCTGGCTCTATTATAAATGCTTGTGTTATATTACACAACATTTGCAATAGGGCTAACATATCTGTGCAACAATTAAACAATGAAGATGTGATTCGAGAAGCCCAATTACAGCCACAAGACAATGCGAGTGAACAGCCACGCAGTGGTAACATCGCTCTGCAGCAGGGTTTGGCTGCTCGTGATTCTCTTGTTCAGCGGCTGTGGGAACGGTGACATTTAAGAACCTGAAACACAAAATATACACTATTTTATTTTTATATAAGATATAATGTTTTAACTTAGACCTTCTACCATTTTTTTATAATGTTGTTTAATTAAACTTAAATGTTAGTATACTATTTTTTTATGTCTTAATAGACCCAATAAAAGAAAAACAGCACGCTATGTACGACTCAATGAGAAATTCTTTCGCTCTGTGCAGTGTCTAAAACATATTGGATATTATAAATAAATTGTTAGACTTTTATTCAGTTCTGTGTCCAGTATTTCTTAGAAAGTGGAAGAAAACGAAACGTGTCAGTCATCACGGGTGTGTTCCAATAATAATCAGAATAGTAATTGCGTTTAGTTGCAAGTATTTTATTTGTTGTAAAAATGTAAAATAAAATTGCTCTAAATTAGATTTGATTATTCCCATAGTATTTTAGAATAAAAGTAGGTAGATAACGTAATATTTTTGTTTATTAGCTAAATAGCTGCTTGAGATAACGCACAACGTTGCAATAAATGTTTTTATGCTAAACTATTTATTGATATATTATTATAGTTATCTTACAATCTAATCTTATGGCGCGTACAGACGCGCGCCACGTAGCTTGGCAAGCAGCCCGGTACGCAGCCCGGCTTGCGTCGGCAGACCAAGCAGGCTGTTCACACGCACCGACGACGACTCACGCGCGACCCTTGCTGGTGCACGCAGTAATAGACCGCAGTGTAACTTTTATAAGGCCGATTATCATTTACTGTATTTGCGCGCGACCGAGCTCGTGTTAACAGGTAAACGAGCGCAAGCACATTCATCCTTTGAACTGTGTCGAAAATACCGACTCCTGTCCCGATCGTCGGTAAGTACGAGCATGAACAGAAAGCAGCCTATTTACACGCTTGTGCTCGTAGCGTTTGAACGCGGTATTACGTTCCAAAACCTACGTGATGTAGGTCCGCCACATCAAAGTAAGACAAGGATGTCCCGGCTGCATCTTCCACGCCGTACTGAAGAAGACGCCCAACACGACGCCGAGCATAGGATATAACGTCACAGAAATGATGTGCATGCCCGGCGTCAAGATCAAGGCCTGCTGGGAAGAAAGGGTCCTTCACAGTGCCATTATAGGTGCAGCAATTTTGGCACTCGTCCGCTCTGTGCCACCGGCCCCTCGCATGCGTGAAGTGTGGCAGGCCACACGGGGCGACAGACTGCCCGAGGAGCAAGGAGGAGCACGCTACCTGAGTTAATCGCGGAGGCCCTTACCCGGCAAATAGCGCCAGTTGCCAGGTGAAGAAGCGGGAGATGCGCAACAGATGAGCGGGCACAGACGCTATCCCCGGTTACACGCCGGCCACCAGTTGTGCACACCGAGAGTCTACACCCCACCCCACAAGGGAAAACGCAGTCCACCACATTGATGGCCACCTCAACCGGACGGACGAAGAGGAAGCGTGGTGGCGTGACGCAGAAGCGCAAAGAAGCCAACGCGAAAAATCAGGACGATACCCGAGAGAATGTAAGCAAACATTACAGCGGCGGTACACTGAAGCCCACCCGCCGACCAATAAAGGCGAAGCGCATACGCGGACCGCACAGATGCCCCGCCCGTTGTCTAATAGCGGCGAGGCACACAAGCACTCTGTCCTACATAATACATAACAAACACCACGCCACGTTAGCGCCGGGGAGCCGGGTTCGAAACAACTTCAACTTCGGCCCCTGGCGCGGTTACTGACTAGGCAGTCGGATGCACAGCCGGCGGGCACACCCCGGAGCCACCATGATAACCACTTTAACACAAACCGGGGTGCGTGTGGTTATCATCAAAAATTTTAATATCTAGGAAATAGTGTCACCATCGAGGTTGTGATCGGGATCTTGCAAGACGTGTTATACGCCTGTGAAGAGGAGGAGGCCCCGTACGCGCAGTCCTCAACGCATGGCCACCTAATCGGCCAAGTCTCACACCTTCAATGATGACCAAGCCGTAGAGGATCCTGGATTGGAATGCCCGCGGCCTCAGGAATAAGGTCGCCCTCCTCCGTCCGCTACTGCAGCAAGAGAATAGATGGTAAACAGACATCTCATTTAGCGTTTGTTATAGTAGGTACATTATGATACAAGTGTGCAATGATCAATGCACACGTGTTTCATACGATGTTTTTGAACACAAGGAAACAAACAGTCTAGGTATCTAATACAATAATAGTACATACATTATGATACTAACAAGCTAAGTTGGTTATTTTGATAAGTATTTGTGAAAAATGGCGCGTGGATTTCTTTTTTCACGCGCCGTGCCTGTGGCCCCATTAGCTATGCGCGCGCAGGTTTAAGACCTAAGGGCAAACAGCATAAGATTTTAAAAATAAATGTGTTTACAACACAAATTAATTAAGTAATGTAAATTTGTTGACAAAAATAAATAATTTAATGAAATGAAATGTTTATTATCATATTTTAATTACCACAGTTTATTTATTCACAAAAAGTTTACCTACTATTTTTTAGACATAAAAACGCTTTACAAAGATTTAAAAAAATAAATGTAAAATAAAGTGTACTAGTGCGGTAATGTAAAGTAAACAGAACGGGTATGTAATAAGCTGCATTATAAACCTAAAAGCGGTGCAATAAGAGCCACTTTACGAGCAAGTGTGTTCTTCTTCTTAGCGTGTCGATGGCACTCTGCTAATGAGTCGACCCAGAACTTAGCTACGAGTAGTTATCAGTAGCGTCCATTAGTTCCTGGAACGTGCAGGTATCAGGTTTAGTTTAGTTTACCTGGGCTGTATCCGCACTTAGCCTCTTGATTGGGCCATTGTGCGTGTTCCGTCTTACCTTCCTACTCCAACCAACCTAGGTCGTCCCAGAAGGTTAGCAGCCTTCTCAGGCTGCTACAGGCCTCCGGGAGCGATGCTGGTGATTGAAGAATCCGTGCCCGTTGTTCGGCCACGCTCCTGCATTCCATAAGCACGTGCAGCGGCGTTTCTTCTGTCTCCATGCATCCTCTGCACAGGGGACTATCTGTTACACCTATGGTGAATAGGTGCTTGTTTAGAGGACAGTGTCCTGTTAAGATTCCAATAATCTTCCGGATGTCGCCCCCCTTTTAAATCTGATGAGGTTGCGGGACAATCTTTTTGATGCTACCGGAATCGCATTTTTAGTTTGCCTGCAGCCCTCGCTGTTTGTCCATTCTAATAAATGGGTTTCTTCTGTTTTTGTGCGCAGCCATGTTTTTATTTGGGCCTGGGGTATGGCAGTAGCGGCTCCGGTCCGTACACTATTGTTTTTGACCCCATTTTGGCCAGGTCGTCCGCTGCGTCGTTTCCGAGCGAGTTGCTGTGTCCTTTAATCCATTGCAGAGTCACTTTATTTGTACTTGCGATGGACTGGAGACTGTTGTGACATTCCAGTATAAGGACAGAAGTTATGGTATTGTTTTGTAGGGCCTGAAGTACGGATGCACTGTCTGAGATGATTTTAATTTTTTGGTCTCTGACGTCTCTGGCTGCAACCGCCTGTGCCGCTCTGGTGATGCCAATACATTCCGCTTGGAATATTGTGTTTACTCTGTCTAGGGTGGTTGATATTTTGATATTTAAGTCATTCGAGAAGACGCCTGCCCCGGTACCGTGTAAGGTTTTGGAGCCGTCTGTGTATATCCTAACTTCGCGACTGCCAGAGCTGTCTTTTATTTCTGCGTTGAGTTGGATATTGTATCTTCGATCGAAGACCAGGTATCAGGTATCAGGTATCAGGGCACGCAGGGCATGATGTCAGGTGTCCCATCTTTTGTGGAACAGTTTACAGTCCAGGCTGGAATCGTCTATGAATCTCCACCTGAGCAGGTTTTCCTTGCTTTGTAATGTATGTATTATTGAAATGCACTTTGATAAAATTATACGCGGCGCTACTTGAAAGGACTGTCGACTAAGCGTCTCTATTACCTTATGCTTAGGTGTAAGTTTAGTATTATAATTTACTTCCTTTATAACCCTCGGGTATAGACAGCAATAAAGATTTTATTATTATATCACCGTTTTAATTAAACAATTGCCTTGGGACATTGGAGCTTCGACCAACCTGAGTCCGGAGTCTGTTTAAAGACTTCCAAGTTAGCCAAGGCGACTCATGTCCAGGTGGGAGATTTTGAGCAGGTGGAACAAATGGGATGGATAGGGAAGTACTATCACGCCACAGCTTTAATCTTTGTCGAGACTGTTCACCAGTGAGCGGGAGGACACACTTTAAATAAAATAAATAATAAAAAAAATCAAATACCCGACTCCAAGTAAAATTATTTTAAAGTAATGTACTAAAAAGACCGTAAGAAGATTGAGAATAGAAAACAAAATTAAAATAAACTATAAACGAAGTAAACTCTACTTCGGTTTAACAGTCTATATTATGAGCTGAAAGCTGAAGTTAAATACTCGCATTAAGTTTAGTAGCACGGAACCCATTAATTTTCTTTCGGTTAAATAACTGTCGCGGCTTTTCAGCCTTTGCGGCACAAGAATGTTGTCGTGCAAAGGGTGTCGAGTATCGTTACCCATTTTGGCTCTTTCACTAAAGCATGCTACCACTCTATGAACTTCTGTAGACGCTATAGGTACCTGCCAGTGGGCACAACATTTGTACCGGGGTTGGTTTAAGGCAACCAGGTTTCATTCAAAGCTGTATCCACTAACTGTGCATGGGCTGAGTGACTGCAGACGGGGCACGCGAATTCGCCTGCAGAAAAAGATAGCGCCAGCCCAGAAATCCGCAAACGTCAGGCAACGCACCCCACTTCGAGGTTGACTTAAGTTATCAGTCACTATCAACAGTATTTAGCAGATAGTGATAGACAAGGCATAAATAAGTATTTGTAAATGTTTAAGGGTTGCTAAGTCGAAGTAAATAATATTCAACAATTCATTGATTCAATAAAGGGATAAGTAGTACATTTTTATCAATAGACAATGGTGTCGATTATTTAGCAATCAGTACAGCTCTTTTACCGACATAGCTCAGCGGATTAGCAAACTGAAGTGGCAGTGGGCTGGTCATATTTGCCGCAGAACCGATAACCGTTGGGGTAGACGAGTTCTAGAGTGGAGACCGCAAATCGGCAAACGTAGTGTAGGACGTCCTGCGACTAGGTGGAGCGACGATATACGTGGGGTAGCTGGCAGCGACTGGAGAAGGAGAGCCGAAGATCGGGTTCAGTGGTGAGCTTTGGGAGAGGCCTATGTCCAGCAGTGGACAGATGTAGGTTGATGATGATGATGATGATGATGCCAGTTCTTTTTACTTATTTTGTTTAAATTTGTTGTTTTGATTGTAAGTTTCCGCTAATCAATATTCCAAGAGAAAAATAGATACAATTTGTGCAGAATGAAGCGACTTTGTTTTATACTATGTAACAGTACATTATGATCTAATGGTGCTATGTAGGTCATTACGGTCGGGCAGGATTGTGCGCGCGAGCCGCAGATGAGTACTATAAGTGAGCCGAGACTGTAATGATCAATACACACGCGTATCATACGACGTTTTTCAACACACTTGCGAGGAAAAAAACAGACTTGTATTGTTATTAACTTTTAATTATTGAAACAATTAGTGAAAGTACAATTCTCAAAATGATACCGAACATTTTTTGTTGGCATTTTTACAGTTTGTGTTGTGGTATTGGTATATCAATATCATATTCGGTCTTAACTGTGCTTTTTAACAAGGAATAGATATACCAAAGCGAGCTGGGCTTGTTTTTATTTGCCAGTTCATTGAAGTAAGCCAAAAGTACGTAAGTAAGTAAAGAAAATGGCGTGCAAGTTTCTTGAGTTTCTTTTTCTTTTCGCGCCGTGCCAGCGATATACAACATCAACATACAGCCAATATTAAAAATATAATACAGCGAATATTTTCATATTTATAACATAACTTATGGTGAATTATGAATAATTTGATAAAATTAAATGTTTATTATCATATTTTAATTAACACAGTTTATTTATAAATTTTTTTAACAAAATTGTTTACTTTTTTTTAGGCATAAAAACGCTTTGCTAAGATTGGAAAAAATGTAAAGTAAAATTCGTAAACATAAATATCATTAATCTCTGGTACATTTTACCGGACTAGTCCGCAATAAGCTGCATTACGGACCTAAAAGTGGTCCAATAAGAACCACTTTATGAGCAAGTGTGTTGAAAAGAATATTACACATTATTTTCACTTGTTCTAAAATAATACAAAAACTGATCTTTTATGTTACTTTTTTAGTGTTTCAGTTGTTCTACACACTTGTAATAGAGTCACACCTCTGTGCGACGAGTATTTGAATATGTAGGTAGAGGTCGAAATATCTGAGCCAAATACTACTATTTCTCTATCCTTTGGGGAGGTTATTATTAAGTGGGTATTCAACCCCTCATGTGGGGGTACTTTAGTCGATAAAATTTATATAGCGCCCTTAAAGTTTATTTATTTATTAATCACCAACTCGCACTAACAGTGGTAAGACACCAAACATACAAGTTATAGGCTAATAAAGACGTGAAATTAAATAAGACAAAACTAAATATAGACGCAATAATACAAAATTAAATGGAATTATACAAAATTAAACAGGATTATACAAATAAAATAGAATTATATAAAATTAAACAGGATTATACAAATAAAATAGAATTATATAAAATTAAACAGGATTATACAAATAAAATAGAATTATATAAAATTAAACAGGATTATACAAATAAAATAGAATTATATAAAATTAAACAGGATTATACAAATAAAATAGAATTATATAAAATTAAACAGGATTATACAAATAAAATAGAATTATATAAAATTAAACAGGATTATACAAATAAAATAGAATTATATAAAATTAAATTAAATAGAATTAGGATGGAATTATTAATAGTATTCAATTAAATTAGTATACAAATATCAATATCAACAAATATCAATATATAGCAGCTATGGTTAACCTAATGCGATTGTACTAGGTTCGGCTAGGGACTCCAGGTATCATGCAGCAGTAGTCAGGAATCTCAGCTCAGTACTAGCGAAAACATCTAAGGACTCGTCATATAGTAAAATGTTGTTTATATGCGTGAGGGCTACATACAACGAACTTGTTTAAGGGTCGCGGACCTGATTTGAGGAATTGATAAAAGGGGACGTTGCCGTGGGCGAAGTGTGTGCCGAAAGTATTGTTTCTACATACCCGGACACATTGCATATCAACCTCAGAAACCTTCATCGATATCATTATCGATAAATGATAAACATCCCTACAAAGTACAAATTGATAGCACGTCACCTACCGTTCGAAACATTGAAACGTCTTCTAACTATCAAAGTTACGTACTTTTACTATGAAACACTAGATGGCTGTACAAAGGTGCATGGGTCCAAAGGTTATCTATGCAAATGTCTCCAATAGCCCCTCTATACTTACATTTTTAATCTCTGAGGTTATTGAACTAATGTTGTCAAATGGTGTTTTACCTACCGATTTATTGTGTTCGAAAATTTAATTTTTGAAACGTTGCGATTTGGTATGTACTTATTAGTTTTTTTCATAATTTTATTAGCCTGATATCAAAGAGTATTATTGTATCATTTAATGTGATACCGTCCTCGCCATATGTAAATCAATATATCATTTATTTTACTTCAGTTATCAATCAAATAATTTTACAGAATTATCCTAATATATATATACAATATAAACCTTAATTACTATAATACAAATATAAGGTAAAACAATTAAAGGGCTTCAAAAAATTCGTCCGCATCGCTGTCAACAGGAAAAGTGCCCAAAAGGCTGGCAGCATTGTCACGCTGTATGGCAATGCTGATTCTTTGGCCAAAATATAGGCCAGCCCTATGGTCACGTGAAGAGTCGACCAACCGCTTGGCGATGTCGCGAAAAACTAAGTGGGCACTCGGACTAATCAGTATATTAAATTTATAAAAATTATAAGATATAAAAAATAGAAGTTTAGTCGGAAAGGGCTTACTAAGCCGAAAGGGTGTTAAAGTACCCATAATAATGGACAATTTTTGTTGTACAATTTTCCCCAAAAGTTATTAGTTTAAGAGAAATAGCTGTTCAAAGATTTCTAAGAAGATAAATGAGAGTCAGTCAGTACCTATAGTGGACCCCCCTCTACTTTATCGACGCCCACTTAATGATAATCTGCTTGATCGTTAAGTATTAGCTAATATTTATAGGTAATTAGAGTCGACCCAATATACAGCAACCATTACTAGAATAAACGTACTCTATATTTTTGATAGAATTTGGTATGTATGTATAAAAATGTCCTTGGTTTTCAATTGAAATAACATTGTAAAGATCATTAAAAATAAGCGTCTTATAAATTATAATCATTACACTCTCTGAATTTCAAAGAGTGATAGAAAACAACAAACTTAGGTAATTTAGATTTTTTATTATCACAATATTACATTATATTATATCTTCTAACTTATGATGATCATTCTTCTTGTGACCAGTACTCGTCTTCGTCATCTAACAAGATGATAACTTTACCAGTAACTTTTCCTTTCGCTATTATATTATAATTCTTGCCTTCATATATGGTTTTTTTCGAGCCGTCATTGTTGGTCGTCTCTTTTATGTTGTTCCCGAACGGCTTCGCTACTGCTACTCCACTCGCAGGATCCTGCTTGAACACTGGAATTAGAATAAAAGTTTTTAAGGACATCTGATTCACTTTCGTAGGATTTCCTTTATCTGCAGCTAATCCTGGATGTCGATTCAGGTTATGCTTACTATAAAGATGCATTGTCATCGGAACTGAACCAACATGTAAAAATTCAACTCCGTAAGATACGAGGAAGTGGTTCTAATTCAGCTTGCGAGATTTATCCCCCACTAACATACTAACAGGTCAAGTTAAATAAAAGCTTGTAAAAAAAGAACAAGTGCACAACAAAGTACTTCACAGTTGGTAAGAGAACATAAAAGCTGAAAGTAATACTTACATGAAACGCCGATAGACGCAACGAAAAATAAAACGACGAGTTTATAAGAGAACATGATTGCTCCAGATGCTGTGTACTTCTGCGTTGTTCCCCGCTCGACTCCCCTTTTTATCCGTCACAGACCGCAGCACTTGACTCATTGTAGATTAAGCAAAACATTTGCTGGAAGGGTTGACGGCCTCAGTCAGTGATATCAGCTACTGGGTTTTTTTATCCTTGTTTCTTAAATTCTCGGTGTTCCCGATAGAGCAATGGGGCAAACCCGTGATAGCTATATTATCAGTTTGACCTACGCCCCGCCTTATATTCCAATAATAAAAGAAATATAAACAAACGGCGGGATAAGATTACCTATCTTCGTTTCGCCGATAACATTATCCTTTTTCTTTCTCAGCCAATGGACTAGAACAGATGCTTCAAGAACTGAGCAATGCGAGCCTTGAGGTTGGACTGAAAATGAAGATGTCAAAGACTAAAGTCATGACCAACAGTTCACCACGAAACGGGCAAGTAGATGGGGAGAAAATGCAATATGTACCTGGGCCATGTAGTCTCCTTCCAGGACAGACAAGATAAAGAAATTACAAGACGTACTTACTGAAAACGCCTGGAAGAGCTACTGGTCCATGAAAGAACCATTCAAGGGCAATTTGCCCATGTCACTAAAACGCAAGCTCATGGACATGGTATGCCGAATGAGCTGTGGGCGCGTATAGCACAAGACTGGTGTCCTGCTGAGACAGCGAGACAGGTCGCGGCAGACTATAGAGGAGATGATGGGGCGAGTTGGATGCCTTTCTTGGTAGTTGGCATGAAGCTGCACAGAATCACAACAGATGGAAGGAATGGAGGGAGGCATTTGCCCAGCAGTGGGACAGTACAGGCTAATTATAATAATAATTTTCCAACTAAACTGACCGCGTACCGTGGTCGGATGTTCTCTCTGTGTCAGGTACTTGAGCCTGCTGACCAATTCTTGGCGCAACGATTGTTGGATCAGGTGCGAGATCATTCAACGTGACCACAGGTTGACTGACACCGCACTTGATAGGCTACGCTCTGAAGTACAGAGTAACCGTATCATTCCTCTCCAGTAGCAGACTGAGGCCCAACCGCAAATTCAACATATGGTTCCGCCGCGGCCCATCCACGCTGACGAGGAGAGCGATGATAGGGTTACGAATGTAAGTACCCAGTGCAATGAACAACTGAGTCGCGCTTTGGAGCTTGCGATTCGGGAGTATCGGTTCACTCCACCAAACCATAGGCCACGCATACCCCGTTTGCCCATGAACAGGAAAAATAGGGCGCTAATGTGTGCTCTAGATTCGCTGTTATCAAGTTATTTTGATAACAGCGAAGGCCTTGAAGATACTCATTCAATTCTGTACTGCGCGGCTGTTGCGGCATGTCGTGTAGCTCACGCCAAATTTATAATAGGTAACGACAAAGCTACACGACCAAAACCCGCCGTACCAGCCTGGCAGTGCAGGATTGAACGTCGCATTAACGAGCCTAGAGCACTAATTGGCAAACTAATCTGCTTCAGGGAGGGCAATACTCGCCCTAGAATTTGCGCTTTGTGAGGCGGGCGTTCTCTGGGACTGATATCAATCCTCGAGATTACATGTCCCGTGTCACAGAGCGCATCTACTATTTAAATTTAAAAATATAACTTATATATATTTTTGTAATCCCCTTTTAATTTCCTTTATTTTGATACCCTACTCGATAAGTTTGTTTTTTTAAGTTTTATTAACGTATTACTATTTCGAGCCAAAAACCCGTCCTTTTTTTTCAAACACCTATCTAAGGACACTTGGATTTTTAAGATTTGGATTTGGATTTTTATACCTTAACTGTCGAAATCCATCCAGCCGTTTGGAAGATACGAATTAATAAAGTTTACAAATAAATATACATACATACAAGATAATCGCGAAAAACATAACCCTTCCTTGGCACTTGGGTAAAAACCCGTAAATATTTTTATCATTGCTGGACTTGTTTTATAATTATTGATATCTGGGTGTACGCGGGATGTTGCTGATATAGCGGTGGGTCATAATCGAATATATAAGCGAGAAAATTCCTGCTGGGACTCATTTCTTGGCTGACTTTAGGAGCAGCAACATCGGTTCACTTAATAGAGCTGTATAGACTTCGTGCGTGCATTTTCAAGAATGTTCGCTATTGTTCTTGTCTTGATGGCGGGAACATCGATGACCCTAGGTGACCCAGTTAAGGAAACCTGCACCACAACAATAGGCCCGGTAAGTACATCAAAACTACTAGGTCTATGTGATGTTATTTATAGTGTATTCGGTATATATGTATATACCTATGACTGCCTCGTTCGTCTAGTGGTGGCAAGCGCGACTGCTGATCGTGTGGTCCTGGATTCGATCCCCAGGTAGGGCAAAGTGTTATTGGATTTTTCCGTGTGGAATTCCTCAGTTGCAGCCTGGAGTTTGGATTTGTGCCCGCCAACCTCTGATTTAAACAATAGAATTCCGAATGAAATGGAGTTGTAAATATTCAGTCTTTAACATCACTTGATCCTCAATTTTTTCTCGTTTGACCTCTTATCTTTATATATATAATTCGACTGTACGTGTGTATGTCACTGAACTCCTCCTAAACGGCGGGACCGATTTGAATGAATTTTTTTATGCGTTTGGGTAGCGCCCTGGATGGTTTAGATTCACAATTGGACCCGTTAGGTGGCGCTTCTGTCGGTATGTCACCAAATTTTCCGGGCAGGACGACGTCTGTTGGGTCCGCTAGTCTAGTATATAATTTTATGAGTTAATGTTATTTTTTTACGCTTTTGTGGTAATGTTTAATAGTAATAAGCGATGAAATGATAATAATAGGTACTGCCTTGTTGGTCTAGTGGTTGCAAGCGCAACTGCTGAGCATGAGGTCCCGGGTTCGATCCCCAAGTCGGGCAGTGTTCTTGGATTTTCCATTAGGAATTTCTCAGTAGCCGCCTGGAGTCTAGATTTGAGCCCGGTCAGGGGCAATAGGCTCGCACCCTAAAAAAAAAAGTGAAATGAAAATTTATTTGCTTGAAGTATGGTGCATTACAATCAGTTGGCATACATAGGTAATTTAGTTTAGTTTCACATATTTTGTCGGGAAAGAGAACAATATGCCCAACATGCAAAATCTTACAATTAAAATTTAAATACATCGTCATTTACTAATTATTTAAGAATTAAAATTGAAATGTCCACAGAATCAGATATTATAATGACAATTAAATAAAATACTTGACACAAAGAAATCTTTCATATTATAAAAACACTTGCCTACAAGCCACCTATACAGTCTTATCTTAAATTACCGCATAGGTAATTCTCTTAAAACTTTGGGGAGTTTGTTATAAATTTTTATAGTCATAATATAACAGTTTTTATGGCAGAGAGAAGTATTGCGGCTAGGAATTATTAATCTTGATGACCTATTACATGGGACTTAAACATAACTGGCGAAACGAGGGTGTACTAAAAACACCTCTGCCGAACCTCTCTGGGAATACAAAGCGTGATGTTATTTTACAACAATAAAATTAAATGATATATATTTATTTTTGTCCACAGCTCGGACAAACAATACTGACATGCCGCAGAGTTGGACTAATTACAAAGAATGGAGGCCGTTATCAGGAGCATGTAAACACTACTCACACGATAGTCACTGGTCCTGGCCAAGCTGTAAATGTCGCTCTTCCCGGCCAGTCCGAGTACCCAAGCAAAGATACTGATCCTGCAGGCAATACTAACAAACAGCGTGAAGAAGAATTAGTATCTGACATCAATAGACTGGAAGATGAGCTTAACCGTAAAATTAAAGAACTACGTAATGTGAGAAAAACTATGAACAGCGCTGGTAACAATAACTATGGAGCTATAAATAAACCGAATACAAAAATCAGAACTCACAATTCAAACAATAACAATTATCAGCATACCCAATCAGGTCAAGATTATCATCCATCCACTCACTCACAATCTCACAGACCTCAACAAAATCCTGACGGAACTCAGTTTGATTCTTATCCTCAAGGTCAACCTACTCACTCACAATCCCACAGGCCTCAACAAAATCCTGACGGAACTCAGTTTGATTCTTATCCTCAAGGTCATCCTACTCACTCACAATCCCACAGGCCTCAACAAAATCCTGA
Organism: Amphipyra berbera; assembly: GCA_910594945.2. Lineage (NCBI taxonomy): Eukaryota > Metazoa > Arthropoda > Insecta > Lepidoptera > Noctuidae > Amphipyra > Amphipyra berbera. Next base: position 14,694,799 of record OU343145.1, read on the forward strand.
CGGAACTCAGTTTGATTCTTATCCTCAAGGTCAACCTACTCACTCACAATCCCACAGGCCTCAACAAAATCCTGACGGAACTCAGTTTGATTCTTATCCTCAAGGTCATCCTACTCACTCACAATCCCACAGGCCTCAACAAAATCCAGACGGAACTCAGTTTGATTCTTATCCTCAAGGTCAACCCACTCACTCACAATCCCACAGGCCTCAACAAAATCCTGACGGAACTCAGTTTGATTCTTATCCTCAAGGTCATCCTACTCTCTCACAATCCCACAGGCCTCAACAAAATCCTGACGGAACTCAGTTTGATTCTTATCCTCAAGGTCATCCTACTCACTCACAATCCCACAGGCCTCAACAAAATCCTGACGGAACTCAGTTTGATTTATATCCTCATGGTCAACCCACTCACTCACAATCCCACAGACCTCAACAAAATCCTGACGGAACTCAGTTTGATTCTTATCCTCATGGTCAACCTACTCACTCACAATCCCACAGGCCTCAACAAAATCCTGACGGAACTCAGTTTGATTTATATCCTCATGGTCAACCCACTCACTCACCATCCCACAGACCTCAACAAAATCCTGACGGAACTCAGTTTAATTCTTCTCCTCAAGGTCAAACCACTCACTTACAATCCCACAGACCTCAACAAAATCCTGACGGAACTCAGTTTGATTCTTATTCTCAAGGTAATAGTGACTCGAGAACCATAGATGGAGGGTTGACTTTGAATGATAAGGGGCTTTATTTCATTCCTAATAGTGACAATAGTGCAATTCCCAAAATAACAGAGACGTAGCCAGGTCCAGGCAAGGTGAGGCAGCTGACCCCCCCCCCCCTTAGCAGGGTCTGGTTAAGGGCTCAGTCGGAGTGCTCCCTAACCGATGAGTAAATGATTTTAAGCAACGTTGCATTTAAAATCATTCAGAAATGTATTTGCTTTGCTTATTTTACACTCGCTTTTTTTCATTAATAAACGTTTTTGTAGTATGAACATTATTAGTTTTCCCCTGAACTAAATCCTGGCTACCCCTTTACAACATAATACACATATAACATAGACATTCCCAAAATTTTGTGATTATAAACTACGTACTAAGATTTTTTTTTAATTTGTGTAGGTTTTGTTAGTGTATTGATTTGTAATATTATGACGACATTAATAAAAAAATTAAGGCAGTACAATTCTGTTTAATTGAAAGAATTTATCCTATTTATAGTATTTAGTGTAAGAAAAGGTATGTTATAGATATACTCGTAGATGGGTTTTCCATCAAAAGCAATATTTATTTTAAGGAGGTAGGTGTCTGTCTATGATGTTTGGTTACAGGATCTTCATATTATGTACCATATAAAACTGCCAACTTGGTTGCTACTGTCTTACAAAATGCGAGAATACGCGTTTTGTGAAAAGAACATCCAAATAATAGTACAATATGATATAAGTGTGATATGTTGGTCATTACGGTCGAGGCGGTATTGTGCGCGTGAGCCACAGGCGCGTGCGATATGAAATGCGATATGAAAGTATATACGGTGCATATACAAAATACAATTTTAAAAAATGTCTTTCTGTCTGTCTGTTTGTTCCGGCTAATCTCCAAAACGGCTAGACCGATTTTGACGCAACTTTCACTGACAGATAGCTGATTTTATAAGGAGTAACTTAGACTATTTTTATTTTAGAAAAAGAAAAACAATGAGGGTTCCAGGCAAAAAAAACCCATCCGGCTTCTACGCAGACTAAAACGCAGGCCCAGCTAGTAGCTTATATGTGCCTCTATTGTACGATCGAGCGCACGTCAATGGTGACAAATAAGTGAATCTATTGTACGATCGAGCGCACGTTAGTAGTGACAAATAAGTGACTCTATTGTACGCTCGAGCGCACGTCAGTAGAGAAAAATCCAGTATTCGCTGGTCTGTCATTCTATTGAAATCCTTACCACGCTAGGTCAGCTCAAGATCAAAGTATCACTACCAACGTGCTGTCACTCATACTTTAAGTGGCTCTATTAATAAATTGTAAAAAAAAACATTTTTAGAACCAAGCTTTTATTTAAATGCTCTAAAAAGAAGAAAATAAACTTTAAACTAAATCAAAACCATCAATTTAATACGTCCTCTAATAATGACCTAAGTTTAATTAAAGGCGCAAGAAAAAAAAATGATGCCAAAAAGTAGCATTGGCTTTTACATCACAAAAAAATAATAATTTGTACGGAAACCTCGATGCGCCAGGCCGACTCGCAATTGGCCGGATTTTTTAAATTTCCAGCCTCTAGATACATAGGTCACCAGTGTCACCATATACATATTTTGATTTAGCTCGTTCCTACTTTGATATGGTTGTAAACAGTAGATAAAAGGTCATTGAAGTTTGTATGATTCACGGTCAATGGGGCAACCCCGATAGTACGATGTATTTATATCTATTTATTATGTCAGAGATAGGGTTACCATACGTCAGGATTTGTCCTGATATGTCACGATTTGTACTGATATGTCACGATTTGTACTGATATGTCACGATTTGTACTGATATGTCAGGATTTGTACTGATATGTCAGGATTTGTACTGATATGTCAGGATTTGTACTGATATGTCAGGATTTGTCATGATATGTCAGGATTTGTCATGATATGTCAGGATTTGTCCTGATATGTCACGATTTGTACTGATATGTCAGGATTTGTACTGATATGTCAGGATTTGTACTGATATGACAGGATTTGTACTGATATGTCAGGATTTGTACTGATATGTCAGGATTTGTACTGATATGTCAGGATTTGTACTGATATGTCAGGATTTGTACTGATATGTCAGGATTTGTCATGATATGTCAGGATTTGTCATGATATGTCAGGATTTGTCATGATATGTCAGGATTTGTACTGATATGTCAGGATTTGTACTGATATGTCAGGATTTGTACTGATATGTCAGGATTTTTAGGTACTGGTCAGGATTCCGGCTGGACTTTGAAAATGTCAAGATATTTGTTTATTTTTGAAATACTGACATTTTCGAAGTCGGGAGTCCCTTGCATGGCGGATGGCACACAAAACAAATAATAAACTTGCATTGCGCGCACTCGCGGCAATAATGTCAAGATATTTTTATAGACTACTTCGTTGATCTAGTGGTCGCAAGCGCGCCTGCTGAGCATGGGGTCTTGGGTTCGATCCCCGGGGCGGGCAGTGTTATTGGGTTTTTCCTTTAGGAATTTCTCAGTAGCAGTCCAGAATCTGGATTTGTGTCCGGTTAATGGCAATAGATTCGCCCCCTATTACATGGGACTTAAACATAACTGGCGAAACGAGGGTGTACTAAAACACCCCTGCCGCACAAATTTGGTAAATACAAGGCGTGATGTTATGTTTATTTTTTATACCTATAGAGATCAAGTTTTGAGTCAGGACTTTTTAGTTGTACATCTCGTAACCCTATCAGAGAGCTCTTTTCGATCCATTTGTAAGAACCATTGTATACGAACCATTGCCAAAGTCAATTTTTGATAGTTTTGACTAATGAAGGGCGTCGCCAAGAGGGGCAGGGAGGGGCAGCAACACCAGCCCCACCCATAAAAATTTAAATAAATTAACCAAATGCAAAGCAACCGAAGTCCACTCACTTGACTTCCTTGACCGATCATTCCCGCACGTCGAAACTCGAATGAATTCACTAATTCCATGAAAGCACGTATATGACTCCTTCATTCGCATTATCTAAATTACACCCGCCGCAAATGCAATCGATGTCAGTCGAAAATTCTTGCGAAACTATCGTCCAATTTTATGATTTACCAACATGATTTACGAACATAAAAAATGAAATCGAACTTTTGCAGCAATTCTTTTTTAAAATTATTATTATTAATTTATTTATTATTAAACTACTTATTTAATTGTGGTAGGTACCTATGATAAACCCAACCCAACAATCCTAACCGTTGTTGATGTCCTAAAAGAGGTAAAAAATTCTTTTCACTTCAGTAGCTCAAACATGTAGGTTTTGCTGCCTGAAATCAGTGAGACCAAGTAACATTTTAATTTTTTTTTCAGAAAGTCGCGAATATCTTATTCAGCCTTGGGTTAATCATACAATTCGAAACATTCACACTCTATCTCTTTCCCGCCATTAGAAAGAGAGAGAGAGACAAAGACCAGCCCTTTCGAAGTTCCGATTTTGAATTCGACCTCAAAGACAAACACGTTCGGAATTTCGTACTAACTAAAGAAATTTTGCAAAAAGATAATTATGTCTTTTAATGTAATTTATTGAATTTTAAACTTATTGTTGTATTGAAACGAAAATAAGTATTTACTGCAAATAAAACTGATATTTAACCTGTAAATATTTATTTCTAGTTTCAATAATGTTACGTAGGTAATATATTTTGAATAATAAAATATCATGGGTGCTATTTCCGAACACGCCTTAATTTAAATAAAAGAGCGGGAATAAAATTTCGTGGCTGGCGTTGAATAAGTTAAAAAATATTAAAATAATCGTAAAATATGAGTGAAACTAGCGACGAAAACAGTATTTTAACACCGGAAGAGTTAAAACAACAAGTTATTAATGCAGAATTAAGTTTCCTACCTGAGAAGTCTCGCGAGAAATATCTGAAAGCATACCATGTCTTCAATGAATGGAGCATGGAGGCCATGGAGACTTACAAAGGGCGCAAGCAGTTTTTCGGAGACGGTGTTGCTATCTTATTTTTTAGATTTATCACAGACAAGGCGATCATCTACAATGTGGAGTATTTACTCAATGTTGAAAGCTACTTTAAAAACAAAACATAACGTGCATATTGAAACACGCAAAATTATTAAAATTTCAAAAAAATTGAATATATTAATTTAAATTAGATTTTAATTTTTTACATTATTTTGATTCACAATAAATAGTTATTTCAATATATTCCTGTTTATTATTTTATCTCCTAAAGTGTTCTCGCTGCTGAAGTGAAAAGTTATGTGTGTTACACGAGAGCAAAGTTTTTTGCATCTCGTGCCTTTGAATCCCTCGCCACACTCAGGATTCAACTTTAGAATCACTCGCTACGCTCGTGATTCAATCGTTGAACCCTTCGCTTGCTCGGGATTCAAAATCAGCACTCGCAGCAAAAAACGACTTTGCTCTCTTGTTGCACAAATAACTATTCTCGAAACGGAAAAAGCGTTGCTAATTTTGATCGGTCTTCTAATAAATCTCTCTACAATAGAAGCCTTCAGTACACCATAATTATGTAGAATAATGATTTATATTAAAGTTTCTCATCAGAGCTTTGAACTTTTCATAGAAAAACTCACGTCCATCATCGGATTGAATATTTTTTGGTTTACGACTTAGATTGTAATTTAATAATACGAGTATAATAAACTACAATGTTAACATAATGGGCTTATCATAAAAACAGGACGTTCATGCTAGCCGTGATTACTACGTATACAACAGTACACCTTTCTTCCCACCAGAGTCCTTATCACCGAAATGTCGCAACTGCCCCGGCCGCCCCGCCAGCATGAGAAGCCGCTTACATTGTAACCACCAACGACCACGTGGTAAACACCACACTGCAACATTGTAACCACCGTCAAACTAACACTCACCCCAGCGTCACAAGACCAGTCGTTACATCATCTCAAAACACATGACGCTCACTAGATCTCAAGGCAATTAGTCCAGAACAGCCATACACATACAAAATACCACGCCAACTTTACCGTATACTTATCTAAACTCATTTCCTGTTTGAAGCACATTTAACAAAAACCAATATATAAAAAATTTAATAACCCCCGACACAAAAAATCTCTAAAAAGTATAAAATAAAATGTGTTTTCGGCCGAAAGGCTGAAAGGGCCGAAAACAAATTATTTTTTTTACTTTTTAGAGATTTTTGTGTCGGGGTCGGGGGTTTAGTTTAGTTTACCTGGGCTGTATCCGCACTTAGCCTCTTGATTGGGCCATTGTGCGTGTTGTGTCGGGGGTTATTTAAATTTTAATGTTTATTTTAAACTTTTTAATTATTATTTTTTTTGAAAAAACGTTGCCCCACACTGGGATTTCTCCTGTGTCGTGGGTGCGTTTACAGACACAAATCTACACATACACAAACACCCAAACCCGGAACGACTATCTGTAGGCCATACAAATATATGTTCCGTGCGGGATTCGAACCCACGACCCGCAGCGCAGAAGCCAATCGCTCAACCACTGCACCAAACGTATCGTCTGGTGCAAATTATTGGCGACATCATCATTAATCTAACACCTCATAGAGACCGTTTTTATGAGCCCAAACACGCTATATATACTGTAACTTGCTGAGGGGTTGGGTATCCCGCAGACTACTTGATGCTGCAGCATCACCTCAAGGTTGCCATGTCTTGGAAATAACACCGAAGTAACAGCATACCAACTTCAAATCTGACATGTAGGAAATGAGCTGATGATCGTCAAAAGTCTGGACAGATCTTCATAAATCACAGCTAGGAAGCATTTTGATCACATCAGCTTTCAAACAGAAAAAACCGCATCAAAATCGGTTTATTCGTTTGGGAGCTACGATGCCACAGAGAGACACACAGATACACGCGTTAAACTTATAATACCCCTCTTTTTGTCGGGGGTTAAAAATGACCGCTCGCACATACCAACCATCTCGATCCACCGTGCTTACCCTCCGACGCCGTGGAGCTGGTCTTCTCTTCTGACTCCGCAGTCACATCGATAATTCAGCCCTCATCAAGCTGTCTCCCTGCCAGTCCTCCCACCAGCAACGCCCTAAGCCGAGGTCCGAGTCCCATTAGGGATCGCCCTTAGTGCTAGTAATCATGATGTTAGTAATAGTAGCTTAGCTTAATTATTTTACTCGTCCCCATTGGTGCGAGACCCTTCAGGTCGCGCTAATAACTGCCCAGTTATGTAGAAACGGTCCACAAGACCACCCACAAGCAGTCCAACAGAAATAATCAGTGTTTAACAAAAATAAAACCGACTTCAAATTGTCTATCTCCGAAGTTCTTCATCATATCTTCACCAAATTTAAATGGGACCACTTCGAAAGAATACTCTTTCAAACAAAAAATAATCATTAAAATCGGTTCACAATTAGCAAAGAAATCGCGGAACAAACATACAAAAAAAAAACAATCGATTTGAGAACCTCCTCCTTTTTTGAAAGTCAGTTAAAAAAAAAACACAATCGTATTGAGAACCTCCTCCTTTTTTGAAAGTCGGTTAAAAAAGGAAAAACCCAATCCGCACGTTTATATCAATGACCAAATTTTATTACTTATTGCAAAATAAATAATATTCTAAAAAAACCTGGGTAATTTGTGTGATAAAAAATATATACAACCCATGATAACACGACCGAGAGGTCAATGTATACTTTATCCTCAATCTATCTGGCACAGACTTAATGAACCGCGTGTTTTTCAAAGCTGCTCTAACGTAAATTCCAAAAGTAAAGATAACATATTAAGTAACTACGCATGCAGTTGCTGATACCCCGCACAGTAGGTCGGTACTGAGAATTTTGAAGCAAATAGTTGGCTTTATCAGGAACTGTGTCGTGCGGTGAGATAAATTCTGTATAAAACGGGCTGTTTGGTCTTAAACATCACACACGCAAATCTGGAAGAATCATGTTCTACTCAAAGTTGGTTGTGCTACTCTTCGTCGCGCTTGTTTGTGTCTCAGGTGACTATCTTCTTTTAATAAACTATAACGAAATAGTACAACAAATATGTTTTTCAACACACTTGCTCATAAAGTGGCCTTTATTGGACCGCTTTTAGGTTCGTAGTGTAGCTTATTGCGGACTAGTCCGGTAAAATGTACCACAGATTAATGATATAAATGTAATACGAATTTAACTTTACATTTTTTTTTAAATTTTAGTAAATCGTTTTCACGCCTAAAAATAGTAAACTTTTTTTATTAAGTACCTATAAAAATAGAATAAATAAACTGTTAATTAAAATATCATAAATAAACATTTCTTTACATTAAATTATTTATTTTTGTCAGCTAATAACATTAATTAATGTAGGCGACGCATAAAATGATATTGTTCATAGCACACTTATATCATAATGTACTATTATCATATTAAGTACTAGCTGACTGATCGTGACGTCCTGGGTTCGATTCACAGGTCGGGCTAAGTGTTATCGGGTTTTTCCGTATGGGATTCCTCAGTAGCAGCCTGGAGTTTGGATTTCTGCCCGGTTGATGGCAATAGGCTCGCCCCTATTACATGTGACTTGAACGACGAAATGAGCGTGTTACTATACACCTTTGTCCAACCCCTTGGAAACTAGGTGTGATGTTATGTTACGTATTAGTTAATTATGTCATGTCAAGCATTTTACATTAATTAATCTCTTGTTCATTTTCCTTTGTTATTATTTAAGCTCTTTATTTAACTTGTGTAGGTAAATGCTTCTTTCTATTCATCGCTTTATACATGTCGTCAGAAAAATCTGATCATTGCGATAATCCTAGAACGATTGCGAAGGACCGGATATTTGGGATCTAAGACAGATTTTCGTAATCATTCGCGCTATTTTCAGAATTATTGCAAAAATCCCAGTTTGTTTAGGAGGATTGGAGACATGAACGCTGATTGGCTAATATAAGAGTTATATCATCTTTATTCTGGCTGGTCAGAACGCGGCTACACAAAGATCTATAGACATAGAAAAGTGATAACGATAATAACAGCCAATCAGTGCAGATAACGTGAGCGGTATTCGCGACTTAGCTAAGACAAGTCGGATGTTTGCAATAATCCTGAAAATAACTCGGATGATTGCGAAAATCTGTCTTACATTCCAAATACAATTCCTTTGCATTCGTCCTAGGATTATCGCAAGGATCCGATGTTTTGATTATCCTACGACATTATGCAAGTCGATTCACAAGAGTTAGAGTTAAATAAACCTCTTGAATTATTGTTTTTTTTAAATAAAGCCAGCATAAGCACAAATATTACAATATTCATTAATGTGTGCATTAATAATATTTGCTTCTTTTCAAGGATTCCGTACATCACGATATGAAGAATTAGACCCAGAAAGTCAGAAGAGATTTTTGGACTATGAAAATCCTTCTAGAGATATATTCAATTCTGAACTGCCAGAAAATGCAAGAAAACTCGATGTCACAAAATCTGACGGGAATATCAAATATAGAAGCGACAGCTTCAGCTACGCACTATCTCTTGCCGATGTGTCTGTTAGAGGTCCGATTAAAGTTGATCTAGATAACGAAGATACGGACGAACGATAACGAACCAAGGTCTTAATAACAAACATCTCGTTGGGCGGCTGGGTCAAGGGCCTGATACAGTGCGCGGTACTTCTGGACACGGCGCGTATCGTTAGGAAGTTCCTCTATCTGAAGCCCTGACCACCGGTAACTTGGACCCTACTCCTGATGCCAGGGGGCTACTATTTTTTATATTTTTAAATGTTTTTTTTAAATATTTTTTATAGAAATATTAAAAAATGTAAATAGTATGTATAATTAATGAATAAACATTATTAAGGATGATTACAATAAATTAACAAATAATATTGTATCTTTTCTAGAAATAAAATAAAATAAAGATGATTTCTCTTCCATTGGAGTTTCCTATGACAATAAATTGAAAATAAAAGTTTCAACAATTTTTTTTTTATCGTGGGAATATCCTCATTGATTTCCCTCACCTGGGAAAGGCGAGAGGGACTGCCGGACTTACCGGCTAAAAGCCCATGGTGTTCCTCCTCCTGACGTCGCGTGGGCCGGGGTCGCGGGATTCGCATAAGCATGCACCGCAACCCCGGCAGGTCCCGCTCTCCTCTGTAGGGCCTTGCCCACGTCCTACTCAGATTCGGGCAAGGAATACTGCGCGCCGCGTTCTCGGGCCGGCTAGGCCCGCCCCCTAGTACATGGGACTTAAACATAACGGCGAAATGAGGGTGTTACTGAGAGTGTATAAAAATGTAAAGTGATATTAGTAGACATATTATATCATTAATCTGTGGTATATTTTACCGGACTAGTCCGTAAAAAGCTACATTACGAACCTAAAAGCGGTCCAATAAGAGCCACTTCATGAGCAAGTGTGTTGAAAATTATGTTATTATTTATGTATTCATATTTATATTTTTGACTAGCTTTTGCCCGCAGCTTCGCTTGCGTGAAGTTTGAAATCCTCGTTAAGCCCGTTTTAAAGTGACATTTTAAAATCCGAAACGTCCGTCATATATCACCCCCAGCAGTTTAGGCTGTGCGTTGCTAGATTAGTCAGCCAGTCGGTCAGTTTCTCTCCATGCTTCTTACTTCAAAAGCACCAGATTTCTCATACAAAACTTTCAACACTTATTTCACCCCCTTAGAGGTTGAATTTCCAAATATGTGTACATTTATTCCTAACCTAACCTTTCGGAGAGAGATGCATTCTGGGATAGTATAAGAGGTATTGTGAATGAGTGTAGAATAAATGAGAAGATAGTTATGCTTAGTGATTTCAATGGTTGGGTAGGTGTGAAGAGGAAAGGATATGAAAGTACACTAGGTGCGTTTGGGGATAAAAGGGTGAATGAGAATGAAATGAGTTTGTTAGAAATATGCGTGGAGAAGAATCTTTCTATAATGAACACTATGTTTAATCATAGAGAGATTCACATGTATACGTGGGAAAGGCAAGATAGTAGAAGCATGATTGACTTTGTGGTTGTTGATGAAAGACTGAAGAGTAAGGTCACAGATACAAGAGTGTATCGGGGTGCCAATGTGGGGACCGACCATTATCTTGTCATGTGCCGGATACATGGTCTGTTTAAACGTTGGTGCCATCGGGTTCGGGTTCCTGTGACTGCACTTGAGAGAATAAAAGTAGAAAGGTTGCAAGAATTAAAAGTGAAAGAGGAATATAAGAGGGAAGTAAAAGAGAAGACGAATGAGATTTTAGAAGGAATGAATGATTATAGTTTAGAAGAAGCATGGAATGTTGTAAAAAACAGCATGGTGCAAGTGGCCACAAAAGCGGTGTGGCGAAGAGGAAAAATAACAGGAGAACGAATGATTGTTGGATAGATGATGAAGTTAAAGAGGTCGTGCGGAAGATGAAAGAAGCCTGGCTTAATTTATTAGCCATTAAAGCTAGAATAAGGATGAATCAGGCAACGAGTATGATTGACGATTTGGAAAGAGTGAAGACAAGATACACCAAAAAAAGGCGGAAGTAAAAGAGATCGTAAAGATGAAGAAGAATGAAATGGAAGATAAGTATAATAGGAAGTTCTCCGACAATTTCAGGGTCAATGTAAAGCTGTTCTGGCAACAAGTAAGATTGGTTCGTGGAGTTTCGGGGACATCAAATATGAATACAGTTAGAGGAGGAGATGGATGCTTGTTAAGTGAAGAATGCAAGGTGTTGGAACGCTGGAAGGTATATTTTGAAAGTTTATTTAGTTGGCAGGATAGTGTGCAAAGAGTGGGTAACTGGGCGGAAGCGAGTGAGTCAGACATTGACTTGGATGAAATCGTGAAAGCGCTGAAATGTATGAAAGTTGGAAAAGCTGCTGGGTGTGACAGAATGTCTGTCGAAATGCTTAAGGGCGGTGACGGGGTGGTGGCAGGCCTGCTGTACCGGATCTTTAATATGTGTTGGAGATTCGGCCAAGTGCCGGGCGACTGGTGCAAAGCTGTAATCGTACCACTATGTAAGGGAAAAGGTTCACAGCAGCAGTGTAAAAGCTACCGCGGCATTAGTCTTTTGAGTGTGGTCGGCAAACTATATGCGAAAGTTTTAATTAACAGAGTGATAAGAATAACAGATGAGAAATTATGGGATGTTCAGGCAGGGTTCAGAGAGGGGATGGGCTGTATGGATCAGATCTTCTCCTTGAGGTGCATAGCCGAAAAACATCTGGCAAAGCACAAGAAAGTGTACTGCGCTTTCATTGATTTGGAGAAGGCCTATGATAGTGTGTGGAGGGAAGAATTGTGGTCGACACTATCTTTGTACGGGGTGGACTGGCGCTTGATACGGGCACTGAAATCGCTGTACAGGGATTCCAGTGCTTGTATTAGGATAAATGGGGCGTTCACAGACTGGTTTGGCATCTCCAGAGGTGTTAGACAGGGTTGTGTAGCGTCTCCATGGCTGTTCAACCTATACATGGATAGTTGTTTGACAGATTTAAAAGGGAGTGAGTGTGGATTGAAAATGAATGAGTTGCCTGTCAAATGTCTTCTCTACGCCGATGATCAAGTTTTGCTTGCATCGTCGGCGGAAGAGTTGCAAGACATGGTAACTATGATGAATGGAGCATATAATATGAAAGGGATGAAAATTAATGTAAGCAAGACGAAAGTAATGGTTTTTGAAAGAGATGCAGATGTATCTGAGTGTAAAGTAAAGATAGGAGATGAAAGTATTGAACAGGTGAATGAGTTTGTTTATTTGGGAAATATGTTTACAAAAGATGGTAAGATTGACGAAGATGTGGAAAGAAGAGCAAATGCGGGAAATAAAGTAAATGGTGCTATGCATGCGGTTGTGGCTAGCCAGTCGATGTCCAAAAAGGCACGACTGGCTGTCCATAATGGTACCTACGCTTATGTATGGAAGTGAATGTTGGTCGTGGCAGAAGAGGCATGAAAGTAGAATAAATGCCGTGGAAAGGCGTTCCTTGCGAAGTATGTGCGGTGTAACTTTGAATGATAGATTGAGAAATGAAGAGATTAGACAAAGTTGCGGTTTAAAAGATGATGTAGTGATAAAAATTCAAAGGAGTATGCTTAGGTGGTTTGCTCATGTTGAGAGAATGAGTGAACGGCGATTAACAAAAGGAATTTATAAGGCGGATATCAATGGGAACGCTGGTAGAGGACGTCCTAGAAGGACATACATCGATGTTATTGGTGATGTTCTTCACAAAGGTCAGGTGCGTAGTACTCTCAACCGGTGTGCGTGTATGACAAGATCTATGAATGTGGATGAAGCGAAAGGGGTATGTAAGGGTCGTAGCATGTGGCGTTCTATAGTTTCTGCCTACCCCTATGGGAAAAAGGCGTGAGTTTATGGATGTATGTTTATTCCTAACCAGAAACCTTAATATTTAATTTCATCTTTCTTACTTCAAAAACGACGGACTTACATACAAACTTCAACCCCCCATTTCACCCTCTTAGGGGTGAAATCTCCAAAAACCCTCAAACACCTATACGTTTATTTCTTTCCAAAAGCCTAAATATTTAATTCCATGTTTCTCACTTCAAAAATACCAGATTTCTCATACAAACTTTCAACATTTATTTCACCCCTTTAAGGGTTGAATTTCCAAAAATGCTCAAACATGTGTACGTTTATTTATAACCAAAAATCTTAATATTTAATTTCAAGCTTCTTACTTCAAAAATGACGGACTTACATACAAACTTAAAAACCATATTTCACCCCCTTAGGGGTTGAATTTCGAGAAATCCCTTCTTAGTGGATGTTTACGTCACAAAATGAACCTACTGTCAAAATTTCAAGTTTCTAACCCCAGCCGTTTAGGCTGTGCGTTGATAGATCAGTCAGTCAGTCAGTCAGTCAGCTTCTCCTTTTATAAGTATAGATTTCTCATATTCCATATTATATTATATATATTTCGTAATGTTTATTGTATAAGAGAGAGAATAAGTTTATTTTGCAATCGATTTGTCATCTAAAAACTCCTTTACTCAAAAATGCTTGTAATGTGGTCATTATTTTGACAAACTTCTTCGAGCAAAGTCGACGTTTCCGCGCTACTTGAATAGGTGCCAGCAAAGTTGTATGGAATTTCATTGCTGGTGAGTTTTAGCCACCAACAATTTCCTTTGAAAATCCATTATTGTCGAGTTTTGTTTCAAAAATAGTCTGGTGCAAAAAGTTTTTATTCATAATTTGGCTGTATACGTACAGGCAGCACAATCATTACAGACTTAAAAAAAAAGCTAAAGCCCGGGGAAGAAACAAATCGTTACTACTTTATAGTAAATTGTATCATACATACACATACATAAACTCACGCCTTTTTCCCATGGGGGTAGGCAGAAACTATAGAACGCCACATGCTACGACTCTTACATACCCCTTTCGCTTCATCCACATTCATACATCTTGTCATACACGCACGCCGGTTGAGAGTACTACGCACCTGACCTTTGTGAAGAACATCACCAATAACATCGATGTATCTCCTTCTAGGACGTCCTCTACCGGCGTTCCCATTAACATCCGCCTTATAAATTCCTTTTGTTAATCGCCGTTCACTCATTCTCTCAACATGATCAAACCACCTAAGCATACTCCTTTCAATTTTTGTCACTACATCATCTTTTAAACCGCAAAAAAAAAAAATTGTATCATAAGGGAGCAAAATAATATTTTTACGACGAGGGCGCTTTTTTGAATCCAGAGCGAAGTGAGGGATTCTTTATTACAGTCCTGAACGTAGCGAGGGATTCAAAGTTTATCGCCCGAGCCAAAAATATATTTTGCGCCCGAGTGATACACTCTACTTTTCATCACCCACTATGAGAAAATAAAAGGCGCCTCATATTTTATTGTAATATTATTATTTAATAAAACATAGACTAACAACTAAATTGAAATTAAATAGTATCTAATAATAAAACAACTAAAAACGTATATTTACATTTGAGACATTTTTGCGACTATGGGCCGTCGTACCAACCAGTCTATATTCAAACAATATTTGCGTTCGATTTCTTTGGCGATGAACATTAAGATGTTCCAAATGCAAAAAGTGCGCGGCAAAGATAATTGCGGCGCACTTATAAAGAGGATTAAAAACTCATTACTGCCCGCTAAAAGTTTCTTATAGAAAACACCACCTTTGGGTGCACTTAAAGGCGTACCAAGTCGTCCTTTTCAAATAGATGGGATGAAAAATAAATTCTTACTATACTAAGCTGGTTTTATTTAAATTACTCGCATTGTTTGAATAAAGTACTATACAAGCCTTGGTCCGCAATGACTGCGCTGCTGGCCACGCTATGATGGCCTCGAGCTTAGGTTAGCTACGCTCTCGGCCTTCAAGCTTGGTCATCATTGCAGCCCTTGCTGCCCGCGCTATAAAGGCCTCGACCTTCGGTTTCGGCCTTTATTCCAGCTTGTCCATCAAGAGCTGCAATGCTGACCGCGCTGTGATGGCCTGGAGCTGCGCTACACTGCGATTTCGGCCATCATTAGTGCTGCCAGCAACGCAGTCATTACAGACCGCGGCAGTAATGTACTATTACTGAGTAGTATGACTTGGATTCCAGAAATTGTTTCAATTTATTAATCAATACATTTGTTTTGCTTACTTCTCTTATGTTATTTGGCAATTTAGTATGCATTTTTATGGATATAACTAAAGGGCTGGTTGAGTGCATTTTGAGTCAGGATTGAGGTATGTTTATTTTGTTTTTGTTGTGTCGAAGGGAGTATCTTGTTTGTTTTTCTTCGCAAGTGGTGTAAAAATCTGGGTGTCCTCCGCATCTCCACAGTCTGCCGCGACCCCGTCTCGCTGTGTCAGCAGGACACCAGTCTTGTGGTATACACGCCCACAGCTCATTCGGCATACCATGTCCATGAGCTTGCGTTTTAGTGACATGGGCAAATTGCCTTTGAATGGTTCTATGGACCATATGTAGCTCTTCCAGGCGTTTTCGGTAAGTACGTCTTGTAATTTCTTTATCTTGTCTGTCCTGGAAGGAGACTACTTGGCCCAGGTACTTATTATAATCTCTGACATATTGCATTTTTATCCCCATCTACTTGCCCGTTTCGTGGTGAACTGTAGGTCATGACATTAGTCTTTGACATATTCATCTTCAGTCCAACCTCAAGGCTCGCATTGCTAAGTTCTTGTAGCATCTGTTCTAGTTCATTGACTGAGAAAGAAAAAAGGACAATGTTATCAGCGAAACAAAGACAAGTAATCTTATCCCGCCGAAGACAATGCCGAGGTCATAAATGATTACACGTTTATTTTTAATTATTTTATTATTTGTATATTAAGAGGGGCGTAGGTCAAACTGATAATATATCTATCACGGGTTTCCCCCACTGCTCTCTCGGGAACATCGAGAATTAAAGAAAGAGGGATAAAAAAATCCCAGTAGGTAGCTGATATTACTGACCGGGGCCGTCCACCGTTCCGGCATAGCATAGTACGCTGACCCAGGCATGCTCTATTTGAGCCCGACGACGATATTACCCTCCTCCAGGAGGCGAGTAAATCGACCAGCACAATACACAACGTCCGCCGCGCCACCCGGCATATCTTTCTCGCCAACGAGGCCCATCACGACGTCCCACCGCTGCCGTCCCTGATCCACCGTGCTCACCCGCCGCAGCCGCGTAGCCGGTCGTCTTTTCTGACTCCGCAGTCACACCGTTAATTCAGTCCTCATCGAGCTGTCTCCCTTCCAGTCCTCTCGCAAGCAACGCCCTAAGCCAAGGTTCGAGTCCCCTCTAGGGGACGCCCTTAGTGGTGTTGTTGCTAATAGTTAGTCATGATGTTAGTAGTAATAATAGTAGTTAGCTTAGGTTAAGTATTTTACTCTCGTCGGGATTGGTTGGAGACCCTTCAGAAACTAACTAACTTCAGAGAATAACTGCTCGGTTACGTAGAAAAGGTCCGCAAGACCATCTACAAGCAGTCGAATAGGAAATAAAAACCGTTCCGGCAAATGTTTTGCTTAATCTACAACGAGTCAAGCTCCGCGGTCTGTGACCGATAAAAAGGGGAGTCGAGCAGGGAACAACGCAGAAGTACACAGCATCTGGAGGAATCATGTTCTCTTATAAGCTCGTCGTTTTATTTTTCGTTGCGTCTATCGGCGTTTCATGTAAGTATTACTTTCAGCTTTTATGTTCTCTTACTAACTGTAAAGTGCTTTGTTGTGCACTTGTCCTTTTTTTACAAGCTTTTATTTAACTTGACCTGTTAGTATATTAGTGGGAGATAAATCTCGCAAGCTGAATTAGAACCACTTCCTCGTATCCAAAGGAGTTGAATTTTTACATGTTGGTTCAGTTCCGATGACAATGCATCTTTATGGTAAGCATGACCTGGATCGACATCCAGGATTAGCTCCAAATAAAGAAACTCTTCAACGGTCCACAGCACAGACACGAAATTTTGTGTACGCATTTAATTATGATAGCCGATTTTCAGATTTACCATGACATGGTTGCTGTACCCAGGGTTGGGTCCTGACTAGGGAAGTCCTCAATAGTTAGTAACACAGATATTAAATGTTGTATACGCATTCAATTGTAAAAGCCTGTTCTAAGTTTCACCATGATGAATAATAATAAAGAACTTAATAGTAGGTAAAAAAACATTTTTAAAAACAAGGTTTTATTTAAATGTTCAAAAAGAAGAAAATAAACTTTAAATTAAATCAAACCCATCGACTTATTACATTATACAATTAATATGATATATAATCTTGTCGCGAGATTTACCTGTGTAAATAAACTAGAATACGATATGTAACTTGATCTTGACACAAGTAATTCTAAGAAAAATATTATGTATTTCATAAAATAAATTTACTTAATCAGGACTCGCGACAGCTTTTATACCATATAAATTGTATAATGTAATAAATTTATGGGTTTCATTTAATTTAAAGTTTATTTTCTTCTTTTTAGAGCATTTAAATAAAAGCTTGTTTTGAAATATGTTTTTTTGCTATTCATTTGTATTTGTGATAATAATAACTCCTATGCTAGGTGCATCGTAAATAGTTTTTTTCCTTGTTTAACTGACTTAAACTTTCTAAACTAATATTTGTGCTCAACTATCAATGATGCAAACGTAGTTTAGCACGTGAAGAGTCATTCTTTTCTATTCGCGTATCTATCAGCCAGTGTTGCTGGGTAGTTTTATGCAGGATAAATTCTTATAATAAAGCTAGGTATCTATATGCCTAGCCTTTTTCCTATGTTGGCGTCAGCTTCCAGTCTAACCAGATGCGGCTGAGTACCAGTATTTTACACGGAGTGACTGCCATCAGACCTCCGTAACCCAGTTACTGGGTGCTGCCGATATCCTAAGGTGAGACCGGTTGTCGCTTTTGGGCTTCTGGCTACCCGTAACGACTGTCATAGGTACTCGTATGATACCCGGGGCCGACGATTTAACGTGCTCTCCGAGGAACGGTGGGGTCCTTATGTATAACGAATGGTCACCCATCCACGGATTGACCGCGGCAAGCGCAGCTTAACCTTGCAAATCATATGATCTGCGCGGCTATTAATTAGTCACAAATTCTTATAATAAAGCACAAGCTATAAATTCTAGATAACAGCAAAAGTAATTAATTATACTTGATTCTAGTGCCTCCAAAATCGTATTTTTCGTTGTGTCAGTAATTAGCATTATTGTACAAACAAGAAAATTCAATCGCATACGAAATCCTACGAAAGTGAATCAGATGTCCTTAAAAACTTTTATTCTAATTCCAGTATTCAAGCAGGATCCTGCGAGTGGAGTAGCAGTAGCGAAGCCTTTCTGGGGCACCACAAGAGAGACGACCAATTATGACGGCTCGAAAAGAACCATATATTATGGCAAGAATTATATTATAAGATTCACAGGAAAAATTAAGGGTAAAGTTATCATTTTGTTAGATAACGAAGAAGAGTACTGGTCACAAGAAGAATGATCATCATAAGTTAGAAGATATAATATAATGTAATATTTTTATAATAAAACATCTAAATTATTTAAGTTTGTTGTTTTCTCTCACTCTTCGAAATTCAAAGAGTGTAATGATTATTGTTATCATTAGACTCTTTGAAATGCAAAGAGTGTAATGATTATAAGATGATGTAATGTAATGATACTTATGATGTCACAAGAAGAATAATCATTATAAGTTAGAAGATATAATATAATGTAATAAGTATTGTGATAATAAAAAATTTAAATTACCTAAGTTTGTTGTTTTCTCTCACTCTTTGAAATTCAAAGTGTAATGATTATAAGACGCTTATTTTTAATGATCTTTACAATGTTATTTCAATTGAAAACCAAGGACATTTTTATACATACATACCAAATTCTATCAAAAATATAGAGTACGTTTATTCTAGTAATGGTTGCTGTATATTGGGTCGACTCTAGTTACCTTGAAATATTTGCTGATACTTAACGATCAAGCAGATTATCATTAAGTGGGCGTCGATAAAGTAGAGGGGGGTCCACTATAGGTACTGACTGACTCTCATTTATCTTCTTAGAAATCTTTGAACAGCTATTTCTCTTAAACTAATAACTTTTGGGTAAAACTGTATAACAAAAATTATCCATTAATATGGGTACTTTAACACCATTTCGGCTTAGTAACCCCTTTCCGACTAACCTTCTATTTTTTATTTATATCTTATTTATTTATCGTTCTTTATAAACTTAATATACAAGGTTAGTCGGAAAGGGGGTACTAACCCGAAAGCCACTTATAGTATCACTGATGACTGTTTTATTGCAGGTGTTAAAATTTCTAAATACGCATATTTTTATTTCCATACAAAAGTAAATAAATATTATTTATTTCAAAAACTCCACAACCCTGACTTTTTTATCTAATCAAAAATGGCCGCGCACGTGGTCGTCGGTGCCTAGCCGCCCGGCGGTAAAACACAAAGCACCGGTAGGTGCCTACGAACGCCGCGCCGCCGGCGCCGAAATCGTAGGTTACTATGGTACTGTGTATGAGGGTGTGTGCATGTGTGTGTCGTGTGTCGGAACATATCATTATCATCTAGGAACTTACCATTTCTGATGTTGACGCTGTTCTCGGCCAACGAAAACGTCACACACGTGTCGTCTTAATATCAAATAGGTACTTAAAAACACAAGAAGCACTTTTGTTTATTAACTACTACTGTATGTACGTAGGTAACCTACCTACGAATGAAACAATCACCAGTTTTATGTACTTATGTTAACACTTAATTAATCTATCACCACGGACACTACAAGAAAGGTTAATTTCGAATTGAAACACAAGAAGCACTTGATGTCACTGTTTCAAGGCATAGCCACCACAAATGGATCTCCACCGCTACAAAAAAGGTTCAATCTGCCACACTTATCGCTCGATTTACAAGGTCGCGCGCCGATGTACCTACGAATGCGATCGCGTTATCTACCATAACATCTACGGATTGCTCATGATGCTCTCAAACGGAGATGCTACTCTTAGCCGCATCTAGTCTTCATTGTTCGTCAGCGTAAACCATAATAATTATCCTTAACGTGACTCTACAAGCAAAAGTCCAGCGGAGTCAAGTCCGGTGAGCGAGGTCTGGCTACAGGATCGCCACGACCGATCCACACGGGGAATCGCTCATCCCAGTACGCTCTGCAGCTGCTGCTGCGAGCATAATGAGCCGGAGCGCCACGCGGCCCGTCGTACTGGAACACAGTCCTCGAACTCGATCAAAGGGAGGACGGTTACAATCATCACGGTACAAATCACGGCCCGCCAAGAGCACACCATCACGACAACCAATAAACATCACCATGTCGTAATACTTCGTACCTATCCCTATACGTACTCAGTCGATATTTTAGAAACAACAAGAAATAATACCACGACTCGCGTAAACAATCAAAACATCGACTGTTTCCCGGGAAGCGTTGCAAGCGACTAAAAAATCTTAGAATAATAAATAACGGAAATAAAATGTTTAGGCTAACATTGCATTTTAGAGATTTTAATATACATGTGGCGATGACGTTATCGCATTAAATGATACAATGATACCCTTTGATATAAGGCTGATAAAATTATGAAAAAAACTAATAAGTAGATACGTTCACGCGACGTTTAAAAATTAAAATTTTCGAACGAAATAAATCGTATGGAAATTAAAATAAAGTAGGTAAAACACTATTTTATCAAATAGTGTTTCTACAGGTTAGTGAACTAATGTTATCACATTAGTTCACTAACCTGTAGAAACGGCAATGTCACGGCGTCATTCAATGACATACGTACGATTAGGCACAGTGCGAGTCAAATAACTAGAACTAAGATGGTGTCGACAGTCGACTGTATGATCTATGTGAGGTTCGAGTCATATGATTCGTTGTGATGAGTCCAATATATTGCTCTTAGTGTTCAGGGTCTGATGATGGAGCTAGAAAAATAAAAATCGCGTGGAAAATAGTAAAAACAACACTTTTCTTTTTCCACTACAGGCCAATAACTTTTGACAGAACGAAGACTGTCCGGGCAGTTAGTTATTTATAAATATTAACAAAATATAATATAATGAATATTACATTTAACAGTGCTCTAAAGTTTTGTACCGTTTTAAATTCTCTCAAAATGAGCTTTAAGCTATCGGTGGAGAAGTCAGATACCTTCGGTATACGAAGAAAAAATGTAGCTGCGACAGATATTGGTCCTGCAGTATGGTCCTTTGGTGCAACAAGACTGTCCTATAGTATTTCAGAATGAGTCCTGTAGCTGCAACAGGACAAAGTCTTTGACGGCTATAGGAAGCTGAATCGTAGTATTAATCTCGTACCAGTTACTTACTAGCCTTTTTACTTTTACTACAACATTAATATTTATCTTGTTGCTTTATGGAATTAAATATTGCGGCTGCAGCAGGACATTGTCCTACAGGATTTTGTTATTATACAGTGATAGTTTGTTTTTCTTCTGTATGGGGAAAAATCCTTATGGTTATAGTATTTTTTGTGAATAAGATTTTGTGTGTCTCGCCGCTATTAGTCAAAGGGCGGAGCATCTGTGCGGACCGCGTGTGCGCACCGCTTTTATTGGTCGGCGGGTGGGCTTCAGTGTACCGCCGCTGTAATTTTTGCTTACAGTCTCTCGGGTATCATCTTGATTTTTCGCGTTAGTTTCTTTGCGCTTCTGCGTCTTGTCGCCACGCTCCCTCTTCCTCCGTCCGGTTGAGGTGGCCATTATGTGGTGGACTGCGTTTTCCCTTGCGGGGTGGGGTGTAGCCTCTCGGTATGCGCAACTGGTGGCCGGCGTGTGTTTCCCGCGATGGCGACTGTGCCCGCTCGTCTGCTGCGCATTTCCCGCTTCTTCATCGCTACTGGCGCTATTTGCCGGGTGAGGGCCTCTGCAATTAACGCAGGTGGCGGGCCCCTCCTTGCTCCGTGGCCAGTCTGTCGCCCGGTGTGGCCCACCACACCTCATGTGAGGGGGCGGTGGCACTGAGCGGACGACTACCAAAATTGCTGGCACCTGTGGCACTGTGAAGAGCTCTTTCTTGCCCGCCATGCCTCGATCTTGACGCCGGACATGCTCATCATCTCTGTGACGTTATCTATGCCCAGCGTCGCGTTGGGCGTCTTGTGGTGTGTAGCACGTAGTACCTACACATATTTTATTTTCCTATTGGACTGTAGATGGTCTTGTGAACAGTTTCTACGTAACCAGGAAATTACTGGCGAGACCTAAAGGGTCTCCAACCAAAAATACTTTTTTTTTCTTTTTTTTTTCACGTGGGGAAATCCTCATGGACTATCCCCCGTCCGGGAAAGACGGGGGGGTGTGCCAGACTCTTACTGGCTAAAACCACCACGGTGTCCCTCCTTCTGACCTAAGGCCGGAGTCACGGGATTCGCTATTGCATGCACCGCGACCCCGGCAGGTCTCGGTCCACCAGCTTCTTCTGGTGGACCTCTCCTGTGGTGAGGCAGTTGCTCCCCTGCCCCACATCCTTCAGAGAGGCGCGCGCAGGACACGACGCGCCATCCTCCCTGGGCCCGTTACTGGTCGGGCGACGGGTTCCCCAACCCGCTGCCCGCAGGCCACTCACTAGGGTGGCCGGAGATCGTCACGCGCCCTCCGGCGCCCGGTGCGTCTAGCTCGAGAAGGGAGAGAAGAAGCGGCCTCCCTCCCCCTCTCCGCTACCTCCTTGGTCGCCATCACCCCCTCGCAAAAGGAGGCGATGGCTTCCCACGCAGTCTCGCTCCCGACCATGGACAGAACCACGGCCGGAAGCGAGAGGTCACCGCCGATTGCCGCGACTAGCTCGCGGCGCTGCGACCCCCATGCTGGACACGCCTGCAAAGTGTGCAGCGCCGTGTCCTCGGGGCAGTTGCAGTGGTGACAACCGGGCGTCTGCTCCCGGCCTATACGACACAGGTACTTCCCGAAACAAACCAAAAAGACTTTTTTTTTTTTTTTTTTTTTTATCGTGGGGAAATCCTCATGGACTATCCCCCGTCTGGGGAAGACGGGGGGGTGTGCCGGACTCTTACCGGCTAAAACCACCACGGTGTCCCTCCTTCTGACCTAAGGCCGGGGTCGCGGGATTCGCTATTGCATGCACCGCAACCCCGGCAGGTCTTGGTCCACCAATTGCTGGTGGACCTCTCCACTGTAGGGCCCCACCCCACGACCTCCTGAGAGGCGCGGGGGGCACCCCACATCACCGGCGCACCAGAACACATGGTACGCCGTGACCACCCCGGGGACCAAACAAGTACATGGGCGCCAGACTACCCCGTGTCTGGGCACCCCTGGTCCCCCTGCGACGGGTCAGGCTAGTGGCCCCGCCGCCTACCACTTTTCGGCCGCAGAGGATAGGGAGAGCGGCCAACTAAACACCGACACTCCTCTCCCCCTGCGGCCCCACCGCGTCCGCCATCTGACGGTGGCGGCCCCGTCAGGCCGCAGAAGGTAGGGAGAACGGCGCACCGTAATACCGGCACTCCTCTCCCACCGCGGCCTCCACCCTTCAGCCGCAATGCCTCCCATAAGACATCGCGGCCCTCCTCAGTTGCGATGTCGCCCAGGCGACACCGCAACCTACTTGGCCGCTACGTCGAGGGCTTCCAGGCCCAAGCCCCGACGAGCAGCCCCTCCTCGGGTTCCTCTTCGCTTCACCGTGGGGCTCAAAGCCACGGCTACTAAGCCCCCCCGCAACGACAATGCGGGAACCCACCGGGGGGGAAACCAAAAAGACTTAACCTAACCTAACCTTAACCTAAGCTAACTACTAATACTACTACTAACATAGTGACTAATAGTAACATCAGCAATAAGGGCGACCACTAATGCGACTCAGTCCTCGGCTTAGGACGTTGCTGGCGGGAGGACTGGGAGGGAGACAACTTGATGAGGGCTTAATTATCGATGTGACTGTCCTACGCACGTATTTACATCCAGTGCCGTATTTATACTTTTTATAGGTGTAGGCCACTTCATTCGCGCCGCCCCTTCCCGTTTCCCACAAGTTCCCCCAATAATAATCACTATTTTGTAGGCCTTTGTTAAGTAATTTTAAATTTTAAGTATTTCAATATATATAGTTATATGTATAGGGTAGGTAGGTAGGCACTAAAAAGTAAAACAAATTTAACATTAACCTTTTCAGCGCGTGGCTAAATATCCCTAGCGCACGACTACGAATCGATAAAATAATACCTACAATAAATACTTTTTCAATACTTAGAGCTATGAAACAATTTTAAGTAATTGTTGTATTTTTTTAAATATCTATGTTGAATCATCGTTTTAGTTGTACCACGTAGTTTATAGGACGAAACTAGAACAAAAAAACCATGCATATTCTCTGTCGCAGAAATACGACACGCACGGTAGGGGCACGGAAATATTTGTCGCAGAAATGCGACTCAAGCGGTTAAAAGGTTAATATTAGTAAGTACAGAAAACTATACACGAGTGAACTTGTTTAACGTTTATGATCGCGTGCCAAAGCGAGCGGGTGTCCTTTGAAATCTGCCGCCCCTAGGCCACGGCCTATACGGTCTATTGACAAATCCAGGACTGTATACACCACGTAGATTTTGGAATGTAAGCTTAGATTGTAAGGTAATATAATAATAAACAGTAAGCATAAATGTAGCACGTATAGTTTAGTATAAAAGCTTTTGTAATAAAAACGCGATTTTACCAACGTCAGATAGCATTTAAGCAATTAATAAGTCAGACGTTTTGACAGAATTTCTATGCAAACGCTGTCAAAACATCAAATTTATTCCTCAGTTAAGTTATCCGACGTTGGTGAAATCGGCACTTGAATATTAAATATTGTACTATCGTGCCAGTCACGACACGCTAGAATGTGTAGGTACAACTAAGTAAGTCTGTGTATCATTTCACGTCCCAAGTAACCCCAACAACACACTATCGCTGGTATAAATTATTACACGTTTGTTTTTAATTCTTTTGTTATTGGAATGTTAAAGGGGCGTAGGTCAAACTGATAATATACTATCATGGGTTTGCCCCAACTGCCCAAAATAAAATTCCAGAATTCCAGAACAACAAACGCATTATCATTATTATGTGAATGACCTTATCATTTTTCAAGCAAATATTTAACTCGCTCGTACGATACGTCATACCGCGGGATTGATAAGGCATATAAAATGGGATGTCGAATCGGGAACATCACACAAGTACGAACCGTCTGGAAGAAACATGTTCTTTGCAAAGTTAGTCGTTCTGTTTTTCTTCACTTTTCTGGCTGTCTCATGTAAGTATTAATTATATTTTTGAATTTTCTAAATAATAGTGCAGGAAATCTGCCTGTGTGCAATTGGGAGGCTTAATAAATAAAATAGGTTGGTAGTATTTTGATGGGGAAAGTCAAGCTTTTATTTGAATGCTCTAAAAAGAAGAAAATAAACATTAAATCAAACCCATCAATTTATTACATTATACAATTAATATGATATAAAAGATTGTCACGAGATTTACCTTTGTAAATTTATTTTATGAAATTTATACCTACCTACATTTGTTCTTAGAATTACTTGTGTCAAGAACAAGTTACATACTGTATTTGTGTTTATATGTATACACAGGTAAATCTCGCGACAAGCTTTTATATCATAATTATAATTTGTATAATGTAATAAATTGATGGGTTTGATTTAATTTAAGGATTATTTTCTTCTTATTAGTATTTAAATAAAAGCTTGTTTGAAAAATGTTTTTTTTACTACTATCTTATTAAAATTCACATTTACTATAGCGAATTTGACAACTGTAAATAATTTGTTTTGTTCCCAGGGGTACCAGGAAGTCCCACCACTGGAGTCGCACAAGCCACATATAAATGGTTTGACACAGAAGTACGTGACACGAAAACCGACAATTCTGTGTTCACGGAATATAAAAAGGATAACTATCAATTAGATTTCGGCAATGCGGAGTTAAGTGAAGGGTTGAATATAAGGATTGGCAACAAACGGAAAGTTCACGGACATAAGCGCCCCCGCCCTAGTTACGAAGAAAAGTATGATTAATTATTTGGTCATTACACTCGCGGCGGTATTATGCTTATGATAAGGGAGTCGAGAGTGAAGTTCATGAAGTTTTTCAAAACACTTGTGAGGAAAAAAACAGACTTGTATTGTTAATAAACTTTTAATAATTAAAACAAATAGTGAAAGTACAATTCTCAAAATTATACCTAACAGTTTTTGTTGGCATTTTTACAGTTTGTGTTATGGTATTGGATCAATAATTTCGTTATTTTCATTTTCTTGGGTAAATGTTGGCGATGATGTCATTTTTGATAATAATGATCAACCACACAGCGAAAAGGCTATCAAATTTTACGGAAAATGGCGCGCATGCCTTCTTTGTTTCCCGCGCCGCGCCAGTGATGCGCGCGCAGGTGGAAGCAAGGGCGCGAACTAAATCGACATACAGCCGATATTCTAAATATAGTAAAGCGTATATTTTCGTATTTATAACATAACTTATTGTGAATAATTTGATAAAGACAAATGTTTATTTATCGTAATTAAGGAGGTCAATTTATTTATTCAAGAAAATGTCTGTACTATTTTAAGCAGCATAAAAACTATATGTTGGTATTAAAAAAACTGTATTAGATACCCGGTTAAATTAAGAATGCTTCATCTATATACATATAACTTGTAGTGAGGTACAAACTTAACTTAATCGGGATATCATAAAACACGAGTGCGGTAATGTAAAGCACAAAACACGCGTGTTTAATATCTTGGATTATCCTAACAGCGATGTAATAAGATCCACGTACGAGCAAGTGTGATGAAAATAAAATTACTTTATTGTATCAGTTTGTTTCCATAAAAGATAATTTATCTTCTCTCAGTGCCTACTACCTGTTAGATACTATTAACAGCCATTATGCCCTAACTTCTATTAATTTTAATAAATAAATAATATTTTTAATGTAATATGTATAATATGCCTCGTTGGTCTAGTGGTGGCAAGCACGACTGCTGATCGTAAGGTCCTGGGTTCGATCCCCGGGTCAGGCAGTGTTATTTTTTAGTTTTTCCGTGTGGAAATACCTCAGTAGCAGCCCGGAGTTTGGATTTGTGGCTCGCCCCCTAGTACATTGGACTTAAACATAACGGCGAAATGTGGGTGTTACTATACAGTGTATAGAAACACCTCTGCCCAAACCTTCGGGGAATACGGGCGTGATGTTACTTACTAGTCGTTTTGCTATAACATGATATTTTTATCTTGTTGCTTTATTATTATTCATTTATTTCAATCAACTTTGGATTAAACAATTAAAATAAATTTAAAAAAAATACTTTCAAATGGGCAATTATTACTTAGGTAAATTAAGAAAACAAAATAATTTTAAAAATTTAATAGTTATACATACCTAAATTAAAATAATATCTTAACATTAGTCAGTACATAAAACATGCAGCAGTGGTTCACGTACTGACAGTCCTGACGGTACTTAGGATACCGTTGCGGCTGGCCCGCACCCTACGCACCAGGGACACAAAACAGATAGGTACAGAAGTCAATCACATGTATGTACTTCACTTTTCACACCTACGCTCGGCGATCGCTCTATCAATATATCTATCTCTCTCAAGCGCACGGCACTCGCGCTCGCACTCACTCGCACTCTAGTCCCAAACAGTCCGAGATATTGTGTCCGTGAGCAGTGTCTATGTGTGCGTTGCTCGAGCGTACTTGTATGTAGATTGACTTCTGTACCTATCTGTTTTGCGCCAGGGATATGCACCGCTTGCGCATGATTGTGTGGAAACAATCCACACGCGCGTCGGCGAACATCCCCGATGCGCTACAGAAGCGAGGCAGCCTCAAGAACATCCTGAACGCGTCGTTGTATTGGACGCGTAGAGCGCTGTACTGTTCTCGCGTGTAATCCATCCACAGACTACCATTATAAAAGGACGTACAAAATGCCCTAAAAAGGGCTATTTTGACGCCCCTTGAACACCGAGCAAATTTGCGGGCTATCATATTCACACGTAAACAGCGCCCTACGGTCCCTTTCAATGTCTGCATCGTCTTCCAGGTCAGAGGTTAGTAAATGTCCAAGATATTTAAACGCATCAACGCTATTAAGTGGGCATCCGCTGAGCTTTGTTAATCTGGACGGTAAGCGGTAAGTAATCTGGACACATCCCTTTGGCCCAAAGGACCATGCACTCGCTTTTGTTCGTGTTATACAACCAACCATGTTCTTCAGCATACTTTTCACAGATGCCAATCAGCCTTGACACACCACAGACTGAGGCGCTCAGCAGCACCATGTCGTCAGCGTAACTGATATTGTTTAGGCACACACCTCCAATATGGCAACCGACATGCGTGCTGCTGAGCCTCTCTATCAGCGCATTAACATACAGGTTGAAGAGCTTTGGTGAGGTTAACCCCCCTTGCCTCACGCCGCACTCCAACCTTAATGGGATCGAGTAAGCCCCCGACCATCGAACAAATGGATTTAAATATTGTGACTGCAGCAGGTCATGGTCCTACAGGACTTTGTTATTATGCAGTGATAGTTCGTTTTTCTTCTGTATGGGGAATAATTCTTATGGTTATAGTAATTTTTGTGAATAAAGATTGCCATTCCATCCTTCATCTATTAGGCCAATGGTACTAAGCACCTACACGGCGAAATCACGCGAGCAATTCTGATTTGTTATCTATTATGCAACACTCCAGTCACGCGACCACACCACCGTGACACACGCGCCGCGCCGACGAAATAATGCGCGCACACACAACCAAACACCTGTACAATACGGCCGATGTATCTTGGCGAGTCTGAAGAGAGCGCCAAATGGCTGCGCAGCCAATAATACTACACAAATCATGAATAAACCAGTTATTATTGGCTGCGCAGCCATTTGGCGCTCACTTCAGACTCGCCAAGATACATCGGCCGTATTGTACACAGTCTACGTCGGTGCGGAAAAGAGACGAAAACAGAGCGCACAAAGCTTAGGCCGTCGCGTGGGTGACCCAATGTGCTTGCTGATATTATGTACTGGGTCCCCAAATGATATGCTTGTCAATCTTATTGCCGACAACTAAGCAGACTGTGTTCTTCTTGGTGGAGTATACTTGCAGTTCCTCGACCCACTCATTCAGTTTTGCTAGGGACTTTGGTTCTGACACAATCATCGTAAACTAATATAGCACCGTGAGCTTCTCTGTAAAAACTTGTTGTCAATGTTCTGTATCGCTCCTGTCGCGCTGTACCCCAAATACCAAGCTTGACTTTAAAACCGTTCATGTCCGGATTTACCCACACCGCTAACCTACAGTTTATTGTTTACGTAATCCAAAACTATGTCAATCTGTACTCTGTAGTTTTATTTTTCATTTAAATTAATTTTAAATGCGGAGTATGCTGCCCCAAGCTCACCAAGTATGTAGCAGAAATACAAATTGACCCAATTGCAAATTATAAACCGAAAGAAAATTAATAGTTTCCGCTTGCTTGCTACTAAACTTAATGCGGGTATTTAACTTAAGCTTTCAGCTCATAATATAGACTGTTAAACCGAAGTTTACTTCGTTAATAATGTATTTTAATCTTGTTTTCTATTCTCAATCTTTTTTCGGTCTTTTTATTAGTGCATTACTTTTAAATAATTTTATTTGCAGTCGAGTATTTGATTTTTAAAATTTATTTATTTTATTAAATGAAAATAACAACGTCTGTGTCCTGATATAACCACGATGTGAGAGTTCTTCTCAGTCAAATCCATGGTGTATGCATGGTAAATAAGCAAAGTATTTAGCAAAAAAGTCAGTGTTACCAATTGGGCCTATTGAAATATTAGGTATATTTCCTTTATTCATTAAAATAAATACACATAAATTACATTTTTTAAATATTTCTATTTAAATGCAAAAAAACATTTAAAAATATAAAAATAGTAGCTCACCGGCATCGGGAACAGGGTCCAAGCTACTGGTGGTAAGGGCCTCAGAGAAAGGAACTTCCTGACAATACGTGCCGTGTCCAGAAGTACCGCTTTCTGTATAAGGCCCTTGACCCAGCTGCCCAATGAGAGCCTCATTAGATGTTGCTCGAGGCTCTTGGCTATTAAGCCATTGGCCGTAAAGATTATCAGCACAACAACTGCTAAGTCAACCTCCCACGTGTCGACAACCTCGTGTGCTAAGTCTTGATATTTAATTTATTTATCTTTC
Source organism: Amphipyra berbera (assembly GCA_910594945.2). Taxonomy (NCBI): domain Eukaryota; kingdom Metazoa; phylum Arthropoda; class Insecta; order Lepidoptera; family Noctuidae; genus Amphipyra; species Amphipyra berbera. The sequence continues at coordinate 14,725,349 of OU343145.1, forward strand.
TCGGCTTTCACCAGGTTCTCGTCATGCGGGACAGTGATATCAACAATAATTGTGAAACGCTCTGATCGATCTTTCACCACTATGTCAGGCTTATTGATAACAATAGTCCTGTCGGTGATGGTAGATCGATCTCAGTACAATGTGATATGACCATTCTCGAGAACTGGGTCGGGCACATACTTGTATATGGTACTTCTGCGTCCACAAGGCTGTATTTCAGAGCAAGTTGCTGGTGGATACCACGGCACAAGGTATTACACAGGCACAGGGTTGTGCCTGTGTAAATACTCGCCGTTAGCAAGACGAGAACAACCAGAAATAATATTTCAAATGGATTCACCGGGATGTCCCGGTGAATCCATTTTATAAAATTAACAGTTCTATAAGTCGGTGCTAATCCACGCTGAACCAAATTGAAGGCACCGACTTCTGAAACTGTTAATTTTATAATATGGTAATTATTTTATTCTTTTCATCGTTTTTTTGAAGTCGGTTTTATTTTTGTTTAAAATGTTTTTTATTTTTTTCGTTTTAGTGGCCTTAATAAAAATATGGTTGGACCTACTAAAGACGCTGCTCGTAACATAATCACATCATCACATTATGTTCGTCATAGAGGAGTTCTATTGTCTATCTCCGAAGTTCTTCATCAGATCTTCACCAAATTTAAATGGGACCAATCTGGAAGTATATCATTTCAAATAACTTTTTTTTTATCTAAATCGGTTCATAAATGGCGGAGTTATGAGGTAACTAACATTAAAAAAAAAAAAAAGCAAAAAAAAAAAAACATACAGACGAATTGAGAACCTCCTCCTTTTTTGGAAGTCGGTTAAAAATTATGATTCTTATTACAATTAGCCTGTACTGTCTCACTGCTGGTCAAATGCCTCCCTCCGTTCCTTCCATCTGCCGCGACCTGTCTCGCTGTCTCAGCAGGACACCAGTCTTGTGCTATACGCGCCCACAGCTCATTCGGCATACCATGTCCATGAGATTGCGTTTTAGTGACATGGGCAAATTGCCCTTGAATGGTTCTTTCATGGACCAGTAGCTCTTCCAGGCGTTTTCGGTAAGTACGTCTTGTAATTCCTTTATCTTGTCTGTCCTGGAAGGAGACTACACGGCCCAGGTACACATTATAATGTTTGACATACTGTATTTTCTCCCCATCTACTTGCCCGTTTCGGGGTGAATTGTTGGTCATGACTTTAGTCTTTGACATCTTCATTTTCAGTCAAACCTCAAGGCTCGCATTGCTCAGTTCTTATAGCATCTGTTCTAGTCCATTGGCTGAGAAAGAAAAAGGACGATGTTATCGGTGAAACGAAGATAAGTAATCTTAAACCCGCCGTTTGTTTATAATTCTTTTATTATTGAAATATTAGGAGGGGCGTAGGTCAAACTGATAATTTAACTGTTGAATTTGAATTAGAATAATTTAGCTATCGCGGGTTTGCCCCATTGCTCTATCGGGAACACCGAGAATTGAAGAAACAAGGATAAAAAAAACCCAGTAGCTGATATCACTGACCGAGGCCGTTCAACGTTCCGGCAAATGTTTTCCTTAATTTACAACGAGTCAAGCGCCGCGGTCTGTGACGGATAAAAAGGGGAGTCGAGCGGGGAACAACGCAGAAGTACACAGCATCTGGAGCAATCATGTTCTCTTATAAACTCGTCGTTTTATTTTTCGTTGCGTCTATCGGCGTTTCGTGTAAGTATTACTTTCAGCTTTTATGTTCTCTTACTGACTGTGAAGTGGTTTGTTGTGCACTTGTCCTTTTTTTACAAGCTTTTATTTAATTTGACCTGTTAGTATGTTAGTGGGGGATAAATCTCGCTAGCTGAATTAGAACCACTTGCTCGTATATTTTTACATGTTGGTTCAGTTCCGATGACAATGCATCTTTATGGTGCTTATGCGTATGACCTGAATCGACATCCAGGATTAGCCCCGGATAAAGGAACTCTTCAACGGCCCACAGCACAGACACGAAATTTTGTGTACGCGTTTTATTATGATAGCCGGTTTTAGGCTTCCGACTATCCGTAACGACTGTCATTAGTATTCGTATGACACCCAGGACCGACGATTTAACGTGCTCTCCGAGACACGGGGGGTCTGGATGTGTAACGAATGATCACCCATCCACGGACTGACCGCGGCAAGCGCAGCTTAACCTTGCAAATCGTATGATCTGCGTGGCTGTTAATTAGTCACGAATTCTTATAATAAAGCACAAGCTATAAATCCTAGATAACAGCAAAAGTAATTATACTTGATTCTAGTGCCTCCAAGATCGTATTTTTCGTTGTCTCAGTAATTAGCATTATTGTACAAAAAAGAAAATTCAACCGCATACGAAATCCTACGAAAGTGAATCAGATGTCCTTAAAAACTTTTATTCTAATTCCAGTATTCAAGCAGGATCCTGCGAGTGGAGTAGCAGTAGCGAAGCCGTTCGGGAACAACATAAGAGAGACGACCAATAATAACAACTCGAGAAAAATCATATATGAAGGCAAGAATTATAATATAATAGCGAACGGAAAAGTTACTGGTAAAGTTATCATCGTGATAGGTGAAGAAGAAGAGAACTGGTGACAAGAAGAATGATCATCATATAAGTTATAAGATTTAATATAATGTAATATTTCTATTAATAAAAAATCTAAATTACCTAAGTTTGTTGTTTTCTCTCACTCTTTGAAATTCAGAGTGTAATGATTATAAGACGCTTATTTTAATGATCTTTACAATGATATTGTAATAATTGAAAAGCAAGTACATTTTTAATACATACTTACATACCAAATTCTATCAAAAATATAGAGTACGTTTATTCCAGTAATGGTGGCTCTATATTGGGGTCGACTCTAGTTACCTAGAAATATTAGCTGATACTTAACGATCAAGCAGATTATCATTAAGTGGGCATCGATAAAGTAGAGGAGGGTCCACTATAGGTACTGACTGACTCTCATTTATCCGTAGATAGAATTTAGCGTTTCTCTTACATTAATGACTTTTGGGGAAAATTGTACAGCAAAAATTATCCATTATTATGGGTACTTTAACACCCTTTCGGCTTAGTAACCCCTTTCCAACCAACCTGCTGTTTTTATACTTTAAAATTTATATATATTTTTATAAACTTAATATATTAATTTACATGTGGCGATGACGTTATCACATTAAATGATACAATGATACTCTTTGATATAAGGCTGATAAAATTATGAAAAAAACTAATAAGTACATACGTTCACGCAACGTTGAAAAAATGAAATTTTCGAACACAATAAATCGCATGGAAATTAAAATAAGGTAGGTAGATAACATTAGTACAATAACCTCAAAGATTAAATATGTAGGTATAGAGGGGCTATTGGAGACATTTTCAAAGAAAACCTTTGGGCCCATGCTACAGTACAGCCATCTAGTGTTTCATAGTAAAAGTACGTAACTTTGATAGAAGACGTTTCAATGTTTCGAACGGTAGGTGACGTGCTATTAATTTGTACTTTGTAGGGATGTTTATCATTTATCGATAATGATATCGATGAAGGTTCCGAGGTTGATATGCAATGTGTCCGGGTATGTAGTAACAATACTTTAAGGGCGCTATATTTACTCAATTTTATCGACAAAAGTACCCCCACATGTGGGGTTGAATACCCACTTAATAATAACCTCCCCAAAGGATAGAGAAATAGTAGTATTTGGCTCAGATATTTATACCTGTACATATTCAAATACTCGTCGCACAGAGGTGTGACTCTATTACAAGTGTGTAGAACAACTGAAACACTAAAAAAGTAACATAAAAGATCAGTTTTTGTATTATTTTAGAACAAGTGAAAATAATGTGTAATATTCTTTTCAACACACTTGCTCATAAAGTGGTTCTTATTGGACCCGTTTTTAGGTCCGTAATGCAGCTTATTGCGGACTAGTCCGGTAAAATGTACCACAGGTTAATGATATATGTCTACGAATTTTACTTTACATTTTTTTGCAATCTTAGCAAAGCGTTTTTATGCCTAAAAAATAGTAAACTTTTTTGTTAAAAAAATTTATAAATAAACTGCGTTAGTTAAAATATGATAATAAACATTTAATTTTATCAAATTATTCATAATTCACAATAAGTTATGTTATAAATACGAAAATATTCGCTGTATTATATTTTTAATATTGGCTGTATGTCGATGTTGTTCGTCCCCTTGCTCCAAACTGCGCGCGCATCGCTGGCACGGCGCGAAAAGAAAAAGAAACTCAAGAAACTTGCACGCCATTTTCTTTTCCATAAATATTTATTAACGTTTTCGCTGTGTGGTTGATTATATTATTAAAAATGTCGACTTTAAGTAGGGAAGAAGAGCAATACGTAGATTTGACGCCGCCGGAAATACTAATCGAGGCTCGAAGCACATGACGTGATAGCCTGTTGCTACCAAAATCTAGAGAGAAATACCTAGCGGCTTACGAAACTTTTATACAATGGAAAATCAGCAAAAAATCATTTTCTGAGAGCGTATTTTTAGCTTACTTCAATGAACTGGCAAATAAAAACAAGCCCAGCTCGCTTTGGTGTATCTATTCCTTGTAAAAAAAAATTAAAGCAACCCCCGACTCAAAAAAGAACCCCTAAAAAGTAAAAAATAAAATGTGTTTATTGGCCATTTAACTTTATTAAAAGTACCTAGTAATATTTTGATTCAAGAGTCGTCACGTCGGGGGACCGCTAAGTAAATTATCATTACCAAGCTTCTTTTTTTGTATTCTGTTTTTTTTTTAATTTATTTAGTCAGCGGTCCCCCGATGTGACGACGCTAGAATCAAAATATTACTAGGTACTTTTAATAAAGTTAAATGGCCAATAAACACATTTTATTTTTTACTTTTTAGGGGTTCTTTTTTGAGTCGGGGGATTTTTAAAATTTTTAATTTAATTTTTATTTAATACTTTTTAAATTAGGTACTAATAGACACCATCATCTATCTAACATCTACTCATTGAGACTATTCTTATGAGCCCAAAGATGCTATATCTGCTATAAGTTGCTGAGGGGCTGGGTATCCTGCAGACTGCTTGATACTACAGCATCAGCTCAAGGTTGCCATGTCTTGGAAATACCACCAAAATAACAGTACACCAAATTTCAAATCAATCGGACCAGTGAAAGTTGGTAAGACCCTTTTGCCAAATAGGAAATGAGCTGATGATCTTCAAACGCCAAAACAGATCTTCATAAATTATAGCTAACAAATACTGAACAAAACGAATCCAAACACGACATATATCTGCTATTATTTTTTCAAGAGTGTACTAGTGTGCTGTATATCCTGGCTGCAGCATCAGCTCATCATGTCGCCACCATTGAATTGCATGTAGAATCAAATACTGATCAAAACGAATCCAAACACGACATATCTGCTATTCTTTTTTCAAGAGTGTACTAGTGCACTGGTTATCCTGGCTGCAGCATCAGACCAAGAATTTCATAATCTTGCATAGTTATATAGCATACATGAGTGTTTCAAATTTTATTTCACACGTATGTTTGAAAGTAAAGTAATACACATTATGCCTCTAAGAACCCTACCGCAGCTAACAAAACAGCTGATAACCTTGAAATGGCTGAACCGATTTGAATAAAACATGTCTAAGATCACTCGCTAGAAAACCAGCTTTCAAATAAAAAAAACCGCACTCAAATCGGTTCACCCTTTTAAGAGCTACGGTGCCACAGACAGACACACACAGACAGACAGACAGACAGACACACACACATAGCGGTCAAACTTATAACACCCCTCTTTTTTGTGTCGGGGGTTAAAAAGCACAGTTAAGACCAAATATGATATTGATATACCAATACCACAACACAAACTGTAAAAATGCCAACAAAAAATGTTCGGTATCATTTTGAGAATTGTACTTTCACTAATTGTTTCAATAATTGAAAGTTAATAACAATACACGTCTATTTTTTTCCTCGCAAGTGTGTTGAAAAACGTCGTATGATACGCGTGTGTATTGATCATTAGTCTCGCCTCACTTATCGCACTCGCCTGCGGCTCGCGCGCATAATACCGCCTCGACCGTAATGACCAACATAGCACACTTAGATCATAATGTATACTAGTACATAGTATAAAACAAAGTCACTTCATTCTGGACAAATTGTATCTATTTTTCTCTTGGAATATTGATTAGCGGAAACCTACAATCATAACAACAAATTTAAACAAAATAAGTAAAAAGAGCTGTACTGATAGCTAAATAATCGACACCATTGTCTATTGATATTATAAATGTACTACTTATCCCTTTATTGAAATAAATTTATCAATGAATTGTTGAATATTATTTACTTCGACTTAGCAACCCTTAAACATTTACAAATACTTATTTATGCCTTATCTATCACTATCTGCTAAATACTGTTGATAGTGACTGATAGATAACTGAAGTCAGGCTCGAAGTGGGGAGCTTTGCTTGACGTTATGCGGATTTCTGGGCTGGCGCTATCTTTTTCTGCAGGCGTATTCACGTGCCCCGTCTGCTGTCGCTCAGCTCATGCACAGTTAGTGGATACAGCTTTGAATGGAACGTGCCGGATCATCACTGGTTGCCTTAAACCGACCCCGGTACAAATGTTGTACTCACTGGCAGGTATAGCGTCTACAGAAGTTCATAGAGTGTTGGCAAGCTCTAGTGAAAGAGCCAAAATGGGTAACGATACCCGACATCTTTTGCACGACAACATCCTTTTACCGCAAATGCTGAAAAGCCGCAACAGTTTCTTAAAGTGTGTCCTCCCGCTCACTGGTGAACAGTCTCGACAAAGATTAAAGCTGTGGCGTGATAGTACTTCCCTATCCATCCCATTTGTTCCACCTGCTCAAAATCTCCCACCTGGACATGAGTCGCCTTGGCTAACTTGGAAGTCTTTAAACAGACTCCGGACTCAGGTTGGTTGAAGCAAGGAAAACCTGCTCGAGTGGAGATTCTTAGACGATTCCAGCCTGGACTGTAAATGTGGTGCTGTTCCACAAAGGATGGGGCACCTGACATCATGCCCTGCGTGCCCTGATAACTGGACGTTACAGGAAGTAATGGACGCTACTGATAACGTTAAATTCGTAGCTAAGTTCTGGGTCGACTTATTAGTAGATTGCCATCGACACGCTAAGAAGAAGAACACACTTGCTCGTAAAGTGGCTTTTATTGCACCACTTTTAGGTTCTTAATGCAGCTTATTACACACTCGTGCTTTTGACTTTACATTACCGCACTAGTGCATTTTACTTTATATATACTTTTTTTTAAATCTTTGCAAAGCTTTTTATGTCTAAAAAATAGTAAACTTTTTGTTAATACGTAAATTGTGTTAATTAAAATATGATAATTGACAACAAACCGGTCGGTGCCTGCGCCGGATCCGCGTCCCTTCATTGGCCTTGGTTATAAACTAACCATAGACAAATGATGTAGAAGGGCCGAGTGGCTGGCTCGTCCGGAAATGCTTAAGTTTATTATATATTTATTTTTCTGGTTTGGCTTTAATTTATTTAATAACTATTTAAATTATAATTTTATTGACTATTCCACACACAGACACGTAACACATAAGTTTATATTAATCTATTTATTGCTTTTTTTTGGTAGTATTCAAATTTAATATTGTATGTACAGACGGCAGCACGATAACGTAAACCTTATACATATCTATAACTACGACGCGGTATGGAGTGTTAGAAAGAAAGTATCCTTGGCGTGATTGGTGGAGTTTTCAACGTTTCCAAAATTGCCCAAAGGTTGCACATATTAATAATTAGGAGATAATAAGCATGTCTCACTAGGAGTAGGCCACACCTCCCGGCCCCTGCGCGTACGCCAGCGCTCCCGAGTTTAAACGTCACTACGTAACATGTTTATTTATTTATTTGTGTCGTTATTGCCCGTGGCATCACTATGGTCCTATCTGAAAACCAGCGTTGCGACATTTTGTTTTTTTTTATAAATGTCGCAACACTATGCTGAGATAGGAGCCCTTTTTGGCCTCGTGCAGGTAGTCTAAATTCTTATTCTTTCTTTTTTTAATATTGTTTTTGTTTCTGTAACTGCCTGTGTGAGTCCAAAATAAATAATTTTCTTTCTTTCTTTCTTTATAATAAACATTTCATTTCATTAAATAATTTATTTTTGTCAACAAAGGACATTGCCAATCTATCTATGTATGGAAGTTGGACCAAGTGCTGCCCAGAATGACCACATAGTGCATTTTGTTCCTCAGGCCAACACTAATCAGTAAACCGAAGCGCTCCAAAATCTGTCCGAGGAGTCAAGAGAAAACAAGTGTTTTATTGTGAATTATTTATTTGCAAAAAGAACTTAATAATTATTTTCAGTGTATCTGTGAGCATATTACACAACGCCCGCCAGCGCCCGGCATACTGTCCTCGCCGGTGAGGCCCGTCGCGACGTTACACCACCGCCGCCGTCCCTGATCCACCGTGCTCACCCGCCGCAGCCGCGGAGCCGGTCGTCTTTTCTGACTCCGCTGTCACACCGTTAATTCAGCCCTCATCAAGCCGTCTCCCTCCCAGTCCTCCCGCTAGCAATGCCCTAAGCCGATTTCCGAGTCCCATTAGGGGTTGCCTTTAGTGCGGTTGTTGCTAGTAGTCATGATGTTAGTAGTAGTAGTAGTTGTTAGCTTTGGTTAAGTATTTTACTCTCGTCCCCATTGGTTAGAGACCCTTCAGGTCTCGCCAATAACTGCCTGGTTACGTAGAAACGGTCCGCAAGACCATCAAACAACCCGTAGACAAAAAAAAACACGGAGCGCGGGATTCTATGTCGAACCGCCGTAGAAGTCTGACCCTTATTATCTGACTAGCTAGTCCTTCTTATATTCTGATCTTGTGTCAATTATATTGTGGCTTATCTCACGTTACTAACCTAACCCAAATACAAGTACCTACTCTCTGTGGTGGAGAGTCTATGTTGGTTTATTTACCAAATACCCGCTTTGCCTTGTGATAAGCAGACACTAGTCTGAGCTGGAATGCTATACTCATTTCTATCCAATTCTATAAACGGTGTGTCTGCGACATATTTTTTTTTTTAGTTTATATTAATGCTACGATGCCACTGGAGCCACATTCGCTCCTGGGCAGCATTTGGTCCAGACCCTGTCAATGTCCTTTACATTACTTAATTAATTTGTGTTGTAAACACCTTTTTTTTTTCTTTTTAATATTGTGTTGTTTGCCCTTTGGTCTTTCACCGCGCGTGAACAAAGAAATCCACGCACCATTTTTCACAAATACTTATCAAAATAACCAACTTAGCTTGTTAGTATCATAATGTATGTACTATTATTGTATTAGATACCTAAAGTTTGTTTGTTTCCTTGCAAATGTGTTCAAAAACGTAGTATAAAACACGTGTGCATTTATCATTGCACACTTGTATCATAATGTACTGTAACAAACGCTAAATGAGATGTCTGTTTACCATCTATTCTCTTGCTACAGTAGCGGACGGAGGAGGGCGACCTTATTCCTGAGGCCGCGGGCATTCCAATCCAGGATCCTCAACGGCTTGGTCATCATCGAAGGTGTGAGACTTGGCCAATTAGGTGGCCATGCGTTGAGGACTGCGCGTTCGGGGCCTCCTCCTCTTCACAGGGCGTATAACACGTCCTGCAAGATCCTGATCGCAACCTCGATGGTGACACAATTTCCTAGATTTTCAAATTTAAAAAAAAAACATTTTTAAAAACAAGCTTTTATTTAAATGGTCTAAAAAGAAGAAAATAAACTTTAAATTAAATTAAACCCATCAATTTATTACATTATACAATTTATTTATTTACCTTTGCATAGTATAAAACAAACTCGCTCCCGCTTTCTATACGCTTAGATCTTTTAAACTACTCAACGGATTTTAATGCAGGTTTCAACAATAGATAGAGTGATTCAAGAGGAAGGTTTATATGACCCACGTTAGTGTCTACATTGCAACCGTGCGAAGCCGGAGCGCGTCGCTAGTATGAAATAAAAGCTTGTCGCGAGATTTTCAATTTTATGAAATACATACATTTTTTCTTAAAATTACTTGTGCCAAGATCAAGTTACATAATTGTATTCTTGTTTATTTAGTATCTCGCGACAAGCTTTTATATCATATAAAGAAATAAAGTGTATAATGTAATAAATCGATGGGTTTGATTTAATTTTAAGATTATTTTCTTCTTTTTAAACCATTTAAATAAAAGCTTGTTTTTAAAAATGTTTTTTTTTACTATTAATTTATTTTTTAGAATGTCATGGTGAATCTTATAACGGACTTTCACAGTTGAATGCGGATACAGCATTTCATGTCTGTTCTGCTAACCATTGAGGAGTTCCCTAGTCAGGACCCAACCCTGAGACCTGAGACAACCATGTCACGGAAAAACTTAATACCGGCTATCATAATTAAATGCGTACACTACATTTTATATCTGTGCTGTTTACCGTTGAAGAGTTTCTTTATCTGGAGCTAATCCTGGATGTCAATGGAAGTCATTCTTACTATAAAAATGTATTGTCATTGGAACTGAACCGCCATGTAAAAATTCAACTTTGTAGGTTAAGAGGAAGTGGTTCAAAATTCAGTTGCAAGATTTCAACCGAAAATACATACATACTTACATACACACATCAAAAAAAGTTTGCGATCACTTTGAAAAATCGAAATATTTTTTGTTACGGTAGATTATATTATGATTTCTTCTTCTTTTTAGATTCTTTATTTATAAATATAGATTTAGAATATAAAACAGTTCAATTGTTTTTCCATATAAAAAGGCTTTCAGTCCTAGCTTACGCTCATACAGAAATCTGATTTAGTCAATTTTAACGGATTTATAATAGATTTCGCGGAAACTTGTGATTGAAAAATGCCAAGAGGATTATCAGAAGTTTTACGAGCAAGAATAGTAACTTTGAGGGAAGAAGGATACACCACGAGAGAAATAGCACGCAGAGTTGCTATATCCCAATCCTGTGTCGTGACCACGTTGCAGAGGTACCACGGGATGGGTAATTTAGCTGACCGACCCCGCAGTGGTCGCCCAACTGTTTTGACTGCTGCCCAAAAGCGCTATATTAGATTGCTGGGAGCCCGTGACTCAACAATCAACGCCACTAAAATAAAAGCAGAAGTTCGGGCCGCCTCTGGGCTTGAAGTTAGCACTCAGACCATTCGGAATTGCTTGCACCAGGCTGGATTACTAGCACGGAGGTCTTGGCGAGCTCTTCTGAATTCCCGGCAACGTCAACGACGGAGATTACAGTGGGCTAAGCTTCGGCAAAATGAAGAAGAAAACATTTGGCAAAACTGTCTCTTCGTTGACGAATCGCGAATCAGTACTCATCCAGATAACCGACGTGTCCGTGTCTGGAGAAGACCAGGAGACTGTGAAAGGCAAAGAACTGCCACTGGAACAGTTCAGCAAGGCGGGAAATCGGTGTCCTTTTGGGGTGGTATTATGATTGGAGCTAGAACGTCTTTGATCCCGTATCGAGGCTTCATGACAGCAGACATGTGCAGAGCAGTTGCTATTGATGGAATTGTCAGACCATTCCGAGTAAACCATGGGCACCAATTTGTACTGGTCGATGATAATGCGCCCACCCATCAAGCTCAACGAGTCAATGCTGCTCTCTGAGAATACGACATCACAAGGTTAGACTGGCCTGCTGGCTCGCCTGACTTAAACCCAATAGAGCACAGCGTGGGATGCTCTTAAGCGAGCTGTTTGGAACCGTCAGCCACGTCCCCAGACAGTGCCAGAGCTCAGGGAAGCCGCTATTCAAGAATGGGACAGGTTACCCCAAGAAATACTGGATAACTTGATTCTCAGCATGTCCAGGAGGATCTTCGCATGTGTTCGAGCCAGGGGAGGAGTTATATTATATTGAATATAAACCTTTTATTAATAAATTGTTGTTTAAGTTTGGTTAAACAGTCTTTTTCTTTCTATCAAATTTCTGTTACAATTACATTATGATTAATTACTCAATTTATTTATAAAAAATAGTTTTATTTTTTAATTTCAAACTGGGTATTTCTATTTAAAGAAAACACACAACAAAGAATTTTTCTTGATCAAGTTCAATTTAAAAACATATATCAGCTTATGCTAGTGATCGCAAACTTTTTTTGATGTGTGTACATAAACATAGCAAGTTAAATAAAAGCTTGTAAAATAAAATATATTCTTTCAATTAAACAGAATTGTATTGTTCTATTTTTTTATTAATTTTGTCATAATATTATAAATCAATGGGTTAACATAACCTACACAAATTTAAAAAAAATCTTAATACGTAGGTTATAATCACCAAATTTTGGGAATGTCTATGTTATATGTGTACTATGTTGTAAAGGGGTAGCCAGGAATTAGTTCAGGGGGGGGCAAGGGAAAACTAAATAATGTCCATACTACGAAAACGTTTATTAATGGAAAAAAGCGAGTGTAAAACAAGCAAAGCGAATAAATTTCTGAATGATTTTAAATGCAACGTTGCTTAAAATCATTTACTCATCGGTTAGGGAGCACTCCGACTGAGCCCTTAAGCAGACCCTGCTAAGGGCGGCAGCTGCCTCACCTTGCCTGGACCTGGCTACGCCCTTGCTATTTTGGGAATTGCACTAGTTACTATTAGGAATGAAATAAAGCTCCTTATCAATCAAAGTCAACCATCCATCTATGATTCTCGAGTCACTATTACCTTGAGGATAAGAATCAAACTGAGTTCCGTCAGGATTTTGTTGAGGTCTGTGAGATTGTGAGCGAGTGGGTTGACCTTGAGGATAAGAATAAAGCAGAGTTCCGTCAGGATTTTGTTGAGGTCTGTGGAATTGTGAGCGAGTGGGTTGACCTTGAGGATAAGAATTAAACTGAGTTCCGTCAGGATTTTGTTGAGGTCTGTGAGATTGTGAGTGAGTGGGTTGACCTTGAGGATAAGAATAAAACTGAGTTCCGTCAGGATTTTGTTGAGGCCTGGGAGATTGTAAGTGAGTGGGTTGACCTTGAGGATAAGAATAAAACGGAGTTCCGTCAGGATTTTGTTGAGGTCTGTGAGATTGTGAGTGAGTTGGTTGTCCTTGAGGATAAGAATAAAACTGAGTGCCGTCAGGATTTTGTTGAGGCCTGTGGGATTGTGAGTGAGTGGATGGATGATAGCCTTGACCTGATTGGGTATGCTGATAATTGTTATTGTTTGTTCTCAAATTACGTAGTTCTTTAATTTTACGGTTAAGCTCATCTTGCAGTCTATTGATGTCAGATACTAATTCTTCTTCACGCTGTTTGTTAGTATTGCCTGCAGGATCAGTATCTTTGCTTGGGTACTCGGACTGGCCGGGAAGAGCGACATTTACAGCTTGGCCAGGACCAGTGACTATCGTGTGTGTAGTGTTTACACGCTCCTGATAACGGCCTCCATTCTTTGTAATTAATCCAACTCTGCGGCATGTCAGTATTGTTTGTCCGAGCTGTGGACAACAATAAGCATATATCCTTTCATATTATTGTTGTAAAATAACATCACGCTTTGTATTCCCCGAAAGGTTAGGCAGAGGTGCCCGACCTGGGGATCGAACCCAGGACCTCATGATCAGCAGTCGCACTTGCCAGCACTAGACGAATGAGGCAGTCATATATACCGAACTAGCTTTTGCCCGCAGCTTCGCTTGCGTGAAGTTTGAAATCCTCGCTAAGCCCATTTTATAAGCCATATAAGACGGACGTAATCAAAAACGTCCGTCTTATATCACCCAGCGGTTTAGGCTGTGCGTTGCTAGATTAGTCAGCCAGTCGGTCAGTTTCTCCCCATGCTTCTTACTTCAAAAGTACCAGATTTCTTATACAAACTTTCAACACTTATATCACCCCCTTAAAGGTTGAATTTCCAAATATGTGTACATTTATTCCTAACCTAACCTTTCGGAGAGAGACGCATTCTGGGATAGTATAAGAGATATTGTGAATGAGTGTAGAATAAATGAGAAGATTGTTATGCTTGGTGATTTCAATGGTTGGGTAGGTGTGAAGAGGAAAGGATATGAAAGTACACTAGGTGCGTTTGGGGATAAAAGGGTGAATGAGAATAGAATGAGTTTGTTAGAAATATGCGTGGAGAAGAATCTTTCTATAATGAACACTATGTTTAATCATAGAGAGATTCACATGTATACATGGGAAAGGCAAGATAGTGGAAGCATGATTGACTTTGTGGTTGTTGATGAAAGACTGAAGAGTAAGGTCACAGATACAAGAGTGTATTGGGGTGCCAATGTGGGGACCGACCATTATCTTGTCATGTGCCGGATACATGGTCTGTTTAAACGTTGGTGCCATCGGTTTCGGGTTCCTATGACTGCACTTGAGAGAATAAAAGTAGAAAGGTTGCAAGAATTAAAAGTGAAAGAGGAATATAAGAGGGAAGTAAAAGAGAAGACGAATGAGATTTTAGAAGGAATGAATGATTATAGTTTAGAAGAAGCGTGGAATGTTGTAAAAAACAGCATGGTGCAAGTGGCCACGAAGAAAAGATACACCAAAATAAAGGCGGAAGTAAAAGAGATCGTAAAGATGAAGAAGAATGAAATGGAAGATAAGTATAATAGGAAGTTCTCCGACAACTTCAGGGTCAATGTTAAGCTGTTCTGGCAACAAGTAAGATTGGCTCGTGGAGTTTCGGGGACATCAAATATGAATATAGTTAGAGGAGGAGATGGATGCTTGTTAAGTGAAGAATGCAAGGTGTTGGAACGCTGGAAGGTATATTTTGAAAGTTTATTTAGTTGGCAGGATAGTGTGCAAAGAGTGGGTAACTGGGCGGAAGTGAGGGAGTCAGACATTGACTTGGATGAAATCGTGAAAGCGCTGAAATGTATGAAAGTTGGAAAAGCTGCTGGGTGTGACAGAGTGTCTGTCGAAATGCTTAAGGGCGGTGATGGGGTGGTAGCAAGCCTGCTGTAGCGGATCTTTAATATGTGTTGGAGATTCGGCAAAGTGCCGGGCGACTGGTGCAAAGCTGTAATCGTACCACTATAAAAGGGAAAAGGTTCACAGCAGGAGTGTAAAAACTACCGCGGCATTAGTCTTTTGGGGCGTTCACAGACTGGTTTGGCATCTCCAGAGGCGTTAGACAGGGTTGTGTAGCGTCTCCATGGCTGTTCAACCTATACATGGATAGTTGTTTGACAGATTTAAAAGGGAGTGAGTGTGGATTGAAAATGAATGAGTGGCCTGTCAAATGTCTTCTCTACGCAGATGATCAAGTTTTGCTTGCATCGTCGGCGGAAGAGTTGCAAGACATGGTAACTATGATGAATGGAGCATATAATATGAAAGGGATGAAAATGAATGTAAGCAAGACGAAAGTAATGGTTTTTGAAAGAGATGCAGATGTATCTGAGTGTAAAGTAAAGATAGGAGATGAAAGTATTGAACAGGTGAATGAGTTTGTTTATTTGGGAAGTATGTTTACAAGAGATGGTAAGATTGACGAAGATGTGGAAAGAAGAGCAAACGCCGGAAATAAAGTAAATGGTGCTATGTATGCGGTTGTGTCTAGCCAGTCGATGTCCAAAAAGGCACGACTGGCTGTCCATAATGGCTACGCTTATGTATGGAAGTGAATGTTGATCGTGGCAGAAGAGGTATGAAAGTAGAATAAATGCCGTGGAAATGCGTTCCTTGCGAAGTATGTGCGGTGTAACTTTGAATGATAGATTGAGAAATGAAGAGATTAGACAAAGTTGCGGTTTAAAAGATGATGTAGTGACAAAAATTAAAAGGAGTATGCTTAGGTGGTTTGCTCATGTTGAGAGAATGAGTGAACGGCGATTAGAAAAAGGAATTTATAAGGCGGATGTCAATGGGAACACCGGTAGAGGACGTCCTAGAAGGACATACATCGATGTTATTGGTGATGTTCTTCACAAAGGTCAGGTGCGTAGTACTCTCAACCGGCGTGCGTGTATGACAAGATGTATGAATGTGGATGAAGCGAAAGGCGTATGTAAGGGTCGTAGCATGTGGCGTTCTATAGTTTCTGCCTACCCCCATGGGAAAAAGGCGTGAGTTTATGTATGTATGTTTATTCCTAACCAGAAACCTTAATATTTAATTTCATCTTTCTTACTTCAAAAACGACGGACTTACATACAAACTTCAACCCCCCATTTCACCCTCTTAGGGGTGGAATCTCCAAAAACCCTTCAAAAACCTATACGTTTATTTCTTTCCAAAAGCCTAAATATTTAATTCCATGTTTCTCACTTCAAAAATACCAGATTTCTCATACAAACTTTCAACACTTATTTCACCCCTTTAAAAGTTGAATTTCCAAAAATGCTCAAACATGGGTACGTTTATTTATAACCAAAAACCTTAATATTTAATTTCAAGCTTCTTACTTCAAAAATGACGGACTTACATACAAACTTAAAAACCCTATTTCACCCCTTTAGGGGTTGAATTTCGAGAAATCCCTTCTTAGAGGATGTTTACGTTACAAAATGAACCTACTGTCAAAATTTCAAGTTTCTAACCCCAGCCGTTTAGGCTGTGCGTTGATAGATCAGTCAGTCAGTCAGCTTCTCCTTTTATAAGTATAAGATATACACTTTATAACATCACATAGTCCTCGAAAGTGTAGTAATAATGTACTTACCGGGCCTATTGTTGTGGTGCAGATTTCCTTAATTGGGTCACCTAGGATCATCGATGCTCCCATCATTAAGATAAGTACAATAGCGAACATTCTTAAAAATTTAGAGAACCGATGTTGCTGCTCCTAAAGTCAGCCAAGAAATGAGTCCCAGCAGGAATTTCCCTGCTTATATAGTCGATTCTGACTCACCGCTAGACCAGTGACATCCCGCGTACACTCAGATATCCATAATTATAAAACAAGTCGAGCAATGATAAAAATATTTACGGATTTTTAAATGAAAATAACAACGTCAGTATCCAGATATAACCACGATGTGGAAGTTCTTCTCAGTCAAATCCACGGTGTGTGCATGGTAAATAAGCAAAGTATTTAGCCAAAAAGTCAGTGTTGCTAATTGGGCCTATTGCTGGTATTGAAATATTATACATATAATTTCCTTTATTCATTAAAATACATACACATAATATAAATTACACTTGGCTTTGGTTGGTTTAGCTTGCCTTCCATTTAATGATACACTCTATAAAGCATTACACTCCCTCTCAATAACGACAACACTTAAGTAATAAAAAGTACCTTTTCAGTAGCCAAATTAAGTAAAAACTGCGCAGCTGTGTACGTTCTTTTGTCGCTTTATTATCCTAGCCCGTAATAAACTAGACTGTCGGCATCATACATAACGAACTTTCTAAGAAATTCGTACTTTTGTTTACAAATGGGGATTGCTTGCACTTGTAGACTGTTGTTGACCATGACTAATAAGTAGGAGTCATGGATTATCTATACGTTATCATATTCTTATTTGCTCACAAACTTTCAAACTGTACGTAAAAAACAAGGCTAGTAAAAGAAAATCACTGTGTATTGACGAAAATGTTTTTCTTTTTATAATTCAGATTTTTCTTCTTCCATTTAACGACAACTCGCTATAACACCATAAAATGCACAGTCCCTTCAGTGTCGTTATATAGAGTTTACACTGTATTTCTATGAAAAATATGAAAAAACATTTAAATATATAAAATTATTATTATTACCTTTATTCACTAAATACACAAATAAATTACATTTTTAAATATTTCTATAAAAATTATAAAAAAACATTTAAAAATATAAAAAATAGTAGCCCACCTGCACATCGGGAACAGGATCCAAGCTACCGGTGGTCAGGGCCTCAGAGAGAGGAACTTCCTGACAATAGGTGCCGTACCCAGAAGTACTGCTTTCTGTATCAGGCCCTTGACCCAGCCACCCAACGAGAGCCTCGTCAGATGTTGGTTGTTGGTTAAATTATTATTTTTATAATAATAAGCCTGCCCTGTCCCACAGTTGGGCAAAGGCCACCCTCCGTTCCTTCCATCTGTCGCGATTCTGTACAGCTTCATGCCAACTATCAAGGCATCTAACTCGCCCCGCCATCTCCTCCACAGTCTGCCGCGACCCGTCTCGCTGTCTCAGCAGGACACCAGTCTTGTGCTATACGCGCTCACAGCTCATTCGGCATACTATGTCCATGAGCCTGCGTTTTAGTGACATGGGCAAATCCTTGAATGGTTCTTTCATGAACCAGTAGCTCTTCCAGGCGTTGTCGGTAAGTAGGTCTTGTAATTTCTTTATCTTGTCTGTCCTGGAAGAAGACTACATGGCCCAGGTACGTATTATAATCTCTGACATATTGCATTTTCTCCCCATCTACTTGCTTATTTCGTAGTGAACATCATGACTTTAGTCTTTGACATATTCATCTTCTGTCCCACCTCAAGGCTCGCATTGCTCAGTTCTTGTACGATCTGTTCTAGTCCATTGACTGAGAAAGAAAAAAGGACAATATTATGGGCGAAACGAAGATAAGTAATCTTATCCCGCCGAAGACAATGCCGAGGTCATAAATGATTACACGTTTGTTTTTAATTCTTTTATTATTTGAATATTAAGAGGGTCGTAGGTCAAACTGATAATATAGCTATCACGGGTTTCCCCCATTCCTCTATCGGAAACACCGATAATTAAAGAAAGAAGGATAAAAAATCCCAGTAGGTAGCTAATATCACTGACCGAGGCCGTCCACCGTTTCGGCAAACTTTTTGCCTAATCTACACCGAGTCAAGCGCCGCGGTCTGTGATGGATAATAATTTAAAATCTATTAAATAAAAATTTAAAAAACCCCTGACTCAAAAAATAACCTCTAAAAAGTAAAAAATAAAATGTGTTTATTGGCCATTTAACTTTATTAAAAGTACCTAGTAATATTTTGATTCAAGCGTCGTCACGTTGGGGGACCGCTAAGTAAATTATCATTACCAAGCTTCTTTTTTTGTATTCTGTTCTTTTTAAATTTATTTAGTTAGCGGTCCCCCGACGTGACGACGCTTGAATCAAAATATTACTAGGTACTTTTAATAAAGTTAAATGGCCAATAAACACATTTTATTTTTTACTTTTTAGGGGTTCTTTTTTGAGTCGGGGGTTTTTTAAATTTTAAATTTAATTTTTATTTAATACTTTTTAAATTACTAGTAGACACCATCATCTATCTAAAATCTACTCATTGAGACCATTCTTATGAGCCCATAGATGCTTTATCTGCTATATGTTGCTGAGGGGTTGGGTATCCTGCAGACTACTTGATACTGCAGCATCAGCTCAAGGTTGCCATGTCTTGGAAATACCACCAAAGTAACAGTACACCGAATTTCAAATCAATCGGACGAGTGAAAGTTGGTAAGATCCTTTTGTCAAATAGGAAATGAGCTGATGATCTTCAAACGCCTGAACAGATCTTCATAAATTATAGCTAACAAATACTGATCAAAACGAATCCAAACACGACATATATCTGCTATTATTTTTTCAAGAGTGTACTAGTGTGCTGGATATCCTGGCTGCAGCATCAGTTCATCATGTCGCCACCATTGAATTGCATGTATAATCAAATACTGATCAAAACGAATCCAAACACGACATATCTGCTATTCTTTTTTCAAGAGTGTACTAGTGCACTGGTTATCCTGGCTGCAGCATCAGACCAAGAATTTCATAATCTTGCATAGTTATATAGCATACACGAGTGTTTCAAATTTTATTTCACACGTATGTTTGAAAGTAAAGTAATACACATTATGCGTCTAAGAACCTTACCGCAGCTAACCTAACAGCTGATGACCTTGAAATGGCTGAACCGATTTGAATAAAACATGACTAAGATCACTCGCTAGAAAACCAGCTTTCAAATAAAAAAAACCGCACTCAAATCGGTTCACCCGTTTAAGAGCTACGGTGCCACAGACAGACAGACACACACACAGACAGACAGACAGACAGACACACATAGCGGTCAAACTTATAACACCCCTCTTTTTGCGTCGGGGGTTAAAAAGGGGAGTCGAGCGGGGAACAACGCATAAATACACAGCATCTGGAGCAATCATGTTCTCTTATAAACTCGTCGTTTTATTTTTCGTTGCGTCTATCGACGTTTCATGTAAGTATTACTTTCAGCTTTTATGTTCTCTTACTGACTGTGAAGTGGTTTGTTGTGTACTTGTCCTTTTTTTATAAGCTTTTATTTAATTTGACCTGTTAGTATATTAGTGGGGGATAAATCTCGCTAGCTGAATTAGAATCACTTCCTCGTATCTTACGGAGTTGAATTTTTACATGTTGGTTCAGTTCCGATGACAATGCATCTTTATAGTAAGCATGACCTGTCGACATCCAGGATTAGATCTAGATAAAGGAACTCTTCAACGAATTATCTTTATCTTTAGCGGTCCACAGCACAGACACGAAATTTTGTGTACGCATTTTATTATGATAGCCGGTTTTCAGATTTACCATGACATGGTCGCTGTACTCAAGGTTGGGTCCTGACTAGGGAAGTCCTCAATGGTTAGCAGCACAGATATGAAATGTTGTATACGGATTCAATTGTGAAAGCCCGTTCACCGTGACAAAAAAAAATTAATAGTAGGTAAAAAAACATTTTTAAAAACAAGCTTTTATTTAAATGTTCAAAAAGAAGAAAATAAACTTTAAATTAACTCAAACCCATCGATTTATTACATCCTGTAGGATGTAATTTATATGATATAAAAGCTTGTCGCGAGATTAATCTGTGTAAATAAACGAGAATACGATATGTAACTTGATCTTGACACAAGTAATTCTAAGAAAACATTATATATATTATATTATATATTTATATATATACATATATTATATATATGTATACATATTTCATAAAATAAATTTACTCTCGCGACAGCTTTTATACCATATATTATATTGTATAATGTAATAAATTGATGGGTTTGATTTAATTTAAAGTTTATTTTCTTCTTTTTAGAGCATTTAAATAAAAGCTTGTTTTTAAAACTAAATGTTTTTTACTATTAATTTGTATTTGTGGTAATAATAAGTGAGACATTCCTTTTTTTTTTTTTTTTATCGTGGGCAAATCCTCATGGACTATCCCCGTCTGGGGAAGACGGGGGGGTGTGCCGACCACCACGGTGTCCCTCCTTCTGACCTAAGGCCGGGGTCGCGGGATTTGCTATTGCATGCACCGCAACCCCGGCAGGTCTTGGTCCACCAATTGCTGGTGGACCTCTCCACTGTAGGGCCCCACCCCACGACCTCCTGAGAGGTGCTTGGGGCACCCCACATCACCGGCGCACCAGAACACATGGTACGCCGTGACCACCCCGGGGACCAATCAAGTACATGGGCGCCAGACTACCCCGTGTCTGGACCCCTGGTCCCCCTGCGACGGGTCAGGTTAGTGGCCCCGCCGCCTACCACTTTTCGGCCGCAGAGGATAGGCAGAGCGGCCAACGAAACACCGACACTCCTCTCCCCCTGCGGCCCCACCGCGTCCGCCATCTGACGGTGGCGGCCCCGTCAGGCCGCGGAAGGTAGGGAGAACGGCGCACCGTAATACCGGCACTCCTCTCCCGTCGCGGCCTCCACCCTTCAGCCGCAATGCCTCCCATAAGACATCGCGGCCCTCCTCAGTTGCGATGTCGCTCAGGCGACACCGCAACCTACTTGGCCGCTACGTCGAGGGCTTCCAGGCCCAAGCCCCGACGAGCAGCCCCTCCTCGGGTTCCTCTTTGCTTCACCGTGGGGCTCGAAGCCACGGCTACTAAGCCCCCCCGCAACGACAATGCGGGAACCCACCGGGGGGGAAGTGAGACATTCCTATGCTAGGCGCTCGTAACTAGTTTTTTTCCTTGTTTAACTGACTTACACTTTCTAAACTAATATTTGAACTCAACTATTAATGATGCAAACGTAGCACGTGAAGAGTCATTCGTTTTTATTCGCGTATCTATCAGCCAGTGTTGCTGAGGAGTTTTATGGAGGATAAATTCTTATAATAAAGCTAGGTATCTATCTGCCTAACCTTTTTCCTGTGTTGGGGTCAGCCTCCAGTCTAAGCAGATGCGGCTAAGTACAAGTATTTTACACGGAGTGACTGCCATCAGACCTCCGCAACCCAGTTACTGGGCGCTGCCGATATCCTAAGGTTAGACCGGTTGTCGGACTTTTGGGCTTCTGACTACTTGTAACGACTGTCATAAGTATTCGTATGACACCCGGGGCGAACTTTTAACGTGCTCTCTGAGGCACGGAGGGGTCTTGATATGTAACGAATGGTCACCCATCCACAGACTGACCGCGGCAAGCGCAGGTTAACCTTGCAACTCATTATGGTCTGCGCGGCTATTAATTAGTCACGAATTCTTATAATAAAGCACAAACTGTAAATTCTAGATAACAGCAAAAGTAATTATACTTGATTCTAGTGCCTCCAAGATCGTATTTTTCGTTGTGTCAGGAATTAGCATTATTGTACAAACAAGAAAATTCAATCGCATACGAAATCCTACGAAAGTGAATCAGATGTCCTTAAAAACTTTTATTCTAATTCCAGTATTCAAGCAGGATCCTGCGAGTGGAGTAGCAGTAGCGAAGCCGTTCGAGAGCCCCATAAGCGAGATGACCAATAATGACAGCTCGAAAAAACTCAAATATCAGGCGAAAACTTTTAATATAATACAGAAAGGAAATGTTATCATCTTGTTAGATGACGAAGACGAGTACTGGTCACAAGAAGAATAATCATTATAAGTTAGAAGATATAATATAATGTAATAAGTATTGTGATAATAAAAAATCTAAATTACCTAAGTTTGTTGTTTTCTCTCACTCTTTGAAATTCAGAGTGTAATGATTATAAGACGCTTATTTTTAATGATCTTTACAATGTTATTTCAATTGAAAACCAAGGACATTTTTATACATACATACCAAATTCTATCAAAAATATAGAGTACGTTTATTCTAGTAATGGTTGCTGTATATTGGGTCGACTCTAGTTACCTATAAATATTAGCTAATACTTAACGATCAAGCAGATTATCATTAAGTGGGCGTCGATAAAGTAGAAGAGGGTCTACTATAGGTACTGAATGAATCTCATTTATTTTTACAAGCTTTTTATTAACTTGCAATTTTTATTAACTTATATCCTATGCTCGGGGTCGTGTTGGGCGTCTTCTTCAGTACGGCGTGGGAGATGCAGCCGGAACATCCTTGTCTTGCTTTGATGTGGCGGACCTACATCACGTAGGTTTTGGAACGTAATGCCGCGTTCAAACGCTACGAGCACAAGCGTGTAAATAGGCTGCTTTCTGTTCATGCTCGTACTTACCGACGATCGGGACAGGTGTCGGTATTTTCGACACAGTTCAAAGGATGAATGTGCTTGCGCTCGTGTACCTGTTAACACGCGCTCAGTCGCGCGCAAATACAGTAAATGATAATCGGCCTCATAAAAGTTACACTGCGGTCTATTACTGCGTGCACCAGCAAGGGTCGCGCGTGAGTCGTCGTCGGTGCGTGTGAACAGCCTGCTTGGCCTGCCGACGCAAGCCGGGCTGCGTACCGGGCTGCTTGCCAAGCTACGTGGCGCGCGTCTGTACGCAGCATAAGATTAGATTGTAAGATATGTATAATCATAGACAGTAAGCATAAATGTAGCACGTAGGTATAGTTTAGCATAAAAACATATTTATTGCAACGTTGTGCGTTATCTCAAGCAGGTATTTAGCTAACAAACAAAGAAATTGACGTTATCTACCTACTTTTATTCTAAAATACCATAGGAATAATCAAATCTAATTAAAAACAATTTTATTTACATTTTATGTTACACTAGCGACCCGTCCCGGCTTCGTACGGGTGGACATTTTTCCCGTTTTTGCAACTTTTTTCATTTATGCTGCGCTCCTATTTGTCGTAGCGTGATGTTATATAGCCTATAACCTTCCTCGATAAATGGACTATCCAACACAAAAATATTTTTTCAATTCCAACCAGTAGTTTCTGATATTAGCGCATTCAAACAAACAAACTCTTCAGCTTTATAATATTAGTATAGATTTTTACAACATTTATTTTACACTAGCTGACCCGCGCAACTTCGTCTGCGATTTTCCCGTTTTTGCAACAGTTTTCATTTATGGTATCTACGGCGCACCTATTCACCCTACCTGCCTATCCTACCTACCTACCCTACCTGCCTACCCTACCTACCTACCCTACCTACCTACCTACCCTAACTACCTACCCTACCTGAGACTCCAAAATGAATTATAGCATATAAATTGCCGAGGACTAACAGCTATATAACAAAATAAGTTTCATCAAAATCCGTCTAATAGTTTTTGTGTTAAAGCCGGACAACAGACAGACAGACAGACAAAAATTTCAAAATTATTATTTTTTTGCTTGTGTGACTTGTATGAAGACCCCTAAGAGTATTTTTTTTAGTCTTTATTCAATGTACAGAATTTAACTCTTCTACAGTTTTATTATATGTATAGATTTTTACAACAATTAAAATACTTGCAACGAAACGTAATTACTATTCTAATTATTATTGGAACGCACCCGTGATGACTGACACGTTTTGAATACATGTTCGGTTGGAATTTGGACCATTCGCTAGTACCTATGGTACATCAGAAACCTCGGAACGCATCGCGAATATTCTAAGCGACACGCCTTCTGCGACAGCGCCACGAGCAGTTGTATTTCCCTAACTAATTACTCCGAGCTAATTGGCATATGATTATCAAATAGTGCATAGTCATTTTCAGTTATAATATTTTAAACTACATAAATCGCTAACTTAGTGCAATATCCTACTGTTTATTGTTTTATAACTAAGATTAAATTCAGTGTAAACCTCAGAACGGGGTACCTTCCTACCTTCTACCACTACTACTACGGCTACACTCCGGGCAAGATACACCGAGTACTACGACGCTAAAGAGAAGCTGATTGCTGCCTACCACGGTACACACAGCGCCATCCGGCTACTAACGCAGGACACGGTGTTTCTATTGTCGTCTAAAAACTTGACACGCGCTCGATATTATCGAACTCACTTCCGACTTAACCGACAATTTTATATTCAAATTTTATATAGACAACTAATTCTATTTTGTTTTTTTTCGTTGGAATATCCTCATTGACGTCCCTCGCCCGGGGAAGGCGAGGGGGTCTGCCGGACTCTTACCGGCTAAAAACCAACGGTGTTCCTCCTCCTGACCGCTCTGCCGGGGTCTCGGGATTCGCAAGAGTATGCACCGCAACCCCGGCAGGTGTACAACTAAGTTTGTATATTCATTAATTTCACGTCCCAAGTAACCCAACAACACACTATCGCTGATATAAATTATTACACGTTGGTTTTTAATTCTATTGTTATTGGAATGTTAAAGGGGCGTAGGTCAAACTGATAATATACCTGTCACGGGTTTGCCCCAACTGCCCAAAATAAAATTCTGAAATTCCAGAACAACAAACACGCATTATCATATTATGTGAATGACCTTATCATTTTTCTAACTCGCCCGTACGTTACGTCATACCGCGGGATTGATAAGGCATATAAAATGGGATGTCGAATCGGGAACATCACACAAGTACGAACCGTCTGGAAGAAACATGTTCTTTGCAAAGTTAGTCGTTCTGTTTTTCTTTACTTTTCTGGCTGTCTCATGTAAGTATTAATTATATTTTTGAATTTTCTAAATAATAGTGCAGGAAATCTGCCTGTGTGCATTTGGGAAGCTTAATCAATAAAAAAAACTAAAAAGTATAAAATAACTTAATAAAGATTTAATTTAATACACCTCTTGTGCAAACTTAATACCTTTATCATAATATAAAATTAACAGTTTCAGAAGTCGGTGCTAATCCACGCTAAAGCAAATTGAAGGCACCGACTTCTGAAACTGTTAATTTTATATTATGATAAAGGTATTGGTTTGCTTATGAGGTGTATTAAATTAAATCTTTATTAAGTTATTTTATACCTTTTAGTTTTTGAAGTCAGTTTTTTTTAACGTACCTAGTTTTTTTTATTATTTACTTTTTAGTGTCTGTAATAGGTTGTAAGGTTGTTCTGTAAACTACAGTAGGATTTTTCTACATGACATCAGGTAGAATAATTACATCATCCACATAAACAAAAACGTTTCTAAAAAAAAAATGTTCATAAAATGAAAAGTACTGGGCCAAACTATGTTAAATTTTTATGGGACCAAATGGCAACTATTCCGCATCAAATTAAAGAAGAATCACGTAGATCATAAAACTCAGAGTAATCGATGTAGGTACATACATAAAAAAAACAATCGAATATAGAATCTCCCTAATTTTTGAAGTCTGTTAAATAGATGGTATTTTGATGGGGAAACATATAATAACAAACGTTTCAAAATAAAACAAGCTTTTATTTGAATGCTCTAAAAAGAAGAAAATAAACTTTTAATTAAATCAATCCCTTCAATTTATTACATTATACAATTTATCTATACTAATATTATAAAGCTGAAGAGTTTGTTTGTTTGTTTGAACGCGCTAATCTCAGGAACTACTGGTTGGAATTGTAAAATTATTTTTGTGTTGGATAGTCCATTTATCGAGGAAGGTTATAGGCTATATAACATCACGCTACAAATAATAGGAGCGGAGCATAAATGAAAAATGTTGCAAAAACGGGAAAAATGTGCACCCGTGCGAAGCCGGGACGGGCCGCTAGTACCTATGAGTTAAAAGCTTGTCGCGAGATTTACCTGTGTAAATTTATTTTATGAAATATATACATTTTTTCTTTGAATTACTTGTGTCAAGATCAAGTTACATATTGTATTCTTGTTTATTTACACAGGCAAATCTTGCGACAAGCTTTTATATCATAATTATAATTTGTATAATGTAATAAATTGATGGGTTCGATTTAATTTAAATATTATTTTCTCTTTTTAAGAGTATTTAAATAAAAGCTTGCCTTGTTGGTCTAGTGTTCGCAAGCGTGACTGTTGAGCATAGGATCCTGGGTTCGATCCCCAGGTCGGGCAAATTGATATTGGGTTTTTCCATTAGGAATTTCTCAGTAGCAGCCTGGAGTTTGGATTTGTGCCCGGTTAATGGCAATAGGCTCGCCCCTTATTACATGGGACTTAGACAATACTGGCAAAATGAGTGTGTTATTAAAACACCTCTGCCAAACCCTTCGGGGAATACAAGGCGTGATGTTATGTTATGTTGTTTTAAAAATGTTTTTGTTTACTACTATTTTATTAAAATTAATGTTTACTATAGCAAATTCGGCAACTATAAATAATTTGTTTTGTTCTCAGGGATACCAGGAAGTCCCAATACTGTAGCCGCACAAATTAGCTGGTTTGACACAGAAGTACGTGACAAGAAAACCGACAATTCTGTGTTCACGGAATATAAAAAGGATAACTATCAATTAGATTTTGGCGAAGCGGAGTTAAGTCAAGGGTTGAATATAAGAATTGGCAACAAACGGAAAATTCACGGAGAGAATAAGCGGCCCCGATCTTATTACGAAGAAAAGTCAAAGTAATAATTTGGTCATTACACTCGAGGCGGTATTATGCTTATGATAAGGGAGCCGAGAGTGTAATGATCAATGCAATGTTTTTCAACACACTTGTGAGGAAAAAGACAGAATTATATTGATATTAAACTTTTAATTATTAAAACTGTTGTATCTCAAATAAACGCGTAAATTAATTAATTCGTATTTATTTATTAAGAGCAACACATGACAATATGGCAGGATGTAAGAGAGAGAGAGAGCGAGATAAAAGCGAGTGAGTAAGGTAGTCTTAAGACTACGTTCCAGACCTCACAAAAACAATTAGTGAAAATACAATTCTCAAAATAATACCGACAGTTTTTGTTGCCATTTTTAGAGTTTGTGTTATGGTATTGGTATTATGAATAATTTCGTTATTTTCATTTTCTTGGGTAAATGTCGGCGATGATGTCATTTTTGGTAATAAGGATCAACCACACAGCGAAAAGGCTATCAAATATTTATGGAAAATGGCGCGCATGCCTTCTTTTTTCTCGCGCCGCGCCAGTGATGCGCGCGCATGTGGAAGCAAGGGCGCGAACTAAACCGACATACATTTTTTACATAGCTCGTTTAAAGTTATCCGACGTTGGTGAAATCGGTACTAAATACTATGAAATCTTCTTTTCGCGTGGTTAGTGACTAACCTGACTTGGCTTCACGCGCCGTCGAAAAATATCTCTCAGGCATGCCGGTTTCCTAACGACGACTCGCTATAACGCCATAAAAAATATTTTTTTAAAAACAAGCTTTTATTTAAATGCTCTAAAAAGAAGATACTTTAAATTAAATCAAACCAATCAATTTATTACATTATACAATTAATATATTTATATGATATAAAAGCCTGTCGCGAGATTTACAATTTTATGAACATACTTTTTTTCTTAGAATTACTTGTGTCAAGATCAAGTTACATATTGTATTCTTGTTTATTTAGTATCTCCCGACAAGCTTTTATGTCATATAAATAAATTAATTGTGTAATGTAATAAATTGATTGGTTTGATTTAATTTAAAATTTATTATGTTCTTTTTAGGGCATTTAAATAAAAGCTTGTTTTTAAAAATTTTTTTTTTACTATTAATTTATTTTTTATCGGCGAAACGAAGATAAGTAATCTTAACCCGCCGAAGACAATGCTGAGGTCTCTTATAAATGATTACACGTTTGTTTTTAATTCTTTTATTATTTGAATATTAAGAGGTTCGTAGGTCAAACTGATAATATAGCTATCACGGGTTTGCCCCATCGCTCTATCGGGAACACCGAGAATTTAAGAAAGAAGGATAAAAATCCCAGTAGGTAGCTGATATCACTGACCGAGGCCGTCCACCGTTCAGGCAAATGTTTTGCTTAATCTACAACGAGTCAAGCGCCCCAATCTGTGACGGATAAAAACGATAGTCGAGCGGGGAACAACGCAGAAGTACACAGCATCTGGAGCAATCATGTTCTCTTATAAGCTCGTCGTTTTATTTTTCGTTGCGTCTATCGGCGTTTCATGTAAGTATTACTTTCAGCTTTTATGTTCTCTTACTAACTGTGAAGTGGTTTGTTGTGTACTTGTCCTTTTTTTACAAGCTTTTATTTAACTTGACCTGTTAGTTAGTATGTTAGTGGGGGATAAATCTCGCAAGCTGAATTAGAACCACTTCCTCGTATCCAAAGAAGTTGAATTTTTACATGTTGGATTAGAATGAATCGACATCCAGGATTAGCTCCAGATAAAGGAACTCTTCAACGGTCCACAGCACAGACACGAAATTTTGTGTACACATTTTATTATGATAGCCGGTTTTCAGATTTACCAAGACATGGTTTCTGTACTCAGGGTTGGGTCCTGATTAGGGAAGTCCTCAATGGTTAGCAGCACAGATATGAAATGTTGTATACGCATTCAATTGTGAAAGCCCGTTCACCATGACACAATAAAAAATAAATTAATAGTAGTTAAAAAAACATTTTTAAAAACAAGCTTTTATTTAAATGTTCAAAAAGAAGAAAATAAACTTTAAATTAACTCAACCCCATCGATTTATTACATTATACAATTTATATGATATAAAAGCTTGTCGCGAGATTAACCTGTGTAAATAAACAAGAATACAATATGTAATTTGATCTTGACACAAGTATCCTTTTGTTAATATCTTATTTTACTTTGTGGAACGCAAATAAATGAATATAAATATGAATTCTAAGAAAAAATGTATTTATTTCATAAAATGTAATGTAAATGTATGTTTTTGACGACGCTGAGCGATTGGCTTCTGCGCTACGGGTTGTGGGTTCGATTCCCGCACGGATCAAACATTTGTATGGCCTACAAATAGTTGTTCTGAGTCTGGGCGTTTGTGCATGTGAAGATTTGTGTCTGTAAACGCACCCACGATACAGGAGAAACACTAGAGTGGGGCAACGTTTTTTAAAAAAAAATACTTAGGTAAATTTCGCGATAGCTTTTATACCATATAAATAGTATAATGTAATTAATATATGGGTTTGATTTAATTTAAAGATTATTTTCTTCTTTTTACAGCATTTATATAAAAGTTTGTTTTAAAAAATGTTTTTGTTTACTATTAATTTGTATTTGTGATAATAATAAGGGAGACATTGGTGCAGATTCTCTTATAAACCGCAATTTTTTTTTCTTTTTTTTTTTGAAAAACATTTGCCCCACACTAGGATTTCTCCTGTATCGTGGGTGCGTTTACAGACACAAATCTTCACATGCACAAACACCCAGACCCGGAACAACTATCTGTAGGCCATACAAATATTTGTTCCGTGCGGGAATCGAACCCACGACCCGCAGCGCAGAAGCCAATCGCTTAGCCACTGCACCAAACGTGTCGTCTAATTACTACCATTACTACCATTAACCAAACTATCACTATATATACAAGGTTAGTCGGAAAGGGGGTACTAAGCCGAAAGGGTGTTAAAGTACCCATAATAAGGGATAACTTTTGTTCTACAACTTTCCCCAAAACTCGATAGTTTAAGAGAAATAGCTTTTCAAAGATTTCGTAAAAAATATGCTAAAATCTATCTGTCCATAGCTATGATCAGCTGTTTTTACAATTTAGGTCATATTTGGGGTCACGGATTAGAAAAATAATTTTCTGAATTCATAACTAAAGCAGGTATGTTTTTTTTTTTGAAAAAACTAAAATAAAACTTTTTTTTCATGCAAATAAAAAATATCGAATTTTAAAATTTTAACAATTGCTTTGTAATAGTCATCAGTGATACTTTAGGTGGCCCGCGGCTTAGTACCCCCTTTCAAACTAACCTTGTATACTAATTTTGGTTTAGAGAATCTTAAAACCTATTCTGTTTTCAGGTTTCATTAAATTTAAAAACTATTTTGACAGCACTTATATCGAGTTTGACACAATCTAAGTTGAATGGGCAGTGTTACCATTACATATCAAGAATTAAATTAAAGAGTGAATGAAATGATCGATAGTGCAAAAAAACCTGAAATAAATTACATAATTACGTTTAATTAATCGTTTATCAATTATTCTATAATTCAAATTAGGGAGCATATGACGGGAATAAGTTATATTTTTGTAGAAAAAAATATAATTGTTATTTTTGTAAAAATAAATAATGCAATAAGCTTAATGTGGCTGTGAGTCATGAAATTTTTATCTGTGACCAAGTATTATCGTCTTGTTTTGTTTTGTTGATAGCAGTTGATAGAAGGATATAATAATATTTGGGGAGAACAATTAAGAAATCGATACATTCGTGTTGTTCCTTAGATTATATACCCCTTTAATCTGTTTTGTTCTCATCGCAACGGCATATTTATTCTGCGCGGACGCGCTGTTGTGACTGACAGCATAGCAGGCTTTGTTGATATTTTGGACTTTACGCATATCGATTGGATATTGAACACCATGGATCGCTGTGTGAATTGTAGTATAGCAACTAGTCACTGTAATATATTAGACAGACGAGCCTTAGACAATGAAAAAACGACCAGCTGTGAGTGACGATTAGTCAATTGTGTGTAACCGTACACTCACCAGAACCTGTAAGTTCTTATCTCCTGTTTGTTATTATAATTATTATCTCAATATAATTATTAATCCTTGTTTTTAATGCTGCTCTGTATGGCTATATCTAGATCAAAATAATCAGTAGAAGACATTTCTCTGCACTAGGTTCATACAAGGTAACTATTTGATGTAGGAAGGTAATAATAATAAATGTAATAAATGGTCTAACAGAAAAAAAAGGCTCTTACATGCTTAAAAAATAACTTAAATTAGGTAGGTTAACCAGTACAGAATGATTTGTAGGCATTAATAACTTTTTTCCATCTTTCGGGTGATTATGTTTGCCAAGCTGGCTGGGTCTTTACTCAAGATTTTTCTCGAAGACAACCCATTGATGAACCAAGGAGCTAAGGCTTTGCCACTGGAGTGTTTTTATCTGCTCCGTTCTCTCACAGAGATGGGGAAGCCACACTGAAATATTATTGTAATTGCATCGTAGGCAAACGGACTGAAGGTTGCTGCACCCATGTGATGTTAATAATATGGTATCTTATCTGGCTACCAAGATAACATAGTACCACCTGCACAATTCTTAGACGACATTCTTATTATAATTGAAGGTGAATAAAAAGAGTATACTTAATAAAAAAGTGTTTTATTCTAATTGCACCAATCATTAATTGTGTAATTACTTACACAATTAACTTCATAATTATACATACTTTGACATCTAATTATCAGTTAATGATTAGTGTAAAATATCATAGTAGTTATTCCTACAAATGTAGTACCTATGTATTTGTGAGTTTCATAACATCCTATACATAACTGAATACTTGCATAACCTCACTTTTAGTTAATCTATACTAATATTATAAAGCTGAAAAGTTAGTTTGTTTGTTTGAACGCGCTAATCTCAGCAACTACTGGATGGAATTGAAAAATTATTTTTGTTTTGGATAGTCCATTTATCGAGGAAGGTTATAGGATATACAAGGTTAGTCGGAAAGGGGGTACTAAGCCGAAATGGTGTTAAAGTACCCATAATAAGGGATAACTTTTGTTCTACAACTTTCCCCAAAACTAGATAGTTTAAGAGAAATAGCTTTTCAAAGATTTCGTAAAAAATATGCTAAAATCTATCTGTCCGTAGCTATGATCAGCTGTTTTTACAATTTAGGTCATATTTGGGGTCACGGATTAGAAAATTAATTTTCTGAATTCATAACTAAAGCAGGTATGTTTTTTTTTTGAAAAATACAAAATAAAAATATTTTTGCATGCAAATAAAAATTATCGAATTTTTAAATTTTAACATTTGCTTTAAAATAGTCATCAGTGATACTTTAGGTGGCCCGCAGCTTAGTACCCCCTTTCCGAAAAACCTTGTATAACATCACGCTACGACCAATAGGAGCGGAGCATAAATGAAAAATGTTGCAAAAACGGGAAAATGCTAGGGATGGGCCGAATATTCGTTTTATGTTCGTTATTTTCGGCAGGTTTACTGAACATTCGTATTCGGCCGATTATTCGGCAAACATGCCGAACATTCTACCGAATAACCTTGCGTTAAAAAGTTGCTTCTATGCTTGTATAAAGTAGTATAATTACATAATTGTATCCATATCAAGTGTGTCTTATCATTTATCTTCAGTTTCACAGAAAAATATCCAAAGGTTCGACCTCTTCCTTCCACTCATTTCATTATTTTTTTGGTAATTTACTAAGTTTTAACGATCTCGTACACAAAAACAAACACACGTGCCAATGTTTTGTCGCTAACTAGATGACACAATAACAGTCTGGGGGTAGCAGGGGTAGCGGCGTCAGCGGTCGGAAGGGTCGCGCGATTCAATGCGTTTGACAAGTACAGACTTTTATTTTTTTATGCACGATAAAGCGCGCCAAGTCCTGCCGAATATTCGGCCGAATGTTTATACACACTACTTTTATCTTGTTAACACCCAGGTGCAAGTTTTTATGTAACTGCAAGCTTGTCCATCTCCTTAGTTACATTTATAGACTTTTCATATCGATCTGTACCTTACTGCTGAATCAACAACAGCTGCAACCACATAAGCTTCTATGTATTACACTGCTCCACAAGTAAAAAACAAAAAATTATGCCAGAACCAAGACCAATCTTACCATACGTTTTTGGGGTCGCTGAAGCCAAAACCGAGGTCCAAATCGCTCCATCACGTCAGGATTTTTCATAACCTCAAAAATAAAACCCAAAAACCACAAACTCGCAAAAACATTAACTTTTGGTCATTACAGTCTCAAAACCCCATAACTTTATAACCACGTAACCTCATAACTCCATAGTCCTAAACACCAGATAACCCCATAACCCTATGAACCATAACCTCAAAATCAAAGTTAATGTTTTCCCGAGTTATGTGGTTTTTTAGGCTTTATTTATTGAGGTTATGGGGTCATAGGGTTACGTGGTTATCGAGTTATGGATTTTTTGAGACTATAATGCCCGAAAGTTAATGTTTTTCCGAGTTATGTGGTTTTTGGGCTTTATTTTTGAGGTTGTGAAAAATCCTGACGTGATGGAGCGATTTGGACCTCGGTTTTGGCTTCAGCGACCCCAAAAACGTATAGTTAGACTAGTATTGGTTCTGGCATAATTTTTTGATTTTTTTTTGTAGACCTGTGTTATTTAATCATAAGCAGTTAAATAAACTATGAAAATCTGAAATAACAACGTTCGAAATTTTAGTTGTTGTCAACTAATTTTAATCCACATCTATTTAGAATTTTAGATGGCGACTAAAAATAGTCCAATTTAGCTTGACGTTTCTGATTTTAAGTGAACAACGTCAAGTTCAGCATGATAAAATTACCATTTTCTCTAAGTTGAGTAACTAAACCAATTTTGGTCCTATCCAACACATAATTAGTTAAGGGAACGTACCCATACTACGTGACCCATTTTTATTATTTTTACCCCCCCCCCTCGGTGACCACCCGCAGTATATGTCAATACCCCCCCTCCCCCTCTAGATTTCACGTAGTAATAGATAAATATGGTTTTAAATCATTTTTTCGAAAATACTCGAGATTTCCCCAAAGGATATTGACTACGTAATGAAAACCTAAGACCCCCCCCCCGCCCCAGTGACCAAGCGTCGTATTTTGAAGACCCCCCTCCCCCCTCTGAATGGGTCACGTAGTATGGGTACGTTCCCTAAGTCCTATCATTTTTAGACAATTTCAGAATAGGAAACGTCGTTTGACAGGACTTAACTAAATTTTAGTGATTTTTGGTCTAGTTTAGAGAATTATGTCACTTCAGAATCCGCACCATTCCTATGCTAGGCAGATCGTATCGTTTCTAAACTACTATTTGAATTTCAATTATTAATGATGCAAACGTAGTTTAGCACGTGAAGAGTCATTCGTTTCTATTCGCGTATCTATCAGCCAGCGTTGCTGGGTAGTTTTATGGAGGATAAATTCTTATAATAAAGCTAGGTATCTATCTGTCTAGCCTTTTTCCTATATTGGGGTCAGCTTCCAGTCTAACTAGATGCGGCTGAGTACCAGTATTTTACACGGAGTGACTGCCAACAGACTTTCGCAGCCCAGTTACTGGGCGATGCCGATATCCTAAAGTTAGACCGGTTGTCGGACTTTCGGGCTTCTGGCTACCCGTAACGATTGTCATAGGTATTCGTATGACACCCAGGGCCGACGATTTAACGTGCTCTCCAAGGTACGGAGGGGTCTTGATGTGTAACGAATGGTCACCCATCCATGGACTGACCACGGCAAGCGCAGCTTAACCTTGCAAATCATTATGATCTGCGCGGCTGTTAATTAGTCACGAATTCTTATAATAAAGCACGAGCTATAAATTCTAGATAACAGCAAAAGTAATTAATTATACTTGATTCTAGTGCCTCCAAAATCGTATTTTTCGTTGTGTCAGTAATAAACATTATTGTACAAAAAAGAAAATTCAACCGCATACGAAATCCTACGAAAGTGAATCAGATGTCTTTAAAAACTTTTATCCCAATTCCAGTATTCAAGCAGGATCCTGCGAGTGGAGTAGCAGTAGCGAAGCCGTTCTGGGGCAACGTAAGAGAGACGACCAATTATGACGGCACGAAAACAACCATATATTACGGCAAGAATTATAATATAATATTGAAAGGAATAATTCGCGGTAAAGTTATCATCTTGTTAGATAACGAAGACGAGTACTGGTCACAAGAAGAATAATCATTATAAGTTAGAAGATGTAATGTAGGTAATATTTTTATTATAAAAAATCTAAATTAACTAAGTTTGTTGGTTTCTCTCACTTTTTGAAATTCAAAGACTGTAATGATTATTATTATCATTACACTCTTTGAAATTCAGAGAGTGTAATGATTACAAGCCGCCTTTATTTTTAATGATCTTTACAATATTATTGCAATTGAAAAACAGGGACATTTTTAATACATACATACATACCAAATTCTATCAAAAATATAGAGTACGTTTATTCTAGTAATGGTTGCTGTATATTGGGTCGACTCTAGTTACCTTGAAATATTAGCTAATACTTAACGATCAAGCAGATTATCATTAAGTGGGCGTCGATAAAGTAGAGGAGGGTCCACTATAGGTACTGACTGACTCTCATTTATCCGTAGATAGAATTTAGCGTATTTTTTATGCAATCTTTGAACAGCTATTTCTCTTAAAGTAATGACTTTTGGGAAAAATTGTACAACAAAAATTGTCCATTATTTATGGGTACTTTAGCACCCTTTCGGCTTAGTAACCCCTTTCCGACTAACCTTCTGTGTTTTATGTCTTAAAATTTATATATATTTTTATAAACATAATATTAGAACATTACTGCCGCGGTCTGTAATGACTGCGTTGCTGGCAGCACTGATGATGCGTGGCCAGCAGCGCAGTCATTGCGGACCAAGGGTTGTATAGTGCTTTACTCAAACAATGCGAGTAATTTAAATAAATCCAGATTAGTGTAGTAAGAATTTATTTAAAGTAACGTTTTGTTTCTTCCCCGGTCCGTAGTTATTTTTTTAAATTATTCTTTAATGTTTGTACTGCCTGTATCTATACAGCCAAATTCTGAATAAAAACTTTTTGCACCAGACTATTTTTGAAACAAAACTCGACAATAATGGATTTCCAAAGGAAATTGCTGGTGGCTAAAACTCACCAGCAATGAAATTCCATACAACTTTGCTGGCGCCTATTCAAGTAGCGCGGAAACGTCGACTTTGCTCAAAGAAGGTTGTCAAAATAATGACCACATTACAAGCATTTTTGAGTAAATAGATTTTAATATACATGTGGCGATGACCAATGATACTCTTTGATATAAGGCTGGTAAAATTATGAAAAAACAACTAATAATTACTTACCTACACGAAACGTTTAAAAAATAAAATTTTCGAACAAAATAAATCGCAAGGAAATTAAAATAAAGTAGGTCAACAAAACACCATTTGATAAAATTAGTTCACTAATAGTACAAAAATGCATCTAAAAATTACGATCACGAGAATTAAAAACGAAGTCCGGTTTTAAGTAGGTACGTTTCCCAAACCCTTCCAAAATCCAATACGGCGGCAAAATATTTCAATTTGGTTTGTTTGGGAAATCACATCCAAAATCTACTCCAAATACCTTTGGTTAGGACAAAAGTTGATTGATATAGGTGAGTTAGACTGGAACAATGATAGATGGTTTAAGTAGGACCGTGTGAATTAAAACTTAACATTCTATGTTTTACTCAAAAATAAATACAGATAAATTGTACTAAAAAGTTCGACCTGGCAACATTCTTTAAGAGGGAACCGGTAAGTAAGCTACCAGAATCCGCTTGTCGAGGGTAGGCTTCAAAAAGGCATTGAGGAACTATAGTCCACTCTCCGTTATTTTTGACACATGCACGGAGCGTATTGAAATACCCGCTACTGTCAGTATAATTAAGGAACCCGCTGTTAGCTAATGTGCTAATATCAATAGGTATTAAAATATACATAGGTTATTTTTTATAAGGCCTAGTTCTATTCTTATGAACTAACATTTCTTTACCTTTATCTGGGGGTACGGCAGTGCCCTTGCCAAGTCTCGACCAAAGCAGGCACGGCCACCATCCTTTTCACGAAGCCATTCGCGGCCCTTTCACTCCCCCTATAGCTTCGCTGTGGACAAAGTTAGCAGTATGAACTTTCGGTAACCAAGAGTAATCATTATAACTAGCTAAACTTCCAAATTACATAATACACTACTCAACAAAGTCTAGGGAACAAGCCAACTAAATGAATCTATTTAAAAAAACTCTTTTAAAAAAAGTACTGGCCACTAAAATTTGTAAATGAAGGTTGAAACTACATAAAATTATTGTTCTAAATTTAAAAAAATATAATTAAAAAGTAAAAGTTTATCGAAATAAGGAGTGAAAACTTTATTTGAGCGCATCGTACGGAGTTTTTTAACGTGAAAATTTGAGAGATTATTATAAGATTTTGATTTAATTTCTTGTAGAAAAGGAAATATCGCTGCTTATTCCTAAGTTTTGTGATTCTGAGCATTACATCACGTCGTCATTTAACGCGGGAAGACATGCTTAGGGCTGTGGGATTGTTGGAAGTTGGGCGCAGTCAACGCGACATTGCGGACGCTGTTAACACGCAACCAAGCGTAATTTGCCGATTATGGACACGCTACAGGGCTACAACAGATGTAGCCGAACGTCACCGAGGAAGATACAGAGTCACTACTCAGAGACAGAACCGTTTTTTGCAAAATGCTTCAAGGAGGCAGCCCCAGATTACGGCTCGCCAGCTGGTAGAAAGACTCCAGTTCCAACACCAAGTGGTTATTAGTAACCAAACGGCCAGGAGAAGATAACAGGAAGTCAATCTTCACGCTTGCAGGCCGTTAAGAGTTCCAGCTCTGCGACGTGGAAATCGAGGTCGTCGTTTGTTGTGGGCTAACGCACATTTGCGCTGGACTGACACTCAGTAGGTACGTGTTCTGTTTTCCAATGAGTCTCGCTTCGGATTTCATCCCGATTCAAGAAGAGTGCGTGTTTGGCGTGTTCCTAGTCGCCGAAGTTGACACCAGAATCCTCACGAAGTTCATCCTTACCAAGGCGGAACGATCATGGTATCGGCGAGAATTCGCCTGGGTGGACGAACACATCTCGTTTGGATACGAGGCAATTTAAATGCGAAGCAATACCGTGACGAGGTTGTACAACCCATGGTCATCCCCCACCGGCAGCAGCTCGGCCAAGACTTCGTGTTTATGTAAGATAATGCACGTGCATACACCGCAAGGCTGGTGATGAAAGTGTTCAACGAGTACGATATCACGGTATTAGAGTGGCCCGCTCAGTCCGCCAATCTCAATCCCATTGAACATGCATGGGACTTGCTCGGGAGAAGAGTTTTCAGTGATCTTCCCCAAAATTTGAACACGGAAGAAGAGCTTTTTTTACATCTTTTCAAAGTATGGAGCCTTATTTCACAAGTGATAATTAACAACCTCATATTCA
Organism: Amphipyra berbera; assembly: GCA_910594945.2. Taxonomy (NCBI): domain Eukaryota; kingdom Metazoa; phylum Arthropoda; class Insecta; order Lepidoptera; family Noctuidae; genus Amphipyra; species Amphipyra berbera. The sequence continues at coordinate 14,764,641 of OU343145.1, forward strand.
GTATGCCACGCCGATGTAGAGCCGTCGCTAATGCCTTGGGAGGTCCTACTCATTATTGAAAAGTTCCTAGGAATGTTCTTTTTATTTAATTTTTACTTATGCGTTAGTTATTTTTTTTATTTACATAAACTTGTTTTTTCGGTTTTGACACAGTTTTGGTTTTTCATAATAAAAAATATTTTTTCATTAACAAGCCTTTTATTAATTTAGGTAATTAATAAGTGTATTAAATTACGCTTCTATTGATGTATAATATCTAAGACAAGAATTGATGAATTAAGAAAAAATAACCAAGAGATCCTTGTTCCCTAGACTTTGTTGAGTAGTGTAGTTGAACTTATAGTTTACGAGTTATCGTCGATTAAAGTTAATACATCATTTTGTCACTCACTGACTGACCGATCGTCAAAAATCTAAGATACTTCTAGCAGACCTAGAACCTTGAAATTTGGCATCAAGATAGATTATTAGGCACATATCGTCGCTGCGCCTAAAAAATCCACTGTATTTTTTTTTCGGTTTTTGATGCTATTTTATAGTACTTCTCAAGCCACGTAGGCCTGTGAATTTGGTTAAGGAGATAGCAAAATCAGCTATGTAATTTTGGCCAAAAACGGCTTCGAAAATCCTGTATGTGTGCAAAGAAACACTTTAATGTATTTTTATTTTGATGCGCGCCTCTTAGAATTGCGCTTCAATATGACACAGCGGATTTTCCACTCTATTTTAAAATAAAAACCCGCTAAGTGTTCTAGGAACACGAACAATGAAAATTTACGACCCAAAAAAATACGCTATGTGATCAAATTCACTTTTAAAAAATCTTAGCACCTGTTATATCCTAGAAAAAAGCAAAAAAATAATATTTTATGGTGTCTCGACATAAAGTATAATTTTCTGCATACTAAGTTTTTAAACACGACACGTTTTGACGACACGTTTGGTGCAGTGGCTAAGCGATTGGCTTCTGCGCTGCGGGTCGTGGGTTCGATTCCCGCACGGAACAGATATTTGTATGGCCTACAGATAGTTGTTCCGGGTCTGGGTGTTTGTGCATGTGAAGATTTGTGTCTGTAAACGCACCCACGATACAGGAGAAATCCAAGTGTGGGGCAACGTTTCTTTAAAAAAAAAATAAATGTTGTTATCAGTTTGGGGAAAAAACAGTTTTTTGCTTCTACTGTAAAGTTGGGTTTTTTCACATAGCGGATTTTGTAAGCGCAGCGACGATATAAAGGAAAAATTATAAAAACACTAATAAATAGTTAATTATAGAAAACAATTTTATATTTGCCATTTTGCAGGAACATGGTGTGTGAATTTCGACTGCATTGTTAACGTTGTTCTTTGTTTACGTACAAAAAAAACTACGTTTAATAAAATCGACTTCAAGAACTAAAAAGTATAAAATAACTTAATAAAGATTTAATTTAATACACCTCTTATGCAAACCTTAATACCTTTATCATAATATAAAATTAACAGTTTCAGAAGTCGGTGCTACTAATCCACGCTGAACCAAATTGAAGGCACCGACTTCTGAAACTGTTAATTTTAGTTACCAGCAAACCAAATTTTTAGAAGAGTAAGATAAAAACAGTAACTTGCGTATAACATAAAGAAGATAAGTTGATTAGCCAAATATAAGATAACTTGAAAGTGAAAACTAGCCAAGTCAAATCTTGAGCTTCAATTTATCCTAAGTTATGTGCTTTGTGTAAATAAATTTCAGAATTATCTACAGAACTTGGCACCCATTTAGATCTCAATTCTTTTGTCGGCGAAGTCGACAACCACTCATATTCTTATTATTGAACTTGGCTCCTATTTTCACATTTATGTTTTTATGAGATATCATTACTTTTTGTAAAGAAATTATTATTATTCATCATTCAAAAGTGATCCGTAAAACGTTTACGCTGTATAGTTTTCTTTTTTGTGCTATTTTCTAAATTTTCTTGAACGTTAGAAATATAATGGAAAGTCCTCCCTTTAATTTTTTTTACCATTACCATTTGCCTGTTAGTTATATTTTTATTTCCCACTTGAATCAAATAATCTGGTATACAAAATGATAAAAGCGACCTTTCATCATGGAATCATGGAACCTATTCTCCTGCGAAAGAAAAAAACTTTACCATTATAATTTCGAAAGGCGCTAGGCAATAAAAATCGATTGTTGATGAAATATTTCAAAAATAACATAATAACAAAATATCGTAAAAATTCACTGTTTTCTGACTTTTTCCTTCGTACAAGGTTAGTCGGAAAGGGGGTACTAAGCCGAAAGGGTGTTAAAGTACCCATAATAAGAGATAACTTTTGTTCTACAACTTTCCCCAAAACTCCATAGTTTAAGAGAAATAGCTTTTCAAAGATTTCGTAAAAAATATGCTAAAATCTATTTGTCCACAGCTATGATCAGCTGTTTTTAAAATTTAGGTCATATTGGTTTGTGTTCAGGGATTAGAAAATTAATTTTCTGAATTCATAACTAAAGCAGGTATGTTTTTTTTTTTAAACTAGAATAAAACTCTTTTTATATGCAAATACAAATTATCGAATTTTGACATTTTAACACTTGCTTTAAAATAGTCATCAGTGATACTTTAGATGGCTCGCGGCTTAGTACCCCCTTTCCGACTAACCTTGTATACACACAATAACCCAGATGGACACCAAATCAACTTTCTATGTCATCTGGAAGTGGGTTAGGTTTTTGATCTATATGTCAGTCAGTCAATGATAAAAATGTCGATGTTTCGACGTTAATATCTCAATAACCGTTTGAGCTGTATTTATGAAATTTGGGGTTCTTATTAACCTAAGAGGTTTTAATAAATAGACAAAATTTCATGTGTTTACGTTAAATAGATTTTGAGTTATTAAGGGGTCAAAAGTGGCCTCAAATGGTTCGTGTAATATAAACACGGCTGCTGCGGCGCCAAGTCCTTTTTCGTTTGAACTTGGCTTGACACACTGCCGCGTGTCTAGATGGTCCTATATACAGAGGATCGAATTTGTTTACACATTGCTCGTTGCGCATATCACCAGCATTATATGTACTATGCGTACCAAATAAGAATAGGATCGCGCTTGCTACAACTTCACACGATAGCTGTCAAATTGGTACTGCCAGCAAAAAAATACTATGAAAATAAAATGTTATATTTTTTTATTTATAGATTTCATTATTATTTACATTCATTTTTATAAAATGTTATTTATTGAATTCCATAAATAGATAATTTTGGATAATTGAATAATATTTGAAAACAGTATTCATTAAAGAAATGAACCAATATATATAGTTAACTTCACGAAATGCTACTGGTTACCCTAATATGTCGCCATAATAATAATATAATTACTGTGTAATTAATTTGGCGTAAAATTGATAAGAAATACAAAAAAAGTGAACAAAAATAATTAAACTGAATATAGGTAATTTCTTTATTTACTTTTTTGCACACCTTACACTTTAGTAATGAAGTTCACGAGTATTGCGGAACAAAATGGCGTCTTGACAGTGCTATTCTTATTTGGCACGCATAGTAACTAGCTTTTGCCCGCAGCTTCGCTTGCGTGAAGTTTGAAATCCTCGTTAAGCCCATTTTAAAGTGACATTTTAAAATCCAAAACGTCCGTCTTTTATCACCCCCAGCGGTTTAGGCTGTGCGTTGCTAGATTAGTCAGCCAGTCAGTCAGTTTCTCCCCATGCTTCTTACTTCAAAAGTACCAGATTTCTCATACAAACTTTCAACACTTATTTCACCCCCTTAGAGGTTGAATTTCCAAATATGTGTACATTTATTCCTAACCAGAAACCTTAATATTTAATTTCATCTTTCTTACTTCAAAAACGACGGACTTACATACAAACTTCAACCTCCCATTTCACCCTCTTAGGGGTGGAATCTCCAAAAACCCTCAAACACTTATACGTTTATTTCTTACCAAAAGCCTAAATATTTAATTCCATGTTTCTCACTTCAAAAATACCAGATTTCTCATACAAACTTTCAACACTTATTTCACCCCTTTAAGGGTTGAATTTCCAAAAATGCTGAAACATATGTACGTTTATTTCTATATATTTTAATTACAGAAATTGATGGATGGCACGATAAGGTTTGCTCGTTGAAATGGCGATATAATATCACGTCGGGGTACCGCTAAGTAAATTAGCTAGCTAGTAAATTAATAGATGGTCAATTAAATGAAGGGTCTGAAGATTAATAGATGGTCAATTAAATGAAGGGTCTGACTTACTTTAGCGGTACCCCGACGCGATATTATATCGCCATTTCAACGAGCAAACCTTATCGTGCCATCCATCAATTTCTGTAATTAAAATATAATTTACTCAATCGAATTTGATGGCTCAACGAACCTATGTGAACTTGGCAACTGAGTATATAATAATTAATTTTTATGATTTTCGTTCGATTGTACTACGTTTGTACCGGATTGTACCGCTTTTTAAATCGTTTGTACCCAAAGGGGGTAAGATATATAGGGGTGAAAAAAAATTGTCACCCGGGTTTACAATAATTATGTTTTATGCCTTCCATTCGATTGTACTATGTTTGTAAAGGATTGTACCGCTTTTTATTTTATTTGTAACTTACGGGGGTGAGAGACATAGGGGTGAAAAAAACTGGTTACACAATAATTTATTTCTATGACTTCCATTCGATTGTACTATGTTTGTACCGGATTGTACCGCCCTTTAAATCGTTTGTACCCTAAGGGGTTAAGAGATATAAGGGAGAGAAAATTTTGGTAACCGGGTATACAAAAAATATTTTTAATGACTTCCATTCGATTGTACTACGCTTCCATTCGTTTGTACTATGTTTGTACCGGATTGTACCGCTTTTTAAATCGTTTGTACCTTAAGGGGGTAAGAAACATAAGGGTACAAAAAACTGGGTATACAATAATTAAATTCTATAACTTCTATTCGGTTGTACTATGTTAGAACAGGACTGTATTGATTCTGATCGGTGTTACTATCCGTAGAATCGCGGGTACAAACGATACAAACAAAACAGCAAGCGGTACAAAAGGGTACAAACGATAAAAACCGAGTTTTATTCTTAAAATTTAATCATCCCCAGAAAAATGAAATAAGTAGAAAATACTATTTTTATCGGTGTTACTATCCGTAGAATCGCGGGTACAAACGATACAAACGAAACACCAAGGGGTACAATAGGGTACAAACGATAAAATCCGAGTTTTATTCGTAAAATTTAAACATCCCCAGAAAAATCACTAAGTAGGAAAATACAATTTTTATCGATGTTACTATCCGTAGAATCACGGGTACAAACGATACAAACAAAACACCAAGCGGTACAAAAGGGTACAAACGATAAAAACCGAGTTTTATTTTTAAAATTTAATCATCCCCAGAAAAATGAAATAAGTAGAAAATACTATTTTTATCGGTGTTACTATCCGTAGAATCGCGGGTACAAACGATACAAACGAAACACCAAGGGGTACAATAGGGTACAAACGATAAAATCCGAGTTTTATTCGTAAAATTTAAACATCCCCAGAAAAATCACTAAGTAGGAAAATACAATTTTTATCGATGTTACTATCCGTAGAATCACGGGTACAAACGATACAAACAAAACACCAAGCGGTACAAAAGGGTACAAACGATAAAAACCGAGTTTTATTCTTAAAATTTAATCATCCCCAGAAAAATGAAATAAGTAGAAAATACTATTTTTATCGGTGTTACTATCCGTAGAATCGCGGGTACAAACGATACAAACGAAACACCAAGGGGTACAATAGGGTACAAACGATAAAATCCGAGTTTTATTCGTAAAATTTAAACATCCCCAGAAAAATCACTAAGTAGGAAAATACAATTTTTATCGATGTTACTATCCGTAGAATCACAGGTACAAACGATACAAATAAAACAGCAAGCGGTACAATAGGGTACAAACGATAAAATCCCAGTTTTATTCTTAAAATTTAAACATTCCCAGAAAAATCACTAAGTAGGACAATACGATTCTTATCAATGTTACTATCCGTAGAATCGCAGGTACAAACGATACAAACGAAACAGCAAGCGGTACAATAGGGTACAAACGATAAAATCCGAGTTTTATTCGTAAAATTTAAACATCCCCAGAAAAATCACTAAGTAAGACAATACGATTCTTATGAATGTTACTATCCGTAGAATCACGGGTACAAACGATACAAACAAAACACCAAGCGGTACAAAAGGGTACAAACGATAAAAACCGAGTTTTATTCTTAAAATTTAATCATCCCCAGAAAAATGAAATAAGAAAAAAATACTATTTTTATCGGTGTTACTATCCGTAGAATCACGGGTACAAACGATACAAACGAAACACCAGGGCATACAATAGGGTACAAACGATAAAATCCGAGTTTTATTCGTAAAATTTAAACATCCCCAGAAAAATCACTAAGTAGGAAAATACAATTCTTATCAATGTTACTATGCGTAAAATTGCGGGTTCAAACGAAACAAATAAAACACCAAGCGGTACAATAGGGTACAAACGATAAAAACCGAGTTTTATTCGTAAAATTTAATCATCCCCAGAAAAATGAAATAAGTAGAAAATACAATTCTTATCGATGTGACTATCCGTAGAATCGCGGGTACAAACGATACAAATAAAACAGCAAGCGGTACAATAGGGTACAAACGATAAAATCCGAGTTTTATTCGTAAAATTTAAACATTCCCAGAAAAATCACTAAGTAGGACAATACGATTCTTATCAATGTTACTATCCGTAGAATCGCGGGTACAAACGATACAAATGAAACACCAAGGGGTACAATAGGGTACAAACGATAAAATCCGAGTTTTATTGGTAAAATTTAAACATCCCCATAAAAATCAAATAAGTAGAAAATACTATTTTTATCGATGTCACTATCCGTAGAATCACGGGTACAAACGACACAAACTAAGCAGCAAGCGGTACAATAGGGTACAAACGATAAAATCCGAGTTTTATTCGTAAAATTTAAACATCCCCAGAAAAATCACTAAGTAGGAAAATACAATTTTTATCGATGTTACTATCCGTAGAATCACGGGTACAAACGATACAAACAAAACACCAAGCGGTACAAAAGGGTACAAACGATAAAAACCGAGTTTTATTTTTAAAATTTAATCATCCCCAGAAAAATGAAATAAGTAGAAAATACTATTTTTATCGGTGTTACTATCCGTAGAATCGCGGGTACAAACGATACAAACGAAACACCAAGGGGTACAATAGGGTACAAACGATAAAATCCGAGTTTTATTCGTAAAATTTAAACATCCCCAGAAAAATCACTAAGTAGGAAAATACAATTTTTATCGATGTTACTATCCGTAGAATCACGGGTACAAACGATACAAACAAAACACCAAGCGGTACAAAAGGGTACAAACGATAAAAACCGAGTTTTATTCTTAAAATTTAATCATCCCCAGAAAAATGAAATAAGTAGAAAATACTATTTTTATCGGTGTTACTATCCGTAGAATCGCGGGTACAAACGATACAAACGAAACACCAAGGGGTACAATAGGGTACAAACGATAAAATCCGAGTTTTATTCGTAAAATTTAAACATCCCCAGAAAAATCACTAAGTAGGAAAATACAATTTTTATCGATGTTACTATCCGTAGAATCACGGGTACAAACGATACAAATAAAACAGCAAGCGGTACAATAGGGTACAAACGATAAAATCCCAGTTTTATTCGTAAAATTTAAACATTCCCAGAAAAATCACTAAGTAGGACAATACGATTCTTATCAATGTTACTATCCGAAGAATCACGGGTACAAACGATACAAACAAAACACCAAGCGGTACAAAAGGGTACAAACGATAAAAACCGAGTTTTATTCTTAAAATTTAATCATCCCCAGAAAAATGAAATAAGAAAAAAATACTATTTTTATCGGTGTTACTATCCGTAGAATCACGGGTACAAACGATACAAACGAAACACCAGGGCATACAATAGGGTACAAACGATAAAATCCGAGTTTTATTCGTAAAATTTAAACATCCCCAGAAAAATCACTAAGTAGGAAAATACAATTCTTATCAATGTTACTATGCGTAAAATTGCGGGTTCAAACGAAACAAATAAAACACCAAGCGGTACAATAGGGTACAAACGATAAAAACCGAGTTTTATTCGTAAAATTTAATCATCCCCAGAAAAATGAAATAAGTAGAAAATACAATTCTTATCGATGTGACTATCCGTAGAATCGCGGGTACAAACGATACAAATAAAACAGCAAGCGGTACAATAGGGTACAAACGATAAAATCCGAGTTTTATTCGTAAAATTTAAACATTCCCAGAAAAATCACTAAGTAGGACAATACGATTCTTATCAATGTTACTATCCGTAGAATCGCGGGTACAAACGATACAAACAAAACAGCAAGCGGTACAAAAGGGTACAAACGATAAAAACCGAGTTTTATTCTTAAAATTTAATCATCCCCAGAAAAATGAAATAAGTAGAAAATACTATTTTTATCGGTGTTACTATCCGTAGAATCGCGGGTACAAACGATACAAACGAAACACCAAGGGGTACAATAGGGTACAAACGATAAAATCCGAGTTTTATTCGTAAAATTTTAACATCCCCAGAAAAATCACTAAGTAGGAAAATACAATTTTTATCGATGTTACTATCCGTAGAATCACGGGTACAAACGATACAAACAAAACACCAAGCGGTACAAAAGGGTACAAACGATAAAAACCGAGTTTTATTTTTAAAATTTAATCATCCCCAGAAAAATGAAATAAGTAGAAAATACTATTTTTATCGGTGTTACTATCCGTAGAATCGCGGGTACAAACGATACAAACGAAACACCAAGGGGTACAATAGGGTACAAACGATAAAATCCGAGTTTTATTCATAAAATTTAAACATCCCCAGAAAAATCACTAAGTAGGAAAATACAATTTTTATCGATGTTACTATCCGTAGAATCACGGGTACAAACGATACAAACAAAACACCAAGCGGTACAAAAGGGTACAAACGATAAAAACCGAGTTTTATTCTTAAAATTTAATCATCCCCAGAAAAATGAAATAAGAAAAAATACTATTTTTATCGGTGTTACTATCCGTAGAATCACGGGTACAAACGATACAAACGAAACACCAGGGCATAAAATAGGGTACAAACGATAAAATCCGAGTTTTATTCATAAAATTTAAACATCCCCAGAAAAATCACTAAGTAAGAAAATACAATTCTTATCAATGTTACTATGCGTAAAATTGCGGGTTCAAACGAAACAAATAAAACACCAAGCGGTACAATAGGGTACAAACGATAAAAACCGAGTTTTATTCGTAAAATTTAATCATCCCCAGAAAAATGAAATAAGTAGAAAATACAATTCTTATCGATGTGACTATCCGTAGAATCGCGGGTACAAACGATACAAATAAAACAGCAAGCGGTACAATAGGGTACAAACGATAAAATCCGAGTTTTATTCGTAAAATTTAAACATTCCCAGAAAAATCACTAAGTAGGACAATACGATTCTTATCAATGTTACTATCCGTAGAATCGCGGGTACAAACGATACAAATGAAACACCAAGGGGTACAATAGGGTACAAACGATAAAATCCGAGTTTTATTGGTAAAATTTAAACATCCCCATAAAAATCAAATAAGTAGAAAATACTATTTTTATCGATGTTACTATCCGTAGAATCACGGGTACAAACGACACAAACTAAGCAGCAAGCGGTACAATAGGGTACAAACGATAAAATCCCAGTTTTATTCGTAAAATTTAAACATCCCCAGAAAAATCACTAAGTAGGAAAATACAATTTTTATCGATGTTACTATCCGTAGAATCACGGGTACAAACGATACAAACAAAACACCAAGCGGTACAAAAGGGTACAAACGATAAAAACCGAGTTTTATTCTTAAAATTTAATCATCCCCAGAAAAATGAAATAAGTAGAAAATACTATTTTTATCGGTGTTACTATCCGTAGAATCGCGGGTACAAACGATACAAACGAAACACCAAGGGGTACAATAGGGTACAAACGATAAAATCCGAGTTTTATTCGTAAAATTTAAACATCCCCAGAAAAATCACTCAGTAGAAAAATACAATTCTTATCAATGTTACTATGCGTAAAATGGCGGGTTCAAACGAAACAAATAAAACACCAAGCGGTACAATAGGGTACAAACGATAAAATCCGAGTTTTATTCGTAAAATTTAAACATTCCCAGAAAAATCACTAAGTAGGACAATACGATTCTTATCAATGTTACTATCCGTAGAATCACGGGTACAAACGATACAAACAAAACAGCAAGCGGTACAATAGGGTACAAACGATAAAATCCGTGTCTTATTCGTAAAATTTAAACATCCCCAAAAAATCACTAAGTAGGAAAATACAATTCTTATCGATGTTACTATCCGTAGAATCACGGGTACAAACGATACAAACAAAATACCAAGCGGTACAAAAGGGTACAAACGATAAAAACCGAGTTTTATTCTTAAAATTTAAACATCCCCAGAAAAATCACTAAGTAGGAAAATACAATTCTTATCGATGTTACTATCCGTAGAATCACGGGTACAAACGATACAAATAAAACACCAAGCGGTACAAAAGGGTACAAACGATAAAAACCGAATTTTATTCTTAAAATTTAATCATCCCCAGAAAAATGAAATAAGTAGAAAATACTATTTTTATCGGTATTACTATCCGTAGAATCGCGGGTACAAACGATACAAACGAAACACCAAGGGGTACAATAGGGTACAAACGATAAAATCCGAGTTTTATTCGTAAAATTGAATCATCCCCAGAAAAATGAAATAAGTAGAAAATACTATTTTTATCGGTTTTACTATCCTTAGAATCGCGGGTACAAACGATACAAATGAAACACTAAGGGTTACAATAGGGTACAAACGATAAAATCCGAGTTTTATTCGTAAAATTTAAACATCCCCAGAAAAATCACTAAGTGGGAAAATACAACTCTTATCGATGTTACTATGCGTAGAATCGCGGGTACAAACGATACAAACGAAACACCAAGATGTACAATAGGGTAAAAACGATAAAACCGAGTTTTATTCGTAAAAAAGTGGCTTCAAATGGTTCATGTAATATAACACACGGCTGCGGCGTCGCCAGTTTCTTTTTCCAGACACGCGGTAGCGTGTCATGCCAAGTTCAAAAACTTGGCTTGACACGCTATCGCGTTTCTAGATCATCCCCAGAAAAATCAAATAAGTAGAAAAATACAATTCTTATCGGTGTTACTATGATGATTCAATTTTATGAAAATAAACTCGGATTTTTATCGTTTTTACCCTGTTATACCGCATGGTGTTTTGTTTGCATCGTTTGTACCCGTGATTCTACGGATAGTAACATCGATAAGAATTGTATTTTCTACTTATTTCATTTTTCTGGGGATGATTAAATTTTAAGAATAAAACTCGGTTTTTATCGTTTGTACCCTTTTGTACCGCTTGGTGTTTTGTTTGTATCGTTTGTACCCGCAATTCTACGCATAGTAACATTGATAAGAATTGTATTTTTCTACTAAGTTATTTTTCTGGGAATGTTTAAATTTTACGAATAAAACTGGGATTTTATCGTTTGTACCCTATTGTACCGCTTGCTGTTTTATTTGTATCGTTTGTACCCGCGATTCTACGGATAGTCACATCGATAAGAATTGTATTTTCTACTTATTTCATTTTTCTGGGGATGATTAAATTTTAAGAATAAAACTCTGATTTTATCGTTTGTACCCTATTGTACCGCTTGCTGTTTAGTTTGTGTCGTTTGTACCCGTGATTCTACGGATAGTAACATCGATAAGAATTGTATTTTCTACTTATTTGATTTTTCTGAGGATGATTCAATTTTACGAATATAACTCGGATTTTATCGTTTGTACCCTATTGTACCCCTTGGTGTTTCGTTTGTATCGTTTGTACCCGCAATTCTACGGATAGTAACACCGATAAAAATAGTATTTTCTACTTATTTAATTTTTCTGGGGATGATTAAATTTTAAGAATAAAACTCGGTTTTTATCGTTTGTACCCTTTTGTACCGCTTGGTGTTTTGTTTGTATCGTTTGTACCCGCAATTCTACGCATAGTAACATTGATAAGAATTGTATTTTTCTACTAAGTTATTTTTCTGGGAATGTTTAAATTTTACGAATAAAACTGGGATTTTATCGTTTGTACCCTATTGTACCGCTTGCTGTTTTATTTGTATCGTTTGTACCCGCGATTCTACGGATAGTCACATCGATAAAAATAGTATTTTCTACTTATTTCATTTTTCTGGGGATGATTAAATTTTAAGAATAAAACTCGGTTTTTATCGTTTGTACCCTTTTGTACCGCTTGGTGTTTTGTTTGTGTCGTTTGTACCCGTGATTCTACGGATAGTAACATCGATAAGAATTGTATTGTCCTACTTAGTGATTTTTCTGGGGATGTTTAAATTTTACCAATAAAACTCGGATTTTATCGTTTGTACCCTATTGTACGCCCTGGTGTTTCATTTGTATCGTTTGTACCCGCGATTCTACGGATAGTAACACCGATAAAAATAGTATTTTCTACTTATTTCATTTTTCTGGGGATGATTAAATTTTAAGAATAAAACTCGGTTTTTATCGTTTGTACCCTTTTGTGCCGCTTGGTGTTTTGTTTGTATCGTTTGTACCCGTGATTCTACGGATAGTAACATCGATAAAAATTGTATTTTCCTACTTAGTGATTTTTCTGGGGATGTTTAAATTTTACGAATAAAACTCGGATTTTATCGTTTGTACCCTATTGTACCCCTTGGTGTTTCGTTTGTATCGTTTGTACCCGCAATTCTACGGATAGTAACACCGATAAAAATAGTATTTTCTACTTATTTCATTTTTCTGGGGATGATTAAATTTTAAGAATAAAACTCGGTTTTTATCGTTTGTACCCTTTTGTACCGCTTGCTGTTTTGTTTGTATCGTTTGTACCCGCGATTCTACGGATAGTAACACCGATCAGAATCAATACAGTCCTGTTCTAACATAGTACAACCGAATAGAAGTTATAGAATTTAATTATTGTATACCCAGTTTTTTGTACCCTTATGTTTCTTACCCCCTTAAGGTACAAACGATTTAAAAAGCGGTACAATCCGGTACAAACATAGTACAAACGAATGGAAGCGTAGTACAATCGAATGGAAGTCATTAAAAATATTTTTTGTATACCCGGTTACCAAAATGTTCTCTCCCTTATATCTCTTAACCCCTTAGGGTACAAACGATTTAAAGGGCGGTACAATCCGGTACAAACATAGTACAATCGAATGGAAGTCATAGAAATAAATTATTGTGTAACCAGTTTTTTTCACCCCTATGTCTCTCACCCCCGTAAGTTACAAATAAAATAAAAAGCGGTACAATCCTTTACAAACATAGTACAATCGAATGGAAGGCATAAAACATAATTATTGTAAACCCGGGTGACAATTTTTTTTCACCCCTATATCTCTTACCCCCTTTGGGTACAAACGATTTAAAAAGCGGTACAATCCGGTACAAACGTAGTACAATCGAACGAAAATCATAAAAATTAATTATTATATACTCAGTTGCCAAGTTCACATAGGTGCTCAACGATACTATTATTTTTACTTTTTAAAAGTTCGTTTCTTTTTGCGTCGGGGGTTTTTTAATTGAAGTCTATGTTTCAGTTGTTGGGGATTATCGTAATGGTTATAACGGTTCTACGTCTAAAGTTAAATTACTAGGTAAGTTGCAAAACTTTCCGAAAACGAGTTCATACGGTGTATATTTTGTTAACCGAAATCCAAAAAAGGAGGAGGTTCTCAATTCGACTATATGTTTTTCTTTATAATTATGTTTGTTCCGCGATATCTTTGCTAATTGTGAACCGATTTTAATGATTTTTTTTGTTTGTATTCTTTCGAAGTTGTCCCATTTAAATTTGGTGAAGATCTGATGAAGAACCTCGGAGATAGACAATTTAAAGTCGGTTTTGTTTTTGTTAAAAAGTTTTATTTCCGTGTGTACTGTCGTGTTAAAAGCGAAAAACCGCAATGGTAACCACTCAGTCCAATTATGAGGTTCATTCAGTCACGTACCCAGACTTTTAATTTGGGGGGGGGGGACATTCATTGAAACTACAGTGTGAAAGATGTCATGCTCCGCAGCAGAACCACTTTGACTATATTATGTAAAAATTACAGGATAAAATGTAGATTGCAAAACATTTGCTAAGAAATTCATGGCAGGCGCATTCCGATAAAACATTTACATGTTACTAAAAGTCAGTAAGTAAGTATTTATCTAAAATTGTGGATGTTATCTTGATATACAATAAATATACATTTGTTTATATTATGACCTGTGCATAATTAGCGTGAAATAACCGTTATTTTAAAGTGGTTCTGCTGGAGAGTATGCTCTGTAGCATGACCACTTTGAATTGATATTTTCCAAGAAACTAACAATATACAATTTTTGATATTAAGCAACAAAAATATAGACATTATCTACATTTTATCCTGTAATTTTTACATAATATAGTCAAAGTGGTTCTGCTGCGGAGCATGACATTGTGAAAGTAGTTAAATCACCAGCTCGCGTATTTTCCCCTCGTCTAAGTATTATGTCAGATTTCGGGGGGGGATAAATCCCAACTATCCCCCCTCTGAATACGTGCTTGGGTTCACTATTGGTCTGGATACGAAGAAATTACATATTTGTGACTTTTTTCTAAACCTCCTATGGATTGGTGATGATAAGCTGCCAACGTTAATTGCGTGATTTTAAGGATTTTACACACCTCCTTCTTATCTATCGAAACAAACTCAGTACCTCGATCCGATATTGTGTTGAGGAATTCCGTAACGTATTGGTGCTCCCACACTGCTGCTAAAAATGTTTACAAATATTTTCTAACACTAATACAATTAAGTACTAACAAATGTTAGGAATTGCTACATTCTATTAGGAATTGTTAGATGTTTTGAGTGCTCCTACACTGATCGAAAATGTTTACAAACATTTATAACATTTCAAAACATGACATCGAGCAGTTTGGATTAACGTTTCGAGGCGACTACACGAAAATGGAAAAAGATTTGCTCAATGGATTAGCTGTTCATATTATTTTTGTTAAAAAAAAAAGACAAATCGCTCTAACTGGATGCGCCAAACATTAAGAGCTAGAGAAAAGTATAGTGCCGCAAACTATCTCAAGGATTTGAGCATTGACGGTTGCTTAAATGATTTTTTACACGCTTTAAATTAGCTTCACTTGTAACTAACTAGCAAACTAACAATGTAAAAAAATCTTGGAAGTCAATTTTAACATACTTCCAATTGTCGTATCGAAATGAAACTTTGTATGTATATGTAGTTCGGATGACAATACTATAATTTGGTATCTTGGAGCTGATCTGATGATGGAGCCAGGAGGTGGATAGCGGAACTCTTCAGTGGCTACTAGTAAACCCCTCGAGTTTCGGGTCATATGATTTTTATGACGGGTCCAATAGATTGCACTTGGTGTTGAGGATCTGATGATGGAGACAAGAGGTGGATAGTGGAACTCTTCAGTGGCTACTAGTGAACCCTCGAGTTTGGGCTCATATGATTCGTCCCAATGAGTCCAATAGATTGGGCTTGGTAACGAGGTTCTGATGATGGAGCCAGGAGGTGGATAGTGGAACTCTTCAGTGGCTACTAGTGAACCCTCGAGTTTGGGCTCATATGAGAGGGTCTGATGATGGAGCCAGGAGGTGGGTAGTGGAACTCTTCAGTGGCTACTAGTGAAGCCTCGAGTTTGGGCTCATATGAGAGGGTCTGATGATGGAGCCAGGAGGTGGGTAGTAGAACTCTTCAGTGGCTACTAGTGAAGCCTCGAGTTTGGGCTCATATGATTCGCCTCAATAAATCCAATAGATTGGGCTTGGTAACGAGGGTCTGATGATGGATCCAGGAGGTGGATAGTGGAACTCTTCAGTGGCTAGGTACTAGTAAACTCCTCGAGTTTCGGATCATATGATTTTTTTGATGAGTCCAATAGATTGCACTTGGTGTTGAGGATCTGATGATGGAGACAGGAGGTGAATAGTGGAACTCTTAAGTGACTACTAGTAAATCCCTCGAGTTTCGAGTCATATGATTCGTCTTGACGAGTCCAATAGATTTGGCTTGATAACGAGGGTCTGATGATGGATCCAGGAGGTGGATAGTGGAACCCTTCAGTGGCTACTAGTAATCCCCTCGAAAATACTATAACCTAATTAATATACATATAACTTTAAAGAAATGCTAACTAAAACTTTAAATGTATTGTGTATGTACCAGTAATAAATATGTTAAAGTTATTTTAAGACTAAAAAGTAAAAAATAAAAATATGTAGTTTAAAAAACTATAAACACGCTTTAATCACGACTAAAAATTATAAAATAATTCTTTTATATCCAATGGTTAATACAAAAAGCGTGGAGCGTTTTGTTTAAATTGATTAAGAGTACACACAACCAAAAAGCGCTCCACGCTTTTTGTATTAACCATTGGATATAAAAGAATTATTTTATAATTTTTAGTGCGTGATTAAAGCGTGTTTATAGTTTTTTAAACTACATATTTTTATTAAGAATGAACAGTTCTGAATTTGAATATCTACAGAATTTAATTTGGGACGAAAATAAGTAAACAGGACTCGAATTTTAGAAAATCTATAAGTTTACAAACAAATGATAAATGTTTTATTTGTTACAATTTGTTAACTAACAATTTTATTTAGAAACGTTTACTATCATTATCTAACATGAAAACATTTCTTAACATTGTGATCAAATGTTTGTTTAGAAAATGTTTACCAATGTTTGTGAATATTTTTAGCAGCAGTGTGGGAGCAGCATAAGATGAAATTGTTTACGAAAGCTGTTGCTACTGACATAGTATCCTTATTTCTAAGGGGATATGCTTCCACGTACCTACTTACTAAGATCACACTGTAGTGTGAGAATAATTATGCATAAAACTATAGCTATCCTTACATAAGGGCCCTACTAAATCTAAATATCAGTGGCGTGCCTAGGGGTCAACATTAGGGCAAGCCCGATATTTTTAACCGACTTCAAAAAGGAGGAGGTTCTCTATTCGATTGTTTTTTTTTTATGTATGTACACCGATTACGCTGAGATTTATGATCCGATTTACGTAATTCTTCTTTAGTTTGATGCGGCATAGTTGCCATTTGGTCCCATAAAAATTTAACATAGTTTGGCCCAGTAGTTTTCATTTTATGAACATTTGGTTCAACGTGGATTAGCAACGACTTCTGAAACTTAATTTTATATTAAATTATTTTATACTTTTTAGTTTTTGAAGTCGGTTTTTTTAAACGTAGTTTATTTTTTCAGGTATTTATTTAAATATTTATAATTCGTCTGATAACAAATAGTTGAAGATCTTAAGATCGAATTATTGATATTAACGCCATCTATCAAATCACATGCAAATTACCCTGTATGAGAGTTGGTCACATATTCCAGAGGATGTCTACTTAGATGGCGCTTAATAATATTGATACATTATTACGAAAATAAAATAATAAAGATTAGTTCGTATGTTGTGTAGGTAACTACTAGGCATTTACGTGTGATGATTGATTTATGAAACTATAGAAACAATCATGAATTTCATTGATAAAATAATTCGAATTTGCTCTTTTTCATTTATTTTTGTTTGTTCTTTTTCTAACACATCGAAAGTACTGTAACAAACGCATTGGGACAAACGAAATCAATTGACTAATCTAATCACTGAAATAGGTACAGGTAGGTACATCACGATTGTGTGCATAATATTATTAGGTTTTAAAGAAGACGAAAATGTTTCTATTCTTCCCTAACCTAAACTACAAAATAAACAGCCTTCATCTGCAAAATTAATTCAAATCATCGTTAACAGATTTATTCCAAGAGTTCTTATCGTTAGAGAAAAATATGCAACACCAACAGAATAATTTGTTTAAATAGGAGCAACCAACAATCCAAGTCTTGTCCACTGATTGATCAAATCGGTTATTGCATAATAGGTACTTTTAGAAATACATAATGTTGGGTTTTATGACTACAACTAACTACAATTCTTGTCTACAAAGTTTAAAGTATTTACCTTTTCATCACTGACTAACAGCTGAACACACTTAACTTTCACAAAGCACAACTGTGTCCGTTTTCGAAGTTATTTTGATAATAAAATACTTATAATCACGGCAAATACTAACAAAAATTGTAAATCAAAGAAAATTATATCATAACAAATTAAACGTAAACAAACAAAACAAGGTTATGTAAGTAATGGCGAAGCGAAGTTGTACGAAAATAAGATCGCCAACTTCAGCGCACTCACGCGCCACTGAATGTAACTCGCCACCCGTACATGGGACAATTGCATTCGTTTCCGAATTCATTTTGATAATAAAAACACTCAATAACTTATAATCACAGCAAAAATGCAATACACCAGTATCAGTAACTCGCTCAAAACATTTCAAAACAAACTGAATATGGCGGGAGCGGGAGGCGGGAGGAATCACGGGCCACAGATTATCTATTATTTATTACTTTTACTTACTTTGGGCTGTATGGATCAGATCTTCTCCTTGAGGTGCATAGCCGAAAAACATCTGGCAAAGCACAAGAAAGTGTACTGCATTTTCATTGATTTGGAGAAGGCCTATGATAGTGTGTGGAGGGAAGAATTTTATTGTGGTCGACACTGTCTTTGTACGGGGTGGACTGGCGCTTGGTGCGGGCACTGAAATCGCTGTACATGGATTCCAGTGCTTGTATTAGGATAAATGGGGCGTTCACGGACTGGTTTGGCATCTCCAGAGGTGTTAGGCAGGGTTTTGTAGCGTCATTATGGCTGTTCAACCTATACATGGATAGATGTTTGACAGATTTAAAAGGGAGTGAGTGTGGATTGAAAATGAATGAGTTGCCTGTCAAATGTCTTCTCTACGCAGATGATCAAGTTTTGCTTGCATCGTCGCCGCGTCGGTGGAAGAGTTGCAAGACATGGTAACTACGATGAATGGAGCATATAATATGAAAGGGATGAAAATTAATGTAAGCAAGACGAAAGTTATTGGTTTTTGAAAGAGATGCAGATGTATCTGAGTTGTAAAGTAAAGATAGAAGATGAAAGTATTGAACAGGTGAATGAGTTTGTTTATTTGGGAAGTATGTTTACAAGAGATGGTAAGATTGACGAAGATGTGGAAAAGAGAGCAAATGCGGGAAATAAAGTAAACGGTGCTATGCATGCGGTTGTGGCTAACCAGTCGATGTCCAAAAGGGCACGGCTGGCTATCCATAATGGTGTGCTGGTACCTACGCTTATGTATGGAAGTGAATGTTGGTCGTGGTAGAAGAGGCATGAAAATAGAATAAATGCCGTGAAAATGCGTTCCTTGCGAAGTATGTGCGGTGTAACTTTGAATGATAGATTGAGAAATGATGAGATTAGACAAAGTTGCGGTTTAAAAAATGATGGAGTGACAAAAATTTAAAGGAGTATGCTTAGGTGGTTTGGTCATGTTGAGAGAATGAGTGAACGGCGATTAACAAAAGGAATTTATAAGGCGGATGTCAGTGGAAACGCTGGTAGAGGACGTCCTAGAAGGACATACATCGATGTTATTGGTGATGTTCTTCACAAAGGTCAGGTGCGTTGTACTCTCAACCGGCGTGCGTGTATGACAAGATGTATGGATGTGGATGAAGCGAAAGGGGTATGTAAGGGTCGTAGCATGTGGCGTTCTATAGTTTCTGCCTATCCCCATGGGAAAAAGGCATGAGTTCATGTATGTATGTATTTTATTAGTATGGCGCCGTAATGAAGTTCGTGCTAGCCACCCATTTGTAGCTACACTCATGTAATATGCTGGGCGTCAGTGTTCCCAACCTTACGATAATTTCATAGCTACGTACGATGTACGATAGTATACTACCTAGTATCGTACGCAGAAACTACGATAATTTCAGTACAGTGATAGTCGACTTTTTTTTATTTTCCCGTCACTCTTTGACTGTATAGTGGTCATAGAAGATCCCTTATTATTTCTGTCGTATCTAGAAAGATACGACAGAAATAATAAGGGATTTTCTAAAAAAAAAGGTCGTCCGACTATCGCACGTTTGGTCGAAAGAGTGAGAGGAGCGACTAAAAAAAAATAAAAGTCGTCCAACTGAAGCGGGGAGTTGACAACACTGACGCGGGGTACGATATTTTTTGTTATTTTTGATCCATGTACGATAATTTTACGGCCCCGGTACGATAGCTTCCTGGCTTCAGATTGTGAACACTGCTGGGCGTACGCGGTCGAACATTTGCAACAAGTACATAATTATCCCGAGAATTTTGTTTATCTGGTCTATGTAATCCAAACCCAAGTAATAAGGATTCAAAAAACCGACGAAGCGCTTCGAGAAAAGATAGGTAGTGCCTAGGTAGGTAGGTAGGCTCGTCTTGGCGGGGGCACCGCCCGCGCCGGGCCCCCAGATAATCTAGACATAGGTACCTACATTAATTAACCTCCTCACTGATGTTCGTCTCCTTACCTCAAACAATCTTAATAGATTATAAAAATATTTTATTATAAAATTTATAATTATAACGAAATCTTATAATAATATGTGTAGTAACTGTATCTGTAAGTTGTCTCTATACATAAAATCATTAAATAAATAAAGCAATATGTAACCACAAATATAAATAAGTTATACTACATTCGTATTAACTTAGTTTAAATGGCAACATTTTTTGATTAAAACGTCATTTTTGCTGATTTCTTTCAGTGACAGTTGAAACCGATTATTATTGTATTTTGTATAACTGTCATTCGTCAGTGTCATTCTTTATTTCTATGAGAGACCTGCTTTGCAAGTTTACCGATTTTTAAATTATTAAATGGAATTAATTATATAAAAATAGTGAAACTTAGTGCAAAGATGTACGAGATGAGTTCTAAGGACAGAAATAATAGTTTGAACCGAAATAAAGGATTATCCGCGGTATGTTTTTAATTAAGTTTTATAAACTTTTAGAAATCGAATTAAACTTAAAGGAATAGAGGTATTATGCCTAGTCTTTTTTTGAAATAGTGCGGTTATCTTAGGCTGGTCGGTATTCTAAAACAATGCTCAGGTATGAATCCCGATTTGAGCAGAGATATGTATAGAAATCTGTAAGTAGGTAGGTACTCAAACCTACTCAAGTCGAGATTCATAACTGGTTATTGTTTTACTGTATAAAGTTATTATGAGAATAAGTACTTATTGCATTAATAAGTACGCACATGTACCTACATCTTGTTATATAAATTAAATTAAAATAGCCACTAATAAAGAAAGCCACTTATTATCTGGCTAGGTAAACCGTAATATTTAATTAAGTATAGTTCTTACAATTCTCGAGCGCGCGTCGCGTGGGTCTTATGTACTCTGGCATAGGGCTCAAATTCAACTGATTCACGCGTACTCGTGATTTGTGAGTATTATAACTGAATTTCTTTAACAATGTTTTTAAAATAGGTAATTCTTCAATGAATTATATTTTATTTTCGTAGGTAGTTTCAAAATCCATAGAAACGTATTATACTTATTTAAATTTTTAATTGTCTGGTTAGCCCAGACTAAATTTAAGAAGTAGACTCTATATTTGAAGTGAAAAATAGATGGACAGTAGGGTGTATTAAAAATGGGTGAAAAGTAGGGTGTATTAAAAATGGGTAGAAAGTAGGGTGTATTAAAAATGGGTAGAAAGTAGGGTGTATTAAAAATGGGTAGAAAGTAGGGTGTATTAAAAATGGGTAGAAAGTAGGGTGTATTAAAAATGGGTAGAAAGTAGGGTGTATTAAAAATGGGTAGAAAGTAGGGTGTATTAAAAATGGGTGGAAAGTAGGGTGTATTAAAAATGGGTAGAAAGTAGGGTGTATTAAAAATGGGTAGAAAGTAGGGTGTATTAAAAATGGGTGGAAAGTAGGGTGTATTAAAAATGGGTAGAAAGTAGGGTGTATTAAAAATGGGTGGAAAGTAGGGTGTATTAAAAATGGGTAGAAAGTAGGGTGTATTAAAAATGGGTAGAAAGTAGGGTGTATTAAAAATGGGTAGAAAGTAGGGTGTATTAAAAATGGGTAGAAAGTAGGGTGTATTAAAAATGGGTAGAAAGTAGGGTGTATTAAAAATGGGTGGAAAGTAGGGTGTATTAAAAATGGGTAGAAAGTAGGGTGTATTAAAAATGGGTGGAAAGTAGGGTGTATTAAAAATGGGTAGAAAGTAGGGTGTATTAAAAGAGCCTCAACAAGACGAAACATAAGTATGTGAGGCACACCCTGGGCCATCAACTCCACTACCAACCTTGCTGACTGGCTAAACATTTACCAATGCATGAGCTATTCGTGTACAGCTCATGCAGACATGAAAGAAGAAGGAGAAGAAGTAAATGTTTTTATAGCAAGATAACTAAACCAACTAAACCGCCTTGTTGGTCTAGTGGTCGCAAGTGCAACTGCGCAGCATAGGGACCCAGGGAAACCCATGAGGGTTTGATCCCCAGGTCAGGCTAAGTGTTATTGGGTTTTTCCTTTAGGAATTTCTTAGTAGCAGCCCGGAGTCTGGATTTGTGTCCGGTAAATGGCAATAACCTCGCCCCCTATTACATGGGACTTAAACATAACTGGCGAAACGAGGGTGTACTAAAAACACCTCTGCCAAAACCCTTTGGGGTATATAAGGCGTGATATTATGTTATGTTATAACTAAACCAGTACCCTGGTTGTGTAACACACTTGCAATGGCAATAGCTTACATTTAAATAGTACAACAATATGTTTTTTCTTTTTATCAAATGCATTGCTGTTCTTTCTGATTTCTCCTGTATCATGGGTTCATTTACAGATGCAATTTTTCAAATGCATCCCAGTTCCAGAATAACTATCTGCAGGCCATACAAATATTTGTTCTGTACGGGAATTGAAACCACAACCTATATTGCAGTAATTAATCACTCAGCCATTGCATCAAACGTGTTGTCATTTAAATAATACAAGAATATGCTTAGAGTGGTGTATAGGTGTTGAGAAGACTGATTTTTAAGCATACGGTGCACTGGGCATTGTTGAACTGTCAAAATTAAACCTATGCCCTCTTATTACGAAAGATGGACTAAGAAAAACCTCGGTTTTAAAATAGCTCCATTTCTTTTTGTTATATGACGTTAGCAAGTGATGGGTATATTATAAATCTAGGTTTACCTTAGTCTTGGTTTAAACCACTTTTTGTAATAAGCGCCATGGTGATTGAGAGTTTGTCCCGCAATTAGGGTGTTGGCACTCACATGATCCCAGAATGGGGGCTTTGCCGTACATTTGTTGTTTTACAGGTATTGGTGTGGATTGTGTTGCGCACTTTGACAGGACTAAACTAAACTAAGGGTGTTTGTCTCTTTCTGTTTCAATAGAAAAAGAAAGTGACAGTTGCGTTTAGTCTAGTTTAGTACTGTCAAAATGTTTTACAGAATCGACACCATTATCAGAACTACTGAACTGTAGGCCTAGCTCAAACTACTGTGTACATAATATGATGATGTTTCATTATTTGATTCAGACCTAATTAATTCAATATTTATTTAATTTTACTCAAGTATCCATTACAGATGCTTCCGAAACGTCGAATTTAAGTGCATGGTTCTAATTTGTTATTTCCTATGCAGACAACAACGAAATTACATGGTTACTGTTTAAAAAAATATCTCTAACAATTTTTTTTAATACTATCTTGATTAAGGCTTGTTAAGAGAGAACAATGTGATCTTGTAAATGATAGTTGTGAATAAATAAAATAGGTATTTATATAAGGTTACTTCAAGTTTCTGGTGAAACTTCCCAGGATTACTACGTAACATTAATAAAACAAATAAGTACCTAAACATTTACGCAAGCTACTTGCAACCTGTAGCTTGCGTGCTCGCTTCTTGCAACCTACATCTTGGGTGCTCGCTACTAGCATAAAAGAAACGCGGCTTTTTACTAGCATTGAGATTAAATAACAATAAACACAACAGTCCAAAATCCATCTATTTATCAACCTTTCTAATCAGCTTCTTACGCAACTGAATATTTGTTCCTCCTTTTTATTAGAATAGATTACATCTAATCGCTGGTATTATTTCCTAATAAATTCGCAAGTCTTGACGCGCACATATCAGTCAATAAACGTTTATAAATTGCAGTTGTAAAGTAGCCATAATTTTATTGAACAGTATTTATCATTTTATTGCAATGATAAAACAGTGTGAATGTTTCCTTATAGTCAAGTTCAAGCAAAGTCATTATTGTTTTGTAATATTTGGTAATTTGGCTACGTCATGATGTGAACAAGGGATAATAAAAAAATATTACTCTTCCCGTCATACGTTACTGTTGTTTCGAGCTAGCTCGTCTGCTCAGAGACAGTAGTAGTGTAGGTTTTGTATTTTGTACACAGCTAACGCCACTACTGCGTTTGGGCATAAAGCCATGTTTCCATTATGCAAGCAGCTTGCACGCAGTGACGTTACACCTACTTGCAAGTCGCAAGTCAATGTAATGTAACGGCTACTTGCAAGTCGCAAGTCAATGTAATGAAACAGCTACTTGCATGCAAGCTAACGTTTCCATTGCCCAAACTTCTTGCAGCTTGTGGCTTTATTTGCGTTAGCAGTGATAGCCTAGTGGTGTGACCGTCGGACTGCCAAGTCATAGGTCTCGAGTTCGAACCCAAGTCACGCACCTCTGACTTTTCGGATTCATGTGCGCATTGTATAATTATCACTTGCTTAAAAACGGTGAAGCAAAACATCGTGAGGAAACCGGCATGCCTGAGAGATATTTCTCGACGGTATGTGAAGCCAAGTCAGAGGCCCATGGGCGGCTTAAACTCTGACACCAGGTTAGTCACTAACCACACGAAAAGAAGAAGAAGATTTGCGTTAGCTACGTACAAGACTTACACTAGAACCTTATAGTCGCAAACGCGGCTTACGAACGTGAGATTTATTCAGTTCGAATCCAAAATAAAAAAATGAATTTATACTGTAGGTCGACATAAAAAAATAAAAATATAACAGTGAATGAATTTTGAATAGTAAATATTTCCTTTAATTGTGACTCAATTTCTAACCACTAGGGCCATTAATGAATAGAGAATGATAGAATTTTCCCTAAATGACTTGCTCATATTAATTTCCAATCATAAAAATGATAGTTAAATTTTACAATCTACGTGTCATGGATACCAACTATAAATAATATTTTTAATACACATATTATTATGAGGACTTTATAACAACATAGATTACTTTGTCATATCTCATTGATATAAGCGGTTATCTGGACAACTAAATCTCGGTATTGACCAAGATAATGGCCAACTGGTTTAGTAACGACCTTTACTTTATAGAAACCAAATCCGAAATACTGAGTTAGAAAACAATAACTTAAAGATCAATTTGGAAAAAACTAATATTATGCACTTTACACAAAGAGGATGTACCATGTCTAACCTAAATACACACTACAATAATAAAAAAATTAATTAAGTTTATAATGCGAAGTTTCTTGGTGTAATTATTGACAAAAAACTCAATTGGAAAGAACACACAGAAGCCCTAATAAAGAAATTAAGTAAATCTTCTTACGCAATATACAAATTAGTACCCATGCTCAATATCGACGCCCTTCTTACAGCGTACCATGGTTTAGTTTCCTCAAATCTTAGATACGGCATTATCTTTTGGGGTAACTCTACGAATAAAGAACTAGTATTTAAAGCCCAGAAGCAATGCATAAGGACCATTTTCAAACTAAAGGTCACGGATAGCTGTAAACCATTTTTCATAAAATATAAAATTTTGACATTACCATCTCTTTATATTTTGGAAACTGCAATGTTTGTTAAATGCAACCCTAAGGTATTTCCAAATATGTCTGATACGGTCGTTCGTAGTAGACGCGATAACACTAAACTTCGCCTACATAAGTCAAAAACTACTCTAATGAATAACAGCATATTTTGTATGGCCCCAAAAATATATAATAAAATCCCTAAACCCTGGAAAGAACTTAATAGTAATATATTAAAAAACAAATTAAATAATTTACTTGCAAATAAAGCCTACTATAATATTAAGGATTTTCTGTATGACAACATTGATCACTAACTGCTATGACACATTTAAATGAATTATTACACACTGACTTACTGCTAATTGAACCTAATAAAGTAGAATTTATAAAATGCACAAAAGTAATAATATATACGAAATTGATTTATACAAGGTTAGTCGGAAAGGGGGTACTAAGCCGAAAGGGTGTTAAAGTACCCATAATAAGGGATAACTTTTGTTCTACAACTTTCCCCAAAACTCGATAGTTTAAGAGAAATAGCTTTTCAAAGATTTCGTAAAAAATATGCTAAAATATAACTGTCCATAGTTATGATCAACTGTTTTTTACAATTTAGGTCATATTTGGGGTCACGGATTAGAAAATTAATTTTCTGAATTCATAACTAAAGCAGGTATGACATTTTTTTGAAAAAACTAAAATAAAAATCATTTTGCATGCAAATAAAAATTATCAAATTTTGAAATTTTAACACTTGCTTTAAAATAGTCATCAGTGATACTTTAGGTGGCCCGCGGCTTAGTACCCCCTTTCCGACTAACCTTGTATATTATGTAAAACTAAGAATATTGCATAGCTAAATGGTAAATAAAGGTGCAAATATATATTATTATGATGTCTCTTCTAATGTATATTGTATAATTTAATAATAAGGCAAAGGCCAGTTATTATTGTAAAAAAAAAAGTTTTTCTTCTTTTTTTGTCCTCTATGTTCTTTAATAATTTGTACGCCATAGAGGCTAAACATGACTGTCTATTATTTTTTTTTTTGTAACATCTTGCATGCATATGTATGTATACTCATGTTTCAACAAATAAAACCATCTTTATCTTTGAGTTCGGGGTTCGTAGGACTAAAGTACAAGATGCTTTACAATGTATGACTGCTAAAATGGCAGTGGGCAAGATACTTGCAAGATGTGGTGACAGCAAGTAGGATAGAGGCAAAGACAGATGCGATCGCGGTACGTTACAGGAAAGCATTGCACAAATGGTTAGAGGACTATACTCAGCAGTGGTTGATAAAAAACTGAAAATAATGATGATAATTCAAACAATTCAAAATTCGTAATTAGTTCTAAAGCCGCATTTCCATTATGCAAGTAGTGTGCACGTAAAGTTACATTTGCGTAATGGAAACATTAGCTCACGTCCCATGCAAGTTACGATTATATTACATTGAACTGGGGCCTACACGCAGTTGTAACTTCTTTCCTGCGTGCAAGCTACTTGCATAGTGGAAAGTGTCGAAATGCTCTGAGTTACCTATCCAAATCATTAAGCTTTCAAACGCTTATGTCGCATTTCTGCGACAAATATTTCCGTGCCCCTACCGCCAGTGTCGTATTTCTGCGACAGAGAACATGCATGGTATTTTTGTTCTATTTTCGTCCTATGAACTGCTTGGTACAACTAAAACGATTATTATGTATAGAGATATGATTTACATCAATTACTTAAAATTGTTTCATATTGAAAAAGCTTAATACAAAAATAAGTAATTGGCAGCTTGGATCATCCTCACTTTTCTTCGGTGTCTATCACCCCCGTCGCATAAATATGACTATAGGGATGGGATACAATTCAATGCGCATTGTAAAAACATAATAACAAACAGTCAAATTATCAAGGATAATGCATCATTAAGGATAAAATAAACAGTGTAATACGAAATAAGGTTTGTTTAATATATGACCTTGTGTTATTAAATCTTTTCCTTATTATTCATTAGAAAAATATCCAACAGGTTAGTCTACACCACCTACCTGCCTACGTCAGAGGCGGATAAAACGACTGGAAATTTCCATTCATGTTGTTCGTGGGTATTTTTGTGCAGGGTCGATAAAATAAAATAAAAAAAATGGCGACTGCTGAGGAGTTACCTAATAAGAATATTAGAAGGTGACGACGAAACGCAACTATTCGAATTATTTCTTATGTTGGTAGCACATTATTCAGTAGGTATAGGTATAAATAAAACTTCCGTTGGGTATAGGTGACTCCTTGATGAATCGACATATTTTTGTAAAAATATTGTGATGTACTTAATTCAGTTATTAGCTACCTATCTACATATCCTACTGATTGTTCAAATGTGGAACCGTGTTGTATGTTGTCGTTACCATTAAAAAAATTGGTAATGAAATAGTTTTCCTTGTCGTAAACAATTGTGATACAAATAATTAGTAATTGCTATAAACATTTACTTGTTAGCATATAAGATGAATGATTGTAAGACGAAGAAAGTGATTAGGGTAGTTAATTAATAAAAACGTTTCAAGGCTCATTAAAAAAAAAACATAAAACAAAACATTTGAATATTTTTTATTCGACAAAACGATTGCAGCTCCCTATTTATTGTAGGTATTATTTTATCGATTCGTAGTCGGGTGCTAGGGGCACGGCAATTGATATTTAGCCACGCGCTTAAACGGTTTTAAGTACAACTAAAATATTATTGTCTTATACATATAATTATAATGAAGTCAAAATTCTTAGTTAAAAATAAATGTACCCTGTTAGAACAGGTGGCCATCTACTATCACTATTTATCAATTTTAATGATTTAGTAGATATGTTTAATATCTTAATACGTCAATATAGATGAATAACATCAATACGGTTATTTCGCCTTAAAACCAAAGTAAAACATTCCACCATTTCTCAGGAACAATAATTTGATATAGACATCAATCATTGTAGAGATAAAGAAATTATACTAAATGCTAAATTCAATACAACTCAATCAAGGAAATATAAGTAACTCATAGCCTATTGTTAGACAAAACCTCCCACCTTTCCCCATTATTTGATCTCTGATAACAGTAACAGTTAGTACACCCTCGTTTCGCCAGTTATGTTTATAAGTCCCATGTAATAGGGGGCGAGCCTACTGCCATTAACCGGGCACATATCCAGATTCCGGGCTGCTACTGTGAAATTCCTAATGGAAAACCCAATAACACTTTTCCCGACCTGGGGATTGAACCCCATGCTCAGCAGTCGCGCTTGCAACCACTAAACCAACAAGGCAGTCAGTTCAGTTGGTCTCTGATATTTGCCTAAAATTCTTTTTAGTAGTACCTAGTAGTGTTTCTTGCGAAGGAGCTTGTCGAGGAAAGTACTACCACGATAT
Organism: Amphipyra berbera; assembly: GCA_910594945.2. NCBI lineage: Eukaryota > Metazoa > Arthropoda > Insecta > Lepidoptera > Noctuidae > Amphipyra > Amphipyra berbera. The sequence goes on from OU343145.1 coordinate 14,794,148, forward strand.
CTATTTCTGCCGCCAAGCAGCACTGCTGCCTTCCCGTTTGAAAGGTATGGGTGCCGGCGAAATTAGGCGACGGTTAGCGTTCTGCCTAGCCTTTTCCCAACTATGTTAGGATCAGCTTCCTGTCTAACCAGATGCGGCTGAATACCAGTATTTTACATGGAGCGACTGCATCAGACCTTCGCAATCCAGTTACTGGGCAAATAACCACTTTCCATCAGGAGGGCCGTCTCGACTTGTTTGTCAACATTTCGGTACTTACACAAAAAAAAACAATAATACGTTACGACACAACCAAGAAGTCGCATCGGCAAACTTGATCGAACTTATTTGCGCCACTTGCACAAGATAATTTTTTACTGCATCAGTAGATAGATAGATATATATACTTTATTGTACACTAAAAGAAATAAAACAGAAGGAGTACACATTATTAAGAACAGTACAAATGGCGGCCTTATCGCTTAAAGCAATTTCTTCCAGACAACCTTTGGATGGAAAGTATTAACATTCGAAGTAATAAACAAACAACAACAACAATTGGAAGTAATAAACATTCGTGGTTTTAAAGTGGCAGTCAGTTCGGAAGTGATCGGTTTTACGAAGTATGCCGATGCGAGTTCTTAGTTGTGTCGTACTATACTCAATTCTATTATTTACTAGACTTACCCGCGGTTTCACCCGCATCCTAGGGAAACTACTTGGTGTACCCGGATAAAAAGGATCCTATGTGTTAATCCAGGGCATAGTCTGTGTCACTGCGACTGCCCCGAGGACACGGCGCTGCACACTTTGCAGGCGTGTCCAGCATGGGGGTCGCAGCGCCGCGAGCTAGTCGCGGCGATCGGCGGTGACCTCTCGCTTCCGGCCGTGGTTCTGTCCATGGTCGGGAGCGAGACTGCGTGGGAAGCCATCGCCTCCTTTTGCGAGGGGGTGATGGCGACCAAGGAGGTAGCGGAGAGGGAGAGGGAGGCCGCTTCTTCTCTCCCTTCTCGCGCTAGACGCACCGGGCGCCGGAGGGCGCGTGACGATCTCCGGCCACCCTAGTGAGTGGCCTGCGGGCGGCGGGTTGGGGAACCCGTCGCCCGACCAGTAACGGGCCCAGGGAGGATGGCGCGTCGTGTCCTGCGCGCGCCTCTCGGATGGATCGGGCAGGGGAGCAACTGCCCCACCACAGGAGGGGTCCACCAGAAGAAGCTGGTGGACCGAGACCTGCCGGGGTCGCGGTGCATGCAACAGCGAATCCCGTGACCCCGGCCTTAGGTCAGAAGGAGGGACACCGTGGTGGTTTTAGCCAGTAAGAGTCTGGCACACCCCCCCGTCTTCCCCAGACGGGGGATAGTCCACGAGGATTTCCCCACGTGAAAAAAAAAAAAAAAGGGCATAGTCTGTGTGCCAAATCTCGTTCAAATCCGTTCAGTCGTTTTTGTGTGAAAGAGTAATAAACATCCATACATCCATAAAAACTTTCGCGTTTATAATATTAAGTAAAGAATGAGATTAGGTGTAGTAATCCTACTATTCAATAAAAATATTATAGATAGGTATTATGAATGGTAGAAAGATAATAATGTACCGTTTACTTTACTAGATAAGTTAGTGATCAATCATCGAAAAAGCTGTCAAAACTGAATCCGAGGAGAGAATAGCTCAACCCATAGACAGGGCGTAGCAAAAGATCCTAAGTCTGAGTACAACAAAGAAGATGTTGGATTGTTGCGACGAGTCCGCTTCTAATACAAGCATAAGAATCTCGGTATAGTGCCATATGTTTCTAGTAGTTAGAAATATCAACCAAATACAAGGTTCGTCGGAAAGGGGGTACTAAGCCGATAGGGTGTTAAAGTAACCATAATAAAGGATAACTTTTGTTCTACAACTTTCCCAAAACTCGATAGTTTAAGAGAAATAGTTTTTCAAAGATTTCGTAAAAAATATGCTAAAATCTATCTGTCCATAGCTATGATCAGCTGTTTTTACAATTTAAGTCATATTTGGGGTCACGGATAAAAAAACATTCTGAATTCATAACTAAAGCAGGTATGTTCTTTTTTGAAAAAACTAAAATAAAAATCTTTTAGCATGCAAATAAAAATGATCGAATTTTGATATTTTAACATTTGCTTTAAAATAGTCATCAGTGATACTTTACGTGGCCCGCGGCTTAGTACCCCCTTTCCGACTAACCTTGTATAATGTGGGGCAAATAAAATGGCGCAGGTAAAACTTGTGTTTATAAAAATATTTTTACACTAACTTATGTTTGTATGAGTAAGTATGTAGTGTGTTCTACCTAGCCTTTCCCGTTGGGGTCAGCTTCCAGTCTAACCAGATACGGCCGAATACCAGTATTTTACACGGAGCGACAGACATCAGACCTGCGCAACCCAGTTACAGGGCGATGCCGATATACTTAGGTTAGACTGGTTGTCAGACTTTCGGGCTTCTTTCTTCCTGTAACTGTTGTCATAGGTATTCGTATGACACCCGGGACCGACTGGTTAACGTGCTCTCCGAGGCACGGAGGGGTCCCGATGGTAACGAGTAAGTATGTAGTACAGACATAAAATAGGTAGTTTAAAAACATTTTTTAAACACCTGGTTTTACCTGCGTATACGCACAAAACAGGTACAGAAGTCAATCTACATACAAATGCGCTCGAGCAACGCACACATAGACACTGCTCACGGACACGATATCTCGGACTGTTTGGGACTAGAGTGCGAGTGAGTGCGAGCGCGAGTGCCATGTGCTTGAGAGAGATAGATAGATAGAGCGACCGCCGAGCGTAGGTGTGAAAAGTGAAGTACATACATGTGATTGACTTCTGTACCTATCTATTTTGTGGTATACGGCATCAACTTGGCTCAACGTTTTTGCCGCGCCCTTTACCTATTCAGGGTGTAAACGAAATCATGTAAATTCTTCACACCTCGTGATGTACTGCTGACATAGATTAACCCAGGAAAGGACATAAGCGGATTCAATTAAAAATAAATTACAAGATGTAAACATGTGTTCTTAACGTGCGGCATTTTAGCGCACCGAGCTAATTGCGCGGCTATCGCTCGCTGCGCGGCCATTTAACTCTGGGCGCTAAAATGCCTCACGTTAAGAACACATGTTTCCTTTTTGTAATTTTTATTTTGTCCAAAGGTATCCCTTGCAGGGTTAATCTATTATTGGTCTCTTATCTTTGAAGGATTAGTCAAAGTTGAACTACCGTACACCCGAAGTTTTCCTCTATATCTCTGTTCCTTGGATTCGTATGCTTCATCTTAGACCTTGTCTGCTCTTACCAACAGGTGAGACTAGGGTCAAACGCGACCAAGTGAAGTATAATGCGATTGAGGACGAACCTACCGCAAATTGCACCAAGTGTTCGCTTAGGTAGATGCGTAAAAAAAATTCTGAAGTCGACATGATACGTGTGTCCACAGTTGAATGTCGGTTGCATATCATTTGCGCAATTTAACTAGCTTGTAGATTTTGCGCTTGATGTGTAATAACCGCAATAAATGAGTAAATCATCAAATATTCAGACCTAGTGGTCTGAATATTTGATGATTTACTCATTTATTGCGCGAAGTAGTCTTCGCGATAGAATTTACCCAAGTAATAGGAAATGTCTATGATTTCGTCATAATAACTAATATATTTGTCACAAATACGGCGAAAAATTGAAAAATAGAACAGTGTGAATCATAGATTTTATCAGTAAATTAATTCTCACTAAGTTAATATCTATTAAAATGTCACTTCCTCCTTATCCACTTAATCGCCCGATAAATATTTACAATTCATTCTAGCATTTTTTTAGTTTATTTTTAGGTTCTCTAGTTCTAAATACCAGACCACTGGCCACTACATGAAACGTGGTACGCGCTAATCCGCGAGAAAACTCTGTGTAAAGGCTCATTCACACGATGCGTAGTTTCTCGGAAAGAGACTCTTTCTGTCTTTCTCTTTATCTACAACTAGCTGTGTCCTCACGGCTCCGCCCGTAGCCTATGTAACTCAGTGATAATGTAGCTTTCTGACGGCAAAAGAATTTTTGAAATCGGTCCAGTAGTTTTTAATTTTATTCTTTTCATACAAAAATCCAAAAATACAAATCTTTCCTCTTTATAATATTAGTATAGATATAGATAGTATAGATGTAAACAGAGATAACATGAGATTCGCTTCAAGAAACTATCTCCGTGTAAATGAGCCTTAAAGGGTCACGACCCTCAGCTATGTGGAAGCGAGAGATAAGCGAGAAAGTCTAAACAATATCTATCTTGTGTCTAAACCGCATCATAAAATACGCGGTATCATTTAATTTTATTACGTCATCCTCACTTAGTATATTTACACAACTTTAAAAAAACATTTTAACAAAAATAAAATGGAGCATGGGGTCCTGGTTTCGAACCCCAGGTCGAGAAAAGTGTTATTGGGTTTTTCCATTAGGAATTTCTCAGTAGCAGCCTGTAGTCTGGATTTGTGCCCGGTTAATGGCAATAGGCTCGCCCCCTATTACATGGGACTTATAAACATAACTGGCGAAACGAGGGTGTACTAAAAACACCTCTGCCGAACCCTTCGGGGAATATAAGGCGTGATGTTATGTATGTTTAATAATATTTTTCCTTCATTTAATTAGCATAGAAACACATTGCAATATTTATTTTGTACAGATAATAATTTATTATGGGATTTAAAACCTTGATAAAGATAACAAAACACTCACTTGTACTGCGAATAGGTTTTGACACCTGTTTCTATGTTAATAAAGCTTATTTTCGATTAGTTTGATATACATTTCTTGCATAAGTGTTAATAAAACATGGATTTAAAAAAAACGATGCGCGGGTTAAAGAAACAAGTCCAATAATAACTTGTTTTTGAAATATCAGTGATAAGATCGGTTTTATATACCCCGACAAGCTTAAATCTATTTTCAATGGCGCCTGTTTCTATTTCCATCACTTTTCACAAGAATATAATTACCGCTAGATCCTTAGCAAGTCTTCTTCTTTTCGTGTGAGAGTTTATGCCGCCCATGGGCGTCTGACTTGGCTTCACATGCCGTCGAGAAATATCTCTCAGGCATGCCGGTTTCCTCACGATGTTTTCCTTCACCGATTTTAAGCAAGTGATAATTATACATGTAAAATTGTGCAAGTTGACTTGTGCACCCAACTTTCATTGGTAAAACACTCACACACGCAGCAAGTCAATTTCAAAAAGTTTAACCGACCAAGCAAGCACTTGAAGAATTTGCGCAATTTATCTTGTTAGCGGATTTAGCGCTTTAGTGGCAGCTAGTACCAGATGAGACTGCATATCAGGGGGCCTACCATAAATACGTCAAATATTTGTCAGTACAAGTACAGTACTTGCAGGACAAATCTTTACTGGGAGCGACTGCCACCTGAGCTAGCAGCATGCAGTGGTAGCCTAAGGGCTGACCCCCATCTCTCAGCACGGAATCGCGTTTTTTCATTCTCTATCCTTTTCTGTCGCTCAGGAACGTCATTTAATAGAGCGAGAACCTACTGAATACCTATGATGACATTGAATTGTTGCTGCAATCATCGCCAATATGAGTTGAAAAGATACACACACGCACACAGATACATACACACACACACACACCCTTACACACACAATCACACACACTATTTTAGGATACATATTATTTTATTTTTTCTTTTATTTTGTTATAGTTCAAGTGTTACTTTGTTTAATTTTGATTTTACTTATATTTTCTTGTTTTAAATTCTATTATCTTTTGGTACACCATTTTTAACATTTTATAATTTGTCATTGAAGAGCGGAGCCTCCTAGCACAGGTTTATCGTTTACTTAAAAGGAGGTCCCTATGTAAGATTTACTGTAAAAGTTGTACAAGTTTCTGCAATAAACTTTTTGTATTTTGTACTTGCATTCAGAAAGACAGCGTTAGTGCTATCGCGTGCGGTGTCACGCTGTCTTTCTCGCTCTATTAAATGACGTTCTACAGCGACAGAAAAGGATAGAGCATGAAAAACGTGATTCCGTTGTTACAGATTGACTGGTTATGACATATGAGCTATTTCTATGACAGGTACAGTCAACGGCTTAACGTGTATCATACGCGAGGAAAAACGCGTTTCCATAAACGCACAAATTCATTTTTTTATTTGTATAAATGTGGTTACATAGGTCTTACGGATAGGTATAGAATTTTGTTCAGCACATTTGTCTTATAATTTTTATGACATACCAATTTTAAATACAAGACAGGGCGATAGCTATTAAACAATACACAATTCCACAGCCTAATACTTATATTTAAAATATTCGTCTGTGGAGTAGAAACAACGTTCACATAACCACCTGTAAAGTTGTTTTTTAAATTTATTTATAGGCAGTTTTCTAACGCCCTGAGGTAGATGAATAAATAACGTCGATGTTTGAATTATCCGCTTTCCGCGCCGCGCTAAACTTCGATTCTCCATAGCCGAGGCCTTACAGTCAAACGATTCCTATGAGCCGTGACCGCTCCCGCTAATCATAATATCATCGATGTAACCCAAATATATCGATTGTCTTAAAACAAACCCAAAACTATTATCTTCAATAGCAACCTCGAAGGTGTGGGCATCGGTCGCGATAACAAAGAATCCGTTGTTGCGTTAGTACTTGTATCTAAAGACAACATAGGCGTAGTGATAACTAATCTCAGTAACGATTTAGCAATACCTCACCATATCCAAACTAAATATTTTGACAGAATTCGTAGGTATATGAGAACTGTCAAAATGTTTGGTCTAGTTCTGTGGCTCTCAGCTACAGTAACGTAATGTGTAGTCGCCGGCACGTAACTTGGCAAGAGTAGAGAAAAGAATTCCTCTCCTTTCGGTACGACTGGTTCTCTCTGGTGCTTTCGTTACGTCGCTCGAACGAAGGTTGTTGCTGAAAATCAGCGCTGTTGGCATTAGGTTCGTCCGAAGCCTCAGCATAATGCTGAGCAATGACCTAAATTTTCACGCACCATGCGACGCACAAATTCAACATGTTTATATGTTTGTATTGTTTGTATTTGCTTATTGTCACTTAGTTTTATGATGCATGAGGATTTATGGTTATGGTAGCCCGTGCACCATAGACTAAATAAATGTAACCATAGATAATTTTTTTTTTTGTGTGTTTGGGTTGCCGTGTTGTTTAATATAATAGGTTTAAATATAAGTGTTAATTTTTAAGTAACATTATATTTTTAATTTTAAGGATCCGTATGCGTCCGCGTGGGCGGAAAATAAATACTTTTTCTTTCTTTCTTTCTTTCTTTCTTTCTTTCTTCTGAACAGATGTTTGAAAATAAATTGTGGCAATAACCATAGAATAATGACAAGCAATAAAAGTAACCATTTTTTTGTTGCACTAAGTGTACATGCACGAATTTACTCCCACTACAACAAAACTTTACCAAGTTACGTACATACAAACATCACGGCTTACATTCCCCGAAGCGTTCGGCAGAGGTGATTTAGTACACCCTCGTTTTGCTAGTTATCTTTAAGTCCCATGTAATAGGGGGCGACCCTATTGCCAATAACCGGGCACTAATCCAGACTCCAGGCTGCTACAGAGAAATTCCTAATGGAAAAACCCAATAACACTTTGCCTGACCTGGGGATCGAACCCAGGACCCCATGCTCAGCAGTCGCGCTTGCGATCACTAGACCAACAAGGCAGTTAAAAATAAATTGTGGCAATAACCATAGAATAATGACAAGCAAGAAAAGTGACCATTTTTTTGTTGCACTAAGTGTACATGCGCGAAATTACTCCCACTACGCCATGACCTTACCAACTTACGTGCTGTAATAAAATAAATATCTTTTCGCCAAATAATCAAACCTAACCGTAACATACTGGCATTGCCCAGTAACTAGGTTGCGGAGGTCTGATGGCAGTCGCTCCATGTAAAATACTGGTATTCAGCCGCATCTGGTTAGACTGGAAGCTGACCCTAACATAGTTGGGAAAAGGTTAGGCGGAACGAATCAAACGCTACTCAATTTTAAGTTGCCGTTAAATCTCGTGCTGTCACTGTCGTTCTAAGGCGAAGTGACAGTGACATCACGAGACTGACACGAGGATTTGACCATAAATCTCTAAGCGGTAAAGCTTCTCGTTCACGGTAGATTAAAATCACTTAAGAGGAAACGCGGGCTGCATAATATTAATAATTTGAATAAGTATTTGCGATCTTTTTCCGTCCCACCCCTCCCGCAAAACTTCCCAATTGAGCGCGAAAGAGACACCTGCATCTCGGACTGATTTCTCCTGTGCACTATTATCGAAATCGTACTTTGGTATTTCCCTGTTTCCCTCTTTAAATCTGGACCGATTTTAGTATTTTTTCTGTAATGATTTAAGAAAGACTGGTTATGTCTGTATGTTTTTCTTTTATTTTTTATATTCGTCAAATTTGTTTGCCAGATGTTTGAAAACGGTGGTAAAACCGGTCGATTTTTGTTAAGTTTAAACGTTTCTAGTGCTTTTAGTAATTAATCTATTGACAAAAACAAAACATAGGGACATAGTGGTGGTAGATATATATAATATGGTAAAATATATTCGCTCTAGTGACATTATCCAAAGAGGAAACTGAGGAATACGTTTGTATGGACTAAACGCCGACCGCATTTCCTCTTAATGCTGATTTACACGAGGATAGTTTCTCGAAGCGAGACTCGTTCCTTCTTTGTCTTTCTCTACGATGAAAACAGCGATAGCATGAGACTCTTTGAGAAACTACCTCCGTATAAATGAGCCTTTCGGGTGACTTTTGTAGAGTAATCTACGACGTGTACATAGTTCTCCGAGACTAGTCTAGTAAGGGCATGACTACATTCCATGTAGTCTACAATAGACACGGTCGGAGGGTGACATGGACGCAATCTCTACGTGTACGTAGAAACGCGAGAGAATTTATACTAACTTCCAAGCCCCTTAGCTCGTGGGGAAGGTGCTTAAATCCACTAGCAATTTAAATTGCGTAAGTCCTTGTATAGTCGGTAAAACTTTCAGAAGTCTACTTGCAGTGGGTGTATTCATAAAGAAAAATAATCGGTTGCAGGAGTCAACTTCTGCAATTTAAATTGCTATAGTACGGCTGTTTTCATCTGAATCTTCCCGTCATAAATGTGCGAGCGAGACAGAACTATGGGGCTACCTTTCATTTTTAATGTTGGAAAATCCTCATGGTTGTCCCTCGCCGGGGGAACGCGAGGGGGTCTGCCGAACTCTTACCGGCTAAAAACCAACGGTGTTCCTTCTCTTGATCGTTCGGCCGGGGTCGCGGGATTTACAAAAGCATTCACCGCAACCCCGACAGGACTATGGCGCTCCCTAAGCCCAATGAGTGCGAGCGAGACACATTGGTAAAAATATTCATGACCGTACGACCATAGTGGTCTTGCCGGTTAACACTAAAATGTGCTAATTATTGCTCAGTCTAAAAAAATACCAAACTTCTTATGTATCTAATATGATTAAATAACTTATATAATATGTTTTTCGTTCTCGCTGTATTGTAACTAACCCCTAATAATATTACTGTTACATTTCAGACACATAGTCATGACTACAGTGGTGTGCCGACCGGCGAATTCGACGTCGACCGACCGGAAAAGCCCTGGCAACGGGTTAACTCACTCTGCATTACTAATTCATTCAATTTACTTCACATACCAGTCATTTTTCACTACTCACTTCATAGTTCACTCATTAAATGAAACAGTTCATTCATTTTGCAAGACTTGCAGAAGTCGTATAATACTTGTGAAATAAATAATTATGTTATTTAACAAGTCTCTAACTTCTGTGAACTCACATTTATTGTACTTATCCATAAAATCCATGTACCTACATAAATAGTATGTGTATTTCAACTTTCACTCCTTGCTATACTTTCATGTTATTTACATCATTGACATCTTTTTGCTATTAACAAAGAAATAATAATACTAAACTTTGGTTCTTCACTGTCACTCTCACACAAACATTTGTCAAATAAACCACCATAAAACGACCTTTTGGTATGTATAACAAGACTTTTACATACTTTCTACAAGGTTAGTCGGAAAGGACTACATATTATAGTCACAACTGACTGTTTTACAGCAAATGTTTTAAAATTTCTAAATTCGAAAATTATTTAAAAAAAAAATCGTTTTTTTTATTTTTTTTATTTGTTACTTGGCCTGCGTTTGGCCGCCATCTCGCCTGATGTAAAGCGATGATGCGGTCTACGGTGGAGCACGCTTGCCCAGAAGAAACCGATTCACTCGTGACTAGAAGACACCCAGATTGTAACTGTCGGGGAACACCCACTCGGGCAGCGCATTCCACTGTTTGGCGGTTTTCACAATGAAAGTGGAATCAAAACGCTTCGTTCGGGTTTTTAGTATATCAACCATGAACCGATGGCGATTTTTTCGTGTTTCTGGCCGTCCGATAGAAAAAAGGGCAGGGGGGTATTAGATCATGCAGATCTGAAGCACACTCTCCGAAATGTGTCCGATAAAAACCGATAGACTAGCAACTTTGCGCCGATGCTCAAGACTTTGGAGCTTGGTCTGAACAAGGAAGTCGTTACTGATGAGCTTCTTGGGGCACGCTTCGCAATGGACTCCAACGCTTCAATTCAAAAAATACCTATTTCCTACAATGTAAACACAGCTGATGATAGCTGATTATAAAAAGATCTAACCATTTTTTTAATGATATCTTTGATCAGCTATTTCTCTAAAACTATTGACTTTTGGGAAAAGTTGTAGAACAAAAGTTATGCATTATTATGGGTACTTTTATACTGTTTCAGATTAATACCACCTTTCCGACTAACCTTGTATATCATCCATGCCAGAATAAGTGTCTCATATAGTAAACAAAATTGTCGTCAGCCTATTACAGTCAACTACTGGACTGGACAGTGCTATTCCATAAATGTAAGTGTTGGTGACCGTCAAGCCTTTTTGCTCTGATGAAACTGTCACCTGCCATGTGCATGGTCTAAAACATTTTTTTGAACTACCTAAAACAGGGATGCACAGATTTATTAAGACTAGGAGCCACTAGGGCAGAATTTCAGCTAATAGTGGGCCACCACAATTAAAAATAACCAATAAAATGGAAATAACGTTTACTAATAAAAATTATAATAGTTTGGGTATTTAAAAAAAACCATGTATTCAGACATCTTAAGCTGGCCCCTGTTGTTAAAATATTGCCTGATTGTCATACAAACACTTAAAAGAATTTAATTCGCTGGCGGGCCGCATGTATATTTCGCTGGCGGGCCGCACGTATATTTTGCTGGCTGGCCGCACGTATATTTCGCTGGCGGGCCGCACATATATTTCGCTGGCGGGCCGCACGTATATTAACGAAGGATAGCATGCGGCCCGCGGACTGCGTCTGTGCATCCCTGGACCTAAAAAGAAACCGACAAAAAAAAGGTTTTAATTCAGCGCATATGTTTGTTTATTTACATTTTGCCAATGATTGCTTAGCCTTATCTGTTTACTATATAGGACATTTATTTAGGACAAGTATTTAAATCCTTTAAGCATTTAAATCTTAATACTTTATTTATATTCATAACAGATTTCAATACAGTAAATAGTACATTCATCAAATAGTTTCTTTAAATTTTATATTATCTTTTTAAGACTTTAATACTAAGATTTAATTGTAATCTTTTGTACTGAATCCTCGTTCTTATTGGTTTTTGGACTTAACACACATTATCAAGGGGTTTTTTTTTTGATAGATCATAATGTTATGTATGTATTATTCTAGGTTTTCAACAGATTCAAAAAGACTAGCAATGACGTAAATGAGCCTGGCAAGTCTGTAAGTTATAAAATTAATAAAAGGGTTATTTTTTGTGAACCGTGACGTCATAAACTGGGAATTGTGTAGGGTTATGTATATTAAACATTTTTGAATTTTTGTAATGGGTTATACTTATTTATATTGATCTGTTTTAATGTGGGTTGCTTGCTTTCAAAATGCATTAAAAATTCACTTTAAAATAAAATGTTATTAAAATATTTTAATTATGAACCTAATTACTTGATACATATTTTTTATACTTATAATCTTCTTTCTTTACATAGTATAAAATAAGTCGCTCCCGCTGTCTGTACGCTTAGATCTTTTAGACTACGCAACGGATTTTAATGTGTCAGCAATAGATAGAGTGATTGAAGAGGAAGGTTCATATGCCCCACATTAGTATCTATATTGCACCCGTGCGAAGACGGGGCGGGTCGCTAGTATTGTATATAATGCAAGGGCTTAAAAATATTGATACATATCTACCTATTTTAAATTATGTAGACAAAATAAGATAGTCTGACAGATTGTTAAATGTTATTTGAGAAAAGTATTGATGACAGCCATCTTGTTCAGTTAAGTTTTACTGGTATAAAGGAATAGATCAATGAACTGATATTTCAGACCTACAATAATATTTCTAATACCAAAGCGACTTCAGTAAATTGATAGAGATTTTAGTCAAATAAAACAACACTTTTTCTACCTTGTGTCAAGACCGTCCAATTGTGCAAGTAGCTTGCACGAACCTATTACTTCACACTTGCGTATAGGCCCCAAGATTACATGTAATGGAAACTTGTGCAAGTTAATGGTTTACTAATGCAAGCTGCTTGCATAATGGAAACAGACTATAGTGCTTAAGGATTAACGAAAAAAATGTGGCTTAAAAAATTACAATCGGATACAATAAGTAGGTTACCTAATTGATTTATCATTCAATCTATTAAGTAGGTACCTACAATCTTATTATAGTTGAAACAATCGGTAAATCACGCCATTGAGAAATGAGACGATAAGCCAGTAGGTGTAGTATGACACAACTACTATGTCGTATCACTTCCCAGCTGAGTGTGACTTGAAAACCTCTAATGTTTATTTGTACTGCAGTAAAAAATGATCTTTACGCTGATGCAATACGTTTGAATGAGCGCCTGCCATTGGTTGTTCGATTAAGTTTGCCAAAGCGACTTCTAACTTGTGTCATACTACACAGGCGATCAACATTTTAACTAGAAAATGTTTATATTTTATAGACAACGAACATTAATCTAAATTGGACCTAAGTGTAGGTAGCTATAGGGAGGCGCAGGTCGTGCAAGCAACACAGTTCAGCCACAGCCTACAATCCATACAGTTGGGCAATGCCTATACGGGCGGTGGCATCGCCGGACGTCAATGGCGTTGCCCAACTGTATGGATTATAAACTGTGGTTGAACTGCGTTGCCTGCGCGGCCTGCGCCCCTGTATACACTAAGATTTGTCGGACGTATTTTTCTTTTCTGTAGAGAAACGGATAACGCTGCACAGACTAAAATTTTCCAAAAAACATAGTTTTGACATCTTTCTTTGTTCAGATTATCAGATACCATGGGGAAGATACATGAATTCTTTACAATGGTATCATGGTATTTAGGTAAAAATGAAGAGCACACTACGGACACCTAACTGAAGTCAAAAAATGTAACCTTGATAAATTCTATCTCTTTCTAAATAGGGTATTTAGAAAGAGACAGAATACTGAAGTAAATATCCAAGGCCAAATGGGGCTTCATAAAGTTCTCGATGGTGTGTGTAGTAGTCTGCTAACCCACACCAGGCCAGCGTGATGGACTAAGGCCTAAACCCTTCTCATTCTGAGAAGCGGCCTGTGCCTACCGACTTTCAGTTGGTGTTCGTAGTATGGTTTCCATTTGTACCTAATCTTCATGATGGTATCTGATAATCTAATATCAGAATTTTCTTTTCTCTCTGTACAACCACAGTGTAACTAACTTACTCCATACAGTGGTTCAACGAGACTTTGACATTGACAGCTTTGAAGGCAGCTCGGGAGATACGTCACCGCGTTGGACGACTGTATGGAATAGTTAGTCTGTGGACTTGAGTTAATTGAACCTCCATCGCAATAAAAAACACATTACACTTACTTACTATTGTTGTGTATTCAATCAGTTTTATCAGAGATAAGTTGGTCATGCTTATTGACTAATCTGGAAATGTATGGACAAACGATTCGAAAACTATGGATTTTTTTTATTGAAATTGATAAACAGTTCTATTGTAATCGATTTTCCATTGAAGAAATTCTTATGGCCGTTTCTTTTGATTATGTTCAACTTTCGTAATGTTGAACAATTGATAAAGTCCGCTTGGAATGTATGTATGGTTGGTATCCTCTTAGAATCTACGTGTTGCGTGCTGTGACTATCCTTAAAATAACTTAGTAAGTGGATTGTAGCAGGCCCATCAACTTCTTTTAAATTTTTTACATTTCTCAAATGATTTACCTGACTTTTACGTGCAGTTTACATACCTACCTTTAGAAAAAAAAATACAATAAATATAGGCAAATTATACTATTTTCGGTAAATTCAGAAATTCCAAGTAGAAAAAAAATCTAATTGTTTTTAATTCAAGGGACCAATTATACTTACAAAATTGTTGCCAAGTCGCAAACTAACTACAGCAGTCAGTGAAATACAAAAGTCCAAATGTTTGGTTCAGTTTTCGAACATTTCGACATTGCTGAATGAACTATTTCGACGTTGTTCGGTAGAAGTAGTCCCCAGAATAATAAGCTTAATTCGCTGTTTTATACAGGGTGTAAGGGTAAACACCGTTATCCTTGAAACCTGTGGTTTGGTTTCATTTATAGAATGTAAAATCAATGAAAAATAACAACCTTTTTTTATGAAAATCCCAATTTCAAATCCAAAGCATTTCACCCTATACGCAAGGGCACCAAACCCGCATCTCACCACGGGAAAGGGGCGCGGGGGTACGCGCCACGCTGCCGGCGCCCGCGGCCGCGCGACTGCATTCAGTCATCCACTGTTACGCTAGTGACCGCGCGTCCTTGTGCTACCCATGGTTTGAGCGATAGCGGTGTTTATCCTTCCACCCTATATATTTTGTTGTCTGTATAACTAACAAACATTGTTCATACCTAACACTATCAGACATTGCGTCTAACAAAATCAAACTAACTTTCAATTCTCAAAAGCATTGTATATCCTATTGCCAGGGTATTCTTTATTTTAACCTTGTAAACGCCACGCTATAAACGTATGAGCATTTTCCTCGCCACACTACTAATTCATTGTACTTTTTTGACCGTTATTGACGTCGTTGGCGGCCCGAGCACATTTTCGTTAGACATCTATAGCCGTTGACGGCGTTCAAAAGGTTAAGAAACTAGTTCTACGCTCATTTACACATGCAGAAGTTCTTTTATGGGGTGTCCTGCGTAAGCGACAAACGCGACGCGGTGCGACGCGACGCGACAGGACGTGGAAGAAATACGCGTTACGTCGCGTGTCGCTATATAGGCCGCTAGTAGGGAATGCCGTTGTCTTGATCGCGTTTGTCGCGTTCGTCGCTTACGCAGGACACCGTTAGAATAAAAAATATAGTATTGATGTTGAATTAGGCAATTACAGTCTGGCCCTCGAAACTTAAGGGGCTCGTAAATGATCAACTTTTAACAGCAATGTGTAAACGGCAGTGTCCAGCAATTATTTACAATATATGGTCCATTAATTGCTAGCATATTGCAAACAATATAATAAGCAATGTGTGGCAGCAGCCCAGCCGCAGCCATAGTCTTTACACGACCATACCAGCAATATTGAGGTAATATTGTCGGGCAATTTGTCAATATTGCTGAGTAATACGACCATATTGCCCTAACATTGCCGGCCACAATGCCGTAAAACTGTCGCTGACTTGCTGCCAATACACTTGATACTACAGTCCATAAGTCGCTATATACTCCACAAGTGTCGGGTTTTTTTTTACTTAATAACACTTTATAGCTAGCAGGCTCCGGCATTTCCTAGCTAGTTGGCTCTGGTGTTTCCCAGCTAGCTGACCACTTGAGAAGAAACGCCGAAACAAACAGCGTTACCTGTAAATTACAATTTGCTGTTGCAATTTTACGTATTTTTTAAAATGTGCATGTCTGTTACTATTTATGTTGTGTTCGTTTTGTTTCGTCCGTATTGGAAGGGTTATTTTAAGTAACAATATCGTTTTTTTTTAGAATTTTAGTAATCTGGTGATTTTTTTAAATGGTTGGCGAGATATCTCTTGAATTTATTCATGTTAGAAATTTTCTTTGTCATTGCTGCGGTCTGCTTTCGGTTATATATTGGTACATATTATGCTGAACATAACGAAATTTCGATTGCCATAAGGAACTAAATTTCTGGTCTCGTACACTAATTTCGATTGTCGTTAGAGACTAACATTCTTGTGTCTTACGCTAATTTCGATTGCCGTAAGGGACTAACTTTCTTCCAATTTCGATCGCCATAAGCGACTAACTTTCTCCTCTCTTACGACAATTTCGATCGCCGTAAGGGACTCACGATCTTCTCCCATATGTCAATTACGATTGCTGTAAGGGACTAACTTTCTTCTCTCTTACGCCAATTTCGATTGCCGTAAGGGACTAACTTTCTTCTCTCTTACGCCAATTTCGATTGCCGTAAGGGTCTAACTTTCTTCTCTCTTACGCCAATTTCGATTGCCGTAAGAGACAACATTCTTGTCTCTTACACCAATTTCGATTGCCGTAATACACTAACTTTCTTCTGCCCTACGCCAATTTCGATTGCCGTAAGGGACTAACTTTCTTCTCTCTTACGCCAATTTCGATTGCCGTAAGGGACTAACTTTCTTCTCTCTTACGCCAATTTGGATGGCCGTAAGGGACTAACTTTCTTGTGTGTTATACCAATTCAAATTTCCAGTGTTGATAATATCGTTTCTTACAAATTATTGCTACGTGATATTTCCAGGTGCCAAGTACATTGATATTGCCGGTGCTGGGCATATACTTACTGCTGGCATTCTTGACGCAACTGGTGGAAGATGACATGCCTACTGTTATTCAAGAATCGACGCTGGCGAGGAATGTGAGTACTTTTAGTAAATTTAAGTTGCTAGCAAGACGAATTAGTTACAAGTGGAGCCCTAAGGTAGCTAATTCATCTCAAAAAGGCTTAAGACACGTAAACACTAATGTTGCTTACGACATTTGAGCGCCAAAGTATTGAAGTAGGTAATCGTCAGTATTCATAGTAAGAAAGAGGAAATGTCAGTTTGCTTGAAATACGTACAGAAGGGGAATGAAAAGGTACGTCAGTTATCAAATTCAATCGATTCCCACATCTCGGGGACATGTTACCTTTTCAAACTGTTAAACGGAACAGACCAATGGATGGAAAATTATGATTATTTCTTTGGTTAAATTTAATCCAAAATTAATTCTTCTGTCATCGTGTCACTATTATATTTTTTTATACCGTGTTAAAAAATACTTGTATTTTCATTTCTACAATGTTGGCAATACGTAGTCGGTAAAATAGTTTATTTCTTGCACTGTACAAGCAAAAATAGACCTTAGGGTGTATAACCTTTTCATTCTCCTACTGTACCCAACGACAAGTCGACATGGCAATTTTCTAGTCATTTTCAATACACAACTACAAGCAACAAGGTGAGCGAGATCGACATCGATAAACGTGGTCGATGCGGTCTCGTGCAGCGCTAACACTAAAATGGCGCGGGCGCTGTGCGGGGCATGTCCCTGACACGACGAACCTCATACCCGATTGCCATGTCGACCTGTCGTAGACTGTACATGCTTCCGGAAATAGACACTGTTGTACCTAACTTTTCAACTTAACATCCTCCTTACAGAATTCAGACACATTCTCTGAAGAGGTAGCTCTCCGCTACCTGGACAGGATAGTGGGCGACGAGCCCCGGGTAGCAGGCACGCCTTACCATTTGAATAAGACCAAGGATCTGAAGAGCATGCTAGATGATATAGCCGCACAGGGCACTCAAGTTGTTAAGACTGATTGGCAGATCGCTTCCGGTAAGTTTTACATACAGGGTGTAAACGAAATCATGTAATTCCTTCAAACCTCGTAATATACTACTGACATAGATTAACCCTGCACGGAATACATATGGATTCAATAAAAAAAAATACAAGAAGTAAACACGTTTGGTGCAGTGGCTGAGCGATTGGCTTCTGCGCTACGGGTCGTGGGTTCGATTCCCGCACGGAACAAATATTTGTATGGCCTACAGATAGTTTTTCCGGGTCTGGATGTTTGTGCGTGTGAAGATTTGTGTTGGTAAACGCACCCACGATACAGGAGAAATCCTATAGTGTAGGGCAACGTTTTTATTAAAGATTTTTTTATTTAAATACCATTTTGGTACGGAAACCTAAAAACATTACATTGATTTGTAAAAGTGTCTGTAAAAGATTTATTTACACAAATAAAAATAATTTATCATTAATTATTTTGTTAAAGTATCTGTAACAGATTTATTTACAGAAATAAAAATCATTTATCATTAATTATTTTGTTAAAGTGTCTGTAACAGATTTATTTACAGAAATAAAAAATATTTATCATTAATTATTTTGTTAAAGTGTCTGTAACAGATTTATTTACAGAAATAAAAATCATGTATCATTAATTATTTTGTTAAAGTGTCTGTAACAGATTTATTTACAGAAATAAAAATTATTTGTCATTAATTATTTTGTTAAAGTGTCTGTAACAGATTTATTTACAGAAATAAAAATTATTTATCATTACCTAACTATTTTATTTCAGGCGATTACTGGCACAACTCCTCTGCATCATTTTTCAACGTGTATCAGAACGTGTCAAACGTTATAGCATTACTGGAGGGAGAGAGCGGCTTCAATCAGGATGGCACTATCGGCAGCTCCATACTGATCAACTGCCATTACGATTCTGTACCCTATGCTTTAGGTAAGAAGGCTCATTTTAATTTCTTGATATTATTCGAATAGCTTCGTACTGGTCAACTGTTATTACGATTTTGTGCCTTATGCTTTACATAGAGGGTTCGTTTTGAAATGTGTAAACTTTGATTAGTTTACAAATAAAATATGACTTTAAAATCTTTCGGGCTTACTGGCTCGCTACTTGTAAGATATTAGGATCAGAATCATTTATTTGCAAAGAAGGTGACAAATGTGTTATTGGCGTTAAATAATTGAATACCGTACATTCTGTCTAGGGTTGCCACCCGTACTTTATAATAAAGTATTGTACGTTATTTCAGGTAATTGTACTCTATACTTTATGAGAACAATAAAGTACCCGAAAATACTTTATTTCGCATAATTTGAAATCTTTGGGATTTTGAAAAAATTAGACTTAAGTATTTTTTCGCTAAACGAAATTTATCGATTGGTCGATGAATCGATATCGCCACTCGCCAGCGCCACATCACTATTAATTTGATACAGACTGCAAAAACAATCAAAAATATGTTTTTAAACATAATTATAAAGAAAAATAAATTGTACTTTATTTTGATACTATGTAAGTACTTTTTTTTCTTACGTATAATAAGCAATGTACTTTAACTGCAAAAAAAAGGTGGCAACCCTAATTCTGTCGTATGGCATGCAGAGTTATATAAAATATATATCAATGAGAATACTGGAACTAAAATATATATCAACGAGAATACTGGAACTCGACCGCCTTCTTAATAACTGAATTCGATTCGTTTTCAACCTTCGCAAGTATGATCACGTGTCGGCATATCGATCCCTATTCCCTACTAAAATGGATGCCTATTCGTCAGCGTAGAGTGATGACGGCACTGACTACCTTGTTCTCTTTTCTCGACTCTCCTACTTCCCCTACTTATCTTACCCCTCATTTTCAGTATATATGCTGTAATCGCAACCGAAATCTTCGCTCTTCGAATAATCGTCTTTTACAATGTCCCTCTCACCGCTCTGACTTTATACACTCTTCTTTTTTTGTCGTCTATTCTTCTCTGGAACGCGCTTCCCTTAAAAATCAGGATGGCCAAGTCGCTATTCCTTCAAAATTAAATTACGTGAACATCTCCACAAGAAATTGACAGAATCATCTCAGCACTGATTTATCCTTTACTATATTTTTGTAGGTATTATATAATACTATGTATATATATGTATGTAGGTATTGATTATTAATATATATTTATGTATGTTATGTTTATTTAATAGGTATATTCGTATAATTTATAAGTGATTATTTTTCAAAAATGTTTTATAGTAATCTTTGTTTATTTTTAATATGGTATTGCCTCACATACACAACACTACTTAGTGCACCTACCATGTTTTTTTATCTGCACCACCCTAAGGTCGACTGGTAGAAAATGCCTAAGGCATTAAGCCCGCCTCTGTACAAATTTTGAGCGAAAGTATAAATAAATACTAAATTGCATATAATTAGAATATCAAATCCTATAATAAGTAAAACTCTTGATATAATAATATAATTATATTATAATAGTCCATAGAAACAAATAACAAATATTTAAAACAATATTTTCACATCTTATAATAACACATAACAATGATTGATAATATTATGGTTTTATATTTAAATAAAAAAATCAGTTTTATAGGAAAATAGATACAAGTACAGAAAATACTTTTTCCATAATAAATAAAAACAAATTTCCACAGGAGCATCAGACAATGCAGTATTCTGCGCGGTAATGGCGGAAGCGCTAACCAAACTGTCGAGAAGCAACGCGAAATTAAAACGAAACATTGTGTTCTTGTTCAACGGAGCTGAAGAGAACGGCTTGCAGGTAAATATACAAGATTAATCTGAAAGGGGGTACTAAGCCGCAGGCCACTTACACCCATATTCTAAGACGTTCTTCCAAAACTTACTCGACTCGACTCCACCTCGACTCGGCCTATAGTTGATATAAACGTCTTCGACTCGAGATTATTCCTCAGTCGAGGTAAAGAATCATCTGTCAAACTCAAGGTACCTCGGAACCTACCTTAAGGAAGGAAGTGTCAAAGTTCGTATGTAACAAAAATGAATTTTGCAGACTTTATCGAATATGCTTACGATAATCCTTACAAGTATTTATCGCGGCGTTATTTGCGACGCAGATAATTCAAATTATGACGTAATGACTCCGTCGAGGAACCTCAAAGTTCACTCGAAATTGCGACTAAGACTACAATTTTGAAGGTGTTTTTGAGGCCGTCCTGAGTCGAGTAAGTTTTGGAGGAACGTCTTAGAATATGGGTGTTTATATATCACTGATGATTGTTTTAAAGAAAGCGTAAAAATTTCAAATGTCGATAAACAAAAACCATGCAAAATGCTTATAATTTTAGTTTTTTGAAAAATTAGTCATCCCTGCTTTAGTTACGAATTCAGAAAATGGAGCTTCTAATCCGTGACCCCAAATATGACCAGCCCCCAGCTTGTCCAATGAGCCCATCTCCTAAATTTAGGTATTTATGAAAACCAATCACGTTTAAAAAGTTAATATCAGAGGTATTTTTTTTCGATATGTCAATTAATGACGAAGTTATAACCGTCTGCGTTTTGTTAGCACGTAACATCATCTGACATAATAGGAGCCCATGCGGGGATTTCGAGATTTACTCGAGCGTGTCAGAATAACATATGGGAGAATCCTTGCACCCTATTAAGTACCCCCACCATACATGAGCCCTTCATATAGGGTCGCGCGCTTAGGGCAGCCGATCAGAATAGTAAAAAAAAATCGATCATAAAAAATACTCAAGCGCGTCAGATTAAGATAAGGTGGGTTAATTACATGCAGAAAAGTCTACATTTCAATAATCTGACAATTTGCACGTGACCTAAGGAAACAGGAGAGTCACAAAGTTGCAAAAAAAAACGTCACCTGGATTTTCTCAAGCGCGGTCTTTTTTTTATATTGTAGGAAATCATTCATGGATTACGGGATAACATAATCTGCCGATTTCCACAAGCCGAAGTAGTTAAATCATCAATAAAGTGTGGTGCGTGCAGCTGCTGAGAACTATGTATTTTCCACTCCGCACCTTTCTTCCCTTCTCATTCTTTCTCTATCTCTCACTCTCTCGCACCGTTCCCATACTACTTTCCGTCACCATGATGCCATCATAGCTGATCACAACAACGCATTCGTGTTCGTATGTAATGTTGACCCACTTACGTCCTGTAAGCCATTATTTATAAAATTAAGAGTTCTAACATTAACTGGACTATATATTGAAGAAGTCTGTAAAAATTCACTAAATTGTATCAAAATCTCTTCGAAAAAGTTGGTGACAATTGCTCTTTTACAACTAGATTTCCGAATAAGTTGACTATCCCTAGAATGATGACTGAATTGTACAAGCGCAGCTGTTATCCAACGTGCATTAAAATATATAATAAGCTTCCACCACATATGACATAATGACACGCTTTAAGCGAACTTTATATAAATGGCTTATTGAAAAAGCCAATGATGATTATTTTATGTTTTATCCAAATTCTTTTTTTTTCGTCATACTACGGTTTTCAAATATTGCCAATAGACTCTTTACAAGGGACCTTTTAACCCCCTTTCGGCTTTAGGGGTATTTTTGTAACACCCTGTATATATATATACAAAAATATATTATATTATTTTCTGCTAATTGTATTTGTTATATTCAGAAATAAAAAAAAGATATTTTTTTTCAAACTGTCAGATTAAGGAAATTCCTCCACATAATTGTCAGATTATGGGCCAGAACGACAAGGACATCAAGCTGAACCGTCTGTATATTAATCTGACGCGCTCGAGTATTTCAATGTTACGATTTTTTTTTTGCATTTTCAAAAATCTGCCATGACTTGTGGTCGCATCCAAATCATCAGTCTTTTGAATAGGAGTTCCTTTAGGGTTTACTTAACATCCCCTCTGAATATCTGACGCGCTCGAGTAAATTATTTTTTATCCCATTTTCAACCCCTTCGTACGGTCACCCCCACCATGCAAACCGGCAGATTAATCTTTCTCCGTTATCAGAAACACATGGGGTGCTTACATTATTAATATCTGACGCGCTCGAGTATGTCAGTGTGACTGTTTTTTTTTACATTTTTGAAAACCTGTACACGCTCCCCCCACCACTGAAAGGGCATACATCATATAACCTTTTTTTCTTTTTAGCATCTAATCTTCACAATCCAAAAGGTCCCCGCGACGCTCGAGTAACTCCCCATTTAGCATCTTGGGCTCCCACTACTATAAGTATTATAAGGTGTTGTGTCGCGTGACGTGTGGGTTAGATACGGCGCTTTCAAAGTATACAAGGTTAGTCGGAAAGGGGGTACTAAGCCGCGGGCCACTTAATGTATCATTGATGATTGTTTTAAAAGAAAGTGTTAAAATTTAAAAATTCGATTCATTTTTTTTCCATGAAAAAATATTTTAATTTTAATTTTTTCAAAAATTATTCATCCCTGCTTTAGTTATGAATTCAGAAAATGGAGTTTCTAATCCGTGACCCTAATTATAACATAAAATGTAAACACGTCTGATCATAGCTGAGGATAGATAGAATTTAGCGTATTTTGTATGAAATCTTTGAACAGCTATTTCTCTTGAACTATTGACTTTTGGGGAAAGTTGTAGAACAAAAGTTATCCATTATTATGGGTACTTTAACACCTTTTCGGCTTAGTACCCCCTTTACGACTAACCTTGTATATTGATTCTAAGACATTGACAAATGATAGACTAGCTCAAATCTTCCTAATAACGGGTCCCGACTGTTAAAGTCGCTATGTTCCGCGTTAGAATTTAATATTTATTTTATGTGTGTATCGATCATGAAACTAATTCAATGGTGTAGTTATTCAATATTACATAACAGTTTTAAATTTTTGTTTTGCCTCAAGCATACAACAAGCTTGCAATAACCCGCGTTCCCACTTTGTCGTGACGACAGATAATCGTGTGGTTTTAAGTGTCGTGGCTTATATATTTAAATGGAGGTGTTCACATATAAGACGACACGATTAACCCTCGTTCACAACTTGTTTTTGCAGTGACGACAGATTTTCAAGTCAGTGGGAACGGCTAGCACGACAATCGTAAAACGATAAGAAAACGTCACGACTTATCGTGACGGCAAATTATGTGTCGTTGTTACGACTATCTGTCGTGGCCACGATAAAAATATCGTCTCGTCTTGTAGCTTGCTACTGATGTGGAAACGACAAAGCGACTGCTGTGAATCGATAAAATGTCGTCGCGATCCAATGGAAACAGCTAGACACGATAGTCGCTAAAACTTAAAAAAAAGTGACACAAACAGTCGTTATAATGGGAACAGCTAGAGACGATAGTCGTCCGACGATAAATTAATCGTCACGACATAGTGGGAACGCGCCCATACGCGGCAGAGGGGCGCGTCATAGTTATATACAGATAAAATTTACACACAGTAGATTTAATTTATGTTTTTATGTTAACTAGATAGTAAATGTATCAAATGTTTATTACTATTATTATAATCTACTATTCATATAATAATAAATTAATAAATAGACAACGATATGATAGATATAAGATTAATAAGGTTTTTACATCCGGGTGGTCCCTAGTGGCCCTAATTTAGAATAGGTGGCCTTTTTTCTTTCCTTAGGTACTATTAAAAATGCCAAGAGTGCTTGTTAGAGAATTTTTGATAATTTCATACAATTGTCAACACAAGATATTGTTGTGTTTATTATTCGATATCAGCATATCTAGAGTCGTTGAAGTTTCACTTAGAATAGAATAGAATATATTTTATTGTACACCAAAATTGTAACACAGCTCTTATACAATAACAAACATTAAAGGGTACAATGGCGGTCTTATCGCTGATAGCGATATCTACCAGACAACCTTTGGATGAACAGGAAGTCAATGAATAAGACAGAGTGGGTAGTCCATGGTGTACTGCTGCAAAATATATACTACACACCATACATAGACATAATACCTAGGTACATATAGGTATATATATACATTTATAAATATTGTAATATATATATATGATATTAGGTATATAGGTCTCATAATTATCTCATCTTGTCAGATGTATGAATGTGGATGAAGCGAAAGGGGTATGTAAGAGTCGTAGCATGTGGCGTTCTATAGTTTCTGCCTACCCCCATGGGAAAAAGGCGTGAGTTTATGTATGTATGTATGTATTTTTTTAAGACTAGATGGCGCCGGCATTTCATGCGCAGCTTAACCTCGCAAATAGTACCTATGATCCGCGCGGTTGGTAATTAGCCACGAGGCCCTCTGAATATAATCTGAATCTCGGAAACGGCTCCAACGATTTTCATGAAATTTAATATGCAGGGGGTTTCGGGGGCGATAAATCGATTTAGTTAGGTTTTATTTTTAGAAAACGTCGATTTACCAAATAAAAACCGAGCAAAGCTCTGTCATCCAGGTACTAATTAAAATAAGTGACAATTGTTCGATATTAGAATCAAAAGTGAGGTGTAAACTTGAATTTGATGCCGTCGTCCGTTCGCCGGCGTGCGTCACGTCGAGCAGATTCAGCACATCCACACTGGTTGCACGGCTGGTGCAATATTTATTTGTATGAAGTTACAAATGATTTTCCTTAATTCAAATTTCCTTAATGAAATCGGATTCCGTAGATTGTTGGTACTTAGTTTATATAAACGGGACTAAAGCTCATAATAATAAACAACTCTCATTTCGTCGCTTAAGTTCTAACACCGCGTAACTCAAAATAGTTAACTTTTCAGGAGAGCAAAAAATAGTTTTTTTTCTACTTATCATATAATTGTTTTTAATCTACAATATTCTATATTATTTTGGTTTTTTACTTTCGCGACATGATCCAGTATGGAACTCACCTTACTGTCTGACTGACTGACCTGACTTACACACTGTTTTAGCTGTTCACCTTCACATAGCTTGATGGAAAAAATATTAAATACGCGGTAGATTTTGTTTTTGAAATAACGCGTTGCTATTGGATCTAACGATTAGATCCAAAATCCAATAGCAACGCGTTATTTCAAAAACAATCGAAAAACTCATCGTTTGACTAATCACAATCAATGGTTAGATTCTAATCATTGATTGTGATTGGTCAAACGATGAGTTTTTCGATTGTTTAATATAATTTGTGGAAGCTTTTAAATGGCAATTGTAAGTGCTATTGTACATGACTTATAAAGATATTAGACTGTAAGCTTCCTGAAGAATAAATAAAAAAAAATGACGTGCGAAACTCAAATCTACTATTTTTCGAGTTACGCGGTGTTAGAACTTAAGCGAAGATTTGAGAGATCTTCCAAGCAGCTACTATTAAGTAGAATTCCATACATTTGACAACTTTGTTTTACAACTACACTACTACTTAAAAAGTACTACACTAGTACTTAAAAGGGATCTCTCAAATGAGTCCAGTTTATACGGGCCTTGGGGTCGAACTCTTACCTGAGAGCCGTTTATACGCGTCTAAAACAGAACTTATTTTGCCACAGATAGTAAATCTGGTTAATTATTATTCGCAGGCAAGTCACGGGTTCCTACAGCATCCTTGGGCGAAGGGAGTGATTACCGTCATCAACCTAGATGCAGCAGGAATGAATGGGAAACCTATTATATTTCAGGTGATTATTTTTTATCTGTTATTGTTTTGTTAGTTTGTGTTCAACCATTCGACGATCAACATCCAGTTATCGTAGGAAATAACTGGGACCCAAGTCTGCTTCTTCTTTTCGTGTGGTTAGTGACTAACCTGGTGTCACAGTTTATTCCGCCCATGGGCCTCTGACTTGGCTTCACATGCTGTCGAGAAATATCTCTCAGGAACGTCGGTTTCCTCATGATGTTACCCTTCACCGTTTTTAAGCAAGTGATAATTATAAAAAGTCAGAGGTGCGTGCTGTGGGTTCGAACTCGAGACCTATGACTTGGCAGTCCGATGGTCACACCACTAGGCTATCACTGCTTTCTGCTAATATACGATCACTTCGATAGTATGTCGATAGATAGTATATATGTATATATATTATTTATTTTTAAAACACTTTGCCCCACACTAGGATTTCTCCTGTATCGTGTGTGCGTTTACAGACACAAATCTTCACACGCACAAACATCCAGACCCGGAACAACTATCTGTAGGTCATACAAATATTTGTTCCGTGCGGGAATCGAACCCACAAACCGTACCGCAGAAGCCGATCGCTCCGCCACAGCACCAAACGTGTCGTGTGTCGTAAGTTGATTGGCGACTGAGTCGTGTCGAATAACGCTCAAGTTTTATCCAAATTCCTCTTTTCTTTGTATCACTACAATACAATACTCTGCAGGTAACAGACCCCAGAGTACTAGACGCGTATCGTCGCACAGCATCGAAGCCCAACTCTCAAGGCATAGCGGAGTTCCTGTTTGGGTCAGGACTAATACCCTCCGACACTGACTTCAGGATATGGAGAGACTTTGGTGGTATACAAGGTGAGATATTTTTGAATTAATCATTTTATAAACAGTTTTCCTGGGTTCGATCCCCAGGTTGGGCAAAGTGAAATTGGGTTTTTCAATTAGGAATTTCTCAGTAGCAGCCCTGAGTTTGGCTTTGTGTCCGGTTGATGGCAATAGGCTCGCCCCCTATTATATGAGACTTTAACATAACTGGCACACGAGGGTGTTACTAAGACACCTCTGCCGAACCCTTTGGGGAATACAACGCGTGATGTTATGTTATGTGAACGGTTTTAATTAGCTTCACTTCGTATATTTGTTTGTTTAGTGTCAAATCTTGCGACAGATTTTTCAACTACTTCTGCTTAACCGATTCTCCTGACACTTCGCACACAAATTCAATTCCCATGACAGTACAACATTATAATAATTTCAAACTTCAATCCTCAAATCCTGATGCTGCAGGAGTACTGCAAGAAAACTGTTTAACTTAAAAGTTTTTTTTAAGGGATTCTTCTTCTCCCCGCCCTTATCCCACACTAGGTGGGGTCGGCACAACATGTATTTCATAAATCCATGTTGTTAGAGGTTTTGGCTTATTGTTTTATGACCGGCCGCCTGCCTGACGTCAACCCTCCTTGGGAATACTCGTTGGGTGACCCAATGTGCTTGCTGATATTACGCACTGGGTCCCAAAATGATATGCTTGTCAATCTTATTGCCGACAACTAAGCAGACTGTGTTCTTCTTGGTGGAGTATACTTGCAGTTCCTCGTCCCACTCATTCAGTTTTGCTAGGGACTCTGGTTCTGACACATCGTAAACTAATATAGCACCGTGAGCTTCTCTGTAAAAACTTGATGTCAATGTTCTGTATCGCTCCTGTCCCGCTGTATCCCAAATACCAAGCTTGACTTTAACACCGTTCACGTCCATGATGATAAAATGACTCATAATTTCTCAAAGTAAAAATAAATACGCGAAAAATAAATTTAATAAAATATCTGTTTTTCTTCTTAAAGGATTATATTTAATTAATTCGTGTTCCACAGGTATCGACATGGCCTTCGTGAAGTGGGCCCACGTGTACCACACTCGTAACGACAAGCCGGAGCTGGTGCTGCCCGGCGTGGTGCAGTATGCTGGCGACATGATACTGGGGTTATTACGTGAAGTAGCGAATGATGACGATATGGATACAAAGGTAGAGAAGTCGTCTTTAATGACCGTTAACGTCCACTATGTATTTTGCAAGCGCGACTGCTGATCGTGAGGACCTGGGTTCGATCTCCAGGTCGTACAGTGTTATTGGGTTCTTCCGTGTGGAATTTCATCAGTAGCTGTCCGGAGTTTGGATTTGTGCCCGATTGATGGCAATAGACTCTTCCACTTTTACATAGGACTTAATTTATATCGGCGAAATGAGGGTGTTACTATAAGAGTAATAATAAAATACTTTATTTCAGACCATGATATCCATTTTGTTAGTAACAATGTTCTTATAGACTAGTGTTAGTAATACTTAAAACTACCCACAACAAAACATAAAATATAGTAAACTCAACAATCACTACTGCGCCACTCCATGACAAATGGCGCAGCAATGACTGATGTAACTACAGTCCAGCCGACTAGCGATCATGCTAAGGATCAGTGCTGCCAATAAAAATTTCTCGATTCCCCGAAATTCCCCGCTTCTTTTCTTTTTTAATTTCTGAGCGATAGCCGGACGACCTTTTTTTAAACGCTCCCCTCATTTCTTTGGTGCAGGTACGAACACGATAAATTTACCACTTGTGTTTCCTCCAGCGAAAGTTGGACGAGCTTTTTATTATTGTAGGTGCTCCCCTTTATTTGCGGCTTCTTTAGTACAGCAATGGATGGACGGCCTGTTTTACCTTCCCCTCGCTCTTTCCGTTTATTGCGATAGTCGGCGGACGACCATTTTTTTTTAGCGCTCCCTTGTGTGTTAAAATTCCCCAATTCCCCGAAATTCCCCGATTTTGTTCATTCCCCGTTCTTTCCCCGCACGGACCCCTAATTCCCCGCAATTGGCAAAACTGCTAAGGATGCTGTTGGCGCTGCCACGTACTCTACTCACCAGGGATGCGCATGTTTTACGCATCGTAGCGTAAAAGCAGTCTACGCGATCTCTGCCCAACCCTTCAGAGTATACAGGCATGATGTTATTAACTCTGGTTGTATAACGTTCCAACATCGTCCACAGATAGAGCCCACAGCTGCGATGTACTACGACTACTTAAACCTGTTCCTAGTAGTGTACACGTTCACCGAGTCGTATGTCGTGGATGTGTGCGTCGCGATGTGTGGACTGGCCAGCGTCGGATATTATGTGTGGCTTGTTGGAGTTAGTGAGTATTGTTTTATTATTTTTCAGGGTTAAATTGGGAAGACGGGTAAAGAATAACGCTAAAACGAAATAATAATTAAAAAAAAGGAACCGCCGATCCCACATTTAACTTTTCTCTAAATATTGTTTGCTATAGTCACTGGCACGTTACTTGGCAAGGTTTTGGCGTAGTAGGAGTAAGTTCACGCATATACACTTAGTGCAACAAAAAAATGGTCACTTTTATTACTTGTCATTATTCTATAGTTATTACCATAATTAATTTTAAACATTTCTGTTTAGAAGAAAGAAAGAAAGGAGAGGAAAACTCTTCTCTACTATTGCCAAGTTACGTGCCGGTGACTATATTATAACTTAAGTTAATTAGAAGATACCAAGAGATATCTACTACGTGTGCGCTCATCGCTACTGTATTAGTTAGGTATCTTGTTATCTAGTTCAGTGTCCCACAAACTTTTTGTGTTCAAGGTACACCTACGAAATCGGGGAATTTCAGAGATACACCATAAATAAAAAATCATATTTTAATCATATAAAGATAGCAAAGAATACATTATTTCCGTCCGCCTTTATAATTTTATAAGAAATATATTTTTCTCGCGGCACACCAATTAATGACCACGGTACACCAGTGTGCCGCGGCACACACTTTGCGGAACACTGATCTAGTTAACTAAAGTTTGGGTTTACTTTTTAATTTGAATATGTTCTATTAATAATACCTAGTAACACTGTTTGCCAGTAAATTCGAAGTAACCCTATATCGACGCTCGGCAGTGAAAACCTCGTAAATCCAATTTTCTTCAAAAGCGTTTTATTTGCTCTTTAGATTGATAAACTCTTCATATACGTACTAGTTCAACAAACTTGTATTAACATTTGATCGGCATTTTATTTTGCAGGAGACAGTTATTTCTATTTCTTGTAAAAAATTGTATTTTACACACGTGGTTTTCACTGCCTACCGACGATATTACAAGTGCGTTTTAAGGTAAAGATGTCAATTATTTTTTTATATTTGTAGGATGGTCAACAATCCACAAGTTACTGTTCACGGCCCTGGGTCGCCTGGCCTCCTTGCTGGCAGGCATACTGGTCGTCACCATACTGGTACTGATCATGGTAGCCACTACTATACAAATGCGGTAAGTCAAATTCATCATTGTAGCGTTTCCTCAGCAGTGATAGCCTAGTGGTGTGACCGTTGGACTGCCAAGTCATAGGTCTCGAGTTCGAACACAAGGCACGCACCTCTGACTTTTCGGATTCATGTACGTATTGTATAATTATCACTTGCTTTTGCTGAAGGAAAAAATCATGAGGAAACCGGCATGCCTGAGAGATATTTCTCGACGGCATGTGAAGCCAAGTCAGAGGCCCATGGGCGGCATAACTCTTCTTCTTCTCCCTGCCCTTATCCCACACTAGGTGGGGTCGGCACAACATGTATTTCATAAATCCATGTTGTTAGAGGTTTTGGCTTATTGTTTTATGCCCGGCCGCCTGCCTGACATCAACCCTCCTTGGGAGTACTCGTAGCGCCGTCGCGCGGGTGCGCCAGTTTAGTCACTAACCACACAAAAAGAATTAGAGCGTTTTCTCAAGTTTTCGGAACGGGGAGGGAGGGCGGGTATTCCTAAGATCTACTAGCGTAGTACACAATTTTATTTTCATCAGATAATAGCTGTGCCCACGCGGCTCTGTCCACACAATAAGTTTTTCTCCAAATAAATTTTATTTCCCCTGAATATTATCCGATACGACTCACGCGCCGTCTATTGTACGTTGATGGTACTATGTCAGAAACTTTGGCGCAAGTGCCAGCAACAACTGTACGAAGTTTCAACTCAATCGGATGAACGATGCGCGGGCGCAAGGAAGACGAGCACACACACAAATATTAATATAATATATAACTACACTTGACAAACTGATTGGTTTACTATGTATGTTGTTATTAACACTGCTTACCCCGAGAATATAAAATGGATGACAATATGTTACACATCGAGACCCCTCCGTGCCTCGGAGAGCACGTTAAACTGTCGGTCCCGGGTGTCATACGAATACCTATGACAGTCGTTACGGGTACGCAGAAGCCCTAAAGTCTGACAACCGGTCTAACTTTAGAATATCGGTATTGCCCTGTAACTGGGTTGCGGAAGTCTGATGGCAGTCGCTTCGTGTAAAATACTGGTGTTTAGCCGCATCTGGTTAGACTGGAAGACTGGAATTTACTGGTTTGGAGGAGATAAAGCATTATATTATGGTGTTTACATCATGTTGCAGGTACTTGACTGAATCATGGTTAGTGGTGCCACTGTTCTGGCTGCCGTACATTATAGCGGCCGTGGGTACTTCACAGGCGTTCGATGCGTGGACCTTGAAGAGGGTAAACAGAATTATTATTATACGCTACTTACTACATTATACGCTAAGAACTACATTGTACGCTACGAACTACATTATGCGCTACGAACTACGTTATACGCTACGAACTACAGTATACGCTACGAACTACATTATACGCTACGAACTACATTATACGCTACGAACTACATTATACGCTACGAACTACATTATACGCTGCGAACTACATTATACGCTACGAACTACATTATACGCTGCGAACTACATTATACGCTGCGAACTACATTATACGCTACGAACTACATTATACGCTACGAACTACATTATACGCTGCGAAGTGCATTATACGCTACGAAGAACATTATACGCTACGAACTACATTATACGCTACGAACTACATTATACGCTACGAACTACATTATACGCTACGAACTACATTATACGCTGCGAACTACATTATACGCTACGAACTACATTATACGCTGCGAACTACATTATACGCTGCGAACTACATTATACGCTACGAACTACATTATACGCTACGAAGAACATTATACGCTACGAACTATATTATACGCTACGAAGTACATTATAAGTCGCGGTTCACAGACGCGGCTGAATACCGCACGGGAATATGAACCTTGTGGTAATAACAATAGGATCTAAATCGGTTATACTGCGCCTCAGACAAATTTGCTTCGGAAATCTAAGGCCCATATTAATGAGAGATCATTCGTAAGTGTAGTTTTAATATGACTTAAGAGATAACTGCCTCGTTGGTTTAATGGTGGCAAGCGCGACTGCTGATCGTGAGGTTCTGGGTTCTTTCTCCAGGTCGGGTAAAGCGTTATTGGGTTTTTCTGTGTGGAATTCCTCAGTAGCAGCCCGGAGGTGGTTTTTGTGCATAGTTATTATAATTTAGTGCTTTAGGGTAATTACTTACATGCGAATATTCCGAAAATTACGAATTTCTACTAAGCCAGGCAATATTTTTTGTTCTGGCAACGTAATAATGCTAGAATGTGTAATGCAATGTAATTGGTTGTTGCCAGAGCCAAAAATATTGCCTGGTTTAGTAGAAATTCGTAATTTACCGAATATTCCCATGTTCGTGAAACCCTAAAGCACTATATACTATATATAGTTTTTCAAGGTCGTAACCAACTGGTATTGTTGTCCACAGAACGGCCTGACCCGCTC
Organism: Amphipyra berbera; assembly: GCA_910594945.2. NCBI lineage: Eukaryota > Metazoa > Arthropoda > Insecta > Lepidoptera > Noctuidae > Amphipyra > Amphipyra berbera. The sequence goes on from OU343145.1 coordinate 14,827,523, forward strand.
CATCCGCTGCGCGCAGGCGATGGCGGCGAGCCGCCTCATCATGTCCGCGCTGCTGCTGGTCCTCATCTGCATACCAGTGTTCACTTCGCTCAGATATCTGATAACCGTTCCGCTTTTCATAATGTCGGTCACGTCTGTCCTTTCTCTGAGCGTTGTCAAAAATTCCACTCTGAAAGGTAAGTGTTTCACTGTAGTCAAATGCAAGGCCACAGCCAGGTAGGGGGGGAGGTTCTGACGCCCCCCTAAATTACTTTTAAAATGTATACACTCGTTGTTGTAATTGATTTTCTTGTTCAGGGTTTAACACCCTCGAATAAAATTCTTGGCTTCCTAGAATTCCTTGGTCAAATCGTTACAATTTTGTTTTAATGTCGTGACCCGAGCTGTATGAAGACAAGTCGGGATATGAATTCATCAAATCAAATCGTTTATTTCGCATAAAACACGGGTACAGACATATGTAAACAGAGGCAATATTATATTTCCAACACGTTTTGCCTTTTGTGGCATGCAAAAATATCATATTTATGAAATATGTCCTAATTTTCAAGGTATATGCGTATAATTAATATCTAACACTTGCAGTTACAAGTAAAAGTAATATTGACAGATTTCTTAGAAAAGCATATTCATTCAGTTCATTTAGAACTCAACGCACTTAAACACATGAAAAGACACCTCAGGAATATTTTCAAAGTCAAAGTCAAAGTATTTATTTCAATTAGGCACATAAAAGGCACTTTTGAACGTTAAAGTTACAAAGAAAATAGAATTGATTATAGTCGCCCCTTCCAAAAGGTAGTTTCGTATGGAGAAGAATGGGCAAGAAACTCCACCGTTACTCTTTTAAAATGTCTTACAATATTTTGTATAGGTACATTAATTATACAATTATATGTGAAAACGATGCACCTAGAATAAAATTACTATACCACAAAAGGTATAAAAAAATAAAAAATGAAACAATGACATATTAATTTATGTGATAGGTACATGGTGCTCACATATTTACAAACATTGCAAAAGTATACGTTTTCCCAAAAAAATAAAAGTAATAGGTCAGTGTATGAGTTTAGGTACTTACTCATAGAATCTAAAATAAACGGCTTTAAAAAAATAAATTATACAATTAAAATAGCAACCAGTTTGATTTTGTCTAGACTCTAGATTGTCCTATGGAGCTGGACCAGCATGTTTCCAAGCGTTCTTATCCTGGATATAATCGTCTAATTTGTAATATGCTTGTTTACAAAGTGTACTTTTAATATGACTTTTAAATTTTCTTTCATTTAATTGCAATATATCACAAGGTATTTTGTTGTAACATTGAACACAGTACCCCATAAAAGATGTCTGTACTTTAGATAATCTGAAAAATGGTCGATCAAGTTTATCTTTATTTCTAGTATTAGAGTTATGTCTATCGCTTATTTTATTAAAAAGATGTAGATTTTTTCTTACATACATAATATTTTCATAAATGAATTGGCAAGGTACCGTCATAATATTAATCCCTTTAAATAGTTCCCTAAGAGATTCGCGGTGACGTAGATTATAAATGGCTCTGACAGCTCTCTTTTGCAAAATAAAGATGGAATCAATATCAGCAGCAATTTCTTTCCCTAGCCTCCATTGCCTGAGGCGTTTTCCGATTATTTAAATTTCTGACTCTGACGAAGGGCACAGGAGTCTACTCCGAAAAACGAACGTCGAAGTTGCGGGCTGAAACGAAACAACGACAGACATCGAACGACTAGATGTCAATTACCATTTCGAGGGTTGCCAGGTAAAACCCAATAAGTACCAATAAGTCCCTATTCAGAAAATTGAGTTTGAAATTTTGATGACGTGAAAGTAAGTGTCATTATGTTAAATTAATTAACAGTTAAATTATTTAACAGTTAAATTATTAAGAATTTGCATCTAATTTAACATAATGACTTTCACGTCATCAAAATTACAAACTCAATTTTCTGAATAGGGACTTATTGGGTTTTACCTGGCAACCCTCGATTTGGGAGTACGGTGAACTAAAGACAAAATGTCAAATAACGAAAATCGAATCGATCGTCGGATCCGAAATACTCACGTGGTTGGAAAACATGTGATCCGTCAGACGATACTTCGTAATTCGATTTTCGGAGAAGACCTACACACACAGTACCCCATATTCCCCCGCGGTCAAGAGTGAGTCGAGCTCGTGCAATCAGGTCTAAAAAAAAAAACCGGCCAAGTGCGAATCGGACTCGCGCACGAAGTGTTCCGTACCATTATCTATTAAAACGAGCAAAAAAAAAAAAAACGTTTGTTGTATGGGAGCCCCCTTAAATATTTTTTTTTATTCAGTTTTTAGTGTTTGTTGTTATAGCGGCAACATAAATACATCATCTGTGAAAATTTCAACTGTCTAACTATCTCAGTTCATGAGATACAGCCTGGTGACAGACGGACGGACGGGTCCCGTTTTACCCTTTGGGCACGGAACCCTTAAAAACAGCGTTCATTATAAAAACGTGTATTTATTGCGATTTAAGTAGTATTCGTTTGAACGGAAGAGACTAAATGCATCACATTGAATATGACATTTAAAATTCTACTATTTTTATCTTCATTTCCAGGCTGGCAACACCTCCTCCTAGAGATGTCATTGTCTCTGCCATCAGTGATGTTCATGTTTTCATTGGCATTACGACTGGACGCTCAGATGTTACCCGTTATGAACAGGTCCTCCAGCGATACTCCAGACTACACGGTGGCGTTCATTAATGTGGGGCTGGCTATTCTTGTGTCTACTACTATTGTGAGTATACCAGTTTGGTTCTTAAGCCGGGTACAGACTTACGAAATGTAACACGCAATGTAAGAATTTGCCGTCCACATTGCAGCAATGTATCATGCAATGTAACAAAATTCCCGTAGTGTGGACGCCTTACGCGCACGAACCGTGCACACTACGCGTACGTACTACGTACCTTTCATGTTACATTGCATGTTACGTTACAGCAGTCTGTACCCGCCTTTATGTGGTTATGAGAAATAGCTGTTCAAACATTTGATAAAAAATACACTAAATTCTATCTATCCTCAGCTATGATCAGCTGTATTTACATTTTAGGTCATATTTGAGGTCACGCATTAGAAGTTCCATTTTCTGTATTCATAACTAAAGCAGGGATGAAGAATTTTTAAAGAAAAACTAAAATAAAAATAAATTTGCATGGTCTTTTTTATCAAATTTTGAAATTTTAGTACTTTATTTAAAACAATCATCAGTGATACATTAAGTGGCCCGCGGCTTAGTACCCCCTTTCCGACTAACCTTATATAGTTAATGTCATAGGACAAACGTGGTGGTACAACATTACGACGTAATAAAACGCTCTGAACCGCGTAAAATGCGCGTTCTGTTCGTCCAGACCCATATTCTACCCTAACTATAGTCTCGGCTAAAATTTAATAGGCTCGTTTTGACAGCTGTCAGATTAGAATATGTTATGTCAATTTCGACATAAAATGTACTGATCTGACAGCTGTCAAAACGGGCCTATTATATTTTAGACACTATAATAAAAATATACCTGTTCCAGTCTGGTATGGAGCTGCTGTTCTCTCGCAAGCATCTGTGGATAGTACTGTCAGCGTTGGGCATCACCTGCATCGTGCTGATGTTCGTGCCCTTCAACCCTTATTCGGACGAGGGCTTATCGGTGCAGAGACATTATTGGTTTGTGAGTATTTTTTGTTTTATCTTTCGAAACATTTTTATACCTAAGGGCGCGTTCCCACTATGTCTTTACGGTTAATTTATCGTTTAGCGATTATCGTATCTAGCTGTTCCCATTGGATCGCGACGACATTTTATCGATTCACGGCAGTCGCTTTGTCGTTTGCACATCAGTAGCAAGCTACAAGACGAAACGATATTTTTATCGTGGCCACGACGGATAGTCGTAACAACGACACATGATTTGCCGTCACGATAAGTCGTGACGTTTTTTTATCGTTTTACGACTGTCGTGCTAGCCGTTCCCATTGACTTGACAATCTGTCGTCACTGCAAAAACAAGTCGTGAACGACAGTTAATCTTGTCGTCTTATATGTGAACACCTCCATTTAAATATATAAGCCACGACACTTAAAACTACACGATTATCTGTCGTCACGACAAAGTAGGAACGCGGCCTAAGACGTAAGGAAGAACCCGTTCGTATGACTTTTTGAGATTTCGCATCATGATGAAAGGAATAAAGATCTTAGTTTCTGAGAGCGCCATGGATACATTTATTTATTTGCCAACTATTGTCCACGGTTTCACTCATATCCCGGGGAAACTACTACTATAGCTGATCTTGAGGTCCTGAGTTCGATTCCCAGGTCGGGCTAAGTGTTATTGGGTTTTTCCGTGTAGAATTCCTCAGTAGCAGCCTGGAGTTTGGATTTGTACCCGGTTGATGGCAATAGGCTCGCCCGCTATTACATTGGACTTAAACATAACGGCGAAATGAGGGTGTTACTATACACCTCTGCTCAACTCTTCGGGGAATACAGGCGTGATGTTAAGTGTAGCACAAAGTATATATTTCTTAATCAGTCATATTTCCTTTCAGCATTCAGAAATAGTTTCCTTCGACATAAATAACTCTATAGTCTCCCGAACCTCCGGCATCGTGGTAACCAAACACGATCCGTACACTACTGAGAGAGTGTTACCGGCGCTCTCGAGAGCGGGATACAACGTGAACGCGAGACAAGACTTGAGTACAGACTGTGCCACTCAAGTGCACTGTGGACTGCCACTGTTTAGAACCGGGTTTGCGAGATATCTGTAAGTATATGTGAGATCAGGATGGCTTGCTTTATAATCCATGATTGAAATAAAATATGACACAGAATTAGTTTTTGTTTATATTGTTCACATTGTCTACTTAGTTGTCGGCAATAATATTGACAAGCATATAATTTTGGGACCGAGTGCATAATATCAGCAAGCACTTTGACCCAAAGTGCTTGCTGATATTATACCAACCCAACGAGTATTCCCAAGGAGGGTTGACGTCAGGCAGGCGGCCGGTCATAAAACAATAAGCCAAAACCTCTAACAACATGGATTTACGAAATACATGTTGTGCCGACCCCACCTAGTGTGAGATAAGGGCAGGAAGAAGAAAATTGTTCACATAGATAGTTTCTAACACATTGTTCTTACATTTAATGAGTTCCTTAACTAACTTTTTGACCGCGCCAGTCGTATATAAACGACAAATGTTTTCGTGCCCGTGTCTCCTCAGTCATCAGTCATATAAATATGACTGAGGAGACGCGGGCACGAAAACATTTTTATTTGTCGTATAAATCCGACTGGCAGGGGTCAAAAGGTTAAACTACTAAACTGATGTCTATTAATAACACTATTAACTATCATTTCATAGTACCACTAATTTGGTGTATATGGAGACTCGATAAAACGTGAAACGGTTCCCCGGTGCGCACACGCCTGTCAAGGGCTCGCTCTGGATTACTTCTGTCCCTTAAAAATGCAACTAAATGTGAACCAAATGTTTTAATAATATCTTTTCATGTACCATGCTTCTGGTAAATAAAGACATTCTACTCTATTCTATTCGAAAGCTTGAATAATCACTTCCGATCCGATGCGATGCGAGCCGTTTGGTGGAAATCATCCTTTAATGTCATAAGCTTTATTTCTCTCTTCACAAAGGCAATACATAATATTCTTATATATAATACATGCTAATTTAAAGTACATAGTAGAATTATGCTCCTTTGTGAGAGACTGGAGGCCGTACTAGGAAATCCCTGTGTGACAGATCACCAGGCTCTCACCTTGAAAACATGGTAGGCGCTCAAGACATGAAAAGAGACTTATGTAGAAATTAAAACTATTAAAATGTGTACAAATTAATTTGATTGTTACTAATTGCTGCTGTTAATGTTAGTTTTGTGGAGTCTTAGTATCTCTTTCTCTCACAAACACACCGCCACATAAGGGGTGTGTGTGGGAGAGAGAGGGTGTGTATGTGTATGTGTGTGTGACGTGAGTGTATGGCTGTGTATGTCTTTAGTGTCTTCGTGTTTATTATGAAGGGATAATAAATAATTTTTCTGTACTATCATAGTCCAGAGTATGAAGCCACTTAATTAGTACGTTTTTACATTGATGTTTTGTAAGGGAATAAATTGACAGCTTAAGGTTTATTTTATTATATAGATAACCTCCAATGAATGCATAATTCCTATGAGAGAAGCTAGTGTTACATCGCTTATAAGGGCACACTGCGTGTTGGCGTCTTTTATTTGTGGGAATATTGTATTGTAGTTGAGAATGTTTACGTAGAATCAAGTTAAGGATGAAGAGTTGGCAATAAGTTGGTTGGAATTAACTCACACATTGTGTCAGACACACCCACTCACGTTACATGTACACACACACACACACACACACACAAACTAACTGTCCCCCATTGGTTACAGTAAGGACGCTATGTTCGTGTACACGGGTCCGCCCGCTCCGTTCGCCCCGCCTGTGTCCGTCGCCGTCACTGAGCGGACCTGTGAGGGTAATGAGTGCAGATACAGCTTTGTGTTTACTGGTGAGTTAAATATATGGTTTGAGAACTGGTCGCAACCGCGACTGCTGACCATGGGATCCTGGGTTCGATTCTCAGGTCGGGCAGTGTTATTGGGTTTTTCCATTAGGAATTTCTCAGTAGCAGCCCGGAGTCTGGATTTGTGCCCGGTTGATGGCAATAGGCTCGCCACCTATTACAAGAGGGTGTACTGAATCGGCCATCTGGTTCAAATTCTGATTGCTGCGTACTTCTGAATGTTCGGCAAGACCGAACAAGCAGACTTTTCGGTTGCGGTGCATGCTTTTGCGAATCCCGCGACCCCGGCCGAACGGTTAGGAGAAGGAACACCGTTGGTTTTTAGCCGGTAAGAGTCCGGCAGACCCCCTCGCCTTCCCCGGGCGAGGGACATCCATGAGGATATTCCAAAGAAAAAAAAAAGAAAAAGGGTGTTCTGAAAACACCACTGCCGAACCCTTCGGGGAATACAAGGCGTGGTGTTATGTTATGTTATCTTTGTCTTCTCAAAATAATTAACAATAATTCACATACTGAGAAACAATGTTTACAAAATAAACTTATAATGAGCGTACAACTACTACGTAATAAGTTACTTTATATAAAACCTGACACACAAACAAATTATTTGAACTGTATTCTATTTGGCATGTGTTTTTTACGTTCCCACGAGACAGGAGCCTGTCGGCTACTGTAGGCTGTGTTCGCGATATCCTCAAGTCAACTAGCGGTTTCGGTCTCCTGTCTCTACCTCACTTTTAGGTTATGAATAGAGATCGGATAATCGGATGCATATTTGCCTAAAGTTCAGGTGTTGGCTAATATGGAATGCACTTTTGTATCGAAAAAAATCCCGCAATTCCGGGATCGTCAAACTCAGTGTTCTGTAGAATGGAATCATATTTACCTAGAATTGGATGCATATTTATTTATTTACATACCTAAAGTTGTACCTTTTTTTAAACTAATACAGACATGCACCCCTCACTTTCTTACACCGTACATACATATTTGAATCGGGGGTTAATTTTTAAACAATTACGAGTATATACATTGATTAGTTATGTAATCCCGTGATACCGATTTTTTTCTAATAAATTATTTTCAAAAGCCGTTTCCATACTTTTGTTGCGAAAACTTAACTTTAGGTAAATATGCATCTGATTATCCGATCTCTGGTTATGAACCAATCCCTTTAGGAAGATGAGAACGTTTAATCATTTTTAGGAAGATGAGAACGTTTAATCATTTTTAGGAAGATGAGAACGTTTAATCATTTTTCAATGAGTTTCTAGTTTGCCAAACGTAATAAAAAAAACTTTGTTGCCCTTTTTAGGGTTCCATGCCCAAAAGATTCGAACAGAACCTTATTGCTGTGGTATCGCTGTCCGTCAGAGTATTAGAAATATTTTGTTACCAGGTCTATCTCAAAAACATAATCACGTGCAATATTCAAATGTACCGCAAATATTGTTCATGTCGAGTACTTAAACAACAAATACTATGCGTGCCAACTAAGAATAGTACTGTCAAGACGCCATTTTGTTCCGCAATACTCGTGAACTTCATTACCAAAGCGTAAGGTGTGCAAAAATGTAAATAAAGAAATTATACTTACTTTAATTATTTTTCTTCACTTTTTTGGTATTTCTAATCAATTTTACGCCAAATTAATTACACAGTAAATATATTATTACTATGGCGACATATTAGGGTGACCAGTACTATTTAGTGAAGTTAACTATATATATATATTGGTTCATTTTTTTAATGAATACTGCTACCAAATATTATTTATTTATCCAAAATTATCTATTTATGGGATTCAAGAAATAATATTTTATAAAAATTAATATAAATAATAATGAAATCTATGAATAAAAATTATAACATTTTTTTTCAGTTTTTTTTTGCTGTCGGTACTAATTTGACACCTATCGTGTGAAGTTGTAGTAAGCGCGATCCTATTCTTAGTTGGCACGCATGGTACTAATAATAGTAAAATATAAAACAGTAAAGAAGTTATGACTAGAACACGCAAAACTTTTGTGGCGGCATCTATCACGCCACATGCGAACTACGCAGCAAAACGAATATCTAGCAGACTACAGCGACAATAATGACAACTCTCACTTATGACGTCACAGAATCCTTCATCGCGATTTCAAGATTTGACATGCAGATAGTATTATATGTAACATACAACTCCCCAACACCAACCGTTGTGCAGTAGCCCGCCAGGCATTCCTAACACGCGCCTGGTAGGAGGAATACCATACTTCGTTCCTCCACACTTTATCGTTGCATTAACTCGGAACCCTCGGTGTGGGAGTCCAACTCGCACTTGGCCGGTTTTTATTTCCCATTAAATAAACATTTTATTTATTTTCCTACAGCTGCCCACCACAACATGCTAACCGTCTGGCCGCGACAGAACGTGACCGTCAAGTCGTGGTCGCTGAGCACCCCCCCGCGGATATCCTTCTACCAGCTGGACCGGCCGGTGTATGTGATATACCAGTCAACTGCTACTTATACTACCCCGGGGATCGAGTTGCCGGTTTCAGTTACTTTTAATGTAAGTAGAGTAACCCCTGGCTTCCGAACATCATCTCCCTGCCCTTATCCCACACTAGGTGTGGTCGGCACAACACGTATTCCACTTCCATTCTCCTCTATTAGTCGTCATCTCAGTACTCACTCCTTTCTTACCCACGTCATCCTTCACACAATTCATCTTTTTAACCGTCTTCCAAAAAAGGAGGAGGTTCTCAATTCGACTGTTTTTTTTGTATGTTTCTTCCGCGATATCTTTGCTAATTGTGAACTGATTTTAATGATTTTTTTTTTTTTTTGAAAGAGTATTCTTTCGAAGTGGTCCCATTTAAATTTGGTGAAGATCTGATGAAGAACTTCGGAGATGGACAATTTGAAGTCGGTTTTATTTTTGTTAAAAAATTTAATTATCTTTGTCCTACCTCTATTTCTATATCTATTCACATTCATATTTAACACTCTTCTAGTAATAGCACCCGGCTTCTGAACGACTGATCAAATTAAACTGTAGCCTAATCTCATATGGCGTGTGATTGGTCAACCAAAATATTGACAACCAATCACAGCTCTTGATAGATGATTAGTTAATTTTAGCTTAGATCACCCTTTTAGAAACGAGCTAGTCTAACATGCGCTTGAGATCATTTTATCGTCGAATTATCTCGTGCTGAGACGAGATATTGTACGTCTCGTCACGACACAATGCGACTATTATTTGTAGATGTATTAGATTCACTATATTGACATTTAATTTTTGACATAACTATTATTTCACTATTAAATTGTACTAATATAAATAAAATGATTACGAAATAACAATGTATAATGCATGCTAATTTAAAATGAGAAGGGCAGGCGAATGAGAAATTGCAATGCTTGTAAAAGGCTGCTAAGTCATAAGTACCTGCTAACATAACACCACATTGTACACTTGGTTCGCAATAAATGTTTTGACTTTGACTTTGACGACGAAGTTATCTCGCTCTGCCTGTCTGGAGTTAACCCCAGAAGTAAATTACGTGATTATTATTTAAGGGTCTTAACCCATACTTCCGTTCTAGGTACCTTCACAGCTCCAATCGCAGCCCATCGTGGACATCTCGCACCACTCGCACAAGATCCACCACCCTGAGGACTTCACGGCGGAGTACCGCGGGATACTGCAGGCCATGCCGCGGTACTTTAACATAGCTAGCTTCCTTAGCTTTAGACACAACTATGTATTTTAGTAAGATATACATTTGGTAAGACGCCATGAGATAAGTTTATAAAGAACGATAGAGGGGCAAAACGTGCCGCATGAAATTCAACTAAAAGCATGGCTCATCGCCGCAAGGTTGCCTGCTTGTCGGTCTTCTACAAGGTTAGTCGGAAAGGGGGTACTAAGCCGAAAGGGTGTTAAAGTACCAATAATAATGGATAACTTTTGTTCTACAACTTTCCCCAAAACTCGATAGTTTAAGAGAAATAGCTGTTCAAATATTTCATAAAAAATACACTAAATTCTATCTATCCTCAGCTATGATCAGCTGTGTTTACATTTTAGGTCATATTTGGGGTCACGGATTTGAAACCCCATTTTCTGAATTCATAACTAAAGCAGGGATGAAGAATTTTCGAAAAAACTAAAATAAAAAATATTTTTCTTGAAAACAAAATATCGAATTTTGAAATTTTAACACTTGCTTTAAAATAGTCATCATTGATACTTTATGTGGCCCGCGGCTTAGTACCCCCTTTCCGACTAACCGTGTATAGACTGTACTTCGGAGAGTGTGCTCAAGAACTCCACAACCTCATCCCACCGGCCCCCTTCTACCATCGGACATCTAGACGCACTGCAAGTTACCATCCTTACTTAGTTGCCATTCCACCAATTCGCACTAAGCGCTTCCAAACATCCTTCATAATGCGCACTGCAAAAGAGTGGAACTCACTACCTGCGTCTGTGTTCCCGAACGCATTCAACCTGAATCTCTTCAAAGTTAGAGTTAACAGGCTTCTTCTGGGTAAGCTCACTCCATCGTAGACTTTGTCTCTGTCTCCTCTGACCTAGACTAGAGTCAAGAGCAAACCAATTTCAAAAAAAAAAAAAAGTATTGCTGTCTTTTATAAACAGGTAAAGCAAGAAAGGGACGGAACATTTTTAGAGCTGTCAAATTAAGGGAACGTACCCATACTACGTGACCCATTTTTTACCTACTACGTGACCCCCCCCCCCCTCCTTCCCCACCTCTCGGTGACCATCCGTAGTGTATGATCAAGTGTGACCAAGCGTGGTATTTTGAAGACCCCCCTCCCCCCCTAATCGGGTCACGTAGTATGGGTACATTCCCTAAATGTTGAATATCACCGTGTTTTTGTCTAATGGCCCGGTTCCTATAGCCAAAAACGAATCGTTTTGCTTACCCAATGGTAGCATTTTTATTGCGAAACTGAGCGTATGAGTAGACTTTAATTTTGCTGGGAGTGTCTACTATGTAAAGGGTCTTTGCTTCATTATTGCTAGAGATACATGGGTTTTAATTTTAACCAATAACACTCGGTAAATCATAGAAATCATCCATAAATCTGTTTGGAAATTTTAGTTCAACGTAATTTGATACCTCTGATATTCCATCTCTTTCTTGTCGTTCTATTAGAAAGTAGAGATAAACTACGATAACATGTCCCGCCCCTCCAAAATTCAAAACGCTTCAATTGTATTTGTGAAAGTATTTATAAAGCACCACCAATACTCCCAACGCATGTGTGCGTGTTGAGACAGCCGTCAAACAAAAACTACAACTACATACACACTCTTTCGTAAAGATGTGACTAAACACATTGAAATAGTAATTTGGAGGGGCGGGACATGTTATCGTAGTTTATCTGTAACAAAAATTATATTGTTGATTCTGATAACTTGTTTTCATACTACTTCATGTGACAACGTTTTGCCTCTAAAAACCTCAAAATGAACCGTGAAGGTATAAGTAAAGATGGGAGATCGCACCACGAACACCGACTGAAAATCGAAACATTTACTTTGGTATTCTGTCGCTTTCTGAATACCATATTTAGAAAGAGATAGATTTCCAAACTGTACATTCTATCTTTTTCTAAGTGGAATAATAATAAGTTTTCTATACTAATATTATAAAGAGGAAAGATTTGTATTTTTGTATGTAACGAATAAACACTGGACCGATTTCAAAAAATCTTTTGCCGTTGGAAAGCTACATTATCACTGAGTAACATAGGCTACGGGCGGAGCCGTGAGGACACAGCTAGTATTTCACAAAAACAGTACTTAGATTACATTACAGTTAAGTGCTATGATAAAAACAAAAGTTCAGGGAGGAGGGAGGAGGCCTTTGTTCAGCAGTGGACGTCTTCAGGCTGATGATGATGATACAAAAGTTTTAGCATCTGGAGCCGAACTAGGAGGTACCTGTATTTCGGCTAACAGCGCCAATCCCCTCGAGTTACATTAGATTACAGTTCTTAAATGCTAGAATTTTACAAAACAAAGGAATAATAATAATAGTCTAAGGTTGTATTAATGGTCTGGAATATTTTGAAAGAGACAGAATTCCAAAGTATTCAAGGACAGATGTGTTATATTTCCAGTAGATGTTCGTAATGTACTCTCCATTTTTGCTTATACCTACATGAAATGAACAAACGACAAAGATGTTGATATTATTTAAAAATCAATACTTCTTTTGTAGTAGGTAGGTACAGTCAGCAACGAAAGTCTATTAACACTTCAGAATTTTAAATCATAACTGAACACAATAATATTCAAATTTAATCGGAACACATGTAACAATAAAATAACACAAACTCTTGACGATTATATGAAATTCTGAAAAGCAGTGTATCGAATAATTATGTGTTTTTTAGATGTTATGTAAAAGTAACAGTGTTAACCGACTTTCGTTGTTGACCGTACTATACCTCGTCCATAATATTATTTTATTTATGACAGATCGATATAGTGAAGACAAATTCCACTATAACAAACAAACACTACCTACCGATTTGAATTTCGATAAAATTCTAACACAATAATATTTACATTACAATAATATTAAAATTCATTTATCGTGGTGCACTGTCCACGCCACGTTACAAATTCATCGTGCTTTTTTAACGTCTATTGACGTCGTTAGCGGCCCGAGCACATTTTCATTCCAAGTCTATAGCCGTTCAAAAGGTTAGGAAACTGTCATCGAGAAAATAATATGGACGAGGTATAATATCGACATTTGGTATAATCGTGTTCAAAGATTGTGATTTCTCATTGAAGAATAGATTTTGCTCAACAAAGATTGAATGACATTAATGATAGTTTAGGACAGTAGTTTTTTTAGAATACCTAGTGTTTATTTATTTTTAGATTATATTTGTAAAGTTATTTATAAGAAATGACCAGTGAATAAAATATATTTTTTGTAAAAACACTTGTTTAAAAACATACCTCTAAAACTTCATAGTAAGTTGAATAAATTAACTGCTTTCATCAATTGCCTTACCTTGTGATCATGGCACTCCTTAGAATATTGAAGCGCACGCCACACCGCCAGCTGGCGGGTGGCCGAGGTGGCTTTTTCATACTTCGGTTCACATCGTTTGAGTCGCTGAAGTAGCTAGGCTCGGTCAAACGTTGCTCGCCCGCCCTCCCGCCAGCTGGCGGTCTGACGTGCACTTTAGATACCTAGCTTTTATTTGTGGGTGTGTAATTGGGTGTGTGGTGTGTAATTGTGTGCGCGTGTGTATGTAATTGCGTGCGTAAGTTTTGTTTGCGTATGTGTAATTGTGTGCGTGCGTGCTTGTATGTGTAATTGTTTGAAATAAGAGAGTTTTAAATAAAAGACAAAAATAGAAAATCACTTCATTTATTTTAAAAATTCAGTCTTTGGATGCTTAAAACATATTTCGGAAAATACATTTCAAGCATATCGATGATTGGCATCACAAAATAAATTCAAAATAACAACAAAAATTTTGTTCCTTCGTCAAATTGTAAATATTAACAACAGGGCAAGATTGATATAAAAAACATTAATTGTCGCCCTAGACATAAGAAAACTTCTTTTTACTTAATATCTGGCTAATTTTTCTTATTTATAAAATACAATGCAAAAGCACGCTTTATCCATTTATTCATTTTCCATAATCATATTTGGCAACTGAACAACTTACTGATTTTATAACACTTACTTTTTATATACGTAACATTTCAAAAATGAAAATACGAACTACAATATTTAGTAAAAAAATCGACACAATGATAATAAATATTCTTGGTCTTAAATTAAGTAAATATTACAAAATCAGCATTATCTTACAACTAATATGTACATCAGTACAGGGTCAAACAATTTTACATAAGAAATTAAAACACTTTCAACTATTCATCTTCAATATTTATTTCCTGAGATCGGTATAAAAGATTATCACATTATTTTGAAAACAAAAAAGAACTGGTACTTGTACAAAAAAATAAACAACATTTTCACATCTAGCGTATTTTATTTGCATTATCAATAACAATTAGTGTCGCAATGCGTAAAATTGCTCTCGACGAGGCTGCCTCGTAATAAGTAATCAAATCGAGGCATTTGAATTTTTAAAGACGAGGCATTACTTATATTTGAGCAAGAAATTTATATTTTATCATTTTAGTAGTATAATGATGTCGATTCTATAGCACATTTTGACAGTACCTACTAAACTAGACTAAACGCAACTGTCACTTTCTTTTTTTATTGAAACAGAAAGAGACAAACACCCTTAGTTTAGTTTAATCCTGTCAAAGTATGCCACAGAATCGAGACCATTTTATCATTTGGAGACACTAAAATATCATTTTAGACGACAATAAAATATCATTTTAGACGAGAATTAGCCTCTAACGAGTGCATTACAAACACAAGTCATTTAAAATAGTGCCAGAAGGATTAAAATTACTTCCAACGAGGCAGCCTCGAAAAAAGCAACGTTTTTAACCTCTAAAGATTACTAAAAATATATCTTGCCACATCTAAACACTAGTATGACAAACCTACGCTATTTGTTAAACATAAGAGAGGATATAATTTATTTCCAAGTGGATAAAAATTGCAATAGGTTCGTTGAGATTGGTTGAAAATTACTACTAATTGAAGAAACAATCCTTTATTTGTAGATATAACTTTCAACGCGTTGTTAAAAAACATATAAGTAGTAAAAAAACTATGAGCTTCTTCCGTTCATGTATTTAGCAAGGATTATTGCAATATTAATTTTATCATAAAATCAGATTAGCAGTTTTGAAATAGACACAAAAATA
The DNA here is from genome assembly GCA_910594945.2 of Amphipyra berbera. Classification (NCBI taxonomy): domain Eukaryota; kingdom Metazoa; phylum Arthropoda; class Insecta; order Lepidoptera; family Noctuidae; genus Amphipyra; species Amphipyra berbera. The sequence continues at coordinate 14,843,004 of OU343145.1, forward strand.
CCTAATATTTACCGAATTATTAAAAAAAATGTTTTAAATATTCATAAGACAAGAGTTAAAGCATTCTATAAAGTTATTTCTATATCAGAAATATAAATGCAATAATGAAAAATAAAAGAAAAGACATTTCAAGCACCTTTAACCGTAAAAAAAATTCAAGAACTTATTTTACTAAATAAAATTACAAGTACTTTTGCTTTCCCTACACTATTAGCAACTATCGCTAACAGAAGCTAATATTATTAAAATTAGAAATATCATGTGAAAATTTTGACAGAAAAAAATACAATTTTAAATAATCAGTTGTTTAGTTTTTTTTTAATGCACAGACAGTTGCATTATAGACTGAAAATGTATTTATAATAATTTTATAACTGTTTCTGTGTGTACAATATAGCAAACGTGATTTTACGTGTTTCTTTTTCACTTACAAAGCAGGATAAATTTAAATTTATATTAGCTCAAAAATAACAAAAACTTTAATGTTTGAAAGATGTTTCATCATTGTCGTGTTTTAGACTAATTTTGAAATTTTAGGTCGATATCGTTTTAAACACTATTATAATTTTAATATTTCGGTTTATCTTTTATTACATACTTAAGTAAATTAATTTATAAGTGCCTTTTATAATTCCAGTTACGTCTGCAACCATCTGTTTTTAATAGTAAGCAATAAATATGATTACATTTGCAAAAAACGTAAAACATGAACAATGACTTTTTGATAACATTTTACAAAATTTTGTTTCTTTTTTTTCAATATACGTCGTTGTATATATTTTTTACTCTATGATACTATAAATTTCTGGCATACGTTAAAATTCTCAAAATAGGTACATATTCTTATGTAATACATTAGCTGTTTGCGAGAATGTGTGTACAATTTTTAATAATTTTTGGAGCGCAATTTCAATTGAATGGCAATATTATCTATTCTATAGCTAATCGTCTAAATTGTACATATTATTACAATTATTCGAGTGTTGTAGACAAAATCAAATATAGTATTTTATACTTTTTGTTTAAATTGAATTTCAAACACATTCAGTAGGTAAAGCATAATATTTAAAGTAATAAACACATTTGGAAAGACGCACAGATTATTTTACTATGATTAAAAATATGAACATCTATTAAAACTTATTTTCTAACTTGACACACAGAATTACGACAAAGTCAAATCATATGAGGACTATTACAAAAAATTTGCAAAACGGTTTAAAAAAAAAATGTAGCGTATAGCGTTACTTTGAAAAAATGTTCCTATATAAACTATCGAGCATTTTCACACAATAATTGCGGATTATCAACAAGCTTTCATTTTACAGGAAGATATTTCAATTGTCTAAATATAGTGGTGGAAGTAATTTATTTGTATTACAAAATCTGAGTGCACAATAAAAGTAAATATCTTACATGATACATATTGGATAGACAACGAATAATCAAAGTGCAAAGATACTATCAAGATTCTTAGTATTTTAGGATTTCGTCAAAATACAATAATGTAAAAAAAATGATGACGTTATTATACGTCAAACTCAAAATTAGATTACATTGACATCGGTTTAATATCATTTGTCGCCTTTATACACTTGTAGTAGCAGTAGGAGGGTTAAATGTTTTATATGGAAATAGCTTGTGTTTGTTTAAATATTTACGTAATTTATAACATAACATACATTTATATTTTAACTTATAAAAGATTTGAAAACTCCTACACTATAAATATAATATTGACATATTGTTAATTAAAGGTAGGAAGATGAAAGGTGAACGTTATGATAAACCATACAACGTTTTAATATCAGCAATTTTATAAACAATTATACTGACTAACATGAAAGGCAATAAGGAACATGTTTTGAAGTTAATGATATTAGAAGTAAACAGATATTTAACAGAATACACAAAAATATTTAATGAAGTGAAGTTAGGGTCAAATATAAAAAAAAAAACACTAAAATTACAAACTAAAGCTTATTTTCTTAACAAAACAGTCTAATTAAATTTGTAGTTTTTTTTTTCAACAGATACAATCAATCGTAATATTATAATTTCCACGTGTTTGGACCGTCTGGTATGCGTAATTACAATATAAATTATTCAAGAGCAATGTTTTTCTTCATTTCACTACCAGCATATAACTTAAAAGAAAAGAAATTCAATCCTTTTGACTACCAGCTATAAAATTGACATATCCATTGATAATGTTCATATGCCATTTCAAATCGCTAATTGATTTTTTCGACGTCATATCACGTCGTTGGCGGATAAGCATTTGTAACGACGTCTATTGGCGTCAGCGGCAGTGAAAAGGTTGCGACTTCTACTTTTAAAAAAGCAAAGGCTAATTTTAAGTTTCGAGACATTTCTTTATTTTTTTCTACACATAATGTGTGTTAAATGTACAATTTTCGTAAACATTTTAGGGTATTATCGACTTAACATTTAACCAAAATAACTTTACATACATAACATCGTCAGTTTGTATCATTATAGTAATATAGTTACATAACATAATCAAATACATACTTGTAACATAGTCAAATTGTAACATACTTGGTTAAATTGTAACGTACGTGGTTAAATTGTAACCTTGTTGGTTACATCACAAAAACAACTGGTTGTATTGTAACATTTGTGTATTCATAAACAGTTACATTGTAATTTTTGTGGTTAGATTGTACCTTACTGGTTAGGTTGTAATCATATTGGTTAGGTTATACGCCGTGTAATTTTTGTGTTCAGCGCAAGGTGACGGACAGACGGCTGGCGGCCACCATCTTGTTATTGAATTTCTTCTTGAAATTTTCAGCAGCTATCGTCGTCTTGAACGTTATCTTCGCTGAGCGCTCTTCTTTGTCCAGTAATAAGTTCTGGAACATTAATCCGTCGGTGTTTTTGTTTCAATATCGTTCCTTAATATTTTTAACGGCTTAATAATTAATTTTATATCTATATTATATTACAGGGCTGTTGAAAATATGAAAAATGTTAAGTAATTTATACATGGCAACACATTTTTGAATCCTCCGGAGAATACAAAGATATTTACACACAAAAAAATGTATAACATGAGATCGCGGTTCTTATAAAAATAGGGCTTCATAAATACACAATGTCGCAAGCTTATTGACTAGAGCACAGTTATCAGTCTTACAAAATAATAAGGTTAAACAATCACTTAACACTTTCCCTATTATAATTATAATACAATTTTAATATGTACGTTTATAGAATAGAAAAGAAAAATATTTATTCAAGTGACCAGGGCTAGGTTAGCGATATTTAAAAACCATGTTAGTTATACATTTTATACCGGTAAAATGGGGTGAATAGGGATGTAGGGGTGAATCGGGACGAAACTTTAATATGGATTTTAACGTTGAAATAATATAGTTTGTTGCCAACAAGGACACTTAATCGTTAATTATAATACAGTTAACACATTAGTCCTTTTTGACAATAAAATATATTATTTCAATGTTAAAATCCCTTTGAAAGTTTCTTCCCGATTCACCCCTGCATCACTATTCACCCCATTTTAAGGTACATGATCATGACTCACCGCTGCCTCCCATGAGAGATGGCGCACCAGCGACCCACGTATACGCAATCCAATCTGCTTGCTATCATGTTTAGGATACTATTATATTGTTTTATATTCCAGAATTTTTATTCTTCAGTAAAAAAATTACTGACCGTAATATTTTGGTCAATACTTTGAACATTTCCTGCGAAGTCAGGAACGACTGCCATACCTGACCTCTACAACACTTAGCTTAGAGAAACACAAGTTTCTTCAGTATCATTATTAATATTTAACTAGATTCATACATGGTATCCTTGCATAAAATAAACAAGATTCTTGACACAAATTTAAAAAAAATGGATACTTTTGTTTGGTTCGTCTTCAATTCGCGATCCTCTTAAAATTAGAATTTTACCAAATTTTTTTTGTCACGGCTAGAATTTCTATAATTCCATATTAAAATTGTATTATTCATATAAAATATGACATGATTATAACATACAACATGCATTATTTCTGTTATAATAAATAAAATATGTTATAAATTCAAAAATATGTTAAAAATATTTCTTGTTTTATTATAATCTTTTTGTAACATTTTTTTGATCATGATTTGAATGATCCCTGTATACAATAATCTTAGGCCAAACAGGATAACAAAATATGCATTTTAATCATAAAATATTGTTAGAAATATTTTACATTACAAGTATTCTTGTTACTACCGCTCCAACTAAGTATTCACGCCAATAATAAAAGGCGTAACAGGTGGACTTCCATATCACGATAAATAACCCCTAAATCCTTATAACAAAAGATGGTTTAAACCAAAAACTAAGGCAAACCCAGGTTTAAAAAATATACCTGTCACTTTCTGACGTCATACAACAAAAAGAGACGGGGCTAAAGTTTAGACTATTGTCACTTTGTTAAAAATATTGTAAAGTTTAGCAACAATCTACTATTGCATACAGGACACATTCTAATCATTGACAAAATTATCTTTTTACCGTTTTATCAGTATGTAGGTAAATTCAACAGAATATACACACGCCCAATGGTTGGAATATCTGTACATTTAATATTAAATGTAAAAAAATCACTTTGAAGACAAATATAATTCGTAATTTATTATTTAAAACACAACTAATACTGTTTTTGTCACAAATGTTTATTGTTATTAAATAATTATCACGGCTAAATATAAAATGTATTATTTGTTTATAAATATCCCGTCCCTTTACGACATAATGCGACAAATATAGTATTAGTTAAGAAAAATCAAATTATTATGCAGGCTTATTAATTTTTTAAGCGCTAATTGCGCTTTATTGTCTAAGATTTTGAAAACATATATATTTCTTAGACAGTTAATGAAATATCAAGTATTTATTTCGATGTATACGTACAGAAAGGTATACTACACGCTTTAGGGAACCCTGTGGTAAGCAATTGCTTTAAATTTATAAATCTGAGCGGAACAGTTTTTTGAAATTGCAATTTTGTAGTATAATGTTACCAACTTTCAAACACAGTTGTTTTATCGCGTCTTACGACAGCCTCGAGAGGAGTCGGTTAAAAAGAGACTTTAAATTGATTTTAATAAAATTTTCCATAACAAAATATTAGACAAAGAAGCAAATAAATGACAGGGGTCTTTTTACACATATTACAACATAATATCCTGTTTTTTTTACCATGAGGGTAGACAGAAACTACAGTACGCCACGTTCTACCATCCTTACATACTCGTTTTCTTATTACACACTAGCTTTTCCCCGCAGTTTCACTTACATCCTAAAGGAACTACTTTATGTACCCGGACAAAAAGTATCTTGTGTTAATCCAGCACATAGTCTATCTGTGTGCAAAATTTCATTCAAATCTGGTCAGCCCATTATGCGTAATTGAGTAACAACTAACTCGCAACACTCACATCTATACCATATAATATTAGTGTGACAACATAACATCACGCCTGTATTCCCCGAAGGGTTGGGCAGAGGTGCATAGTAACACCCTCATTTCGCCGTTATGTAACATGTAACAGAGGGCGAACCTATTGCCATCATCCGGGCACAATACAAACTTCGGGCTGCTACTGAGGATTTCCACACGGGAAAACCCAATAACACTTTGCCCGACCTGGGGATAGAACCCAGGACCTCACGATCAGCAGTCGCGCTTGCCACCACTAGACCAACGAGGCAGTTTATTAGTGTGATTTATACAACTTGATAATTATATGAATTCCAGTTATTAGTGCTATTTTTCTTAACCTGAATATCTTGGTACATACAAAACCTCTCGCCTTTCTCCCATAGGGTTAGGCCGAAAATATAGAACGCCACATGCTACGATCGTTACATACTCCTTGCGCTTCATCCACATTCATACACGCACGCCGATTGAGAGTACTACGCACCTTACCTTTGTGAAGAATATCACCAATAACATCGATGTATGTCCTTCTAGGGCGTCCTCTACCGTTTCCACTGACATCCGCCTTATAAATTCCTTTTGTTAATCGCCGTTCACACATTCTCTCAACATGACCAAACCACCTAAGCTTACTCCTCTCACCTTTTATCACTACATCATCTCTTAAACCGCAACTTTGTCCAATCACATAATATCTTGATAATTTTGGAATAATATTTATACGTGTTTCATCGCGACACAAAAATCTGATAATTAGTAAGCCTGCATATAATATATTTTTATTCAATAATATAATAAAATCTGTGTTCTACAGTGTATGTCTAAGCGATAAGTATATATGTACATATAAATAGATATCACACATTTATATCACAGTGAGTTTTTATTCAATATTGGTTTGGTGGTTCGAATACTTTAGAAACGGAATGGCATTTTTTCTTTAAATTTATTAATCTTTGGCATTGCGTATTTTTTTATTTGAAATGGGTTTTCTCTTGACTCTAGTCTAGGTCAGGGGAGACAGAGACAAAGTCTACGATGGAGTGAGCTTACCCAGAAGGTGCCTGTTAACTCTAACTTTGAAGAGATTCAGGTTGAATGCGTTTGGGAACACAGACGCAGGTATTGAGTTCCACTCTTTTGCAGTGCGCATTATGAAGGATGTTAAGGTATGTAACTTGCAGTGCGTCTATATATATAAGTATCTTTAATTGTTTTTTTAAGGTTTACTTTAATAATCTTGAGAATTTAAAAAAAATGTTTATCGTAAAGTATAATATGCTCTTTTTATTTTTTAATTCTTAAACTTTTACGCATTTGTTCCTTGTCGTACCTAAAAGTAAGACAGGGTCTAAAATTGAGCACACGAATCCAAGTAACAAAGATATAGAGGGTCTCCCCTATACCCCTCTGGGACTCACATACACACGATGGAACATAGTGAACTGGTTGGCTTTAAAATTCAGGTGGTAGCTAGCCAGGCGGACCGTATAGATCCTACCACCAAGCGTGACAACATAATATCACGCCTGTATTCCCCGAAGGGTTGGGCAGAGGAGTATAGTAACACCCTCATTTCGCCGTTACGTTTAAGTCCCATATAATAGGGGGCGAGCCTATTGCCATCAACTGGGCACAAATTTAAACTTCGAGCTGCTACTGAGGAATTCCACACGGAAAAACCCAATAACACTGCCCGACCGGGGGTCGAACCCAGGACCTCATGATCAGTAGTTGCGCTTGCCACCACTAGACCAACGAGGCAGTACTATTGATAAGCTTTCTATTGTCGTCTGAAGCCATAATATATACCATGCTTGTTTTATCTAGTTCGTTCCTACATAGCATAATCACAAGAGAGCACCCGCAAACGAATGACGCGACCAATCGGCTCAACCATGTGGCTTCAAGTTTGTTTTATTTTTTTATTCTTGACTTAGTCGCGTTTAGCCCTAGTCTCACCTGATGGTAAGCGCAGACAGGGTCTAAGATGGAGTACACGAATCCAAGGAACAGAGATATAGAGGACTTCCTCTATACCTCTCTGGCTCTCACATATACACGACGGAACACAGTAAACTGCTTGGCGCCGAATTGTAATGTTTAGGTGGTATAGGTCCTACCACCGAGCGTGTTGGTTTTGTTGACCAACACGCGTCTATTTCCAGCGTGCGGTGAAGAAGTTTTATATTCTAACCCGTCCCCACATGGGGAAAGTCTAGTTGTATTCTACAACTCAATGAGCTTTGAGTAACTAGATCTTCATAATTTTTTGAGATATCGAAAAAAAGTGTTACGACTATTATTAACATGTCAGAACCAAAGTCTCTAGAAAACCGAATGAGTGGGTCGAGGAACTTCAACTATACTCCACCAAGAAGAACAGAGCCTGCTTAGTTGTCGGCAATAAGATTGACAAGCATATCATTTTGGGACCCAGTGCATAATATCAGCAAGCACATTGAGTCACCCAACGAGTACTCCCAAGGAGGGTTGATGTCAGGCAGGCGGCCGGTCATAAAACAATAAGCCAAAACCTCTAACAACATGGATTTACGAAATACATGTTGCGTCGACCCCACCTAATGTCTAAAGGCGGGGAGATGAAGATGATTTTATTAATTTTTTAACGCGATAGCTTTTCATAGAAACCTAAATTTACGAAACAGTCTTATTACTTAATTCTGATTTCTAATATAAAGCCAAAGTTTGCATTCAATTTGAACATGAAACTTCAAAAACAATTTTCTGTCTTACATTCGAACCACCAAATTCAAAAAAGAAGAAGAAACATTTCAAAAAAATTAACCCTAAAATTCTAATTACCTGTACTTCATTCCCCGCCAAAGTTTTCATCCTCGTGTCTGTCATTCCGTGCGGCAGATTCACCACAGTAGCAATATTCCCCGAATCTTCTAACAAAGTCTCCTCGTCTAACTCCGAATCGCTTTCAAATTGTACTTGAGGTTCCTCCTTTTTGATAACAATGCGGGTACTCTCGGTACCTATAGCGGTTCTTACGGCGCGGCTGAATATGCCCGGATTCGGTTTCGTGGGGTCCGATTTGACCTCAATTCGGGAGAATACGGATTTCTCTTTGGGAGCTTTTCGCTGGAGGATAACCCGTCGGTTTGAGAATGCTGTTTTTTTGTCATCTTCTTTCTCTTTCTCGGCTTGCTGGAGACAAATATGCATAATGTTTTATAAGCATAAAGATGTAGGTAAAAATGAAGAGCACACTACGAACACCTAACTGAAGTCAAAAATGTAACCTTGAAAAATTCTATCTCTTTCTAAATTCCCTATTTAGAAAAAAAATGAAGCCGTCGCGGTGCGCCTGGCAGATGTGAAACATCAAAATTCATTTTGATAAAAAAAAACTGGCCGATTCAAACCGAATAGAGCCGACGAGTTACGAAGTTCCGCCGTCGTGTCTGCCATCGCAAGCGTCGCCACGCAACAGCCGCTTCCACACCCGTACCGCCGCATTAAATGTTTCACATCAAAAGATAGAATACACTGGCCCGCAAAACTAAGTACTACACTTTTAAAATTTAAATTTATTCTAAACTATAAAAGTTAGATATTTAAAAAAAACCGAACTTTCTTAAAGAAGGTTACCAACTATGAAGTTTTTATGTACAAAATTGAACTCTTTTTTGAGTCCTTTTTGTTTCGAAAGTATATCTTGTGTACTTAAAAACTTATTGCAATTTTAAAAGTGTGATACTTAGTTTTGCAGGCCAGTGTATTTAGTTTGAAATACTATCTCTATCTAATTAGGGTATTTAGAGAGAGACAGCATTCAAAAGTAAATATTCTGGGCCAAATGTTTCGACTTTCAGTAGGTGTCCGTAGTGTGGTCTCCATGGAGTTGTAGTTACATCTGTGATTATCATAAAGACGGAAATCCAATAGTAAGCTACATTGCGCAAGTCTGCTGTAAATGAATTCCTCTATGGACACACCCGTAGCAAGTAGAGTTCTGGAAATTTTACCTACTTGCCGCAATCTGTCCATGAAGTTACAACATTTGCTTTCAGTGTATACAAAGCAAGCATTTACTTCAATAACTTAACATAACATCATGCATGTATTCCCCGAAGGGTTGAGCAGAGGTGTATAGAGTATGTAGAGAGTGTGTAGAGCAGGGGTGGCCAACCAGTCGATCGCGGCTCTTAATCCAGTCGATCACGGCAAGGCAAAGAAAAATATAAGTTAAATGAACAGGTACTGATTATGTAATTGGTAGATTGCACAGTCTGTCTACTCAGTAAACAGTAGATCTTGGGTCGAATCAAGTTGACCACCTCTGGTGCAGAGTAACGCTCTCATTTCGCCGTTATGTTTAAGTCCCACGAAATAGGGGGCGAGCCTATTGCCATCAACCGGGCACAAATCCAAACTCTAGGCTGCTACTGACGAGTTCCACGCGGAAAAACAAAATAACACTTTGCCCGACCTGGGGATCGAACCTAGGACCTCATGATCAGCTGTCGCGCTTGCCACCACTAGACTAACGAAGCAGTTTCAATAACTTGTGAAATTTAAGTTGCTTGTAGATTTAATAAGGTAAGGCAGAGGTGTACTGCTTTGTACCAATAGTTTACCAATGCAAAAGTTTTAATGACCTAGGAATTGAACATACATACACACGTATAATCATGCCTGTTTTTCATTGGGGTAGGCAGAGACTATAGATTTCCACCTGCTACGATCCTGACACACCCCTTTCGCTTCATCTACATTCATTAACCTTCTCGTGCATGCTCGTCGGTTTAGGGTGCTACCAACCTGGCCTTTTTTTGAGAACGTCCGCGTTTTGTTCGTGGTGCGTTCGCCGAGGTCGGCCCCTTCTAACTGTTCCATCCACACTCGCCTTGTACACTTGTTTCGTTAATCTCCTCTCGTCCATCTTCTCTACATGACCAAACCATCTTAACATACCTTTCTCACTACATCTTCATTCAAGAACAACATATTTATATCATCATTATTATTAGACATACCTCTTTCTCATAGGTAATCCTCTGTCTGGATTTCACAGTCATGTCCAATTTAGATTTTACCTGAAAATAATTTATTTATAGTTTATACTATTATTCAGGTAAAACAAGTTTTAAAGCAGAATATTCTGCTTTCAAAGAAGGTTTTATTTCTTTAGAATATTTTTTTTTTTATATAATAGGTAGAGAAATAGGCTGACGACCCAACTTATGGTAAGTGGTTACCACCACCTATAACCCCGGTTATTGGTTACGGTCGTTAACCCTTTGACCGCCCCCGTCTGATTTATACGATAAAGGTTTTCGGGCCCGTGTCGCCTCAGTCGTATAAATATGACTGAGGAGTCGCGGGCACGACAACATTTTTATTTGTCGTATAAAACTGACTGGGGCGGCCAACAAGGTTGAAAGGTGTAGTATAGTAGTTACCTTTATCTTTTTAGTTTCAACAGGGTCGGTGTCTTCGGTCTTCGTAGAGCTTGTTACGACAGCTCGGCGAGGCGGGGACTTTTCTGTAAAGATAGGGTAGTTGATAATTTGTTTTTTATTAATTACTAGCTGTGTCCTCACGGCTCCGCCCGCGTAAGAAGTTTTATTCCAGTAATAAATATAGCCTATGTTATTCAGTGATAATGTAGCTTTATACTTTTACTAAAAATATAGGCTCGATGAAATATTTGTTGAATGTTTTTTTTTCTATAGTTTTTTTGGTATAATATTAAATTCTTCCAAGTAGTCAACACGCTCTACCTAGCTTTTTCCCAACTATGTTGGGGTCAGCTTCCAGTCTAACCAGATGTGGCAGAATACCAGTATTTTACACGGAGCGACTGCCATCAGACCTGCGCAACACAGTTACTGGGTAATGCCGATATCCCAAGGTTAGACCGGTTGTCAGACTTTCGGGCTTTTGACTTCTCGTAACGACTGTCAGTTATTCGTATGACACCCGGGACCGACAGTTTAACGTGCTCTCCGAGGCACGGAGGGGTCTCGATGGTAACGAACGGTCACCCATCCCCAGACTGAACGCCGCAAGCGCTGCTTAACCTCGCTAATCGTATGATCCGTGCGGTTTTTAAAGAATTGAATTAAGTTTCAATGAACATTATATTTAATACAAACCTTTTTTTTTTATCTTCCCGTCGTCCTTATCGTCAGTGAACACGATCTTCTGCCGTTGTTGTTTCTTGTGTTCGCTGACGGACTTGGGAGGCAGTTTGGAGCGAAGGTCCACTTGAGGCTTGGACTTGGGCGGCTCTGGTCTGATAACAACAATATTACATTTAAAGACAGCCTTAATATCGACGGTCAGCTGTAAAAACCACGTATGTGTAATATACAATTTTTTACAAGAAATGGAAAAAACTATCTCCTAAAAAAATGGCCGATCAAATGTTAATACAAGTTTGTCATCGTACGTCATAGATAGCTTAGAAGTATTTGAATTGAAAGTTTGTTGAACTAGTACGTGTATGACGAGTTTATCAATCTAAAGAACAAATAAAACGCTTTAGAAGAAAATTTGTTTTACGAAGTTTTCACTGATATGTTTTTATTCCGTAAATAGATGGTTAACAAAACATGTGACTATGCTAGCTTGCTCCGTCGTTTCCTAGCTAACTAACCGCTTCAGAAGAAACGCCGACACAAACTCTGGAGGTCATGGTGTCATTCTTGTAAAGAATAGATGATCGGCTCTCTTTGTGGTTTTAGAGTTGATTGATTTCGTTGCCGGCAAAGAATAGATAGATACGCAGTGCTAGTGCAAATTTTTAATTACAATGAGTGAACGGCGATTAACAAAAGGAATTTATAAGGCGGATGTCAACGGGAACGCCGGTAGAGGACGTCCTAGAAGGACATACATCGATGTTATTGGTGAAGTTCTTCACAAAGGTCAGGTGCGTAGTACTCTCAACCGGCGTGCGTGTATGACAAGATGTATGAATGTGGATGAAGCGAAAGGGGTATGTACGGGTCGTAGCATGTGGCGTTCTATAGTTTCTGCCTACCCCCATGGGAAAAAGGCGTGAGTTTATGTATGTGTATGTATTATTACGACATGCTAGAGTTTTTTTTTATAGATGCCTGTCTATTAATGTTTTGCTGATGATAAATTAATCAATCATTTGTTTATTATACTCGGGCCATTCCAAACGTGCGAACTAAGTCATAAATCATTACGTTAAAGGAATGTGACAATGCTGCGCAAGTCGTTATCGATAAAGGGATGCCGCTCGGACGCACGTGAGCGACGCGGTACGTCGGTGACTAATTAATGCAATTAGGTGAAAGGTAGGTATTAATTTAAGTTTTATAGCATTTAATATAGTATGTTTTTAGAAGCAGAAATAAAAAAAAACATCCTAAACAATATTTGCATTATTTCCTTAACCTCTCCCTCATTACCTTTTATCGACTATCGACAAAGCCTTTTTTACTGTTACACACAACACTAGGGCAGTTCCGTAAGGCCTGTAAGTGCGAGCGAGAGGTCCGATAAAAATAAATTATGACTCAGTTCGCACGTTTGTAATGGCCCGAGTATAGTTAGATCGATATGATGATGCTCCAACTTACTTTTTAGCCTTCTCCTTGAACCGTCCAGTGTCGTCGTCATCAGACAGTATGCCGTCGATGTCTCCCAGTATGAGGTCCAGGTCATCATCACTGTCGGTCTTCTTCTCCGGGAGGGGGGGTGTGAGCGCTCGTTCTGATGATTCGCGCTTTATTGGGAGTTTGTGAGGGGGTGTTAGGTTTTCTGTGAATAATAATGTTTAATTAGATACAGATACCATCAAGAATATGAGAATAAGCTTTGAAATCGGTTCATCGGTTTGGGAACTACGATGCCACAGACAATAGAGTCCAAACTTATAAAGGTGAACGCACATTTGTCCACGCTGAAAGAATCGACCACACCGCGCCGAAAGAAAGAATTTCGTGCATTTCCTTGACGCATCTCGCACGGTCAGTACATTTAGTTTCTTAATTAGTTTTCTGAATAAACATAGTGTGAGAAATTGCATAGAAATTTGTACAATAAAAGTATAGGTGCAACCAATGTTGAAAAGAAAATCGTTGTGTCGACAAAGGGTTCTACTAGTGGCTTCTTTAAGCCCTCCATAGATTGGTTATTAATTATAATTTGTGTGGCACGCCATCTATGCGTAAAGGTCGATACGGTTCTTGTGGTGAACTATAGACAGCGTTAGCAGTGACGCGACAGTATAGTAGGTATTATAATAAATTTAATTTAAGCAATAAATACCTTTTCTGATTATTACCTTTACTTTTATTTCTCTCTGTTTCAAACTATGAGTAATCCATAAACAGACCTATCAGAACATGATTATTCCAGTATGCCTGAACAAAACAAGTTTATTCCATTTTTGTATCACAATTTTCTGGGAAAGTATAGGTACCATACATTTTTAATATAAAGTAAATTGTTTTCTATGGCTCCTAAGTTCTTAATTTACCATCGACATCAAATCTATTTAGACTAATTCATACCTACTACACAAATTCTCAATTTACGGAGAAATAGTAATTATGGAATAATCATTTTTTGCAAAAGTACCTCCTCAATTATCATTTATGACCATAGTAAAAAAATCATAAACTCACCACAAGTAGAATTAATTTCCCCACTCTCCTCCCTAACCGGTGACCGTTCTCTCACAGCTTCTTTGACTTCCTTCAGCTCCACTTTCTTCTCCACCTTGTCTACCTTCTCCGCGTTCTCCGGAGAAGTCCGTGTGGTGTCAGGCTTGTTGTCGTGTGTGGGTGTGCTGGTGGGCTTGTCTAGTTCGGGTGCTGCGATAGGCTCGATAGGTTTAGCTTGGGCCTCTTTTTCTTTTTCTTGAGTTTCCCGTTCCCTGAAAAAGATTTTATAGTATGAAAATCTTGTTACTCACAAATTGGCAAACGTACAGACGCCAGCACATCAAGCTACCCGAAATTGTCAAATTTTCCCAATCAACTTTGAACATTATACTTTAGCGATAAAGTTGAAAATCTATTAAATAAATTTGACAGATTGTAGTAGCTCGATGTGCTGGCCTCTGTCCATAAAAATTAAAACTATTTATTTTATCGGTGAATGCAGTGTGGGTAAATCCGGCATAATCCTAGCGTTCACAACGGAAGACTACAATTAATGATTCCCAGCTACAATCGGAGTTGACTACAAATGTCAAGTCATGGACGTGAACAGTGTTCAAAGTCAAGCTTGGTATTTGGGATACAGCGTGACAGGAGCGATACAGAACATTGACATCAAGTTTTTACAGAGACGCTCACGGTGCTATATTCCGAAGTCCCTAGCAAAACTGAATGAGTGGGTCGAGGAACTGCAAATACACGGTTAAATTTTGATCGTTTTAATCCCGTGGAGGGTCGATCCGGTGCATGAAACACTATCGATTTGTAAAGATAAAATTAAAAAATAAAGTACTTTTTTTTTAAAAACTCGAATTAATTTTCGCATGAGTGAATAAATTATGCGAACCATTAGTAGGCACCATTCGGTTCTAGCAACAATGACGCGTACGCACAGTCAACGTGGACTCACAAAAATTAGCCAATCCTAGACCAAACCCCGCCCCCAAACCCTATTTGATTGGCAATGCAATAGGCGCGCGCCCCGCGCACCCCGCGCGCCAAGGGCAGCACAGGAGTACATGACCACGTCATGTAAATAATTCAGTTTATCTAAGACGTCATCGGTGTGTTGTTGTTAAGATTATCCTTGTCGCGCGAAAGTAATGACGTCTCGTAATTACGCGTACTCCAACCTGGAGTTCCTTGCCATGGTGCAATTTTACGCAATCGCGGGTTTTGATGCGCAGGCGGCTCGGTGTCTACAGCGAAGCGAGCATAATGTACGTAATCACCTGATTTCCGTGTTTGGAGATCACTGGATTGGACGGGTTGGTCCAGTTGTTTGGCCAGCAAGGAGCCCGGACCTTACCCCGCTGGATTTTTATTTGTGAAGCCATCTTTTGTACAGAAACGAGCATCAAACTCGTGTACAAATGAAAAGTGCGATAGTAAACGCGTTCGATGTTTTATAAAGTGACAGAGAGACATTACATATTGAAATTAAAAGACAATTTAATTAAACGTGCAAAATTATGTCTCGAAAGGAATGGTTTGCACTTTGAACAATTATTAAGCTATCGTGAAGTATTAGCCAGTGATGATTCAGGGGTGATTAATTATTAGGTTTATAACAGAATTCTTTTTTAATCATTTGATTAGGTACACGTTTTTATGAACAATTATTACGTGTCGCTTAGTGTTAAATAAATCAAAGGTGATTTAGGTAGGTATGTAACAGAACTTTTTTTAAATCGTGTAAGTAATTAGAACTTTTTTCTTTTTTAAATCATTGTAAATAATTTTGATTCCACATTATTAAATACGCCATAACTAGCAGGCCTGTAGGGATTTATTTTTACATGTACCTACCGCTTTTAGCATAATTCTTTTAATAGTATTAGGTATGGCCCGAAACCTAGGCACAAAGCAATTATGACGGTCCTAAGCCCGTAAAAGTATAAAGGAAAATTTGGAATCATTTAATTTGTTTACGTGAATCTCAGCTGAGCGCGAGTCAATAACCTTAACTTGATCGGGCGGAGTTAGGTAGTTAGGTACGCAACGACCGACGCCGACGTAGGTAACTAACTCGTGGCGCTACTGCTGGTTTCATGCATTTTGCGAGTATTATGTTATCACTTGCTATTTTCTTTGTTTTAAGAGTTACAATGCTGTGCAAGCTTTTGATGAATAGTATTTTGTAAGTTAAACCACCAGTCCAAGGGATTAAAACGATCAAAATTTAAGCGTGTATATGTGTATGTGGGGTGTAAGAAAGTGAGGGGTGCATGTCTGTATTAGTTAAAAAAAGGTACAACTTTAGGTTTGTAAATAAATAAATATGCATCCAATTCTAGGTAAATATGATTCCATTCTAATTGGAATTGCGGGATTTTTTCGATACAAAAGTGCATTCCATATTAGCCAACGCCTGAACTTTAGGTAAATATGCATCCTATTATCCGATCTCTGGTTATGCCTGACGATGGTCTGCCTTCAGCCAAGTATATAATTAACTCACTTGTCTTGTAACTGCTTGTGTAGAGCTACCGCGTTCTTCCTGCGACGCACTTCTTTAGCCCTGAGGACTCTCTCGCGAAGACTCTCCTGTTCACGTAACCTTCTCTTGTATTCGCTGTCCTGTTAAAGACACAGTCATCATTATTAAAGGACTGAATATTGTCTTAAAGCCGACACACATATAAGCAGTGCGACGTCACATCGCAAAAGTTGACGATATTTAAGAACTAAAGCAATACTTCATTCAATTGTAGGTCACCAATTTTTGCGATGCGACGTAGGACCGCTTGGATGTGTATCAGCCCTAATGGCAGATTTAATAAAAAAATACTTTAATCTTTCTTTCATTCATTTCAATACATACATATTAATATTTTTTAATATTTCTACAAAAAAAAAACTGGCAATTTTTTTTTTCATTCTTTTTGTCGTAATCGCACAAGTTTATTTTGACTTAAACGCTAAAATTACTTGATTATTTCAAATTATTATACTTTGTATGAATACTCCTCTTTAGTGTGATATTACTGTGAATTTGTACTCTTTACAAGAAATCTTACCCTACCTTACCTTATCTTATGTCTACCCGTGACCACGGCCGGTGAAATTCGGTCGAAACGTCGGGATAAATAAGGTATTTTTCTGCCTTATAAAAAAAATTCTACGCGATTAGACCCGATTGAGTATTTTTATAATCTTATATTTTTATTGTAAAATTACAAACAATAGTAACGGTGTACTGTCGTTTACTGATGTGTTATCGTAAGCAACAGTCGTGTACGGCTTAATATTAGTATAGTTACCTCATCAGTATGTCTGGGCACGTCAGGCCGCGCGCGCCGCTCCGCACTGCGGCGCGGGGACGGCGAGCGCCGCGGGGGGGACGGGGAACGCATCCTGGGGAGCGATGTGCCTCACTTAACTAATGTAATACTACATTACTGCCGCGGTCTGTAATGACTGCGTTGCTGGCAGCGCTGATGATGGCCGAGAGCGCAGTGTAGCGCAGTGTAGCGCAGCTCCAGGACAACATAGCGTGGCCAGCAGCGCAGTCATTGCGGACCAAGGCTTGCATAGTGCTTTACTCAAACAATGCGAGTAATTTAAATAAAACCAGGTTAGTGCCTATAGTAAAAATTAAAAAATTAAAATAAAACTGTACCTATACAGCCAAATTCTGAATAAAACCTTTTTTCACCAGACTATTTTTGAAACGAAACTCTACAATAATGGATTTTCAAAGGAAATTGCTGGTGGCTAAAACTCACCAGCAATGAAATTCCATATAACGTTGCTGGCGCTTATTCAAGTAGCGCAGAAAGGTCGACTTTGCTCAAAGGAGGTTGTCAAAATAATGACCACATTACAAGCATTGTTGAGTACCTAAATGATTTTTATTTCTGTAAATAAATCTGTTACAGGCACTTTTACAAGTCAATGTAACATTTTTTTAAGACTAGATGGCGCCGGCATTCCCTATCCGACTAGCTCTGAGAAGAAAAGCCGAATCAAACTCAGAGATCAAGGTCTCTTTTAAATTCCAGACATTGTAGTATAAAAACTATGCGAGTGTAACAATGTAGGGAAAAGTCTGGAATGGCGTTTGAGGAAAGTGCCATAGCAGGTTTGAGTTGACCTGTCCTAACTGACGGCACGCATACATCAGCCACCGTGCAGCTCAAACATTATTTTAATGGAAAGATAAACAGTTAAGAGGTAACTCTTAACACTTTCACAGTCCCAAACAAAAATACAAAACTGACCCAGAAGTTCAATAGACTTTTTCCAAAATATCGTCTTTTTTTGGTCATAGAACAACCTTAAGCAACATTAAAAAAAACAGATGTCGGTATTAGGGAACGTACTCATACTACGTGACCCGTTTAGGGGGGGGGGGGGATTTCAAAATACCACGCTTGGTCACAGGGGCGGGGGGGGGCTTAGGTTTTCGTCACATGGTCAATATCCTCTAGGGTAATTTCGCGGTTTTACGAGCTATATTCAAATATGACGCACAGCGTTTAGCGCTTTTTAAACTCACAAGTGGCAACATTGACGCACAATGAGACAAATATTTTTTTTTACCATATTTATGAATTACTACGTGAAAACTAGAGGGAGGGGGGGTCTTGGCATATATTACGGGTGGTCACCGAGGGGGGGGGAGGGGGACAAAAATTTGTAAAACATGGGTCACGTAGTTTGGGTTAACACAATGTTCATGAGCGTAGAGACATTTTTGCTTCTGCACGCTCACAATTAGTCACATGTGGTTCAGGGAATGGTTTTATAGTTTTATTAACACTCATATGGCTCAGGAACGTATTGGTGTTTTCCAAGAGCACGTTTCCTGAGTCATATGTGGGTCAACGGACAGGGAACGTGTTAAATGAGTGCTATTTATTAATCTTTTGAACACCACGCTATACAGCGTGTTACATAATTCCCCATGAAAAATGTAAATGATCAAGTAGTCTTTTATGGTTGTTGTCATTTACCTCTCAGAGGAAATTAGGTTACAATGTAAATAACTTTCTGGGTAGTCTACTCTTTAGTTTTATGTTTTCAGGGTTGCGTTTCAATGATGATTATTTTATGTTTTATCTAAATTCTTTGTTTTTTTGGCCATATTACGGATTTCAAATATTGCCAATAGACTCTTTACAAGGGACCTTTTAACCGCCTTTCGGTTTTAGGGGTATTTTTGTAACACGTTGTAGAAGTCTGAGCACTTCCCTCCAGCTAAAAAATCATCGTACTTATTTTTACGGCTATTGACGTCGTTGGCGGCCCGAGCACATTTTCGTTAGACGTCTATAGCCGTCGGTAGCATACGGGACTTAGATTAGTTAACCTTTTAACCACTTGAGTCGCATTTCTGCGACAAATATTTCCATGCCCCTACCGCGCGTGTCGTATTTCTGCGACAGAGAACATGCATGGTTTTTTGTTCTATTTTCGTCCTATGAACTGCGTGGTACAACTAAAACGATTATTCAATAGAGATATGATTTACAACAATTACTTAAAATTGTTTCATAGCTCTAAGTATTGAAAAGGCTTAACATATTTATTGTAGGTATTATTTTATCGATTCGTATTCGTGCGCTAGGGGTACGGCAATTGATATTTAGCAACGCGCTTATAAGGTTTGATCTCAGAACTTTCACTCACCTCCTCCTCAACCCCGCTCTGTTAGCATTGATGAACTCCTCCTGTCTTCTCAGTAAGTCATCATCATCATTACTTCTTCTGCGGTGCGGACCGTGGGCCAAATCATTTTCAATCTCTATGGTTGTGTTCTCTATGTATCTGGAACAATAAACACAAATATAGATAATTAAAAAAAATATATCTCGCAGTCTAAAGCCGGGTTTGCTTCGTCCATGTTTTTGTTAGAAATACCAAACATGGTTTTCTTACAAAATTGGCCTAAAATGTTTTTCTAACAAAATTATGGCGTGGCTTAACTTTTTACCGTGTTTTGTTTGGTCCGAGGGTTCTCGAAACATGTTTTGTTACATTTTTGTCGCAGCAGACCCGGTTTAATGTGTTCATTTGTAAATATTTGTTAGTAAACATTGTGTCAGAAACAAGAATCGTGTTTCTGGAACATGTTGCGGTAAACACTACTGATAGTTTTTGATGACAAAAGTTACGAAACATTGTTTCTAGAAACATTTAAGTGGTGTTGCTGAACTATCTGCAACTTGTATCATCCACTCACACAAAACGTTTTTGTCCAAAGTCAATTTGGTTAGCTTAAGAATTTGAAGTTAGTAAACAGGACAGGCGTCGGCGTTCTCCCCTCAGCAGCTCTGCCAATAACATACTGCGAACACCAATCCGGTTCTTGGGCGCCCATGGTTATCAATGGACGTTTACGGGATGGTATCACGACGAAAATATCCTCAAAATTCTCATACCTCTGCGGTGATCGTCGGGCGTACTTCCTGACGGCAGCTCTAGCGAGTGCGTTGCGTTGCTCCGCTATGAAACGTTCCGCTGCGTCATCGATGTCTTTGACAGGGCCTGCACAAGTATATACACGTTTAGAGACAAGCAGCATAGACAAAAATCATTTTTAGGTTTCTTTTCAACTCTAGCACGACGTCTAACCCCTTGTTATCACCTAGGTATAGTACGCTTCAAATAACTAGAACCAAGATGGCGTCAACTGCCAAACTTGAGGGGTTTACTAGTAGCCACTGAAGACTTCCACTATCCACCTCCTACCTCCATCATCAGACCCTGAACACCAAGTGCAATCTATTGGACTCATCAAAACGAATCATATGACCCGAACCTCACATAGATCACGTAGTCGACGCCATCTTGGTTTCTAGTTATTTGACGCGCACTGTATAAAACATGGTTACTAAATCAGATTTCTTTTCGAATAATATATTACAAATAGGTATACTTTACGTAGCAAACATGTGTGTAGATCTTTAAAACACTTGTTTGAAATATTTTATGACTGAGTATTTTTTTTTAAAAAGACCCTTTAGACAATTTATGTTTACAACTTGTTTTTATGTGTAAACGAGGGGTTAGGCAGACGGGCCACTCGCTACGGCCACAAACTGTTTCCATATAAAAGGTTAGTCGGAAAAGGGGTGCTAAGCCCAAAGGGTGTTAAAGTACCCATAATAATGGATAACTTTTGTTCTACAACTTTCCCCAAGTCCTTTTCCAAAGTCATTAGTTTAAGAGAAATTGCTGTTCAAAGATTTCATGAAAAATATGCTAAATTCTATTCGCCCTCAACTATGATCAGTTGTTTACATTTTAGGTCATATTTTGGGTCACAAATTAGAAGCTCCATTTTCTGAATTCGTAGGTAATTAAAGCAGGGATGAATAATTTTTGGAAAGAAAAAAATATTTTGTATGATTTTTTTTCGAATTTTGAAATTTTAACACTTTCTTTAAAAAAAAACATCAGTGATACATTAGGTGGCCCGCGGCTTAGTACCCCCATTCCGAATAACCTTATATAGTGCGTTGGGGTGAGTCTGGAAATGGGGTGAGTTCGTCAAAATGGATTTACCGCAGAATGTGTCGTAGAAATATTACGATGCGGACTAAAGTGTGGAACAGAATAAAATGGCATAGCACGCTATTCTTGCCAGCAAATAATTTTTTTAACATATTTTGCGGTAAATCCATTTTAACGAACTTACCCCATTTTCGGACTCACCCCAACGCACTATAATTTTTTGTGTCCCCCACAGGCCACACGTGTGCGTAAAGTCCTTACGAAATGTATGGAAATGTTAATCTGCAACTTGTAGCGAGTGGAGTAGTGTGTGACACCCTTAAAAGGCTAAAAGTATTCTAATTTACTTCCAGCATAGAATGCTACGGTTGTGCTTATTCAACTTGGCGGTTATGTACACCACAGCCGAAATAACTTAGCTGCCCTGAACATAAGTTTTCCAAACCTTCGCGTGTGTCAACTTAGTAAGAAAACTGTAACTGTAAATACTATCAAATAGACTGCTTAAAAAATGACCAGACCAAGAATGGTGTCTCCCGTTTCACAGCCGTCTCGCTCTAACATTAAGCCTTTTTCAAAAAATTCAAAGAGTTTTTAGGCGATATTGAAAAATGTATTCAATAAGTACCTTTCAGGATAACATTATAATTATATTTGAATCATATTTTCGTCTTGATGTGTTGCCTAGAAAAAGGACGCGAAAGAAAATGTATATCTTTTTTTTTCTATATAAATCATGTATGGAAATAAAACTATTGTTTAAATATTTGTCATGACACTCTGAAGGCGGATACACTGAACTTCTATAGATTATTTTTTTCAATATCACCTAAAATATCTTTAAATCTTTAAAAATGGCTTGAATAAACGCCATTTGATTCCTAAAAACCGGCCAAGTGCGAGTTGGACTCGCGCACGAAGGGTTACGTACCATTACCTATAAAAACGGCAAAAAAAATCATGTCTGGTGTATGGGAGCCCCCTTAAATATTTATTTTATTGTTTTTTAGTTGTTATAGCGGCAACAGAAATACATCATCGGTGAAAATTTCAACTGTCTATCACGGTTCATGAGATACAGCCTGGTGACAGACGGACGGACAGCGGAGTCTTAGTAATAGGGTCCCGTTTTACCCTTTGGGTACGGAACTCTAAAAATGTATAGTGCAATCACCCGCACGAAGTTCACGGCAGTCAAGTTATTTTGGCCGTAATGTATCAGGGCTAGTCAACTACATAGACGTAAATAAGAGTAGTGATACGCATTCTATGTGTGCTAATAGGATATATTGATAGATACATTGAAAACTGGTGTTACTAAAGCCGTGCAGTCCTAATGTAATACTTATCTACAACGTGTAAAAAGACCCTTCACGAAGCCGTCAACCATGCATTCAGTACATCAAACTAAGTAACCCTACGCAAAAATTGTCGCTGGGAAACGACTTTTTTTTTTTGGTGAAATTTTTTGTTTTATTGCAAAGCTCAATGTAGCGCACTCAAAACACTGTGCTGATAGATGCAGTGAGTAGTAAACGGGTAATGGAGGTATTTCAAGTACATTTGTAACCTTCAAACTAGTATTTTTAAAAAAAGTTGTGAAAAAGTTGGAATTTTGACCTCCAATATCTCCGTAACTAGAAGGTTCCCAGGCATAGTCAAGAACAAAAAAATTATCGCAATGACGCGGAGAATAAGTGCCTTTCGGCTTCGTTAAGGGTCTATTTACACCGTTTATACAATTAAATAAAATTGAAATGTCTTTTATAACGTCAAAATAACAGCATTTTACAAAAAAATCGTCTGTCTGTCTGTTTGTTCCGGTTAATCTCCTAAACGACTGGATCGATTTTGACGGGACTTTCACTGGCAGATAACTGATGTTATACGGAGTAACATATACATTACGATTTTGATATGCAACTACATAAGTTCAAAAAATAAGTATGAGGAAAGATAATGTGCAATATAAGTGTCAATACATACTATAGTGTCGATACCGTTTTCGCTCCAAAATATGTTTTGAAACACTTGAATTTTATCCAAATTTTAATAAATAGCTTTTAATATTTCTTATGATTTTTTGATTGCGTTAAATGAGTATCATATGAAAAAAAAATGGAAATAATAGTGTTCTGCCAATTTAATCTATTTTAGTCTAAGATCTCAGTATAGAACGACCTTCACCGAGCTGGTTAGTGGATGAAAGTATTTTATATCAAATTAAATATCTTGATAAATATATTGCAAATGGGTTGACTAAAAAATTTATATAACCATTTATACCTGCCTACCCAAGAGTTGTGACGGGAAAAAAATAGTCAACCTAACATTTGCATATTCTATAGGCTTCATACTTTCGATTGGTATGGAATTTGTCTATTAAACAAACCAGTGAAAAGTATAAAAAAAAGAACATTCTGGACTGACATTTTTTAGTCAACCCATTTGCAATATATTTATTGACATATTTAATTTGATATAAAATACTTTTCATCCATTAACCAGCTCGGTGAAGGTCGTTCTATACTGGGATCTTAGACTATTTCTAAAACGTATCGATATCAGCACTAAATCAACTATCTAGGGTTGCTACAAAACATGCAGTACACAACAAGTATGCTACATTTACCGAATTTGTTCTCAATCGTAGGACTGAGCGGCGGAGACTTTTGTATGCGCGTCGGTATGTAGGCGGGCAGCCCTATGACATTACGATCACACTATATTATGGGTACCATTTAACTGATCAGGGGTTAAATTGAGTTTTGATTGGCGATAAAAGCATAGTCACCGGCACGTAACTTGGCAAGAGTAGAGAAGATAATTCCTCTTTATATCTTTCTTCTAAACATACATGTTTAAAAATAAATTATGGCAATAATAACAAGCAATAAAAGTAAACTTTTTTTGTTGCACTAAGTGTACATGCGTGAAGTTACTCCCACTACGATAAAACCTTGCCAAGTTACGTGCCGGAGACTATAACTTGATCAGTGATGCATGATCAGCAATGATGATTTTAATTCGTGTTTAAAAAATAATAAGTTGGTTAGGTATTGGCGCCGATTCTCTTATTCACAAACTAAACCAAAATTAGATAGATTTTTTCTTCGTTTTTTCTTCTTTTAAAATGACGGTGGCAGAGCGTTGGAGTGATGCTGATAATATAAAATTCCTCAATTTATACTCTCTTCTGGCTTTTGAGAAATTCCATCAAATGTTTACCAAGGAGTAATCCCAATAGTCGTATATTTTTAACCGACTCCCAAAAAAGGAGGAGGTCCTTAATTCGACTGTATGTTTTTTTTTTAACCGACTTCCAAAAAGGAGAAGGTAGAATTCGACTGTTTTTTTTTTGTACGTTTGTTCCGCGATATCTTTGCTAATTGTGAACCGATTTTAATGATTCTTTTTTTGTTTGAAAGAGTATTCTTGGTCCCATTTAAATTTGATGAAGATCTGATGAAGAACCTCTGAGATAGACAATTTGAAGTCGGTTTTAATTTTTGTTAAAAAGTTTTTTCTAATTATATCGTACTGATCAGCCATTTTGTTGGCCTCGTGAAAACGCAATGGGTCAGAAACACCAGGCCAGAACTAGTAACACAGTAGCTGTGTACTGCTGTCTCCTATGCAGACCCAGTAGTGAGAACACTTCGGGAAAGTAACAGTACTGTAAAGACAGCAGAATGTACAGTTGCTGACTACTGGGTGGTCAGAAACTGGGCCTGTGAAAACCAGGCCTTATTTACGTCCGACTTTTTCTTATTTTATCAGAGTGAAAGAGACGGCAATAGTCTAAATTAAGTTTGGTTTGTGCACAATAGAATCGGCACCAGTAACTGATTATTACTAAATCCTCAGCAAATATATCAACAAAATTTGAATTACCTTCAACAGGTGGCTGGAAATTTCCTTTAAAATGTGGATTGATCAGCACTTTCTTGCCTTGCAGTCCTCCCGGCGGCAGATTGGCCGGCAGAGGGACCGGCAGCATCCTGACCTCTGGCTCCCGAGGCAAATCCTTAGGGCCCTTATCTAAACTGGGCCCTGCCATCGGCAACGCTTGCCGTATCGTTACTTGAGGCATATGACTAGAGTTTGGCACAATTTCGCGCATCGGCGGGGCGAATTGTCTTGGAGGAAAATTCGGTCTGAAAAACACCGGCCTTTGCTCAAAACTGGGTCGGACGGGACCGAATTGGGGACGTTCGTCCATGTGAGGTCTGTATTGGAAACGGGGCATGAATTGGGGCCTTTCTAACTGGGGTCTGAACATTTGCATATCTTGCGGCAAAATGGGTCGCTCGGGGGATATTTCGGGCCCCATTTGAGGTAGATTTGGCTGTTCGAGACGCATGTCGGGCCGCATTTCGGGTCGCAACTCTTGTCGCATCTCGGGTCTCATTTCAGGCCTCATCTCGGGCCGAATGTCGGGTCGCATCGGAGGGGGGCTGGGCCGCAGTTGTTGTGGGGGATAGGAGCAGCGCTGATTGAAGTTGCCCTGGAAAAATAATATAACATTTAGTTTATAAGTACCTCATTGAAAACCAGTACAGAACAGCGTGATAAGGGAACTTTGTGGAGTGAGAAGCATTGAGAAAGGTATGTTAAGATGGTTTGGTCATGTAGAGAGGATGGACGAAAGGAGATTAACGAAACAAGTGTACAAAGTGAGTGTGGATGGAACAGTTGGAAGGGACCGACCTCGGAGAACGTACCACGAACAAATCGCGGACGTTCTCAAAAAAGGCCAGGTTGGTAGCACCCTAAACCGACGAGCATGCATGAGAAGATTAATGAATGTAGATGAAGCGAAAAGGGTGACAGGATCGTAGCAGGTGGAAATCTATAGTCTCTGCCTACTCCAATGGGAAACAGGAGAGATTGTATGTATGTACAACACGGTCGACGTATCTTGGCGAGTCTGAAGTGAGCGCCAAATGGCTGCGCAGCCAATAATAACTGGTTTATTCATGAATTGTATAGGTAGTATTATTGGCTGCGCAGCCATTTGGCGCTCACTTCGGACTCGCCAAGATACGTCGGCCGTATTGTATGAAAACCAGTACTGCAACACTGCGTGAGCTGTTGTCCTGCATATAGCTGAACGAAGAACCTTTGTTGGTATAGCCATAATAGTATTATTAAATCAATGTAAGTATAATTATTTTTTACTTGTAACACAACATCACGCGGCACGCCTTGTATTCCCGGAGGGTTCGGCAGAGGTGTTTTTAGTACACCCTCATTCCGCCAGTTATGTTTAAGTCCCATGCAATAGGGGGCGAGCCTATTTCCATTAACCGGGGACAAATTTAAACTCCGGGCTGCTACTGAGGAATTCCTAATAGAAAAACTCAATAACATTGCCCGATCTGGGGATCGAACCAAGGACCCCATGCTCAGCAGTCGCGCCTGCGACCATTAAACCAAGAAGGCTTTATTTACAAGGTATTAGTTGTATTTTTTTTCTATGCAAAGCAACCAATTTTTTTTAAATTCTTTTGCTTGCTGTTGACCCTAGTTGCACCTAATGGTAGGCACAGACAGGGTCTAAGATGTACGACACGTATCCAAGTAACAGAGATATAGAGAGATTCCACTATACAGTAAGGGATGATTTCCACCAAACAGCTCGAATCGCGTCTGATCCGAAAGGACACGAACGGATGCGGCGACAGCCGATCGCGTCCGGCAGGATGTCGACGCATACGATCGGCTTAGTAACGTCGCTTGCGAACGTATGCGTTTCTGCGCCTAGTCAAATAGTTTCATTCCTACCTAAAGGATCCGCTCGGATACGACGACAGGCGAACGGAGCCGATCGCGCGTCGCAGCATACTTTCAGCCACGATCGCGCGTCGCAGCATACTTTCAGCCACGATCGCGCGTCGCAGCATACTTTCAGCCACGATCGCGCGACGCAGCATGCTTTCAGCCACGATCGCGCGTCGCAGCATACTTTCAGCCACGATTGCGCGTCGCAGCATACTTTCAGCCACGATCGCGCGTCGCAGCATACTTTCGGCTACGATCGCGTGTCGCGAAAGACGCCCGCGGTCAAGCTGCTGTGCGCGGTTTGGTAATACAGACTTTAAATACTGTGTACACGATTTAATATCGTTTAAAGATTGTAGAATTCGTTCCGATCCGATACGATGCGAGCCATTTGGTGGAAATCGTCTTTGACGACACAACTATGAAATTGCATTGACAAACTTGATCTAACAACCAAAGGCAATCGCTCATTTTCGCGCGACTCACACTTATTGCGTCAGAATAAAGATCATTTTTTACTGCAGCACTAATAAATATTCGTGGTCTTGAAGTTGCACTCAGCTCGGAAGTGATCGGTTTTACGAAGTTTGCCGATGCGAATTCTTAGTTTGTTTCGTACTATACAGGCCTACGCAGACCGGGACGGCATGGCAAGAGATTTAAATTTTATTAATGGACATTCAAACGTATCGATATAGAAATACGACATAAATTGCTATGCTTTAAAATGATGCCGTGGCATCGAAAGGGATTTCATTGCACGGCATTAAAAGACGCGCCACGGGTTCTTGCGGCGGGATGCCGTGGCGTACTGCGGCAACGACTCCGGCGCTCGTTGTGACACACCGCGGGGTGAGGCGGGGGTAGAGAAGCGACGAATGAACACTAAAAGTGTATCGGGCTGCAGGAGCTGCTGAGGCGTGCTTTGTTGTGCCGCGGCATGCCGTGGCAAGGCGATGGAATGCCGCGGTATCTTATCGGCTAGTGTGCGCTGACTGACGGCAGAATCCCTTGCCATGCCGTCCCGGTCTGCGTAGGCCTTAACTCTCTGGCTCTCACATACACACGTAACGTGACGTGTAACAATAGTAACAGGTGATAATGTGACGTTACCCGTGGCACGTTGTTCCTCCTGTAGGGGTGCGAGTACCGCTGCACGAACTGCGGGTTGCGCCACGACGTGCGGCCGCGCCCGTACCCGCCGCGGGGGATCACCACCTTGTCTGTACAATGGGGGGTTATACTATCACCTAATATACACAGCTTATCACAATCCACTGCTAGCCTCTTAGAGAAAGTTTCCACCAAGCGGAAAAATCCTCGTGCACTTTTTTAATGTCACTTAGAGCCGGTTGTTTCAAGAGATCAGTAAAAGTATGTTACGTTACTCAAATATTAACTATTACGTAGGACATTTAACCTCTTTACCTCGACTGAGGAAAAATCTCGAGTCGAGGACGTTTATTTCATTTATAACTACCGATGGTAGTGAGTCGAGGTGGAGTCGAGTCGAGTAATAAGTTTTGGAGGAACGTCTTCAAATATGGGTGTTAGAATCTCAAGAAACGGTAGAATTAAAGTGCAGCGATTTTATATTTGTGGCGAAACTATAGGCATTTTCCGGGCACAGTTATGGTGGCAGGATCGTCGCCTCTGACGATTCGCTTGCCCGACGACGGAGGGTATTATATTCTTTGCCCGACCTGGGGATCGAACCCAGGACCTCACGATCAGCAGTCGCGCTTGGCACCATTAGACCAACGAGGCAGTTATCTATACTTTATACTAATATTTGTTTTTTGTATGTAATGAATAAACTTAAAAACTATTGGACAGATTACAAAAATTCTTTTACCATTAGAAAGCTACATTATCACTGAGTAACATAGGCTATATTTATTACTGGAATAAAACTTCTTACGCGGGCGGACACAATACTCAATATTTATTTGCGTATTCCACAATGTTACTTAGGTGGTAGTAATAGAAAATTATGTTACAATTGTGGACCCTGTTGGGCACAGCAAAGTAGGAGAGAGGAGGATCATTATTAAATTAGATAAAATTTAAAACAAATAGAAGTTTAGTATGAAGTATAGTTATGTTTTTTTTTTGTTTTGTATGTTGGTTGATAACTTGGTTTTTTGAATTTATTGCCTTTATTTAATTATTTTTTTTGTCCTATTTATTTAAATTATAATTATGTATTTCAAATTATATTCGGAGTTAGATTAGCTCACACAGCTAGATTAATATAAAAAAAATGTTTGCCCCATGGACAATTTAAATATTTTATATTATATTTACCTAAACTATCTGGTATATCCCTGACTTGCGGCAGTCTCTGGGCTCCTGGAGGCCTCTCAGATATGAAACGCTCACGAGGTCCTCCCAAATCACCATCTGTTGGAAAAATATTAATTGTTAGAAAATTAATTTGCTTAGTTTATTTCTGATCCTAGAAGATACCACTTCGTCTAACAAAGTGTGACTGAATATCGAGTTTCCGAGTGGCTGTAACTACCATATACTCATTATGACAACTGGAACCAACAACATAACATCACGCCTGTATTCCCCGAAGGATTGGGCAGAGGTGTTTATAGTTTAAGTCCATGTAATAGGAGGCGATTTTTCTTGCCATCAACCGGGCACAAATCCAAACTCTGGGCTGCTACTGAGGAATTCCACACGGAAAAACCCAATAACACATTGCTCGACCTAGGGATTGAACCTTTTTTTTTTTTTTTCTCATTGGAAAATCCTCATGGATGTCCTTCGCCCGGGGAAGGCGAGGGGGTCTGCCGGACTCTTACCGGCTAAAAACCAACGGTGTTCCTTCTCCTGACCGTACGGCCAGGGTCGCGGGATTCGCAAAAGCATGCACCGCAACCCCGGCTAGGGATTGAACCTAGGACAGCTGTCGCGCTTGCCACCACTGGACCAACGAGGCAGACAACAACATAAGAATAATGAAATTTATCTTCAAAAAATAAGGATTATACATTTTGAAAGGGTCACAGTAAGTAGTCACGTAATATTTAACAATATAAAATATCATCATCATCCTCCTGCCCTTATCCCAAATTATTTGTGGTCGTCGCAGTATGTCTTCTTCTTCCATACATCTCTATTAGCCGTCATTTCAGTAGTCACCCCCTTTCTATCCATATCATCTTTCACACTATCCATCCATTGTTTCTTTGGTCTTCCGCTACTCTTATAATCATCCACATTCATACTCAAAACTTTTCTCACAACATGTTCCTCGTTCCTGCGCATCACATGCCCATACCATGACAACCGGTTCCCACACAACTTCACCGGCTCCACTTTCGGGGTTCCTTTTACATACTCATTTCTAATTCTATCCATGTAAAATATAAATGTAATAAATGAAAAACTTACTTGGTATAATTGGATTTATATCCGATGGGACGATCTGTGGCGATTCTATGGGAGCGGCAGGCTGCAAAAGGTACATATGATTTACTTGACTACTTAATTCATAAGTTTAGATATCAAATAGTATATTTGAATGTTAAATCTTCTTACTTTTAATTTGCAATCTACCATGGAGCTAGCATAGCCACCTAGATTGAATGAGGCCACAAACATCACAGATTTTAAAAAAATGTATCAAAAGGTACTTTGTGTATTTATAACTAGCTTTTGCCTGCAGCTTCGCTTGCGTGAAGTTTGAAATCCTCGTCAAGCCCATTTTAAAGTGACATTTTAAAATCCAAAACGTCCGTCTTATATCACCCAGCGGTTTAGGCTGTGCGTTGCTAGATTAGTCAGCCAGTCGGTCAGTTTCTACCCATGCTTCTTACTTCAAAAGTACCAGATTTCTCATCATAAAATCACGTCTTACATTCCCCGAAGGGATCGACACAGGTGTTTTAGTACACCCTCGTTTCGCCAGCTATGTTTAAGTCCCATGTAATCGAGGGAGAGCTTGTTGCCATTAACCGGGCACATATCCAGACTCCAGGCTGCTACTGAGAAATTCCTAATGGAAAAACCCAATAACACTTTACCCAACCTGAGGATCAAACCCAGCACCCCATGCTCAGCAGTCGCGCTTGCGACCACTAGACCAATAAGGCAGTCTATTTATTTATTCAGTAGAGGAATTAAAATGTTATACACCTTAAGGTCTATTTTTGCTTGCACAGTGCAAGATATGAAGATAAATCAAATTAGTCTTCTTCTTTTTTAACCGACTTCAAAAAGGAGGAGGTTCTATATTCGATAAGTTTTTTTTTTTAATGTATGTACACCGATTACGCTGAGATTTATGATCCGATTTACGTGATTCTTCTTTAGTTTGATGCGGCATAGTTGCCATTTGGTCCCATAAAAATGTAACATAGTTTGGTCTGGTAGTTTTCATTTTATGAACATTTTTATTTTTTTATCAACATTTTAATTTACCTGGACGATGTAATTATTCTACCTGATGTAATCTAGAAAAATCCTACTGTAGTTTACAGAACAACCTATTACAGACACTAAAATGTAAAAAATAAAAAAAACTATGTTTAAAAAAACCAACTTCAAAAACTAAAAAGTATAAAATAACTTAATATAAAATTAACAGTTATTAACAGTCGGTGCCTGCAATTTGGTTCAGCGTGGATTAGCACGACTTCTGAAACTGTTAATTTTATATAAGTTATTTTATACTTTTTAGTTTTTGAAGTCGGTTTTTTTAAACGTAGTCTTTTTTTTTGTCTAGTTAGTGACTAACCTGGTGTCAAAGTCTATACCGCCCATGGGCCTTTGACTTGGCTTCACATGCTGTCGAGAAATAATTCTTAGGCATGCCAGTTACCTCACAATGTTTTCCTTCACCGTTTTTAAGCAAGTGATAATTATATAATATGCACATGAATGCCGAAAGTCAGAGTTGAGTGCCTTGGGTTCGAACTTGAGACCTATGACTTGGAAGTCCAACGGTCACAGCACTAGGTTATCACTGATCTAACGAATAACTTGTTTATTGTAATTTTGACATTTAAAAGTACTGATATTCAGTCCATTTTGAATAACTGAGTCTTGATCTTGATTTATTAATAATGTTTGCAGGTAAAATTCATCATTTCAAATTAGTAAAACAACAACAGTCTGTGTTTGTATATAAGTTATATGTAGTTATAACATAAAAGCTTTTTGATTGATGTAAATGTTACTTACTATAGCAGGTGGTACCGCATGTTCCTCATACACGGGTGGCTCATACGGTGCGTACGTTGGGAGTTCTGGTAGTGGTGCATTTGGTACTTCCACGGTAATGTTAGGCACCACACACTCGGTGTCCGCCATGGTTTGGTATGGCAACGGCTGCCGGAAACAAGTTAGAAACTTAGTACTTACATAACTATAGTTATTTTTGTGAAAGTGTCTCTTTCATCTCCCTCGTTAGGCGGCTGGATCAAAGGCTTGATACAGAAAGCTACAAATTTCTTTTCTTTTTACTTTTTTTTCTAATAAGGTATTCAAAATATAAATGTAAACTTGTACTACAACTATCACTCTGAAAAAGGGTATAAATAAATATTATAAATATTAAATGATTTTTATTTTTGTAAATGAATCTGTTACAAGTCAAAGTAATGTTTTTTTAAGACTAGATGGTGCCGACGTTTCTTATCTCACTAGCTCTGAGAAGAAAAGCCGAAAAGTCCAGACATTGTGATATAAAAACAATGGAGGGCAACAAGAAAAGCGCATAGCTAAAACCTTATTATAGGGAGCTCAGCAACCTGACGCACAATGCTACCAATCAGCGGGACATTATAATTATATTACATATTTATAAGTATGCAAAATGAATAAATGGAATAAGACATTAAATAAGTGCCATTTTCACTACTAAGTTAAGGATTCTTTGAAGAATTTTCAACATGAGTGGTATTTCGGTTGGCAAAAGACATTTTCCCCAAGATTTCTCTAACCTAAAACTTAGATTTATGTTAACGAGACATAACTCCTAGACAAGTATGTAAGTTAAGCTGGAGGCATCATTAGAAAAAATATTACACAATATTAAAATCACTGTCTCACTTCATATGCTATGAGAAAATATTTTTATTATAAGAAACTTAAATTTGACATACCTGATTATTATACTCCATAACATGACTAGGGTACTCTGGTGGCACCATGTCAATAGTCTCTCGATAACCTGGACCGATTGATGTAGGAACATTTTGAGGAGCAGCATTCTCATAATCGTCAGCCAGGAGCTGCTCCTCCTCCTCATTGCCAAGGTTATAGTCCGCAAGACTCTGGTCTCCTAAATCATCACCTAGTAAGTCTTCACTGCAATAAAAATAGATAATTTATCGATCTCGATAAAAGTAGAACACATGTCATAAATTTCCGACGCAGAAAACACTACAAATATACAAGAGTTTGAGGTTTTTTTCAACAAGAATACGTAAATTATATATTATTCACAATATAGCAAGTTATTCTACATAGAACTGCTCTATTTAAACACAAAAAATACAATTTATTTGCATAAAATACTAACTTGTCCGACATGTTGACAATATTAAGTGGCGTTTATTTTGTTTATGGTACAGCCAGCAAGCTTTTATGTTCGGAAACGTTCATCAGTTTTCCGTGATTATGGAAGTGCCTGGAAGTGGTTTACGTATGCCATTATTAGTAATCTGTGTGTACGTACCTAGGTATCTTACGCAGACGGTAAATAAGCTTTAAGCGACGATACGATTTTCGCGAAGACGCTGCGCGCCTCTTTGGCAACTCCGCGTTGCTAATCGTATTAGGTCACCTATCTAGGACTAGGGGCAAGAAACAAGAAACGATACCACATTGCGGTCACAAAACCAAACTAATACCTACCAGAAAAGATTACTAAAAAAATCACAGTAGCCTAACTTGCGAATCCCGCGACCCCGGCCGTACGGTCAGGAGAAGGAACACCGTTGGTTTTTAGCCGGTAAGAGTCCGGCAGACGCCTTCCCCGGGCGAGGGACATACATGAGGATTTTCTAACGAGAAAAAAAAACGCATTGTTTAGATCATATTATTCATATCACGTCACGTGGGACATGACTATTCCCTGAGTGGCGTTAAAGAACAATATGGACATGCCTCATTCAAAAATAAATACGAAATTTCAAAGAAACAGGTTAACTATTATGGCCGGGTCTAGTCACCCAACTTTTTTTCTTTTTTTTAAATCTTTGGAATGTCTTCATGGATGTCCCTCGCCCGGGGAAAGCGAGGGGGCCTGCCGAGCTCTAACCGGCTAAAAACCAACAGAGTCCCACCTTCTAACCTAAGGCCGGGGTCACAGGATACGCTATTGCATGCACCGCAACCCCGGCAGCCCTGGCCACCCCCTGAGCTAAAGGCTGGAAGGGCCACTGCCACGGTCGATGTTAATATAATTTATAATAGTCTTGCTATAAGTTATAGAATTTTTCGTGATAAAAAGTATCCTAATCCCTGCAAAAATCATCAAAACCGGTGACAGGAAAACGTATCAACAGACAGAAACTCGTAGAAAGTCTCACTTTCTGTGTGAATAATGAAACACAATAAAATACATAATAAGAATGTTTATTTATAAAATTTGTGAGCTAAAATTATGTTTTAGTAATTATACATTTTTTTAGCATGTTTTGGTTGTATAGTTTTGACAAGATAAATGGAAGAGGCCATAGCCACCAACTGAAAACAAATAAAATTATTATTTTAAACATACGAAATTTTTAAAAAATGCAGTCGCGGTACGCCTGGTAGAGTTGAAACATCGAAACTCATACTGTAAAAAAAACTGGCAGAATCAAACCAAACAGAGCCGACGAGTTACGACGGCCTGCCATGTGCATGCGGGTGTCGCCACGTAACAGCCTCTCTCACACCCGTACGCCGCATTAGATGTTACACATCAAAAATTTACAACAAATGTTTACGTCTTTAATAGTGGA
Source organism: Amphipyra berbera (assembly GCA_910594945.2). Taxonomy (NCBI): domain Eukaryota; kingdom Metazoa; phylum Arthropoda; class Insecta; order Lepidoptera; family Noctuidae; genus Amphipyra; species Amphipyra berbera. Next base: position 14,878,370 of record OU343145.1, read on the forward strand.
CTAAAAAAACAAAACGAGTCGAGGAATCTTGACAAACTCCTCCTTCTAAACAACATCAACATCTCGCCTTATATTCCCCGAAGAATTTGACAGAGGTGTTTTTAGTATCGTTTCGCCAGTTATGTTTAAGTCCCATGTAATAGGGGGCGAACCTATTGCCATTAACCGGGCACAAATCCAGACTCCGGGCTGCTACTGAGAAATCCCTAATTGAAAAACCCAGTAACACTTCGCCCGGGGATCGAACCCAGGACCCTATGCTTAGTAGTCGCGCTTGCGACCACTAGACCAACAAGGCAAATGAAGTCCTCCTTTTATTAAGCCAACTAAAAACTTAACCGTATCTGTGTTCGTGTTCCTTTTAAACATCGTGGTTTACGTGGTGACACAAATTGAGCCTGCATGGGATTCTTTTATTTCTCTTCTACCTCCAACATTATCGGAGACTATGCTATTCAGTTGCACTTTCATACTAGTTCTCGCTTTTATTCCTCTCGCACTTTCATTTCAACAAAAAAACAATTTCAAAAAGAAAACATGGTGTCCTTAACGCGAGGCATTTTAGCACCTATCGTTAACTGCCTCTGGGGAATGATATCTACAAGGTTAGTCGGAAAGGGGTAGTAAGCCGAAAGGGTGTTAAAGTACCCATAATAAGAGATAACTTTTGTTCTACAACTTTCCCCAAAACTCGATAGTTTAAGAGAAATAGCTTTTCGAAGATTTCGTAAAAATTATGCTAAAATCTATCTTTCCATAGCTATGATCAGCTGTTTTTACAATTTAGGTCATAATTGGGGTCACGAATTAGAAAATAAATTTTCTGAATTCATAACTATAGCAAGTACGATTTTATTTTTGAAAAAGCTAAAATAAAAATCGTTTTGCATGCAAATAAAATGATCGAATTTTGAAATTTTAACACTTGCTTTAAAATAGTCATCAGTGATACTTTAGGTGGCCCGCGGCTTAGTACCCCCTTTCCGACTCATTTTGTGTATTAGAAATAGATCATGTGGTTTTAAGGTATTATGTAAATTCTTTTACACCCTGTATTTAACCCGTCGCACGCCAATTAGCAGACACAATAGATTTTTTATTGTTATCCGAACACATGGATGTGCAATCGACGTTTAAAGAGTTAAAGACCACACAAGATTTAAATATAGCCACTTAATTGCTATTGCACGAGTTCCACCTAGGTTGAGCAACTTTTTTATGTAGGGTAATTCCCAGTATCTCAGCTACAGACTAGGGTTAAAATAATGCTCGTACAATGGCTACAAGCTTACCCGCAGCTTTTTTTTGCCATTAATTTTATGAACAATATTAACCTCAGAAACAATGATGATGATCAGTACAGTGACGATATTTTTCGTGAATGAGGTGAAGTAATCTCCTAGCATTGTAGTGCATCCTGTTTGGTAGGCTTCCTCCTTCGTACACTCATTAGTGTTTGTGGCATTTTCGCAACATGTTGGCGCCACCAAATTATACTCATTGACGTAAGAATCTGGTCCTTGGGTCCCACAGCATTTTAACTTGAACACAATAAAAATATAGCTGTTAATTTTTTAAATTATCCTATGAAAAAACTTAATTGCTAATCTACTCTATCTTGCATTCCATACCAAAATTTATGAGATTATGTTAGGAAAGCAAGAGATATTTTTTAATCATCGCTTTATCATTAATCGCCGTTTAGGTAAGAGAAATAAAAGCCACTGCCCAACGAGGGTCTGATGATTCACTTATAGCGGAATAACCAACTAATTAAAAGCAGCATCGATGCAAGAGAGCTCTCTCCGTCTTTACCTCTTTTTAGGATAAACTTATGTCGAGCCAGAGCAAGGAAAACTGTAAACAGTACGCGCGCAAACTGAATGCATTCGGGCCCTGGGGTGAAGCTCCACTCGCCGTCCGCACGCCTCGCCTCACCTACCCGCCGTCTGCACGCCTCGACTCACACGCCCGCTAAAGTATTGCTATCCTTGTCATCTAACAGCAGTAGCGCATCCCCACACGCATTCCTTAGCACCGCATTCAGTTCGCGGCGTAATGTAGCTTAAGCGTCAAAACCACTACTAGCAAGTAAAATTGCTCAAGTTATTGCATTGTGTGTCTCCTGCTGAGACTGGTTGCAAGCAGGTTGCAAGTTGCGGAAGTCAACTCTCGCAATTTAACTTGCAAGAGGATATGGCGGTTTAAAGGCCGACAGGTTTATTGCGTAACACACTTGCAATCGCAATAGTTTTAATTTTGACAGATAAACCACGCGCTTTGCTCCGTGTTTTAAAAATCTGTCTTCACTGCAGCTAGATCAACACAATAAAAATATTGTTGAACTGTCAAAATTAAAGCTTTAATCTTGCGGTTGCGACTTGCGAGTTGGAAGTGTGTTTCGCGATTACCTTATAATGCGGTGGAAACCCTCAAGAGTGAGGAAACAATGAAGAAGTAGAAGAATTTGCATTGCAATAGTCTGAATTGATATATCGATTGTTACAACTTACCAGCGTCTCCATACCATGGAACGTCGTGTTAAGGGCGGAATCGTCAAAGGCTTTGTCTACATAGCTCTCCACCATACTTGTGTAAGTATTTAAATTGGTTGACAACATAACTGCTACGTATATTTTTACTGCCGCCAATACAGCCATAAAAACGGCATACTGAAAAAAAAAACAATATACTACTCAAAATCTGGTTACAAGGCAGGATTGGAGTTTAAAGGAGCACTGGGCTAAGGCATGTGGTGTACCTACAGTATTATAGAATCGAAAGCAAGTACTTACTGTTATAAGCAAGAATTTTGTTTCTGTGATCGCTCCACAGCATCCGGAGAAAGCAATCAAAAACACTATTACTCCTAAAGCGATAACGACGTATGGTACGAATTCAAGATTTATTGGTACCATTTTTAGTAAATCATTCAACTCCATAATAACTGCGACCCCGAGACCTATCAGCGCTACGCCGACGAGCTAAAAAAAAACAAAAATTATATTCACATTTTTTATAGTATTATTCATTTCCTAAGTTGTCACTTGGTTAGAGTTACGATTTAACGATTCAGGCCTGATTTTACCATCGCCGGATAGCGTTTATCTAAGGAATAAGGTACACGTTTTGATAGAATTTCTTTACAAAAGTTGTCAAAACGTCTAACTTATTCCTTGGATAAACGCTATCCGGCGCTGGTAAAATCGGGCCTCAGTCAGATTGGAGTCTACAACGTATTTCCAAAATTTTATGTAACTCTCTCGAGTAACTAGCCTTTCTAATAAAATGCGTCTAGAGGAGGAAAGAGTGGCGTTCTCATTAACATGAAGGACTAGACTGTAATTGTACAAGTGTACCGTTTTTCCTTTGATAGGAACTTCGATCAATATTGATCGAAGGATAGGAAACATTAAAAGGAAATGTGCGCACACAGCGCCAATCACCTAACCACTTTTTTTTTAGTTTTTTTTGTACAAACTGCTTTATTTTGTTTTTGTCTTTTTTTAGGATGATTATATATGCAGCATATTATAAATCTAGCGCTTAACAAACCACACTCGCAGTATTAACTATATAAAGCCAATTATAAAAACACCACACCGTTTAACTACGTCTCTAAAATTTAAAAAATATAAAAAAATGAGTACTGACTACACATAGTAAGTTGATTAAAAATAAAATATATTTCACGAAACTCCGACATTGACACATTTTTATTAATTTATTTTATGCACTTTTCTTGCACTACAATAAGACTTTAATTCCCAAACAATGTCAGGATTTGTAATGTGGTTTTCCTATTTGCTATTCATAGTAATAAGTGTTTTCCTATCTATGAGTGGATTGATAAGGTAGGATGACCAATAACACTTATAGATTGCACATTGTTCTTTTTCCTGTTTCAGGATTCCTCGAGATAGAAGGTGTGATTCGGTAGGTGCTAATAACTTTGTAGTTCACAGTTTGACATGAGCCTTTCTGGCAAAGACTACAGTAATATGTTACTGTAGTTCTTCCTTCTGATATTCTATGAAAAAAGGGGTTAATCAATCGTGCAATCAGTCCATGGATGGGTCCGTTCGTTACATATCGAGATCCTCCGTGCCCTCGGGAAGAACGTTAAATCGTCGGTCTCGGTTGTCGTATGAAGACTATGATAGTAGTTACAGGTAGTCAGAAGCCCGAATGTCTGACAACCGGTCTAATTTTACGATATTGGCACTGCCCACTAACTGGGTTGCGGAGGTCTGATGGTATTCGCTTCCTGTAAAATACTGGTATTCAGCCGCATCTGGTTATACTGGAAGCTAACCCTAACGTAGTTGGTAAAACGTTAGGCTGAACGATCCGATAGAAAAAGTAAAGTTCGTATTAACAGATTCATAGAACAGGGGAAGTGGTAGTGTTGGGCAACCCTATTCCGTATCACTGAGTTGCCTCACTGCTGCGCAGCTGCCTATAATTAGATTGGGGAAGGCCTGGACTGGCCATACGGGCATACGGCATACGGGCAATTCGGGCAAATGCCCGATGGGCCGGTCACAGTGGGAGAAATCGAAAGAGTGAGGGGAATGTCAAAAATAAAAAATAAAGTTCGTCCAACTATCGCCTATCGCTTGAAAAAGAAGCCGCAAATTGTTTGTGTTTGTAAAAATGCACCCAAGATACAGGACAAAGAGTGAGGGGAGCGTCTAAAAAAAAACCTCGTCCGTGTAATCGCTTGGGAATGAATTTTTTTTGCCAGCACTGGCCGACCGTCTCTCAAATGCCCGGGCCGATTTCAGGTCCCAGTCCAGCCCTGGATAGGGGTTCTATTCTGGTAATTTAATAAGGCTGGATCTGGATATTCAGCTATCTTTTCCTGTTGGTCGTCAGAGCTTTATCGTGCAGTAGAGTGTAAACAGCGTTTTGGCAGGATGCACCGCCTATGGGTGGAGTAGACATTCGAACAGCTGGTTGCTGTGCGGTTTCAGCGGTTTTTCCTTACAACAGACCCCAGGGATAATATTGTATAAGCTTGTATCTGACGTAAGCAAAGGGGAATACTTAGCGGAAAACCTAAATACCAACTTATACATAAATAATATCAATTAGTCATAGTATTAAGCTAATGGTGCGTCCAGACCTGGCGAATGCACCGCTCGCGAGCGGCTTGCGAACTGCGCGCGTGCATTTCAGGTTCGAACGCAGCCCCTGCGTCGGCCGCGCGCCCCTCGCGCGCAATGTACGCGTCGTACTCGAGCAGCGCAGGAGGAGCGCGCGTGCCTCCTGCGGTGCACCAAAGCAAATTCAAGTAAATTCACAACTAAGGGTCATAGTTCAAACGCGAAAGAAGCTATGTGCGCACGAACCACACGCGAGCAACACGCGCGCAGTTCGCAAGCGGCAGGCGAGCGGCGCATTCGGCAGGTCTGGACGCACCATAACAGTTCTGTTATTATTTTGACGTGAGTGTTTGTTTTGAAGAAGATATGATTAACAAAGATAGTGTCACTTACTAACGCTAGATAGCGTATCCAGTGATTTGTATCTACATAATAGATAAATCAATCATCATTCGCTACAATTACAAACAGAATATTAAGGTATATTAGATTGAGATACTTCAGTACCAGAAGTGTAGACCCCCTCTCTCAAATGTGGCGGTGGCCCCGCTTCAGGGCCCAAAAGGTTCACAATCGGGAACTGTTCTAGTTAAGTGGATGATGATAGGTGACTTGCATGCTTATTTCTGTTGGTCTGATTTTTTCATGGAAGTAATAAGTACTAGGTACGGATTTATTTATGATTTATGTGCGCATTGTTATCATCACAGCTCTAAAGTCACGGATAGTGAAGAAAATTAAAAAAAGTAAAAAATTCGAAGACATATCCACGAACCCACAGTAGGTCTCCGTGGTAATTACAAAGTTTCAAAGTCAAAGTTTTTTATTTCATATAGACCAGATTTCAGGCACTTTTAAAACGTCAAAACTAGGTGCACGGTTCCAAAAGGTAGGTTCTATGGAGAAGAGCCGGCAAGAAACTCCATGAATACTCTTTTCAAAATAGTAATTTATGACAATTCCATTACAGTAGTGTGAGAAATAGAATGAGAATAATGCAGGTTAATGTAACAAATAAACTCACATAAGAGTAACAAATAGAAAACAAATAGAAAAATATGCCTTCTAGGATTGCCATAGCAGTTAAGGGCCGACCAGTCCCGACAGACGGCACCCGTTCACGAGCATGATGTGCACATCCGCATCGGTCAGCTCAACCATATTGTAGGGAACCCAACGACCGGATAAACAACGCCACCATCAGCAAAACATTTAAGTGAGCATGACAGACTCATACTACCAGACAATAGGCAGTAATATGATATGATTATAGGTGTATCATTAATAGCTGCATGATGCTCATACTTTACAGTTTGGAATGAACTAAAGCGATATTATTAAAATTATAATTATAATACAAAAACCTATTTTGCCAGAGTATTATACAATAAATAATAATTAAAATGCAAATTGAATAATTTGAATAATTAGTAAAAATATTAAAATTGATAAAATAATGTACAGGTTATTTTAAGTCAATAAAAAAGAAGAATACCAGAACTAAACATTAAAAATAATGTCAGGTCATACAACCGGATAAGTACAAAAGATAATAAAAATAATATAGGTAATACAAGCCAGGTTAGACAGGGCCAGAGGGTCGCAATGTGCAGGACGGAGTTTCTGTTGTACGCCAGGCATCTTTATCTTCAATATACTGATTTATACTGTAATAAGCTTTAGACATTAAAATGCGCTTGATAAGTGCTTTAAATTTTATATCTGCTGAATCAGTAATACTAGATGGTATTTTATTGTAGAACCTAACACTGTTCCCTATAAACGACTTGCTGGTTTTTCTTAGTCTAAAACCAGGTACCGTTAGCTTGTGTTTATTGCGAGTATTTATGTTGTGGACGTCACTTTTATTGTTATACTGGGCAATATTCTTTCGAATGAACATAATGTTATTAAATATATACAAGGATGGTATTGTAAGTATATTTATTTCCTTAAATTGTTCACGAAGCGACTCACGGCAGCCTAGATTATAAATAGCTCGGACTGCTCTTTTTTGTAATATGAAAATAGTACCTACATCAGCAGCCGAGCCCCACAGTAATATGCCATAAGACATAATACTGTGAAAGTATGCAAAGTTCACCAACCTAGCCGTAGCTACATCAGTCATCTGCCTAATTTTCCTAACGGCAAATGCAGCTGAACTCAGTTTGCCTGCAAGTGCCTCTATATGAGGTCCCCATTGCAATTTAGAGTCTACTGTGATGCCAAGGAAGACAGTTGAGGGAACCGGATCCAACGATTTCCCGTCAAGTTTAACATTTGAACTAATGTGGGGTACATTTGAAGTGGAGAATTTAATACATTTGGTTTTTTCATGCATTTAGGAGTAGATTATTAGCAGAAAACCAATTTGAGATGACATTAAGTGTATTATTAGGTTCTAAAAGATCCCTGTCCTTCCTATCTACTTTAAATATAAGTGAAGTGTCATCAGCAAATACGACTATGTTAGACATTGTATCCTTTATTATGTTTGGAAGGTCATTGACAAGGAACAGAAAGGGGCCTAAAATTGATCCTTGAGTAACTCCCCTTTTAACTAATGAGCCTACAGATGTGACATTACCAACAGGCACCTTTTGTTCCCGATCCGACTAATATGAATTTATAAGATCTATAGATTCTCTATTACGGTTCTGTGCCTTCAGAGAGAAGGCCCAGCAATAGGAATATTAATTGTAATGAAGGTATTAGAGAAGCTGTTTATTTTTCAAAGAATAAACAGAAAAATGTTGCGACAGAAAACAGTTTCTGAACTTAGAACAACTTAGAGCAACATGGTCGACGACTCAGTCGCATCGACGCGGCCGGCGCGGGCTGTGGCCGCCACGAAGTTATACTAATTTTAAGTTTAATAACTTCGCGGTGGGGTGGTTGCCGCGTTGCTGTTTCTGAATGATTTATTCTTTCCATAGACAAAATCTATATTTCTTATGACATGTGTCGTTTGTTTCTATCTGTTTCTAAATAGTTACATGCTCTGTGTCTATTTCTATCTCAATGGTCGTTAATTATCTCGACTTTTTGACATTTAAGATTTGACATTTTTTGTTAGACTGACTGATTTGACATTCTTAGATTTGTTGTTTGTTTGAAATTGAAAATTTACCGTAATTACTTGATATACGGAAACGAATTATGACTGATTCCGATGGCGATATAGAGTACTTGGACGAGGACGCTGATATTGTGCAACAATGTGTGCAAGCGGTCCCAACCCCTGTCCCACATTTAGTACCCCAAGTCGAAGAGAAGTTAACCCCATTGTTGATTGAACGCCAACCGGTTGAAAGAAGACGGAAGAGAAAGAAAGATGAAGAAGATTCTGACTACGATCCTAATGATGACCTTTTTCCTCCAAGTCCTCCAACAACCAGTGCAAAAACCAAAAAAAAGAAGCAGCATGTCGTTAAAAAAATTAAAACTTACCATAAAGAAGGTGTTCCAAGTTTAAAAGTTGGGCCTGGCAGGAAACCGACGAAACACTTTCCCGCTAAAGAGCCAATTTTGGATCGAAAACAGTGTAATATAAGGATTCCAGATTACGATGATCCTTTGTGTTTGCCTGTTAAAGGGTTAAAATATGAAGACTCTGACGTAAAGAGGTTGAATAATTGGAATAATGTGTGTTTGGAGCATTTCAAACATTGTGATAACTTGCTGAAGCCTGAAAGGGGGGATACTAATAGTTCTACAAGGACTGTTGTTTTCAGAAATGTTTCTAATAAACAGACAGGTTTGTGAAACTAATATTTATTATACTGACTCCCTCAAAAGCATATAAAAATCTGCTTGGTGTGGGCACAAGCTATGTGATTTTTATTCCAAACTAGCTGCCCGGACAGACTTTGTTCTGTTAAAAGTTATTGGCCTGTAGTGGGAAAAGAAAAGTGTTGTTTTTACTATTTTCCACACAATTTTTATGTTATTTCTCTCCATAAGAACCTTCCTTATGCCATAAGGAATATATAAAACAAAAAATAGCCGAATTGGTTGAGCCGTTCTCAAGTTTTGCGCTTAGCAACACATTTGGCAATTCATTTTTATTTATATAGATAGGGACAGTACAATAACAAACATTGAGAATGTAGTTGCAATAAATATTATTAAAATAATTGCTAAAATTACAATCTACATTCAACATTACAGGAAAACCAGAAACAACAATTTGGAGTAAAACCTGCGTAGAAAATGAAGATGGTGACAAAAAATCTGAGATCTTTCAATGCGTACTTCCTCGGTACAAGGAGAAAAAAGTTCTAACAACTTACAGTCTCGCTACTAGGAGGCCGAAACCGTACCATGTGTCTGATGAGGTGATATTGAGTAAGGAGGAGAGTAAGGAAGGAGAAGTCCTTGTTGCATATAAGCCGAGAGAGGCTTCGTCAGCTGTGTATAAGTTGGTTGCGGCTTATGATCGGTGATTAACTTTTAGTTTTTTAGCTTGTTTTTTGCCTGTTGTGATTATGTGCATTCATCATCATTATAGCATGCTGGATATAGGCTTCCTTTATTGATTTCCCTATCGAACGGGTTTGAACTGTTTTTTACCAACTTATTAATTTGAACTGCCTCGTTGGTCCAGTAGTGGCAAGCGCAACTGATGAACATGAGGTCCTGGGCTCGATCCCTAGGACAGGCAAGATGTTATTGGGTTTTTCCATGTGGACTTCCTCAGTAACAGCCCGTAGTTCAGATCTGTGCCTGGTTGACGGCAATAGGCTCTCATATTACATGGGACTTGAACAAACCGGTAAAATGAGGGTGTTACTATACACCTCTGCCCAACCCTTCAGGGAATACAGACGTGATGTTATGTTATTAATTTGAAGCAAGCCATGTGGCTAAAAAAAGGTCTCGATTGTGTGTAGTCCGTGGCTCCCAATAAGCACCATTTCTTTCCAATCCATCCTGATACATTTTTATACTCTTACAGAAAAGCAGAACCGAAAGAAGAAGAAGCAGAAGATAAAGAAGATGACGATGATGTTAAGATGTACATGAAAGAGTTAGTATACTGCAAGATGTGTGCGCCATGCTACCAAACATCGTGGAGAGGGGTCAAGAAGAACACTAAGAGTAAGATACATTTTTTTGAGCGTGGTGCCCTCTATTCCTTTAATCCCTTTAACCTTAATCCCTTTCGCTTTTCCCCGGGTAGAGGGCACCCATGATGTTCCCAAGATAACAAAAAAAAAGATTTGGTTAGGTTGGGGTCGCAGTCAGATACCTTCACGTGTGCCTGGTGACTACTGGTCCCTTCGGATACATTCAAGGGGAAAAGTAGCTACTGGGCCGGTGTTCCTTGGGTACTAGCACTTATGAGTTAAGACAAAAATAATTTTAAAAAAATGGTGTCAATTCTGTTGTGCACTTTGACAGGACTAACTAAACTAAGGCTGCTTGTCTCTTTCTTTTCAGTAGAAAAAGAAAGTGACAGTTGCGTTTAGTCTAGTTTAGTACTGTCAAAATGTGCTACAGAATCGACACCGTTGTCTTCATAATATTAATTTTAATACATTTTCTTTATTCCCAGAGAGCATAGCTTGTCCAATATGCACTCGTTCATTCGTCACAGTGTATAACCTTCTGGCTCACTTCAAGACACACTCCTCAGAAGATATGCAGAAATATAAGAAGGTGATATCTTCTATATTAGCAGAGGTGAGTTAAATTATTTATTACATAACATACATGCATTCACGCCTGTAATTCCTGAAGAGGTAGGTAAGCAGAGTTGTTCTCTTACAGAAGTCTGTTCACCCACATTTTGCTACTTGTATTAAATCCCATGTAATAAGTGGTGAGACTTGCCATTTTTCGAGCCCAGTTAGGGTTGACTCACATCTGTCAGCACAGCGTGAGTGCTATCGCGTGCGGTCTCGTGCTATCGCATGCGGTCTCACGCTGTCTTTCTACATACATACATTCACGTCTTTTTCCCACGGGGGTAGGCAGAAACTATAGAACGCCACCTGCTACGACCTTTACATACCCCTTTTGCTTCATCCACATTCATACATCTTGTCATAGACGCACGCCGGTTGAGAGTACTACGCACCTGACCTTTGTGAAGAACATCACCAATAACATCGATGTATGTCCTTCTAGGGCGTCTTCTATAGTTTCCACTGACATCCGCCTTTAAATTCCTTTTGTTAATCGCCGTTCACTCATTCTCTCTACATGACCAAACCATCTAAGCATACTCCTTTAAATTTTTGTCACTACATTAGCTGTCTTTCTCGCTCTATTAAATGACGTTTCTCAGCGACAGAAAAGGATAGAGCATCCAAAAACGCGATTTCGTGCTGACAGATGTGGGTCAATTATGGTGGCAGGTTCGTCGCCTTTTACAACTCGCTTGGCTGGCCACGGAAGGGACTTGTATGCTTGATCTGTCGTGCAACGAATTTTTGTGGGCTACTATTTTTAATTTTTTTTTGTATAAGATACAAGCGACCCGCCCCGGCTTCGCACGGGTGCAATGTAGATACTAATGTGGGGCGTATAAACCTTCCTCTTGAATCACTCTATCTATTGTTGAAAACTGCATTAAAATCCGTTGCGTAGTTTAAAAGATCTAAGCGTACTGACAGCGGGAGCGACTTTGTTTTATACTATTTAAGGATTATTTATTTAAAAATACGATTTACTGTATTTACGATGACTTAACGAAATAACTGATGTTTCATTTTATATTTTATAATTGCAGATAGTGGATTATCACTATAAGTGTCGTGTTTGTCGGGAGCAGTTCATTAGTATAAAGAAACTGAGACAGCACATGCCTACGCATCAGGGTAAGATATAATTATATTAAACATATTTCATCAGCCTTGCCCTAGTAGCAAGTCACAGGTCTCGAGTTCGAACCCAAGGCACGCACCTCTGACTTTTCGGATTCATGTGCGTATCATATAATTATCACTTGCTTAAAAACGGTGAAGGAAAACATCGTGAGGAACGCGGCATGCCTGACAGATATTTCTTGACGGCATGTGAAGCCAAGCCAGAGGCCCATGGGCGGCATATACTCTGACACCAGGTTAGTCGTTAACCACACAAAAAGAAGAAGAAGCCTAGCCCTGTTCACTATGTTGGAATCGGGTTCCAGTCCAGCCAGATGTAGCTGAATATCACTATGTTACACAGAGCGACTGCTAACAAGCTTTTGTACCCCAATTATTGGAAAATACCGGTATATTTAATTATGTCCCGAGTTTTGGATTTTCGGGCTTCCGACTATCCGTAATGACTCATACCTAAGGTATTCATTAGCCATAGTGCATTGTTGACTTGATCGTTGGATGGAGCGCCCTCTACGTGTAGAACGGTCACCCATTCACGGAGTGACCGCGGCAAGCCTCACCGATCGATTTGCCCACAATCCCCTTCATGAAAATTTTCCTCATAGGGCTGAGACACATCTGATAGAGAATACGTCGCCGATCTTTGGGAGGTACACATAATTCCAATTCAAATTGAATGAAGACGCGTTACTAAAATTACTCTAGCAAATAACGCGACGGAAGATCGGCGACGTATATGCCATCAGATGTGGTTCGGCCCTTATGTACTGTACTTTTTGAAAATATAATATTGTTATTTTTTCAGGTAACGAGGTGTTCACTTGTGAAGTCGGCAACCATATAGCGAGATGAAGACATTTAGATGAATATATTATAATAAATAAAATCGAATCTACGAATTTCATTGTTTTTATTATGGCGTGTGTAAAAAAAAAACCCTTATTCACACTAGCGGTTTTATGAGTTTGTGCAAACTCCTGCTTCTCGACAAAGGTTCACTTTCCACCCGTGGACCGGTCCGTGTGTGTCGCATCAGGCGACTAAGTATCAAGACGGTGAATAGCAGTGTTTTGTCGTCTAATAAAAACAAACAAGAATACCAATCCGTTTGCCAAGTAATTTGGTTGCTAATTTTGGTTATGGCAATATCTCCCATGACGTGGACGTTTACGACCGAAGAAATTTGATGGTCGCAACTTCGGACCAATACAATAAGACGGATGAACAGTCTTGATATAAAATGTACTCTGTGAGTCGTAGTATTTATTTTACTCTTTGCTGTGAGTATTAATTGGGCCGTGTTAAGCAACGAATATGTCAACCCACAAAAATATGAATTTTGTGTTAACGTAATTAGTTCTTGTTGTAGGTTTATACTGAAAGCTTGAAAAATGCCTAGAACTGTAGTAAATTTAATAGAGCGTCTATCAAATTCAAATTCAAAATTCAAAAATCATTTATTTCAATCCATTAAAGATCATATTGTTAGTGAAATTATAATTTTAACTAAAATAATTATATTTAAAATCAAAATTAAATTAAAATCATAAAATAAAAACAATTAATAATACGCCTGCCTCTGAGTCATTTGTTTGTTTGTCATTACATTAATCATATAACAGTGGTTAATGTACTGACAATCAAACCTGTTCGCAAATACGCTCAGGATGGTGTTGGAGGTGGTCCGGAGCCTGCGCCCCAGAGATGTGCACCGCTTTCGCATCGTCGTGTAGAAACAGTCGACACGCGCGTCGGCGAACATCCCTGACGCGCTGCATTGCCGGGGCATCCCCAACAACACCCTAAACGCAATATATACTGAACACGGAGAGCGTTGTACTGCTTCTGATTATATGACCCCCACAGGCTGGCCGTCTATCAAAAAAATCGTAATGCAGTTTGCATTTGTTCAAGCGTCGGGTAAACCTACCACTATATCTAGATAGCGATAGCACAGAACTAATATTTTTGTGGGTTGACACATTATTGCATAACACTGCTCAATTAATAATCCTCGTTTCCTATTCGTGAGTGGCGCCATCTATAAAAATAATCAAACGAGGCGAAGGTTTGGTTGAGGTTTGATTTAAACGTTAACAAGTTACGCTACTAGATGGCGCTAACAGTTCAAGATACATGACATTGTTTATTTCACTTATTTAAAAACTTCAAAAGAGTTTATGGTTAAAATAATTTATTGTTTCCTATGAGGAGAATCGACACGGAACTCTATGGTTACTGTAAATATAAATATACCTACAGTACTGTTGCCTGCCATATTAATGTGTGGAGTGTAGGTACCTACTCCCCCTCTGTCTGGTACCTAATCAATCAAATTAATCAGCAGCCTATCAAAAGTTAATTACTTTAGTCAACCTCCCCTACTGAGCTTAATGTGGTTTTACGAGGAGTGCATTCACCATGAAGGCTATAAATATTATAGTGGAGCCTTGTTTGTTTGTTTCGTTTCCACAGTAAACCGCAGATCATCCCTAACATGTAACCTCTCAGTAAAAATAAAAAAAAAGCATCCGTCAGATTAGGTTTCTTCACCCTGAAAAAATGCTTTACAGCTGAAACTTAACTATCGATGGGTTGCCGTAGGTACTAGAGATAGAAATTTGACATTACTTCTATCGAGCTTATATGTCAAATGTGTACCTATCTCTAGTATGGAAAATTAAAAATTTATAAAACCCCCGACGCAAAAAAAAAACGAACTTTTAAAAAGTCAAAAATAATAGTATCGTTGAGCCATCAAATTCGATTGAGTAACACCTATATATTTTAATTACAGAAATTGATGGATGGCACGATAAGGTTTGCTCGTTGAAATGGCGATATAATATCACGTCGGGGTACCGCTTTTACTTTTTAAACTTAGTATTAAGTTAAAAAATTTAACCTTACTTTTGGAAAAAAAGCACGTAAATTGTTAAGTAAATACCTATATATTTCATAAATTAAGATTTCAGTGTGAACTCGCATTCTTTGTTTAACGTGTACAATTATTCATATGTTTATTGTTAACTTCTATGTATACATAACATAGTAATTGACTAATTATTTTGTGTTTCTCCTTACACCATTGCATTGTATGTAGAATCAAATACTGATCAAAACGAATCCAAACACGACCTATATCTGCTATTATTTTTTCAAGAGTGTACTATTGTGCTGGATATCCTGGCTGCAGCATCAGCTCATCATGTCGCCACCATTGAATTGCATGTAGAATCAAATACTGATCAAAACGAATCCAAACACGACATATCTGCTATTATTTTTTCAAGAGTGTACTAGTGCACTGGTTATCCTGGCTGCAGCATCAGACCAACAATTTCATAATCTTGCATAGTTATATAGCATACATGAGTGTTTCAAATTTTATTTCACACGTATGTTTGAAAGTAAAGTAAGTAAGCATTATGCGTCTAAGAACCCTACCGCAGCTAACAAAACAGCTGATAACCTTGAAATGGCTGTACCGATTTTAATAAAACATGTCTAAGATCACTCGCTAGAAAACCAGCTTTCAAATAAAAAAAACCGCACTCAAATCGGTTCACCCGTTTAAGAGCTACGGTGCCACAGACAGACACACACACAGACAGACAGACACACATAGCGGTCAAACTTATAACACCCCTCTTTTTGCGTCGGGGGTTAAAAACCGGCGTTAGATAGGTTATTGGTTTCGGCCGATATGTAGGCAGAGCCACGGACTAGGAAGGCACTAGTATTTATATATTCTTTGTAAAAAAAAACGATGTCTTACAAAGGAATTTGTTTGTGTATCGATGATAGAGTCCGCGCCACGAGAGAAGTCTCTTGGGCGCTTTGTTGGCACCACTGATTTGTCATTGTTTCGGGTGCTTTTACAATGAGAAATCAATGGTGCCAACATAGCGCCCAAGAGACTTCTTGTGGCGTGGACTCTAGGTAATTAGTGCGTTTATAAATACTTACAGGTAAAAAATATTTTACGTACTTTAGGTATAAGCCCGAATAGGTTAGCAGAGTTTGAATTAGTGCCAAGACCTTATTTGAAACTAAGTTTAATAATACAGGTAAAAGTTAGTTTTGCGCTTAAAGACAGATTTGCCAGCCTATTTTTGCTATCTAGGTAGTTACCACTACTGGGCACTGGCCTCTTCTATGAATGAGAAGGGTTTAGGCCTTAGTCCACCACGCTGGCCTGGTGCGGGTTGGCGGACTACACAACATTGAGAACGTTTTGGAGCCCTCTCAGATGTCGGCACCGTTAACGCAAGTGATAATCAAATTCTGATCCACGCATGAATTCGTAAAGTCAGAGGTGTGGCGTATTTCCTTTTCCGTGTTCAGTAGGCGACAGTGCCGTCCCAAAACGCGCACGGGTATGTAGGCCTTAAAATGGCACCAAAGCAGTGTTCATTTGAACGCCAATAACGCACGCTTTTGAAATTATATTAAATCTCCTAATTACGCGATCCGACATGGTTAGGTTAGATTAGAAAGATAAGGGACTGTGCGTATCCAAACAGTGTTGGTTTCAGTTCTTCACTGTTATGTCCACATCAGTGATTCCCAAACTGTTCTATATCGACCCCCAGGGGTCGACAATGACCAAAAAGGGGTCCACGTGGGTGAAAAAAATAATTGGGGGTCCGTGAAATGTAAATGGGGGTCCACGATAGTAGATCTCATTTAAGCAGGTGGTGACTTTAATTATGGCTTTCCATAAATGGAATAACCCACATACACAGATGATTTATTGCTTAGTGTTTACCTGAAAACGTAACAAACAGTCAAAAACACATTTGAAATCGATGAATTTGCAAAAAAATAATATTAGCTAAGCAGGGGGCTACCCAAAACTGAAAAACAAGGTAAGTGATCTACGAGACATAGAAGTTTGGGGACCTCTGGTCTTCATCAATAACTGTATTTCGTGCTTCAAAACCGTGTGTTATTGGCGTTCAAATGAACACTGCTTTGGTGGCAAGGATTTTGTCCAGGGTGGAGCAGACAAATATTTGTCTTTTTAATTAATCTGGAAGTGCAAAATGGGATTATGGGGCAATTTTGTCCCACAACCTTATTTTTAAGGTCCAAATAAGTATAGACAGAGTCGGGCATTTGTCTGCCGATTTTGGGTAATTGTTCTGTGGACATGGGTGGCGAGTTGACTGAAGCTAGACCATTTACCTATCTATTCTTTCCTGTGCCATGGTGTAAGCGCCCCATCTGAATACGCCTATTTCTACATACCTGTGCGCGTTTCGGGTAGGCACTGTCGCCTACTGAACACGGAAAGGGAAATACGCGGCCGGAATCGAACTCAGACCGTTCTGCATGGAATGCAATCATTCAACCGCTACGCTATCACTGCTTACTACTAATGAAAAAATAACCACTCTCGAAATCGATCCCCCAATAGATTTACGACTGTCGCCAACCCCAGCTATATGCGTCTGGTGCATTCGTCTCGTTACGCATCGACAAAAGTGACGTCACTCTGTCAAAATTTCTAACAAAATATCTAACCCTCGTTGCAAGGTCATTGACTCTTGTTTACGCCGTGAGGGTTGAAAGTTCAATGAACCTACCCCTGCTTACGTCACACGTATCTAATATTCTTTTTGGGGTGCTAATATGAGGGTCGAAAAATAGAATCATGCTGTTTCTGAGTTACATTTATCTACGAACTAGTGGCCCGTCCCGGCTTCGCACGGGTGGACATTTTTTCCGTTTTTGCAACATTTTTCATTTATACTCCGCTCCTATTGGTCGTAGCGTGATGTTATATAGCCTATAACCTTCCTCGATAAATGGACTATCCAACACTAAAATAATTTTTCAATTCCAACCAGTAGTTCCTGAGATAAGCGCGTTCAAACAAACAAACAAACAAACTCTTTAGCTTTATAATATTAGTATAGATGAGTGAACGGCGATTAACAAAAATAATTTATAAGGCGGATGTCAGTGGAAACGGTAGAGGACGCCCTAGTAGGACATACATCGATGTTATTGGTGATGTTCTTCACAAAGGACAGGTGCGTAGTACTCTCAACCGGCGTGCGTGTATTCATGACAAGATGTTTGAATGTGGATGAAGCGAAAGGAGTATGTAAGGGTCGTAGCATGTGGCGTTCTATAGTTTCTGCCTACCTCTAAGGGAAAAAGGCGTGAGTTTATGTATGTATGTATTTATCCCACCAAAAACATTCTGTAAAAAACTAGCCAAGTCTCTATGGAGCTGCTTGTTTATCTCTAAAAAGTAATGAAATCTAGACAAAGTCGTGCCCAGTCTAAGGTTCCTTCCTGCGATTTCTTTATTATTATTACAGAAAAATGTTTCTACACTGTTCAGGAATTTTTGCATTTAAAAATAAGTATCACGGACACTTTTTATTGATAGGTATTAACATGATTTTTATTGTAATTATCTATTTCTAGACTTGGTCACGTTAATTTAAAATTATTGTATGTCCACAATGGACTGATTGCTGTACACTATCACATAAATATATAACAACTGTAACTACTCAATCAAAAACAATAAAGAATACTTTACTTTACTTTATAGTTAATGTTGTGTGACTTGGCCGTTGAAGGGTATACAAGGGTACAAAACCAGGTGCTCCATGACACCATTGCACCAATCTGTCGCCAGAACCGCTACCCATTGACGATGGAAAATTGCCACTCGGAAAACGTTGATTCAATAACCAGTCAATTGTAGGCTTGATAAAGCTGCATATTTCAATAATACTTATGTATAGGCGAGCCTAAAACAAACAGTATAAAAAAAACCAGTACAGACGGATTTCTAATCATTGATAGAAGTCCGTCTGTACCTGTCCCGTTGACTTGTACCCACTAACGTATAAAGAATGTTCAACGGCCAAGTCACACAACATTAACTATAATAATAAAGAAATCGCAGTAAGGAACCTTAGACTGGGCACGACTTTGTCTAGATTTCATTACTTTTTAGAGATAAACAAGCAGCTCCATAGAGACTTGGCTAGTTTTTTATAGAATGTTTTTGGTGGGATTTCACTTCTTTTTGTAGAAACGTGGGGCATATTGTTTTTTTTTTTTTTTACGTCAAATGAAGCGGCCTACCAAGTTGAATATTTTTTGTAAAGGCGGTATGTCGATCTCTAATAGTTTGGTTGGGCTCTTGTGTTTTCTAATCAGGGTCACCAGGTACTCCAGATCTTCAATTATCCTAGTTTTTATAGTTTTCCCTTTATGTGGCCATTAAACCCTAACTCTGTACCAAATTTCAGCTCTCTGAGTTTATGGGAAGTACTAGTTCTATTTTGATGATCATGAGTGAGTGAGTGAGTGAGTAAGTGAGTGAGTGAGTGAGTGTCATAAATGCGAAACTTTGCTTTCCCTTAACTTCGGAACTAAATGACCTACAGACTTGAAATTTTGTATTTTAAGTATGTGATTATAGCTTACTGGATGACGAAAATTTCTGCGTTCTGGTCTTATCCAGAGGTTCTCAAATAGGGGCCTGAAAATGCGGCGAAATGGTTCCAGTAAAGGATGGTACGGCAGTGTTTGCTTCGCGCTTGACTTGGCGGGGGCACTGCCGTGCCCCCCGATCTACCTACAGAGAATTTGATTTGTACTGAAGGAAACGATACCTACCTACTCAGAGAAAAGGTGACGTGCTAGCAATCTTTCTCTGCGTGTACCTACATCTACGGTATTTCTAAATGGTATTTTTATTATACCACTAGCGACCCGCCCCGGCTTCGCACGGGTGCAATGTAGATACTAATGTGGGGCATATAAACCTTCCTCTTGAATCACTCTATCTATTGCTGAAAACTGCATTAAAATCCGTTGCGTGGTTTAAAAGATCTAAGCGTAACAGCGGGAGCGACTTTGTTTTATACTATGTGAAGATAAAGATACTACAGGTTGACATCTGTTTTGGCCTTCCTATGATCTAAGGCAGGGGTGGGCAAACTTTTCCCATCAGGGGCCAAAAAAAAACAAGTCAATCTTATGGGGGCCACAATTTTCATGACATGATAGGTATTAAAATTTATCATGGACGTTTCACTCGTTCTCATCCTATAGTGAGATATTGAAGGCGTTTGATAATAATAATA
This sequence comes from Amphipyra berbera, assembly GCA_910594945.2. NCBI lineage: Eukaryota > Metazoa > Arthropoda > Insecta > Lepidoptera > Noctuidae > Amphipyra > Amphipyra berbera. The sequence continues at coordinate 14,898,437 of OU343145.1, forward strand.
GAACGTAGTGGTGTCGACACAAACACAACACAGATACATTTATTTTGGAGACTATTTGAAAGGTTTCTACGACTACGGTTGTTGGCGGGTCGGATTAAAACGGTTTGCGGGCCGGAGCTGGCCCACGGGCCGCACTTTGCCGATCACTGATCTAATGCGAGTCACTCACAGCCGCACGAATACGCGAACCCACAAGTGTGGAACTGACAATCGCAATGACTATGCGAACATTTTCCATACAAAACGGAAAACATTCGTGCAATGTACGAATGTTTACGCGCATGTGAGTGACCGGGGTAAATGCTAGTTCAATTTTATTTTCGCGATTAGGCTATGTATACCGTGTGTATTAGATTTTGGAGGTAATCAATAAATATTAGCCTTTGCGTCTTATCAGATATTTCATATAGGTACTTAGTGTTTTTGATATTTAAACTTACATGCTCAGAATATTACATAGGTACACTAGATGCTCGGTTCCTATAAACAAAAACGAATCGTTTTGCTTACCAATGGTAGATTTTTTTATTACCAAACTGGGCATATAATAGACTCGTAAGCTAATTTGACCTGTGATAGCTACTTCCCTATAGGAAAGTTTGTTATGCCAAGCTATTAGTTCTTTGCTTCATTATTGGTAATGATATAAGTCTCAATTTTAACCAATAACGCTCGGTACATTATAGGAATCAGGCATAAAACCTTATTAATAAAAGATCTAGCTAACATTACAAGTTTCCATTAAGTAGTTTATTTAAGAGCAGACATACAACGATGCAAACCCGAATCTCTTCAAAGTTAGAGAGAACAGGCTTCTGGGTAAGCTCACTCCATCGTAGACTTTGTCTCTGTCACCTCTGACTTAGACTAGAGTCAAGAGCAAACTCATTTCAAATAAAAAAAGACAAAAAGGACTTGGCTTTTTAATAAAAAAGAGGACATCTCTTTATCACCTCAAAATAGTTTGAATACAAAGTACATTTTAACCATCATATCGATATCTGAGCGATCTAGGTACAAATGAATCGCCAACATGACAAAGCGAAATCATCTTTGTAAAGACACCCCTTGAATACAATACATTGAATGGGGGGCGGATTCGCCACAGAGGGGATTTTTTGACAGAGAATTTCGATATGTGTTTATTGAACCTTGTATATGGATGCATATTTTCATATTGCGAATTAAGAAAAATATGCAACAAGAATCACAGAAAAATCAAGCAAGTTTTTATTAAGTAAGTACCTACATAAAGATTTTTGTAGTTTTGAACAATTCGGTAGATGACTGCTTTACAAAATTAGGAAGTATGTAATTGAATTTTTATTAAATCAAATAAGGTATAGAAAGAAAACGATTGTTTAACAAATAAATAAAATAACCCAAAAATGGTGGAGATATACGATTTCAAAGGACATGGACAAAAATGTACATTCTTTATACATAAACATAGTAAATAATATTGTAAAATAGAAATAGAAAAATGAATTAATACGTAGTTTTTAGCCTCTCTGAACTTGTCAGTTTTTATTACAAAATAATAAGTAATGCAAGATGAATTCAAAGTTCCGTTTGTCAACGTCCGCCATAATGGATCATAGAGAAAGATAAAAAATAATAATGGACGTTCCAAACCACGCTTACTACTTGTAAACATGTGTGATATGGATGGCAAATGCTTCTTACTAGGAACATTTTACTCATACGAAACTATCTTCACTGGTAATTGTTGCATTTAATAAAATTATCTTATCATAATTTATGTTGATGCGTAAGATAGTTACTTTTTAATATTTCAGACAAAAAAAATACTTAAAACGGAACGTGTTTACTTGTTTGACAGTGTGTTTTTGTCTATGTCAAATGTCAATGTAATATCATATGTCATTTCATTGCGGATTCTTTGCGTTACTGTTTGAATTTTTGCGATTATTTTCTCAATTTGACCCCCGCTTATCTACTGACCGATACCTTCTACCACTCAATTACCTTGCTATTAACACTGGACTCTGATTTGCATAGCGTTTCGGATTTGTTTTGTGAATAATTATGAAGTGCATGCATCAACTGCGGAATAGCCATACAAAGGTTGCAGATTGATTTATGATGAGCCTAATCGTCTTGGACAGTTTATTAATGATTATAATATGAACAGAAGACTAACTCTGCATCGCTGTAATGTATAATGAGTTGTCTAGGTAATTAAAAGCTAACAAAATATTTTTATTTGTTTTCTCTAATAAATAAATAATTATTTATACCTACTCTGTGTTTTATTTTGTGTTTTCCTTGTTAATTGGTAATTAAACTATAAAAATATAGATAAGGATAACCTGTAAAAATGTATTACATGTTACATTATAATTCTATACACTTATTGCCAGCGATCTGATTAAAGGTTTAGTGAAACTATTTACGTCTAGTCTGTAGTAATGACAAGTTCTATGAGTTTTTTATTTATAGCAATTTAATCTGCCAATATTCACGAATATAAAACACAAAAAATCATTGGTGTATAATAAATTCGATAACTATGCCGACGCCCATACAGAAATTGGCCATGTCCTTTTTGGACGGCGCATTTTCTGTCCTTGTCACACGAAACGGACATTTGACGGTGTAATGTCCAGTTACTATGAAGTTTTTGATCAGTGACGTCATCGTACAATAGTGCGGTCTCTGTCTATTAACAATTTTAAATCGCTTATAACCTGGGCATTTTATTATATATTTTATTGGTTTTTTATTGTTGCCTTACATTGTTTTTGGTAAAATCTTCGAGACAATTATTAAAAACAAACTACCCAATTATCAATATCACTTACTGTACATCGCTTTGCTGTCTCTGGAAACTTTTTGTATACAGAAACGAAATAATAAGACTGGTTATCGACGGCACGACACGATTCGTCTAACGGTCATTTTCAATAATCAATTTTAAAAATGAAATTTGACATTGGTGTCGACTCTATTGCACACTTTGACAGGACTAAACGAAAATAAGGGTGCTTGTCTCTTTCTGTTTTAATAGAAAAAAAAGTGACAGTTGCGTTTAGTTTAGTACTGTTAAACTGTGCTACAGAATTGACACCATTACTTCTATGGAGCTGAATATGTCAAATTTCTATCTCTAGTAAGACAAACCGCCGATAGATATGTTATTGAAAACAACCTTAATGCGATAATCGTTTAAGGTCAAAGCACACAAATCAACTCGGAAAGGAATCGTCACCGTATAGGCTTTCGCCTCGTCATCAAATAGGCGTCAACCTAACGTAAGCACGTAACCGAAGCGGATCAGCAGCTCCGCTACGTCGACTCGGCTACGGCTAGGCGACGCCGCGCTTACGGCTCGCAGTTACAGTTGTGTGCTGCAGGCAGGCCGCGGGAGGGGTGAGAGGGACAAGGGTAGACGAAGAGACGTAAGCTCGGGTACGGAGAGACGTAAGCGCGGGGACGACGAGCCGTAAGCGCGGGAACCAAGTTGACCACGCACCACACCGCGGTTCGTGAGCTTGTCCCGAGGCGAGGCGATTACGTTACGATTCCGATAAGTGTGCGTTGCAGTAGGGAGTTTCATACAAAGAATACTGAACGGCTAGAGTTGATACGGTGACGATCCCTTTCCGAGTTGATATGTGTGCTTTGACCTTTACTCGTGAAACGATACGACATTACCAGTGTCGTAGTAAAGGAAACTCTAGGAAAATAAAACAAATTGCTTTCTTAAATATTTTAGTTAATTTAAGCTTTTTCATCCACTTGGTAGAGTTATATAGGAAGTATGGCCATTAGCTATTGTGTAGGTACAGGTACCACTGGGCTGCTTGCTGACCTGTGAGCAAATGGAAAAAGATTAATGGATACCTACTGTTTGTTGAGGATACCATGAAACACATGTGACTAAGTGATGAATATGAATGTTGACGGATGGAGGGAGAGAAGGAGACCAAAGAAAATATGGATGGATTCTGTAAGGGAGGATATGAAAGATAAGGGAGTATGGGAGGAATGGAAGAGGAAAACATATTGCGCCGACCACAAGTAACTTGGGACCAGGGCAGGAAGAAGATGATGGATAGGTACTGTTTAATGTTAAAAAAATATGTCCAATATGACGTTTACATTTCGACAGTTGGGATGCTACTTGCAGGCCGCCATGTTGAGAGAGGTTTACAATAGGTGCCTAATACCGGATTCACACTAGATTTACGTGTCGCGTCTTACGCGTCACGTCGAAATAGTGTACACGACTTTATACAAAACATATATGCTTTAACTGCCTCGTTGATCTAGTGGTGGCAAGCGCGACTGCTGATCGTGAAGTCCTGGGTCCGATTGGGTTTTTCCATTAGGAATGTCTTAGTAGCAGCCCGGAGCCTGGATTTGTGCCCAGTTAATGGCCATAGGCTCGCACCCTATTACATGGGACTTAAACATAACTGGCGAAATGAGGGTGCACTAAAACACCTCTGCTGTACCCTTCGGGGAATACAAGGCGTGATATTTTGTTATATGAATCCGATAGCGTCAGATGCACCTATTGATAAGTCACGACAGTACACGTGAGTCTAGTGTGAATCACTAGTTTCGTGTTGTAAAGAATTCCCCCCCCCATCCTTCAGACTAAATTGGTATACCATTTAATTTAGTCATATAGCATAATCTTCTTCTTTTAGTGTGATTAGTGACTAACCTGGTGTCAGAGTGTACCCAGCCCATGGGCCGCTGACTTGGCTTCACATGCCGTCGAGAAATGTCTCTCAGGCATGCCGGTTTCCTCATGATGTTTTCCTTTATCGTTTTTAAGCAAGTGATACAATGCGCACATGAATCCGAAAAGTCAGAGGTACGTGCCTTGGGTTTGGACTCGAGACCTATGGTTGGCAGTCCGACGGTCACACCACTATATATCACTATAGCATAATGTAAATAAGACATAGGGACCTAAGTATAGATAAAAGTAAATACATAACGTACAGAATTATTTCATTGACATGGCTCGTGGCTAAGTAACAACCCCGTGGGTGACGTTCGTTACACATCGAGACCCCTTCGTGTCTCTAAGAGCAGGTTAAACAACCGGTGCCCATCGCCCGACCAGTAACAGGCCCGAGAAGGCGGCGCGCAGTATTTCTCAGGAGGACGTGGGGCAAGGACCCACAGAGGCGAGGTCCGGGACCTGCCGGGGTTGCGGTGCAAGCTTTTGCGAATCCCACGACCCCGGCCGAACGGTCAGAGAAGGAACACCGTTGGTTTTTAGCCGGTAAGAGACCGGCAGAGCCCCTCGCCTTCCCCGGGCGAGGGACAACCATGATGATTATACAACGACAAAAAAAGAAATAGTTTAAACAGTCGGTCCCGGGTGTTATAAGCATATCTATTGATAGTTTGTTACGGGTAGTTAGAAGCCTGAAAGACTGACAACCGGTCTAACCTTAGGATATCGGCATTGCCCAGTAACTGGGTTGCGGTGGTCTGATGGCAGTCGCTCCGTATAAAATGTCGGTATTCAGCTGTAGGTATCTGGTTAAACTGGAAGCCGATCCCAACATATTTGGGAAAAACTAGGCAGAACGATATATATAACATCACGCCTTGTATTCCCAAAGGGTTTGGCAGAGGTGTATAGTAACACCCTCATTTCGCCGTTATGTTTCAGTCCTATGTAGTAGGGGGCGAGCTTATTGCCATCAATCGGGTACAAATCCAAACTACGGGCTGCTACTGAAGAATTTCATACGGAAACACCCAATAACACTTTCCCCGACCTGGCGATCGAGCCCAGAAGCTCACGATCAGCAGTTCGCGCTTGCCACAACTAGACCAACGAGACAGCAATGTACATTAGGGGAATGAAAAGGTTCGTCAGTTTTCAAATTCATTCCTTTCCCACATCGCGGGCACATATTACCTTTTCAAACTGTTGAACGGAACAGACCAATGCATGGAAAATTATGTTTAATTATTTGGTAGCAAAGATCAAAATTGCATTTTGCCTCCATATTACGTAGTAGTGCCATGTAATGTCTTTGATTTGATTTCAGGAGTTTTGTTGCAAAATCCATTAAATCAATCAATTCGATGATTAAATAAATTGACATTAGTAGCGTCTGTATCATGTAACCATTATAATTTTTAAGAGCCTGTCAAAAAATACTTGTATTTTAATTTCTATAATGTTGGCAATACGTAGTCGGTAAAATAGTTTGTTTCTTGCACTGTTCAATCAAAAATAGCCCTTAAAGTGTTATAACCTTTTCCTTTCCCGACTGTACAATACACAATTATGAGATAGTTTCCCATCAACGACTACCAACACATAACAAACATAACAGCCAAACTGAATCTTTCATATTCAACCTCAAATTTCAATTAGGGTTGCCACTAATTGAAATCAGCGTCCGGTAGCGGCAGGTAAAGGGGGATTAACGTCATACAAAGCCGCCCCCCTATTCAGAGGGGGATAGGGTTGTAATACTGTCTGTGGCCATAGCAACTCCCCTATCTATTATTAATTTTGCCGAGACTACTTTGATTGATCGGAACATCAAATGCAAAAGTTATGTTGTAATTTGCGTAGGGGAATTTTTAGTTTTGTTAAAAAAATATACACTTGGACCTTTATTAGTGACCAGCTCTAATATTTTAAACATGATCGATGTCTATCTGAGACAGTAGGCCTGTAAATAGCTTTACAATAATGATATAATTTTTAGAATACGATCCAAATTTTCCGAGATTACAAAATATAAGAATCAAAATCACACTCGCTATAAAAAAAGGCAAAAATATATGAATACTAGCTGTTCTCCCGCGGCTGTGCCCGCGTAAATAATTTGACTATAGCGCCACCTATCGGATCTCAGCGTAGCTACGAACCATCGTCTCGACAAAACAAATATATTATGTAAATATGACTTCAATCGGTAAAGTCATTTTCAAGTTATGGCGTGACCAAGGGAAATAGAAATTGATTTTTTAACCGACTTCCAAAAAGGAGGAGGTTACTATGTTCGTCTGTATGTATGTTTTTTTTTTGTGTATGTTCATTGATATTTTCGCCAATTGTGAACTGATTTTAATGATTCTTTTTTTAATGGATAGGGTGTACTTCGAAATTGGTCCCATTTAAATTTGGTGAAGATCTGATGAAGAATTTCGGAGAAAGACAATGGAACTCCTCAATGACGAACAGTACGCATATTGTGATGATGTGATTATGTTACGAGCAGCGTCTTTAGTAGGTGCAACCAAGTTTTTGTTAAGGCCACTAAAATGAAAAATTAAAATCATTTTTTACAAAAAATTTAAACCGACTTCAAAAAAGAATAAAATAATTACCATATAAAATTAACAGTTTCAGAAGTCGGTGCCTTCAGTTTGGTTCAGCATGGATCAGCACCGACTTCTGAAACTGTTAATTTTATATGGTAATTATTAGCAGTAGTAGTAGAACTCCATGTGTACCTATATCTGCTGCCAAGCAGCATTGCTGTGTTCCTGTTTGAGGGGTATGGGTGCCGGTGACATTACAGGCACATGAGACTTTACGACTTTGTCTCTAATGTTGGTAACACATCAGCAATCCTCTTCGTGTAAGGTAGCGGTAACCAATTTCCACCAGATAGGCAGTCGGCTTGGATGACTAAAAATAATTGCCGTGCGTTAAGGCTCATTTACACGTTGCAAGTTTCTTGAAGCAAGTCTCATGCTATCTCTGTTTTTGTAGGAGAGAAAGACAAAGATAGCATGAGACCTGCTTCAAGAAACTTATACAGAGTAAATTAGCCCTTGATCTCGCAAAAACTCGAAAATGGCTCGACTGATTTGAATACTTACCTAATTATTTTGTTTTGTTTTGCTCAATCCTGAAGTGGTTTAAGAAAAAAGTCAAATTAGGAAAAATTCAAAGTTAAATTTTAGGTGGTACGAAAAGAAAGAAAGAAAGAAAATAATTTGTTTGAGTCACGTTACAGACATACAGACATACGACGTACAGTACGAAGTTCACCAAGTCACAAAAAAAAACAAAATAAAATTATGAAATTTCATCTCCTAATGTTCTGGTCAAAAATATTTGCTATTCCATTTTATTTCAGTTTACTTTGTCCACGGTAGATTCTGCCCGAGGTAGGTAGGAGATTATTAGGGGAAACTTTATTAAATTCCACTCGCTAAAGGGATTTTTCCGGCGTCCATTGCACCCCATGTCCATAGCGGACTGATGGGGACCGAGCTATGTTTTGTTTTGACTTTGAACTATAATGATTTTATGTTGTAAATCAGTATTTTAGATTATAGATGAAGGTTCTTTGGCTCAGTTCGAACTCTGTAAAACGAAACAATGTTTGAAAAAGTTTTTGTATTTATTACAATCTGAGACAAACATTTTAGCGTTGGTCGTTGACTACAAAAGTCTATTTTTTTTAAATCTCTGGTACTTCATTTGACAGTTGACAGGCACAAATGTCAAATTTGAAAACATTTTATGAACATTATTTTGGCAAATTTGACATCTGTACTTGTCAAATTACTATCTGGGATATTTAAATAAAAATACTTTATACGTACATATAACAATAGTGGACTACTAAGTATGTACTACTAAGTAAATGTCAAAAATTTGTTTTAAGTTCTCTTTCTTTAGCGTGTCGCACAAAAAAAAACCTTTTATTTTCTTAGACAAAAATTTCTCTTTGTACGTCGCTCCGTGTAAAATTCTTTTAATTTAGCCGCATCTGGTTAGACTTGAACGTCCCCAATATAGTTGGGAAAAAGGCTAGGTAGGAGGAAGATACGCTTCAACACCTACAATTGTAGCTTTTTGCTTTTCCCGAGGGGTAGTATCAGCTGTGAGTAGTTATAAGTGATTTAAATTCACCTCGTGTCGGTCACGCCTCGCCTCCCGCACACGCCGGGGGTGGCGAGCGTGAAACATGATCAAATCATCATATGTTGTATAACTAAGTGACCGCGATTCTGTTTAGGCTGACGGCGAATTTTACTATATTTTTATACAATACTAGCGACCCGCCCCGGCTTCGCACGGGTGCAATGTAGATACTAATGTGGGGCATATAAACCTTCCTCTTGAATCACTCTATCTATTGCTGAAAAATGCATTAAAATTCATTGCGTAGTATACAAGATCTAAGCGTACAGACAGCGGGAGCGATTTTGTTTTATAATATGTAAAGATTGTAACTGGACGTGACTGATGGCAGTCGCTCCGTGTAAAATACTGGTATTCAGCCCTAGTTAGACTAGAACAGAGGTCCGCAACTCTATCCAGTCTAAGGGCTCATTCTAAAATAATTTACTTCTGAAGGGCGCACGGATGGTTGATGCAAATAAAATGGGGGGGTCGGGGGGCTTATCCTATTACAGCAGCCTGCACACCCGCGGTTCGCCTCTGTTATTTAGTCCCATATAAGGTGGCGAGCCGGCGGCCGGTCATAAAACAATAAGCCAAAACCTCTAACAACATGGATTTACGAAATACATGTTGTGCCGACCCCACCTAGTGTGGGATAAGGGCAGGGAGACGAAGATGATAAAGTGGCGAGCCTATTGCCATTTTTTGGAGACAATTATGGTGTCAGGTCAGGTTCATCGCGTCTTACTACTCGCTCTCCCGGCGACGCGACGGAATATTCAACTCAATCTGTCTCAACACGAACTTTTAAACTTTTTTAAAGGCTTGTGAAGGCCAAGAGACCATTTTTTTAACGAAATATTGTCACTCTCATTCACGGTTATCCAGAAGTTAGGCATAATCCTTACATAGTATAAAACAAAGCCGCTCCCGCTGTCTGTACGCTTAGATCTTTTAAACTACGCAACGGATTTTAATGCAGTTTTCAGCAATAGATAGAGTGATTCAAGAGGAAGGTTTATATGTCTCACATTAGTACCTACATTGCACCCGTGCGAAGCCGAGGTGAGTCGCTAGTATAGCTATAAGTATGATATTTTTCACACTTCGAAAAAAAGCTCGGTTGGTCACAGGTATGTTAACAGCAGCTTCATGTAGCTTGTCTTCTTCAATGTTCTTTAGGCTCTGCAGTACTACATGTTCTGTCTAGCCTTTTCCCAATGTTGGGGTCAGATTCCAGTCTAACCAGATGCGGCTGAATACCAGTATTTAACACGGAGCGACTGCCATCAGACCTCCGCAACACAGTTACTAGGTAATGCCGATATCCTAAGGTTAGCCCGTTTGTTTGACTTTCTGACTTTTGACTTCCCATAACGACTGCCATAGGTATTCGTATGACACCCGGGTCCGACTGTATTAACGTGCTCTCCGAGGCACGGAGGAGTCTCTATATGTAACGAACGGTCACCCATTGACAGACTGACCGCAGCAAGCGCAGCTTAACCGCGTGATTGGTAATAAGCTACGACCTCCTTCCCCTGCAGTACTACATCATACATACATAAATATAACTAGCTCATTACTGTCCCACTGCTGGGCACGGGCCTCTTCTCGGAATGAGAAGGGTTTAGGCCTTAGTCCACCACGCTGGCCTGGTGCGGGTTGGCAGACTACACGCCCCATCGAGAACTATATAGCGCCCTATCAGGTGTGCAGGTTTCCTCACGATGTTTTTCCATCACCGTTAACGCAAGTGATAATCAAATTATGATCCGCACATGAATTCGAAAAGTCAGAGTTACGGGCCGGGATCGAACTCAGACTGTCCTGCGTGGAAGACAAGCGTTCAACCGCTAAGCTATCACTGCTGCCAGTACTACATCGATAATTAAAAAACCTACTCTATTAAAAATAATATTATAGCTCGCTGACCACTCAAAGCAATTACCGGAGCAGTAGCAATGTTTTCACCCATCAAAGGTTTTTAATAACTCTTCGAACACACTGTTTCATTTCAACCCTTCGGCTGCAGGGGTCAGTAAAGCCGAAACTAGAGATTGAATCAATATTAGCCACCCCACCGGAGCTTTTGATTGGGCTGCCCAGTCAATTAGCGAGGTAGCCACATCGAGCGTACCTTTGAAGCGGATCTGAGTACCTATGTAATACGGATTATTGGGGAAGCACCTTTGAAAGCATATAGGGGTTGATGTTTAAATACTAATTGTGACTTTACGGGTAGACTTATAGTTTAACTAGCGGCCCGTCTCGGCTTCGCACGGGTGGACATTTTTCCCGTTATTGCAACATTTTTCATTTATGCTCCGATCCTGTTGGTCGCAGCGTAATGTTATATAGCCTATAACCTTTCTCGATAAATGGATTATCCAACACAAAAATAATTTTTCAATTCCAACCAGTAGTTCCTGAGATTAGCGCGTTCAAACAAACTAACAAACTCTTCAGCTTTATAAGTATAGTATAGATAAGCATTGATAGCCTAGTTGTGTGACCGTCTGACTGCCAGGTCTCGAATCCGAAGTCCGAACCCAAGGCACGCACCTCTGACTTTTCGGATTCATGTGCGTATTGTATAATTGTCACTTGCTTAAAAACGGTGAAGGAAAACATCGTGACGAAACCGGCATGCCTGAGAGATGTTTCTCGACGGCATGTGAACCCAAGTCAGAAGCCCATGGGCGGTATAAACTCTGACATCAGGTAAGTCACCAACCACACGAAAAGAAGAAGACTATAAATAGAATAAGCGTGTCTGGCTATGATTTCTTTTGGTCAGAATCGTATTGAAATGGGCTTAAGCGAACAATTGAAAGGCGACATCGCTAGTGCCTGCCTACTTAATCCGAAAACCAATGCACGCCACTGACTAGGGGTCAAGCTGACTCATTGTTGAACTATTCGTTGCCGAGAACGACAAAGCTCGTAAATAAATCAGTCGATAAGTTCTAATTCAGGGTTGATATAGGCTTGTAAGGATCTATAAAATTGTCTTACAGTAGATGGCCACCCATCCAAATCCTGACCTTAACACCAATTGCTTAACGTACTTACCTAAGTGGGTTGTAGTCGAAGTCTTAACTAAGACTTACTTCTAAAACTTGACATCGCCTACTGCAGTGGAAGACCTCTATGTGTTGTTTGAAATAAGCGTAGTTGATTGATCGAATTAGCGTGTGCTTCCTGGCAGGAAATAGGCCTCTCCACTCGTGGGTGTAGAAATAGGCGACTACGGGATTATGACGAGGATGGGCAGTGGCGTCCTCCTGTCTGCTTGTGTTCTGCCTACCATTTTCCCAACTATGTTGTGGCCAGCTTCCAGTCTAACCAGATACGGCTGAATACCAGTATTTGACACGGAGCGACTGCCATCAGACCTCCGCAACCCAGTTACTGGGCAATGCCGATATCCTAAGGTTAGACCTGTTGTCAGACTTCCGGGCTTCTGACTTCCCGTATCGACTGTCATAGATATTCGTATGACACCCGGGACCGACTGTTTAACGTGCTCTCCGAGACACGGAGGGGTCTCGATGGGTAACGTACGGTCACCCATCCACGGAATGACCGCGGCAACCGCACCTTAACCTCGCAAGTCGTATGTTCCGCGCGATTGGTAATTAACTACGAGTGCTCCTGTCTACTTAATTACTGCAATCACCATTCTATATGCCAAGGGTGGTGATTATGGCGACATCCCCGTGTTTCTATATGACCGTTTAATGTAGAAGCGGTCATTAGGAGCTCCATGTTCGGCAGTAGACGTTTATGGACTGAAGAGTGATGACAGACTCCTAGGAGCTAAGTTGGAGCGGTAATAATTGTTAAGCAAAGTAAAAAAAACAAGATTTTCTAAGTAAAACAGAAGAATGGATAAAAGTAAAGTCAGGTTCGGTTCTTTCAAAATTGGTCTAGCCGTTTTTGAGAAAGTCGCGGTCGCACCCATACATACATACAGACAGAGAGGGTAACTAGAGAAATGTTTTTTGAAGAAAAGCTAAGCTTACCATTTTCGAAGATGAGCCACACGTAGACTGATTAAAAAAATCTGGCGGATATTCTGAGGAATTGTTATATGGTCGTGTGGAACTGAGGAGCTTATAACGTCATTGGTGAATTATAATTCGTTTCGTAACTCTGTTGTGTTATGCAATAACGTTTCAACCCACAAAAATGTCTACTCAACTCTTGAAAAAATGTAAACTGCATTAAGATATTTTTGATAGACAGCGCTCTATTAAATTTAGTAGTCCTGAGCATTTTTTATAGCGTTGAGTAGACCTACCACAAGAACTAGATGAAGTTAACACAGAATTCATATTTTTGTTGGTTGAAACATTATTGTATAAAGGATGATTTCCACCAAACGGCTCGCATCGCATCGGATCGGAAAGGATATGAACGGATGCGGCGACAGCCGATCGCGTCCGGCAGGATGTCGACGCATACGATAGGCTCCATACCGTCGCTTGCGAACGTATCCGCTTCTGAGCCTAGTCAAATAGTTTCATTCCTACCGTGTTGACGTGTATTAATTTTTGAAAGGATCCGATCGGATACGACGACAGGCAAACGGAGCCGATCGCGCGTCGCAGCATACTTTAGGCTACGATCGCGTGTTGCGGAAGACGTCCGCGGTCAAGCTGCTATGCTTAGCTTGATAATATAGACTTTAAATACTGTGTACACGATTTAATATCGTTTAAAGATTGTAAAATCCGTTCCGCTCCGATGCGATGCGAGCCGTTTGGTGGAAATCATCCTTAACACGGCCCCTTATGATTACGGATATGAAACGAAATATGATTCACAAAATATGACGTTATTAGCTCCCCTGAACTGGCAATCTGTGCTGAACAGGCGAAAAGGTAACAGAAAGGGAGGGTAAGAATAGGTCCATAGATATTTTCATTAGAACACGCTTACAAATTGTGTGGGTTAACCGAGATATTTTTAAACTATGTTTCTTTTTATAAAATTGACAGATGGCTCTCGTGACGCGTCTTTTTTTTAAGTATAAGGTTGGCAAACATACAGCCGGCCTGATTGAAAGCGGTGACCGCCGCTAAACATCTACAATACAAAGCCAAGCAAAGCTGGAGCATTGCCAACATTAGGGACAAAGATGTACAGTCTCAAGGGCCTTTTATTTCACCAACAGCTTTAAACACAGAAATGCTGTGGCGGCAGAAATTTTCAGAAAGATTGAACTATTCTACTAGTTACGAAATATGTTTTAATTAGTATTTTTTAGGATGATTTTCATTATCAATATGAGGAAGTTTGATGAAAGAATTGTTGACTGATGACCGCTGACGAGCCCTTGAGTGGAGACCATCGATCAGCAAACATATCATGGAATTTTCTCCAGACCGATGTACTGAAGACCTGTTGACTGGATGCCGAAGTTGGAGACCAGGGAAGCTGTTCATAGCTTACTATGTAGACATTTTCATTTTCACTTGGTACTCTGTATAGTATTTCGTTTTCCAATTTTTTATTTCTGGTAGGTACGGCCAGTAATTTTGTATTTAAAATTCTAGTTTATGATCAAACTCTTTTTAAATCCGCTTGTATCCAATACTTGGAAAATCATTTATAAATAAAAAAAAACAATGATTGAAGTGCAGTACAATCAGCGTCACAAGTGCTTGTTATTTATTGTTAAATCAACTTTTTAATTAATTTTTTTTTATGGGCTTTTGCAGGAGCTGGCCTCTTTTATTTTTAACACTTATTCGCACTAATTGTGGATTAAACCGATCTTTATTTAAATTAGGTAGGCTGATAATGCACTACGAAGCGAAGCCGACGGACGCAATATGGGTGTGGAGGCTTAACGTACTCATTTACTAGCCGTCAGGGTGGCCATGGCGTAAGCAGCCTAAAGCTGCGTTTTAATTACATGTAAGTAGCTTATGTAATGGAAATAATAGCTTGATTGCAAGCTACTTGCATAGTGGACACGCGCGTATGCAGGATTTTGGCGTAAGGATGAAAAAAAAACTCGACTCGGGTTTTTTATATATTTAGAACAAGAAATGTATAGTTACAACCATTGAGGATATTAAATATCATATTGTAAAAACTATTGTATAAAGTGAAGAGAATGTGACATTTTTTCCATTTTTTTTATTATAATTATTCCAATAAATTAATTAATTATAGACACATAAATTACGTGAAAATATTAATTAATAATTACGTAAAAACAGCCAAGTATCTACTGATGTAAATATATTGGTTATTAATGCTTATTTTTAGGAATGAGTATTCTTTTTTTTATTCAAAATCTTTCTAATCCGTTACCGAAAGAAAGATGGCGTGTAGAATTTTTCAAATGCTCGCTTTTTTAAACGTTTTTACGCAATGGAATAAGTTAGCGGTTTTGGAAAAAACTACACAAAATCCTTAAACGATCTTATAAATTATTGGGAACAACATTTATGACTAAGAACGACACTAAAACTGTAATGGACATTAAAAATATATCAGCTGTCAAAATTATTGCAATTGTTTTGACATTTCATAATTTTTTTTTACTTGCAAGTTGGGCTGCCAAAGACACTGTGATGTGATTAGACCTAGGCTGACAGCACTGGTGCTGTGTCACATAAATAAAGTCGCATCGCAGAATCTCTGGAAAGTCAACGTCCTACTTTCCAACTAAACGCAAGCATAGTTGGAATTTATAATAGTTTTTCAGTTTTAGTGTTTCGGTCTTATTCCACTACTATTTCTTGTGCAACTTAAACTTTTCTCACAAAAGCTATAATGGAGAGGTAATTTATTTAAACCGACACAATAATTATTATAGAAAGACCTAATTTTTAGGTACAATATCAACTAAATCGGTTAATACCACCAACACATACAGACATCTACCTCTTAATTTTATAATAATTCATAAAAAGATGAAAATGAAATTTTTAACATTGATTTTTTTAAATGTTAATACCGGAAGATCTTAAGTGTTTTTTAAACTTTTTTTTTGCATTTTATTACTTTTATAAAATACGTATTTGTATCAAAGTGATGTCAGCAAGTACGAACAAGGAAAATGGCTGACCGAATTACTCATAATCTCATTTTTTTTAATATAAATATCATTGCTTTCATTGTCTAGTACACCTTAACGTTGAAGTTGGTAAAATACTTATTCAATACTTTATTCTTGAGATTCTTATCTTACGATGCATTTTTTTCTAAATTATTTACTAGCCTTATCGAGTCTGTGGGAAGTCGGATTGATTTTACACATTAGAAAATTCACACGAAGAGATCAAGAAAAGTGTCAGCACTTTTTCTGATCTATGGTTATGGGGTATGAGTATTGACTATCAGTATGTACTAGGAGTATCACATTCTACTCTGCATAACATCGAGATCGTTCCCATTGCGTCGAAATTATAAGAAAAAATATTGATGTGCGACTATTACTAATCGGAATAGAGTTAGTCGATTGTGATCACGATGAAATTAAATTAGCAATACGGAAATGTGAAAAGAAACGGGTAATTTTTTAAATAAGACAGCAAATTCTACTAATGAATACGAAATGGGAACAAACTGTGATAATGCAGCTTAAGAGGAATCAACACCGAAAACGAATACTAATAAATAGACAGTGAAATTGATATTACATGATATTACTTTTTATTTTAAATTCGAAACTATTGGTTATTAATAATTTTTTATTTATAATTCGCTTACCCGAAGCAGGACCGATCCTCTGATGTTTATTTACATATTTATTGCAATCTGTTTTTTTACCCGACGGCATATTGTCAAGCTAATTTCTTTCTAATATGTTTGTAAATAAAGCTTTTTATTCTACGTCAGGTCGAATTTTTTTACCTCTCGCTCCGGTTTTCACTGTCTATAACGATTATTCAGGGATAAAAACACATAGGGCTATTTTAGTCAGAATCGTAAATGATATTAGTCGAAAGAATTTTATTCGAAACAAATTGTACAACACTATGTGTTCGGAACATTTGTGACGATGATCATGCGTTATAGGGAAGTAATAGGCTGCTATAATGTAGCTGTATTTATAAAATTATCGATACACAATATACTATAAAGCTATACTACTAGAGAAACGGATCCAAAATACAAGAAAGTACAAGGTGAGCAAATGTAGTATTAAATTTTATTAATAATTTTATAACAATACAGCTGTAGCAGCATACAATTATTTATTAGGTGTTGTGCATTGCGTTCTGTTTATTCTCACTAGAAATTTTGACATTTATGAAGTAATAGTAACACATTTAGTCGATGTCTCGAGTTTTCTACTACGTGAAAAATATTTCAAACGTTATGTTGAGTTAGTCGATTGGGAAGCTGTGTCACAACACTTAACGCGGCATCCATTATTAAATTGAGCATATCGTTAAGGCGCGTGCAGTATCGAGACACAGTTTGGTGTTCCACTGAAATATTTTTACGTGCAGAAATATAAAACTTACGTATTTATTTACTATGGAAGATCATTTCTTCATTTGTGACCTAACTATCGGAATCGCGTACATCTCGGCCACAGTGATAATTCTTTGTGCATGCGTCCGAGTTTAAGGCCATTCCAAGCTACACCCCGATAAGCTGTATAGAAAAACTCTATATGCTTTTATTCCCATCGTACAACACTATTTCTATACCATTATTTTCACATTGGACAGTCAAACAGTTCACGCAGTTTGGAGTATTATTTTCAATTGATTTACTTATTAAATATGGGCCATTAACCATGTTTTTGTACGCGTGATTGCATGATTCTAATCACAGAACAGAGAGGCATTCAGTAGGCGATGGGCTAGCAACCTTTATCTTATGTACTATCGCAATCTTTAAATTTAACACTTTATTGCTGTATGTAACTTCAAGCGGGTCCAGTGGACTCACTGACACGGCTCGAAATTCTGATCCCTTAAGGGAAAAGATCGTAAAGATACATACATACCTTATATTATAAAAGTGGTGTTCAATGGTTAACAGGAAAGAATTTGGTAACAAGTGATTATGGCACGTTGAAATCCATTCATGCTATGCAAAGCTCACGCTCTCGATTGGGAAAATATGAGAATCGGCACATTGGGAAACGATTGGGAAAATATGTGTGCCGACTATAGTGTCGCGTGAAATTAATTTCCCATTTAATCTCTGTTCTGTGATTTAACTTACGTTAATACTTTATTTATTAATAACGATCAATCGTCACGTGTTTCTTTAACTTTATTTTTGCTAATTTCACAGCCACGTTGTCAATTAGCCTATGCGTATTAGAGTATTGTTTCTGTGTTGCCAATTAATTACGTTTTTTAATATCTTTTTAATAATATTATTTTTAATTTCATAAAAATGCATCAAAACACCTTTCAAAAAGTAGCCGTTATGCTATTGATCAGATTATCCCTTGTCACTTAGTGGGGTTAGTTACTTAGCATCGACGTTTTTATCCACAACCTATTTACCATAGCTTTGTAGATAACTTCGATGGTTAAAGTTTCAATTACTATACTTGTTTTATAAAACTATGGTCACAATTCCGATTCAGTCAACTTTATTTAATTTTTATTGTACTTTTTCTCGAGGCCCGTGACGATTTTTCTTAAAATAGGTTTTATTGGATTGCACTAGCGATACCTAGCAAGGTTTTATTTTTTTAATATTTATAGCACAGGACCTGTGACCAAAATTTTCTTTTCTTTTTTAATAGCAATTAAAACAATAACCATACTGAATTAGTAGAACGTTTTGCGAGTCTGCCGCTTACATCTATGAAGATATGAATTACAGTATATTTTAAAATACATACAAAAATATTAAGTTAATTATGGTGTAGTTATTACCCGTGTGTTCTGTTTGTAAAATTCACAATTATTTTTATTGCTTTTCGCGTTACGTACTACGGGCATCGCCCTCTAAGCTATTGAGCACTATTATTAATTATTATTATTTTTATAATTATTACCGAAAGAAGAGGGGCGCACAAAACATTCTACTAACTAGTGACGTAACACCTAACCGAACTCCTAACGAACAATTTCACTCCAAAATATCATTTTTTATCATTTGCAATCTCATTATTTCTTATTTATTATCTAAAAAGTCGATGAAATTTCAGTAAAATACTTTGGTGTTTTATGTTTCGATTCAAAACGACGTATTAAGCTTTATTTTATGCAAATATTTGAGAAAAAAACTTTAAGAAGGACTCGTAAAATTTTGCAATTGAACCAAAATGTTAGTTGACATATTTTTTCAAATTAACTTAGCACATCCAAGCTCCCGACCTAGATTAATTGCCCGATATATTTCCCTAATAAATAAATCAATTTAGGTTTACCTTATCGAATTCACGACAAAACATTAATTTTTATCGACATTAATAAATAACCGGCGAATAAAACTTTTTTACTCGCCTGTACCATACATGACTAGAGATGAGATTACTCAATAATATATTGACATCGATAAAAACCAATATTTTAGGAATATAATAATTATAAATTATATATTAAATAAGTTAAATGCACACTAAGTTTTACACATAAAATACAATTAATTGCACATACACTAAATTAATGACAGTAAATCTAAGATGAAAAAATTTAGGACAAAATTATCGTTAAGATTATTATTATCAACATTGATCATTAACTTCAACTATTCAAAATATCAAATATTTTTTAATTTATATATAATAATGATTCCTTTCGGAATATATGACTAGAATAGTTGAAATTTTCATGTTGAATGAAAATAACACAAAACACAACAACTAGTTTTAACCTAAGAGACAACTACATAGTAAAGATAATAAGTATGTCAATACTAGTGTTGTGCTCGCCGACCATACAAATACTCATTTCTTAACCAACCGTACATTTTTATTAAAATTAAATCAAACATAATCGGCATTCACAAACGTCACTTCGTATTGACAGGTATCAATCACGATGACAGGTGAAGTGACGTTCAGAAACGCACAGGTAACTCACGATTTTTCTCTAAATTAATAAGAGTACTCCTAATAAAAGTATTAAGACTAAAAATGGAATGTCAAAGCATTTATCAAGCTGTATCGAAATAAAGCGATTTTTTTGTCGTTTTTATATTATTAAATTAATTAATGGAAAAAATTAGTGGTAATTAATTCGCGCGTACTGAGTGCGGATAAACAAATAGTTTACAATAAATAGTAAACAAACGAGTGGCGCGAACTCCACACATTGACACAATGCCAACCAACGCCTCTTCGAGTCATTTAGATTTTTTAATAATATTTTTTTTTATAAATTACTGGCTATTAGTTATTGCACGTTTTACATTTATAATAAATATATAAATACTTGTAAATTTTATTCTCCATCTTTGTTATGTAATGAGTAGATACCTATTTATTTAATATTTGAAATGTTACAAAACTGTTTTTTTACATACTATTAAGTATATATTTTTTTTACAAAAATCGTAGGGTCGTTAGGACGGCACGATATTTAAAATATCTATTCAAGTTCGATGTTTCATAATAGGTCTTTGTCGGGTAAAAGTTTATGATATATAGATACTAGTGTGACGTGTTGAGACGCGGCGTTACAGTTTAGTTATTCATTTATTTAAATTAAACAACTTTTTTTTCTATTTACAAATTTCCATTTAGACTAAGACAATTAAAGCCTAGTTCGAATAGACGCAGGGCCGCATCCATACATTATTATTATAGCAGGTACCGATCATATGTTTAGACATCGATTTAATTATATTTTGGAAACGATATCGTTAGACTAGAGTATGCACCATTGTTCCGCGAACGGACTCGTCCTCGTCAACGAAGGGTGGGTGGTTTGAGGAGTTTGAGGGCTGGGTGGTGGCCGCAGCAGCCACCCTGCCGCCTGCCACCCCCGCCCCGCCCCTCCGCCCCGCAGCGCCACCCCGCTCTCCGTGTGCGCGCTCCCCAGAACTGGCTCGATCGATTTTCCCCAAGCTCCGCGTACTCCAAACATCCGTCAACTCCGTACCGACTTGGCATCGCCCGTCGTGTTAAGCGTAATACCACAATCGAAAATGTATCTCAAAAATTTTCTAATACTAACTACTGACAGGCCTCCGGACCTCGTACAGTCGACTCCAACACCGCTTGATCTTTAAAATTTTATCAAAACCTATCACAGTTTTTGATTATAGTTTTTTTTTCATCCTTAATTTTAATATATGATTAAAATATACGTATAGATAATATATATTTTTTCTTTCCAATCTTTAACAATATAACACTATTTTACTTCGATTAGTCGGCCTGTCGAGCGGCCGTCACCGGGAATTGCGAATGAATACGTCGGCGACTCAAGTCAAATTACATCGATTGTCTTTACCGGCCTTACCTCGTAGTAATACGTACGTAAATGTAATTATTACGATATGATCGCATAAAAAATTGGAGCATAGCATTTAGGCTATTATTGCTAATATTATTTTATATTCGAAAACTATTTTCTCGATAACCACAACCGTTCATAAGCGAAGTTTAATATCATTATTTTGTTATTGACTATTACGAATATGTTTTAGTGTTCTGGCCAGATCTTCCACATTTCATGTGGAGCGTGCTTATTATATTATTGCATGGTTGGTGGTGACCCTTCATTCACGCGCCATTTTATCCGGACCTGCGCAGAGCACGCCCCGCCTCGACGCCATTTTGATTTCCTCAACACTTAACCCAATTTTCGCGGCTGACTATACCTAGCGGCGAACAAAGGGTTACCACACATTACAGTCAAAAACATTTCTCTAGTTTTACAATTATAAAAACGCCCGCCCGGCAACCCTGACTAGGGCGGGCAGTCTCGGGAAGACACAGTCTATATAAGTCAGGTCCAATTAGGAATGTCACCTATGTCTATTATTACATTATTAGACTCACGCTTATCAAGTATTTGGCATTTTATATCGACACCGTAAAAGTCCGACGTCCATCACTGTCGCATTATTCACGGTGAAAACGTAATATTTTAACATATAATATAACACGACAAAATACTATATTTTCACTGAAAGGTGACAAGCCAGGGTCCAAGTCGCGATGTGTTCGCACAGAACTGGTGGGACAGTTGGCGTGCGAACAACGGCACAGGTGGAGATACTGCCGTGTGTATGTATGTATGTGTATGTATGGGTGCGCGCCTGCTGTGCCGTCCTAGCGTCCGGCTAGGCCGAATCTGGGGCGATCCCCTTAGATGGTCTTGATCTTATTAGTCTTGAAGCTGACCTGCAGCACTCGGTTACCGAGTGTGTACCCGTTGAGCGACTGTATGGCGACGACGGCCTCGTCGTAGTTGGTCATGGTGATAAACCCGTAGCCCTTGCACTTGTTGGTCTGGAGGTCGCGGATCACTTTGACGCTCTGCACGGCACCGAAGGGCCCGAACAGTTGCCACAGCACGTTCTCTTCGGTCTCGGGCGCGAGGTTATACACGAATATGCACCACTCGGAGCCCACGGCGCCGGGCAGCACACCGCCCAGCAGCTCGCCCGCCAGCGGGCTGTAACGCTGCAGACCTTTATTGATCGCTAGGAGGGACTTGCCTGAGCTGAATCTGCCGAGCGGCGCGGGGAAGCGCAGCGCGGCCGGCAGGTACGCCGCCAGCGGCGCCAGCGCCTTGCCGTTGTTGCTCGGGTTGTTTGCAAACTTGACTGTTATAGGCTCGGTAGCTCCCTTCGGCACTGTCCCATTCAACTCTTGAATAGCACGTTCCGCTTCAACGCGCTGGTCGAAGCGAATAAATCCGACGCCCTTGGACAGTCCTTGCTCGCCGCCGGTGAAAGGCCGTCCGCCGGAGTTCTCGCACAGAATCCGCGACGTAATAATCCTGCCGTAGGGGCTGAACAGTCGCTCCAGTTCCGCCTGCGTCATGGTTTTTGGTAGTCCGGAGACATATAGGTTCGCACCTTTGATAGCTTCGCTGCTGGGTCGCGCGTACGACACTTTAATAGTCTTGTTCTGGAGCCGGAGTCCGTTGAGCGTGGCAATCGCTTTCTCCGCATCTTCGGGGCGATGATAGTTGACGAACGCGTAGCCTAGGCTCTGTCCGCCGCCGTGAAGAGCATGGTTGAGCGCGTCAGGGAACGCCGCGCCCTTGTTCCGGATCAGCTTGCACGATTCCACCTCGCCGATACTCGAAAAGAGACTCCGTATTTCCTCCTGCGTCATGGATTGCGGCAGATAGTTGATTATCAGGTTAGTCTTGGACTCCTCTCCGCCACCGTTCTGTTGTTCACCATCGCCCTTCGACATGGTGGCGGCTTAAATCATAAACGGAAAGAACGAAAGAGGAACGAAAAAACGCGATAAAACAAAAGTGCACGTCCGTCGGGGTAGCGCGCGCGAACGGTATTGAGGGGTAGTGCCGACCGTTCCGCGCATGCCGCCCGCTATCGACCCGGCTTACATAACTGGGTTCGTTCACCCTCCGTTGGTATAGTGTCCGAAAAAACCAGATCTACCCCGGGCGAATCGATCCAAGCCCGGGAACCTCGGCCCCTACGTAACTGGGTTCCGTGTGGACTCGCGTTTGGGGACAACGAACGAGCTCGCGATATGTACTAGGGAAACGTTGGGGAAAATTAGGTGGAAATTCGCGGGGAAATTTATGATTGTGTCAACATTACAACATTTTTATTACGTACTATGACGATGACAACATCGTAATATGAAGTACAGTTAGCGACATAATGTTTATTATCTTTTTATTAAACACGATGATTGAAATTATTATTTTTTATAAACACGAATCATTTTTTTACCAGACTACAATTATTTGAAAAAACAAAACTTAAATAAAAACATTTTATCAGTATGATTCTATATTTAAATTACATAGTAACCATTCTTTGATTCCTTACAACAAAAATGGTGCTATTAATAATAGATCACTGCCGGGTATTGTCGGTAATAATAATTATTGCTGTATACCTATAGACTTCTAAGAAGGGGTGGGAGAGGGTTAATTCGTAGAAACAGGTAGGTGACCTCTTGTCAGGTTACTGTATTGTTCGAAGTATTGTGAAATTGCTGTAATCGTTGTCGTATCGATTGCGTATCGTTTTAAAGTGGGCACCTACTTTTATGTTATTGTACGTAGATGAATACTATGGATATAAGTAATAAAAGAGTATTGGGTGCTTTCACTTTTAAAATTTTAATGGAAAATGATGACATTGTATTTTTTTATGTATTTAATATCTATTTGCGACAAGAGCATGTAGTATTGTATTTGTGTATGTATTTATTTAACCTTTTATTATCTTTTGTTTTGCGATTTCCATTATGTTAAGGGTTTTTCAATCGACAGATAGTTTTTATCTGAGTAATAAGTTTGGCGTTTCGACATTTTTAAACTACCATATTTACTTCTCTGATAAAAGATATCTGATGATTGAAAAATCGGCCTTAGGGTTACTTCAAATTGTACGTAACGTTAGTTAGTACAATTTGAAGACAGGGAGAAAATTAAGATACCTTTAAAATACGGATGACGTCATACCCCTAAATTTCGGTTACCTGAAAATTACGATACTAATATACAAGGTTAGTCGGAAAGGGGGTACTAAGCCGAAAGGGTGTTAAAGTACCTATAATAAGGGATAACTTTTGTTCTACAACTTTCCCCAAAACTCGATAGTTTAAGAGAAATAGCTTTTCAAAGATATCGTAAAAAAAATGCTAAAATCTATTTGTCCATAGCTATGATCAGCTGTTCTTACAATTTAGGTCATACTTGAGGTCATGGATTAGAAAATTAATTTTCTGAATTCATAACTAAAGCAGGTATGATTTTTTTTGAAAATACTAAAATAAAAATCTTTATTTCATGCAAATAAAAATCGAATTTTGAAATTTTAACACTTGCTTTAAAACAATCATCAGTGATACTTTAACTGGCCCGCGGCTTAGTACCCCCTTTCCGACTAACCTTGTATATTTCGATACCGAAATGTAAAGTCAAAAAATGCGAAACGGTATATACCGGTATCGGTACCTAACCCTTTATCGCCGCGCCAGCCTGTCATTTGCTATGACGCCTCAGATGGCATTAGTAAGATTCATTCATAATTCGATGTTTTTCGGTACCGAAATCGTAAAAAGGTTAAATAAAGGCATGGCCCAACCTTTATTAAAAAACGGTATCCTTCTATACTAATATTCGACGGTTGAAAGGCTAATTGGTCTAAGCGACATTTTTTGCGATATTGAGTTATATACATATTTGGAATCAGCGAATTTTTCTGCGTCGTTTGAGCTAGGTTTCAAATTTTTTAAAGCATTATTTTGGCGCTTGAACCCCACACTTACTTTGCTCTCATTTTGGAGGCCATTGTATCAACCGACACAAAATTTGTCAATTTTTTCTCATTTGTCTTTTGAATCGTTTTTCTTGATACTATTTTGAAGATCTAATGTGCGTTAAGGCGTTTAGCTTTTTGTGTAAATACTTGATTGTGTCACTTGAAACATTTTGCATTCCATCGGAATAATAGGTAATGTCGCTTGAATAATTTTGCATCCCATCACAATAATAAATTTATTCGTTTTAATATTTGTGTTTTTATTTTAAAATTAACCTTAATGAGCAAATCTTTTATTGGGTATTGATGTTGTACCAGAACAAAGGTTTAGGAACCTATCTCTGACCCTACAATAGTAAAAAAAAACAATTTATATGATTCGGTTTGAACACTGATCGTCGTCTGTATCAAGTTACTCTAGTCTAGTTGCTTCATACTCAATTCATTGAGTGTTTGAGAACAACTCTTCTTGCTTTGTTCTGCTTCATATTCTGTGTCAACACATGAACTAATTTACTTTCAGCTATAATATATATTACAGGCAATTGAACCACTTTGCCTTACTCCTGAAAACAATATATTCGATGCATTTTGTGTTAAGCGACATTTATTTCAGAAAATACAGCAAGTAGGTATATTCACGTAATTAACTCGAAAAACTGTAGTGCGTACTTACGGAAATAATGTATTAATATTACGAAAATCTACCCAGTAGTTTTTTTATAATGTTTTTTTTTTCGAAAAACGAAACTTTAAATCCATTTCCTGCAACTTTAAAAAAATGTCGCTTAGTACAAATAGCCTTTCTACCGTCGATTATAAAGAGGAAAGATTTGTATTTTTGTATGTAACGAATAAACTTAAAAACTACTGGACCGATTTCAAAAATTATTTTGCCGTTAGAAAGCTACATTGTCACTGAGTAACATAGGCTACGGGCGGAGCCGTGAGGACACAGCTAGTTTATTATAGAGGTATCGTAACCTCGTACCGTAATCGTATTCAGTTCCTGATTTGATACCAAGACATAAATGATGATAAACTTAAAGTAAAACAACACAAAGGGAATAAAAATATTAATTAAAGAAGTAATGTTGTGTTTTTATACAAGGTTAGTCGGAAAGGGCCACTAAGCCGCGGGCCACTTAATGTATCACTGATGATTGTTTTAAAGAAAGTGTTAATATTCGATTTTTTTTTCCATGAAAAATTATTTTTATTTTAGTTTTTTCAAAAATCTTCATCCCTGCTTTAGTTATGACTTCAGAAAATGGAGTTTCTAATCCGTGACCCCAAATATGACGTAAAATGTAAACACGTCTGATCATAGCTGAGGATATATAGAAATTAGCGTATTTTTTATGAAATCTTTGAACATCTACTTCTCTTGAACTATTGACTTTTGGGGAAAGTTGTAGAACAAAAGTTATCCATTACTATAGGTACGTTAACACCTTTTCGGCTTAGTACCCCCTTTCCGACTAAACTTGTAGATCTATTCATCCATCAGCTACTTTAAATCAATAACAAAATATATGCTTTGGAATTAGAAACCTTAATTCAATTACACATAGTTCAATTTCCATTGCGACAAACATTAAAGTTCATAAGACTTTTATTGTTGCAATTGATAATGAATTTTATACAATAGAATTAAGGTTTCTTATCATAAAGTTAATTCTACATGGCTACGCAGCTACGCGCCTACGACGTAGCATGTTTCCTTTTCATTGGTAAGATTCATTAACCTAGGACGCAAAAAGAGGGGTGTTATAACTTTGAACCTTTTGTCTGTCTGTGTGTCTGTGGAACCGTAACTCCTAAACAGATGATCCGATTTTAATACGGTTTTTTTTTCTTTGAATGCTGGTTTAGTCGTTATGGTTGTTAGCAATGTTTGAGGGGCCCATGGCTTATTAACAACCGCGCGGATCATATCGTCAGTAGTAAGGTAAAAAGACTAAAGCGCCAATATACCTACTTTACAGGAGAGCGGTTAAAAGTATTTTTTAAAGAAAATAAACATGACGGCGGCAAGACTAGAATAACAATTTAAATGTGCGTTTTGGTTTTTTTATTATTTTTCGCCTATCCTATCACGGCTTCAGCGTGATGCTCTATGAAAACACATGTAGAGCTAAAAAGTAGGTAGAGCTGTTTGAACATTTCCAGCACGAACCTAACGAGCAGCTAAAAGATAAAGCGTGGTTGGTTACGCAGCTCTAGCTAGAGACTTTAGACATATTTCTAACTAATAACTACCCTATCGGAGTTAGTAGAGACAAAGGAAGGAACAAACAGTCATTTTTATTCTCTAAAGGAAATAAGGGTCAGCTTCCAGTCTAACCAGATGCAGCTGAATACCAGTATTTTTAACCCCCGACGCAAAAAGAGGGGTGTTATAAGTTTGACCGCTATGTGTGTCTGTCTGTCTGTGTGTGTGTCTGTCTGTGGCACCGTAGCTCTTAAACGGGTGAACCGATTTGAGTGCGGTTTTTTTTATTTGAAAGCTGGTTTTCTAGCGAGTGATCTTAGACATGTTTTATTAAAATCGGTTCAGCCATTTCAAGGTTATCAGCTGTTTTGTTAGCTGCGGTAGGGTTCTTAGACGCATAATGTGTATTACTTTACTTTCAAACATACGTGTGAAATAAAATTTGAAACACTCATGTATGCTATATAACTATGCAAGATTATGAAATTCTTGGTCTGATGCTGCAGCCAGGATAACCAGTGCACTAGTACACTCTTGAAAAAATAATAGCAGATATGTCTTGTTTGGATTCGTTTTGATCAGTATTTGATTGCCAAAAGTAAGTTTAAATTTTTTAACTTAATACTAAGTTTAAAATAAAAATTAAATTAAAAATTTTAAAAACCCCCGACGCAAATAAAAACGAACTTTTAAAAAGTCAAAAATAATAGTATCGTTGAGCCATCAAATTCGATTGAGTAACACCTATATATTTTAATTACAGAAATTGATGGATGGCACGATAAGGTTTGCTCGTTGAAATGGCGATATAATATCACGTCGGGGTACCGCTAAGTAAATTAGCTAGCTAGTAAATTAATAGATGGTCAATTAAATGAAGGGTCTGACTTACTTTAGCGGTACCCCGACGCGATATTATATCGCCATTTCAACGAGCAAACCTTATCGTGCCATCCATCAATTTTTGTAATTAAAATATATAGGTGTTACTCAATCGAATTTGATGGCTCAACGATACTATTATTTTTGACTTTTTAAACGTTCGTTTTTTACACGAAGCGCCTGCCGTCAGACCTCCGTAACCCAGTTGCTGGGCAATGCCGATATCCTAATGTTGTCAGACTTTCGGGCTTCCTGACTACACGGAACAGTTTAACGTATTCTTCAAGCACGGGGGGGTCTCGATATTGTAATTTTGGAAAATAGACTAAGCATATTTTTGCCATGCAGTGTGGCAACCGAGGTAATTAATATACAGGCTGTAAAATAACCTTAACGAAGCCGAAGTCTACGCATACTGTACATAAAACTAAGTAACATACAGCAAAAATAATTGCTGGGAAACGACTTTTATTTTTTGGTATTAAAAACTGCTTTTAATTGTAGCGCATAATGGAAGCGCGCGCGCAGAAGAATGTGCCTACATTTCAAAAATGTTGATAATGTTTGTACAACAGAATGTTTAGTAATAACGTTTAAACTTAGTTTTCGTGAAAAACGTACAAAAATATGGTGGCTTTGATCTTCAATATCTCCATAATCAGTCGGTTCCCAGGTATGGCTCAATACCAAAAAATCTTTGTAATGATGGGAAAAATACGTGGCTCTCGGCTTCGTTAAGGGTATTTTTACACCCGATATATAATGCATAAATAATTGGCCGGCTCCACAGCAACCTAAGTGGCATTCTACGCTTTTACAAGTAAAATAACTATGCAAAGTTTTCCTACCTACCCTAGGGTTGGCACGCGATGTACATGTTATGAAAATAAATAATCTTTCCTGTAAACTTTTAGTATGAACTTTGTAGGACAAGTTTTAAGTTTTATTCGATGTCTCGCTCTTTTTTCGCTTTACGCTGGCAAGCGCCCAGCTTGGTGAAATTTCTTCTCTTTTCGGAAGATGTTGTATGTTTAGATGTAGTCAATAATTGACTGTGTAGTACATGGCTGTAATTTTAACGGTTAGCTAAATATTGACAAGATTTTCAACAATAAGCTTTTCTGAGTTGTTAAAAAGAAATAACGACTCTTCTAACCTAACCTGACCTAGTCGAGGTACTCAGACTATTTATTAGCAGTTAATTGGGTAATAATGACTTTAAAAAATTACCAAGAATTTTATATTATAAGGAAAGACTCGATGGTTGAAAAAATACATAAAACCGTTAAAATATTAAGGAGATACACGCTTTTCAAGTATTTTGGAGGGAGTATTTAATACCTGTCACTTTTTTTTATAACTTTTTTTGAGGCATTAGTTCGCTTTACCGCAACTATGCAAGTTGTCACTTGAAACGGATATTGTATGGAGCATAAACCTAGTATGTGGAAGTAAAAACAAAAACTAAACGATGGTACGAAGTGATTTGAAGTTACTATGAAGTTTTTCAGCAAGCTTAACATGCGTATCGTGACATAATTTTACCGTCGCATTATCTCGTGCCGATACGAGATATATACCTATAGTATGGCTTAATAATACGGTAAGAGATAACACGACGACAAAATTATGTCGCGCTGTGCATGTTAATCAATCAATCAATCAATATCTTTATTGTGGATCATAGGTAGGTACATAATACAGGTGTTAAATAATTAAATTGAGCTCAGCTATGTCCCGCCCATAGGGCATACAATAGTCACTTGAAAGTTAAATGAAATACATTAAAAATACATTATTAAATTAAAGTTACAAATTATTTAGTTAGGTCTACAGGTCAGGTTCAGTCATCGCTCTGTAGTGCTGTCTCTGTCGAGCGCACAATTTTAGTCGCTTAGTGTATTTTATTAAACATTTCATTCGTTTTTTTTTCCAACTTTTTAATAATGCATGGATCTGACAAAATCCCAAAAAAATAATAGTCATTCGTCGTTTGCAACCCTATTTGCAAATGCTGGGCAATTTAAATGGTAATGTTTTGGACCTGAGGCTCTTGGCTGTATTCACAAAGGCTTATTATTCACCTTCACGCTATAAACGATGGAAGTCATGCAGAGTTATCGCACTTTACGTGGTACATGGGGGTGGAATTTGACAGTAAAAAAATATGACGTTATGAAAGCCACGTATTCTGATGATGAAATTGTTCTCATTACCTGCAAGATAGGGGTTGAATAGCTACCGCACAAATTGAAGTGGGTTAAGCAATTTTGCCGCGCTCAAGTTTTGGATGGGTGATCATCTCCCCAGAGGAGGGTCCGGTGACGGACAGCCGCGGCGGGTTCGCGGATGAGTGCTACACACACAGTTGTGCAATATACACGCTCCAGTTTACCTGGACAGTTCAACTGTACAGGCAAACCTGTCAGGTATACCTACCCTAGCGTGTATGGGTACCTTAAGCGCCAGCGCAGATATGTCGAGACGCAGCGCAGAGCATTTTTCACTGCCACACCATTATAGACTTTTCTAGCGTTTAAATAATATCGAAAATTACTTTTCGTTTCTAGTCGCTTCGATGCTCTCGGAGTCTCGGGGACTAGTAGTTGTGTTCATTGATTTTCGATCTTATTTCAAACCATACAAAGATGATAATGCTTTGGCAGCGAAAAATGCTCTGCGCTGCGCTTCGCCAAATCTCCGCCGGCCCTTATGCGTACCCGTGTTCCCGCCATAAGCGGCAGAGGAGGACACCGTGGAGTTTTACTGGGTTGGACTCCCACTATCTCACACTATCTCCCCGTGGTAAAGCAGTACGCGTGTGCAAACACCCACAAAAAAAAATTATGGATGGGTGATCATTC
The DNA here is from genome assembly GCA_910594945.2 of Amphipyra berbera. NCBI lineage: Eukaryota > Metazoa > Arthropoda > Insecta > Lepidoptera > Noctuidae > Amphipyra > Amphipyra berbera. Next base: position 14,929,650 of record OU343145.1, read on the forward strand.
TTTACACATTAAAGCAGCAGATAATAGGGAACACGTTGCTGAAAGAAATTTGCTGCCATATTGTCTTCTTTACATAGTATAAAACAAAGCCGCTCCCGCTGTCTGTACGCTTAGATCTTTTGAACTACGCAACGGATTTTAATGCAGTTTTCAGCAATAGATAGAGTGATTCAAGAGGAAGGTTTATATGCCCCACATTAGTATTTACATTGCACCCGTGCGAAGCCGGGGCGGGTCGCTAGTGTATTATAAATATGTAATAATAGATATTAAAAACACATTTATAATTTTGGCTCTGTGCCTTAATATAATAGAAGTCAACAACTGTATACAATTATTGATGGGACTATTTTATAATCAACATAACGGTGCCCGTACACGGGCCACTCATTACAGGCACAGATTACGGACTAACTTTTCCATACAATTCGCGGGGAGGCGCCGTGATGCGCCGTACCCGGTGGCGGCCACTTGAAATTTATAGAAACAGCTCGTGGCTGTGATGAGTTGCCCGTGGGCGGGTGGCCTAATTGGAAGAAGGATTACAAATATTGTCTTACCATTAGATATATCGCATACGAGGGAAAAAGAAGACGACTCGATGCGGATAAGTGTGTCTTGTCCCTTACTCGCCCTTTACACCCACTCCAAGGGAAAGAGTGAACTATTCTTAACTGAAGTTTAAAACTTTTCAGTAACGAAAATAACCTGGCTTCTACTAGTATCAATTTGCGATCGCGTGAAACGGAGGTTCTGTTAAAGTTTACGTAATTATAATACTGCTACTACGTAGGTAGGTACTGACCTTTTAGTAGTAAGACTGGGTGAAATTAAAAGTAGATACATACCTAGTTTTGTTGTAGTAGGTAAGTGTGTAGCAGAATGCTTTACAATAACCCAGGCCTGGGCTGGCCATATCGCACTGTTAGATTAATACAATCAACTCAAAATTTGATCAATTTGTGACAGCTCTTTTCTTTTCTTTTTTTAAAAACGTTTCCCCACACTAGGATTTCTCCTGTATCGTCGGTGCGTTTACAAATACAAATCTTCACACGTAATTCATTTCATTCACTTCATTTGTAATCTATAACAGGAAGTAATTAATCAGTTTTCTGGCGTTTCTGAAAAAAGCTTCATTTTGAGTTGTTCATCTAACAGTGCGATACGGGCAAATCGGGCAAATGCCCGATGGGCCGGTGTGGCCTGATGGGCCGGTCACACAGTCGGAGAAATAGAAAGAGTGAGGGGAACGTAAAAAAAAAATGGTCGTCCAACTATCGCCAATCGCTTGAAAAAGAAGCCGCAAAACACCCAAGATACTGGAGAAAGAGTGAGGGAAGTGTCTAAAAAAAAAAGTCCGTCAATCGCTCGGGAATGAATTTTTTTTTGCCAGCACTGGCCGACCGTCTCTCAAATGCCCGGGCCGATTTCAGGCCCCAGTCCGGCCCTGCAATAACCTAATCTTTTCTTAGTAATTATCACCCATATTCTAAGACGTTCCTCCAAAACTTACTCGACTCGACTCCACCTCGACTCAGTCTTTCTCATTACCATCGGTAGTTATAGTTGACATAAACGCCCTCGACTCGAGATTTTTCCTCAGTCGAGGTAAGGAATCATCTGTCAAACTCAAGGTACCTCGGAACCTATCTTAAGGAAGGAAGTGTCAAAGTTCGTATGTAACAAAAATGAATTTTGAAGACTGTATCGAATCTGCTTACGATAATCCTTACCACTATTTAACGCGGCGTTATTTGCGCAATGCAGATAAACAAAATTATGACGTAATGACTCCACTCTACCTTGACTCATTTGATGACCCCTCAGTCGAGGAACCTCAAAGTTCACTTGAAATTGCGACTAAGAATACAATTTTGAAGGTGTTTTCGAGGCCGTCCTGAGTCGAGTAAGTTTTGGAGGAACGTCTTAGAATATGGGTGTATGTCTCAAAATTGTAGCTAGTTAGTCACCCACGAGAAGTTGCGAGGTATCCCCATCACAAGTGTCCTTATAACATACCGGGGCTGCCTCAATTTTGTGCTGTAGAACAAGTGTATGAGGAACAACAAAAACGTTTTTTTATACATACTAGCTAAGTTTCCTATATTTCAACCTCACCTGAGGTCGACGAGGTGAAGATGTAATTGAGAGGTGACTATACCCTTTGCTGTCCACGGTCTGTATAGATAAACCTCTCGCAACATGGTGGCGGTCTTTGAGCAGCATCCCAGTTGTGGCTACAAGGAGGTTACATGCTACATGGTTCGATAGTTCGTTCTGCCTAGCCTTTTCCGAAGTATGTTGGGGTCGCCTTCCAGTCTCACCAGATGCGACTAAATATCAATATTTTACACGAAGCGATTGCTGGACAATGCCGATATTCAAAGGTTAGACCGGTTGTCAGACTTTCGGACTTCTGACTACCCGTAACGACTGTCATAGGTATTCGTATCACACCCGGGACCGACTGTTTAACGTGCTCTCCGAGGCACGGAGGGGTCTCGATATGTAACGAATGATCAACCATCCACGGACTGACCGCGGCAAGCGCAGCTTAACCTTGCAAATTTATGATCTGCGTGGTCGTTAAGTGAAATGTGAACGAGCTAGGAGTCACATGGTTCGATAGTTTTAATAATAATTCCATGTGTGGCTGTCAGTGTAAATGTCATCGCGGGTCGTACATAGACACACGTAGGCACATACATACAGCCTATGCACAACACAACACAAGACATTTGATTACATTTTTTTTTAATTATACATACTAAAATGACACTTTATAGGTCTCTTCTTCTTTTCGTGTGGTTAGTGACTAACCTGGTGTCAGAGTCTATGCCGCCCATGGGCCTCTGAATTGGCTTCACATGCCATCGAAAATATACCTCAGGCATGCCGGTGTCCTCACGATGTTTTCCTTCACCTTTTTAAGCAAGTGATAATTATACAATACGCACATGAATGCGAAAAGTCAGAGGTGCGTGCTTTGGGTTCGAACTCGAGACCTATGACTTGGCAGTCCGACGGTCACACCACTAGGCTAGACTTTATAGGTGGCTCTAGACAAAAAGAAGTTAGATAGTTTAACAAGTTAAGATCGCGTGTCTATAAACCGAGATCTGTTAATGGTGCGTCCAGACCTGACGAACGCGCCGCGAATGCGCCGCTCGCGCGCATCTCGCGAGCAGCTCGCGCGAATCTCGCGCGCAGCTTGCGCGCCGCTCGTGAGCCGCTCGCGAACTGCGCGCGAGCGGCGCGCAGAGCTTTGTACGAACATGAAATGCACGCGCGCAGCTCGCGAGCGGCCCGCGAGCGGCGCGCGAGCTGCGCGCGAGCGGCGCGTTCGCGGCGCGTTCGTCAGGTCTGGACGCACCATTAAAGTTTTCACTATAATACTGCTATTTACGTACTGACCTTTCGTAAGTCAGCTTTTAGAACAAGGTGAATTATTTAATGCTTTACTTAAGTAAGGTCTACTTAAATCGATATTGTTTTTGTTTATTATTAAGTATTCAAATAATCTTCCCACCCTTTATCCACCTATGTTGGGTCAATTGCCATTCTAACCAGATTCGGCTGAATATCGGCTATCGTAACTCCACCACTAAATTACTGGACAAAGCCGATATTTTTATTTTTTTCTTATTTTTCAGGCTACAAAGACCCATAGATAAATATATCATAACTTAAACATAAATATTATAATATGTATAAACGCCTTAAATATAAAATTTTGGTCCTTTATATTGATATGCTAATGTGCATGCTGCACGTTCAATATTTATCAGGATATTTGGATCGCGATCATGGATCGTGATATTTATTGAGCGTTTAACAATAAATACATTGATCTAAACGCTAGGATCGTGATATTTATTGAGTAAAATCTCAATAAATATGACGATCCAAGCGTTTCACGATCCGTGACTCAAATATCCTGATAAATATTGAACGTGGTAGACCGCTTGTTAGACTTTCAGGCTTCTGACTACTACTTACAAGTAAAGTGTTAAATATAGAATGTATACATAACGCAGGCAACATAACATTATGGTACCTACCCTGTAGCTAACCAATTAAGATAAAAAGGAATATTCACATAAATATTATGAGAAAATTGTCGTAGAAACATAGCTATGTCCTCTACACACAGCGGCACTCGCAAAAAACGATATCAAATCTCTCACAGCGCGTTCTGTGAAACTGGTCGTATTTGTAGTACTAAATGTATTTAACTTAACTCACTCAAAAACTCACCGTAACTTGTATAAAATAAGGTTTATTTTATAACGTTAGAGTTAACCAGGAAATATTAGCTATTACTTTTCTGTTGCAAAGTGAAATCAACTTTATTTCAAGTGTGTAGAGTTTATTTTCTATTGGAATGTTGTATCACTTTATTCAATAAAGTTTGTGTGACCTGTCACTGAAAATTCTTCTGTAGTGGATACAAAATAAGGTCGGTTTTTCAAGGTCAATAAATGTTAGGGGGTCTGCTACCGGTTGTACATTCGCAGTGATGTCTTAAGGGTGGCAATTTGTTTTCACTGTCGTTCTATAAATAGCAATGACGTGTGAAATGTACTTCTTGAGGTTTGAAGAAGAATCCACCTTCCTCAATATGGCGGCATAATAAGTAATAGTAAAGGTTCTTATAAGATTCAGCTACACGATGGCTGATGCATGATCACACCGTTAATTCAGCCCTCATCAAGCTTTCTCCCTCCCAGTCCTCTCGCCAGCAACGCCCTAACCCGCGGTCCGAGTCTAATTAGGGGTCGCTCTTAGTGCTGTTGTTGCTAGTAGTCATGATGTTCGTAGTAGTAATAGTAGTTAGCTTAGGTTAAGTATTTTACTCGTCCCCATTGGTTGGAGACCCTTCAGGTCTCGCCAATAACTGCCCGGTTACGTAGAAACGGTCCGCAAGACCATCTACAAGCAGTCGAAGAGGAAAAAAAGGCTGATGCATGCGTGCCGTCAGTTAGGACAGATCAACTCACACGTTCTATGGCTCTTTCCTCAAAAGGCCATTCCAGACTTTTCCCTACATTGTTACACTCGCATAGTTTTTATACCACAATGTCTGGACTTTAAAAGAGACCTTGATCTCTGAGTTTTTTCAGCATTTCTTCTCATAGCTCGTCAGATAGGATATGCCGGCGCCATCTAGTTTAAAAAAAAACATTACATTGACTTGTAAAAGTGAAATATTTTGTCATTTATTTATCTTCTGAAGGAGTTGCCCCAAGAAAGTACTACCACCATACCTATTGCTGCCGCCAAGCAGCATTGCTATGTTCCGGTTTGAATTTGAACTATACGGGCGCTGGTGAAATTACAGGCATGTGCGACTTTCCAACTTTATTTCTGAGATTAGATCTATACAAATAAATAATATTGAATTGTCTGTTTGTAATGTCAAAATAACAGCTTTTTACTAAATGTACTTGAAAGTACTATAAGAACAAAAACAATATTTTTAAATATTTGTCTGTCTGTTAGTTTCGGCTAATCTACGAAACGACTGGACCAATTTTAACGGGATTCACACTGGCAGATAGCTGATGTTATAAGGAGTACCTTACTTTTTTTTAGAAAACGAAAAAGAATTAGGGATCCGTGCAAAAAAATTAAAACCCATCCGACTTCTACCCAGACGAAGTCGCAGGCACAGCTAGTTTATCATATATCCTCTTGGTGTTGCTGGAGTCCATTGGCAGCGGTAACCAATTTCAATCAGAAATTACCAATTAATCACATTAAAAAAGCAGTAATTTTTGTAATGTAATGGTCGTTCATACTACAAAAACACGACATAATAAAATAAGTGACGATAGAACGCGTGGCTGAGTGATATAATACCAGTCCATATATACACCGCCCAGTATTACTTGACACGCGTCGAACATACATAACATCACGCCTGTATCCTCCGAAGGGTAGGGCAGAGGTGTATAGTAACATCTTCATTTTGCCGTTATGTTTAAGTGCTATATAATAGGGGGCGAGCCTATTGCCATTAACAGAGCACAATTCCAGACACCGGGCTGCTACTGAGGAATTCCACACGAAAAAATCCAATAACACTTTGCTAGACCTGGGGATCGAACCCAGGACCTCACGAATAGCAGTCGCGTTTGCCACCACTAGACCAACGAGGTAAATGTATAGAATTCTTCTTTCTTTCTTTTTAAAAAAACGTTGCCCCACGCTAGGATTTCTCCTGTATCGTGGGTGCGTTTACAAACACAAATTTTCACATACACAAATGCCCAGACCCGGAACAACTATCTGTAGGTCATACAAATATTTGTTCCGTGCGGGAATCTAGGTTAAGGCAAAGATATACTGGTGCCCTACAGGTGGAACATGGCAATACAGCTCTTTTCAGTAAAAGTATCTTTGTGATGGCTCCACAAATATATAATAGATTACCTCAGGAAATTAGAACTTTAAACTTACCTCTCTTCAAAAAGAAATTAAAACATTTTTTAATAAATAAGTGTTACTATAACTATGACTGAATTTATGACTGATAGATAGAATAAATATGGAATAATATATATATATAGATGTAGAATAATAAAACTGTTACAATTATATTTATGTTTCTATAATGATATGTTTAATATAATTACAAGGATAGACATAATTGGTGTTAATAGATATTATAATTATAAATTCACTAGCGTTAAGTACCTAGATTAGAATTACAAAACCCAAACTAATTTGTATATCTGTATGGATACAATGTAGCGAACTAATTTCTTACTTACCATCTATTGTAATATACCTACATTGACAAATAAACGATATTTGATTTGATTTGATTTGCGGGAATCGAACTCACGACCCGTAGCGCAGAAGCCAATCGCTCAGCCACTGCACCAAACGTGTCGTCATTATGATGTATTATCGCGTTTAGCCTTCACAAGCAGCACCGTTCTGAAATGCCAAGTTATTACTAAGTACATAATATGGGTACTGATTAAATAATAGTAACTACGGTCGCGTCCACTTCCTCGCATTTCCATGTAGCGGAGGCTTTATCTGCTACGACAGCGTAGCAGGCGTAGCCATGAACGTAGCGTGGTGATTACGTCGTAGCAATAGTGCAATTCTCACGCCTTCAGCGAATAGCCGTGCACTCGTGATATTGTTCTGCCTAGCTTCTCCCAACTATGTTGGAGTCAGCTTCCAGTCTAACCAGATATGCCTGAATACCAGTATTTTACACGGAGCGACTGCCATCAGACTTCCGCAACCCAGTTATTGGGCATTGCCGGTGCCCTAAGGTGACACCGGTATTCAGACTTTCTGGCTACCCGTAACGACTGTCAAAGATATTCTTATGACGTCCAAGACCGACTATTTAACGTGCTCTCCGAGGCACGGAGGGGTCTCTCGATGTGTAACGAACCGTCATCCATTACCAATAAATAAATAATGGAAATATTTATTTACATACCTATTGGCCATCACACAGGACATTGCTCTGGCACACCCACAGAGCAGAGCTATAGCGCTAGTTTAGAGCGACAGCCGATACAACAATATTAACTGCACAAATATAAGAAAATGTCTATCAGATTGTTTTTAAAAGGCTCACTTCTCATACATTTTGTACTAGATCCCGTATACTGTCAGAATTTACCACATTCGGCAGCCTGTGGGGTCTAGTACAAAATGTATTCGAACAAGGCCTTCGTGCATGCGTTAGAAATCTGACAGCTTAAGATAATGTGCGGCCGGGCTTAATCGCCCTGTATCGTAGCTCCAGAATAACAGTGTGTAATATAACATAACATATAATTAGACCATTACTGTCCCACTGCTGGGCACAAGCCTTTTCTCAGAATGAGAAGGGTTCAGGCCTTAGTCCACCACGCTGGCCTGGTGCGGCTTGGCAGACTACACAGACCATCACGAACTTTATGGAGCCCTCTCAGATATGCAGGTTTCCTCACGATGTTTTTCCTTCACCGTTAACGCGAGTGATAATCAAATTTCCGATCCGCACATAAATTTGAAAAGTCTGAGGTATGGGCCGGGATCGAACTCAGACCCTCCTGTATGGAAGGCAAGCGTTCAACCGTTAGGTTATCACTGCTTCTAATCTACAATAACTATTGGTCTAGTGATGGCAAGGGTGACTGCTGATCGTGAGATCCTCGGTTCGTTCCCCAGGTTGCGCAAAGTGTTATTGGTTTTTTTTATCAGGAATTTCTCAGTATCAGCCCGCGGAGTCTGGATTTGTGCCCGGTTGATGGCAATAGGCTCGCCCCCTATTACATGGGACTTAAACATAACGGCGAAATGACGGTGTTACTATACACCTCTGCCCAACCCTTCGGTGAATGCAATCCTGATGTTATGATATAGTACCTAGAAGCCCCAAGCAAGTGTCATTTAAAAAAACTCCACAACTTGTCGTATCGTCTAACAATGGGACCTATTTCACCCACCCTTTATATCAACCCCCGTCCCTCGCGGCCCTGCCCCGCACCCCCGCGCCCATCTACTTGTCACAGGATGCGGGTCAACGACATCAGCTGGGCTCGGCTGATATCAACGTAGCCCTCTAGTGGAATACAGATTTGTACGAGAAGATTTGAGAATTATTCAGCTGTTTTTATGTAGAATAATTTGTAGGTTTTTTTTTTAGTTTGTAGGACTGTTATGGGTAATTAATTGGTGGTTTGTTTTTGAGGTGAAGGGGCGTTGAATAAATATTATGTATCGGCGCTGCGTCGTTTTTTTTAAATCGGTCTTTGATGCTATCTATATAAATAAAAAAAATAAAAATAAAATTAAAAATTTAAAAGACCCCCGACGCAAAAAAAACGACCTTTTAAAAAGTCAAAAATAATAGTATCGTTGAGCCATCAAATTCGATTGAGTAACACCTTCATTTAATTGACCATCTATTAATTTACTAGCTAGCTAATTTACTTAGCGGTACCCCGACGCGATATTATATCGCCATTTCAACGAGCAAACCTCTTCGTGTCATCCATCAATTTCTGTAATTAAAATATATAGGTGTTACTCAATCGAATTTGATGGCTCAGCGATACTATTATTTTTGACGTTTTAAAAGTTCGTTTTTTTTTGCGTCGGGGGTCTTTTAAATTTTTAATTTAATTTTTATTTTAAACTTAGTATTAAGTAAAAAAAATTAAACTTACTTTTGGCAATCAAATACTGATCAAAACGAATCCAAACACGACATATATCTGCTATTACTTTTTCAAGAGTGTACTAGTGTGCTGGATATTCTGGCTGCAGCATCAGCTCATCATGTCGCCACCATTGAATTGCATGTAGAATCAAATACTGATCAAAACGAATCCAAACACGACATATCTGCTATTATTTTTTCAAGAGTGTACTAGTGCACTGGTTATCCTGGCTGCAGCATCAGACCAAAAATTTCATAATCTTGCATAGTTATATAGCATACATGAGTGTTTCAAATTTTATTTCACACGTATGTTTGAAAGTAAAGTAATACACATTATGCGTCTAAGAACCCTACCGCAGCTAACAAAACAGCTGATAACCTTGAAATGGTTGAACCGATTTTAATAAAACATGTCTAAGATCACTTGCTAGAAAACCAGCTTTCAAATAAAAAAAACCGCACTCAAATCGGTTCACCCGTTTAAGAGCTACGGTGCCACAGACAGACACACACACACAGACAGACAGACACACATAGCGGTCAAACTTATAACACCCCTCTTTTTGCGTCGGGGGTTAATGAATCGCCAAATGTATTGCTAAGCGCAAAACTTGAGAACGGCTCGACCAATTCGACTATTTTTTTTAAATATATTCCTTAAGGCACAAGGAAGGTTCTTATTGAGAGAAAAAAAATAAAATTTAAAATTTAAAAAACCCCCGACTCAAAAAAGAACCCCTAAAAAGTAAAAAATAAAATGTGTTTATTGGCCATTTAACTTTATTAAAAGCACCTAGTAATATTTTGATTCAAGCGTCGTCACGTCGGGGGACCGCTAAGTAAATTATCATTACCAAGCTTCTTTTTTTGTATTCTGTTTTTTTTTTATATATTTAGTTAGCGGTACCTTGAAATGGCTGAACCGATTTTAATAAAACATGTATAAGATCACTCGCTAGAAAACCAGCTTTCAAATAAAAAAAACCGCACTCAAATCGGTTCACCCGTTTAAGAGCTACGGTGCCACAGACAGACACACACACACAGACAGACAGACAGACAGACAGACAGACACACGTAGCGGTCAAACTTATAACACCCCTCTTTTTGCGTCGGGCGTTAAAAAATAGTAAAATCAACACTTTTCTTTTCCCACTACAGGCCAATAACTTTTGACAGAACGAAGTCTGTCCGGGCAGCTTATAATACTTACTTAGTATAATACTTCTCAAGCCACGTGCACCTGTAAAATCCGTTTTCTAATCATTTATTTTGCTATCTTCTTAAACAAATAAATTATTAGAAAACGGATTTTACACGTGCACGTGGCTTGAGAAGTAGGGATTATAAAACAGCATTAAAGACCGATTTAAAAAAAAAAGATAGTAGCGGATTTTGCAGGCGCAGCGACGGTATGTAGGTTCCTTTCATTTTTTAAATTCTTTGAATTGGTCACATTTGACCCTCGTCGATGATGATGGTATGTACAGACATGGTTTAAGATGGAGCACACGAATCCAAGTAACATAGATATAGAGGAATTCCCGTATACCCCTCTGGGTCTCACATATACACGACGAAACACAGTAAACTGCTTGGCGCCGGACTTTAATGTGAGGGTGGTAGCTAGCCAGGCGGACCGTATAGATCCTACCACGTCGCGTGCTGGGATTTGTTGAATCTTACAACACGCGTCTATTCCCAGCGTGCGGTGAGGAAGTTCCAACTCGGACATATCCGAGTCGCATAACTTAAGTCTTATTACTGTACCTAATACATCTACTGCAATAGGGAAAAAGTTTGATAAAGAAAACGATAGAAAAAAAAAGATTTCCATTTACATTTAAAAAAGGTTTCCGTCATAAAATATTTAGTTTTATCTGGCACTAGCGCGTACCTGCGGTGTCTGAACTATGAAATATTTATGACACAGGTGACTCTACCAATTGACTACCGAGTAACAAAAGGAAATAAATAATTAAAAATATATTGTTTTAAATTTCCATGGTTATTGACGTTAGTAGAATAAACTATGTCGGGATTTACACCATGTACCTGTTAATTTTTTAATTTTTTTTTTAATATTTTTGTTTTTTCGTAATTATCTGCTTCGCTGATCGTGAGGTCCAGGGTTCGATTCTCAGGTCGGGCAAAGTGTTATTGGGTTTATCCGTGTGGAATTCCTCAATAGCAGCTTCGATTTGGGATTTGTGCCCGGTTGATGGCAATAGGCTCACGCTCACATGGGACTTAAAACATAACAGTGAAATGAGGGTGTTTCTATACACCTCTGCCCAACCATTCGAGGAATACAGGCGTGATGTTATGTTATGTAAAAAGAGATACTTCGGCCTCAAAGATGTTTCAACGGTGAACTCGTCTATACAACGTGTTACATAATTCTCCATGAAAAAGAAAATATTTATTAAACCGAAAACCGGTTGTTTTCATTTACCTCTCAGAGGAAATTAGGTAAGAATGTAAATAACTTTCTGTGTAGTCTACTTTTTAGTTTTATGATTTCAGGGTTGCGTTTCAATGATCATTATTTTATGTTTTATCCAAATTCTTTTTTTTTGGGTCATACTACGTTTATCAAATATTGCCAATAGACTCTTTACAAGGGACCTTTTAACCTCCTTCGGCTTTAAGGGTATTTATGTAACACGTTGTATACGAGTGCAACGACGTGTTTCTACCAGATAATCTTATAGCAGTATTAGTAAGACCTAGTTACCAAACATTCAGTGCTGTCTAAATATAATTCTGCACTTTCCCGCAATTGTTTACATGCTCTTCTAATTCTGTATATAGGTCAGACGTTTGAATGAATGCAGAATTTTTAACAGTATCGATAGTTAGAATGAAAATTGTACCAGATATTTCGAAGTACAAGGATTCTGATCATCATCATAATCAGCCCGTCGTTAATCAGTGTTGATCATCTGTCTTTTAAAGAAGGGTTATTTCAAACTAGCTGTTATCTCGCGGCTGTGCCCGCGTAAATAATTTGACTACAGCACCACCTATCGGATTCCAGCTCAGCTATGAACCATCGTCTCGACAAAACAAATATATGGTAAATATCTACGGTAAAGTCTTTCTCAAGTTATGGCGTGACCAAGGGAAATAGGGATTCATTTTTATATACAAGGTTAGTCGGAAAGGGCTTACTAAGCCGCGGGCCACGTAAAGTATCACTGATGACTATTTTAAAGCAAATGTTAAAATTTAAAAACTCGATAAAAAAATGTTCATGGAAAAATATTTTATTTTAGTTTTTTCAAAAATTCTTCATCCCTGCTTTAGTTATGAATTCAGAAAATGAAGTTTCTAATCCATGATCCCAAATATGACGTAAAATGTAAACACGTCTGATCATAGCTGAGGATAGATAGAATTTAGCGTATTTTTTATGAAATTTTTGAACAGCTTTTTCTCTTGAACTATTGACTTTTGGGGAAAGTTGTAGAACAAAAGTTATCCATTATTATGATTACTTTAACAACCTTTCGGCTTGTATACAGGGTTTAAAAATTCAAACCTTCAAACCTCCTTCAAACCTCCTTCAAACCTCGTGATGTACTGCTGACATAGATTAACCGTGAACGGGATACTTTTGGATTAGATATCACACAGTTACTAGGTAGTATTAATAGAACGCATTCAAATAAAAAAACCTAAACTTTAGTTAATTAGATAACAAGATATCTAATTAACTTTTATCCGTGACGTTTTGACAGCTTTGTCAAGAAATCTTGTCAAAACCTTTTACTTAACATAACATCACGCCTGTATTCCCCGAAGGGCTAGGCAGAGGTGTATAGTAACACACTCATTTCGCCGTTATGTTTAAGTCCCATGTAATAGGGAGCGAGTCTATTGCCAACAACCGGGCACAAATCCAAACTACTGAGGAATTACATACGGAAAAACTCAATAACACTTTGCCCGACCTGGGGATCGAACCCAGGACCTCATGATCAGCAGTCGCGTTTGCCACCACTAGACCAACGAGGCAGTTACGTCTTACTTAATCCTCAGATAGAATCTATCTGACGTTTGTATAATCGAGCCTTCCAAATGTAATGTTCCTTAACATGATTTTCACTTAATCCAACAAAGTACATGTGAAACACGCGATCATGTGTCTCCCTAAACCCCCTTTAACGAGGTATCAAAAAATCACAAAAGCGTGTTACGTTACAAAATCCGTCGCACGGGAATCGAACCTAAGCCGGCCATTAAGGGTACGGCACGCAATCCGCATTATAAACTTAATGTACACAATTTTTACGACACAAAACTGAATAATTTAGTCGGACATGAAATGGGCCCTTCACCCTATTTGCATAAAAGCGGCATAGAGTAGTTTTTGAATTCAGAGATTACACAGACTTTTGACAATTTTTCTCAAGTCTCTGGTTTTCATATGATTTTGGTTAAACTCAAAATAGATTGAATGGATGAAAGTTCAGTTGCTTATTGAGAAGTTTACCTGAATAAATATTTCAGAAGTTGTATCTAAATAAGTATTATGGTGTTACTTAACAACCACGCCGATCATACGACGCCGCGGTTAGTCCGTGAATAGATGACCGTTCGTTACACATCGATAACCCTCCGTGCCTCGGAGAGCACGATAAACCGTCGGTCTCGGGTATCATACGAATACCTATGACAGTCGTTACGGATAGTCAGAAGCCCGAAAGTCTGACAACTGTTCTAACCTTAGAATATCGGCATTGCCTACTAACTGGGTTGCGGAGGTCTGAAGGCAATCGCTCCGTGTTAAATACTGGTATTCAGCCGCATCTGGTTAGACTGGAAGCTAACCCCAACATGGTTGGGAAAAAGCTAGGCAGAGTATATTATATAGGTATAATCATATAAATAAAGATTGATGATGTACCTGCCTCGTTGGTCTAGTGGTGGCAAGCACGACTGCTGATCGTGAGTTCCTGGGTTTGAACCCCAGGTCGGCCAAAATGTTATTGGGTTTTTTCGTGTGGAATTCATCAGTAGCAGCCCGGAGTTTGGTATTGTGCCCGGTTGCTGGCAATAGACTTGTCCTCTATTACATGGGACTTAAACATAACGGCGAAATGAGGGTGTAACTATAATACACCTCTGCCCACCCTTGAGATGCAGGCGTGATGTTATGTTTATGTTTGATTCTGTATACCTGCATCATACATACAAAAGCATACTTTTAAATATCAATTACATATAACACGAATTAGAAAGAAACAGACGAATACAAACATACAAAAAAAACACCAACTGACACTACTCTGTGCCCCAGTTTCGAGCGCACGCGACTGACGCGGATTTAGAGTCGATAGTATGGAGAAGCAGTTTTTATAAACAATACTGATTTTTGTTTTTTATACTAATATTATAAAGATGAAGAGTTTGTTTGTTTCAATGCGCTAATCTCAGGTACTTCTGGTTGGAATTGAAAAGTTGCGTTCGTAATCGTCACCAGTGTGGAAACACTGTCTGTGACGATCACGTCGGGGTCACCAATGTAGGGGAACGAGATATTGTGTTCCGCCTACGAAAATGGTTGGCTCTGCGTTCTTTCAGCCTAGCCTTTTTCCAACTATGTTGGGGTCGGCTTCCAGTCTAACCAGATGTGGCTGAATACCAGTATTTTACACGGAGCGACTGCCATCAGACCTCCGCAATCCAGTTACTGGGCAATGCCGATATTTTAAGCTTAGACTCGTTGTCAGATTTACAGGTTTCTTCTTCTTTTTTTCGTGTGGTTGGTGACTAACCTGGTGTCAGAATTTATGCCGCCCATGACGCCTCTGACTTGGCTTCACATGCCGTCGAGAAATATCTCTCAGGCTTCCTCACGAACCGTTTTGAAGCAAGTGATAATTATACAATACACACATGAATTCGAAAAGTCTGAGGTGGTGCGTACGGGTTTCTGACTGCCCGTATCGACGCACTTTCCATTGTGGCAAAAAAAATGATGTCTGACGACTAGCTTTTATTGATACTTAGATACTATCTAAAGGTCTAATCGGGTGAAGCACGTCCATTGTGAGATAATTTCACCCTTCTATAAAAAACCGTGAAGAAACACACCATAACTCAATACTAAATCAAAATATTAGAGAATACAAAAAAAATCGCAACAGCTGTGATATATTTGCGACTATAAATCGCACTCCATATTAATCGCTTGGTCATGCGTGCAGTATAATTAGTTTCGTCTTATATTCCCTCTCTCTCGCACTTATAATATTTTTAGTTTGGTTATGTGCTGTCTCTTTCGCGCGTGGCGATATAATTAGTTTGTTATCTCCTCTCTCTGTTGCACGCGTCTGTCGGATGTAGGCCGGGAGACGGGATTGCGAAAATTATTGCAAGAATAGTTTTGTTTGTTACGTTATGTTTGAAACATGTCTGGTCTAGTTTACTTTAGGTTATTTACTAGGAACTTGTAACACTACTATTGAACCTTCGTGGCTTAGAATAAGCTTGAACGTTCGTAGCTTAGAATAGGCCACTTGCTTGCAGTTGCCCGAGTGCCGTTACCCTTATAATTGGTAGGCCGAAATTCTGCAGTGCTTCTTACTTGATGCTAATATCGCAAACATTTCGCTACTTCTGCCTCATTAGTCTAGTGGTGACAAGCGTGACTGCTGATCGTGAGGTCCTGGGTTCGATCACCAGGTCGAACAAAGTGTTATTGGGGTTTTCCGTGTGGAATTCCTCAGTAGCAGCCCAGAGTTTGGAATTGTGCCCGGTTGATGGCAATAGACTCGCCCCCTATTACAATGGGACTTAAAACGTAACGGCGAAATGAGGGTGTTATTATACACCTCTGCCCAACCCTTTGGCGAATACAGGCGTGATGTGTTATATGTTATGTTATTTCGCTACCGTAGTGCCGCCACGCGCATTGCGCGACAGAATCTGTCAATTGTTGTGCTTTTTTGCCAGAAACTAACGGTGACATAGAATGATTATTATCGCTTACCTTGGTAGAAATAAATGGCACCTTGGTAGAAATGAATCACAAGGTTCGCATAATATTTCAAATGAATAAAACAGTCCTTCATTATGCATCAGTTTGATATTTTCATTTTGTATGAGTTGTTGAATTATTCATGAAGTAGGTACGTGATAAATGGTTTACTAGGTATTCGTCGTTGTATGCTTATTACACAAATGCACACGTTCTGACTGTGATTGCATAATAACTTGCGAAGAATAGTCTGTCGAATAAATGTGTTTACATGTTATCGGTAGCTGGTAACACTGGACAATGTTGGTCAACGAGGGTAGTCGTCAAGGTGAATCAACGTACCCGAAGTTATAAAAACAGTGGTCATTCGACGGAGCAGAGGATTCCATGTCGAACAGCCGAAGAAGTCTGACCTTTTATATCTGATTAGCTTGTTCTTATTTTCTGATCTCGTAAAAAATTATTATATTGTGAACTAGCTTCCGTAACTAACCACTAACCCAAGTATAAGTACTCTCAGTGGTGGAGAGTCTATGTTGGTTTCATTTACTTTTTACTGACAGACCGATATTAGTTTTTATTTTTTTAAATAAAACGTTGCCCCACACTATAGGATTTCTCCTGTATCGTGGGTGCGTTTACAGACACAAATCTTCACATGCACAAACACCCAGACCCGGAACAACTATCTGTAGGCCATACAAATATTTGTTCCGTGTGGGAATCGAACCCACGACCCGCAGCGCAGAAGCCAATCGCTTAGTCACTGCACCAAACGTGTCGGCAAACAGACTTATAACAGGTTATAACTGTAATGATAGATTCACCTCAATTCAAGATTCCGTTGTATGTATTTTACATTATATGCTTATTATGGCACTCGTTCTGACTCCTGACTGTGATTGCATAATAACTTGCGAAGAATAGTATTTCGAATAAATGTATTTACGTGAAAAAATAAATGGGACTTTGAAATCCATGTATAACCTTCCTCCTAGCCTTTTCCCAACTATGTTGGGGTCAGCTTCCAGTCTATCCAGATTTTTTATTTTTATTTTATTTTATTAGGGAAAACAATGCGGCTGAATACCAGCATTTTATACGGAGGGACTGCCATCTGATCTCCGCAACCTAGTTATTGGGCAATGCCGATATCCCAATACTAGACCGGTTGTCAGACTTTCGGCCTTTGACCATCTGGTTTTCGTATGACACCCGGGACCGATAGTTTAACGTGCTCTGTTGAGGACTGTCTTCAATAACGAGCTAGTACTGGTTCAAAATTCATTTATTTAGATGAAATAAATGTTACAATATTGACTGGGCGCTGTGTACAATAATAATGATCGCGCGTGTGTCGCTGGCCGCCGTGGTTGAGGGTCTGGTCTAGTCTATATGTATTATCTATGGTCTGGTCTGCCGGCCCACGCGCGCGCCTCTCGCCCCGCATCCCGCAGTGCCCCCCGCCGTCGCCGCCGCAGTCGTCATGTTCCAGATTGTTTCGAACATGCTCTCTGAAGCACCGAGGGATTTCGACGTGTAACAAATAGTCACTTATCCACTGACAGACCGCGGCAAGTGCAGGTTAACCTCGAAAATCTTATGATCCGCGCGGTTATTAATTATAAATCCACGTATAACCACACCAAGGAAGTTATATAGTACGATCGATACGTTTTGATATTTGTTACAAATGACTGGGTAAAACTTTAGTATCTATATGGTAAAATATTAACAGGTCCCTTTTGGGTCTTGCGGAGAAAACAGGACGTCACAATTGCTGCAAGTTTAAAGCCACGTACATATTCAATTAACTAGTAAACAATGTTTCAAATACAAGTTGCAGGTTGTTTCTGAAACGTGACGTACATGTTTCTAGAAAAAATGTTTCGTAGCTTTTGTCATCAATAACTGTAGTGTTTACCGCGGCATGTGTCAATGTTTCAGAAACATGTAGATTCATGTTTTTGAAACAGTGTTTTTGAATAAGTAAACACCTATATTTGACAAGTGGATGCATTGTTACAGGGTCAATTTGCCGAAGTTGCCAACTAATACTAATTCATGATTTGTCCCTTATACCCGCCCCAAACTAATTAATCAACAGCGCCTATCATAGAATAGTCTATTAGCTGATCACAATGCATTAGATTCTTCAGATTCTACTCCTCTGATCTGCTTTTACTTGCTTAAGTACGTCCGGCTCACTCTCACTGGCTAATCTTTTACTTGCTTAGGTAAGTCCGGCTCACTCTGACTAGTTAATCTTTTACTTACTTAAGTACGTCCGGCTCACTCTGACTGGCTAATCTTTCACTTGCTTAGGTACGTCCGGCTCACTCTGACTAGTTAATCTTTTACTTGCTTAAGTACGTCCAGCTCACTCTGACTAGCTAATCTTTTACTTGCTTAAGTACGTCCGGCTCACTCTGACTAGCTAATCTTTTACTTGCTTAAGTACGTCCGGCTCACTCTGACTAGCTAATCTTTTCACCACGGCATGAGCTATTCTCGTATGGCTCATAAACATAATACAATCAGGCCATTACTGTCCCACTGTTGGGCACGGGCCTCTTTTCAGAATGAGTAGGATTAAGGCGAAGAACTTTATGGAGCCCTCTCAGGTGTGCAGGTTTCCTCACGATGTTTATAATCAAATTCTGATCCGTACATGAATTCGAAGAGTCAGAGGTGCAGGCTGGGATGGAACTCACACCCTACTGCTTGTAAGGCAAGCGTTCAACCCCAACTATCACTGCATCGCATAGCTAATACCGAAAAAAGTTATTGATAGTGTGTGTAGTCCGCCAGCTCGTACCAAGCCAGCGTGGTGGATTAAACCCGTTCCTAGCTCCCGGCCTTTTTACATAGGGTAGCCTACCTTAAATTAGCATATGAAATAAGGGGCAACCTGACAACATTGTTCTACTACACTCCATAAACAGGACTTTACCTGTTATTTCTATTACAATAAGAATCGTATTCGCTTGAGATATATTTTCGCAACTACATTTTAAACTTGGTTTCATTTGGCACACGTCCTAAATATCGCGCTAACTCTTATAGCTCTTGATGTAAGGTTCAATTTCGTTTTAATTTTATTATTTTTTCGTATAGTTAACTTTGTTTTAAGGCCCCTTAACACACGACAGTTGTTTTTAAGTGAACAGGGTCCCATAAAAGATTTATATGGGTCAGCGAAAAGGATTGATTGTGACAAGATAATATTGTTAGAGTTTTTGACTCGGCTTGTTTTGTTGTATATTTGACAGATTTTTTGAGAGTACAACAATGTGATTTGTCCATTGTAATATGAAATACATGTTTTAGTTTATTGGAGACTAAGCGTCCAAACAGATGGGCTTGAATTATGGAACTTAAGTAAGCTTTTAAGTTTTTAAATTGCATTATAATCGCTGAAAGTGAGGAACCTGGCGAATGACTATGATTTGGGAATTTTTACCAAACTTCTTCTTTTCGTGTGGTTAGTGACTAACCTGGTGTCAGAGTTTATGCCGCTCATGGGCCTCTGACTTGGCTTCACATGCCGTCGTTCCTTCACCGTTTTTCAGCAAGTGATAATTATACAATACGCACATGAATCCGAAAAGTCAGAGGCAGAGACCTTGGGTTCTAACTCGAGACCTATGACTTTGCAGTCAGCACACCGCTAGGCTATCACTGCTACATTTTTTACAAATAATGAAGCGAAGTCGGTGGTTACGCTATTATTACGCTACCTTATCATATCGCAGTAGCATCTAGTAGGTCTAGGACGAATCGAGTTACTAATGTAAAGGAAACGTTAATGTAAGTGAATTTTGAATAGGAAATACTCGTTTCACACATACTATTAAATTAAATTGAAACTTTATTCCTATCTATCGTCGGTCGGCAGTGAAAACCACGTATGTGTAAAATACATTGTTTTTTAAAGAGATAGAAATAACTGTCTCCTGCAAAAAAAATGGCCGATCAAATGTTAATACAAGTTTGTCATCGTACGTCATAGATAGCTTAGAAGTATTTGATTTGAAAATTTGTTGAACTACTTAGTACGTGGATGACCAGTTTATCAATCTAAAGAACAAATAAAACGCTTTTGAAGAAAATTTTATTTACGAGATTTTCACTGCCGAGCGTCGATATGTATGATATAAATTGTGCATGTCGCAAAAAAATAAACCAAAATGTTATAGGAGTTGTATTTTCAATTCAAAATTCGCTTACGATACTATACGTCAAGCCGTCTCTAGTGTGCAGGTTTCCTCACGATGTTTTCCTTCACCGTTAACGCAAGTGATAAACAAATTATGACTCGCACATGAATTTGAGAAGTCAGAAGTGCAGGCTGGGTTTGAACTTAGACCCTCCTGCATGGAAGGTAAGCGTTCACTCGCTAGGCTGTCACTGTTTATGTTTTTTGTATAATAACAAGTTAACATTACATCAACATCACGCCTGTATTCCCCAAAGGGATGGGCAGAGGTGTATTTTAACACCTTCAGTTCGCCGTTATGTTTAAGTGCCATGTAATAGGGGGCGAGCCTATTGCCATCAACCGGACACAAATGCAAACTCCGGACTGCTATTGAGGTATTCCTAATGAAAAAACCCAATAACGCTTTGCCCGACCTGGGGATCGAATCCAGGACCCTATGCTCAGCAGTCACGCTTGCGACCACTAGACCAACAAGGCAGTCAACAACTAGTTAATTAATGATTATTGTCGTTAATTAGTTGTTAATGTGAAAGCATGCTATATAGTTCTGCTCAAGCATTACGAAAATTAATTACATTCGATTAAATACATCAACATGATTAATTAATCATTTCTATTTTACATTGTTGATTTCAAACGTCAATATGTCAAAATGTCAACCGATCGAAGTATCGAAAATCGATCCGAATGTATTTGACATATTTATAGAACATCTCTATGTAACAGATACATGCACTTTTGGCACCGGTCTCTTCCTTATGACTAGGAGCATGCACAAATTATGCACCAACACAACCAAAAATAGACCTTACAAAGAACATTATAGAGTTGCATTTTGCTTTGTAGTTTCCAAGTGACATTTAGTAATTTCACGTGGACATTTCTGACTAGAAATGCGTCCCAACATATCGGTCAGGTCTGTATTTAGAAGCTCAGTTACTCCGATTTCCCTGTAAACGTTAGTCGTGAATATATCCGTGTTGTGAAAATGAATAAAAAGGGTAAAAATAAAAAAGGGAAAGTACCTAACCCTAGTCCACAGGAGGAGAAAAGTGGTGATAAAGTTGAGAAATTGGGTAAAAGTGGTGATAAAGTTGAAGATGTGGGGGTGACCGGGGATAAAAAGGAAGAAATAGGGGTGATTGGTGAAATAATTCAGAATTTGGAAGAAAAAGTTGAAAGAGTTAAAGATGAGCGTGTACCTGAAATTGTGAGTGAAATTATAACACCTCCTGTGGATATAAAGGATGAAGAGAGTCCAAAAAAACCTAAAAGGAACAGAGGAAAGAAGAAAAAAGGTAAAGATGATGATTTTGATGATAATCTAGAGGAAAAGCTTAAGGAAACTGATATTCAGCCATCTGTAGAAGAAACGAAAGTTGATATCCCGGAACTTGAGAGCAAACCCGATGAATTGCCTCTAATAACTCCTACAGCTCGTAAAAAGAAGAACAAAAAGAAGAATGCAGAACAGGCGCCTGAAGAACCAATATTACCTGATCAGGAACTTTCAATTATTCCTAAGGAAACGGAAACAAAAGAGCCTGAAATTAAAGAGTCCGTACCAGATATTAAACAAGAGTTTTTGAAAACAGAGATCTCAGATCAAGAAGTAAAGCCTTCTAAAAAGAAGAACAAGAAGAAGAAACGGAATGATTCAGAAAAGTCTGATAAAGAAGAGTTTTCTTGCACCACTGCTTTCCAGAAGATACTTGACGATAAGGATGAGCCACCAGAAATAAAAATGGAAGACAAAACTGAAGACGTTTGTATTCCCTTAGAAAGTGTTAAGGCCGATGTTGAAAATGCTGACATTAAATCTGAACAAACTAAAGAAAATATACCAATGCTGCCTGTTATCGAAAAAGCAACAACTCCAATAAAGGACGAAGAAGAAATCAAAAATACACCCGTAGCTGAGAGCAGAGGTAAGAAGAAAAATAAGAAAGATAAAAAGCAAACTCAGAAATTAGAAGAAATTCCTAAACAAGATGAAACAAAAACTGATCAAGCCGCGTTAATAGATTTCGAGACACCTGCACAGAGCGTTATCACAGAACAAACAAAAGAAGTTCCAACAAGCAGTCAAGAAGAAGAGATTAAAGTTATTGCAGTAACAGAACCTGAGCCTCTAGTCGAAGACTTGAGCCCAAAACCTAAAGCTAAAATCGCAAAACCTGTAGAAAAGAAACGTAAGGGAAAGCATGATACTCAAACTATTGAGAGCATGCAACAAGATATTATTAGCATTCCTGAACCTTTGAAAGTCGAAGAAGAACCTTTACCGGTAACACTTGAAACTGTAACCGGTAACACTGACACTCAAATTACGGCACAAGAAAAAATAATTGACATTGAGTCTCAAGCGACTCCGCTTGAAATAACTAGCGATGTTACTTTCATGTCCCCTAATGATGATGAAAAACTTATGGCCCTAGAATTTGAACTAATTGCTGAAAAAGCTATGGGTAAAAAACGGAAAAAAGGATCAAAGATGCCTAAAACACTTGATATTACTAGTGGAAGTCAAGAACAAAAAGTGGACACTGATATCAAACAAACTGAAATAAAAGAAGAACTTAACAAAGAACAATTAGCAGTTATAACTGAAATTTTAACCCCACAAGCTGACCAACAAGAGTTCATAATTATGAGTCAAAAATCAGATACACCATTCGCAGTTGATACTGTGCAAGAAACAAAAGAAGCTTTTAAATCATTAGAACAACCCGAGTTCCAAGGAAAGGTTCTATTAACGCCTGAAAATATAGTCGAAGAGAAGGAATTTACTAAAGAAGAAGAAATTACTGCACCACAGACTGAAGATAAACAGAAGACTGAAACAAAACCTAGTAAGAAAAGAAAGAAGTCTCCTAAACCTCCAAAAAAGACTGAAGTAGTGACAGAAACTGAGGAACGAGTAGTAACACCAAAACCAGTAGAAATTGCTAAAGAAACATTTAAGTCAGAAGAAATTACTCAACAAAGTTTAGCTGAGAAAATTGATGCTTCTAATATAACAAGAATGTATGATATCGAGATAAGTAGCATAAAAGCTGATGAATTTGAAGGATCTGCTTGTGACGTCGTACCGGATATCACGTATCCGCGTGCTTCAAGTCAACAGGCGCGCGATGATAACAATAACACTGTCATCAGAGAAATATTTCCTCCAGATGATATAATACTAGACACTCCTTTAGTAAAAGAATGTACACCAACACCTAAAAAATCGGAAGAAAGAGGATTTTCTTCTAAGGAAGAGAAAACAGATCTGAAATCAAAAATGATAGAAGTAAACCAAGATATGGAGGAGTTAAGACTGTCGATTGAAAGGTCTTTAGCAGAACTAACTTCTATAGAAAAGAGCGAAGATGCTATTGAAAAAGAGTTTGAAGCAACCAAAACGAAAGCTAAAAATGTATCGAGTCTTTTATATGATACGGCTGAAAGTTCTACAACACCAATGTCGAGTATTCAAGAAAAAGTACTAGAAAAGACAGCTACAGAAGAAACTGTTGTTGATAAACCTTTCGATGAAGTCAAAACGACACCAGTAACTGAAGATAGTAAACAGAAATTCAATGACAAACCTCAAGTTATGACTGAAGAAACAAGACCGATAAGTGATAGTGATCAGAGCAAAATAATTTCAACAGAAGAAACAAATATTGTGTTGCCATTTGTTGAAGGTAAAATGGCGGAAGCCCCATTTGTACCTGACAATAAAACAATTGAAACTCCTCCTATAACAGAAGATAAACCAATAGAAAGACCACCAACAGATATAATACTAGGCGATAATAAGCCTTTAATTGAAGAACAGAAAGTTATACAAAGTTTTACATCCCCAATACCTCTGCCACCAGTAGAACAAAAGAAGACTGAAATAATAGACATTGAAAAGAAAGATACTGAATCAAAACCCAAAGAACAAATTACAGAAACACCTACAGATGTACCACCAATATGTCCTGCGAGAAAAGATAATAAAGGTAAACACAAGAAGAAAAAAGGTAAGCAAGAAACTCAACAGATTTCAACTACACAAAATACATCAACTACAACACAACCCTCAAGTACACAGGAGACTAAACAAGAGGAAAAAACGGAGTCTAAAACTGCAACTAAATCTGACTCAAAAGGTAAAAGTCAAAGTACAGAAAAAGGAAAACAACAAGCAACCAACGTCGATTCTATAACTCAGGACGACGCATTTTCCGACATGGATTACGAACCTATAGAAAACTTCGAAGACGCACTCACATCTAGCGTTGATGACGTCAACAAGACTTTTGAAATGATAGTGAAAGAATCTCAAGAACAGAATAATCCTAAAATCAATATTATAGCGCCGGATGAAGAAAAAACACCAGTTTCGCCGCCAAAAAACTTGCTAGGCCGTCCCGATATTCCTGTACGATCGAATAGAAGGGACTTTAAAAAGGAAAAGGATAAAATTCCAAATGAAATCACGGCTAGAGTAAAGATAAAAGATTCTGTCGAAGTTGAAAAGAAACAGTCTAAGAATACGCAAACCATCAATAAGATGAAGGAGTTCAGTAAAGATTACAAAATGGATGACAATGATGATTTTGTGTACAAGTATAGTTTTAGGAAAGTATTTCTCCAAAGTTCATGCCATGTTTGTAAGAAAGCTTTGAGTGGTTCCCGAGTGCCGTGCAGTTATTGTAACTTATTGTTGTACTGCAGTAATAAGCACAAAGATGAAGATTGGCCTCAGCATCAGGCGCTGTGCTTCGCTGTGTCTACCATCGTACATTTGAAAGGTGAGAATTAGCTGTTTTTATAAACCCTTTATTTGTTCCCAGTTATGATGGATATAATGAAGGAAGCGGGATCGTATTTTCATCAATAAATTAATTTCTATATCCATGGTTTCATAGTTACTGATCTTATAAGCTAGAGCTACTTTAAATGTACCTTTAGAACCAAACGCAGTATGATATTTATCACTATGGAAATGGCTGCTACTGTCTGACAGCCAGATATTAGGACTTCACTTATTTATGATCTCGGCTGAATGCACTTCGTTCCAGTGTAATATTTTTAACTGGAGACCACTACGTGAAAACCTTTCGACTGCTGATGACACAACATATGAAATTGTGTTCTAACTTCTAACTAACTATTGTTTCACAGATCAAAAACACATTTACGCGGATGCAAAGAATTTAACAGGAAATGACTACCGACTGATCAGAATGCAGATGATAGTCTCCTGTGAGAAGGTGCTGAAGAGACGGCTGGTGCCTTGGGAGCAGGAAGCTCTCCTGTATCCCAGGATCTGTGCTCATGTGCCGTGTAGGGAATGGAGGCAGAGCAGGTTGACTGATTGTCAGGGATGTGGCCAGGTTGGTAAAATAAAATACTGTTTATTTAGTTTGGGTATAATGGCATAGGAAGAAAAAATTTAAAATAACATCACACCTGTATTCTTTGAAGGGTTGGGTACACGTGCATAGTAACACCCTCATTTCGCCGTTGTGTTTAAGTCCCAAGTAATAGGGGGCGAGCCTATTGCCATCAAGCGGGCACAAATCCAAGCTCCGGGCTGTTACTGAGGAAATTTCACACGGAAAAACCCAATAACACTGCCGCATCTGGGGATCAAACCAGGACTTCACGATCAGCAGTTGCGCTTGCCACCACTAGACCAACGAGGCATTATAAAAAATGTCTATAATAGAGCAGTTTCTTTTTAGAAAGCGATTTAGGGATGAAGTCCGGTGAATCGCTGACGAGTCTTGTACGTATCTTTTCTCAACAGATATCCTACTGCACTGACAATGCCGACCACTTCCCGAAGTCTCACTCTCGCTGGTGCAAGTCCTACTCCTTGTATGAGAAGCTGGTCAGTTACCAGCAGACTAAGGGCCGACTGGAGCCGAAGATGCCGACTAAAGTGCTGCAGGAACAGCAGCAGATACCAGAGAAGATCAATGAAGTGCTCGCCTCTATGTACGAAGAGAAAATCGGTGAGTTGTTGACTTTAAAGAAGTTTTTAAGTATAAGTATAAATGAAAAAGTAAGCAAACCATTCAACGGCCCACCTGATGGAAAGTGGTTATTACCGTAAACGGAACAAAGCAATGTTGCTTGGCGGAAAATAGGTATGGTGGTAGTAATTCCTCAAACAACTCGTCTCCTACGTGTAACAATGTATATGTCGCAGGATAATCAGAAAAATCGTATATACACATTGAAAAGTGATAACGATCATATCTACC
Source organism: Amphipyra berbera (assembly GCA_910594945.2). Lineage (NCBI taxonomy): Eukaryota > Metazoa > Arthropoda > Insecta > Lepidoptera > Noctuidae > Amphipyra > Amphipyra berbera. Next base: position 14,956,298 of record OU343145.1, read on the forward strand.
AATCAGCGCTCATAACGTAAGCGGTATTCGCGACTTACCTAAGATAGGTCTTATTTTTGCAATGATCCTGAAAATAAGATGGTTACGAAAATCTGTCTTAGGTCCGTATTACAGAACGAAACTCAAGCATTAATAAGATGGTTACGAAAATCTGTCTTAGGTCCGTATTACAGAACGAAACTCAAGCATTAATAAGATGGTTACGAAAATCTGTCTTAGGTCCGTATTACAGAACGAAACTCAAGCATTAATAAGATGGTTACGAAAATCTGTATTAGGTCCGTATTACAGAACGAAACTCAAGCATTAATCTCTGTTTAAAACTAGTTTTGAGTCGACTTTTAATTTTAGAACATTCCTCAAGTATAGATTCATTGATCATAGTTCAGCTGAGGTTGGCTTTATTCTAGATCGTTACCCAGTTCGTAGATTCGACCCCAAGCAGTGATTTGATCTGTAATCAACCAATCGATTGGCTCGATTTGAGTCTAGTTTCATCTGGGTATAGATTGATTGCCGTTCTGGAATAAGACCGTTTCTCAAATATTGATTCTATACTTAAACAGTGATCAACTGATTAAAGATCAAACTGGACTTGAGGAATGTTCTGTAATACGGACCTTAAATTCCAAATATCCGGTCCTTTGCAATCGTCCTAGTATATCATCGCAAAGATCCGATTTTTCCGATTATCCTACGACATAATATGTAGATGATGAATATACCATTTATACCTTTCAAACGTAGTTATTATTACTAGATTTATTCATTGTAGAAGTCCAAGGGACATACTCACATTGTCAAGGTATTTATAAGCTGACATCATACTGATGATTCAAGAGATGAATACATTTCTAAAATTATGAACAAGACTAATACTATTTATTACATGCAGAGGAAATTGTAAACAGTGACTAGGAACCTATAAAGAAGTACGTATTATTGTAATGAGTGGGTTTAATTAGTGCAACCGTTCTTGTAAATTCGGAGTAATAATAGTACATTACTGCCACGGTCTGTAATGACTGCGTTGCTGGCAGCACTGATGATGGCCGGAAGCGCAGTGTAGCGCAGCCCCAGGCCATCACAGCGCGGTCAGCATTGCAGCTCTTGGTAGATGAGCTGGAATAAAGGCAGAGACCGAAGGTCGAGGCCTTTATAGCGCGGACAGCAACGGCTGAAATGATGACCACGCTTGAAGGCCGAGAGCGTAGCTAACCTAAGCTCGAGGCCATCATAGCGTGGCCAGCAGCGCAGTCATTGCGGATCAAGGCTTGTATAGTGCTTTACTCAAACAATGCGAGTAATTTAAATAAAACCAGCTTAGTATAGTAAGAATTTATTTATAGTAACGATTTGTTTCTTCCCCGGGCTTTAGCGTTTTTTTTAATAAGTCTTTAATGATTGTGCTGCCTGTACCTACAGCCAAATTATGAATAAAAACTTTTTGCATCAGACTATTTTTGAAACAAAACCCGACAATAATGGATTTTCAAAGGAAATTGCTGGTGGCTAAAACTCACCAGCAATGATTTTCATACAACCTTGCTGGCGCCTATACAAGTAGCGCGGAAACGTCGACTTTGCTCAAAGAAGGTTGTCAAAATATTGACCACATTACAAGCATTTTTGAGTACCTAAATACTTTTGTCTCAATGTTTAGTTTTGTATATTCAGTTGACGAAGTTCAATATGAAGTTTCACAATCCTAAGAGCGTTTGTGTAATGCGCCTATACCATATTCCTCCTAGCCTTCTTTCCCAACTACGTTTTGGGGTCAGCTTCCAGTCTAACCAGATACAGCTGAATACCAGTATTTAACACGGTGCGACTGCCATCAGACCTCCGCAATGCCGATATCCTAAGGTTAGACTGGTTGATAGACTTTCGGGCTTCTGACTACCCGTAACGACTGTCTTAGGCATTCGTATTACACCCGGACCGACAGTTTAACGTGCTCTCCAAAGCTTTGAGTGGTCTCAATATGTCACAAACGGTCATTCATCCACAGAAAGACTGCGACAAGCAACGCGCTCATACTGAATCCGAGAAAATCCGATAAGATCCGAATAAGCTGCAGTACTATTTGTGTGAACGGTTGTGCATTACATCCGATTCGAATTTGATATATCGTCGCTGAGGTAAAAATACCGCCTAAGTTGAAAATTGGTCATTTGACTTTTACGTCATTGGATAGATATTTTTGGCGCGCATCGAATGATGTTAGAAAAACATTAAAATTATCTAATCTCAGCGAGTTATTCAAACATGTTCTGGCACCGCGCAAGTCGTTTGTTGTGTCATTTTAAAGACAATAATCATTTACACGGTGCAAGTCTCATGCTATCTTTGTCTTTCTCTCCGACAAAAACAGAGATAGCATGAGACTTGCTTCAAGAAACTTGCACCGTGTAAATCCGCATTAATCAGTTTTTTGTCTCTCCTGAAAACTTGTCAAATTTAACTTGAGCGGTATTGTTACGTAAGCGACGATATCCGAGTTTTCTCGGATTGCATAAACCTCTTTCCAGTTGCTATTGCGAATTGCTCAACGTACTATCCCCCCCACCTTCCGCATCCAGACTATTCCGGTGCCTGTTTAAATAAACCTAGGAGTAGGCACTAGATCATCATCATCATCTCCCTGCCTTATCCCACACTAGGTGTGGTCGGCACTACAAGTATTTCTCTTCCATCCTCCTCTATCAGCCGTCATCTCAGTACTTACTCTTTTCTTACCCATATCATCATCATCTTGGAGTAGACACTAAATGTAGTCTAAATGTGTCTTGTTAAGGCTATAATACATTGTTTAGTTTAAGAATATGTTTGTTTGTCACAGACATAAACGACATACAATACGCAGCGCTAACGCAGCTAGCGACTGCACCACTTACTGCCGCCTACTGCCACCAGCTCTGTACTAACAAGCCTACCTCTACTGCCAACGGCGTTTATAAGGTTGGTACTATTAAATCAATGATATTATATGTATACCTACTAAAAGAAATAGATCAGTTATTGACGCGCCAAAAATACATATCATTATCTTCGTCTTGCTCATTAGAGATGCTAGTGAAAATAATTCAGGATTGAATTTTAAATGCCGTCTTCCACGTAATATAAAACATAATATTATCATTGTATTTACCCAATATTAAAATAGAAAAGTAAATTATTGTTACACACAAATATCGACTTTAGGATCATGTAAACTAAGTATATTATGTTTTATCTTCGTTCCTTCCTGCCTTTCTCATTATAGTGGGAAGATTGCAGCGTGGTATTACTAGTTTATCTGTCCATTTCAGAAGTCCTCATTCACGATCCACGTGGTGGGAGCAGAGTTACAGTTCGAAGCTGATGCCCTCAATAAATGGGAGGTGTTCTTCCTCCACCTGAGGCCTGATCTTCAAGAGTTGAGGGTCGTGCTCATCAACTATAATTTAAATCCTTCAAACTTGCCATTGGAACTGCTTGGGAAGGTCAAGTGAGTTAGTTATGGATTGACTATAGTTTAGAAAGAATAAGTATGAAAGATAACTTCAAATCTGCAATATTCAGGATACTTGCAGCTTTATTATTCAGGAGATATTACTAAGATCGTTGCGTATAATAGGCGAACTGCAGCTTCCATACTGCCGTGTATGCACATTATGCAAGAATCTTACACTGTGGAGTCTGCTATCCAGCGCTGACGTTTGTTTGTAACATCTATTCTGCACGGTGATGAGCAAGCGTTTGAAGTTGCCTACAACGCCTACGGGAGGTGTGGGCCTATCCATGGAACAACACAGCCTTCAGAGATTTCATGATCATCCTAGCCTTGCCTTGCTTTGTATTAAACTATGTTGGTATCGGCTCCCAGTCCAGATCCAGATGCATTTGAATATCTGTATTTTACACGGAAACAAAATCGAAATTCTTTATATAGACTGATTGTCAGACTTAATTATTATTTATTTTACCAGATTATGTGACAACTGTCGCCAAAATAAACGTCGTGTGCTGTTCAGCTTCCAAGACAAGAGGACTTACTTTGATTATAAGTCCAGTGAGGACTTTGTGGTTCCTGATATTGGTGAGAACAATGTTTTATTCTTCTTCTTGATTTTAGCAAGTTCCATGTCTTTTGCCAACTGTGCTATTAGTTTCTTTGGGCAGGATAACATACATACGTAATAGCCCATAACTGTCCCAATGCCGGGCATGGGCCTCTTCTCAGAATGAGAAGGGTTTAGACTTTAGTCCACCATGCTGGCCTGGTGCGGATTAGCAGACTACAAGAACCATCGAGAACTTTATGGAGCTCTCTCGGTTTCTTCACAATGTTTTCCTTCACCGTTAACGCAAGTGATAATCAAATCCTGATCCGCACATGAATTCGAAGTCAGAGGTGCGGGCCGTGATCGAACTCAAACCCTCCTGTATGGAAATGAATTAAGCCTTCATTATCTTGTGAGGGAATATTGCTAGAATCATCACGCTTGGCAAACTGATTGGTAGTCGCAGTGTGCTGTTATTGGTGCACAGAAGAATGCTACTCTCTACACAATAGTCGAAAGAAGTAAATATTCTTTACACACCTATTACGACTTCTTCTTCTTCTTCTTCCTGCCCTTATCCCACACTAGGTGGGGTCGGCACAACATGTATTTCATAAATCCATGTTGTTAGAGGTTTTGGCTTATTGTTTTATGACCGGCCGCCTGCCTGACGTCAACCCTCCTTGGGAATACTCGTTGCGCCGTCGCGCGGGTGATCCAATGTGCTTGCTGATATTACGCACTGGGTCCCAAAATGATATGCTTGTCAGTCTTATTGCCGACAACTAAGCAGGCTGTGTTCTTCTTGGTGGAGTATACTTGCAGTTCTACGACCCACTCATTCACTTTTTCTCCTTTAATTTACCCACACCTATTACGACTCTTTCGCAAAAATTACTAATGCAATTAAACTACACTCGGGAGAAATGAATCCAGGTCACCGACATAAACCTAACTATCTCGGAAACATTGTTAAACATTGTTTAACATTTTAACATTGTTTTTTTTATGTTGGTGACCCGGATTTATTGCGCCCGAGTGTATCTAAATTGTTTAAACTATCAATCATTCGCGTTATTTTCAAAATGTTCATAATAAAAGCTTCCACTTCATACTTTTTTTTGTATCCAATTATAGTCTGCGCCTTCAACCCCAGCATCCAGAGGTCCTCAGTCTACAACGGCAAAGATCCTTGGCCTTCGACCATCAACGCCATCTTAAAACTGAAGGTCCCTTTCATCATAACAGCCTACACCATCACAGAGCTTCACAGGGACTGCATCAGGATCAAAGAATGCTCCGAAACCGGACACAATTTCATCGCTGAGCCGAAGTATAATAACTTTGCGAGTGTGAGACCTGATAGGAATTTTATTTCTGATGATGAGATGCCTTTGTTGTTTAAGAATTACTGTTTTTCTATTATTTCTGGATGATTTCGGTACAGATGGCAAAGGAGATAAGTTTACAGGCAACTAACCACTTATTTTCATATAATTTTGACAGAGATTCTGACAGTGTTGAGTGACCAGTTCATCGTCATTCATCTGAACGTGACAATTGTTGTGAACAGCTAGTTCACACAGAATCTGTTTGCAGGATCCGTTTTTATTTTGGTAATGGCGCCTGTAGTTGTATGAGCGAGTTCACACACACGACAGTATTCCGAATCCAGTAAAAAATACTAGATCCGTTATTTTTATCGTATCCTGCCTGCCAGACGCGACGCAGCTGCTATTTGTTTAACTGATCCGTCGGTACAGATGTGAACAACACATCCAGTACCGACGGATCAGTTAAAACGGATCCGCTGTGTGAACGGGCTCATATTTTCATATAATTTTGACAGAGATTCTGCCAGTGTTGAGTGACCAGCTCGTCGTAAATCATGTGAACGTGACAATTGTTATGTAATAAGCTAAAACACAATATGAATGACAGTTGTTTTCGTAGCATATCTACTTAACTCGTTTGCTGTGTGTACTATAATTAAATTAACTACATAAAGTTTGATATCTCTAAGTTATTAGTTTTTGTTCTGAAATTAGTCGAAGATATTTGTAATTTAATTTAACTTTCTTATTTCAATGTGTTTCTTTTCTTTTATTATGTTTGTTACATTTTTGTCTTATTAAAGCATGTGAATTTAAAGGATTTTTTTATTCCAAACTATATTTGAAAAGGCTGTGATAGAGAAGCATGAAGTGCATTGGATTGACTTGAACGACGGTGTAAGTAGCCGAAACACAGAGACCGGTACTTTACATGTTTTTAAGTTGTTTCAATTTTGCTTCGGTGTAGATTTTTGTAAAGGAAGACACGAAGACACTGGAACGGGAACGAAAGGAATAGACAGGGTAGGAGGTACTTACCGGCCGGCGACTGCTGCTCGTTCGTTGAGCACTAGTATTCACATCACACTCACTCACTAAATCAGTACACTTTGTTCGTCTATATTATAGTACATTATGATACAAGTGTGCTATGTTGATCATTCCACTAGAGGCGGTAGTATGCACGCGAGCCGCAGACGAGCTTTACAAGAGAGCCGACAGTGTAATTATCAATGCACATGCGTTTCATACGACGTTTTTCAACACACTTTTCACACACAAAAACAGACTTTAGGTATCTAATACAATAGTTTATGGTAATTCGAGTTAAGTTGGTTTGCTATGTATTTATGAAAAAAAAATGACGTGTGGATTTCTTTTTTCGCGCGCCATGCTTGTGGCCGAATTAGCTCTGCGCGCGCAGGTGAAAGATCAAAGAGTAAACAGCCTAATATTAAAAAAAAAAACAACAGAATATTTTTGTGTTTATAACACAAATTAATTAATGTTAATTTGATGACAAAAATAATAATTTAATTAAATGAAATGTTTATTTATCATAATTAAACTAACAGTTAATTTATTCACAAAAAAGTTTACTATTTTTTAGACATAAAAACGCTTTACGAAGATTAAAAGAAAAAGTAAATAAAAATGCACTGGTGCGGTAATGTAAAGTAAAAAGCACGCGTGTGTAATAAGCTGCATTATGAACGTAAACGCGGTGCAATAAGATCCAATTTACGAGCAAGTGTGTTGAAATTATTTTTTTCAGTAACGTTGTTTTTGTGGCGCCTCTAGCGGAGATGCACGGTGGCAAGGGTTCGGCGGGAACTTGGGATTGGAATGTATGAATTTGGCGGGAATACAGGAAAGGAGTGTTGCAAGCGTTAACATCATTCTTATCCACCTGCCTTAAAAGATTTCTGAAACTGATGCAAGTTATTCTTCCTACAATGCCTCTCCAACTAATAAAGGTTGGCAGTCATCTTTGCATAATAATTTCTTGTCTTTTGCGACGTAAAATAGTTGTGCAGCACTCGCGATACCCGTCCAATCGCGGATGTTACGCAGACATTCAATTATTCCTTCGGCCGACACGTTTCTTTTCAGCGATTTTACCCATAATTATAAATTGATGTAGCTCGTATCTTTAATATCCCAGATCATACATACATCAACTCACGCCTTTTTCCCATGGGGGTAGGCAGAAACTACAGAACGCCATACGCTACGACCCTTACATATTCCTTTCACTTCATCCACATTCATACATATTGTCATACACGCACGCCGGTTGAGAGTACTACGCACCTGTCCTTTGTGAAGCACATCAACAATAACGTCGATTTATGTCCTTCTAGGACGTCCTCTACCATTCCCACTGACATCCGCCTTATAAATTCCTTTTTTTAATCGCTGTTCACTTATTCTCTCAACACTATCAAACCACCTAAGCATACTCCTTTCAATTTTTGTCCCAGATCATTATCATTAAAAAGGTGCTGATAAACTAACATAACATTTCTTACTGACATTTCAAGGACCTTTTTCTTTCAGTTTCCTGAGGCTAATGTTAAACTCTCAACCAGAAATGACTTGCACAAGATGTAAGCAACCTTCTATTTCTTATCAATGCGGAAGCTTCGTCAAATATTTAGATGTCTGGAAAATTGTCATCAACGCAAATAGGTGTCTATTTTAGTATGTGGCGCCAGTAGCCATTGTCACTTAAGGCATCTGCACCGAGAGCCAAAAATAGTTCTCCATAGATTGGCATTTTAGCATCTTGGGATATTCCCGAAGAAAAACGTCTGAGAATGGTATTTGTGTTGTTGGCCAAGATTGAAGATTCTTCTTGTCATTCATTCCCGTTGGCACCACCAAAAGACATCACCAGTGGTGTCAAGGGCAATGAATGATGCAGTTAACTAGGTGCTTGAGCCAATTCATTCTCTTTGACATTACTGGTCGTATCTTTTGACGGGGTGAACGGGGATGAATCTTTCTTCTGGGTGCTATAATTGAAATATTGCCAGTAGCACTATATTTTTACCCCGTGTGGGGACGGGTTAGAATATAAAACTTATTCATCGCATGCTGGGAATAGACGCGTGTTGCAAGATTCAACAAAACAGCACGCTTGGTGGTAGTATCTGTACGGTCCGCCTGGCTAGCTACCACCTGAACATTAAAGCAGTGTCCCGTCGTGTGTATGTGAGTGCCAGAGGGGTATAAGGGAATCCATCTATATTTCTGTTCCTTGGATTCGTGTTCTTAGACCCTGTCTACGCTTACAATCAGGTGAAACTAGGGCCAAAAGCGACCAGTCAAGAATAAAAAAAAAACATGCTATGAGCGGAAGAGAATAAGATTTAGCATCACCAAAGATCAACCTATCCTGCAGGTAGCAGTGCATTTAACTACTGACTGACTAGGTGATGCCGAGACTCCGATGATGTGATAATCTCTTTAGAATACCCATACAACTTCCCAGCCAAAACACTATCCAAGAGATCTGGGTCAGCGGTTACCATCACCTATGATCTTTTTAGGGAAGTTATTAGAGCTGCACTGGGCTGAGGTAGGCTGTGAAAGTTTATCAATATCATTATGCTTCGACTAAGTTAGGATAAAGATAAAGTAATGATAGCCTAGCGGTTGAACGCGTGCCTTCCATGCAAGAAGGTCTGAGTTCGAATTCCGCCCGCACCTCTGACTTTTCGAATTTATGTGCGGACCATAATTTGATTACACTTGCGTTTACGGTGAAGGAAAACATCGTGAGGAAACCTGCACACCTGAGAGGTCTCCATAAAGTTCTCGATGGTGTGTGTAGTGTACCAACCCGCACCAGGCCAGCGTGGTGGACTAAGGTGTAAACCAGGGATGGCGAACCTTTACGTATCAACGTGCCATTTTTCTAAAAGAATGTTTAATGAGGTCATAGACGTGCCATCAAATAATTTTGAATTGGTGATCACTCGCGTTCGCTCGTCATATAATACCTACTTCACACTTTTTTTCGTAGTTCATAAAGAATTTTGTGATCAGTGACGTGCCCAAAATATTGTGGTGCCATTGGTTCGCCATCCCTGGCCTAAACCCTTCTCGTTCTAAGAAGAGGCCCGTGTCCATCAGTGACACAGGAATGGGCTGATTATGTGTTAGGATAATAAAAAATAAAACAACATATACATTAAAAATATAATTAATTATTTCTAATCTAATTGAACTGACAATTAAATTGGCAATATTAACAAAATTATACTAAAACATATCACAGATAAAATGATTAGTCACAAATTATTCTAACGCACGATTTGAATAACCTACTGCGGCTTGCCTTAACAAAGATAGAAGATGAAAGCTTAGAAGTAAACTTAGAAATAATGTCAGATTTCTATCTCCAGTAGGGCAAACCGATGGATAGGTTATTGAAACGGCAGTAAGCTAGCAGCTAACGACTGACAGGTCTCCCAGAAATATTCGCTCTAAAGTTTCTGCACTAGATAGAGCGAGACACGAAATAAATCCTCTTTATTATACACAAAAAAAACATTTGTATGGGATGTGAAGCAATTAAAAGTACAATAGGCAGTCTTATTGTAACTCAGATAACTCTTCCAGAAATCCTTATAGTAAGATACAAAGTTACATGAGATTGACACATTCTCGATAAGACACAAATCAAACAACTAAACTTTTCTAAATATTATTTTGTCCAAGGGGGCTGAATCTTCCTTCTTTAGTTTTCTGTTAAAGTCGGTCAGCTCTCAGTTAGCCGCTTACTTATATCTATAATCTCGAATACTTGAGGTCAGTAAAGGGTGTTAGCATTAACGGTGCAAGACGACTCTGCGATCACCAACCCGTTCTTTCAGGAGAGCCTATATCTAGCAGAGGTCTACGATAGGCTTCATTATCAGCCTAACCTTTTCCCAACAATATCGGGGTCGGCTTAAGCTAAATCTGATTGCCTAAAGAGGTAGCTTAGCAATAAAAAAAGTAAGCTTGTTTAATTTTCACGGGTAGGTAACGTTTCAACGGAATTTTTGACAATATAAAATAATTTATTTATTATTTCTCCCTTGAAAATGAATTCAAAACGGTTGTGATCTGAGTAGATAAAGTAATTATCGTATATAAAAAAGTTTTAATCACATAATCTTGTCAATCGTTAGCTCCTAACCTAACAAGTCCCAAGCAATACGCAGAGACACTTGGTGATAGAGAAGAAATAGAACAGAGAACACGCGAACGGCTTACTGACGATAGCTCTGGACACAGACCCCAACACCTACAGACAGATAGGGATTAACACACGATTTCAATAATCTAACTATCGGTAGCTTGAGATAGAGGAAGACAAAAGCTTCTATACTGGATGGAAACAATCAACAACACCTAGAAGGAAAGCATATTAAATATTGGAGATAGCATGTTTTAATCAAAGAAGACTTTTTACGATTAGAACAAAATAAGGTCACTATTGAGTTAAATTTGATTTTTTACACCCAGTAGAAGTACCTACTATAAAACTATCTCTTTTAACAAAACTGTTGGTAGACAGGTTATTGAAAAAGGCCGTGAAATAAAAAAAAACTCATTTTATAGAAATTGCAGTTTCTAAAAACAATATTAAAGTAGCAAGATTTTGTGAATAGTAAGTAATGTTAGTTAGAGACAATAGGATAATAAGTGAGATTGATTGAAACAGTTAAAGGGCTTTAAGTTAGTGAGATTAAAATAATATTCAAAACGTCTGCTGGCAATAAGGTTGAAAAGCTCGATTGTAATATACTTATAGATAATGATACTATTGTTACAGAAGGAAGTTTTGAATTTCGTTCTGAAATATTTTATGGCTTATCGACTCTTATCCCAGCAAAGTTTTATTAATACAAAGTGCTTAAAATAGAAAGTGTTAAAAACAATAGTAATTAATTAGCTGAAAAAATATTAAGTTGTGCAAAACAGATGTTGCTTGAACACAAATTCAATTCACATTCAAATTCATTCAATTTTAGATGACATTACGGTTAAGAATTAAATAACAAAAGTTAGCAAAATTAAGTACAGCATTGGATGCAAATTAGATGGTAAATTAATTAAACAATAATTAGTTAATAATTTATTGGAACAACCATCTACTATAAAGATAAGTACTTGGAATAGGTTAGCTTAACTTTGTTTTATTATTTGGCCCACACTACGAATACTCCTATATCGTGAGTGCCTTTAAAAACACAAATCTTTACATGCATAAACAGTCATCTAGATCTGACAATAATTCGTTTTAACGGTATTTGGAGAAAGATCTTTATTAAATCCTTTATCAGAAATGCGTTGCTACGTTTACATCTACGTGCTAGGAAGATGACGTAAGCCCTATTATTTAAATATGAATGTTTTTGCTTATAATATTAATTTTCAATAATATTTCGTCAGATTTGGAGTTGGTCTTAACGTTTTAAGCTAGATAAATAGGTACCATTAATTTATCATTACTATTAATAGATAGTTGTTCCAAAAACATAAAATTAAAACAACAGTTAACAACAAACCTTAAACAACTGAAACAACAACCTGTTCTGTCAACATCGGCGCTAACGTTGTACTGCTACCACTATCAGTACTAACTGTTGTACTATCTTCTTTTATGGCGTAAATTGTGTTAGATTCTTCTGTACCCAAACTGATTTCAGATTCCATTGTACTTAAATTTGTATTGCTTTCAACTAAATTCAAGTCATTATCAATTGTACTCGTACTTTCTGTGTTTAGACTAGTGGTATTTTCAGTTGTACTTAATTCATTTATATTAATCTCAGTAGTACTGAAGTCAGTGGCACTACTTTCAGCAGTACTTAGTGTACTGATTTCTTCTGTACTAAAATCAATTGTGTTAGTTTGGCCTGTACTTAAACCGTCACTAGGTTCAGTTGTACTTATATTAATTGTACTACTTTCCTCTTTACTAATAAATTCTGTACTTGTAGTCGCTGTACTGGTTTCTTTTGTACTTGCTGTACTTGTACTTTCTTCAGTAGTTTTACTAGTTGTACTAATATCAATGTATTCATTTGTTTCATAAAAGTCTCCCACTGTCACACCCCCTGTGCTTAAGTCATAATCATAAATATCTTCTTCTGTAGTTGTTGGCACTGAAACATACAAAATATGAATACATGTGAAGATTATTGAATTAAGAAAATAAAGGTTCAAATTGCTAGTAATTTTTCTATCAGATTGTATTAAATTTTAGATTAATTCGCTCGAATCCTACTACGTTTTAGTAAAAACTCCTTCTAGTGTTTGGGCAGGACATAATTTATGTATGATAGAAAATGATTGAAAGTAATCGGTTGAATTCCAGAATCATTAAAAGATCATCTCAAAAATTCTAAAAACTTACCAGTAACTTCAATTGCAATAGAATTCTTCTTAAAAGGATCCTCAGTGACTAATACTACACGAGATTCACTTACACCACCGTCTCCTATCTCATCAGTCCTTCTCACTTTACTCTTATTATCACAGCCTTCAGCACAATAATTAGCTACCTTATGCAATATCATATCAACTAGAATACTTTCTTTTACATGTTTATTAACAACTGCAGCTTCTTTTTCCTCTTTGAGTTCCTTATCTACCATTTGCTCTATATTTTGTGTATAATTTACAGGTGGGATCCACGTATATTCTGGATCATACTTAGATGCATTGTTTGGTTTAAAAATGACAGTGTATGTCTCATCTGGGTCATCATCGAGTCTGATTAGTGGTTTAGTGTATTTAGCCACAGCGGGTCCTAGTGTATCTGTGACGTATTTTTTTAGGTTTTTACATTTTTCTACAGTATTGACGTCGTTCGAACTGCCCCAGATTATGAAGCCTGATGCGTTTGATTTGTAAAACGTGCTGAACGCTACGTCTAAGTCACTCTGTAAAAGAAAATAAATAGTGTTTTTATTTATGTTTACTTGTAGATTATTTTGTGTGATTCCCGTCCTTCAGTATTGTCACGGGGGGATTGGGCATTTCCATACTAGTAACATCATACATGGAATAAAAGAGGTTTCTTAATATAACGTCAGACTACTCGTCCATCTGTAAATGAAGGTGATTGTGGCATACTCCTAGGATCTTAACTTTGATTGATTACTCTAGTTCTGTCTGGCATATATTCGTTATAATGTCTGTCAATAAGGTCCAGCTCAATCTTGACCCAGTTATCAAAATTCCCAGTAAGTGAGTAAAAAACTAGTGTATTTAACTCAAACACATTTTTATCGGATATAACATAACATGACGCAGGCCGATGAGGCCTCTGCCCAACCCTCCGGGGAATACATCCCCGGAGGGTTGGGCAGAAGCCTCATTTCGCCGTTATGTTTAAGTCCTATGTAATAGGGGGCGAGTCTATTGCCATCAATCGGGCACGAATGCAAATTCCGGGCTGCTACTGAGAAATTCCGCACGGAAAATCTCATAAATACTTTGCCCGACCTGCCACTTGCCACTTGCCACCACTAGACCAACGAGGCAGTCGTTTATTATCAGATATTCTTGTTTATATTTTGAGTTCAGCTTACCTCATTAAATAACCCCTTATCTCGATACCTGTACCAGAAGTACGGCAATATGAGTGATCCTTCGACCGCCACTCTCGCAGCCTCTTTGACCCTCCCTCGGATGAGGCCAGCCAGTTGACCTGACGTTATGTCGTCAGTGCTGTACACTGAAGGGTAGAGCGCTGTGCTTTCTTGCCAGAGCCAATTTGTGCTGAAAATTTTAAAATTAAAATATTAAATTAAAATAGTAGGAGAGGTATAAATATAGGGAGTAAACGTAATCATGTAATTCCTTCAAACCTCGTGGTGTAGTGCTGACATAGATTAACCATGCACGGGAAACATTTGGATTCAATAAAAAAAAAATAAGAAGTAAACATGTGTTTTAACGTGAGGCATTTTAGCGCCCCGAGCGAATTGCGCGGCTGTCGCTCGCCGCGCGGTCATTTAACTCGGGACGCTAATATGCCTCACGTGAAAACCACATGTTTACTTCTGGTAATTTTTTTATAGAATCCAAATGTTTCCCGTGTTGGGTTAATAGCAGTACATCACGAGGTTTGAATCCCATTGCATGATTTCGTTTACACCCTGTATGTATAGCAGTGGATGGTGATAGAACAGGGATACACAGACTTATTAGGACTTGGGGCCACACTGGCAGATTATCAGCTAAAAGCGGGCCACCACAATTAAAAACATTGCATTATTGTCATACAAACGCATAAAGGAATTTTACTCAAAAATGCTTGTAATGTGGTCAATATTTTGACAACCTTCTTTGAGCAAAGTCGACGTTTCCGCGCTACTTGAATAGGCGCCAGCAAAGTTGTATGGGATTTCATTGCTGGTGAGTTTTAGCCACCAGCAATTTCCTTTGAAAATCCATTATTGTCGAGTTTTGTTTCAAAAATAGTCTGGTGCAAAAAGTTTTTATTCAGAATTTGGCTGTATAGGTACAGGCAGCACAATCATTAAAGATTCATTAAAAAAAACTAAGGACCAGAGAAGAAACAAATCGTTACTTTAAATAAATTCTTATTATACTAATCTGGTTTTATTTAAATTACTCGCATTGTTTGAGTAAAGCACTATACAAGCTTTGGTCCGCAATGACTGTGCTGCTTGCCACGCTATGATGGCCTCGAGCTTAGTTTAGCTACGCTCTCGGTCTTCAAGCTTGGTCATCATTGCAGCCCTTGCTGTCCGCGCTATAAAGGCCTCGACCTTCGGTCTCTGCCTTTATTCCAGCTTGTCCATCAAGAGCTGCAATACTGACCGCGCTGTGATGGCCTGGAGCTGCGCTACACTGCGCTACACTGCGCTACACTGCGCTCTCGGCCATCATCAGTGCTGCCAGCAACGCAGTCATTACATACCGCGGCAGTAATGTACTATAATTTGCTAGCGGGCCGCACGTATATTGAAATTAAATTGCTAAGTTACAACTCACCGATACAGCAGTGATAGCCTAGTGGTGTGACCGTCGGACTGCTAAGTCTCGAGTTGGAACCCAAGGCACGCACCTCTGACTTTTCAGATTCATGTGCGTATTGTATATAGGTAATTATCACTTGCTTAAAAACGATGAAGGAAAACATCGTGAGGAAACCAGCATGCCTGAGAGATATTTCTCGACGGCATGTGAAGCCAAGTCAGAGACCCATGGGCGGTATAAACCCTGACACCAGGTTAGTCACTAACCACACGAAACGAAGAAGACTCACCGATCATTCTCCTGAGGGACCTTATCAGCACAAGATTCCTTCCTATTATTGTACGCCATGTTGAAGCAGTACGGGAACCCGTAGTACCCCCATAGCGCGTGGGGCCGCATCTTCTTCGCTAAGGATATGGTAGCTTGCATGAACTCACGGCCAGCTCCTTCGAAACGTCGTTTAGCCTGGAACAGATGCATTTTTGTTATAATTGAGGAGTGTTTCTATCATTATTATTACATAGTGTAAAACAAAGTCACTCCCGCTGTCTGTACGCTTCGGTCTTTTAAACTACGCAACGGATTTTAATGCAGTTTTCAGCAATAGATATAGATATATGCGCTAGTCTCGTAGTCATGGTCAGTCTGTAGATGGGTGACCATTCGGGACACATCGAGAATCCTCTGTGCCTCGGAGAGCCCGGTAAGTAGTGGGTACCCGGGTGTCATACGAATACCGATGACAGTCGTTACGGGAAGTCAGAAGCCTGGAAGTCTGACAATTGGTCTAGGATATCGACATTGCCCAGTAACTGGGTTGTGGATGGCAGTCGCTCCGTATAAAATACTAGTATTCAGTCGCCTCTGGTTAGACTGGAAGCTGACCCCAGCATAATTGGGAAAAGGCTAGGTAGAACAAGTATGTGAGATGTATATTTCATATACCTATACAATTTTTAGTGAACGCAGTTGTTCTGTTTCGATTACAACAATCGCATTTTAGTTTAATTATTTGAACTGATTGATATCTTTGTCCTAAATTGATATAACTATAAATCTCTTGGTCTTCTTATCATGTGGTTAGTGATTAACCTGGTGTCAGAGTTTATGTCGCACATGGGCCTCTGACATGGCTTCACATGCCGCCGAGAATTATCTCTTAGGCATGCCGGTTTCCTCACGATGTTTCCCTTCATCGTTAGCAAGTGATAATTATAAAATACGCACATGAATCCGAAAAGTCAGAGGTGCGTGCCTTGGGTTCGAAATCAAGACCTATGAGTAGGCTATCACTTCTTTTAAATACTCATCAAATCTCTTGGTAAATACTCATCAAACTGTCTGCTTAATAATATACAGGAATGACAAATTTTTTTATCGCAATTTAATACCTACTCAACATTTCCTGTTCTCATAATTATAATCATTTAATTATCTAGACTCTGAGTAAATATTTCTGATTTAAGTAAATTCAATATTTGTTCCAATCCAGGAACTTACCTGCAACGCGGAAGTCTACGATAATAAGGTCATTGATGTAATTCATATGTATCTTTACATAGTATAAAGCAAAGTCGCTCCCGCTGTCTGTACGCTTAGATCTTTTAAACTACGTCAATAGATAGAGTGGTTCACTCGATTTGTCTGTATTGTCATTGTCTCGATTTCGAGCCCAAGGCACGCACCTCTGACTTTTCGGATTCATGTGCGTATTGTATAATTATCACTTGCTTAAAAACGATGAAGGAAAACATCGTGAGGAAACCAGCATGCCTGAGAGATATTTCTCGACGGCATGTGAAGCCAAGTCAGAGGCCCATGGGCAGCATAAACTCTGACGAAACATCACTAACCACACGAAAAGAAGAAGATTGCAAGAAAAGGCCTGTGCCCACTAGAGGGGTAAAGGCTGATCATGTATCCCACATGTTAAGATCTTGGAACTGCAGCCGTTATTATTATTAGACAACAACACTTTGCGATCTCAATGATCGTTAGTGGATTGTGCAATAGGAATGAGTAATTGTTAGTGCGTCGACACACGAACCATTTTACCCATTACTGTGAAGCAAATAAGGCTATGGTTTTTACAGCGTGTTTTCGATAGTTGGAATTCGCATTCTGAACTAACGCTCGTTTGGACATTGGACATAGGACAGTCAAAGATTTATCGTATTATTCCATAACAGTTATGAGGTAACATAACATCACGCCTTGTATTCCCCGGAGGGTTCGGCAGAGGTGTTTTAGTAACACCCTCGTTTCGCCAGTTATGTTTAATGCCATTAACCGGGTACAAATTCAGACTCTGGGCTGCTACTGAGAAATTCCTAATGGAAAACCCAATAATACTTTACCTAACCTGGGGATCGAACCCAGGACCCCATGCTCAGCAGTCGCGCTTGCGATCACTAGACCAACGAGGCAGTTATGAGGTAATTTTGCTATAATTACCACGTTTGGCAATCGGTTAAGTAATTGCTGTTGATTTTAATTAGAACGCTAGGAACCGCTGCTGCCAATATTTGTGAAATAATCTCTCAGTCGGCTTCATGACACCCACGGTAAGAGACGAGCTGGCCTAAGGTATATCTATATAAATAAAAATGAATCGCCAAATGTGTTGCTAAGCGCTAAACATGAGAACGGCTCTAACAATTCGGCTATTTTTTAAAAAATATTCCTTAAGGCATAAGGAAGGTTCTTATGGAGAGAAAAAACATAAAAATTGCAAAAACAACACTTTTCTTTTCCCACTACAGGCCAATAACTTTTGACAGAACGAAGTCTGTCCGGGCAGCTAGTCCTTAATAAATCTGTATTGCATAACACTGCTAGATTTGGAGATTAATTTAGACACCTAATTGTTTAGATCTAGTTGGGACAGAATTAGAAAATGTACTGAAATTATGATGTACTGACGCTATCCACAATATGTTAAGTTTTTGGTTTAATAATTCAACCATGGTACCTATCACCGTTGTAAATTAAATTGATCAACTAATTGAGGGACTGACGACCGTGTACCGCAGCACTAAGCGCCCTAAATACCCAAAGCATTAGTTTGACGAGTGCATGCCGACATCTGATTGATAAAGTACAATCTTACAATGTATGTAGCTATGTCTGAAGGAATCTGTTGCTTGTAGTACGGGAGATGACGTTGAAAGTGGCATATTATCTGTTCTTGTTTATATTTTTTACCAGACTGCGCGACGCAAGGGAGGGTAATGTGTTTATCAGCCTATGTATGTATGTATTTGGAAGATTTGAGCCGGTGTAGATTATTAATGGGTCCCGACTATTAAATTCGCTATGTTCCACATTAGAATTTATTATTTGTTTTATGTGTGTATCGATCATGAAACTAATTCAATGGGGTTATTCAATATTATTTAACAGAATTCTAGACTACTGGACTTGATTTTTTCTTTTCAGTTTTTATTTAAAGTTCACTTTTCAGTCGTGTTTTTGATTTTTTAATTTTACTTTTTTATTGTAATTAAGTTTGAAGGCATGTAAGCTTAAAGAACAGTCAGTTTTTCAAGTCACATGTCCAATATGTAGACTGAGATTGTTCTGTTCTACCTAGCCTTTTTTCAACTATATTGGGGTCAGCTTCCAGTTTAACCAGATGCGGCTGAATACCAGTATATTACACGGAGCGACTGCCATCAGACCTCCACAACCCAGTTACTGAGCAATGCCGCAGTTGTCAGACTTTCGGGCTTCTGCCAACGCCTGTCATAGGTATTCATTTAATACCCGGCACCGAACTGAGGCTCGGAGGGATTTCTATGTGTAACGAACTGTCACCCATTAAAATTCATCCACGATCTAAGCGCAGCAAGAGTAGCTTAACCTCTCAGATACTACATACATAAATTTCTGCGGTGTGCGAATCGAACCCGCTACCCGTAGCGCAGAAAACAGGAAACTCCAGTTGGTTTAACACTCTCAAAGCTCCCACAAACATTATAATTACCACAAAGTAACGTACAGTCACAAAACAGATAGGTACAGAAGTCTATCACATGTATGTACTTCACTTTTCATACCTACGCTCGGCGGTCGCTCTATCTATACAAGGTTAGTCGGAAAGGGGGTACTAACCCAAAAGGGGGTTAAAGTACCTTTAATAAGGGATAACTTTTGTTCTACAACTTTCCCCAAAACTTGATAGTTTAAGAGAAATAGTTTTTCAAAGATTTCATAAAAAATATGCTAAAATCTATCTATCCATAGCTATGATCAGCTGTGTTTACTATTTAGGTCATATTTGGGGTCACGGATTAGAAACTTAATTTTCTGAATTCATAACTAAAGTAGTTATGATTTTTTTTTGAAAAAACTAAAATTAAAATCTATTTGCAGGCAAAAAAAATTTATCGAATTTTGAAATTTTAACACTTGCTTTAAAATAGTCATCAGTGATACTGTACGTGGCCCGCGGCTTAGTACCCCCTTTCCGACTAACCTTGTATATCTATCTCTCTCAAGCGCATGGCACTCGCGCTCGCACTCACTCGCACTCTGGTCCCAAACGGTCCGAGATATCGTGACCGTGAGCAGTGTCTATGTGTGCGTTGCTCGAGCGCACTTGTATGTAGATTGAATTCTGTACCTATTTTGTGCCTATACGGTCCGCCTGGCTAGCTGCTACCCTCTCTCTACTACCCTCACATTAAAGTCGCGCCAAGCAGTTTACGGTGTTCCGTCGTGTGTATGTGAGAGCCAGAGGGCTATAGGGGAATCCTTCTATACTTCTGTTCCTTGAATTTGTGTGCTCCATCTTAGACCATGTCTGCGCTTACCATCAGGCGAGACTAGGGCCAAACGCGACCAAGACAACAATAAAAAAAAAAAAACTCCGTGTGTGAATCGAACCCGCTACCCGTAGCGCAGAAAACAGGTTACTCCAGTTGGTTTAGTACTCTCAAAGCTCCCACAAACATTATAATTACAACAACGTAACATACAGTCGAGCAGCACGGAGAGGCCCTTCAATTAGCGCGCGTTCTAATTACAGCAGATAATATTATTGAGCAATCACCGAAATGATGGAACAATTGTTTTGTATGGTGTTATGAGTCATTGGAATGAGTGTTGATGGTAATAACAATTTAACATAACAACTAACATCACGCCTGTATTCCCCGAAGGGCTGGGCAGAGGTGTATAGAAACATCCTAAGTTCGCCGTTATGTTTAAGTCCCATGTGGGCGAGCCTATTGCAACCAACCGCGCACAAATTCAAACTCCGGGCACGGGCATAAACTCACGCCTTTTCCCCATGGGGATAGGCAGAAACTATAGAACGCCACGTGCTACGACCCTTACATACTCCTTTCGCTTCATTCACATTCATACATCTCGTCATACTCGCACGCCGGTTGAGTGTACTACGCACCTGTCCTTTGTGAAGAACATCACCAATAACATCGATGTATGTCCTTCTAGGGCGTCCTCTACCGGCGTTTTCATAACGTAACTATTGGTTAAAAATTCATAATTTTGTTTTTGCAATTTTTAACCATTGGTTAACTTAACTAGGGATTAAAACCGGTCCTTAAACAGCTCTTATTTGAGAGATGTTCCAACAGCAGTTATCATAAAATAGAAATCCATACATTTGATAACATTTCTTTTTTAAATCCCTTTCAAATCTTGTTAAAACTACATTTTAAAGGGATCTCTTAAATTAAAGCTGTTTATTAATACGAACCTTAGAGTAGATGAATGAATTTAGCCGACAGCCTATCGGTTGAATGCTTGCCTTTCATGCAGGAGGGTCAGTGTTTGGTTCCAGCCCGCATTTCTGACTTTTCGAATCCATGTGCGTGCCAGAATTTGATTATCACTTGCGTTAACGGTGAAGGAAAACATCGCGAGGAAACCTGGACAGCTAAAGTTCATAAAGTTCTCAATAGCGTGTGTAGTCCGCCAACTCACATCAGACCAACGTGGTGGACTAAGGCCTAAACCCTTCTTATTCTGAGAAGAGGCCCGTGCCAAGCAGCGGGACATTTGGGCTGATTATGCTTTACTAAAGAACTTATTTAGAAAATCATGTTCATCATTCATACCTCTTCTTCGATCCACTGTTTCTTCCACCACCAGTGTCTCTTCTTCTCTATTTCGTAAGAGACGTCCTTGTAAGGCGTCAGGATGCCGAAGTTTTGTCTTAACACCGGCTTCCAAGACTCGAAGTCTATAATGCCGACCCCTGAAAAATATAACACAAGAACTTTACTAAAGGCGGGACTTCTGCGTCAAAAACATAACATCACGCCTTATATTCCCCGAAGGGTTCGGCAGAGGTGTTTTTAGTACACCCTCGTTTCGCCAGTTATGTTTAAGTCCCATGTAATAGGGGGCGAACCTATTGCCATTAACCAGGCACAAATCCAAACTCTGGGCAGCTTCTGAGAAATTCCGAATGGTAAAACCCAATAACATTTTGCCCGACCTGGGGATCGAAACCAGGACCCCATGCTCAGCAGTCGCGCTTGCGACCAATAGACGAACAAGGCAGTGAGGCAACAAAGAGGTTATGTATGTATCTATGTCAGTGGCGTGCATTGGTTTTCGGACTAGGTAGGCAGGCACTAGCGATGTCGCCTTTCAATTGTTCGCTTAAGCGCATTTCAATACGATTCTGACCAAAAGAAATCATAGCCATACACGCTTGTTTTATTTATAGTAATAGTTAAAGATGGAGTAGTTAATTAAATCTTATGCGGTAGGCTTAATTGCCTATATGCAATGCACGCCACTGATGTATGTAATACTTTTAAAATCACACCATCACAAATATTCAAGCCAGGTGCATCATTTATTTTGATTTCGAAATATTCGCAGAATTGTACACAGCGGTATAGCAAAATAAACCGTACCAATGTTATGACTGGTCATATTGAAAGGTTATCCAAACATTCCGCGAAAAATAATGAATGGATATCGAATTTGTATTTATTAACGTTCATTACGTCAACGTGGGTCGAGGAGCTTCAAGTATACCCCACGAAGAACATAGACTGCTTAGTTGTCGGCAATAAGATTGCCAAGCATATCGTTTTGAGACCCAGTGCATAATATCAGCAAACACATTGGGTCACCCGCGCGACGGCGCAACGAGTATTCCCAAAGAATTGATGTCAGGCATGCCGGCGGTCATAAAAGAATAAGCCAAAACCTCTAACAACATGGATTTATGAAATACATGTACTATGTATGATTCATAAAACTTGTGCATGTCGCAAAAAAATAAACCAACATGTTATAGGACGGTAGAGGACGTCCTAGAAGGACATACATCGATGTTATTGGTGATGTTCTTAACAAAGGACAGGTGCGTAGTACTCTCAACCGGTGAGCGTGTATGACGAGATGTATGAATGTGGAGGAAGCAAAAGGAGCATGTAAGGATCGTAGCATGTGGCGTTCTATAGTTTCTGCCATAGGAAAAATGCGTGAGTTTATGTATGTTACAGGACAGTAGTATTTTCGATTCAAGATTCGCTTACATTAGCGATACGTTTACGATACTATACGTCAAGTTCGTGCAAGGCTTACAAATACGAATAGGGCCAAACGCGACCAAGACTTCTTCTTCTTCTCCTTGCCCTTATTCCACACTAGGTGGGGTCGACATAACATGTATTTCATAAATCCATGTTGTTAGAGGTTTTGGCTTATTGTTTTATGACCGGTCGTCTGCCTGGCATCAACCCTCCTTGGGAATACTCGTTGGGTGACCCGATGTGCTTGCTGATATTATGCACTGGGTCCCAAAATGATATGCTTGTCAATCTTATTGCCGACAACTAAGCAGACTATGTTCTTCTTGGTGGAGTATACTTGAAGTTTCTCTACCCACTCATTCATTTTTGCTAGAGTCTTTGGTTCTGGCACATCGTAAACTCGTAATATAGCACCGTGAGCTTTTCTGTCAAAACTTGATGTCAATGTTATGTATCGTTCCTGTCCCGCTGTATCCCAAATACCAAACGTGATCAAGACAAAATATACAAAAAAAAAACTTGAATATCCCTAACGTATCTAAACTGCTATCTAACATAACATCATAACATCACGTCTGTATTCCCCAAAGGGTTAGGCAGAGGTGTATAGTAACACTCTCATTTCGCCGTTAGGTATGTTTAAGTCCCATGCAACAGGGGGCGAGCCTATTGCCATCAACGGGGCACAAATCCAAACACCGAGCTGCTACTGAGGAAAAAACTCAATAACAATATTTGCCCGACCTGGGCATCGAACCCGGGACTTCACGATCAGCAGCCGCGCTTGCCACCACTAGACCAACGAGGCAGTTTTGCGATCTGTAGTGCTACCTATAATACATCTATGATGTTACCCCATCCATGCGGGTGACCCTGCCCTACATATACTAGCTTTAGTACTAGAATTAAATAATTAGACATAATTAGTATGCGGGCTATAATTAGACCTTTTATTTCACTCATCCAGAAATTTTGTTAATTTATAGCGTCAGTACCTATGTATGGAACTCTTGTGCCGACCCCACCTGGTGTGGGATAAGGGCAGGAAGATGATGAAGATGATGACATAGCTGTGGGCAAACGACCTGTCTTGCACGTTCTGTGCTCCGATTGACTTGGTCAGCTTCGCGACTCTTTCGAAGCACAAAACGCAAAAGCCAGCCTGTGTAGCTTAGCTTAGCTGGCCTAAACAAACTTACCACTGAAATTCTTATCCGGCACACTCTGCTCCAAAACCTTCTGGAAGGTATCCAAATGCTTGATAAGATCTCCTTCTTGAGGCACCCCCCCGTTCCTGTACTTGATCTCCCCACTAGAACTGTTCCTCAACAACGCTGGGAAGTCCCCCGGATCATAAAGTATGGAGATTTTGTCCCCTCTGAAAGTATCGCCGGCGTTTTGTAAAATGCCGTACTTCTCGTAAAGGTCGTCAAAGAGTATTCGTTTAGATTTGCACTGCATTGTCGGCACATTCCAGTATACTTTGAATTCCTTTGTGGGGATTATATCTGGCATTTGGACCACGTAGTAACTGGAACAAAGAGAAACATAATTAAGTTTTGTCATATTGTCTTTACATAGTATAAAACAAAGTCGCTCCCGCTGTTTGTACGCTTAGATCTTTTAAACTATGCAACGGATTTTAATGCAGTTTTCAGCATTAGATAGAGTGATTCAAGAGGAAGGTTTATATGCCCCACATTAGTATCTACATTGCACCCGAGCGAAGCCGGGGTGGGTCGCTAGTCATCATTATAATATCTTCTAACTGGCTCGTTGGTCTAGTGGTCGCAAGCGCTACTCTTGATCATGAGGCCCTGGGTTCGATCCCCAGGTCGGGGAGTGTTATTGGGGTTTTCCGTGTAGAATTCCTCAGTAGCATCTCGGAGTTTGGATATGTGCCCGATTAATAGCAATAGGCTCGCCCCTTATTACATGGGACTTTAACATAATGGCGAAATGAGGGTGTTACTATACACCTCTGCCTAACCCTTCGGAGAATACAGGCGTGATGTTGTGTTATGTTTAATATCTTGTTATCTTTCTCTCGTGTCGCGGTTGTAAGATTACCCAGTCAACGAAGTTGGTAGCGGGGCTACCCAGGGTGGGCCGGACGCCGGGGTCGCGATGCATGCAATAGCGAATCCCGTGATCCCGGCCTTAGGTCAGAAGGGGGGACTCCGTTGGTTTTTAGCCGGTACGAGTTCGGCAGACCTCCTCGCCTTCACCGGGCGAGGGACATCCATGAGGATTTTCAAACGAGAAAAAAAAAAGGTGGTCCGGTCGTTCAGTAGGTATCATCAGGAGGAGAGGCCTTTTTAATGCACCCCAAAATGATCTATCACCAATCATATAAACGGTGTAAATAGACCCTTAACGAAGCCGAAAGGCACCTATTCTCCAGGTCATTGCGATATTTTTTTTTGTTTTGGACTATGTCTGGGAACCTTCTAGTTACGGAGATATTGGAGGTCAAAGTTCCAACATTTTCATAACTTTTTTTTTAACCCCCGAAGCAAAAAGAGGGGTGTTATAAGTTTGACCGCTATGTGTGTCTGTCTGTCTGTCTGTGTGTGTGTGTGTGTCTGTGGCACCGTAGCTCTTAAACGGGTGAACCGATTTGAGTGCGGTTTTTTTTATTTGAAAGCTGGTTTTCTAGCGAGTGACTAAATAAATAAAAAAAAAAACAGAATACAAAAAAAGAAGCTTGGTAATGATAATTTACTTAGCGATCCCCCGACGTGACGACGCGGCGACGCTTGAATCAAAATATTACTAGGTACTTTTAATAAAGTTAAATGGCCAATAAACACATTTTATTTTTTACTTTTTAGGGGTTCTTTTTGAGTCGGGGGTTTTTTAAATTTTAAATTTAATTTTTAAAATACTAGTTTTGAAGGTTGCAAATGTACTTGAAATACCTCCATTACCCGTTGACTACTCATTGCATCTATCAGCACAATGTTTTGAGTGCATTACATTGAACTTTACAGTAAAACGAAATTTTTCACCCAAAAAAAATGTCGTTTCCCAGCGACAATTTTTGCGTAGGGTTACTTAGTTTGGTGTACTGGATGCATGGTTGACGGCTTAGTGAAGGGTCTTTTTACACGTTGTATTATGCTGAAGGTAGCCACATCTGCACTTTAATCAAGCCAAGTAGGTACGCATTATTTGTAGGTCACAGTATAGTAAACTAAAGAGTAAATAATGTAAATATTTACATAGTTGTGAATGAACTCTGTTTATAAATGATGCGTCAACAACTTAATTGTAGTGATAATGTATGATTGTAATGTTATACGGTGGGTTATTTTGTTATAACTTTAACCTATACTAATATTATAAAGCTAAAGAGTTTGTTTGTTTGTTTGAACGCGCTAATCTTAGGAACTACTGGTTAGAATTGAAAAAATATTTTTGTGTTGGATAGTCCATTTATCGAGGAAGGTTATAGGCTATATAACATCACGCTACGACCAATAGGAGCGGAGCATAAATGAAAAATGTTGCAAAACCGGGAAAAATGTCCACCCGTGCGAAGCCGAGACGGGCCGCTAGTTATATTGTTAACTTTTCGGTGGTATCGCATGCATGTCACCCGATGACCTCACCCCATGTTCTGCCTAGCCTTTTCCTATGTTGGGGTCAGCTTCCAGTCTAACCAGATGCGGCTGAACACCAGTATTTTACACGGAGCGACTGCCATCAGACCTCCGCAACCCAGTTACTGGGCAATGCCGATATCCTATGCTTAGACCGGTTGTCAGACTTTCGGGCTTTTGACTACCCGTAAAGACTGTCATAGGTATTCGTATGACACCCGGGACGGACAGTTTAACGTGCTCTCCGAGGCACGGAGGGGTCTCGATGTATAACGAATGGTCACACATCCACGGACTGACCGTGGCAATCGCAGCTTAACCTTGCAAATCATATGATCCGCGTGGTTATTAATTAGCGATGACCGATTTTTTTCCGTAACTACTGATCGGATTTTTCACGATCAGATAGATTGATTCTTGAAGAATGTGTCTAATTTGTAAACTTGTTGCTATCACGATCCACGACTCTTGTCAAGAAAAGCGGACAAAATCAAATGTTTGCTGAAAACATAACATACACATAACATCACGTCATGTATTCCCCGAAGGGTTCGGCAGAGGTGTTTTTAGTACACCCTCGTTTCGCCAGTTATGTTTAAGTCCCATGTAATAGAGGGCGCGCCTATTGCCATTAACCGGGCCCAAATCCAGACTCCGAGCTGCAACTGAGAAATTCCTAATTGTAAAACCCAATAACACTTTGCCTGACCCGAGGATCGAACTTAGGACCCCAGGCTCAGCAGTCGCGCTTGCGACCACTACACTAAAAATGTATTTGCTGAAAACTGATGAAAAAATCCTCAATTAAGGAACTTAATGATTGTATGAAGTCGGAGTGAGTCGCTAGTTAAATAATAAATTGTACCTATTATGAAATTCGCTATGCCTACATTATTAATTATTTATGTAATATTATTGTTTATAATAATTATTACGTCTGTTAAGTCAATGTACGATACAAGTGTGTCATAATATTGACCTTATTTTTTATCAGTTTAATTAGATATCAATAGCGTTGTCAATTAATAATGATGTTTTAATTAAAAAAGTAATTTTGTTTTTTTGTTGTTTGGAAACTTATTTTAAGAAGATGGATTAGTGATGGGCGGCACCCTCTTTTAAAAAAAAAACTACATTTAAAAAACCGACTTCAAAAACTAAAAAGTATAAAATAACTGAATAAAGATTTAATTTAATACACCTCTTATGCAACCTTTACAGTTTCAGAAGTCTGAATCAAATTGAAGGCACAGACTTCTGAAACTTTAAAGGTACCTATTAGGTTTGCATAAGAGGTGTATTAAATTAAATCTTTATTAAGTAATTTTATAATTTTTCGTTTTTGAAGTCGGTTTTTTTAAACGCAGTTTTTTTTTTACTTTTTAGTGTCTGTAATAGGTGGTTCTGTAAACTACAGTAAGATTTTTCTAGATTACATCACGTAGAATAATTACATCGTCCACGTAAACTAAAATGTTCATAAAAAAATTAAATGTTCATAAAATGAAAACTACTGGGCCAAACTACGTTAAATTATTATGGGACCAAATGGCAACTATTCCGCATCAAACTAAACAAGAATCACGTAAATCGGATCATAAATCTCAGCGTAATCGGAGTACATACATAAAAACAAAATACCAATCGAATATAGAACCTCCTCCCTTTTGAAGTCGGTTGAAAATGAGGATCGTGCGAGGTACTCTTTTTACTGAGTGTGCTGGCACAATATGCTATCACGAATAAGGCGAGGCTGCGGTGGCCTGTGAGTCAACAGACAGGGTCTAAGATGGAGCACACGAATCCAAGGAACAGAGATATAGAGGGATTCCCCTATACCCCTCTGGCTCTCATATACACGACGAAACACAGTAAACAGTCTGGCTTAAATGTTCAGGTGGTAGCTAGCCAGGCGGACCGTATAGCTCTTACCACGTCGCGTGCTGGGTTTTGTATAATCTTACAACACGCGTTTATTCCCAGCGTGCGGTGAGGAAGTTTTATATTCTAACCCGTCCCCACACCGGGAATAAGACTGTCTTTTAGCACTTATTATCTGTCTGTCTAATATCCTACTCAGATTTAATTTATCCTCATTTAAAGATACTTAACGCATCAAAAATTAGGGTCCCCGCCCACTGGGTCGTAATGTTAATAGCGGGTCAGTCACCTTTTACGCATTGTTTCATGTTCGTATTCGGTTCGCACTTGATGGAGCCATTTTTTACTGGTTTAATTACGCTTGCTCTTGGCCGTGAAATAACGAAGTGGGAAGGTGACATTTATGAATGAAACTTTAATTATGATGTCATTTTTAATAGAGCCAGTTACAAACATTTTTTTGAACTGTTTTGTTGTTCGATAAGTTTTGTTAGAACACTCTGTTCTACGCCTTTGTGTCGCAGTGAGTGTGAGTGTGTGGAGGCCTATGACAAACATTGGACTGCAATAACAGCCAGGGGCGGCCTTTGGGGGTGGCGAGCAGGGCAACCGCCCGGGCAGGGCAACAACCAAATTAGAAAAATATTAGGTACTAATAGTATGTAGGGGGCAGTGGCCCGCTGTCTCTCGTTCTCGTTCTCAATATCTCGTTCCCCTACAAGTACTAATGTTTATTTGACTTCCCGCCTTACGCCGCGCATTATAAAACTTTGCATTTCTCGTCACGCATCATCATTAAAACTAATTCCACAAAGACAAGGGCCTCGCAAAGATCTAACCGCCCAGAGCCTCACAATGGCTAAGGCCGCCCCTGATAACAGCAGTGATAGCCTAGTGGTGTGACCATCGGACTGCCAAGTCAGTCTCGAGTTCGAACCCATGACACGCACCTCTGACTTTTCGGATTCATGTGCGAATCTTATAATTATCACTTGCCTAAGTACGGTGAAGGAAAACATCGTGAGGAAACCGGCGTGCCTGAGAGATATTTCTCGACGGCATGTGAAGCCAAGTCAGAGGCCCATGCGCGGTATAAACTCTGACACCCGGTTAGTCAATAACCACACGAAAAGAAGAAGACTGCGATAGGCTGTGTTTATTGAAGTTTTGTCGAGGCAAGCAAGCTTACGAATCTAGCAAACACGACAGAGCCAAAACATAATGTCAAATTCAGTGTAAGTACTTTGACAAAATCAGTGACATTTCATGGACTATCTCGTGAAATAGAGATTTGCAGAATTTTTACGATTATTGATGTGAAACATCTAATGCGGCGGTACGGGTGTGAGAGTGGCTGTTGCGTGGCGACGCTCGCGATGGCAGACACACGACGGCAGACCTTCGTAACACATCGGCTCTCTTCGGTTTGATTCAGCAAGTTTTTTTTTACTAATATAGTTTCGTTGTTTCACATCTGCCATCGTCTTCATTTTTTTCTATTGATCTGTACTGTCCACACAATGCTAGTTTATTATGTATCTCATCTTTACATAGTATAAAACAATGTTGCTCCCGCTGTCTGTACGCTTAAATCTTTTTAACTACGCAACGGATTTTAATGCAGTTTTCAGCAATAGATAGATTCAAGAGGAATGTTTATATGCCCCACATTAGTATCTACATTGTACCCGTGCGAAGCCGGGGCGGGTCGCTAGTAATATATATAATTCTTCTGTACGTGTGTTTGTCACCTAACTCCTCCTAAACAGATTGACCGATTTGGACGAAATTTTGTGTGTATATTTCAATGGGTTCTTGGATGGTTTGAAAACACAATTGGACCCGGTAGGTGGTACTGCTGTTGGTATGTCACCAAATTTTCCGGGCAGGACGACGTCTGCCAGGTCCGCTAGTTTTATATAATTTTAAGTATCTCTGTGACACGATCGCTGTCATGGTCATGCGTTTGATCATTTATGTTTCCTTCATTTGATCGTGTTAATATCGTAAACGTAACGATTTATTTATTTGCTACTGTTACTCACAATAAAATTGTAATCAGTTTTAATTAAAAGTGACGTAACATTCTGAGAATAACAACAATTAGCACCCGTGTTGTGTTGAGTGTAAGTGTTAACAACACGAACGGAATAAACCGAGCACTTGCCAATTAATAGAAGTGTTGTTGCTAATAAATACAAGCAACAACAAAACAGAAATAAAACCATAAATATCTATGGGGATGTTTGTCATCTTCTTTACATAGTATAAAACAAAGTCGCTCCCGCTGTCTGTACGCTTAGATCTTCTAAACTACGAAACGGATTTTAATGCAGTTTTCAGCAATAGATAGAGTGATTCAAGAGGAAGGTTTATATGCCCCACATTAGTATCTACATTGCACCCGTGCGGAGCCGGGGCGGGTCGCTTGTTGTTTATAAAGGTTTATTTTTATTTTTTTACTTACTGCCTTCTTGGTCTAGTGGTCGCAAGCGCGACTATTGAGCATGGGTTCGATCCCCAGGTCGGGCAAAGTAGGTATTAATGGGTTTTTCAATTAGGAATTTCTTAGCAGCCCGGAGTCTGGACTCCCGCCCGGTTAATGGCAATAGGCTCGCCCCTTATAACGTGGGACTTAAAACATAATTGGCGAAACGAGGATGTACTAAAACACCTCTGCTGTACCCTTCGGGGAATACAAGGGGGATAAGATACGTGCATCATTGGTAAAAAGATGCATAAAAACGGAGCATAAGGGTCCACACTAAAAGCGATGCGACACGATGCGAATTCGCATCGTCCGTATAAAGTTCATATTTTCAGATTTCATTTTGACAACGCAGATCCTTGAGTTGCGAATTCGTATCGCACGTATGTCTTTCTACCAATATTCGTAGCATACGTCAGCACATTCAGGACTCATTAACTATTCTAGGTGATAATTATCATTTCGTAAAATAAACGATTCTTTCTTATATTCCCATTTAAAGACTTGTGGAGGTACGAGGTATGGTGTTCTTCCAACGAAAAGGGAGGATCCTCCTACCAGGCGGGTGTTATGCCTGGCGGGCCACTGCCCAACGGTTGATGTTGTGAAGTTATATTATACTATCTGCGTGTCAAATCTTGATATCGCGATGCAGGATTTGTGACATTTCATTTGACAGCTGTCATTGTTGTCGCTGTAGTCTGCTAGACGATCGTCGTGCTGCGTAGTTCTAATGTGGCGTGATAGATGCCGCCACAGACTCATATAAATATCTTCTTACTAAATTACTTACTTAAAAGGTAAAATGTAAGTAAACTGTAGACAAAAGTTAACCAAATACTTATAAAATATTGTCTTTGATAGGTAGCTTACTGTTTGGTTAAAGTTCAAAAATAATTTCAAAGCTTATACATTTTAATTATTGTATAAATAAACATAAAACACATGTTACTATGCAGTGTGCGGAAGCCTTTATATAATTTTATTATAAGAGTTGCGATCGTTTATTGTTTTATTTGCTGAATGAATTAGATGTCACTATGAAATGAAGGAACAGAAAACTAATGTCTGCCTGTCTGCTTCGCCTTTTCCTAATATGTTGGGGTCAGCTTCCAATCTAACCAGATGCGGCTGAATACCAGTATATTACACGGAGCGACTGCCATCAGACCTCCACAACCCAATAACTGGGCGATGCCGATATTCTAAAGTTAAACCGGTTGTCAGATTTTCGGGCTTCTAATCACCCGTAGCGACTGTCATAGGTATTCTTATAACACCTGGAACCGACTGTTTAACGTGCTCACTGGGGCATGGAGAGGTCTCGATGTATGACGTACGGTCACCCATCCACAGACTGACCGCGGCAAGCGCAGCTTAACCTCGCAAATCTTATGAGTCACGCGGTTGGTAATTAGCCATGAGCCCCTCTTAAACATTTTACTGTGATCATCAATTCGTTTGCCAACTGTAGTCAGACTTTCGGGCTTCTGACCACCCGTGGCGACTGTCATAAGTATTCGTATGACACCCGGGACCGACTGTTTAACTTGATCTCCGAGGTCTAAAATTCTATTGGTGTTATATTTGCTAGAGCCAGGAACAATACAGCTTAGGGCTGTAATCTCTAAAATCTTACAAATTAGGCTCAACTCCCCTTGATGAAGACAAAACAGATGTATTAAAAGTAGCATGTTCAGATGTCATTACGAAGTAAATTATTATTAGTTTGGTCGATTTTTCGACACGCAAAGATGTTTCAACGGAAATATATTTCTTTAATGATTCCTTTTATATTGGGTTTTGGTCTATTTGATATTTATTTTGTGTTTAATAAATCACGTAGGTTTAGCAGTAATTTTAATTAAGTACTTATTAATGATCTTAATAAAATATATTATCAAAGGAATATTTGATCCCAAAACAGTTCATACTGTTTTTAACGAAAACTAATAATGTATCAAAGAGTTGTTTAATTAATATTTTGTTCATTACTCATTGTTGCAATGTCTCATGTAGGTAGGTACACACTGATCTAAATCTTGGTGAACACAAATATGTTCACCACGTCAGACAATAGAGAAACTCAAGTTTCTTATTTTTTTTTTACAAAATGAGTCTTTTAATTATTACAATCCCATATTAAACAATAAATAATACCTTAAATAATAATATGGGTTTTTCCGTGTGGAATTCCTCAGTAGCAGCCCGGAGTTTGGTTTTGTGCCCGGTTAATGGCAATAGGGTCGTCCCTTATTACATGGGACTTAAACATAATGGCGAAATGAGGGTGTTACTATACACCTCTGCCCACCCCTTCGGGGAATACAGGCGTGATGTTATGTTATAATACCTTAAAAACACTTTCAAGTTAAACTGTTTTATATTGCAGTACTCTTGCAGCATCAGGATTTGAGGAATGAAGGTTGAAATTATTATAATGTTGTATTGTCATGGGAATTGAATTTGTGTGCGAAGTTTCAGGAGAATTAGTTAAGCAGAAGTAGTTGAAATATCTGTCACAATATTTGAACCAAACAAATATACGAAGTGAAGCTGATTAAAACCGTTTGCAAACAGTGTGTTTTCTGCCTTATATCTACATTGTGAGGCCAGGTCAATTATCAAGTAGGTACTTGCGATCCGCTATATAAACAATATTATGTAATTGTGTGTATGTGTATACAAGGTCAAAATATTATGTGTTATTGTTTATACGGAACCGACTTGACATTACTGAGATGCTCCAAATATGGATGTTTGTTTTTGTTGAAATATTAGAATGATTACTTTATTTTTTTAGTTCAATAGTGATTTTACAGAGACGCTCACGGTGCTATATTAGTTTACGATGTGTCAGAACTAAAGTCCCTAGCTAAACTGAATGAGTGGGTCGAGGAACTTCAAGTAGGTATACTCCACCAAGAAGAAGTCTGCTTAGTTGTCGCCAATAAGATTGACAAGCATATCATTTCGGGACCCAGTGCATAATATCAGCAAGCACAATGGGTCACCCAATGAGTATTCCCAAGGAGGGTTGTTGTCAGGCAGGCGGCCGGTCATAAAACAATAAGCCAAAACCTCTAACAACATGGATTTACGAAATACATGTTGTGCCGACCCCACCTAGTGTGGGATAAGGGCAGGGAGAAGAAGAGTGATTTGAAAGGTCATTATAATAATCGCACAACTATTATTGGGTTCCGTAGCCAAAAAGGTGAAAGTTTTTAGTTTCGTCGCGATCGTATGTCAGTGTACCAGGAGAAATAAAAAATTTAAAAGATCTGGAAAGAAAATACTGGATCGAACAGCTCTACCCGTGCGTCGCCTATTTGGTGGACGTACAAAACGAAAAGCTTTTACCATTCAGCTAAGGAACTCTGAAATAATTGTGAGACTATTGTATAACCAAAAATTTTTAATAGTGATCTAAAGTTATTTATCAGTCTCAAACTTGTAAGTTATAGACCTATATAATAGAAATACAACAGAATTTTATAGGGGTCAATCTATCATTACAGTTATAGCTAATATCAGCACCTATGTCAGCATTGGGAGCATGGTAAATAAAGTAAATTAAACCAACATAGACTCTCCACCACTGAGAGTACTTTTAATTAGGTTAGTGATTAGTTACAGAAGCTAGTTTACAATAATAATAATAATAATAAGTTTACAATTTTGTGCTAATTATCACAATATGATAATTAGCACAAAATCAGAAAATGAGGACAAGCAAATCAGATATAAAAGGTCAGACTTCTTCGGCTGTTCGACATGGAATCATCTGATCCGTCGAATAACCAGTGTTTTTATAACTTCCGGTACATTGATTCATCTTGACAATTACCCTCCTGTGTCAACATTGTCCAGTGTTACCAGCTGCTGATAACACCTAAAGTCCTGGGTTTTATTCCCAGTTGCGGCATAATTGTAATTAAGTTGTTACTGTTTTAACGATAGGTGCTAATAATAATGAAATCAGATATTTTGCACTTCAAACTGAGACCAGTCTAAATATTTGTACATACAATGTAAATATTTACTTATTTAATGTAAATAATCAATATTGTTTCGGAAGTGACCTTATTATAATGTCAAGTAAGTTTACAAAACATGTTATTTGTTTTTTGTTTTTTGGGTGCTACTACGCACATCAAATTGATCGTCGAAGTTTCGGCAATGTTGTCGCGGTCAAGTTTTGGATGGGTGGCCGCTGTATGTTTCCCTCGGTTCATTCATCATTCATTTGAGCGCAGTCATAACCTAGTGGTTTGGCCGCCTGACTGCCAAGTCATATAGGTCACGAGTTCGAATCCACGGCACGCATCTCTCGACTTTTCAGATTCATGTTCGTATTGTATAATTATCACTTGCTTAACCTTTTGGACGCCAGAGCATAAATGCATCGGCGTACCCCCCACGCCAAGGTAACTGTAATTCCATCGTTTTTGTCACATATTTGTGACGCTGGCGTACAGAGTAAACTTTCGTTTGTCACGTATATGTGACAATGGCGCCCAAAAGGTTAAAAACGGTGAAGGAAAACATCGTGAGGAAACCGGCATGCCTTGAGAGATATTTCTCGACGGCATGTTAAGCCAAGTCAGAGGCCCATGGGCGGCATAAACTGTGACACCAGGTTAGTCACTAACTACACGAAAAGAAAGAAGAAGAAGGTTCATTCATCTAGTTAGACTTCAATGATAGTCTTATCTAAGCGATGACTGTTGTTTTTCTGCCTAGTGTTTTTCCAACTATGTTGGAGTCAGCTTCCAATCTAAACAGATGGCGGCTGAATGCTAGTATTTTACATGGAGCGACTACCATCATACATCCGCATCCCAGTTACTGGGCAATGCCGATATCCTAAGGTTAAACTGGCTGTCAGACGACTTCTCGTAACTACTGTCATAGGTATTCGTATGACACCCGGGACCGACTGTTTAACGTGCTCTCCGAGGCACGGAGGGGTCTCGATGTGTAACAAATGGTTACCTATCCATGGACTGACCACGTCAAGCGCAGCTTAACCCCACAGATTGTACGGTCGCGCGGCTATTAATTAGCCACGACCCCCTCTAGTATGTGGTCTAGTCTATTCCGGCTATTCTTAGCTGATGTCTACATGACATAGTTAAACATACGCCTAGTTAAACATCAAAAGGTGCCGCCAACCTGTTAGTTAAGTAAATGTTTATGTAACTTGAACATTCAGTTATGTGTATTTAACTGTATGCACTCGCTATCGATTGAAATAAGTGGGTCAGCAGGACTATGAACTGAAACTTCATTTATGACGTTTATTGATTTAGGGCACAATTAATATTATAAGTTAGTACAGTCAAGAAGAGAGTTAGGTATACAGGAAAATAATACACTACGCAGGCAATGCCTTACGACCGAACGGTCAGGAGGAGAAACACCGTGTGTTTTTAGCCGGTAAGAGTCCGGCAGACTCCTTCGCCTTCCCCGGGCGAGGGACATCCATGAGGATTTTCCAACGATAAAAAAAGGCCCGAAAGGAATGACAAGTTATTTACTGTGTCGGAAGCTCGGAGCGGTGCTGTTAAAGTGAGTGATGACCTTTACTCTGTTAAAATACGAATGTAATTAGCCCGTATACTTATCGCTTTGGTCTACTGTACTAAATAATGGAATTGGAAAACATAAGTAGTATTAATAATCGTTAGGTATTTGACACAGATATGATAAAGATCACTTAGTGGTTATAACGGGAGCAAATATTAGCTTTAGATTAGCAGATTAAGTTATTATTATCGGAGTATTCTCTTTAACTGATGGGCGGGGCAGCTAACTATGGGTGCAGAAATACTGCTTGATATGATACATCATTATTAGGGCTGTAATACTTAAAGAAATCTTATTCTTTTTCGATTCTTCATTTATTTTTTATTTTTTTAGCAGTGATAGCTTAGTGGTGTGACTGTTGGACTGGCAAGTCATAGGTCTCGAGTTCGAACCCAAGGCACGCACCTCTGACTTTTCGGATTCCTGTGCGTATTGTATAATTATCACTTGCGAGGAAACCGGCATGCCTTGAGAGATATTTCTCGACGGCATGTAAAGCCAAGTCAGAGGTCCACGGGCGGCATAAACTGTGACAACAGGTTAGTCACTAACCACACGGAAAGAAGAAGAACTTTAACTTTTTTGTCGGGTGTTAAAAAAGGTTTTAGTACCCAATAACCTACATCCACGAGATTGCATGACACATAGACATACAAAACTATTTATACCTATATACATATACAATCGTCTACTGATACGCACATTAGAGGTGTGGGCTTTATCTATAAACCTTGACCATGGAATGAGCCATGTATAGGTACCTAGAATATGACACACGACACGTTTGGTGTAGTGGCTGAGCGACTGGCTTCTGCGCTACGGGCCGTGGGTTCGATTCCCGTACGGATCAAATATTTGTACATAACATAACATCACGCCTTGTATTCTCTGAAGGGTTAGGCAGAGGTGTTTTAGTAACACCCTCGTTTCGCCAGTTATGTTTAAATCCCATGTACTAGGGGGCGAGCCTGTTGCCATTAACCGGGCACAAATTCAGACTCCGGACTGTTACTGAGAAATTCCTGATGAAAAAACCCAATAACACTTTGCCCAGCCTGGGGATCGAACCCGGACCTTATGCTCAGCAGTCACGCTTGCGACCACTAGACGAACAAAGCAGAAAATATTTGTATGGCCTACAAATAGTTGTTCTGGGTCTAGACGTTAGTGCATGTGAAGACGATACTGGGACACTGGAGAGAGGCTAGTAGGTATGGGGAAAGGTAGTTGTAAAAAAAATGGTTTGTTTCAGCCAACGTGGTTTTAACCATAAGCATAAAGCATAATCGAGGCGCGAGGCTCGTGGCTTATTAAAGACCGCGCGGATCATACGATTTGCGAGGTTAAGCTACGCTCGCCGCGGTCAGTCCGTGGATGGGTGACCATTCGTTACACATCGAGACCCCCCCCGTGCCTCGGAGTGTCTCGAAGAGCACGTTAAACCGTCGGTCCCAGTCGTCATACCTATGACAGTCGTTACGGGTGTTCTGACAACTGACCTAAAAAGGTATTGCCCATCAGTAACTGGGTTGCGGAGGTCTTATGGTAGTCCATAAGACCTCCGCAACCCAGTTACTGATGGGCAATAAATAAATAAAAAATAGAGCGACTACGCTCTGTGTAAAATACTGGTATTCAGCCGCATCTAGTTAGATTGGAAGCTGACCTCAACATAGTTGGGAAAAGCCTCGATAGAAGTTATTAAATACAAAATTATATTGGAGTCTAAATCTTAAGGTGGATCCATACGGTTAGCACTAGATCCAGGAAATTGGTATTAGCAAAGAGATTTATACTTTAGGTGATTCAGGCTGCAGGTCGTTGATGTTACTAAAATCTTGTGGATTTAGGACCACACTATAAGACCAAAGGTTAACCCTGGATGCTTTTTTTTTTTTTTTAAATGAGTTTACTACCGCAGACTTTTCGTCCGCGCTCTTTTTTATATTTATTTAATTGTTTACTTCTTTTTGTTTTAGTTAACTTATGATACTCCATGTATCAGATATAATTATTACTATATGTTTACTTATAGGCTACTTAATGCTATGTGAGTCCATCGCTGTAAATATATATATATTTTTTTGTATAATTATTAACTTTTACATGTACATTTGATTTTACTTATTTATATAGATATTTTTGTGGAGTTTATTACATTTATATTTACAATTTACCAGTTACAGGTGTTTTGTTGGGTTGGGTGTTGGCTGTATGGTTTACCCTGGATGCTTAGAACTCACTCCACTCACAAGACATACGTCGCAAATTTTCTTGAAACATTTATTGAATTGGGTTGATTGGGAAAAAGCTAGGAAGAACGATAAAGCATAATCAGCCCATTACTGTCCCACTGCTGGGCATGGGCATCTTCTCAGAATGAGAAGGGTTTAGGCCTTAGTCCACCACACTGACCTGGTGCAGATTGGCGGACTACACACACCATCGAGAACTATATGGAGCCCTCTCAGGTGTGCAGGTTTCCTTACGATGTTTTCCTCTACCGTTAACGCAAGTGATAATGAATTAATGACTATTATTTGAATTTAGCTAATTCCCGACATCAAAAGAGGTGTGTTATAGCTTTGAACCTTTTGTCTGTCTGTGTGTCTGTTGCATCGTATCTCCAAAACGGAGGAACCGATTTTATTGCAATTTTTTTTTGCTTAAAATGGTTTATAGTTATGAAATTCTGATGACGTTTACAAACAGTTTCTCTTGAGCAGTGATACCCTAGTGGTGTGACCGTCGTACTGCCAAGTCTCATATCAATCTCTCATGTCATAGATCTCGAGTTCAAACCCAAGGCACGCACCTCTGACTTTTCGGATTCATGTGCGTATTGTATAATCACTAGCTTAAAAACGGTGAAAGAAAACATCGTAAGGAAACCGGCATGCCTGAGAGATATTTCTCGACGGCATGTGAAGCCAAGTCAGAGGCCCATCCATGGGCGGCATGAACTCTGACAACAAGTTTAGTCACTAACCACACGAATAGAAGAAGAAGTTTCTCTCGAGTTGTTGTTATGAGAGGAGTTCCTTCCATAGTGCATCATCATTTTACGTATACAGGCTGTAAACAAAATCATGTAATTCCTTCAAACCTCGTGGTGTACTGCTGACATAGATTAACCCTGAACGGGATACTTTTTGATTCAATAAAAAAAAAACTATAAGTAAACATGACTGTGTTCTTAACGTGAGGCATTTTAGCGCCTCGAGCGAATTGTGCGGCTATCGCTTTCCGTGTGGTCATTTAATTCGGGCGCTAAAATGCCTCACGTTAAGAACATAGGTACCATTTACATCTTGTAGTTTTTTTTATTGAATCCTTATTTATACCGTTCAGTGTTAATCTATGTCAGCAGTACATCACGAGGTTTGAAGGAATTACATGATTTCGTTTACACCCTGTATATTTAGTTTTTCCATAGACTTCGTGACACAAAGACATACAATTCGATTTATACACATATAAAGCAGTGATCAGTAATGTATGGGAGTGGACTAGCTTTATTCGTTCACCTTGACAATCGCATGGGACGGCTGGCAGGGCTGTCAGACACAAAATCAATTGTTACACTTTTTATACTCGCAAGTATGCAAATTCTGAGTAGGTTTTTTTATAGAATATACTTGCATACAGACGGTATGGAAAATTTGGATATGGTATTAAAATATTATTCCTAAACTTTAAGGTTGCAACGTTTTAAAACAATGATAGATAACACAACATATAACAAAAAAGCACGCCTGTATTCCCCGAAGAATTGGGCAGAGGTGTATAGTAACACCCTCATTTCGCCGTTATGTTTAAGTCCCATGTAATAGGGGGCGAGCTTATTGCCATCAACCGGGCACAAATCCAAACTCCGGGCTGCTACTGAGGAGTTACTGCCACTGGCTCGTATCTAGGTCAAATATCTCGGTTCCAATCGGATTTAGGATCCGGGAACAACTTCTTCTTCCTGCCCTTATCCCACACTAGGTGGGGTCGGCACAATAAGTATTTCATAAATCCATGTTGTTAGAGGTTTTGGCTTATTGTGTTATGACCGGCCGCTTGCCTGACATCAACCCTCCTTGAGAATACTCGTAGCGCCGTCGCGCGGGTGATCCAATTTGCTTGCTGATATTATGCACTGGGTCCCAAAATGATATGCTTATCAATCTTATTGCCGACAACTTTTTGGTGGACATACGTGACATAAATATGTTTAAAATCTATGAACTGACAACCCTATAGCCGCAGACACATAAAAAAAACTGTTCGTAGTTTGATTTATTTATATTTTTTACTCGCTCCGAGACACGCGAAGTAACAATTGATGACTTATGGTTATGAGTGATATTAACTGCGTTTCATGTCCACTGGACATGCACACTTGCACAGATTGTTCTTTTTTGACAAAACTATTTTTCGTGATATTTTTTTTAGTTTTTTTTTTAGCTACACTAGCACATGTCTTACAAGTTCGAACGTCCAGACCCGGAACAACTATCTGTAGGTCATACAAATATTTGTTCTATGCGTGAATAGAACTTGGGTCCCGATGCGCAGAAGCCACTGCACCAAAAGTGACAAATATCTGTAGATCATACAAATATTTGTTCCGTTCGGGAATCGAACCCGTGACCCGTAGTGCAGAAGCCAAACACTTAGCCATTGCACCAAAAGTGTCGTCAAAATTATCTTCGTGGCGTCTCGTTTTCATCTATCGAAAGGATATTAACGAAGACAGACTTACTTATTAGTTAAAAAAATATTCAATGCTAAAAAGTCATGATAACTCTTATATTCACCGTTTAACCCATTTACTACTTACTACCTAGTATTTTAAACTAAGATAAGGAAAAAACAATAAATCAATGTTAAACAGCCGATCAAACGTAAACAAACATCGTATTTGTAAATATATCAGACATTTTAAAAATAATGCATACATATTATTTCGAGATACTATAGAATTTCAATCTTATCTTAAAATGATAAAGTTAAATTTTCATTGAGAGGTGTCCACACAAAAATGATCGAACATACAACTGAAATTCAACTATATTCATAGCACAATAAATTTGAATTTTCAGTGAAAACTGTCTACTTTGAAACTATTAGACATACACAAAAGAATTTCTACTATATTTTCAGGACATTAAAGTTGATTTTTCAATGGCGCACGTATGCTCTAGTTTCGCAAACTGAATCATCGGTTCTCGCGTTGCCTAGCAACGTATAAACACACAACTCGAAGAGTTTCCTTTGTTTTGTTTAACTTTCAAATGTCATTTTATTCAAATCATAACATACATAACATCACGCCTGTATTCCCCGAAGGGTTGGGCAGAGGTGTACAGTAACACCCTTATTTCGGAGTTATGTTTAAGTCTCTTGTAATAGCGGGCGAGCCTATTGCCCTAAACCGGGCACGAATCCAAACTCTGTGTTGCTACTGAGGAATTCCACACGGAAAAACCCAACAACACTTTGCCCGACCTGGGGATCGAACCCAAGACTTCACGATCAGCAGTCGCGCTTGCCACTTCTAGACCATCGCGGCAGTTTATTCAAATCAGTTTTTATTATTCTTTGATATGATCATGAGACCCTTATACCTAGCGGTTGAAAGATTGCCTTCCATGCAAGATCGTCGGAGTTCGACGCTGACCTTTAACATTTCAAATTCATGTACGGATTAGAATTTAATTATCACTTGCGATAACGGTGAAGGAAAAACATCGTGAGGAAACCTACACACCTGAGAGGGCTCCATAGAGTTTTCAATGGTGTGTGTAGTCTGCCAACCTGCACCAGGCTAGCGTGGTGAACTAAGGCCTAAACCATTCTCATTCCGAGAAGAGGCCCTTGCCCAGCAGTGAGACAGTAATTTTCAGAATATGTTTAATTCATCTCTTATTCAAGATTCCACGTTATTCGTGACACTTGTCTTGTCACGGTAGTGCATTGATAAAATCTTCTTTTCGTGTGGTTAGTGACAAATCTAGTGTCAGAGTTTACACCGCCCATGGGCCTCTGACTTGGCTTCACATGCCGTCGAGAAATATCTCTCAGGCATTTTCCTCACGATGTTTTCCTTCACCGTTTTTAAGCAAGTGATAATTATAAAATACGCACATGAATCCGAAAAGAGGTGCGTGCCTTGGGTTCGAACTCAAGACCTATGACTTGGCAGTCCGACGGTCACACCACTAGGCTATCACTGCTATATCGATAAAATATTAAATATTGTGAAGGCTTTGCTTATAGGAACTGATGGAGCGATTTCTAATGAGCTGAGTTCAGCTCAGTGAGCTCGTTACACACGACTTATTCCTGAGAACCTGATCATTATGCACCTCATGCACACTTATATTCCCTGAAAGGTTCAGCAGAGGTGTAAAGGTCGCCAATGACTGGTATAAGGTATCATAATATAGTAGCGAACCTATTGCCATTTACCGTGGTTCCATAATTCCTAAATCCAGGCTGCTACTGAGAGATTTAAACTTAGCACTGCCCGGCCTGGGATTCAAACTCTTGGACCATATGCAGTGTCCTTACTATTTCATGAAAGCTTGGCGAACCTATCCATCGTTGACTCGACGACAAAAACAATTGAATATATTTTGTGATGTTTGAAAAATCGAATTATTCGAATAAATATTTTAAAATCCTTTTTTTTTAATGACGACATTGATATGGCTGTAGTGTTTATCATTAAACATAGCTAAGAACCACCCAAGTCTTTCTTCTTTTCGTGTGGATAGTGACTAACCTGATGTTGTTTATGCCGCCCATGGGTCTCTGACTTGGCTTTACATGCTGTCGAGAAATATCTCTCAGGCATGCCAATTTCTTCACGATGTTTTCCTTCACCGTTTTTAACCTTTTGGACGCCATTGTCACACATATGTGACAAACGAAAGTTTACCCTGTACGCCAACGTCACAAATATGTGACAAAACGATGGGATTACAGTTACCTTGGCGTGGGGGGTACGACGATGCATTTATGCTCTGGCGTTCAAAAGGTTAAGCAAGTGATAATTATTACAATACGCACATGAATCCGAAAAGTCAAAGGTGCGTGCCTTGGGTTCGAACTCGAAACCTATGACTTGGCAGTCCGTCGGTCATACCACTAGGCTATCACTGCTACCATCCCAGTTAAACCAGCTTCCAAACAAAAAAAAAACGCATGAAATCGGTCCATCCGTTTAAGAGCTACGGTGCCACAGACAGACAGACAAACAGTTCAAACTTATAACATCCCTCTTTTAGCTTCGTCAGTTTAAACTTTGCTACTTGGAACCGTGTAAAACTAGTCTTATTTTTTAAATGTATTTAATTAGCTTCACTTCGTATATTTGTTTGGTTCAAA
This sequence comes from Amphipyra berbera, assembly GCA_910594945.2. Classification (NCBI taxonomy): domain Eukaryota; kingdom Metazoa; phylum Arthropoda; class Insecta; order Lepidoptera; family Noctuidae; genus Amphipyra; species Amphipyra berbera. The sequence continues at coordinate 15,000,161 of OU343145.1, forward strand.
TCTTGCGACAGATTTTTCAACTGTTTCTGCTTAACCGATTCTCCTGAAATTTCGCACTCAGATTCAATTTCTATAACAATACAACATTACAATAATTTCAACCTTCAATCCTCAAGTCCTGATGCTGCAGGGGAATTGCAATATAAAACCATATTCATCTCCCTGTCCTTATCCCACAATAGGTGGGGCCAGCACAACATGTATTTCTCTTCCATTCTCCTCTATCAGCCGTCATCTCAGTACTCAATGAGAAAGAGAATAAGAGAGGATCTTACCCATGTCATCCTTCACACAATCCATCCATCTTTTCTTTGGCCTACCTCTACTTATACAAGGTGTAAAAAGACCCTTCACTAAGCCGTCAACCATGCATTCAGTACACCAAACTAAGTAACTCTACGCAAAAATTGTCGCTGGGAAACGACTTTTTTTTGGGTGAAAAATTTCGTTTTACTGTAAAGCTCAATGTAACGTCCTCAAAACACTGTGCTGATAGATGCAATGAGTAGTAAATTTACACCGTTTATATCTATCCACATTCATATTTAACACTCTTCTAGTAACATAACTTTCTTCCTACCACATAACATATCCATACCACGCTAACCTATTACTCCTTAACTTTTCAGTCACTGGTGCTACTTTTAACTGCTGAAATGCAAAACCGTTTAACTTAAACTTTTTTCTAAGAGATTATTCATAAGTAAGCACTGATAGCCTAGCGGTTGAACGCTTGCCTTCCATGCAGGAGGGTCTGAATTTGATCCCGGCCCGCACCTCTGACTTTTCGAATTCATGTGCGGATCATAATTTGATTATCACTTGCGTTAATGGTAAAGGAAAAACATCGTGAGGAAACCTGCAGACCTGAGAGGGCTCCATAAAGTTCTCAATGGTGTGTGTAGTCTGCCAATCCGCACCAGGCCAGCGTGATGGACTAAGGCCTAAACCCTTCTCATTCTGAGAAGAGGCCCGTGCCCAGCAGTGGGACAGTAATGGGCTAGTTATGTTTTATGTTTGTTTTTATTCATAAGTGTGTATAATAACTTTTGTATATAAACAAACAAACAATATTAGCCCTGTTTGTGAGTGCTCTTAACCTTACGCACTGTAATCTAATCAGATTAACTACTTGCTGGTAACTATAGTTAGTTGGCTTCCTCGATTAACTTCGATTAAGTTTTCTGTTAGAGACATCGATTGAAACTAATAGGTTTCTGAAGTTTTTATCGATTTTATCTATTTTTATCACGCTGTTATACGAATACCTATGACAGTCTTTACGGGAAGACAGAAGTCGGAAAGTCTGACAACCGGTCTAACCTTAAGATATCGGCATTGCCCAGTAACTGTGTTGCGGAGGTCTGATTGCAGTCGCTCCGTGTAAAATATTGGTATTCAGCCGCATCTGGTTAGACTGGAAGCTGACCCCAACATAGTTGGGAAAAGGCTAGGCAGAATTATAGTTCACGCTGTTATACGAATACCTATGAGTCGTTACGGGAAGACAGAAGTCCGAAAGTCTGACTACCGGTCTAACCTTAGGATATTGGCATTTCCCTGTAAATGGGTAGCGGAGGTCTGATTGCCGTCGCTCCGTACAAAATATTGGTATTCAGCCGCATCTGGTTAGACTGGAAGCTGACCCCGACATGGGAAAAAGGGCTAGGCAGAAAGAAAGTTTACTGTTTGACAAAGGTCGTTTTTCGAATCCGGTCGACCCCAGCAATCTACTTCAGGTCGATCAGCCTATGTTCAGCATTAAGCGTATTCCAGACGACGCGATTTCATTGACAATTCGCTCGAATTGCCAACCAAATTGTGTCACGCAGTTGGCGATACAACTAGTAAATCTGTCTAACACCCACTCCAATTGTCAATCAAATCGCGTCGTCTTGAATGCGCTTTAGACGTCAAAGGACTGATATTAATTGTGCTGTCTAGCTTTTTCCTAACCATATTGGGGTTCAGCTTCCAGTCTAACCAGATGCGGCTAAATACCAGTATGTTACACGAAGCGACTGCCATCAGACCTCCGCAACCCAGTTACTGGGCAATGCCGATATTCTGCCGGTTATCAGACTTTCGGGGCTTCTGATTTCCCGTAACAACTGTCATATGTATTCGTATGACACAAGGGACCGACTGTTTAACGTACTCTCCGAGGCACGGAGGGGTCTAGATGTGTAAAGAACGGTCACCCATCCACGGCCTGACCGCAATCGCGAGGTTGGTAATTAGCCATGAGCCCCTCAAAGGGCTGTTATTAATTGTTTGTGTGTAGTATTACCTATATTTTGCAAGTCATACCCTGCTCAATACTCGTTACCCTAAATCCAAGAATAGTTCGGTTAGATGACTCTTTACGTACGCAGGATGACAAACAGTTGATAAATCTGTTGTTGTCCTTATGTAACTACGTCACGGGGTTAGTGAGAATAATAATAATTTATAGTAGCAACGAAGGGCAAAATCTACAAATCCATTATAAGACCTGTCGTGCTGTACGGATCAGAGTGTTGGGCCGTGAAGAAGACGGATGAAAGAAGATTACACGTAGCGGAGATGAGAATGTTGAGATGGATGTGTGGAGTGACGCGAATGGATAAAGTAAGAAATAACTATATTAGAGGAAGTTTGAAAGTGGCACCAGTGACAGAAAAGTTGAAAGGAAAGCGTTTGTCTTGGTATGGGCATGTGCTGAGGAGGGATGAAACACATGTGACTAAGAGAGTGATGAATATGAATGTTGATGGATGGAGGGGGAGAGGGAGACCTAAGAAAAGATGGATGGATTGTGTGAGGGAGGATATGAACGATAAGGGAGTAAATCATAATGAGACGGCTGACAGGGAAGAGTGGAAGAGAAAAACATATTGCGCCGACCCCAAGTAACTTGGGACCAGGGCAGGAAGATGATGATGAGTAGCAACGATTTGAGAAATCGACACGTCATTAAACTCCTTGAAGGATTTGGCAAAGGCATCTATCCTCTGTAAGCCTTCTACAAGATACTTTCAGGTAGACTACAAAATAATAAATATCTAATACTAGAGTACCTACGCACGGCGACATATTAGACTATAAATTTCCAGTATAAGCTGACCTTTCATTAAACGGACTTTTCGTATTCCGAGAGGTCAGCTTATACTGGTAAATTATAGCTTGCGTCCGTCATCGTGTGTACTTACCTAACCTCCTACGGTAGTTATTTATTATGGTTATGTATATTCTTAAAAACCTACATTTGCGAAATCCTGCAATTATGTAGGTACTCCATTTTGCAGATGATTTTACAGTTTGCGAATCCCGCGACCCCGGCCGAACGGTCAGGAGAAGGAACACCGTTGGTTATTAGCCGGTAAGAGTACGGCAGACCCCCTTGCCTTCCTCGGGCGAAGGACATCCACGAGGATTTTCCAACGGAAAAAAAAAGTATATACTAGAGAAGAAGGAACTAACGAAGGCTAATTTAAAAAAAATGGGTTGTGTATTTTCTCTATGTTCTTCTCCAGTTGCTAACTATTCTGGTAAAAACATCAAAAAATATTTATTATTAAGTGTGGATATTTTAAAATGTAAAATTTTTAAAATGCTACAACATGTTTACCGAGCAGACGGTCTGATACCGAAAGTCTGTAACAATGTCAGAAGCAGGGGCGTACTAAGCGAAAATGGCGCCAAGGGCACGCATCATTGCGCCCCCTTCTTAAATTTAATACAAAAAACAGATACACTAAATAAACAGTCATAAGTCTTAGTCTCAAAACATTTATTTAATATTTTATAACGAAAGTGAGTCCATTAAACCGTTGCACTTATAATTGCACCTTCCTAGCCTTCTGTGACGCAAACATATCGATTATTATTATATTATATCGTTTATTTTGATTTTTAAATTGAATTATTGGTGATTTCGCGCGCCCCCCTTTGAAAGGCGCCCGAGCCCCCCACCCAATGTACGGCTCTGGTCAGAAATATTAGTAAATTGTACTACATCCATTAATTATGCTTAAAATCCGTCAAAGAAAGCCCATCACTAGCCACCAACCAGTTTATATTGAGTCTAATATCTTTGTTTATAAGATCTTAATTTATTTATTTATGCAAGCCCAGATCGAAAGTTTTATTACTTTTGATCTCATATACTACGAAACAATTCGACTCGCACTTGACCGCTTTTTTCTGAATGAACACTGTTCATCATGTCATTGACTTATAATATAAATACATTTTGCTACACTGCCAATACAGACAAAGAAGTTTTTTATATCCATAAGTGATGTAATTATTGAGGGGCGCGTGGTTAATCATACGATTTGCGAGGTTAAGCTGCACTTGGCGCGGTCAGTCCGTGGTTGGGTGACCGTTTGTTCCACATCGAGTCCCCTCCGTGCCTTGGAGTGTTAAACCGTCGCTCCGTCCCGGGTGTCATAAAAATACTTATGACAGTCGTTACGGGTAGTCAGAAGCCTGAAAGTCTGACAACCGGTCTAACCTTAATATATCGGCATTGCTCAGTAACTGGGTTGCGGAGATCTGATGGCAGTAGTTCCGTGTAAATTACTAGTATTCAGCCGCATCCGGTTAGACTGGAAGCTGACCCCAACATAGTTGGGAAAAGGCTAGGAGGATGGATTCTAATCGCAGATCCGTTAATAGAATGGATTGGAACTGGGTGCTACTACGATATGATAGCGTAGCATAAATAGTAGAGTGCCTTCCACTGACTCATCATCTTTCTGCCCTAGTCCCAAGTTACTTGTGGTCGGCGCAATATGTTTTTCTCTTCCACTCTTCCCTGTCAGCCGTCTCATTATCATTTACTCCCTTATCTTTCATATCCTCCCTCACACAATCCATCCATCTTTTCTTAGGTCTCCCTCTCCCCTTCCATCCTTCAACATTCATATTCATCACTCTCTTAGTCACATGTGTTACGGTGACTAAGAGACTAGTGACTACGCTTAATTATTTATTAGGGTTATGTTTGGCTATTATGGCAATTATGGCAACAAGCAAGCCGAGGTCAAGAAGCGATGTCTTGCAGTGGTCTTCAAAAAAATTGTGTTTTACGTGATTTTATGTAAAATTAATATCACGTCTATAAGTAGGTATAATGACGTGTTACATAGAGGAAATAATTCATTGAAACCGCATTTTGACGCATGTCCACTGCTCATACGTCAGACTAAAAGTGTAATATATAAGTATAGAGTAAAAATTGCTTTTTTTTTAATTATACCTTTGCCTTGATTTATTCGCGCTCATTTATTTTGCATTGTGTTTCTCCTGTGCAATAGTCAAAGATTATTTATGTTTGTATTTATTTTAACAACACAGCAGTGATAGCCTAGTGGTGTGACCGTCGCACTCCCAAGTCATACGTCTCGACTTCGAACCCAAGGCACGCACCTCTGACTTTTCAGATTCATGTGTGTATTGTATAATTATCACTTGCTTAAAAACGGTGAAAGACAACATCGTGACGAAACCGGTATGCCTGAGATATATTTCTCGACGGCATGTGAAGCCAAGTCAGAGGCCCATGGGCGGCATAAACTGTGACTCCAGGTTAGTCACTAACCACACGAAAAGAAGAAGATTGTAACAACTGCTGGTAGTCCAAATAAATAAAACAAGTAGTTAAAACTGCACGCTTCATCGTGACACGTGTTTTGATAAATAATCTCTCGTAGAAAACTCGACAAAATCCGACACGTGTTACTGTTGAGCTTGGCGGCCGACAGGCCTGTAAAGGTGGGTTTAGACCAAACGAATATAGAGCTAGAGCTAGAACAAGAGCACAGAGCGTCGTTTTTTGTTGCTTTTTTGGTGTAAACTATAATGTGTTTTCATCATTTACACCAAAAGAATACCAACCAACAAGAATGACAACAAACAAGAACTGGAATTCTTGCACATGCTCTAGATGTTTAGATCAGGCAGATTAATTGGTCAAGTCGCCTGAACACAAGAACGCTTTGAAGAGATCGCTTCGAGGAGCGAGCACGTCGGAACACGAAAGAACTTTATAAGCAACTGTTCGCACGCTCGTGCTCCATTTACATCAAGCGAGCGAGCATTCTTAGAACATTCCATAGAATCTCCACCAACAAGATAGAACAACGAAAGAAAGCTCTGTCTCTGTTTACACCTAAAGAATTTGATGGAGTGGGGATAGAATGAGCATTCGCTCGTTTAGTCTAAACCCACCTTTGGAGGCTAAGAGCCAAGCCACATCTGACAGAAGATACGTCGTCGATCTTCCGCTGATACACATAATTCCATGCAAACATTAACACCGTACACATTTGACCGAAGATGCGTTACTAATATTCATCGAGTAAACTACGCGACGCGACGGAAGATCGCCGACGTATCTTCCGTCAGATGTGGCGTGGCCCTTAGCTTTTCTTTTATTTTTTATCAAGAACAATAGGAATCTTTTTTTTTTAAGATTTTATGACTTGATTGCAACAACATTGAAAAAAGTACATACCTGTTATGCTTCATTGAGATGATTAATTTTATCAGCTGATCATTATATTGGTTTTCATTGTACTTACGATTTAGCGTGATTTATGAAATAAGAAAATTGCAAAATAATATTATATATCAAATTAAAGAAATTATCTTTTCATTGGGCATACATTAGAGGGTGAATATTCAAAATTTTTTAACATTATTTTTACAAATCATTCTTCTCCCGGGTTGTTAACATAATAGTATTGTCAGATTGTTTTTATTCTTGTCTTATTGCTTGACGGCAGCGGTATAGTTTGAGTTTTCATTATCAGAATTATAGTATTAAACATCTGCATTCTTAACTTTGGGACGATGCTAATGACGTTCTCAATTTTTGTTAATATTTTTCGAAGAATGCCCCTAGAACTATGGATATGTTCTGTTCTGCCTATCCTTTTCCCAACCACATTAGGGTCAGGTTCCAGTCTAACCAGATGCAACTGAATACCAATATTTTATACGGAGCGACTGCCATCAGACCTCCGCAACCCAGTTACTGGGCAATGCCGATATCCTAAAGTTAGACTGGATGTCTGACTTTCGGGATTCTGACTACCCGTAACGGCTGTCATAAGTATTCGTATGACACTCGACCGACTGTTTAACGTGCTCTCCGAGGCACGGAGGGCTCTTGATGTGTAACGAACGGTCACCCATCCACGGAATGACCGCGGCAAGCGCAGCTTAACCTCGCAAATCGTATGATCCGTGCGATTGGTAATTAGCCACGAGCCCCTTAGAGATATATTATGTATTGTGTAATAAAAAAACACTTAATGTTATTTTTCAGAAGATCGAATATAAGATAGCTTGCTTACCTTGACATTGGCGTTGTGTTTGTTGCCAATAATAAACAAAGAAGAAAGTTTACGTGAACTACTTAAAATTACGAGTTTTTTTTTGTTTGTTTTTCGTAAATGGTGATTTTAGTTGTAAGGTTCTAAGTAGGATTGATTAAGCAGTATTTAATTGCAGTAAGTACCTACGCTCAAAATTATTTTGTCACGAATATAGGGGTCAGAATTCAGTCTTATGTGATGGTGTGGTTATTTATTTATGTTAATATTAATCTCAGTAAAGATTTATTCGGTTCTAACATTATTTGTAAAAAAAAAACATATTATAGAAGTATCAAAAATATTAAAAGTAAAGAAAATTAAATTTCATATCACTTACTTCGAATCATCGCATCTAACAGCATACCCCGCCAAAAATATAAACAAAAAAGTTTTCATTTTCACACACTTCTCACAAGAAACTCCTCAAATTATTTTCCATTTAAATAAAAAAAAAACTAATTGTCCACGCAATATTTGACAGCGTTCAAACAAAACAGTTCCGAATTTAAATTTGTAAAAAAAAGTAAGAACAAAAATAAAATACGTTTCGCGCCAATTTTTGACGTGAGTAGTGATGGGCGTCGGTCTGAGGCGGGCTCCCGACTCCACGTGCGAGTCGATTATGGCAATATTAAATACTATGTGGTCGATTGTCGGCTGTAGTTTAGGAGACACGCTGCGTTTCGCTCATTTTATATATTTTTGTGTTTGCTTGTGCTATCATATGGGATCGCCTGTATGTGAATTAATTTGTTGATGTCTGCTTATTGTAATAATAATTCAGAATATTTTTCACTGAGATTAGTCATTGAAATAAAATTCAAAGTCAGTTTGATAGGGAATGCAATCCAACTGATAACATTTGAACGGACATAGCTACGCAGAAAGAGATTACTGATTAAAAAAAAATTAACCTAGAAAAATATTTCGTGGAACAGTAAGTATTCCAAATGTGTTTATGTTTTTAAAACCCAATGTAATATTCCAACAAGACGGTTCGCGATAAAAGAATAATTCAATTTATTAAAAATATAAAAAAAACATTGACTTACTTTTTGTCACAACAAAAATTCCGTTGCTGATATCAACGTATTATTATTTAATTGGTCATTACAAACAAGTACATAATTTATCACCAGTAAATTAAGAGTTTTGACAGACAGATGGCGACAATATTTTGAACGACAAATCTTTAATGAGCGAATACAGATAAACAGTTCTTACACATGTTTTAATAGAAAAAAAAAGATTATTAGATTGCCAAATTATGGAATAATTCCATGATCCATAAGGCAGTTGTGACCTATAAAGTTTTTAATATTACATTACCACATGTTTTAGAACCAAACTGTTAAGGATTATTCATATACGTCATGGAATAATTCCACCATCTACGTTGGCGTGGGCCAAGGCTGGTATAACAATATTAAAGCTTTTGTCAAAGATCTTGTAGGTCAGAGAAATAAAAAGTAAAATGTGGTAATGTAGAACAACTTTGTAGAACTTCGCTAATCTAATGTAAAAAGTTTTTAGTTTTCTAGGACAAAGACTATCCTTAGTAGTATATTAAATCTATTTACTTTGGATACATTCAGCCTCTGTAGCAAATTTCATTTGAATCTGATACTAACTGATATAACTGTTACACACATACCTCCAATCTACACAAATAAATAAAATTGAATTGTCTGTTCGTAATGTCAAAATAACAGCTTTTTACTAAATGTATTATGAAAGTATATACGGTACTTATAACAAAAAAAAACAATTTTTAATATTGTTGTCTGTTTGTTCCGGCTAATCTCCGAAACAGCTGGACCGATTTTGACGGGACTTTCACTGGCAGATAGCTGATGATATAAGGAGTAACATTGGCTACTTTTATTTTAGAAAAAGAAAAAGAATTACGAATCCGCGAAAAAAACTGATAACCCATCTGTCTTCTACGCAGACGAAGTCGCGAGCACAACTAGTTTAATTTATATAACTTTTTCGAACACAGCTCACAAACAAATCTTTGACAAATAACTTTTTGTCATACTGGCCTAAGGAATTTGTTATCACGTAGAAACCCATAAACGTGAACAATACCCAGTCTGGATGAAAAAAAAGCCCTCACGAACATACACGACAAACACGATCCTTATTGTATTATTTTCTAAAACCAAACGTGATATGAATGTGTGTTTACATGGAATTCTAAGTAAGACAGTAACTATAAAACAGTCATATAGACTGTCGTATAACATCTCATGTTTTTTGTCACTTTCTCTTCAGGAAATTATAAAGTTTGATGACTTTGTTGTCATGTATTTATTCACTGGGGAAGAAATCAGGTCAACCTCTTTCTTTCTGCAAACAGTCGGTCGATGTAAAAAAATACTTATACTTAGCTAGATTTGGTTGAACTAAAAGCCGACCCCAACTTAAATAGGAAAAAGCTATTTGGGTAAATAATATAGAAGCCTCACTGCACAAGGATATTGGCAAACTAAAGATAGATTGACGACGTCACAAAAGTACCCGGAAAAAGATGGAGAAAGGGTATTGGCGTCACTGTGAGAAGGCCTATAAACAGTTTTCTTTTTCTTTTTTTTAAACGTTTCCCCCCACTCTATGATTTCTCCTGTATCGTGGATATGTTTACAGACACAAATCTTCACATACACGAACGCCTAGACCCGGAAAAACTATTTACAGGCCATACAAATATTTGATCCGTGTGGGAATCGAACCCACGACCCGTAGCGCAGAAGCCATCGCTCAGCCACTGCACCAAACGTGTCGCCAAAACGGTCGTGAAGAGCGATTGAAAAGAAGAAGATCCCTATAACTTATACAGATCTATTGATGCTTCTAGCAGTATAAGAGCATTTCGCTAAGCAACGACTCAATCATAATAAAGACTTTAGAAAGGGTAAAAGCTAGGCCAATGATGTTAATATATTTCTAGCGAGTTTAAAGTTCTTTATTCATGACGACTATTAACAGGCTACAGACTATGAATAGTCAAGGCAATTTAAGAGTCATTCTTATGGAAAACAACTGGCAAGAAACTGGATAAATATCTGTATAGAATATGTTGAGACACACTTTCAAAAACACAATGACCGCTGTTTCTTTTTTTATGATTGTTTTAATAAATATTCCAGATCTTCTATTCTATACAGGGTGTAAACGAAACCATGTAATTCCTTCAAACCTCGTGATGTACTGCTGACATAGATTAACACAGGATGGGCTACACTTGGATTAAAAAAAAAACATGTGTTCATAACGTGAGGCATTTTAGCGTCCCGATTTAAATGACCGCGCGGCGAGCGACAGTCACGCAATTTGCTCGGGGCGCTAAAATACCTCACGTTAAGAACACATGTTTAGATCTTGTATTTTTTTTCATTGAATCCAAGGGTATCCCTTGCATGGTTATTCTATCAGCAGTACATCACGACGTTTGAAGAATTACGTGATTTCGTTTACACCCTGTAGAAATGTGATGGGTGTAAAAATGAATGAAATGTATGGAGTTCTACGAAAGACTGCTATAAACAAAAGATAGATTGAATACTCTATAATATTCCATGCATACTTCTGTACAGTACGATATAACTAAGAAGTCGCATCGACAAACTTGATAGAACAACCAATGGCAGTCGCTCATTTTCGCGCCACTCAAACTTATTGCGACAGCGTAAAGATCATTTTTTACTGCAGTATTAATAAACATTTGTGGTCTTGACTAATTACCAACTGCGCGGATCATACGATTTGCGGGGTTAAGCTGCGCTAGTCGCGGTCAGTTTGTGGATGAGTGACCATTCGTAACACATCGAGATCCCTCCGTGCCTCGGAGAACACGTTAAACAGGCGGTCCCGGGTGTCATTTGAATACCTATGACAGTCGTTACGGGACGTCAGAAGCCCGAAAGTCTGACAACCGGTCTAACCTTAGGATATCGGTATTGCCCTGTAACTGGGTTGCGGAGGTCTGATGGCAGTCGCTCCGTGTAAAATACTGGTATTCAGCCGCATCTGGTTAGACTGGAAGCTGACACCAACATAGTTGGGAAAAGACTAGACAGAACGGTCTTGAAGTCGCGCACTCAGTTCGGAAGTGATTGGTTTCACGAAGTTTGCCGATGCGACTTCTTAGTTGTGTCGTATTATAGTGTTCCATTTGCACATTTCAAAGAATGCTTGAATTTATATCTATGTATTGATGTTAGAATACATAAATAGAAATAAAATCAATGTCTGTAGTTTATCTTATCGTTTCTAGTTATCAGCAGATATTCAGAAGTGAGCTGACGATCACAATAGATCCATCTTCGTTGAAGAATTATTTCTTTCTTACTTTCTTGTCCTTTGTGAAATTCATAACAGTCACCTTTCTTTCAACTAGCATTGTTTTGAGCTGCTTTAATGCTAAATTTATACGAACCCTGTTCCTGTGCCTTTTTTACTTTTTTCTTGACTTGGTCACGCTTGGCCCTAGTCTCACCTGATGGTAAGCGCAGACAGGGTCTAAGATGGAGCACACGAATCCAAGGAACAGAGATATAGAGGGATTCCTCTATACCCGTCTGGCTCTCACATACACACCGGCGCCGGACTTTAATGTGACGGTGGTAGCTAGCCAGGGGGGCCGTACAAATCCTACCACGTCGCGTGCTGGGTTTTGTTGAATCTTATAACACATGTCTATTCTCAGCGTGCGGTGAGGAAGTTTTATTTTCTAACCCGTCCCCGCACAGGTAAAATGAGGTGCCTGTCGTATAATGATGATATCGGTAGAATGAACGAGCAGTAGTAATTTTTCTGTTTGCTAAGAGTGGTGATTACCACAATGCTTCCTCACGATATTCAATTATAGATGCTCATGTTCAGACAGCAGTCTAAGTACATTTAATTCTGATACGATGGTATCTTCTTCTTTTCGTGTTGTTAGTGACTAACTTGGTGTGAGAGTTTATGCTGCCCATGGGCCTCTGACTCGGCTTCACATGCCGTCAAGAAATATCTCTCAGGCAAGTTTTCTCACGATATTTTCCTTCACCGTTTTTAAGCAAGTGATAATTAATAATTATACAATACGCACATGAATCCGAAAAGTCAAAGGTGCGTGCCTTGACGACCTATGACGTGGCAGTCCGACGGTCACACCACTAGGCTATCACTGCTAAAATCGATGGTGTTAAAAGATTGAATTGTCCAGTCACATAGTCTCCCATTATAATAAAAATCTTTGTGATTTGTCAGCGTGTTTATGCATGTGAATTTTGCTTGCACTAGCACCTACGTCACAGGGTGCCCTATTGTAGTCTGTTAAGCGTTTATTTACGTCTTATCGCTTGTCTAGCACTTGAGTAATCGAAACGTTGTCAGAAAGTGCATAGTAGTATGTTATGGCTGGCTAACTACAAGGAATAGATTACGACGAATGACGTGATATCACGACTGCATTCCTTTCAAGGGAATCCCGGAAACAGTGCGGATCAGAACTTTGTTGTTATAAGCTTCAATTGTGGCTGTCAATAATAGTGTTCAGTGAGGCCAATTTACGTTCACCCTTTTATGAGTTATTATAACATAACATCATCACCTGTAAGTAAACCCTCATTTCGCCGTTATGTTTAAGTCCCATGTAATTAGGGAGTGAGTCTATTGCCATCAACTGGACACAAATCGAATCTCCGGGCTGTTATTGAGGAATTCCACACGGAAAAACCCAATAACATTAGCAGACCTGGGGATCGAACCCAGGATCTCACGATCAGCAGGCGCGCTTGCCATCACTAGACCAACCACGCATTTGGTCTATTGGCAGTTATTATAATGATCATACAATCAAAATAATCACTTTTTTAACAAAAATAAAACCGACTTCAAATGGTCTATCTTCAAAGTTCTTCATCAGATCTTCACCAAATTTAAATGGGACCACTTCGAAAGAATATTCTTTCAAACAAAAAAAGAATCATTAAAATCGGTTCACAATTAGCAAAGATATCGCGGAACAAACATACAGAAAAAAAAACATACAGTCGAATTGAGAACCCCCTCCTTCTTGGAAGTCGGTTAATTAGCTTTTATAATCGATTAAAATCAGTTTTCATAATAATAGGGAGAATACCGGAGAAAAAATACCCGAAAGACGCGCCCTGTTGTGGAATAAAAGTAAAAAAAAAACATTATGAGGCCTTTGTATTGGATACAATTCAAGACTGCGTATGTAATTATCCGTTTAAGAAAAAATCGAATAATAACTTTGCCCAGAGTAAAAAGCTCGAGGTCAATCAAAATCTCATCAAATTGTGCTTGGAAAAACAATAATACGATTATTACTGCCATTATTGTCTATTGAACTTTGGTCTTTCATCTCTAAAAAGAGAATAACACCTTAGCTACATACACACTTTATTATAGTATTGTGTTGGCATTGGCTTTTACAATAACATATATAAAAATATGTTATTTATCTATCTCCCCATGAAAACAACTTTTCACGTGTAAATTCCTTTTACTCAAAAATGCTTGTAATGTGGTTATTATTTTGACAACCTTCTTTGAGCAAAGTCGACGTTTCCGCGCTAATTGAACTTGCGCCAGCAAAGTTGTATTGAATTTCATTGCTGGTGAGTTTTAGCCACCAGCAATTTCCTTTGAAAATCCATTATTGTCGAGTTTTGTTTCAAAAATAGTCAGGTGCAAAAAGATTTTATTCAGAATTTGGCTGTATAGGTACAGGCAGCACAATCATCAGTGCCTAATTTAAAAATAAATATAAATCTTGGAAAGGCGGTCCTGAATTTTAGTAACTATATTTTTAACAATAATTGCTACTTAAAATAAATTTTACTATACTAAGCTGGTTTTAATTAAATTACTCGCATTGTTTGAGTAAAGCACTATACAAGCCTTGGTCCGCAATGACTGCGCTGCTGGCCACGCTATGATGGCCTCGGGCTTAGTTTAGCTATGCTCTCGGCCTTCAAGCTTGGTCATCATTGCAGCCCTTGCTGTCCGCGCTATAAAGGCCTCGACCTTCGGTCTCGGTCTTTATTCCAGCTTGTCCATCAAGAGTTGCAATGCTGACCGCGCTGTGATGGCCTGGAGCTGCGCTACACTGCGCTCTCGGCCATCATCAGTGCTGCCAGCAACGCACTCATTACAGACCGCGGCAGTAATGTACTATTATTTGTCTTATTATCTACAACAAAATAATAATGTCTTTATAATTAAAATCAAGTTCACATGTAAATAAATTCTACAAACAACGATACACAAAATATTACTATCTCCAAGACTATAACAAGGCTGAATTAATTGCCGTACTCAGCAATCAGTCCGGAAGCTTGTCTCAGTCTAGGTGCACATATCGATTGTTACCGATTACTCATTATGTGAGTCATTTGATTCAGTCGATCGATTGTGTAATTGTGTTACTGCGTTTCACATCCCTTCAATGGCTTTACGAATGCAGCAGATTTTTCAATTACAATAAATAATTTATTATCGTACTATTATATTGTGTTTTGAGTATACCAATGTGACAGTCTTTTAATCTTGGCGAGGTGAGGTCCTTCCGAGTCCTCCTGAGGTTCTTGAGGAGTTTCGTTCTCAAATAGAAATCTTAGCTTTTTTAAAAAAAATCTTCTTGGTTTGTTCTTTGGTACATTAAATTAATTACAAGTAAATGCTTACGCGCCATGAGCATTTCTTCGAATACCTACAACATCAAGCATTCGCAGGAACGTTATATTACATGAAAATTATTTTGGGATGTATAAATGGAGATGAAGCGAAAGGAGTATGTAAGGATCGAAGCCTGTG
The DNA here is from genome assembly GCA_910594945.2 of Amphipyra berbera. Classification (NCBI taxonomy): domain Eukaryota; kingdom Metazoa; phylum Arthropoda; class Insecta; order Lepidoptera; family Noctuidae; genus Amphipyra; species Amphipyra berbera. Next base: position 15,015,361 of record OU343145.1, read on the forward strand.
GCGTTCTACTAAAATTATCACGAAGAAATATTAAAAAATACGGCAATGGCTATTCTGACGTGTCTCGGAAAAAAGTAGAATTGCGGTGCCCCTCATAACTTGGTGCTGGATCGTGTGAAATTAAAAAATCAAAGTTCATTCGTTAGATAATAGTTCCCCCAGGTACCGCTGGGAGGGTTTTTTGAAATTAAAATATTTCACTTTTTTGCAACATTTTGAAGGGAAAAACGCGATTTTTCGCCTCGCGTTTTTCCCTTCAAAGTGTTCCAAAAAAGTAAAAAAAAAAAACCCTCCCAGCGTACCTGGGGGAACTATTATTCTAACGAATGAACTTTGATTTTTTGATTTCACATGATCCAGCACCAAGTTATGAGAGGCACCGCAATCCTACTTTTTTCCGAGACAAGTCCGAATAATTGCTGCCATTGCCGTATTATAATATTTCTTCGTGATAATATTAGAAAATATTCTTCGAATGTCATACTTTAATGTACCATTGGTTTTAATAAAGAGATTTTAAAACCAATGGTACATTAACTTGTCGTCACAAATAAATCACAAAAAACATGCCTTTTTTGTACGAAATAACCTTACTCCCCCCCCTTAACGTTAGGTACGTTTACGTTAGTAACTCGATCGACAGCATTAGACCTACAGACATATACCTTTCATTTTTTTTTTTTTCCCTTGCCCCAGGAAGGCGAGGTTTTCTGCCGGACTCTTACCGGCTAAAAACTCCTCGGTGTTCCTCCTTCTAACCTATGGCTGGGGTCACGGGATTGGTTATTGCATGCACTGCAACCCCGGCAGGTCTACAGAACCTAGGTTTTAATTTTCCTAGACTCAATGTTAAGTACTAACTAACTTATGCTGTAACCTAAGGTAGCCCGAGCTGGTAACACTGAACAATATTGATAAAGGAGGGTCGTCAGGGTTGGTAAGTCGTCAAGATGAATCAACGTACCCGAAGTTACCTATAAAAACAATGGTCATTCGACGGAGCAAAGGATTCTATGTCGAACAAGTCTGACCTTTTATACCTGATTAGCTTGTCCTTATTTTTTGGTCTTGTGTAAATTATTATATCGTGAACTAGCTTCTGTAACTAACCACTAACCCAAATACAAGTACTCTCAGTGGTGGAGAGTCTATGTTTGTTTCATTTACTTTATTTACCATGCTCGCAATCCTGACAGACCGATATTAGCTATAACTGTAATGATAGATCCCCCCTACACGATTCTGTTGTATGTATTTACACTTAAATGATAGTAGGTATGTGACATAATGCATGCAATGCAATACATAACATGCACACTAGCATTATAAACGTGATAATGTTATAAACAAACAATTTTATTGCTTATTTAGATATATTTCTTATTATGTACATGTTTATTTGTTATTTAATAAGCAAATTTTTTGTACTATGTGCCTAGGTGAGGTTTCTTAAGGGGTAGACTTAATAAAAACATTGTAGTAGGTAACATCACAGTTCTAATGCATAATTAATAAAACTCGGCTGCGTCGCATCTGGCAGGCAGGATACGATAAAAATAACGGATCCAATATTTTTTACTGGGTTCGGAATACGGTCGTGCATGTGAACTCGCTCATACAACTACAGGCGCCATCACCAAAATAAAAACGGATCCGCTAAAACGAGTCCTGTAAACAGTTTCTGTGTGAACTAGCTGTTAGACGAAATCAAAGAGTTCGCATTAAAATACCAATAAAAACATTTTAACAAAAATAAAACCGACTTCAAAAAACCGAAAAAAAGAATAAAATAATTATTATAAAATTTACAGTTTCAGAAGTTGGTGCTAATCCACGCTGAATCACTAAATTGAAGGCACCGACTTCTGAAACTGTAAATTTTATAATAATAATTTTATTCCTTTTTTAGTTTTTTTGAAGTCGGTTTTATTTTTGTTAAAATGTTTTTTATTCTTTTTCATTTTAGTTGCTTTAAACAAATAATGAATGGACCTACTAAAGAGGCTGCTCGTAACATAATCACATCATCACATTATGCGCACTATTCGTCATTGAGAAGGTCCATTGTCTATATCCGAAGTTCTTCACCAGATCTTCACCAAATTTAAATGGGACCATTTCGAAAGACAACTCTTTCAAATAAAAAAAGAATTATTCAAATCGGTTTATAAATGAGGTGGTACTGAGGTAACTAACATAAAAAAAACATACAGCCGAATTAAGAACCTCCTTCTTGTTTTGGAATGCGGTTAAAAAAGAATAAATAAGTTCCCTATCTGCCGGACTACATTAAGGAAGCGTAAAATTTTGCTAATAACCCTTTGATAAACTGGTGTCGGTATTACCCAACGACCTACATAAATTGATACCTGCAATTCAGTACATTTACGTTTTTTTTATCACATTTCCGTACATTAACTTACTTTAGCGGGTCAAGTCAAACTGGTCTGTTACACATCTACCAAACGTTTGATAAGCATTACAAAGTTATTGGAGTATTTAATTAGGGGAATATGGACTTTGTTGTAAGAGGATAAGGATTGTTTTGATGGTAATCGTTAGTTGGTGATTTCAATCCGTTGTTTTTATTGCGAATAATTGAGTCATTTGCCACAGCATTAGATTGTTAAGTAGTGTATGCAGTATGCCAATGTTATTTTACATACTTTCTGTCAGACTTTTTGTACGACACTACCTTTGTATTTTTACCTATCGAAGCCAACTGGAAAATACTGTAAATATTTTTGCTAGGCATTGGAAATATTAAAATTGTTCATGAAAAAATTATGGTAGTATATTTAACAAAGAACACTGCACATCAATTGCGAGTATGGGCGCGTCGAGAGGAAAGGCTGATTTCAATGATGCGGAGCTGAACGGAGACGGAAATAAATTACCTCTAAATTGCCAAATACAAAAAAAACACACAGAATTCAGAAAATACTATTTCGATTTTTTGAAGTCTGTTAAAAAATCGTGTGATAATATATCATCGAGATAATTGAATTAAATTAAATTGGTACTATTGGTAAATTTTATCGTTTCGACTTTCCTCATCCTTCCTCCCTTTTTTAAGAGTTCTTCGTCAACTTGCTAACAGTAAGAGCTATATACGCACTGTCGACAAATTGGTCTCTCAGTGACCAAAATATAGGCAACTAGACTGGGCGACCAAGCCGAGCGACTGAATTAAGGCACTATTTTGGTCGCCGACAGACCAAGTCGATGGCAGCAAAGTAGATACGGACATCTAAATTTTTGCGAAAATGCTTTTATTACAAAAATGAGTTTATATCAACCCTATCTAGAAGTCTGTATTAAAATTATTGCAAATGTCAAAATAATGAAGAAAATATCGCACGTAAATGAAGATATCTACACTCTAGTTTAAAAAAACATCGTAGCTAATTGGCCAATATTTTTAAATAAATGTGCTCTCCTGTAAAAATGCGATTTTCTAGATATCTTCTTTTACTTTGCTGCCATCGAAGTTGCCGGCGATCGGTCGACAGTGCGTAATGATAGTAATGAAGACTAGTTATATTAACCTACTGTTATTCCTCATGCTGTGACAACTACAGTTTGTATGTACCATTGTAATAATTATAAAATGCTTTATCAATTACGATAGTGCTATTATAAAATGATAGGCCATGCGGAGGGAACATTAATTAATAATACTCATTTAGTGTTGATTGATTGTTATTGTTACGTCTTCTGTTTGCATTTGGTATCTAAGATTTTGTAAGGTACGGCGACAAAGAATATGTCACCGGCCATGTATTGACTAGTAAACTATGTTTCGATACAAGTTGCCAACAGTTTCTAAAACGCCACGTAAACTTTTGTAGAAACGTTCCAGAGCTTTTAATGTCGCCGTAAACACGAGTGTTTATCGCAACAGCAACACAGTAACAGCTATGATAGCCTAGTGGTGTGACCGTCGACTGCCAAGTCATAGGTCTCGAGTTCGAACCTAAGGCACGCACCTCTGACTTTACGGATTCATGTGTGTATTGTATAATTGTCGCTTGCTTAAAAACGGTGAAGGAAAACATCGTGAGGAATCATAGAGAGATATTTCTCGACGGCATGTGAAGCCAAGTCAGAGGCCCATGGGCGGCATAAACTGTGACACCAGGTTAGTCATCAACCACACAAAAAGATCACTGCAACAAAGTTGCAGAAATACGTCGATTCTTGTTTCTGAAACAGTGTTTATAAACAAATTGTTACCAGTGAATATACCGCTTAATCAACACGATACGCTTGGTAAACAGGATTCTCATAAATGACTGAAAAATGAATGTTAATCACAGACAAACAATATTTGTAGGTGCATTTTTTAGTCTAAGGGATGATTTCCACCAAACGGCTCGCATCGCATCGGATCGGAAAGGATACGAACGGATGCGGCGACAGCCGATCGCGTCCGGCAGGATGTCGACGCATACGATCGGCTCCGTACCGTCACTTGCGAACGTATGCGTTTCTGCGCCTAGTCAAATAGTTTCATTCCTACCATGTTGACAGCCGGAAGTATTCGATCGGATACGACGACAGGCGAACGGAGCCGTACGCGCGTCGCTACATACTTTCGGCTACGATCGCGTGTCGCGAAAGACGCCCGCGGTCAAGCTGCTGTGCGCGGCTTGGTAATATAGACTTTAAATACTGTGTACACGATTTAATATCGTTTTAAGATTGTAAAATCCGTTCCGATCCGATGCGATGCGAGCCGTTTGGTGGAAATCATCTTTAAGTGTTTTCTAAAAAAAATCGATTCAACAAATCATTACATAATCATGACCGTGCCTCGGAGAGCACATTAAACAGTCGGTCCCGGGTGTTATACGAATACCTATGACAGTTGTTACGGGAAATCAGAAGCCCGAATGTCTGACAACTGGTCTAACCTTAGGATATCGGCTTTGCCCAGTAACTAGGTTTCAGAGGTCTGATAGCAGTCGCTTCGTGTAAAATACTGGTATTCAGCTTCATCTGGTTAGACTGGAAGCCGACCTCAACAAAGATGGGAAAAGGGTAGGCAGAACCATCAGCCCATTACCGTCCCACAGTTACGCACGGGTCTCTTCTCAGAATGAGAAGGAACTCTATGCACCACTGACTTTTCCAATTCATGTCCGTGTCAGAATTTTATCATCACTTGCGTTAACCACGAAGGAAATCATTGTGAGGAAACCTGCACACCTGAGAGAGTGTTCATAAAGGTTCCCTATGTTGTGTGTAGTCCGCCAACCCACACCAGGCCAGCGTGGTGGACTAAGGCCAAAATCCTTCTCATTCTAAGAAGAGGTCCTTTACAGCAGCTGATTTGTGTATCTATGTTACTCGTTGTCATGGTTAGGTCATGTTGAGAGAATGAGTGAACGGCGATTAACAAAAGGAATTTATAAGGCGGATGTCAATGGAAACGCCGGTAGAGGACGCCCTAGAAGGACATACATCGATGTTATCGGTGATGTTTTTCACAAAGGACAAGTGCGTAGTACCTACTCTCAACCGGCGTGCGTGTATGACAAGATATATGAATGTGGATGAAGCGAAAGGAGTGTGTAACGATCGTAGCATGTGGCGTTCTATAGTTTCTGCCTACCTCCACAGAAAAAAGGCGTGAGTTCATGTATTTTATTCATTGTAGATTAAAAGGTTCTGACATTTATGTATGACCTTGTAAGTCCTTAGATGACGTTGTATTGATCGATCACTTTTTACAGATCATACAAAACAGAGTGTTTGACCTACATCATAATCTCCTTTGTCCAATCTTTGTCTGAAAATCAATATTCATATTAGCGCCCGTCCACACAGCGGATCCGTTTTAACGGATTCGTCGGTACGGTGTGTTGTTCACATCTGTACCGACGGATCAGTTAAACAAATGGCAGCTGCGTCGCATCTGGCAGGCAGGATACGATAAAAATAACGGATCCAGTATTTTTTACTGGATTCGTAATACTGTCGTGTATGTGAACTCGCTCATACAACTACAGCCGCCATCACCAAAATAAAAACGGATCCGCTAAACGGGTCCTGTAAACAGTTTCTGTGTGAACTAGCTGTCACATACATAACATAACATCTCGTCTGTATTCCCCGAAGTGTTGGGCAGATAGGTGTATAGTAAAACCCTCATTTCGCGGTTATGTTTAAATTTCATGTAATAGGGAGCGACCCTATTGCCATCAACCGGGCACAAATTCAAACACCGGGCTGCTACTGATAAATTTCACACGGAAAAACCCAATAACACTTTGCCCGACCTGAGGATCGAACCCAGGAACTCACGATCAGCAGTCGCGCTTGCCACCACTAGACCAACGAGGCAGTTAATGATAATAAATGTTGGTCAAATAGTGTTTTTAAAATAATATTCTCCCTTGCTTTATAAACTAATAATATACATAAACTCACGCCTTTTTTGTTAGGGGGGTAGGTAGAAACTGCAGATTGCCACATGCTATGATCCTTACATACTCTTCTCGCTCCATCCACATTCATCCACCCTGTTTTACACGAACGCCGGTTGAGAGTACTACGCACATGTCCTTTGTGAAGAACATCACCAATAATATCGATGTATGATGTCCTTCTAGGACGTCCTCTACCGTTTCCACTGACATCCGCATTATAAATTCCATTTGTTAATCGCCGTTCACTCATTCTCTCAACATGACCAAACATACCTATATACAGGTGCGTAGTACTCTCAACCAGCGTACGTGTATGACAAGGTGTATGAATGTGGATGAAGCGAAAGGAGTATATAAGAGTATGTATGGAACTCCCTCGTTGGTCTAGTGGTGGCAAGCGCGACTGCTGATTGTGAGGTCCTGGGTTCGATCCTCAGGTCGGGCAAAGTGTTATTGGGTTTTTCCGTGTGGGATTTCTCAGTAGCAGCCCGGAGTTTGGAGTTGTGCCCGGTTGTTGGCAATAGGCTCGCCCCCTTTTACATGAGGCGAAATGAGGGTGTTACTATACGCCTCTGCCCAACACTTCGGGGAATACAGGCGTGATGTTATGTTAACAGTATATAAAAATATATTAGTAGGTACTAACTTTACCTACAATGCTGCTTACTCTACCAGTAAATAATAGCGTAAAGCCCATTATCTAGGTCTCCCACGGACTTTCTTCCCATAAAACCAACATATGGTATTAATAGACATAATATACGCATAAATAATTTGACTTAAAAAAACAAAATGTGTGAAAAAAACGGCGCAGGCGCCGGGGGCAACGACCTTTGTGGTGCAGATGTTGTTTTTATATAAATATTTATTAAAAACACGCATGTAACGGTGTTTTGGTTAATTTGTTTATGTACAGGGTGCTTCTAAATTGAGGAGAAAGGATTGTTCGGCATGATTGAACTGTCTTTGTCTGCAAATAAAATAAGATTTGCTAATTATATTCATAATTAGCTGTTCCCGCGACTTCATCTGCGTAGAAGTCGGATGGGTTTATTTTTTTTGCGCCGAACGCTAATTCTTTTTCTAAAATAAAAGTAGTCTAAGCTGTACCTTATAATATCAGCTATCCGCCAGTGAAAGTCCCGTCAAAATCGGTGCAGCCGTTTTGGAGACTAGCCGAAACAAACTGACAGTCAAAAATTTAGAAAAATTGTTTCTTCGTTATAAGTACCGTATATTATGTATACTTTCATATCGTCACCGGAAAGCCAATAAATACTACTTAAGCGCCATTTTGGCTTAAATGAGTTATGTATTATATCTTTGGATGGGATTTTTTTCTGCGTTGATTAGTTGGGATTTCGTATTTTATCCATACTAATATTATAAAGCTGAAGAGTTTGTTTGTTTGAATGCGCTAATCTCAGGAACTACTGGTTGGAGTTGAAAATATATTTTTGTGTTCGATAGTCCATTTATCGAGGAAGGTTATAGGCTATATAACATCACGCTACGACCAATAGGAGCGGAGCATTAATAAAAAATGTTGCAAAAACGGGAAAATTGACCACCCGTGCGAAGCCGGGACGGGCTGCTAGTTCTATTATATTAGGCGCTTATGTAGTGTTGGCTTTCCGGTGGCGAATGCATTTAGTAAAATGCTGTTATTTCAACATTACAAACAGACACTTCAATTTTATTTATTTGTATAGATACCGATGTTGTGGAATAAAGTAACACAGTTGATAGTTGTATAGGAATATTTTATTTAATAAACATTATTACTAACTTAGGTTTTATATGTAAGTACATTAACTTAAACTTAACTAGTATAGGTAGCAATATACATATATGTAAAGAAAATATATTTTCTTTAGTCCAAATAAAGGCCGCGCTGCTAGCGCCAGCGAATATAGTCAGCCTTTAGTTAATCTGTGGTCGAATGGATTCCATCGTGAAAACTATTAACGTTAGGAAATTATATTGTAATTAATAGCATTAAATGTCGTTTTTTTTTATTACAGAGAAACTCAATTGTTTTGATTTACGGTATCACATCACCTAACTACTAAACAAATATCCTTAATATATAACTCCTTTTGAAAGACCTCGTCCGAGGATATACTACCACTATACAATATTTCTGCCGCTCAGCAGCATTGCTGTGTTCCGGTTTGAAGGGTATGGGTGTTGGTGACATAACAGGTACATGAGACTTTACAACTTCGTCTCTAAGGTTGGTAACACATCAGCAATCCTTTTGGTGTTGTGGGTGTATATAGGCGGCGATAACCACTTACCATCATGGGCACTCAGCCTGTTAGCCCACCTCTACTAGACTAGATTAAAAATAAAGTTAAAATCGAAAGTTATTTTTATTATAAAATTGAGCAATATTTCATAACTAGGGATGTAACTATATTCTTCTTTTCCCTATTCATAATTGGTTTTATTTGGCACACTATTAATAATATGGCATCTGCATAGCCTTTTTCCAACTATTTTGGGATGGCATATCCAGAATTCCAGATGCCATATGAGTTAATATATCAAGAAAGTTTTATTACCTAAATACAAATCGATTCAAAATCCCCAAGACCAATTTCGGACTGATGATCAGGATGGGATTCGAATTCCATTTGTTGAACTATTGCGACGCAGTGGACCCATTTCTAGCTCAAGCTTCTTTATGGAACTTAGCTACGGAAGCATGGAAGCATACTACATTGGTAATCACCAACAAACAAATGAATATTACTAGTACGTCTCCTTCACAAAATCACAAATTCTCCTCTACTCCTTCAACTCCTGCGTCTCAAGCGGCTTCACATACTTCTCCGGCCTGAACCTCTTAAAGTTCCACCCGAAACTCCTCTGTGTACCAGTCCTATTCAACGTTGGAGACGAAGTCAGAGAATCTCCCATTTTAGAAAGAATAGAAGAATCTTCTTGAAGGGACAGATCGGTAGGAGAAACGGAGTTGTTAGGGGTGGAAAGGAGATTGGTGGAAGTCTTTAGGTCTTCTTCGAAGTCTTTGAGGTAGCTGGCACTGCAAAGAGGAGTTTCCACTTGTTCTACTGCGTTTAAGTTATCTATGTCGATCTTGTAGGCTTCTTCTTTCTTGCTGTAGCTGTGGGAGAAGATAAGACTGTAGAGTCATGATAAGCAGACAGTTCTACTAGAACTAAACTGGACTAGGATATCCATCTCCATTCAATTTTAAAGTCAAAGACTAAAATACTATATATAAGCATAATCAGCCCATTACTGTCCCACTGTTGGGCACGGGCCTCCCAGAATGAGAAGGGTTTAGGCCTTAGACCACCACGCTGGCCTGGTGCAGATTGGCAAACTACCTACACAAACCATCGAGAACAGGTTAGAGCCCTCTCAAGTGTGCAAGTTTCCTCACGATGTATTTCCTTCACCATTAAAGCAAGTGATGAATTTGATAAGTCAGAGGTTCGGGCTAGTTTCGAACATATACCCTCCTACATAGAATTCCGTTTACTGGCTGATATTGTGATGACAATGGGGATACTAACTGTACAACATTCTTGAACCGATATCCCCAGATGATCTCCTTGGACAAGTACGAAGTCCTGCTCTGCGTGGTTGCACCCATGTTCTTGGAAGCTCCAGTTAGACAGACCACAATCTCAAACCTGAAACATATCGTATTCATAATCTTCTGTCGATCTTCAATCCTGTTGGATACTAATTTAAGTAGGGACGTCTTCTAGATAAGAACTCGTCTAGGTGTGAGAGAAAATAATGAATGAACGAACGAACTAATCACTGAATGAATGAGTATTGATTGACTGAATAAATAAATGATTGAATGAATGAAACATGATTGAATGGTTAAGTTACTGAATAAATGAATTAATTAATTAAGGAATAAATGAAATAATTAATTAGTTACTGAATGGTTGCATGAACCTTCTTCTCCCTTCCATATCCCATACTAGGTGGGGTCGGCTCAACATGTATTTCGTAAATCCATGTTGTTAGAGGTTTTGGATTATTGTTTTATGACCGGCCGCCTACCTGACATCAACCCTCCTTGGGAATACTCGTTGCGCTGTCGCTCGGGTGACCCAATATGCTTGCATGCACTGGATCCCAAAATTATATGCTTGTCAATCTTATCGATGACATTAATGAATGAATTTATTTATTCATTAATTTCTTCTTCATCATTTCTAGTTACCAGGCTTAAACTTTTTAGAAAAGGTCCGCTTTGCCTGAAGCAGCTGGTCACGCAATAGCAATAATACCTGTAATCCATCATATCTTGTGCAGAGAGGTCAAACAGCGGGCTCTCAGCGTTAATAACATGGACCACGGTGATGGGCCACAGTAGAAATGCGCGAGCTTCCTTCAGCTCGAGCTGGTGGATGTAGTTGTGGACCACCTCGCCTTCCAGAGTCCTAGACAATGGCGAAATATTTATTGTAAATTCATAGAAAATGGGCATTTTGTATAAACAGGCGTACGCATGCTTTCACCTTTTCATATCGATTCAGCTTTTGCATGATTTAGTACGCTTCCGCACGTTCACGCATGCTTAACCACTAGGGATGGGCCGAATATCCGTTTTATGTTCGGTATTCGGCATGTTTACCGAACATTCGTATTCGGCCTATTATTCGGCAAAAATGCCGAACATTCTACCGAATAATCTTGTTTTAAAAAGTTGCCTCTATGCTTGTATGAAGTAGGTACTTAGTATAGTAGGTAACATAAAAATAAAGTTTAAATGCACGATAAAGCGCGTCATGTCCTGCCGAATATTCGGCCGAATGTTCGGTTCGGTAAACTTTTAACCGAACATTCGGCCGACTATTCGTATTCGGTGAAACCTTTATTCGGCCCATCACTGTTAACCACTCTTATGCATGCTGTAGAATGTTTTGAATTTCACAGTTGATGCGGATAATTGCCAATTGGCTTTTTCTAAATTTATGCTAATACATATTTAAGAATTATTCAATACCACTATCTATACTGCAATCAGTGAAATATGTGTGAACATCTTATTATACACCTCTGCTTAACCCTTTGGGGAAAGCCAACGTGATGTTATGACAATGAAACATCGTACCTTCTTTCACTAAGAAAGGAACGTGTTGTCCTATCACAAACTTTAAATACTTGTACCATTGAGTTAGATAAATGTAGAGAAAAATATGACACTGATATCCAGCTCCTCTATCATGATATAATACACAAGGAGCATTTGCTGAAGGATATTTTTGAAAAATATGAAAATTCACAGCGACAACTAAGTGACCACTTGTTGGAGGCTGGGGAACTACTGGATTTGGTGAAGTGCAATGCTGAGAGGTATGAGTCTCTGACTAATAACCACTCATGTAGCTGTGCCAACCAACCACTACCTCCTCAGTCTCAGCCTAATTTGACCCCTCCGGTGTTGGCTCTTCCAGCAGAGTCCTGTGTAGGTTCACAGCAAAATAAATCAATATTTTTTTGTGACGAATTAGGTTCAGGCTTTGGAAAAATTTTACTCAATTACCTTAGCCATAGTTTTACCAATCATAGTTATCATAACATAAGTTTTAAACAAATTATTAAAAGAATTGCAAACACAAATCTAGATAATTATTCTACAATGGTTTTGCTATTAGGTAATAGTACTGGTATTACCAGAAAGGACATAGTGGATGGTGTGGACACCTTATTAAAATTAAATGTAGGAAAGCTGATGTTGTGTGCTTTTCCTTATTCTGATACTTTATCATATGATGATAATTATTATATTTTTAGGTTGAATAATACTATTCATAGGCTGACGTGTTGTCATAGTGACAAATTATTGTATTTTGACACTAATAAGTTTGTTAGTGGTTTTAAGTCAACTCAGAGAACTTTATCTCTGTCTTGGGAATGTAGACAAACGATTGCTATGTTGATAGCATATAATATTAACGAGGTTATAGCTAATATAACAAATATTAGTATTAGTGACGAGTCTGTGTTGTCTAGTTATGCTAACAACATAGTGATTAATTGTGAATCATCGTGTTGTGTGAATGAGGACCCATCTATGTTACCAACATCCTTGGAGCCCACTACCTGTCAGATAGGGTATTCTCTTCCTGTCGCAACTCATACAGGCATTCTGGACTCTTCAGTTAAAGTTGTGGAGGTCACTCCGGATAATTCTTTAAACTAGGCAGTAAGACAACAGAAGTTACCCCTTCAAATAACCAATTATTATTACAGAATAATAAAAAGGTATCTTCTGGCAATATAATTCGCAATAAAAAACCTAAGGGAGTGCAACATACTTTAAAATTATTTAATCAAAATATCCAAGGTTGCTCTTCCAAATTATTGGAAATAGAATTGTTTTTAGAACATACCAAGTTTGATGTAATTTGCTTAACAGAACATTGGTTAAAAGATAATCAAGTGATGTCAATTAATTATGAAAATTATTGTGTAGTTAGCCATTTTAGCCGAAAACATATGATACATGGCGGATCATTAATATTAATTAAAAATCCAATTAAATCGAAAGAACGGAAAGACATCATCAAACTGTCTGTTGAACACACCATTGAATTGTCCTGTGTTGAGCTTGATAAGCATGTTATAGTATGCGTATACAGGCCTCCAAGTTACCAGAATCTATCCGTGTTTGATTCTGTAATGGAAGATGTATTAAAAAAACTTAGTACTAGTAGTAAGTCAATAATCATATGTGGTGATTTTAATATTAACTTATTAGAAAATAACTCTAATACTGTCAGATTATTAAGTCTTTTTAGGTCATTTGATTTGTCCAATGTTTTTAATGAACCAACACGGGTGACAGCTTCTTCTGCCACTTGTATAGATAATATTTTTTGTAATTGTGATTACTTACACAAACAAATTGTAAATAAGTTGCCATCTGATCACAGTGGACAAACAATAACATTTTGCTCCTATATGCCTATACAAAAAATTCAAATAAGGTTTAGGCCAATTACACGTAGAAATTTAGAGAAATTAAATAATTCTTTGGCCAGTAAATTATGTGTTCAGAGTTTCAATAATATTTGTGACCCAAATGAGTTCTACGCCGAGTTCTTTTCACTATTAAACACTCAATTTAATGACACTTTTCCACTAAAGACTAAAAGTATTTACACAAAGTTCTTATTTAGTGATTGGGCGACTCCAGGTATTCGTAAAAGCAGGGAAAATCTTTTTGAACTTTATGGTCTAAAACAACATATGAATAATACAAGCTTTCATCAGTATGTTGCAAAATATTCTAAAACTTTTAAAAGTGTGTGCAAAATAGCTAAAGCTCTTTATATTAGCAATAAAATAAAATCAGCTGATGATAAAATAAAAACTACCTGGCAAATAATAAATAATGAAACAGGTAGGAAAAAACAGCTTAATACTGAATTTAATTTAGAAACTGCACATGGGCCCATCACTTCAGAGGTAGAAATAGCTCAGGAATTTGAAAACTTTTTTGCTAATGTTCCCCTTAAAACTACTGAAACTTTGAATTCCTCACCCGCGCTTTCTGCTGCCTTACTTAGAAATAATGTAAAGGTATGCCCCTTGGAGTTTAGGTTTCAGCATACAAACCCCCAAGCTATTATAAAAGCTTTTAAAGATCTTAAAATTAAATCAACAGAAGATCTCTGGGGAATGTCTGTAAAAGTCTGTAGATCTATCATCGAAACCATTGCGCCCTATTTGGCTTTCATATTTAACACCAGTGTGGACCAAGGAGTCTTTCCGGATCTCATGAAACACAGTAAAGTAGTTCCTCTGTTCAAATCCGGTGATAGTAAAGAACCCAACAATTATAGGCCTGTGTCAATTCTGCCCGTTCTCAGTAAGGTGTTTGAAAGGTTGATGCTCAATCAAATGTTACGTCACTTTAATAAAAATTCCATCTTTCATGAACAACAGTACGGTTTCACCAAAGGGCGTTGTACCACTGACGCCGGTGTCACCCTAATAAAGAACATTTTTAACGCCTGGGAAGAAGCACAAGATGCCGTTGGAATCTTTTGCGACCTCTCTAAGGCGTTCGATTGCGTACACCATGAGACACTTCTGCTGAAACTAGAGCACTATGGAATTAGGAATACAGCTCTTAATTTACTAAGATCATACCTGAAAGATAGAAAGGTTAAAGTTCAAGTAAACGGCGTTAACTCATTGGGGTCTGAAATGGCAATGGGCGTTCCTCAAGGTTCGATATTGGGTCCATTCCTCTTTTTAGTTTACATTAATGATTTACCCCAATTATTTCAAAATCAACCGAAAATGGTGTTATTTGCAGATGACACATCTTTGATATTTAAAATAGACCGACGGTCACAAAATCTTGACGACGTGAATAACTCTATTCTTCAGGTCCAAGATTGGTTTACGGTAAATAATTTGGTACTAAATAAAACTAAAACCAAATGCATTAGATTTAAATTACCCAATGTTAGAAGTAGCGAATGTGATATTATATTGAATGGAGAAAAACTGGAATTTATTAGTCAAACGGTTTTCCTAGGAATCACTTTAGACGAGAAATTACAATGGGGACCACATATAACATCTCTAGCGGGGCGGCTAAGCTCGGCTGCTTATGCTGTTAGAAAGATAAGACAGTTAACAGATGTAGAAACCGCGCGTTTGGTCTATTTTAGCTACTTTCACAGCATTATGTCATATGGCATTTTACTGTGGGGTCGGGCTGCTGATATTGATTCCATCTTTATTTTGCAAAAGAGAGCTGTCAGAGCCATTTATAATCTACGTCACCGCGAATCTCTTAGGGAACTATTTAAAGGGATTAATATTATGACGGTACCTTGCCAATTCATTTATGAAAATATTATGTATGTAAGAAAAAATCTACATCTTTTTAATAAAATAAGCGATAGACATAACTCTAATACTAGAAATAAAGATAAACTTGATCGACCATTTTTCAGATTATCTAAAGTACAGACATCTTTTATGGGGTACTGTGTTAAATGTTACAACAAAATACCTTGTGATATATTGCAATTAAATGAAAGAAAATTTAAAAGTCATATTAAAAGTACACTTTGTAAACAAGCATATTACAAATTAGACGATTATATCCAGGATAAGAACGCTTGGAAACATGCTGGTCCAGCTCCATAGGACAATGTAGAGTCTAGACAAAATCAAACTGGTTGCTATTTTAATTGTATAATTTATTTTTTTAAAGCCGTTTATTTTAGATTCTATGAGTAAGTACCTAAACTCATACACTGACTTATTACTTTTATTTTTTTGTGAAAACGTATACTTTTGCAATGTTTGTAAATATGTGAGCACCATGTACCTATCACAATTAATATGTCGTTGTTTCATTTTTTTTTTTTTTTTTTTACCTTTTGTGGTATAGTAATTTTATTCTAGGTGCATCGTTTTCACATATAATTGTATAATTAATGTACCTATACAAAATATTGTAAGACATTTTAAAAGAGTAACGGTGGAGTTTCTTGCCCATTCTTCTCCATACGAAACTACCTTTTGGAAGGGGCAACTAGAATCAATTCTATTTTCTTTGTAACTTTAACGTTCAAAAGTGCCTTTTATGTGCCTAATTGAAATAAATACTTTGACTTTGACTTACCTGATAGGCTTGAGCATATAAGCAGTGATGGTGCTTCCAATGAGGTGCACATTCATGAGGTCCCATACCCTGAACTGTAGACACAGCTCGCCGTCGCGACGACAGACCTGAAAACAAAAATGCATTTGATCATAAAAAAATTAGCGTGATGTTGAAACAGCCTTGCACTAACGAAAGAGGCTAAAAAGAAGAGAGAACGAAAGAAAAGGGAGTTTGTGTACAAAATTTTAAATACAAGGTTAGTCGGAAAGGGGGTACTAAGCCGCGGGCCACTTAAAGTATCACTGATGACTATTTTAAAGCAAATGTTAAAATATCAAAATTCGTTAATTTTTATTTGCATGCACAAAGATTTTTATTTTTGTTTTTTCAAAAAAAGAAAACAAATCTGATTTAGTAGTATGAATTCAGAAAATTAAGTTTCTAATCCGTGACCCAAAATATGACCTAAATAGTAAACACAGCTGATCATAGCTATGGACAGATAGATTTTAGCATATTTTTTACGAAATCTTTGAAAAGCTATTTCTCTTAAACTATCGAGTTTTGGGGAAAGTTGTAGAACAAAAGTTATCTCTTATTATAGGTACTTTAACACCCTTTCGGCTTAGTACCCCCTTTCCGACTAACCCTGTATACAATTTTAAAGAAAGTTTAAAAATATCACTGTGATAAACCCTTAAAAAATCTTTTATGTTAAACGGTTTTATCTTGCAGTACCCCTGCAGCTTCAGGTCAGGATTTAAGGATTGAAGGTTGAAATTATTATAATGTTTTATCGTTATGAGAATTGATGATATGGGTAAGAAAGGAGTGAGTAGGTACTCAGGTGACGGTTGATAGAGGAGAATGGAAGAGAAATATGTGTTGTGGCGACCACTCCTAGTGTGGGATAAGGGCAGGATGAAGAAGAAGATTAGTACAGATATAAGAGACTCAGTTATAACCAATAACGCTCGATAAATTATAAGAATCGACCATTAGTGACTCACCGCTGCCTTCCTGCTGAAGCCGACAGAGGTAACATGTCGGTTCGGTCTGATCAGCTTCGTGAACAGCAAACTGGACAACCCACCTGAGAGAGCAGTCCCAGCTACGATCTGAAAATATAACATTTCTCAGATTAGTTTCATTTTTAACCGACTTCAAAAAAAGGAGGAGGTTCTCAATTCGACTGTATATTTTTTTTGTATGTTTGTTCCGCGATATCTTTGCTAAACGTAAACAAATTTTAATTTTTTTTTGTTTGGCAGAATATTCTTTCAAAATGGTCCCATTTAAATTTGGTGAAGATCTGATGATGAACTTCGGAGATAGACAATGGAACTCCTCAATGATGTGATTATGATGATGATGTGAGTGATGATGTGTTTATGTTATGAGCAGTGTCTTTAGTAGGTCCAACCATGTATTAATTAAGGCCACTAAAATTAAAAAAATAAAAACCTTTTAAAAAAATTAAACCGACTTCAAAAAACCGAAAAAAGGAATAAAATAATTACCATATTACAAATTAACCGTTTCAGAAGTCGGTTTTATTTTAGTTAAAAAGTCGGTCTCGTGAGTACACGTACACGGCTCAATTAATCCATGTGGATTAAGGGGTTAACCCAACACTGGGCAGCATTTAGAAGATAAAGAAGGGTAGTCGTCGTCGTGGATCAACGCACCCGACGTTATATAAATGCTATTGTCATTTGATGGAGCTGGCTTTCCGTGTCGATCAGCCGAAGAAGTCTGACCTTTATTATCTGACTAGTTTGTACCTACTACTTATTTTTCTGGTCTTGCTTAATTTAATATATTGTAACCTAGCTCATGTTACTAATGACTAGCACAAATATAAGTATTCAAAACATAACATAACATCACGCTTGTATTCCCCGAAGCGTTGGGCAGAGGTGTATAGTAACATCCTCATTTCACCGTTAAATTTAAGATCCATGTAATAGTGGGCGAGCCTATTGCCATCAACTGGGCACGAAATTCCAACTCCGACTCCTTAAACTCCGGGCTGCTACTGTGGAATTCCACACGGAAAAACCCAATAAATTTTTGCCCGAACTGGGGATCGAACCCAGGACCTCTCGATCAGCAGTCGCGCATGCCACCACTAGATAAACAAGGCAACAATAATAAGTTGTCCTGCCTAGCCTTTTCCCAACTATGTGGGGGTCAGCTTCCAGTCCAACCAGATGCGGCTGAATACCAGTATTTTACAAAGACCGCCTGCCAGCAGACCTCCGCAACCCAATTACGGGGCAATGCCGATATCCTTAAGTTGGATCAGTTGTCAGACTTTCTGGCTTCTGACTTCCCGTAACGACTTTCATAGGTATTCATATGATCTCGAGATCGACCGTTTAATGTGCTCTCGATTGACCGCGGCAAGCGCAGCTTAACCTTACAAATCTTATTATCGGCTATAGGTAATTAGCAACTAGCCACAATTATATGTATTCAAATGTATTTATTTATTGACATAATATGTAACATAGCTCTATGTTATTAGCTTATCGATTTATAAACTGGTGGTAGGAGGACGGCAACACTAAATGATAAAGAACCAAACGGTCAAAAGCTGTTTATCTCGTGTGTGGAAAGGTTAGAATATAAAACTTCCTCACCGCACGCTGGGAATAGACGCGTGTGGTAAAATTCAACAAAACCTAACACGCGACGTGGTAGGATCTATACGGTCCACCTGGCTAGCTAGCAGTTTACTGTGTTCAGTCGTGTGTATGTGAAAGCCAGTGGGGTACAGAGGAATCCCTCTATATCTCTGTTCCTTGTATTCGTGTGCTCCATCTTAGACCCTGTCTGCGCCTGCCATAAAGTAAGACTAGGGTGAAAAGCGACCAAGTCAAGAATTTAAATAAAGGTGTTATAACTTGGAAATAGGTACTTACTTCTAAAACCATGATGATGATGGCTTCCGGACATTCTTCATTAGGGTACCTGGTGCCGTATCCTATGGTCATCTGAAGTCAGAACATAATTATATTAATAGCTCATCACCACATTGAAAAAAGTAAATACCTTTCCAAATGTAGGTTACACTTTGACTGCCTTCACTCGTGAAACAACAGATATTGAATTGTTTCATGTCATGTTGGCAGCGATGAATTTCATAAGGATCAGGTACTCGCAAAAAAGCCTTCACATACATACATAACATCACGCCTGTATTCCCCGAAGGGTTGGGCAGAGGTGTATAGTAACACCCTCATTTCGCCGTTATGTTTAAGTCCAATGTAATATGGAGCGCGCCTATTGTCATCAACCGAGCACAAATCCAGACTCCGGGCTGCTACTAAGAAATTCCTAATGGAAAAACTTAATAACACTTTGCCCGACCTGGGGTTCGAACCCAGGACCTTACGATCAGCAGTAGCGCTTGCAACCACTAGACCAACAAGGCAGTCAATTAGAATTTGTGCAAATAAGATGAGCTCCGGACTTTTGCATTCAATGCGAAAGCAGGTCAGACGACGACACGCGTTTAGTATGCTAAAGGCTAATGGTTGACGGAAACAGCGAGAAAGCCAACTTCCACGCCTCATAACCCAGTCGCGGACCTACAACATCTATTGATGGAATGTGTCCAATATGAGTCCAGTAGAAATAATTTAGTAAGATCCCTGAATTTGAACAGAACTGATGTAGGCATGTTCCATCCATACAATTCTATCCCAACCAAATGGCGACGATGCGAAGGGTTTGTTCAAATTCATGGCTCATGTCATATCTTGTGAAAGTACAATTGTTTAGGATATGATGGGATTGACATACGCTATGCGTAAAAGCCCCTATACAAAAAAAAAACACCCAGTCGCGAAGCAAACCTCACCTGAGTCTCAACAGACATCATTAGCAGACCAGCGAAGGACGTGGTGCCAGTGACGCAGTGCTCCTTCCCGTCACCAATGTCTTCTGCGTAGGAGGTGGCGACGGCGTACCATATCCCTGCGAAGGCCAACCAGAACACGAAGTGAGCGGCCACCATCATAAGCAAGATGAAGCGCCATTTGCTGTTGATCTGCGGAGTTACAATTGGGGTTAGATTGATGTAATCATTTTAGATTAAGTTATTGAAATGGATCGTGTGTTGTGGTGTGCCTTGGTAATACAAGCGGTGGTCTAGCAACTCAACGCTTGCCTTTCATGCAGGAGGGTTTGAGATCGAACACGGGCTGCCCGTATTGTTAGCTTTTCAAATTCATGTGCGGATCAGAATTTGGTTATCGCTTGGGTTAACGGTGAAGGAAAATATCTTGAGGAAATCTGCACAACTGAGGGAGTTAAAAAAGTTCTCGACGGTGTGTGTAGTCTGCTAACCCAGCGTGGTGGATTAAGTCTGAATTCTCAAAATAGGCTCGTATCCAGCTATGGGATACTAATGTATAATTGATGACATTTAATTATGTCAATTGTTTTATATAGTTTAGCTTCCTTTTCACTTTTGTAAATGTGAGAACTTTGTGGACCTGCATCTATAAGTTTGTAAATTACTGTTATTCATATAGTTTTTATTTTATTTGTTAATTTGTGTACTACATTACTCATTGGTCTGTGGTCAGGACTCCTTTGTTCTCTCACTATCCTAAATCATTGTACTCTGTAATTGTTAAAGATATTATTTTTAAAAGAGTAACCATGGAGTTTCTTGCCGGCTCTTCTCCATAGGAAACGACTAATTGGAACCGTGCATCTAAATTCGACTTTTCATAAGCACCTGTATTGGTTTATGTGAAATAAAAAATTTTGATTTGATTTGAATGGGTTGATTATGTTACGATATCTGGACATTAACAAAAAAAATGTAGTTGGTGTTTTTTCGATCGGCTAATTTAAACTCATGGAAGAATGAACGGAAAGCATAATTTATAATATAAATTAAAAACATAATGTAAAACATAACATCACGCCTGTACTCCCCGAAAGGTGGGTCAGAGGTGTAGTAGCACCCCTATTTCGCAGTTATGTTAAGTCCCATGTAATAGGAGACGAGCCTGTTTTCATCAACCGGGCAAACAATCCAAACTATTTGCATCAATCCAAACTCTGGGCTGCTACGCCTGCTACTGAGTAATTACACACGGAAAAATCCAATAAAATCTTGCCCGACCTGGGGATCGAACCCAAGACCACACAATCAGCAATCTCGCTTGCCACCACTAGACCAACGAGGCAATTTATAAAAGCTTATACTCACAACAGTGGTAACAATATCCCTCATATACTTGATGGACTTGGCAGATATATTGCTCCTGACTGGCACGTTCTCTTCTCCAGTCTTTAACACCACTCGTCTGGACCGATTGGGTCGACCGTGTCTTCGTCTGAAAGGGAATTATTTTGCTGTATCATAACATAACATCACACCTGTATTCCCCGAAGGGTTGGGCAGAGGTGTATAGTGACACCCTCATTTCGCGGTTTTGTTAACGGCGAAATGAGGGTTGCTGTATCAGTATCTGGAAATCAGAATATTACTGGTGGGTCGAGGTGTTTAATGGATAATTCCTCACTGATAATCCATTAGATGCGAAGGCAGTAAACTACTAAGCTATCTAATACTGGATGCTGCAGCGAGCGGGTGTAGTATGACCACCGTAAACAAGCGATTTGCCACCAAAAAGACATATTGGCATTGTGGATAATTGCCTTGTTGGTCTAGTAGTCACAAGCGCGACTGCTTAGCTAGGGGTCCTGGGTTCGATCCCCAGCTCGGGCAAAGTGATATTGGGTATTTCCATTAGGAATTTCTCAGTAGCAGCCCGGAGTCTGGATTTGTGCCCGGTTAATGGCAATTGGCTCGCCCCCTATTACATGGGACTTAAACATAACTGGCGAAACGAGGGTGTGGTTACTGATTCTCTGAAAACACCTCTGCCGAACCCTTCGGTATACAAGGCGTGATGTTATGTATGTATTACGAATAATTACGTCATTTTGTCTTTTGTTCTATCGAAAAAACCCTCGTCTACGGTGGTCATAGTGAGCCTGCTGGTAAAGATGGTGGTGCTGCCCAAAAGTAAGTAGGGAACAGCAACTAGCCTATTGTCTCTTACGACGCGCTTGCCTGACGACGGAGGGGAACTATATTAATCCGTCATCCCACGAACTATAGCATTAACAGCTAGTTCACACAGAAACAGTTTACAGGATCCGTTTTTATTTTGGTGATGGCGCCTGTAGTTGTATGAGCGTTCACATACAGGACAGTATTCCGAATCTAGTAAAAACTACTGATCCGACATTTTTACACACATAAACTGGATAAAACATGAACAGTATAAAAAACGGATCCGTGAAGATGTATGGAGAAGTATGGGTGTCTTCTAGGGTTTCTTTTCCGGGTTCCCAATCCCGGGAATACCCGGGAAAACTATTGATTCATTTCAGCGGATCCGTTAAAACGGATCCGCTGTTCCGTAACGCGGTTATGTTTTCATCGAACCGTTTTAACGGATCCGTCGGTACAGGTGTGAACAACACATCCGGTACCGATGGATCCGTTAAAATGGATCCGCTGTGTGAACGAGCGGTAAGATCTTTTATTAAAATAAAACTAAAGCGCTTGACCAAAGCATAGGTACTTATGACTTTTACAATTAAATATGTAAACAAATGATTCAATAATTCGCATTTTTCCAATATTTTCCTTTATCTTTGTAATCTTATCCAAATTCATGGTAAGTCGTAACACCGGACACATCACGATATGATTCAGGGTTGACAATTTTATGACTGATCGTCATTTTGACATCAATATCGACGGAAATGAAGGGCAATGAATACTAGTTTAAAATAATGACGTAGAAGGAAAAATAAAATTAAAAAGAAACTCTAGAGTTAAGATTAACAGTGAACCTGGTGAAGCTGAAGCAACTAATCTTCTTCTTTTCGTTTGTTTAGTGACTAACCTGGTGTCAGAGTTTAAGCAACCCATGGGCCTCTGACTTGGCTTCACATGCCGTCGATAAATATCTCTCAAGGCATGCCGGTTTCCTCACGATGTTTTCCTTCACCGTTTTTAAGCAAGTGATAATTATACAATTCGCACATGAATCCGAAAAGTCAGAGGAGCGTGTCTTGGGTTCGAAATCGAGACCTATGACTTGGCAGTCCGACGGTCACACCACTAGGCTAGCACTGTGGTTGCTGCTAGCCAGTCTCCGGATTAAATCTAGTTAGAAGCCACTTATAGCAACTAATGAAGTCACATTACTTAAGAACTGCGTAAATATTTACAGCTGATCACAAGCTAACGACTATAACAATTCTATAAATGTTTCTAGATATTGATGTAACATATCATAACATCACACCTTATATTCCCGGAAGGGTTCGGCATAAGTGTTTTAACTATACCCTCATTCCGCCATTTATGTTTAATTTCCATGTAATAGGGGGCGAGCCTGTTTAGATGTCCGGCAATAAGATTGACAAGCATATCATATTGGGACCCAGTGCATAATATCAGCAAGCATATTGGGTCACCCGTGCGACAGCGCAACGAGTATTCCCAAGGAGGGTTGATGTCAGGTAGGCGGCCGGTCATAAAACAATAAGCCAAAATTTCTAACAACATGGATTTACGAGAAACATGTTGTGCTGACACTACCTTGTGTAGGATAAGGGCAGAAAGAAGAAGAAGAAGGAAGCGAGCCTATCCAGACTCACACACACTGGGCACAAATCCAGACTCCGGTCTGCTACTGAGAAATTCCTAATAGAAAAACCCAATAACACTTTACCCGACCTGGGGATCGAACCCAGGATCCCATGCTCAGCAGTCGCGCTTGCGACTACTAGATCAAGAAGGCAGTCAGTGTATTTAATTTTATCGACACGTAAATATGTGAAAGTACCTAGAATCAGAATGATACTATGCAGGTGGTTGCTGCTAGCCAGCCTCCGGATTAAATCTACTTAGAAGCCTCGTATACAAGGTTAGTCAGAAAGGGGGTACTAAGTCGCGGGCCACTTAATGTATCACTGATGGTCGTTTTAAAGAAAGTGTTAAAATTTCAAAATTCAATATTTTTTCCATGCAAAATCATTTTTATTTAATTTATTTCATAAATTCTTCATCCCTGCTTAAGTTACGAATTCAGAAAATCCGTGATTCCAAATATGACTTAAAATGTAAACACAGCTAATCATAGCTGAGGATAGATAGAATTTAGCGTATTTTTAACCGACTTCCAAAAAGGAGGAGGTTACTATGTTCGTCTGTATTTTTAAACAATTATATATAGCTGTTCAAAGATTTAATAAATTATTAAATCTTTGAACAGCTATTTCTCTTAAACTAGCTGTGTCCTCACGACTCCGCCCGTAGCCTATGTTACTCAGTGATAATGTAGCTTTCTAACGGCCAAAGAATTTTTTAAATCGGTCCAGTAGTTTTTAAGTTTATTCATTACATACAAAAATCCAAAAATACAAATCTTTCCTCTTTATAATATTAGTATAGATATAGACTAATGACTTTTGGGAAAAGTTGTAGATCAAGAGTTATCCATTATTGTGGTTACTTTAACACCCTTTCGGCTTAGTACTCCCTTTCCGACTAACCTTGTATAGCAACAACTAAATTATTAATCCACCAACCCACTTCATCTTCCCAGCTTAAAAGCTACGAAGCGGTGAAGAGCGAAGGTTTTTGTGTACACCCTTTATTGTTCAACTATTACATGGGACTTAAACATAACGGCGGAATGAGGGTCTTACTATACACCTCTGCCCAACCCTTCGGGGAATACAGGCGTGATGTTATGTTATGTCATCTTATTCAGAAAATGCTTATTGGCTTTATCCTATTTTGAATCAATGAAAGTTTGATTTTGATTAAAATATGTATGAACATTTTGAAAAGCTCTAAATTGTTACATAATACAAATCAATAGGCGTAGTAAATAACGATCTTTATCTATGATATCTACTGCTAATAGTTAATACGCAATCAATTATTTACCTATGAGTATTCCTCTTCTTCCTCCTACTATAAGGAGTCGAATACCCGTGCGCTGACGGCCCATACATCGTGCTCTTCCCATCGAAAATACTATCAGCAGTACCTATTGTTTCAATCGTATCATAAATATGATTTGTAGTAGTATCAATACTGGAACTTGCTATAGGTAGAGTGGTACGTTCTGAATACGGTTTCGTTACATCAGAATCTTTGGTATTATCTTCAACATCTATAGTCATGATCAGTCCATGATCTCCTTGATCATCTTCACTAGAGTAAACAGAGGAGTCTTGAGAACTTTCTTCTATAGGTACTGCTAGATAATTCTTAGTATCTATATTTGTTACTCCAAATGGGAATGCAATTTCTTTTCCTTCGACGTAAGTCTGTGATATTCTGTAGTGTTTCTTCAGTTCTTCGTTGGTGTACACGTCTGTGTGGACGATGCTTGGGATTTCGATTGAAGATCTGCCCGAGCCGTTGCCTATGGCTTCGGAATAGCTGAGGGATCTTTCTAAGGTTCTACTTCGACTGCCTCGCCTTGACTCTGGTTGTTCATAATGCATATTGTTGAGTTCGAGGCTTTGCATTGATTTGTTATTAGATTTCAAGTAAAATACTTGATGACTGAAAGGGCAAGGTCTAATGGATTTATTAAGTGCAATAGATATTCAGAGAAAACTTATTTTGGTGATGGTTTCATTTTGAAAATATTATTGTTCACATAGACATCCATTGAGGCACTGAATTTAAATATTTTCACTTGTAAGATG
The DNA here is from genome assembly GCA_910594945.2 of Amphipyra berbera. Taxonomy (NCBI): domain Eukaryota; kingdom Metazoa; phylum Arthropoda; class Insecta; order Lepidoptera; family Noctuidae; genus Amphipyra; species Amphipyra berbera. The sequence continues at coordinate 15,041,203 of OU343145.1, forward strand.
AACGCTATATCGAAAAAAAATATTGTGTACTAGTTTTCATACAACATCATAAGAGATTTTGTTGTCAGATAAAGAAATTCAGTTATCACGCATTATTTTTGCTCCACTTTCAAATACAATTTGTCCATAATTTCATAACTGCTTCTTTTCTTCACATCGTTCAGCTTCAATATTGTTTGGCTGAATAAAGGTCACTACACTTCCTTAATCACACACAATTAGTTTTTTTATTACACCAAAATATTGACAAGTATTTGTACTTCTCACACTTGTGGCACACAAAGCTTAGGGTATGGTACTGTTGGGTACATTAGTTATCTTTAAGATAAGGAGCACACCTTTATCCGAAGATAAGAAACAAATATATTTGTACTACATAGTTGTTTTGAACTAGTTATGGCCTAGAAACTTTGTAGTGCGTTGACTTGAATTGATATTCTTCATTTAAATGTAGGGTTTCCACCTGTTAGTAAGCGTAGCATGACCACCGCAGACGGGGGTTTTGGCGACTAAAGAATAGACAAAATGACATTTGCCATTTTGTCGATAAAATCCTTGTTTACGGCGGTGGTCATGCTGCACATGCAAGTGACGAGAACCGAGATATTTTTAGTAAATTTGAAAAATATTGTAATCTTGTTGAGTGAGATTGAGTTCTAGATGAATCTTGTTGTGGAACGAGCCGATTGTTTTCCACACTGAACAAATTTTTATTTGGGCCCCAGATAAATTATGACTGGACGTTTGTGCATGCAAGAGAAATCCTAGTTTATGGCAACGGTTTCAAAAAAGACGTACTAGAAGCTTTGGAATAAGTCAACGTTACCTGCATGCAGTGTAACCCACCGTTGACTAACACAATGTCTTTTTTTTAAACTTTATTTATTTACAGGGTTTTTTCTATAAAGAATATGTTACCCCGATGATTGTATACAAAAATATTATAAACTAGCCTACCCGCAACCTTATACACATAATAATAATATGATAAAGTGTTCTAGCCTCATCCGATAATGGTGAGGCTAGAATGATATTATAGAAGCCGACATTAGAGCTATTGACAAAAGCTTGACGTCTTTGGACTCCAACACGTACACACTCCGACAGGATGTGATGCACGTCTTCTATAACTCCACAGACAACGCAATTGGGTGAATCAACTTTGCGCATCATGAATCCGAAACTATTGAGCGGTATGTGTCCAGATCGGAGCCTCAAAGCCGTCACCACTTCCTGTCTAGTCATCCCTCCCTCGCTGAACCAAAGAGTCCGTGGAAGAATTGGTTGAATCATCCTGTACCAAATACCTTTCGTTAACGATCTTTTATTAAAATATTCTGACCAAGATTGAATACATCTGTCTTTAACTAAAGGTAAGAGCTCGGTATGCCAAGGGGAACACGAATAAAATTCTCCATCTGACCCGGCTTCGTTTGCTAAACGATCAACCACTTCATTACCCTCTAATCCAACGTGGGAAGGGATCCATTGCAATACAACTATTTTATGTTTGGTAACAAAATCAGTAATGGCTCTTAATATAGAATAAGCCAGTGGAAGCCCCCCAACAGAGGAGGAACTTGTGCATCTCATCAGATGGAGAAGAGCACTTTTCGAGTCCGTGAAAATGACAAACCGATCACTGTCCAATGACTCGATGTAAGCCAAAGCTTCAGCAATAGCGGTTAACTCTAAGTGCATTTTTGACACTTTTGAATTTGATATTTTAAATTTGAAAAAAGCATCTATTTGAGAATCATAAAAGGCCGCGCCATAGAAATTCTTCCCTCTATAACCGTCCGTATACATACAATAAAAGCCAGAATAAAATGCATTTAAAGACTTACAACATATTGATCTTAAATTACGTTCATTATTAGTTCGTGTTTAGGTTTATCTACTGAATCTAAATTAGGTTTTACAATACCTGATAAGTTCATATTGCTGACCCAAGTAGTCATGGAGAACATGCCCATTTTATTACTGCAGTACATATGTTCTTGCTTAAGAAAATCGTGAGTCAAAACTAAAAGCGGTTTTTTCTTTTTTCTCCAATAAGCACTATTGTAGCAAAGACGATGTAGCTTATCCAGTATGTCTACTACAGGAAAATCAAAACATTTTGATTTTAAATAGAATTTGCCAGCTAAGTATTGGCGGCGAATAAAAAGGGGAGGTAACATTAATTCGGATTCCATCACGTGAATCGGCGTGCTTTTGATAAATCCACCTACTAACCGCATGCAAATATTTTGTAATCTGTCCAGTTTTATCAAATGTGTATCTGCGCTATTGTCCACTAGAAAGCTACCAAAGTCTATACGACTGCGAATGAGTGAAATGTACAGTCGTCTTAAATGCGTCCGCGTGGGCGGAAAATAAATACTTTTTCTTTCTTTCTTCTTTCTTTCTTTCTTCTTTCTTAAATGGTTGGGATGTATTCCCCATCCAACCCCCACCAAAACCTTAAAAATATTAATTAGTTTTAGTACTCGTTCACGGACCTCATTAATATGTTTTGTCCATCGGAGACCCTTGTCAAGCCACACTCCCAAGTACTTCACATGGTCTACTAACTCTAACATGGTCCCGTTTAAACGCCCTTCTATAGTAGGCCTACGATAACCTCTACTAAACCAACAGATCTTACTTTTAGCGGGAGAAATTTCTAAACCTACATGAGTTAACAAGTTATTGATTACATCAAGACTAGATTGGATCTTGCATTGCCCATCACTAACAAAAGAACACTGCACATAAATGGCGAAATCATCCGCGTACTGGGATCATAAAATCTACATCATCAACAAATGTAGTTCTGCAATTGTTTTACATATATCCAACGTTATTATATTAAATAAAAGTGGAGATAACGGATCACCTTGAGCCAAACCACATCCTGAATGTCTACTAATATAGCTGTTCCCAGCTCTTATTTTGAGTACTCTTCTGTGAAGAAAATTCCATAAATATTTACAGATGCGTGATCCTACTTTAAGATTATCCAAAACATTGATTAAAACGGTATTATTGACGTTGTTATAAGCATTATTTATATCTAAAAAACAAGCTATAGTAGAACAACCCTCGGAAAAGCCAGTTTGTATTGTGGAGATTAAGCAACTAAGGCCGTCTAGACACGACCTACCCCTACGGAAGCCAACTGTGTTCACAGAGAAAGTGTTGCTTTTTTCTAAGAACCATTCTAATCTTGTAAATAAAACGTAGTGAAAAATTTTGCATATACATGAAAGTAAGGATATGGGTCGGAGTGAAGAAACAGTACTAGGGACGCGACCAGGTTTTGGAATAGGTATGATACAAATGTCGCGCCACTGAGAAGGGATAAAACTATGTTCAAAAAGTTATTAAATAATGTAAGTAATAAAAATTTTCCTACATCAGGTAAATTCTTAATCATAGAATAGGATATATCATCTAATCCAGGAGATGTATCCTTAGACTTGATACATTTATCTAGCTCCTGTATGGAGATCTCACTATCTAATATAGGGTTATTATGGTGGACCGTAGGGGTCGAAGGGGAGGGGCACGCCGCGATAGCGGCGGTAAGACCCGTGATGGAGGAGTGGCTGGAGAGGCGTCACGGCGCCCTCAGCTTCCGGCTGACGCAGGTACTCTCGGGACACGGCTGTTTCGGGAAGTACCTGTATCGTATAGGCCGGGAGCAGACGCCCGGTTGTCACCACTGCGACTGTCCCGAGAACACGGCGCTGCACACTTTGCAGGCGTGTCCAGCATGGGGGTCGCAGCGCCGCGAGCTAGTCGCGGCGATCGGCGGTGACCTCTCGCTTCCGGCCGTGGTTCTGTCCATGGTCGGGAGCGAGACTGCGTGGGAAGCCATCGCCTCCTTTTGCGAGGGGGTGATGGCGACCAAGGAGGTAGCGGAGAGGGAGAGGGATGCCGCTTCTTCTCTCCCTTCTCGCGCTAGACGCACCGGGCGCCGGAGGGCACGTGATGATCTCCGGCCACCCTAGTGAGTGGCCTGCGGGCGGCGGGTTGGGGAACCCGTCGCCCGACCAGTAACGGGCCCAGGGAGGATGGCGCGTCGTGTACTGCGCGCGCCTCTCGGATGGATGTGGGGCAGGGGAGCAACTGCCCCACCACAGGAGAGGTCCACCAGAAGAAGCTGGTGGACCGAGACCTGTCGGGGTCGCGGTGCATGCAACAGCGAATCCCGTGACCCCGGCCTTAGGTCAGAAGGAGGGACACCGTGGGGTTTTAGCCAGTAAGAGTCTGGCACACCCCCCCGTCTTCCCCAGACGGGGGATAGTCCATGAGGATTTCCCCACGTGAGAAAAAAAAAAAAAAAAAAAAAGGGGTCGAAGGGGACACATAATCTGGGGTTAAAGAATTTAAAAGATTTGTAGCACTTTGGGCGTCTACAAAATGTCTAGGCGAACGGTAACCTTTCAGCCATCTCATTTTGCGCCACATATCGCTAGACGTTGTAGTGTGGTCTACTGAGGAACAAAACTTTTGCCAGTTGTCTCGCTTAGCCTGACGGATTAGCCTTTGCGATATACTTATGTGACTTTTAAGAGTATCGAGGTTCTGGGGAGAAGAATTACGCCTAAATTTGGATAATGCAAGGCTACGTTGAGCCACAGTGTGTGATAGTTTTGCAGTCCAATACGGCTTCGGAATTAAATTTGAAGTGGGATTTTGGTTAAATTTTAAAAACGGGATGAATTTGTCTGCAGCTTCACTCAGAATACTTATAAATAAATCGTAAGCGTTTTGAAGGTCATTCGGAAAAGATAAATTACAAAATTTTAGTTTTAGATGCTTTTTAAATGAAGTCCAGTCTGCTTTGTTAAAGTTTCTTTTAATAATTGAAGGGAGATTCTACGTACATAATGTTGAAATTTTAATTATTAGGTGGTCACTGCCTAGATTCTCATTTAACACGGTCCAATTGAGGTTCAACGCAATATCTGTGGACACCAAAGATATATCAGGGGAAGACTGTTGTAAATGATTATCAACTAGACGCACTGGCGTATGTGTGCCATCGTTCAAAGAAAAAAAATTGCTGTCTATAAGCGAGTCGTGAATAAGATTTCCTCTGAGGTCGGTTTTATAAGACCAACTGACGTGATGGGCATTAAAATCAACTAGGATTAAAGTCTTGGAAGGCCATAACGATAACAGACTATCCCAATTCTGCTGAGTAATTACGATTCTAGAAGGGCAATAGACAGACACAATATTTTCAAACGGGTCACAATTAAATAACTGCACGCACACTACCTCAATACCGGTATTATTCATATGAACTCGTCGCAACTGCGCTTTTATAGATTTGTGCACGATGATAGCTACACCGCCGTATGAGTCATCCCGGTCCGCGCGGTAAACAATATAATCATTAATTTTAAAATTACTTTCTGGTTCGAGCCATGTTTCACTAAGGGCTGCAATATGAATCTTTTCCTGGCATAAAAGTTGAAGGAACGATGCTAACTTAGGCCTGATACTTTGGGCATTCCACTGCAGGATATTTAATTTAATATATTTGTTAGCCATCACAACTAATATAAAAACTTTTTTACAAAAAATTTAAACCGACTTCAAAAAGAATAAAATAATTACCATATAAAATTAACAGTTTCAGAAGTCGGTGCTGATCCACGCTGAACCAAATTGAAGGCACCGACTTCTGAAACTGTTAATTTTATATGGTAATTATTTTATTCTTTTTGAAGTCGGTTTAAATTTTTTGTAAAAAGGTTTTTATTTTTTTCTTTTTAGTGGCTTTAATTAAAACTTGGTTGGACCTACTAAAGACGCTGCTCGTAACATAATCACATCATCACAATATGCGTACTGTTCGTCATTGAGGAGTTCCATTGTCTATCTCCGAAGTTCTTCATCAGATCTTCACCAAATTTAAATGGGACCAACTTAGAAGTATACCCCATCTATTAAAAAAAAATCATCAAAATCGGTTCACAATTGGCGAAAATATCGATGAACATACACAAAAAAAAAAAAAAAAATACATACAGACGAACATAGTAACCTCCTCCTTTTTGGAAGTCGGTTAAAAATAGTTAAACATAGCTTTTATCCACGGCAAATCTGTAATAAAACTCGCAAACACTACAGTTAACCATTTTAGGCACACTTGGTAGATACACCTTATCTTAAAAATTAAGCTAGACTTTTTGAGGTAAATGATTTCCTTTATTCTCGACCACAACTCATTGAAAGATGGACGTTGATCGCTATCCTCTCCATCATCGGATGTTTGATCAGATGCAGGTATATCTGTATTCCAAAACATCCAGTCATCTTTGGGTGGGTCGTTCTTGACTTTCGGAGACTTTACTGATTTCGGTTTAGGAAGGTGGTTTTCCTTTCTAACCGCGACAGGTGTCTGTTCCTTGTGGACAACGGCCTTCGTGCGGATTATGTCAGCATAAGTGGAACGAATAGAGGCTTCCGGATTCGTTTCCCTAGCTTGTGAAGGGTTGTCAAAAAAAAGGGTGTCGAAGAAGGACGATTTTCTGTGCCTACTGGGGCTTGAGGGAGAACGTCAATTTCAGAACGAATGGGATTTTCAGGTGAGACGTACAATTCTAAGGCTTTCCTGTATGTGCATCCAAACTCAGCCATAATCTCCCTGATCCTCCTCTCCTTCTTATATACACAATGTCTTGCTGAGGACATTTACCTATATACCTGTATAACCATCTAACTTCTTTTTCTTCGTGTACTTATTGGACTTGTATCTTTTTATGTATATTATACTAGGTTTTGCCCGCAGCTTCGCTTGCATGAAGTTTGAAATCCTCGTTAAGCCCATTTTAAAGTGACATTTTAAAATCCAAAACGTCCGTCTTATATCACCCCCAGCGGTTTAAGCTGTGCGTTGCTAGATTAGTCAGCCAGTCGGTCAGTTTCTCCGCATGCTTCTTACTTCAAAAGTACCAGATTTCTCATACAAACTTTCAACACTTATTTCACCCCCTTAGAGGTTGAATTTCTAAATATGTGTACATTTATTCCTAACCAGAAACATTAATATTTAATTTCATCTTTCTTACTTCAATAACGACGGACTTACATACAAACTTCAACCCCCCATTTCACCCTCTTTGGGGTGGAATCTCCAAAAACCCTCAAACACTTATACGCTTATTTCTTACCAAAAGCCTAAATATTTAATTCCATGTTTCTCACTTCAAAAATACCAGATTTCTCATACAAACTTTCAACACTTATTTCACCCCTTTAAGGGTTGAATTTCCAAAAATGCTGAAACATGTGTACGTTTATTTCTAACCAAAAACCTTACTATTTAATTTCAAGCTTCTTACTTCAAAAATGACGGACTTACATACAAACTTAAAAACCCTATTTCACCCCCTTAGGGGTTGAATTTCGAGAAATCCCTTCTTAGTGGATATTTACGTCACAAAATGAACCTACTGTCAAAATTTCAAGATTCTCACCCCAGCCGTTTAGGCTGTGCGTTTATAGATCAGTCAGTCATTATAGATATATAAATATAATATATATATGTATATATAATATATAGATTTTTGATCAGAATGGAGTCCGGGAAACATTAGGTTTATGATAAAAATTAAACCAGTTTTGTTTCAAAAATATATATTTCTATAACTTCGAATCAAAAGATAATAATCTGTTTTCATATCAATAGTGACAAGATACATTTTAATTACTTATAATAACAACAATTACATTTACAGACGATAGTTTTGATATTTATTTAATTGTTTATACAAATGCGACAGAATACTATAGACGCCACCTATTCTCAGAACGTCTAATGCGTTTATGACTGATTTTATCCCCACCATGTGATTACCTTGTTTGTGATAATTTTTCATCTACCTACATTATACATTCTAAAACTAATAATCTCTTTCAATTCTTCTTTTAAATGCTTTAATATACAAAACATCTTCACGATAATAATAATCAAATCATGCCCCTTTTACGCCTTATTAGATTTATTCCTGAATGACGAAGATCTTTCAAGATGGAAACCTGATACAGTCTCGCTGAAGCTGCCCGGAGTCCCAGGGGTAGGGGGCGGCTCTAGTTTCACTGGCGTTGACCTGCAACGTAATATTTGGAAAACTATCAACAAGAATACATTAAGTAGAGAGGGGCTCACGGCTAATTTGATCGGTTCATCTTTTGCTTCGGTTATGCCTTGGATTGATTCAGAGATTTTTTTTCTTTTTAAATAGCCTTTGTAATGTCCCACTGCTGAGCAAAGGCTTTCCCTTTTGCCTTCCCAACCTCTCTATTTTGTGCCGTTTCTAATCATGCTAGACCCATAAACACGTCTAGGTCATCACGCCACCTACGCCGCGGCCAATCTCGATGACGACGTCAATGTTCTTTACACATCAAAATTTCGTGCTCCAAAGAACACGTTAAGTCCTCGGTCTCGATTGCCATATAAATTACTGGCAGTCGTTCCTCAAAGCCCAACAATATGGATAAACGGCCCAACTCAATTTTGGTTTAGAGTCACTCGGAATTCGGTAGTGAAAAAACGATAGAAGAATGTAAAATACATACAACAGAATCTTGTCGGGGTGAAACTATTATTACAGTAATAGCTAATATCGGTGTTTCAGGATTGCGAGCATGGTAAATAAAGGAAAGGAAACAAACATAGACTCTACACCATTGAGAGTACTTTTAGTGATTAGTTACAGAAGCTAGTTCACAATATAATAATCAACACAAGATCAGAAAATGAGGACAAGCAAATCAGATATAAAAGTTCAGACATCTTTAGCTGTTTGACATGGAATCCTCTGCTCCGTCGAATGTCCACTGTTTTTATAAGTTCGGGTACGTTGATTCATCTTGGCGATTACCCTCCTTTATCAATGTAGTCCAGTGTTACCAGCTACCGATAACAAGTAGCTCCGTGCAAAATAATGATATTCAGCCGGATCTGGTTAAACTGAAATTTGACCCCAATGTTTTTGGGACCACAGGTGAGAAAAGACTTGGCTGATGCTGACAGATAGGGTTAACATGATGGTACAATAAACTTACGTTCTATAGACATCTCTGGCGCAGCAGTACGGCGTGTCCACGGGCTCCACCAGGTCCAGCTTCTTGTGGTCGATCACGTACTTCTGCTTGTGTGTGTCGTATCTAAAAACTCTTTAGGTATACTGTTCACGAATTCTGTATTCGTGGTAAGTTGATATAGATAATGGATGGATATAGATAATGAACGGATCTGTCTTAACCATGATAAGTTAGGGGTCATCCATAAAATCCAGCTTATCAATGAGTTTAGCAGATCAGTCGTTAGTGTCTCTGTAGAGTACCATAAATCCCCAAAGAAGGAAGGGTTTCGAATATTTTCCTAGAGAATCTGGCGTAGCCATCTGGCCGCCATGTATTTTTATAGTTGCGGCACACTATGATGCTGGTATATAGGGGTAGAGGACACTTATTTTAAGTATCCATGTGCGTCCGCGTGGGCGGAAAATAAATACTTTTTCTTTCTTTCTCTTTCTTTCTTTCTCTTTCTTTCTTTCACTTAAACAAACAAAAAATGTCCGCAGTTTGGGGTACCATATACAAGGTTAGTCGGAAAGGGGGTACTAAGCCGCGGGCCACGTAAAGTATCATTGATGACTATTTTAAAGCAAGTGTTAAAATTTCAAAATTCGACTTTTTTTATTTACATGCTAAAAGATGTTTTTTTAGTTTTGCAAAAAACAAAACATGTGTGCTTTAGTTATGAATTCAGAAAATTTATTTTCTAATCCGTGACCCCAAATATGACCTATATTGTAAAAACAGCTGATCATAGCTATGGACAGATAGATTTTTTTAGGATATTTATAACGAAATCTTTGAAAAGCTATTTCTCTCAAACTATCGAGTTTTGGGGACAGTTGTAGAACAAAAGTTATCCCTTATTATGGGTACTTTAACACCCTTTCGGCTTACTACCCTCTTTCCGACTAACCTTCTAGATATCTCGGCAACGTGACACTTTAGTATTCTATAGTGTCACGTTGCCGAGATATCTCGACGCAAATATTGCCATATGAGAACAATGACAGTCATTAGAAATTAACTAATTACTTGTTTATATGCGTCATTAGTTTATTTGCTTAAAAAACAAAAAATCTAAATGGCGGCTGGGTGGTTTTGTCACAAAGATTCTTTCCCCTTTGTCGAGCACTTTTGAATGCACGACCCATTACCAAAGCCTTGCGAACTATTGCAAAAGTTCAAAAGAATCGAAAATGTGAGGATTATGAGAAACTGCGCATGAAAAGACATAGGGAAAACTCAATTTTCATTTTTGAACTCGAATGAAATTAAGAATGTAATCCCGTAATACAATCAAGAAGGCGCTCGTGGCTAAACAACCACGCGGGTCATATGATTTGCAAGGTTAAGCTGCGCTTGCCGCGCTCAGTCCGTGGATGGGTGTCCATTCGTTACACATTGAGACCTCTCTGTGCCTCGGAGAGCACGTTAAACCGGCGGTCCCGTGCGCCATACGAATACCTATGATAGTCGTTACTGGTAGCCAGTAGCCCGAAACTCTGACAACCGATCTAACCTTAGGATATCGGCATTGCCCAGTAACTGGGTTGCGGAGGTCTGATGGCAGTCGCTACGTGTAAAATACTGGTATCCAGCATCTGGTTAGACTGGAAGCTGACCCAACATATATGGGAAAAGGCTAGGCAGAACTAACTGTAGTACAAATAGATGTAGTTACGAAACTCAGACCTCATAGCTGATATTTAAAAGGTACATAAATACATAAACTCACTCCTTTTTCCCATGGGGGTAGGCAGAAACTATAGAACGCCACATGCCACGATTCTTACATACTCCTTTCGCTTCATCCACATTCATTTGCATTTATAAGGTTTCGAAGTAAAACAGAGAACATGTGTTGCAAACTCAATGCAGCCAAGTCTTTAAGTCAAGGCTGTCTACCACACCGCTTATTAAACTGAACTCACTTCACAACCGGCGGGAACCGGTAGCCCCACACCACCTCTTTCGGCAGGTACGACGTCTGGCTCTGGGTGAACGTGCCCATCGATGCAGACGCGCCTTTCAAGCTTACTGTGATCTCATAGCTGGGGAAAAGAAGGTTGATTCTTGATTCACATAACATAACATCGCGTCTGCATTCCCCGAAGGGTTGGGTATAGGTGTATAGTAATACCTTAATTTTGCTTCGCTGTTTAAGTTGTAATAGAGGGCGAGTCTATTGCCATCAGGCACTAATCCAAACTCTGAGCTGCTACTGAGGATTTCGACACGGAAAACTCCAATAACACTTTTGCCTCACGATCAGCAGTGGCGCTTGCTACTGAGGCAGTCAAGGTTGATTCAGTACACAAATTGCCTTAAATTGTATTGGAATCAGTCTATGACAGTTAATACTGAAGGCGACTTCTTCTTTTTCTTCTTCTTTTAAAAATACGTTGCCCCACACTAGGATTTCTCCTGTATCGTGGGTGCGTTTACAGACACAAATCTTCACATGCACAAACACCCAGACCCGGAACAACTATCTGTAGGCCATACAAATATTTGTTCCGTGTGGGAATCGAACCCACGATCCGCAGCGCAGAAGCCAATCGCTTAGCCACTGCACCAAACGTGTCGTGTCTCTCTCCTAAAAGGGCAGTACTGCCAAGTTTGATGTCAAATAGACCAATCCCTGTGCTGTTACTCTAAAACCACCGTACAGCTAGTTCGAACAGAATCTGTTTACAGGACCCGTTTTAGCGGATCCGTTTTTATTAAGGTGATGGCGCCTGTAGTTATATGAGCGAGTTCACATACACGACAGTATTCCGAATCCAGTAAAAAATACTGGTCCGACATTTTTACACATTCCGTTTTGTCATCAACAACTAGATGACAGAACAGTATAAAAACGGATCCGTACATGAAGATGTATGGAGAAGTATGGGTGCCTTCACAAACAAACCGTTATTTTTATCATATCCTGCCTGCCAGATGCGACGCAGCTGCCATTTGTTTAACTGATCCGTCGGTACAGATGTGAACAACACATCCAGTACCGACGGATCCGTTACAACGGATCTGCTGCGTGAACGGGCACTTACCTGTTATGAGCGATCAGCTCGGGCGTGTATCCAAAAAGGGGGCTAGTATCATCGATCACGTGTACCAACGTAACCGGCCATAGGAGGAACTGACGCTGCTGCAGAGTTAGACTGCGTGCGTAGTAGCGAATCACTTCGCCTTCCTTAGTCCTGGAAAGGCAATGGAGATGAATCAATTTGATATGTGTCGCATGAGTTACGGGGACTTTTTTTTTGGTCTGGTTCTAATGTTACACCATGTTTCTTCTGATTTACCTTTAGGTTACAGCTTGTTCACACAGAAACTGTGTACAGAACCCGTTTTAGCGGATCCGTTTTTATTTTGGTGATGGCGCCTGTAGTTGTATGAGCGAGTTCACATACACGACAGTATTCTTAATCTTACTTAATCGGAAATATTTTGTTTTATATTTTTGTATACCGTCTATTTCTGTACGCACTCTGTGAATTGTAACTGATGTATATTGTTTGTTTATTTCTCCTCGAAGTGATTGTAATCTTGAGAAATAAAGTGATTTAAACCGTAAACCGTATTCCGAATCCAGTAAAAAATACTGGATCCGTTATTTTTATCGTATCCTGCTTGCCAGATGCAACGCGGCTGCCATTTGTTTAACTGATCCGAACGTACAGATGTGAATAACACATCCAGTACCGACGGATCCGTCAAAACGGATTCGCTGTGTGAACGGACTCTCATGTAGAGAGCATAGATCGCTAGAGGTTGTGATCTATACAGACTTACCTTGCTAGTTAAGTATGAAGGAAAATAACAACCATCCATCCACTCTTCAGGTCACTGTCTTTGATATGATGTGCGAAATAACTTATGATGTGAAACATCTAATGCAGCGGTATGGATGTGAGAGCGACTGTTGCGTGGCGACGCTCGCGATGGCAGACACACGATGGCAGACTTTCGTAACTCGTTGGCTCTCTTCGGTTTGATTCGGCCATTTTTTGAAACGCTCTGACAAGCGATGGCAAAGACTTGCCCTCTTGGCAAACGCAAATCTGCCTCTTTTGTCCATAGTTCCAGAAGTAATTGAATACTTCTGACTTCTTGGAGTATACGGAACTGGCCTTACCTGTAAGTGTTAACGAAGTGTGCGGTGAACTCGGAGCTGATGATGTGGTCGTAGTTGAGGTCCCATGCGCGCATCATCAAGCAAAGACTACCATCACGCATGCTGATCTGGAAACATGAACAATTTGAAACTGGGAAGGTTGGTTTAAGTAACGGTGGGATGGTTTTCTTACTGTAGTCCGCGCGGAGCTAGTTGGCCGCGCCTTAGGTATGTGAGCAGCAGGAGGGGGGTGTGGTCGGTAGACAAGACAAAGCAAACTGACAGGGCGCGTCTATTGTTTCGCACCCCCCTCCTGCCGCTCACATACCTAAGGCGCGGCCAACTAGTTCCGCGCGGACTATAGGAAGCTTATATAAGGTGTAAATGCAAAAATTGATAACCTTTTAAGGGCTCATTGTAATCATCATTTTGAAGTACTTCTACTAGAGACCAACCAAGAAATCGCGAAAAATAAATCTGCTGCTCCATACATTTCTGTTTGCATAACTCGACAAAATGTAGGGAACAGCTTATTTTGCTTTCGCGATTTCTTGATTGGTCCAATAGTAAAAATTGTTCATAAAGATAATATGTACAATGAACCCTTACGAGGTTTTCAATATTTGCTTTGCTACCTTGTATACGTTATGGGAATAACAGATTCCAATGGGGACGACAGACTCCAGGTGACTAACCAGTTCACCCAGAGAGTGATTACAAGAGGCATTACATTCCATCGTTACGAGACTGAGCTATGTCGATAAGCTAAGAATCTATGTATAGTTTCGAGAAGTTCTTCTCGCATTCCTCAAGATTTGACTTTGATGAAGACTTCACCTAACAGCAACATTAACTGCACCTTCGATGATCTGAAGAATGCATCCGAAGCTGTAATTAATGTGGCCACCTACTGAACGCAAGCATTATAATTCATATATAATGAAGTACCGTCGATACGTAAAAAAGAAGAAGCAACGTTTCTCTATGATATACGATGCAGTCTCTTTTCCACAAACCTGTAATGTTTTGCCCTCGGCTATTCGAGTATACCTACTTATTCTTTTCGTGCAGTTAGTAACTAACCTGGTGTCAGAGTTTATGCCGCCCATTGGCCTCTGACTTGGCTTCACATGTCGTCGAGAAATATCTCTCAGGCATGCGGGTTTCCTCACAATGTTTTCCTGCACCATTTTTAAGCAAGTGATAATTATACAATACGCACATGAATCCGAAAAGTCAGAGGTGCGTGCCTTGGGTTCGAATTCGAGACCTGTGACTTGGCAGTGCGACGGTCACACCACTATGCTATCACTGCTATAGTATACCTGCTAGAATAATTTAATTTTAGTCATCTTACCACAGCCTTCTTGCTGAACCCAACACCATCTCTGGAGAGCTTCTCTGGTCTCGTCAGTTTAGCGTACACGACGCAAGTCAACACGCCTGACAGACCGGTGCCTAGGATCAACTGGAATGTAATAATAAGTCTCTTAAGACTAGTCCCAAGTTCGCAAGTAGGTAGTAGGTCGCAAGCGCGGCTCTGAGGTCAGATTCCAGATAGGTATACCTCTGGAATTCGACTCCAGAAACGCGCTTGTCACCCTTATTACTATAAGTCCTGGGTTTTGAACTGTGCGTTGCAATGCAACAGGCTCGTTATAAGGTCGCCTTAATTAAGGTCGCATTAATACCTACCATTTTGGGAGATAAGTGAGTGTAGGTACAAAACCTCTTGCCTTAACCTAATTCTGATGAGGCGTATAGGTAGGAACAGATCCAGGAACTAGGTATTTATCGAGACTAGGTTGCACCTATCGATCCACCTAGTCTCTGTGCCTACGCGGCGCACGGCTACGGTTTACGGCCCGCTCGAATCGAAGTAGGAGTTCTTCAAGGAATACATGCACGATATTTACTGCTAAAACGAATCATCTAATATTCGATACCACTTACTCCATCTAGTGACAAAACCAGATCACTAATTCTCAGAAAGTTCTTATTACACATACTAGATGGCGCTACTCGTTGTAGAATCTAAAATATTATAATTTATTATTTACAATGGTTTACCAGCTGTTATGATGTGTGACATAATGACACGTTTTCTATTATTTTAGTTAACAATGAATGACCTTCATTACAGTAAGTAAATACTGTAATATTCTGTAATACATAGGTACATACTTACTGTGTTTAATCAGTAACTAAGTCTTCTCATAAATTAGTAAACATTCTGTTTGTAAGAATGCTAGCTTTAAATATTAAAAGGAGATTAACAGTGATTAAAAAAATACAAAAAATAAGAGTAACATAACATCATACCTACATAGCATCACGCCTGTATTCCCCGAAGGGTTGGGCAGAGGTGTATAGTAGCACCCACACTTCACCGTTATGTTTAAGTCCCATGAAATAGGGGACGAGCTTATTGCCATCAACCGGGCACAAATCCAAACTCCGAACTACTACTAAGGAATTCCACACGGAAAAACCCAATAACACTGCCTGACATCAACCCCCCTTGGGAATACTCGTTACGGTGTCGCGCGGGTGACCCAATGTGCTTGCTGATATTATGCACTGGGTCCCAAAATGATATGAAGACGAACACACATACAAAGATTAATCATTTTAGAGATGTGTCTTACCTGCATGATAAACAAGAATATCGACTCTGGGCATTCTTCATCTATTGCGCGATCTCCGAAGCCGATTGTAGTCTGAAAAAGATAAAACATCGTCAAGTTATCGCTGATGACAAGAAACTGTTGACGTAGACAATAAATCTAAAAGAGGAATTCCCTTACACGTTGTCTAACCTACGGAAAGGAGCCAGGACTTCATCGATAATAGTACCTACCAGGCCCGCCGCTAGCTATTTCGTCGCCCGCGTGCAATACCGATTATGCTGCCCAGGCCCGCCGCTAGCTGTTTCGTCGGCCGCGTGCAATACCATATGAAAAAGACGAATTCCCAAGCGATACCTGGACGAGTTTTTTTTTTAGACGCTCTCTTCACTCTTTCGATTACTCCTGTATTTTGAGAAAAACAAAACCGAAAAACTTGAAATTTGTCTTAATTAGATGAGTCGCTCGATTTGCCGCCCCCTGGGTGTGCCGCCCGCGTGCAGTACACGCTTTGCACGCCCGCTTACGGCGGCCCTGGTACCTGCTACCCTTAGATCCTTTCGACAGGGAACTATCAGAAACTGAGAAGGAACTGAGTGTACTAGATCGTCACACTACCTACGCCGCGATCGACCTCAAGGACGACTTCCTCCTTCAAGCGTCCGGTGAGTGACGATCTTATTGCCCATCTGTCAGTGTGTTCAGTGCTTCTTTCTGTCTTTCCTATCTCCTATTCTAGGTTCATATATCCAAAACGAATCGTTTTGTTTACCAATGGTACCTAGTAAGTACCGTTTCTACAAAACTTTTCCTTTGAAGAAGCAAATTTAACCGACCGCAGAAACTACTTACGGATCACTTATTCTTGATAACAGGAGTACTTACAAGTCATATTTTTTTGTTTTTTTTTTTAAATACGTTACCCCACACTAGGATTTCTCCTGTATCGTGGGTGCGTTTACAGACACAAATCTTCACATGCACAAACATCCAGATCCGGAACAACTATCTGTAGGCCATACAAATATTTGTTCCGTGCGGGAATCGAACCCACGACCCGTAGCACAGAAGCCGATCGCTCAGCCACTGCACCAAACGTGTTGTCGTGTCGTAGGTACTTTGAAAAATACCCGACAGTAAGATATTCATGTGATGACGAGTTCTCACTCGTCATCGACCAATCCACATGTCGCCTGCATACAAAGCCACAAAGGCAATCGCCAATTTACTGATCAACGCTCTTTGCAGTTAATTCTGTAAAGCAGGAAGTCGTTCTCAATAGTCCTTGATTGCCACAATTTAGTCTTTGGCGGGAAAGATTGGACTAATTGAATCTTGTCTGTGGTTTGCTAAATTAGGTACTGACATTTGAAGGATATTTAAACTGCTGGTATTCGCAAATTCCATGTTTTGTTGACATGCAGGTACTTCTAAGATTACGTACCATAACATCACGCCTGTATTCCCCAAAGAGTTGGGCGGAGGAGAGGTTTCGCAGTTATATTTAAGTCCCATGTAAAAGGGAGCGAGCCTATTGCCATCAACCGGGCACAAATCCAACTCCACGCTGCTACTGAGGAATTCCACACGGAATCACCCAATAAACTTTTGCCCGACCTGTGGGTCGAACCCAGGAGCTCACGATCAGCAGTCCCGATGCCACCACTAGACCAACGAGGCAATTACTAAGACTTTAGTTACTAAGATTACTATTCTATTAATAAAATCAGCTCATTACTGTCACACTGCTAGGCATGGGCCTCTTCCCAGAGAAGGGATTGGGCCTTGGTGCATCTCGCTGGCCTGGTGCGGGTTAGCAGACTACACACACCATCGAGAACGTTATGAAGCCCTCTTAGGTGTGCATGTTTCCTCACGATGTTTTCCTTCACCGTTAACGCAACTGATAATCAAATTCTGATCCGCACATGAATTCATAAAGTCAGAGATACTAGCCGGGGTCTAACTCGGAGCTTCCTGTATGGAAGGTATTCAACCAGACGGCTAACACAGCATCGTTGGTCTAGTGGTGGCAAGCGCGACTGCTGATCGTGAACACTTGGGTTTGATTCCCAGGTTGGGCAAAGTGTTATTGGGTTTTTTCGCGTGGAATTCCTCAGTAGCAGCCCGAAGTTTGGATATGTGCCCGGTTGATAGCAATAGGCTCGCCCCCTATTACATGGGACTTAAACATAACCGCGAAATGAGGGTGTTACTATACACTTCTGCCCAACCCTTCGGGGAATACAGGCATGATGTTATATTATGTTACTAGCGACCCGCCCCGGTTTCGCTCGGTTGCAATGTTGATACTAATGTGGGCATATAAACCTTCCTCTTGAATCACTCTTATCTATTGCTGAAAACTGCATTAAAATCTGTTGCGTAGTTTAAAAGATCTAAGCGTACAGACAGCGGGAGCGACTTTGTTTTATACTTGTAGCCATTAGCCACATTGCTAGATAAACATTCCCTACCCAAATTATTCCTAATTCCTAGACTGCATTAAACACTACTTACAGATATTCCATATTTACATATAAAAACTACAATATTTATTTACTGTGGCAGCAGGTCTCTGTCGTTGTCAGTTTGTCTTTGGATTATTGGCCTATGATTTTTGATGCTAAAATTCACTAGGTACTATTTGTTCGTATTGCTTACATTATATAATCGCGCCGTATGTACTATACCGCTTATTTTACGCGCATCCTTCAGCGCCTTCACTCTAGTGAACTATCTGTATGTGCTATGCTGTTTATATCTACTGTGATGTGACTTTACTCTTGTGTTCTCTTCTTCTTCTGACTTTCTCTGTTTGTGTGGACAATACATATCCGTGAGTCCTAAAAACTGTTTTCTTCCGCTCACCCGACACAAACATAAATTATAGCGATACAAATATCGATAACCATCTATCGCTAAATACTAATATGTAAAGATGTTATGTAATGTCGCAAGAAATCTTGAATCCATAACACATACATCAGTCCGGCCCTTATAATGCGATTTAAACTATAAGTGGTACCAGTGGGCGACTGAAGTAAATCCGCGCTAATACAATAACTGGCAATCTGAATTAATTTGATGTGGTATGTCCGCCTGGTACGTTTGAGAACGAGGGCAATGGTGTCTATGTACCTTGATTTATTTAGCTACTGCTCATCTTGACTTATACAGAAGTGATCGCCTAGTGGTGTGACCGTCGGACTGCCAAGTCTTAGGTCTCTTGTCCGAACCCAAGGCACGCACGTCTGACTTTTCAGATTCATGTGCGTGTTGCATAATTATCACTTAAAGGAAAAGATCGTGAGGAAACCGGCATGCCTGAGAGATAGTTCCCGACGGCATGTGAAGCCAAGTTAGACGCCCATCGGCGGCATAAACTCTGACATCAGGTTAGTCATTAACCACACGAAAAGAAGAAGATCTTGACTTATTCATCATCATCCTCCTGCCCTTATCCCAACTTATTTGTGGTCGGCGCAGTATGTCTTCTTTCTCCATACATCTCTATTAGCCGTCATCTCAGTAGTCACCCCCTTTGTAGTCATATCATCTTTGACACTATCCATCCATCTTTTCTTTACTTATTACCAGCACATATAAGTAGATCAATTATACAGGCCTCGTGGCTAATTACCAACCGCGCGATTCATACGACTTGCAAGGTTAAGCTGTTCTTGTCGTGGTCAGTCCGTGGACGGGTGACTGTTTGTTACACATCACGACTCCGCCGTGCCTCGGAGAGCACTTTAAACAGTCGGTTCCGGGTGTCATACGAATACATATGACAGTCATTACGGGCATTGCCCAATAACTGAGTTGCAGAGGTCTGATGGCAGTCGCTCCGTGTAAAATACTGGTATTCAGCCGCATCTGGTTAGACTGGAAGTTGACCCCAACATAGTTGGGAAAAGGCTAGACAGAACATATAATAGATAGATCAATCCAAACATTCAAACCCACCTGAGCCTCAACAGAAGCCAAGAATATCGTCACGAAGTCTTTCCCGCCAGTAACACAGCTTCTCTTCGGCGGGTCTGGTTCAAAGTCGTAGTGAGCCAGCGCGGTAATGTACCAGAAGACGGCGAAGACCAGCCAGATGGCGAAGTGCACCACGATGGTGCCGATCACGATCCAACGCCAGCGTAAGTTGATCTGGAAAGGGGAGTCAATGTGAGAGGGTTGGACGTTTTTAATAAATGGTTATGTGGGTGTGGTGTTGATTTTGGTATAAACAGACGTCATAGGTACTTTAGCATTTGATGTAAGTTTTGAAGGCAGTCAAGCAATGTTTTCGAGGTCTAGATGAGAGGTGTCAAAGATCGAACAGTCGCAAGATATCGTTATTATCTTACATACAGTCATTGACTATGCTTTTCCTTGAAAATCTGAGACTCTTATGAAGGGCACACACGCTACGAGAAATCGCTACGATCTGTCTGCACCGTTTAAAAGGCACAGTGGCTAATTAATAGTTAATCGTTCACGCTTCATACAAAAAAACTGTAATTATAGTTTTCTCATACACACGTTACGATTTATCGGTACAGTTGGACTGGTGTATTCCGATCGTAGCGATTTCTCGTAACGTGTGTGACTTGCATTAGTTACTAGGTATGTCTTCAGATTCATCCTGTCTAAGGGTCTGAACACAAAACTGCGAATCGACGCGATGCGAATTCACAACATAGAAAACTGCGACGCAAATTGCTGCAATGCGATATTGCGATATATATTGAACCTTTTTTATACTAGGTAGAATAAATTTGCGTAAAAAGATTTGCGCACTGCTGTTACTGATAAGAAGATATAGGAAAAATCAATTACGCGAATCAATTCGTAAGTTCTTGCGATGCGTCGTGCGAGCTCGTATATGTATTTCTACGATGCGACGTCGCCCGACCCTAAGAACAGTATTAGCTGTAGATTACTTGATAAAGATAAGTAGGCAGGCAGTAGCAAAAGACATGTTAAGCCAGGTCTCCTAAGACCATGTTTTTGTTTGAAATAGCCCTAACATGTTTTTCTAACAAAATTGGGGCGTGGCCTAATTTACTGTGTTGAAATTAGTCCAAGTGTTCACTAAACATGTTCGGTTAGTTTACTTTGTTAGATTTCTCTAGTAGGAAACCCGGCTTCAGAAAATATCTAGTTAAGACTAGTAGTTAGTTTTTTGTGTTCTGAAAACTTACCAATGTATGAAAGGTATCGTTGAGCAGTCGAATCTTCTCGAAAGGCACGTTGGATATCAGGGCTACATTCTCCATGCCGGTCTTGGACACGAGGCGCTTTGGATGGTCACCGTAACCTGGTCTGGTGCGATGAGGGTGCCTGAAACCACTACACAAAAAATAAGTTTATTTTGGTTTTGATGTAGTATATATATATATATAGATAGGGATCATCTTAATAAAAATCATCATGTCAAAAAATACTTGTATTTTCATTTTTCATTTCTATAGTGTTGGCAATACGTCGTCGATAAAATAGTTTGTTTTTTACACTCTGCAAGCAAAAATAGACCTTAAGGTGCATAGCCTTTTCATTCCCCTACTGTACGTAAATTTCGAACAATGAGAAGTCAGCTTATATTGGAAATGTATAGCTTGATTTGTTGTTGTGTGTACAGTAGGGGAATGAATATATTATACACTTTAAGGTTAAGGTCTATTTTTGCTTGCACACTGCAAGAAACTAATTATTTTACTGACTACGTATTGCCGTATTGTCAATGGAAACACCGGTAGGGGACGTCCTAGAAGGACGTACATCGATGTTATTGGTGATGTTCTTCACAAAGGTCAGGTGCGTAGTACTCTCAACCGGCGTGCGTGTTTGATAAGTTGCATGAATGTGGATGAAGGGAAAGGAGTATGTAAGAGTCGTAGCATGTGGCTTTCTATAGTTTCTGCCTACCCCCATGGGAAAAAAGCGTGAGTTTATGTATCTACTACGTATTGCCAACATTATATAAATGAAAATATAAGTATTTTTTGACAGGATATTAAATTATAATGGTGACATGGTGACAGACACTAGTAAAGTCAATTTATTTAATCATTGATTTGATTAATGTGGTGGTTTTTCTAACAAAACTCCTTAAATCAGATGAAAGACATTACATGGCATTATACGTCATTTGGAGGCAAAAGGCAATTTTGATCTTTGCTACCAAATAATTAAACATAATATTCCATGCGTTCAACAGTTTGAAAAAGTAACATGTGCCCGCGATGTGGGAAAGGAATTAATTTGAAAACTGACGCACATATTCTTTCCCCTACTGTACCTATGTAGTCCAAACGAAGTTTCTTCAATAGCTAATAATTCAGTACACACACACTCTTGTTTGCATAGTTTATCACGGTTTACGCGGATTATAACAGATTCATGTTAAGGTCGATGTCACCAAACAGGCTATATTTGAAATGTAAGCTAACAAAATGGTGTCTTTCAATTGAGTCACCAAGTTTAAAATAATCCTTTAACCCATGTGTTGACGAATTTAGAAATTTTGATTTGAGAGAAAGACGTGGCCGCGGTGTTTGGGCGTCGTATATAGTAGGGTGTACTGTAATAAGAGTATTATAACTCTCGGTTGGAAGGGAATCAGACTCTACATTTATTTTTGTGCGAAAATCTGGGATAAAAATGACAATGAAAGGACGACGACAATGACATGACGTCGAATGTCGCGACGAGCGTTGTGCGTACACTTTGTCGTAATTTCTGTAACTACCTGTGTGAGTCCAGAATAAATAATTTTCTTTCTTTCTAATTAGCCTAGGTATACAGGGTGTAAATGAAATCATGTAATTCCTTCAAATCTTGTGATGTACCTACTGCTGACATAGATTAACCCTGAACGGGATACTTTTGGATTCATCATCATCATCATCTTCCTGCCCTGGTCCCAAGTTACTTGGGGTCGGCGCAATATGTTTTTCTCTTCCACTCTTCCCTGTCAGCCGTCTCATTATCATTTACTCCCTTATCTTTCATATCCTCCCTCACACAATCCATCCATCTTTTCTTAGGTCTCCCTCTCCCCCTCCAAAAAAAAAAAACCTAGTTAAATGACCGCGCGGCGAGCGATCGCCTCGCAATTCGCTCAGGGCGCTGCCCCACGTTAAGAACACATGTTTACTTCTTCTTTTTTTTATTCAATCCAATAGCATCCCGTTCAGGGTTAATCTATGTCAGCAGTACATCACGAGGTTTGAAGGAATTACATGATTTTATTTACACCCTGTATACAGAGCCGCAGGCCACGCAGGTAGCACAGGTCAGTCACAGTTTTACAATCCATACAGTTGGGCCCTACACGGGGTGGCGTTGCCCGACTCAATGGCGTTGTCCAACTGTATGGATTGTAAAACTGTGATTGAGCTGTGTTGCTTGCGCGGCCTGCGCCTTCGTATATGGCTAGGCTTAATGTCGTACAGTCTATGCACACCTTAACAATTACATATAGGCTTATACACTCCAAAACTGCGTCACTCTAGTATCACAATGTAAACTAAACATTTCCTTCTGTCGCCTGTTACCAGTTAAAACAAGACAACACCAATTATACAAAGTTATCTAATAATAATAACATATTCTGATTTCAAGATCAAATTATGAGACTTTCTACACTTTGTCAAGCTAGCCACCTCATCTGGTGCTTCAGGGTGTCCTTTCAAGTCTACTAAAGCATTATTACTGCCTTATTGGTCTAGTGGTGGCAAGCGTGACTTCTGAGCATCTTGGGTTCGATCCCCAAGTCGCGCAAAGTGTTATAGAGTTTTTCCATTAGGAATTTCTCAGTAGCAGCCCGGAGTCTGGATTTGTGCCGGTTAATGGCAATAGGCTCGCCTACTATTACATGAGACTTAAACATAACTGGCAAAACGAGGGGGTACAAAAACACCTCTGCCGAACCCTTCGGGGAATAGGTACAAGGCGTGATGTTATGTTATGTTTAAAGCATTATTAAATATAATCAGTCCATTACTGTCCCACTGCTGGGCACGAGCCTCATATCAGAATGATGGTGTCGACCTTAGTACACCACGCTGGCCTATTGCGGGTCACGGACTATACACACCATCAAGAACTTTTAGGAGCCCTCTCAGGTGTGCAGAGGTTTCCTCACGATGTTTTCTGTCATTCTTAGTGCATGTGATCATTAAATTCTGACCCGCTCATGAATTCGAAAAGTCACAGGTTCTGATCCGATTTTAACACAGACCCTCGAAAGTAGGCTTTCAACCGCCAGGGCATTGGGTAAACGAGGACGATAGTAGCTTCCATTTATACCTGTCTGTTCTGCCTAACTTTTCCCAACTATGGTGGGGTCAGCTTCCAGTCTATCCAGATGCGGCTGAATACCAGTATTTTACAAGGAACGACTGCCATCTGACCTCCGCAACCCAGTTATTGAGCAATGCCAATATCCTAAGATTAGACTGGTTTACAGACTTTCAGGCTTCTGACTTCCCGTAACGACTGTTATAGGTATTCGTATGACACCCGGAAACGACTATATAACGTGCACTCCAAGGCACGGAGGAGTCTCGATGTGTAACGAACGGTCACCCACCCACAGACTGACCACGGAAGCGCACCGCCACGAGCCCATTTATACCAATCTGAATTCTCCTAAAGATTTGGAGTCTAGACAAAGTAGTTACTCGTGAAACTTGGCACAGTTATTTATTGCAAACTATTCATAGAAACCATTTCCACTAGAACCTCAATAAAAATGCCCGACTTGGAATGGTGAACGCAGTTTTGTTTCCATTAGCAGACATACGGATTAAGGACGCCGCTGCTGACGCGTTTTACGGCATCCTCGGGCTAATGGGGTAGCCTATTTTGATTGGAAACCACTCGGCAATAACATGAATATTACCCGTGTGGGGATTCGCTAGAATATAAAACTTCCTCACCGCACGCTAGCAATAGATGCACGTTCTAAGATTCAACAAAACCCA
This sequence comes from Amphipyra berbera, assembly GCA_910594945.2. Lineage (NCBI taxonomy): Eukaryota > Metazoa > Arthropoda > Insecta > Lepidoptera > Noctuidae > Amphipyra > Amphipyra berbera. The sequence goes on from OU343145.1 coordinate 15,066,027, forward strand.
GCACGCTTGGTGGTAAGATCTATACAGCCCGCCTGGCTAGCTACCACCCTCACATTAGACGCAGCCAAGCAGTTTACTGTGTTCCATCGTGTGTATGTGAGAGCCAGAGGGGTATATTAGAATCCTTCTATATCTTTGTTACTTGGATTCGTGTGCTCCATCTTAGACCCTGTCTGCGCTTACCATCAGGTGAGACTACGGTCAAACGCGACCATTTCAAAGGATAAATAAATAAATAATTAAACTCACTTGTTCGGCGCCACTTTTTTCTTCTCAGCAGGCACATGGTTGAACGGTTTCATCACTTTCGGCATCTTACGATCCATTGTCGACATACTCTGTTCATTTTTCGTCATATGTCGATCAAGTTGAACGTAACGATCACTCCTTGGCACAACACGATCAACTTTTGACAAATGACGATCACCTTTCGTCACATGATTGATTTGCGGCATACTTAGATCGTTTCTTGGTAAATGACGGTCGATTTTTGGCAAATGTCGATCACTTTTCGATCTATCACTACGGATGGGGACCATTCTCATTTCTTCTTTCTTAAAATCTAAACTAGTGGTGCTTTGAGTGATAATGATTTTTGGTAATTGCTTCGACAGTTTCCTAAGCCTTTCTGATCGTGGCTCTGATATGATTGACTCCAAGCTTTCATTAAACTTCTCATTTTCCAGCTTGTATGTTGTTTTCGCTTGTATCTCCTCGTGTTTTTCCTCAACTTTATCTTTAATAGTTTCATAGTCAGGATCTTCTGTAGAATTTGAAGTTTCTTCGACGTAACTTTTGCTATCTTTCAAATAGTTGAGACATTCATCGTATAGTTGATTTATTTCTTCGTATTCTAAATCTTTTGTTTCGGTTTCCATTTTTTTAAAATACTGAGACTATTTTATTCGGTAACTTAATATTTGTGAGAATAGTGATAAAGTACCTACTGACAAAAATGCGTAAGTGATTTTATAATATTTATTATGTGAAGTATTTATGATTTACTTTTTCCACATTACACATTATATTTTCACTTTTTCAGAAACTACAAAATAACACAAAAATAGAATCGAATAAATAAACACTTCCACATTTTTTTAAGAATCAATTCACTCACACAAAATTCAAACAAAGAATCCAAAAACAATCGCACGCATTTAAATTAAGAATCGCGTAATTCCAAAGCCACTTTCACGTAATTTTTCTTCAAAAACTCTTCATAATTTCGTAACGTTGGTCCTGCGCACGTTATCTGTATGTTATCTCGTTATCTTGTGCTAATTGTGATGCGCGCACTCTAAGCCCAAGATCCGAAGTGACCTTGTCGGAGAGTACGCGGGTATTCTGTAGTGGAGTTATGAAGTGAAGTAAGTTATGATTTTATTGTGAAGTATGAAAGTGTTTTATTTTGATTTCGAACAGATTTTACAGACATTATTGAAAGTTTTTATATGATGTAAGGATTTTCCAGTATGTTGGGGATGGGTTTCCGTCTATTTTGTTTATATGGGGCGACTTGGCTAGTTTCGGACCCAAACGAAGCGCTTAATCATGAGCTGAACGCGCCTATTCATTGCATATATTTGCCTTATATTAAAAGTTATTCGTATTGTGATTTGTTTGATTGGTGTTCCGTGATTGTGTGCTCGTCCTACTGTACGCACGGTATGGCACGGTCTCTTCATATTTAAAACATGTTTTTGTTCTTATGTATACTATATTTCTTTTTTCTCGCATTAGTGCGTTGTAACAGAATAACCCAATACGGCAACAATACAAAAACCGTCTAAATTCAGAGACACGTTCTAACTGATTTATTATTTGTTATTCCACTCGTACGAGTAGTTAGAATGCCTGTTTGTACTATATTGTGAAAATATTATGCGGTATTACGAGTCTTTGTAGATTATAATATATTAGTTTTGTTTGTATATTATTTGGCAAAAAAGGAAATAATATTACTATGAGTAATTTAAACAGCGTTTCAATACGTCACTGCATCATCGTCTTAATATTTAATTTTATGAGCTGACTAGCTTTTGCTCGCTGCTTCGCTTGCGTGACTTTTTTCACCCCCTTAGGGGTTGAATTTCGAGAAATCCCTTCTTAGTGGATGTTTACGTCACAAAATAAACCTACTGTCAAAATTTCAAGTTTCTACCCCCAGCCGTTTAGGCTGTGCGATGATAGATCAGTAGAGCGGAGAACAGAGAGCTGACAGACAGGAGAAGCTGACTGACTGTCAGCTTCTCCTTTTATATATATAGATATATATACGTCCAGTGCTGACGTATATATCGCTCTACCTAGCCTTTTCCAACTATATTGGGGGCAGCTCCCAGTCTAACTAGATGCGGCTAAATCATCATCCTCCTCCCCTTATCCCAACTTATTTGGGTTCGGCGCAGTATGTCTTCTTCTTCCATACATCTCTATTCGCCGTCATTTCGGTAGTCACCCCCCTTCTAGCCATATCATCTTTCACACTATCCATCCATCGCTTCTTTGGTCTTCCGCTACTCTTATAACCATCCACATTCATACTCAATACTTTCCTCACGACATGTTCCTCGTTCCTCCGCATCACATGCCCATACCATGACAACCGGTTTCCACACAACTTCTCAGTCACTCACCCAGTCAGCCACTTTCAGGCTTCCTCTTACCTACCTACTCATTTCTAATTATATCTATTCGCGTAATACCACACATCCCTCTTAGCATTCTCATCTCAGCTGCATGCAATTGCCTTTCATTTATCCTTGATGACAGATGGGGCTGAATACCTACCAGTATTTTACACGGAGCGACTGCCATCAGACCTCCGCAACCCAGTTATTGGGCATTGCCGACAACCTAAAGTTAGACCAGTTGTCAGACTTTCGGGCTTCTGACTACCCGGAATGACTGTCATAGGTATTCGTATGACACCTGGGACCGACGGCTTAACGTGCTCTCCGAGGCACGGAGGGGCAACAAAAGATCACCCATCCACGGACTGACCGCGTCAAGCGTTGCTTAACTTCGCAAATCGTATGACCCGCGTGGTCGCTAAAAAGCCACGAGCTCCTCACGACGATGCTGACATATATTTATTATAATTATTTATTTATCGTTACTGCCTATTTGGTCTAGTGGTGGCAAGCGCGACTGCTGATCGTGCGGTATTGGGTTCGATCCCCAGGTCGGGCAAAGTGTTATAGTGATTTTCAGTGTCGATTTCCTTAGTAGCGGCCCGGAGTTTAGATTTGTGCCAATTGTTGCGATTTGTGCCAAATTTGTGGCAATTAAACATAACGGCGAAAAGAGGGTGTTACTATACACCTCTGCCCTACCCTTCGGGGAATACAGGCGTGATGTTATGTTATTTATTTTACTTTAGTACAACATAAACTGCCCTTTATTCTTCCTCCCAAACAAGTCTTGTTCACCCAAAGGTTGCCTGATAGAGATCGTTTTTATAAGACCGCCCTATGTACTGATTCTCACCAGGGTATATTAATTTTATTTATTTTGATTTGTGTGTACTTACAATAAACAATATTCTATTCTATTTAATGCTGCATAGGCTTCCTAATTAAATAAACGGTTACAATGAACGGTAGTTGAATATGAATGTTGATGGATGGAGGGGGAGAGGGAGACCTGAGAAAAGATGGATGGATTGTGTAAGGGAGGATATGAAAGATAAGGGAGTAAATGATAATGAGACGGCTGACGGGGAAGAGTGGAAGAGAAAAACATATTGCGCCGACCCCAAGTAACTTGGGACCAGGGCAGGAAGATGAAGATACAATGAACGGTACTTGGTTTTTCTATCACCTCCACTCTTACTAAACGCGGCGGTGATAAATTGAGCTGTGTTATGCAATAATGTGTCAACCCATAAAAATATTAATTCTGTGGTAACGCCATCTAGTTATTGTGGTAGGTCTACACAATACTTGAAAAAATGCAAACTGTATTAAGATTTTTTTGATAGACGCTCTATTAAATTTACTACAGTTCTGGGCATTTTTCAAGCGTCCACTATTAACCTACCGCAAGAACTAATTACTTTATCACAAAATTCATATTTTTGTGGGTTGGCACATTATTGCATAACACGGCCCAATTATGAGTGACAGGCTAGCCGAGCGTGGCGTCATTGTGTTGTTTAACGCACAAAGAGGCTCTTGAATTACTTATCAATGCATAACTGCATCCGTCTGTCTATATTTATAATTCGTGCTTACTTTGCAAAACTCCAAGATCAGTGTTTCAAATGATTTACCTACCTACTTCTTCCTCTAGTCTCGGCATGAGCTATGGCGTTGTGAAAAGATTATCCAGTCAGCAAGGTTGGTAGCGGGGCTAGGGTTGCCTGGCCCAAAGATAGAAAAGCCGTACACAAATTCATATTTAGCCGGACATTTTGCCTTGAAAGCCATTGATTTTTAAAAGAAAAAAAATTTCGCTCGCTCGCTTTCGTTCGGCATCTTTTGGCGGGGCGGAGTAGACCAAAAGCCTAACAAAAGCCGGACAGGCCGGACTTGTATATATTTGGCCGGACATGACTGTAAAAAGCCGGACACCTAGCAACCATACCTAAGCGGGGCTGACTGCCCAGGGTGCGCCGGACGTACTTAAGTACTATCTTTTAGACTCTTTTACTACTACAAGGTTTTAATGTAGGTAATAATTATTCTGAGTCCACGATGCCATGATGCCACGAGTGGAATCTCCGGCTCTGTTAAAGTTTACTGTAAAAATATTAAATCAATAGTTTCAAACGCGGAGCGGTTATCAAAAGGCGATAATATCCAATTGGGAACTTAAGGAAATAAATAATTGAAACATTTAAAAGGCATGACTTTATTATTGCCTGTAATTAATACATGTCATATACATTTATACATATTGTGGTGTTCATCGTCAAACTCTCACAGTCTTGCGTAAATCTCTTTTCTTCAATGAAATATTTTACGGGACTTTTCATATTTATTTATTTATTTGCGTAATTCGCATAAATTAAGCTAAAAATGAAAATTACGTCCCGTAAAATACGTACTTTTGAACTAAAACAATGTTAATAATTTAAATTGCAAATAATTAAACAAGTTTGAACCCTATTGCTTTTTCTTCTTTTAAACTACATCTATAGCCCAATTTTTTCGCACAATATACTTTTTGAACTTTGGGCTGATACTTGTTTGTAAATAAGAAATATGACATTTTTAATAGATACTTTTATGGCACAATTTAACAATTGTGAAGGTAAATTACGCATTTTGTTAGAGCGCGTAAACAACTCTAAATGTCAAATATAAATAATCCGTATAACTAGTGTATATATAAATAAATATTCGCATAAATTTAAGATGAATAGATACAATAATTTTATAGCTAAATAAAACAGTGAATAGTCCTATACGATAGTCTAAAACATTTATATTTTATATTTATTTAAGAATATTATGAACACAAACAATTTATTTTAATATTTCTAATTAATTAGCTATAGAAGGAAGAATGACAAATAATAATTGTCTATTAAAAACAATTAGTTATTTAATTTAGTAGATATATTTATCTTTTCCTAATAATAATTTCTTTAAATATTTTCCCATCAGCGCCGAATTTGGCGTAGCCAATAGGAATTTTATTCAGACCCCTATAAAGTTTTTTTATAATACTTAGGTTCTTACTTTATGTATACTTTTTTCATAAATTACTTTATACCACTGTAAAGTGATACAACAAACAGAAATAAATAAAATATTAAACTCATTTTGAGTAACAGTGGTGGGAGCACTTTTTTTGTAACCAAATTTATAAAATCGATAAGAGCCAGAATCGGACCTAAATATAATAAAATCTTTAGAGGTATATTTTATAATGATTTTGGCATTTAAAATTGACATGAACATATATTTCATTTGGCAAAAAATGTTATTCGCACCAACTGGGAAACGGTTCTTTCCCATTTCGTACGACGAATTGGGAAAAAGCAGTAGCTATAGGTATATAATTTCTGTCGCCGGGAATTTTAAATATATTTATGCTTAGTTATTTTATGCATTAATATAATAAGTACTTATTATATTAAAACGAATTCACACCCGTCGTAGTGTGAACGCCAAATAGTTTCCAGTCACTTTGGGAAAGCGTCTACACGACAATTTCCGATGGGAAAACCCACATTATATTGGTATTATTTTGTACAATTTGGTCGTTTATTGTTCTAAGTATAAATATAATAGATTTATCATATTACATAATTATTTTAGCGGTTTTCATGGACATCTCATAGACATAGAATTTATTTATTAATACATAATATCTATCTACGATATATCTAAGGAACTATATTTACTTCAGGTATCAAGGTGACCACATGTATCTATACGGTTGCTCTTCTATTTTGATTTATTACGCTCTTATTTTAGGATGCATTAAAGAATTATTTACTTACGTTATTAATATTATAATAATATACAATCATCTGGAAGTTGCCTACTGATAGTAGCGATAGACTTTAGTTTTAAGTAGTTAAAGGATCGGATGGGGAAACAATAGTTTAAAAAAAAAATTAAGACATCCCGTCTGGCAGATGTGAAACATCGAACCTCATTTTGTAACAGAAAAAAATTTGGCCTAATTAAACCGAAGAGAGCCGACGAGTTACGAAGGTCTGCCGTCGTGTGTCTGTCATCGCGAGTCTTTACGCAACAGCCGCTCCCACACCCATACCGCCGCATTAGATGTTTCACAACAAAAATCTTGAGGAACTCTTAATTATACAGATATTTAATTTAAGCGTTGGAACTCGCTATGATAATTCTACGATACTGTTTGCCTCTCTTTTCAGCGCGACTGTCATGTAGCGGTATCTCATTCTGTCATCCGGAATAATTCTTACCTATTTCACAAGTATAACTATTATACTTTTACATGACTTCATGCTTTCTTTTTTACCTTTCAGATTATACTTAAATATTAAGAAGAAGAAGAAGAACATAGAAGAAAAATACCTAAATATATAATATTACAGTTTTTTGAGATATTATTTTCAGTCTGAACCTATAAGTTACCATCTTTAATTATTACATGCTATTTTATTTTAAAGTAACCTAACTTCCCAACATTTTTCAGTTATTGGCTGCATTTTGTGACAAATGTTAAGCGCATGCAGCGCGAGACTAATATGAATGAAAAAATAATAATATCGATGATTTATTTTTTAATTTGGACAGCACTATACACCCAATATTAATAGCAATATCTTAACTTGCAGTTCTTTTTTAAATACTCATTTTCCTTAAAATAGTTTTCAATTTGCCACTTATGATCGCTGCGTTTTGGCAAGATAGAAAATTTAACTTAAAATTCTCATATGTTACCTATATACCTACGGTTGTAATACTAATTTATATTTTTGGATAAAATTGCTTTAAACTCAATAAAAAGTGAGTATAATATGGAATATTTTATCTTAGGAATGGTAATGTGTCACAACCCTATTTTAAACTCTGAAAACACAACCCTAGGCAACGAAAACCATGTTTGGATGATTATTACTAATAAATAATATTTTATTTTAATTATATTACCCCATTTATATTCTTAATTATTTTCCCAATTGCTCCGAATTTCCTATTCGCGTTTCCAATGGGAATTTTATACATAAAATCTTAAAAAAAATAAAAAACATAAAATAAAAAATAACCATTTATTTCATGAATAAAATTGAAAACAAAAAATATAAAATAGAAATAATTTACAACAGAAGTTAAAGATTTTTTTATAAAAAATAATAAAAATCACAACATTTTTATATAATGTACTTTACAATATCTATACGTATATTTATATATCTATTAAGTATACAACGGTATAATATCTATTTATTACATCTTGTGTGAATATTGACAATAAAATAATATTTGGTGAATAACATTCATCATGAAAAAATTGGAATGGAATGATAAATAATTAAAATAGTCAATCAATCAATTTGAATAATTCATATTAATTCGTTATTGCACATTGATGGTTTTAGTGCTTAAATGCAGCTACTTCAATTGGCAATGTAGGTTTTTACAAAAAGGATTTTTTCATAAAAATTGTTAATTATTAAAATTGTTATTTATTATATAAATTATTTGTATTGTCAATTAAATCATTCAAATTACGAATCTAGTTCTCCAGGTGAAAAACACTCACCATACTTATTATTTTATTGACAGTATCCACAAATAACTAACATTATTTAAAATCACATAAAATCAACAGTTATAACTTACAGTATACTACGTTATTTAAAATCAAACTAATGTTTTATCGATATCGGTAAATCGATCGACAAAACTAACCGAAACAACATGACTCACAATGTTTTAAAGCGATACTTTGTAAAATTTACAGAACGATAATCGATAAAATCGATCGATATACCGATGTCGATAAAATAATGGAATAACCTTACGTACATTTCTCACACGTCATAGAAGTTTCTCGGACTGATAACGCCTTTCCTGAAAACGTAAACAAATACTCAGTACACAGTATTTACTAAAATAATAAATATTATAAGAAAATGGCAGTCTCTTCGTGTCAAAAACATCAGTTTCATTCAGCCTCATCTAGAAGCTAATTCTACTAACATAACTGCAAAAAATCGCAATCGTACCGCAGCTCCACCATAGCCGTTTAAAATGTCGAATAGCAGTGATTTAGCTGCGGTTTGATTGCGATTTTTAACAATTTTATTAGTGGAATTGGCTTCCAGATTCCTAATTCAAAACGTTTTGAAAAGTTAGTTATCAAACAATTCAGTTTTTTACTTCCTTTTGTCTATGATTCTCGTAACAAGAGAAAACGAGGTAACAAAAATCTAATCGTTTGACAACTAACTTATCGAAAAATACTGAATTAGGAAGCTGGTTAGACTAGAAGCTGAAGTTGAGAAAAGATTCAGCAGATTATTGACTACAAATATTTCAAATTTAATAAGCTCTCTAGTGTAGCGGATTAGGGATCTGACTAAATATCAGTGGGTGAAAGTTAAGCCTTAAAACCTCTGGACGTGGAAATCTTTTAGGGAGACCTTCGCTCAGCAGTGAATGGAATAATGTTCAAATGATGATGATGAATGAATGAATGATGTATAAAAGCAGTTATCGACGTGTGAAGATGGAATGGAAGTATTAGTAATGTTAGTAAGATCGTACCATTGTGCGCATGCGCTATCGAGGTACCGGCTACACGTTTGTAGTGTACCTGCAATGTTAGTGGGTATAGCAGAGTTAGGAAAGCTGAGGTTAGTAGAGAAGAAGAAATTGTTCAGGTATTTGCTTTTCATGAAAAAAAGGCTGAAGGAATTAGTGTTTGAATTCTTGAAATTATTAAAATCATATTTTTATGCATCTCTATGTATAATGGAGATTTCTCTAAGTCCAAGCATTACTGGCAAAAACAATAAATTGTAAAATGAAGTAGAGAAAACAGTAAAAGAAAATAACAAATCCCAGTTTCCATGACAAGCAAATCCGTGCGATTTTGAACCTTACACGGTTACAATAAGTACCTGTCGCGTGTGGTGATCACATCCTCGTCCGAGTCGAGATCGAACAGCTCGTCACGGACATAACTCTTGTTGGCAAAGCCTCCCATGTCCACTGAAATACAAGAAGAATTGAATACATTAGAAGAATCTTTACGTTTTTATTATCTGGGCAAGGACGGAATTTAAAAAAAAAACGTTTTTTTTTGTTCTTGACTTGGTCGCGTTTGTCCCTGATGGTAAGCGCAGCCAGGGTCTAAGATGAAGCACACGAAACCAAGGAACAGAGATATAGAGGGATTCCCTTATACCCCTCAGGCTCTCACATACACGCGACGGAACACAGTCAACTGCCTGGCGCCAAACGTGAGGGTGGTAGCTAGCCAGGCGGACCGTATAGATCCTACCACCAAACGTGCTGGGTTTTGTTGAATCTTACAACACGCGTCTATTCCCAGCGTGCGATGAGGAAGTTTTATATTTTAAGTATTCTATCCCGTCCCCACACGGGGTAAAATATATCATTTGTTTTTCCTGATTATAATTAAAATGATATAATATATAATTTCACATCATCCGTAAGTATCAAATTAACCAGTAGCAGTTCCGATGCCGGTCACAGCTAACTATCAAACTGGGAAGGATTACTGGCAGTCAGTCTTCATGCTGAGCCAGCGGGTTATTTGCTGATCCTAATTCTATCGTACTGGTGATTTCGCTGCCGACTTCATTGGTGAAATGGTTGAAATCGATAGCAGAATCTACTGCCCAGTTTAGCCTGAGAATATTGATGGTATTTTGACCACTGTCGCTCGTCAGGACCTTGCCTTTTATCAATTTGACGATACGGTTGACGCAGTGGCTGAGAGCTTGGCTTCTGCGCCGCTAGCTGAGGGTTCGATTCCCGCACGGAACAAGTATTTGTAAGGCCTACAGATAATTGTTCCGGATTTGGGTGTTTAGGCATGTTAGATTTGTGTCTGTAAACGTACCCACGAAACAGGAGTGATCTTAGTGTGGGGCAACAATTTGTATTGTAACATTGGTCAGAACAAGCAACAACATCTGCTGAGTTTTCCACCTAGCCTTGCAAATTGGATTGTCGTTCCGCCTTCCGTCAAATGTCGCTGGATGTTACATTCTTCCTTATATCCCTGGTTAATTCAGTCACATAACATGTCTAAGTATATCGCTCACCTCTGGTAGAATCATCGTACTTGTCGTCAGCCCACTTGTAGTCGTTCTCGGCGTAGAGCGGCGGGAGAGTCTGGTGCGGCGTGGGGTACAGGTCCAGATGCCGCTTCTCGTTCTGTATGCTGTCTGCGTCGTTGTAGGCTTGCATTCTGGAAGGTTACATGCTCTTTAGTACATCAAACTTGGGCTGATCAGTGATTGACTTTCACCAAGAATAACATACAAACGACCATTGTAATCTTCATCAAACCTTGAAGATTTTAGAAGTACCCAAATCTACTTATCTAATCGGACGTGTGGTTCTTGGCTTAGAACAAACACCACCTCACGTGCCGCTGGGGATGTAGTGGACGAATAAATATCACACATTGGTAGACTTGTGACTATGGTATTGTGTACTTGTAAGCGCCCGTTCACGCAGCGGATCCGTCGGTACTGAATGTGTTGTTCACATCTGTACCGACGGACCAGTTAAACAAATGGCAGCTGCGTCGCATCTGGTAGACAGGATACGATAAAAATAACGGATCCAGTATTTTTTACTGGATTCGGAATATTGCCACACGGCAATATTCCGAATCCGTTTTTGTTATGGTGTTGGCGCCTGTAGTTTAATGAGCGAGTTCACATACACATGATCCGCTAAAACGGATCCTGTAAACAGTTTCTGTGTGAACTAGCTGTAAGAGCGTTCATTGTAGCAATCTGGGGAAGTTTTTATTTAATAGTAGCCGGTAGCTGTTCTGATTTTGCTTTGAATCAGTTCACAGAAGGATTAAGCCCACTATTGCAGACTACTGCACTTGCTATCTTGTCAATATACAGAATCCTAATAAATCTGCATCAAGGCGAACTCACCTAGTATAATCCTCGAAGCAGCTGAACCGCCAGAGTGCGAAGGCTAGCATGGCCATGGAGATGAGCACGCCGGCGGCGATCACCAGCCACACCATCAGGACGGTGCGGTCGTTGGGGATTGCGTACTCCTGGAAATTATGAGAAAGGAATTAGTAGCTGTCAATGCAAGTCGGTAGGTTATGGCTTAATCTAATTGCTCTTTCAACCGTCTGCGTTCGGTCGCGGTATCAAAATCGCACGTTTTAGCAATTGCATCGGACACCGAGACTTGTTCCGAAGATGCCAAAGTCTCACTTCATCGCTGCGACAGGCGTTTGAATGTGTGCGGAGTCTCTTCTTCTTTCCGTGTGGTTAGTGACCAACCTGGTGTCAGAGTTTATGCCGCCCATGGACCTCTGACTTGGCTTCACATGCCGTCGAGAAATATCTCTCAGGCATGGCCGGTTTCCTCACGTTGTTTTCCTTCGCCGTTTTTAAGCAAGTGATAATTATACAACACGCACATGAATCCGAAAAGTCAGAGGTGCGAGCCTTGGGTTCGAAATCGAGACCGAGATGACTTGGCAGTCCGACGGTCACACCACAAGGCTATCACTGCAGAGTGAAGAGTTCAGTTACAGCATCCAACGACAGAAAAAAGATTAAAGATTAGATTTTGCTGTGCCCTACAGGGTCCATAATGATCTCAATTATATAGTTACCACCTAAGTACACATTATGGTAAAGCAATAAAGATATTGAGTATTGAGTAAATGCCGATCGCTGATGCTAAGAGTGTCGAGTGTGCTAGAGCCATAAGACGAGTCAAAATGGAGATAATTAATCTTAAACTTATTAATGCTTGTTTCCTATAAACAAAAACGAATCGTTTTGCTTACCAATAGTAGCATTTTTCATTGCCAAAGTTGGCATATCTTTATATACTCGTAAGCTAATTTTAAGTGCGACAGCTACTAACATATGGCAGGGTCTACTATACAAAGATATGGGTCTTTTATTGTTGGTAAAGATACAAGACTCTTAATTAAATTATTCTTAAAGTCTGACAACTGGTCTAACCTTAGGATATAGGGATTGGCCAGTAATTGGGTTGCGGATATCTGATGGCAGGCGCTCCATGTAAAATACTGGTATTCAGCCGCATTTGGTTAGACTGGAAGCTGACCCCAACATAGTTGGACAAAAGCTAGGCAGAACGAACGATACAAGAGTCTTAATTTTAAGCAATAACACTCGGTATACAGGGTGTAAACGAAATCATGTAATTCTTTCAAACCTCGTGATGTACTGCTGACATAGATTAACCGTGCACGAGATAATTTGGAATCAATAAAAAAATTACAAGAAGTTAACATGCGTTCTTAACGCGAGGCATATTAGCTCCCCTAGCTAATTGCGCGGCTATCGCTCGCCGCGCGGTCATTTAACCCGGTGCGTTAAAATGCCTCACGTTAAGAACACAATGTTTACTTCTTGTATTTTTTTATTGAATCCAAAAGTATCCCAGTTCAGGGTTAATCCAAGTCAGCAGTTCATCACGACGTTTGAAGGAATTACATAATTTCGTTTACACCCGGTATGTTAGGAATTCGTGATTAGAAGATGGAAATAACTCACCGTAATACCCAACGAACGCAGGGTCTTGGCGAACGGCTCCTTAATAATATAAGTCGTCCACATGGTGTCCAGGTCTTCAGCGGTAAGCCTCGGCTCTCTCTCCTCCATGTCCTCCTCGTAATGGAGCGGCACTCCGAAGGTCACCTCCACGCACGTCTCGTAGCTCGGCCAGCGGATGTTGCAGACGGTAGTCCTGGTGATCTGGGCCACTTCCAAGCTGGAAACATGGAAGGGATTCGTTGTTATATTAAGTTTGGACATGGGTTATTGGATATTAAAGATTTTTCGTTGAAAATAATATCAACATACATAACAACACGCCTGTATTCCCCGAAGGGTTGGGCAGAGGTGTATAGTAACACCCTCATTTTTCCGTTATGTTTAAGCCCCATATGTCATAGGGGCGAGCTTATTGCCATCAAACGGGCACAAATCCAAACTTCGGGCCGCTACTTAGGAATTCCATACGAAAAACCCCAATAACACTTCGCCCGAACTGGGAATCGGCTCGCCACATATTACATGGGACTTAATACAAGAGGCGAAACGCGTGTGTACAGACTACTGTAATAGGAGATCACCTTTGCTTACCCCCTTGGGGTATGCATGTAAACTAGGTAAAAATCAATCCTAAAATATAAGTTCATTAGCTATATTATCTTAAACTACCCAACCAAATCCGTGAGTAAAAGCAAGAGAAAACAGTAGTGCGTAATATAAATTGACGGCGCGTTGAACATAAACAAAACCGTCGATAAACGTGCACATCCGATCTTATAATAGATCAGTGTCAAAGTTTATTATCTGTACTGCATGAAGGTCATGTTCAACGAGTGATGTATCTGACGGCTAGTTCACACAGAAACTGTTTACTGGACCCGTTTTAGCAGATCAGTTTTTATTTTGGTGATAGTGCCTGTAGTTATATGAGCGAGTTCACATACACGACAGTATTCCGAATCCAGTAAAAAGTTGTGGATCCGTTATTTTTATCGTATCCTGCCTGCCAGATGCGACGCAACTGCCACGGGACGAAATTTTTAAAATTGATTTTAACATTGAAATAATATAGTTTGTTGCCAACAAGGACACTTAATCGTTAATTATAATACAGTAAACACATTGAAGCCCCTTTTGGCAATAAAATATATTATTTCAATGTTAAAATGCCTTCGAAAGTTTTGTCCCGATTCACTCCTGCATTTCTATTCACCCCATCGTCTAGGAAATTATATGTTCCTTAAAAATACAGGTAATGCGAGGCTCGTGGCTAATTACCAAAAAAATTAATTTATTATTAATTTTCAAAATTCGATAATTTTTATTTGCATGAAAAAAGATTTTTATTTTCGTTTTTTCAACAAAAAAAAAACATACCTGCTTTAGTTTTGAATTCAGAAAATTAAGTTTCCAATCCGTGACCCTAAATATGAACTGAATAGTAAACACAGCTGATCATAGCTATGGACAGATCGGGGGGCACGGCAGTGCCCCCGCCAAGTCGAGCGCGAAGCAAACACTGCCGTACCATCCTTTACTGGAACCATTTCGCCGCATTTTCAGGCCCCTATTTGAGAACCTCTGGATAAGACCAGAACGCAGAAATTTTCGTCATCCAGTAAGCTATAATCACATACTTAAAATCCAAAATTTCAAGTCTGTAGGTCTTTTAGTTCCGAAGTTAAGCGAAAGCAAAGTTTCGCATTTATGACACTCACTCACTCATGATCATCAGAATAGAACTAGTACTTCCCATAAACTCAGAGAGATGAAATTTGGTACAGAGTTAGGGTTTAATGACCACATAAAGGGAAAACTATAAAAACTAGGATAATCGAAGATCTGGAGTACCTGGTGACCCTGATTAGAAAACACAAGAGCCCAACCAAACTATTAGAGATCGACATACCGCCTTTACATAAAATATTCAACTTGGTAGGCCGCTTCATTTGATGTCAAAAAAAAAAAAAAAAACAAGATGCCCCACGTTTCTACAAAAAGAAGTGAAATCCCACCAAAAACATTCTGTAAAAAACTAGCCAAGTCTCTATGGAGCTGCTTGTTTATCTCTAAAAAGTAATGAAATCTAGACAAAGTCGTGCCAAGTCTAAGGTTCCTTACTGCGATTTCTTTATTATTATAGTTAATGTTGTGTGACTTGGCCGTTGAACATTCTTTATACGTTAGTGGGTACAAGTCAACGGGACAGGTACAGACGGACTTCTAACAATGATTAGAAGTCCGTCTGTACTGGATTTTTTTTTATACTGTTTGTTTTAGGCTCGCCTATACATAAATATTATTGAAATACGCAGCTTTATCAAGCCTACAATTGACTGGTTATTGAATCAACGTTTTCCGAGTGGCAATTTTCCATCGTCAATGGGTAGCGGTTCTGGCGACAGATTGGTGCAATGGTGTCATGGAGCACCTGGTTTTGTACCCTTGTGTACCCTTCAACGGCCAAGTCACACAACATTAACTATAATAATAAAGAAATCGCAGTAAGGAACCTTAGACTTGGCACGACTTTGTCTAGATTTCATTACTTTTTAGAGATAAACAAGCAGCTCCATAGAGACTTGGCTAGTTTTTTACAGAATGTTTTTGGTGTGATAGATTTTACCATATTTATTACGAAATCTTTGAAAAGCTATTTCTCATAAACTATCGAGTTTTGGGGAAAGTTGTAGAATAAAAGTTATCCATTATTATAGGTAATCTAACACCCTTTCGGCTTAGTACTCCCTTTCCGACTAACCTTGTATAAGTATTAAACAAAAAGTAACTGAAGTTTTGCTATATCAGACCGAAAAAAACATTGAATAAGTGATTTTGGATGTTCTGATAATCAACCCCTGAGAGGGTGAAAAGGGGTCATGAAGGGGTGCTTGATAAATGGGAATTAATAGAAAAAGTATGTTTTACGTAAGCAGAACTGCGTAGAGACAGTTATTTATATTTTATCAAACAAAGTCACTCCAAATGTCTCCCACTAAACAGTTCTCTATTTCTATTGTTTATCGCGTACAGGTTTATCAATAGCTTCTTATCATTCGACTGCCACTTTATCAATTCAATGACATGAATATACAATTACTTTACGAGTATATTTTCCACTGGTATTTGACACAAGTCTAGATATTTCTTTTAAGGCGGATTACGGAAAAGTACGTGATATAACTCAGCGCTGCACTTTATATAAATCTAAAAAAAACTGCCTCGTTGGTCTAGTGATGGCAAGCGCAACTGCTGCTCGGGAGGTCCTTGGTTCGATCGATTTTCCGTGTGAAATTACAGCAATTTTGATTGTTCATTGTATCGTTAATTGGGGGTTCATCCCAATATATTACTTTACTCTATGGGGGTAAATGTTCAGCATCTAGATACACGGCAGTGTGTCAAGCCAAGTTCGGAATTAGACGTTTATAAGCTAATATGATGATAAAGTTTTTTTTTTGCATGTTTCATGTTTTACGAAGAATTTAACCAATAATGATACAACTTGCGCTCATATTCCCTTTTTAACACCGTATTTCTACCAAATCATCAATAAGAATTTTGGTAGCCAAAAAATATCAAAACATGTATAATAATAATTTCATATTACGCTGTATTTCTTATGGGAATCCAGACGACACATGCAAAGCCTAGTCGGTATGCGACATTACTGTTACTGCACTATGAAATATGATACATAAACAAATACGTCATACGCACATTAATTGCACCACAAATTGAATAGATAAGGCAGAAAAACCAAAAACAAAACTGAAAACTTCGCGCTGGATTATGAAAAATCAAACTAACGGAATTTCGAATTCATGTGCGGATCATAATTTGATTATCACTTGCTTTAACGGTGAAGGAAAACATCGTGAAGAAACCTGCACACCTAAGAGGGCTCCATAAAGTTCTTGATGGTGTGTGTAGTCCGCCAACCCGCACCAGGCCAGCGTGGTGGACTTATGCCTAAACCCTACTCATTCTGAGAAGAGGCCCATGCCTTGGAGTGGGACAGTAATGGGCTGATTATGTTATGTTATAAACTAATGGAATAATCTTTTATGCGAAAGAAATAAATGAAAAAAAGCATGCATTACAAAACTCACCAATAACATATTCTTCTAGATCCTTAATAAATATTTTATGATTTATTCCTATCTGTAAACCTAACATTATATTCTAAGTGAGACGGATTCCATCTATGGTTTGAGGACACTTATCAAATCTATCATATCTTGCGACATTACATTTTGACCAGTCTTTACATCAATCGCGATATGTCAATTTGGGCTTCAGGTAGCGATGCCAAATTCTACACAAACTAAAATGTATGGAGAAAAAAGTTATCTCCCAATCTCATACAAGCTTTTCTTCTGTGAATTTGACTGGTTGATTGACTACTTCAATAGCATTGTCTGTTGTTATATCAACTCTTGCTGTATCGTTATTATTATAGTTGTCTTTCTTAGTATCTACTACTACCTCTTCTGGAGTTGATTCATTGTTATTATCTACTTTAGGCTCTTTGAGATTTAAATCAGATTTCTTCTTGGCACCTGTAGTGTTATGTAACTTTAGTTCGTTATTAGATACTTGAGGATAGTGGTGCAATATCGCAGTTGTGTTAAATGTAATTTTACCATATTTTACTATCTCTGTAGGTCTCTTGGCGTTACTAGTACTAGGCATAGCTAAATCTATACTGTTGTCAATATCAATATCAGGTGTATTCGCAGCGCTGTAATCCTTCGTCTCTTCTATAAGTCCTAAAGCTATACGTTTACTTTTCTTAATATTTTCCATATAACTATTGTGAAGGTTCATATCTACAGTGTTATTTTGTTTGAGTGGCAACGAATTTGGCAGCCGGTTTGCTCTGTCTTCGGCTGTGTATCACAATTGTTTCTGGTTCGGGTTCTTGATTATCTGGTCGTTAGCCGCGGCGAGGTCGCGCGCGGCGTTTGTTAGCTATGTCTGAGACTGCACCATCGAAATGCTGGTGGTCTCCGTAACAATTGTCGGAGCAGGGAATTCGTCACCAGTTGAATCGTAGATCGGGAACTCGCAGCACATGACGAATTTCAAAAACCTCGGTACTTCCACGTAAATGGCAGGTGGGATCGGTATCAGGGGCGAAGTCGATGCTTTATAATACAAATAATCTGGGTTATCTCTGTATTTTTCGTCCGCCGATCGTTCGAGCAGCGGTATACCAGATAAGAAAAGTATAATCGCTGTCGTAAATAATGGTGATAGTATCGCGATCCATTCGACGCCGTTGATCACATTCAGAGATATAATAAATATTCCCCACCACAGTACAACCTCACCAAAATAGTTAGGATGTCTGGACAATCCCCAGAGGCCATCATTGCACCATTTTCCTTGGTTCGCAGGCTCCTGTCTGAACGCAAATTTCTGTAGATCAGCATACGTTTCAATCAACAATCCTATGACGAATATACCTGCTCCAGCAGAGTCCAATGTCGTCATCGTTTTCGGCGATTTTGGGAAGGAGTGATGAGGCGAATTCATTATAATTACTGGCAAACTAACTATGTACACCCATACTGCTTGAAATGTATAGAACACTGCGAACCTTAGAGTATTGCTCTTGCGATCCTCAAACTGTTTGTCTCTACCTATATGGTAGATTCTGTAGATGAGGTAGCCTGAAAGTCTAACTCCCCAGAGACATATGAAGGCAGTTACCATTAGCTGCCTGCTGTCATAACTCTTGAGGTGCGACCCTCCTTGGCCGAGAAAGAAGGTCAGCAAAGCTATAATAATAAAGTTTGCCCCACCAGTGAAGTCAGTCACTTTATCATTCTGGAACAGTGATGCTATGGTGAAGAATAATATCTGCATAGCCACTGTCACCATAGCGCTTATTGCGAAGTTGTTCCTATCTATTAAAGGCTCCATTCTGTATTTTGACACTAAATTCTGTATTTGGCATCAGGGAACGTTCGAATCGATTCGTTGGCGCAATGCTGCATTTTGGAATATCACTCTTATTTTTAACATCTTAACGTTCTGTTTTTGTGCACATGGTAACCGTTTTACACTGTATTTAAGCACTGTTATATGTTTTATGTATTGTCAATCCGATTTTGTATATTATTTCGTTTATAAGCGGTTTTATAAGCTCGTCTCGTAAGCTTTACTGAAATAGATTTGACGTTTGCAGCGCGCATGCCCGAAGTTCCGAACTACGCATGCGCGGAGCCTTGAACCTCGTAGAGTTGAATTTCGAATGCCATTTTTGTATTAAAATTTTATTTATTTTGTATTTTTTATACTCTTTTAACATTTTTATTAATTTATTTTCATTAGTGAATCAGTTTTGTTATTCAAATTGATACGTAAGTGGGTCAGGATGACGTCAACAGTGGGACGAGAATAGAATTAGGTACTCTTGTTCGTTGAACATACGCATACAGTTACTTTGTATGCGATGCGACAGCGTTAAGAGTTCCGCATTTAGTATAATTAGTTCATTTTATCTTTACACTGCAGGTTTTAGTAAAACTGTAAGCAGATTTTCTGAATATTTTGCCAACTATACGTCTGAGTAGTTTTGTAAGCCAAAAACCATTTTATAAGCTTATTCTGCAGTATAATAAAATGTGTGTAGGTAAAGGAAACGTGTGTTTAAATATAGTGTGAAAGTCCAAACCATTTTATTAATTAATCTTGCAATAAAATATAATGTCAGAGCCAGAGCGTCACGGCCATACTGCGATCTCTCTATAGGTTTAAGCATTTAATCCCATCTAACACTAAAACCCTTTTGGTCCAGTCTCTTGTGCTCCCAGTAATTGATTATACAGATGTTTGTTACTCTGATTTATCCCAAGAACTTCTGAACAAATTGGATCGTCTCCTAAACAATTGCATACGTTTTATTTTCGGACTTCGTAAATATGATCACATTTGTCATTACCGTTTTCAGCTTAAATGGCTGCCTATCCGCCAGAGACGATCCCTCAGATCTCTCTGTTTGCTCTTCTCCATTATGAACGATTCATGTGCTCCTGATTATCTGAAAATATATTTTCAAGTGTTGGGCAATTCTCACAATCGCAACCTTCGTGCTTCTGAAAATTTACTTCTCGAAATACCTTCGCATCGCACAGGTTTCATTTCTAACTCCTTCGCTGTCTCAGCAATTAAACTTTGGAACGTGCTCCCCCTTGATATTAAAAAAGCTCCTAGTAAATTCTTTATCAAACGCAAAGTTAGGAAACACTACTTGAAGTCGCTGCACTCCTAATCATCTAATTTAGTCTTCGTCATAATTGCATTAAGTTTTTCATAACGTTTTGTAATTGATATATATATATATATTGTAATATCTATATATTTTATTATTTGTATTGTATATGTATTTTATGGAATTTATATTTAACTTTTGATTTCCTGATATATTCAGTCCAAAATTGTCAACTCATCTTTTTCCTGTACCTACGTATTTTGATGCTTTTCTTTTTAACCCTAAGGTTGACTGGTAGAGAATGCCTTATGGCATTAAGTCCGCCTTATGTACCACAATAGTGCATAGAAGTATAAATAAATAATGTATGTTGTTATTAGGTTTTAGGTAAATAGCATGAGTCTATAGCCAAAAATATTCTTGTAGTTTAAATTCTAATTCTGGCAGAAGATTATGATAATAAGAGATATAATAAGGATATAATATTAATACTTATCTATTAATATAACCAGTAATGGAAATATTTCGTGTCAATAACTCAACATTTCATGTTAAAGGTTTACAAACATTTCGTTAGTCAGTTTTTTTTTCTCTCTATTGCTTTATAGTATGAGTACGACTACATAAATCTATAATTATTTAGATTTCTGTGGTAGCGACACACCATGCCGAATTTACGCAGTCAGAATTTGTCGCAATTACGCCTGCAATGTTGCGCGTAATTTAAAAAGCATTGACAGCGATCATACCGGAGTTCGCCTGCGTAATTTCGACATGGTGTGTCGTTACACTTACAATAACTTTTACTATTCTAATAAGTTGTTAGGACATTTCACAACTAGTCGTAATGTAATTAATTTCTAAATAATAGGTATAGATACTACTCAACTTGAATAACAAGGAAGATAACAACATTTTACCAAAACAATGATTTTCCTGTTAAAACTATTATTCATATTGACTCACCAAAGAGATATTTTGATGTTAAATTTCTTAATAATGCCGAAATGACTCGATTTCTAAGAAATAACTTTATAATCATTAATAGGCCAACCCGTTCCTTCCTGGTAATGTCTTAAAATGTATCTTATGATTCGTTTGTTAGATTTTTGTTTTGAGTTATAACCAATGATGACTGACGAATCTTCTTCTTTTCATGTGGTTAGTGACTAAACTGGTGTCAGAGTTTATGCCGCCCATGGGCCTCTGGCTTGGCTTTACATGCCGTCGAGAAATATCTCTCAGGCATGCCAGTTTGCTCACTATGTTTTCCTTCACCGTTTTTAAGCATGTTAATTATACAATACGCATATGAATCCGAAAAGTCAGAGCCTTTGGGTTCGAACTCGAGACCTATGACTTGTCAATTCGACAGTCACACCACTAGGCTATCACTGACGATTGATCTAACAATTTTAGTGTAGCGACTAGCGGCACACTATGTCGCAATTACGCAGTTGAACTTCAGCGTAATTACGCCTGCAACGATTTTTGTATCGGCAAAAGTAATCTCAGCCTGGTAAGTTAAGGGTAATTTAAAAAGCGTTGCAACCGCAATCATGCTCATTTTCAGTTGCGTAATTTCGACATGGTGTGTCGCTACATTTACATAATTCAAGTTTAAGGCTCGGTTGCACATGCATTTTATGTCAAATCTGTTTTAATTTGACAGATTTTTGGTATGACAACGATTGTAATTACACTGATTCTAAATGTATTTATGGGTATAGATGTAATTGTAATTACATAAACAAATGAATTATATAGGTACTATAGATATATTTCGTTCATAGAACATAGTGTTTAAAATTCGATCCTGAATTATTTTCACTAGTATCTCGTACGAAAAAGTACGAGGGTGAAAGAGATAGCTATCTGCAAGACCTAACAATTGCTGTTTTTGAATCGTCACTTTTAGCGCGTCATTGACATAGGCATCTACTTCTTTTTGTATTATAATATCATTGCGTACAACTGATTTCTTGTTTGAACTTAGCCTGACGCACTGCCGTGTGCCTATATAGATCATACATAATTATTTATTTAAATTTTTCGAGTAAATATAATACGTAGGTAAGTACTAAGGAATTTGATGTCATCGATATGAGTACCTTAGTATAATTAGATTCAGTAGATTGGTAAGATGTTATGCATAGATATTATGATTGTAATTAAAGATTAAATTATTTTCAATTAAAGAATGTGTATTGTAATATGAATTCCGCTAATGACATCTTAATGCGATCGCCAATCTATTTGCTAAGTATGGCGATTATAGTAATATTTCTCTCATGATCGTTCATTGTAGCGGTGTAGTAGGACGCTGTACAGCATATACTTCGATCACCAAAGTGCTTGCCAACTATGGTGATTAAGACAATATTTCATCACCATCATTCATAGCAGCGGTCTAGTAACAGCCTGTTCACCCAGCGGATCTGTTGTAACGGATCCGTCGGTACTGGATGTGTTGTTTACATCTGTACCAACGGATCAGTTAAACAAATGGCAGCTGCGTCGCATCTGGCAGGCAGGATACGATAAAAATAACGGATTCAGTATTTTTTACTGGATTCGGAATACTGTCGTGTGTACTCGCTCATACAATTACAAGCGTCATCACCAAAAAAAAAGAACATACAGACGAATTGAGAACCTCCTCCTTTTTTGGAACTCGGTTAAAAATAAAAACGGATCCGCTAAAACGGGTCCTGTAAACAGTTTCTGTGTGAACTAGCTGTTAGAGGTACAATATTCGTTGTTGATGATTATAAGGCCGAAAACACACTGCCGGCGTCTAGCTTAGTGCCTCGAGTCTGGCGACTTTTACTTACAGCAGGTTGGTAGCGAGGCACACCAAGCACGCAGTGCGGTCGGTCCCATATATTTACATACGTGTTTTTTCTAGGCGTCTGGCTAGACATTAGATCAGGGGTAGGCAACCTTTTGTCATCAAAAGCCAAAAAAACAGAGTCAATCTTATGGGGGCCAGGATTTTCACGACATGATATTAAAATTTGCCATAGGCGTTTGACTCGTTCTCACCCTGCAGTGAGACATTGAATACGAATGATAATAATAACAGAACGTAGTAGTGTCGACACAAACACGACACAGGTATCTACATTTATTTGCAAGACTATTCGAAAGGTTCCAACGACTACAGTTGTTGGCGGGCCGGATTAAAACGGTCTGCGGGCCGGAGTTGGCCCGCGGGCCGTACTTTGCCTATCACTGCACTAGACGCTAAGGGACCGTCCATTAATCACGTGAGGCTTGAAAGGGGGGGAGGGGGTTTAGCAAAAATCACGAAATATCACAAGGGGGGAGGGGGGTGTATTAAGATAACACGTGTATTTATTTTTTCAAAATTAGATTATACTTTATACCTGTATTTAAAGATAATATTCTAAAAATTTTAAGATTCTTTGTAGGTAGGTACTAAAAAATACACTTGATTTTGGGTGGGGGCGGGGGGGTTAGTCTTATACCTCACCACGTATCACCAAGGGGGAGGGGTGCGGCTAAAAAATGCTAAAAAAACATCACGCGATTAATGGACGGCCCCTAAGCGAGGCATCCGCCAGTGTGTCTTCACCCGTAACGAGAATGCAGGAAACAGGATGTCAACTATGTAAATATTTATGTATATTGTAAGAATTTCTTAGACATTGATAAATTATTATACTTCTTGGTAAGTGCAAAAGAATGCACAAACATTGAATGACCTCAATATTGGTTGACGATAAAATTCTACAAAAATTAAATATAAGTAACTAATTCTTTTACCTGTATCAACATTTTTGAAGTAATCAAATATCAATTAAAGCCATATTTATTAATATAAATACACACAAATACACTTCTCTATGTATGTTTATTCCAATATAAATCGAGCCCTGAATTCAAACATTTTATGTCTACAGACAGGTCAAGGTATAGTGGTAATAAATAACGTTATCGACAAAAATAACGGGTACATTTATTATTGTGTTATCGTTTCTTTTGTCTACAACGTCTTCCGTTCGATAATCCAGTGATAAGCTATCGATTTATTGAGTCACTGACAAACGAGTAATTTTTGTTATTTTGTTGAAAATTAAGCCGGATTTACATTAGGTCAGTTACTGGCTTCAAATTCAAGACAATTCAATACTGACATCGTACTGGCATCATGTAATATCAAGTCAGTACAGCGCTAATTTAGACGATAGCAGCTGCGAGTCAGCGCTGACTCGTCTGTACACTGACTCGTGATTTGAAGTTAGTAACTGACTCAATGTAAATCCACCTTTATGGATTCCAGTATTGTCGCCGGCATGTAACTTGGCAAGGTTTGGGCCTAGTGAGAGTAAGTTTGCGCTTGTACACTTAGTGCAACAAAAAAATGGTAACTTTTTAACCGACTTCCAAAAAAGGAGGAGGTTCTCAATTCGTCTGTATGTTTTTTTTTTCTCTTTTTTTAATGGTTGTTACATCATAACTCCGCCATTTATAAACCGATTTAGATAAAAATAAAGTTATTTGAAAGGATATACTTCCAGATTGGTCCCATTTAAAGTTGGTGAAGATCTGATGAAGAACTTCGGAGTTAGACAATAAAACTCCTCAATGACGAACAGTACGCATAATGTGATGATGTGATTATGTTACGAGCAGCGTCTTTAGTAGGTCCAACCATATTTTATAATTAAGGCCACTAAAACGAAAAAAATAAAAAACATTTTAACAAAAATAAAACCGACTTCAAAAAACGATGAAAAGAATAAAATAATTACCATATTATAAAATTAACAGTTTCAGAAGTCGGTGCCTTCAATTTGGTTTAGCGTGGATTAGCACAGACTTCTAAAACTGTTAATTTTATATTATGGTAATTATTTTATTCTTTTCATGTTTTTTTGAAGTCGGTTTTATTTTTGTTAAAATGTTTTTTATTTTGCTTGTCATTATTCTATGGTTATTTAAACATGTCTGTTTAGAAGAAATAAAGAAAGCAGAGGAATTCTCTTCTCTACTCTTGCTAAGTTACGTGCGCCGACTATACGCATATTCAAATATACGGGGGGGGGGGCTGCACATCCAGTCGGCAGCTGTCACGCAGTTGCATTGACTGCATCTTACGTCACACAAGAGTCACATGACTCAAAACTCTAAAAGATTTGGCACAAAAGTTCACGCAAGGAACTATTCTGGCCCATGTAATAGCGTGTGCCCACACAACACAAGTGAGATTTTTTTGTGGCCATCATATTGCTATTTATTAGGCACAATTCCTAACTGCAGTCTCTTATAACTGGAAACCCTAATAACACTTAAATAATTCTTAAAAAAAGCTTTTAAGTTAAACGGTTTTGTTTTGCAGTACCCCTGCAGCATCAGGATAATGAGGATAAAAGGTTGAAGTTATTATAATGTTGAATTGTCATGGGAATTGAATTTGTGTGCGAAGTTTCAGGAGAATCGGTTAAGCAGAAGTAGTTGAAAAATCTGTTGCAAGATTTGACACTAAACAAACAAATATACGAAGTGAAGCTAATTAAAACAGTTTAAAAACACACATTCACAGACAAAACTTTATCTACATAGTATAGCATAATCAGCCTATTACTGTCCCACTGCTGGGCACAGGGTTCCCATGAGAAGGGTTTATACCTTAGTCCATCGCGCTCACCAAATGCAGATTAGCGGACTACGCACACCATCGATAACTTTATGGAGCCCTCTCAGGTATGCAGGACTAACGATGTTTTCATAACATAACAGCACGCCTGTATTCTCCGAAGGGTTGGGCAGAGGTGTTTAGTAACACCCACATTTTAATTCGTTAAGTTTAAGTCCCATGCAATAGGGGGCGAACCTATTGCCATCAATCTGGCACAAATTCAAACTCCGGACTGCTCCTAAGGAATTCTACACGGAAAAACCCAATAACACTTTCCCCGAACTGTGGATCAAACCCAGGAGCTCACAATCAGCAGACCGACGAAACAGTATCCCTTCACTGTTAAAGAAGTTAAAAAAAACAAAACTTACGTTGTGTTGATTCCCCGATCGATGTCATTGTCCTTAATATACGCGTCTGCCATATCTGCGATTAGATCAAGGAACTCATCCTTGATGTCTCCGAATTGCGTCAGTGTTAGGCCAGCCAGGTTGAGGGTTAGAGTCTCATGTGGTGGGTGCAGTACTGCTTCTGGTTCGGGCACTTCTTCAGTGAATTGAGGTAGTGGCCCTGGAAGATAGATTAGATATTTTAATCTTCTTGTCTATGCTTTATGCGTTCGTCTGTTGATCGTTACCATACCTATGACAGCCGTTACGGGAAGTCAAAAGCCCGAAAGTCTGACAACCAGGAAACTTAAGGATATCGGCATTGCCCAGTAATTGGGTTGCGGAGGTCTGATGGCAGTCGCTCCGTGTAAAATACTGGTATTCAGCCGCATCTGGTTAGACCGGAAGCTGACCACAACATAGTTGGGAAAAGGCTAGGCATGATTGATTGATCGTCTGTTGATCCTTACAATGACAGTAGTAATTTTGTTGGACAAGGAATTAAACCACGGATAAAGAGTTGAATAAATAACATGGGCTGGCCTATTTTGTGTGCCACTGATAGGACAGTTAAACAGATGCATAAATCATAGTTTTAACCTATTAGTATAATGGTCGTTTAGTAAAAATGGCAATAGGCTCGCCACACATGAGACTAAATGCAAGAGGCGAGACGTGAGTGTACAGACTACTGTAATAGAAGAACGCCTCTGCTTACCCCTTCGGGGATTATATGTGTGGATATACAGGCTGTAAACGAAATCATGTAATTCCTTCAAACCTCGTGATGTACTGCTGACATAGATTAACCCTGCAAAGGATAACTTTTGGATTCTAAAAAAAATTGCAAGTAGTAAACATGTGCTCTTGAGGTGAGGCATTTTAGCGCCCCGAGAGAGTTGCGCGGCTATCACGTTAAGAAAAATGTTTACTTCTTGCAATTTTTTTTTATTGAATCCAAAAGTATTCTTTGCATGGTTAATCGATGTCAGCAGTACATCACGAGGTTTGAAGGAATTACATGATTTCATTTACACCCTGTATTTAGCAATCATCATAATTCTGCATCTGCGAAAGTTCACGACGTCGTTAACAAAAAAATTGGTCTCTCAACTATTAAAAAGAAAACAACCAGTCCATTATCAGCAAAAGAAATTAAAAACTACAAAGAAAGTAAAACAATACTCACAAATCATTTTAACACTGAAGGAGAAACCAGTCAGGAATTGCCAGCCGGGCTTGGCCTCGAATCTGACGAACATGCGGTTGACATCAGCGAACCTGTACCTTCGCTCTGATGTTAGACGATACGAGAAGATCAAACCATCCTGGCCGCTTTCGTCAATACCACCTGTGAAAAGATATAGCTGATCACACACACACACACACAAAAAACAACGAGAAATAATTCTTACGTTGAAGTGTCTACGACAATTGTAATGGAAACGGTATGAGAATGGAAAATTAATGGAAAAAAAATGAAGTCTAATAAAAATGGTCGAAGGTTTGTTTATAATTTAGAATCATCGTTATTAGATTTTAACTTAACAAAGTGCTGTGTATAGTCAGTTGTTTCTGACAATTTATTGGTTATTCCAAAGAGTGTAATAAATAAAGTCATTTAATTATTTTACAATGTAGATTGGTCATTAGATTTGTAAAAGAATTTAAACGTATTATATTATTACTTAATCATGTTGGAAGACAATGAATGGTTACGATTGATTCATCTATTTTAATTAACTTAAGAACATTAAAGTGAATCATTGATTTACGATGAGAAATAGAACATTATTATTTTTTTATTGCAAAGAATGACTTATATGATGTATCAAAACAATTAGCTGATTCATTTATATTTTAAAGTAATGTTGTTGACTCATCTACTTAACTGACTGATTGCACAAATTGGCTTTTTGCAAAAACTTCCTCAAAAGTAACAACGACAAAAATTATATTAGATAATTACCTGGTTTCACAAGTAGATAGTCGCCAAGAGCTCCGTTAACAGCAAAAGCGGTGATGTTTAATTCAATACCAGTTCCAGGTCCTTCGAATATCCAGTCAACAATATTGTTAGTGGGGTAGGGATTGGGGTAGTTTGGCGAAGTGATAACAGTAGGTTCATCTACAGACAGAGTAACATGAACAGGGGCTACGTGCTTCGCAAAGTTTTCTGAATGCACGTCCAAGTCTTCGCTATGAGCGACAGCAAACTGGGTCATTAAATCGCTGAGCTCAGCACTGGATAAGTCGTCAACCATTACCGATTTCTGTTCGATGATCTCCTCAACATTGGTGTCATTAGTTTCGATGGATTCAAACTCTACTGCATCTTCGTTTTTAGGTTGTTTTTCATCAATCAAGGCATCGTTGCCATAAGACTGGGCATTTTCTTTAATATCATCAGAGAATATTTGTTTGATGATGTTATCGATGTCATCGTCAGCGTTGGGCTCCCTGTCAAGCGGCATATCGAAATTGTCAACGTAGTCGAAAGCTTCTTTGGCTTCTTCATTTTTCTCAATCGGAGCGTCGTTAGTTTCTTCTTTTTTACCTGAAACATTATTCTCTTCGACAGTTCCGTTGTTATTTCCTTCAGTTTCAATTAGGCCTTGTTCATTCTCATCATTTTCGCTCAATTTATTCTGATCCTGAGCATTAGCATCAGCATTTTCAGCGAATATGTCCGATAAGTTGCTATCGTCTAGGTTTTCATAGTCATCTCCTTCGTTCTCTTCAATCAAATGATTGTTATTTTCATTAGCAGTTTCTTCATTTTGGTTTGAGTCATTTGGCACAGCAGCGTCGGCTTCCGCATTCCGCCAGGATAAGGCAACGTCTTCCTTGTAAGGCTTGCCGTATTTTTCTTCATAATCTTCTACATTATCTCCAAATGAATCATCGTCATCAGCTGTTTCCTCATCAACTCCTTCACTCTCATCAGAATTACTATCACTCAATTTGTCAAGAGTTTCAAATAATTTGTCTAAATCAGCGTTTAGATCAGCATACACTTTCGCAGGTGTATCTTCTTCAATTTCGTCATTATTTTCGCTGAATAAATCTTCATCACTCTTTTCTTCTTCCTGAAATTCATCTGAGTTGTCATAATCGATGGGTTCAAACGGATCATCACCTTCTTCCATAAGTTTGTTTGTCTCTTCCAAGATTCGATCTATATCAGACTGCTCATCAGGTTCTACTGGGTTCTCCTGTTTGTCTGATTCCTCTGCTTGTTGATCATCAAAGTTTTGAGTGTCTTCGTTTAAAATATCTCTGGTCTCCTCCAAAATATCCTTGTTGTCTTCTGCTGACGGTAATGGTAGAGGAGCAACGTCATCTTCAACCAAATCGCCCCACATTTCGTCATCGAGACCCATTACCACATTACTT
This sequence comes from Amphipyra berbera, assembly GCA_910594945.2. Lineage (NCBI taxonomy): Eukaryota > Metazoa > Arthropoda > Insecta > Lepidoptera > Noctuidae > Amphipyra > Amphipyra berbera. Next base: position 15,095,912 of record OU343145.1, read on the forward strand.
TCTACGGGACCGCTTTCATGAGCCTCTTCTACGGGTAAGACTGCCAGCTCTTCGTTATTTTCATTTTGTAGAGCTTCATCAGGCATCGGCTGTTCTTCAGCCGCTACCTCTTTATTTTCTTCAGGTTGTTCTTTTTCACCAGAATTAGATCTGTTGTCTTCAATCTGGTAATCTGCCATGACATCGAATTCTTTACCTTCTGACTCATTTTGCACTTCGGTGTCTTCCTTTACATCTTGTATTTCAGTGTCTACTTGTTTGCTGGTCTCTGCTTGTTTTACTTCTGTGTTCTCATTGCTGCCTTCACCGGCATCATTATAGAAGTTGTCATACAAGCTATCGTAATCATTTTGCCAGTAGTCTGGGAAAGCGTAGTCTTGTTGTTGCGCTAAAACAAAAACAAATAAATGCTTTAATGATCAAAATAAATAATTTAAAATTAGCAAAAGAAATGCTATTTTTATATTTTCATTCGTAACCAAACCAGTTGGCACGTATTGACCGATGACATACTTATAGCTATTTACAATGATAATTGTTTTCAGAAATAAACTTTGTTTTGTTTTCGAAATACTTAAACATAAGTACCTACGATTTCTGGGTGACCCATGATGATTGAATAAGGAATTGGCGGGTTCATAGTGTGGTTCACGGAATAAAAAGATATATATAGATATTGTTTTGTACAGTCAGCAACAGGCGTCGCTGAATGAACACAATTAAATTACAATACTAGGTACATTGTTATTTAATTAACTTTACTCAAAAATGCTTGTAATGTGGTCATTATTTTGACAATCTTCTTTGAGCAAAGTCGACGTTTCCGCGCTACTTGAATAGGCGCCAGCAAAGTTGTATGGAATTTCATTGCTGGTGAGTTTTATCCACCAGCAATTTCCCTTGAAAATTCATTATTGCCGAATTTTGTTTCAAAAATAGCCTGGTGCAAAAAGCTTTTATTCATAATTTGGCTGTATAGGTACAGGCAGCACAATCATTAAAGACTCATTAAAAAAAACTAAAGCCCGGGGAAGAAACAAATCGTTACTTTAAATAAATTCTTACTATACTAAGCTGGTTTTATTTAAATTACTCGCATTGTTTGAGTAAAGCACTATACAAGCCTTGGTCCGCAATGACTGCGCTGTTGGCCACGCTATGATGGCCTCGAGCTTAGGTTAGCTACGCTCTCGGCCTTCAAGCTTGGTCATCATTGCAGCCCTTGCTGTCCGCGCTATAAAGGCCTCGACCTTCGTTGTCCATCAAGAGCTGCAATGCTGACCGCGCTGTGATGGCCTGGAGCTGCGCTACACTGCGCTTTCGGCCATCATCAGTGCTGCCAGCAACGCAGTCATTACAGACCGCGGCAGTAATTAAAACATACCATAAATTACTGGCTAATGTATTAGATATTGAATATTTGAGATTGATAGGTCTAAATAACAAGAGCGCCATTGATAGAAAGAACAACGTACAGAAGCTTCACTCCCTAACTAACATGTAAAATACTTGGAAATATATGGCCCGCGCATGCAAAATTGATTTCTAGTGTTTTTAGTAAGTAAGTTCTTATTCCTTTGTGCGTTCGCGCTCTTATTACATTAAAAATAAATACTTAAATTAAAATAAAACAAATATTTAAGGGGGGCTCCCATACAACAAACGTGATTTTTTTTGCCGTTTTTATTTATAATGGTACGGCACCCTTCGTGCGCGAGTCCGACTCGCACTTGGCCGGTTTTTTATGATTCAATCCGGCGTGACATCGATCTGCGTACCGTTTATATGAACAGGATAGAAACAATTCTATTGTGCACAAACTAAGTATAATTTAGACTATTTATTTCCTAAGGTTAGACCGGTTGTCGGATTTTCGGACGGACTACACGTAACGACTGTCATAGGTATTTTTATGACACCCGGAACCGACTGTTTAACTTAGTGAAAAATTGGCAAGAATTTTTCAATGATGGACGCACACAACATCTATTAATTCAATACCTTGCATGTCTGATGAGTCAGTTTATGTAAACGCATGTTTGAGAAATACATTATCTTTATCTTTTGATATGACGAGTTTCAATAGTTCCTTAATCTTTAACAAGGATACAAAATAGGGGTCCTATTTTTAACTGCGGACTGGTGATGGTATAAATACATTATTCTACCAGACATCGTAAAATCTCAATAAAGTTTATAAATAAATATAATTACAGCTAGTTCACACGGAAACTGGTCACAGGATCCGTTTTAGCGGACCTGTCTTTATTTTGGTGATGGCGCCTGTAGTTGTATGAGCGAGTTCACATACCCGACAGTATTCCGAATGCAGGAAAAAATACTGGACCCGTTATTTTTATCGTATCCTGTCTGCCAGGTGCGACGCAGCTGCCATTTGTTTAACTGATCCGTCGGTACAGATGCTATTACTTGTACCTAATATATTAATGATGAGTCATAATATGATTTTATTTATCAAAATTATAATAAACATAACACCACGCCTGTATTCCCCGAAGGGTTAGGTCACTGAGTTGCGGAGGTCTGACTGCAGTCGCTCCGTGTAAAATACTAGTATTCAGCCGCATCTGGTTAGACTGGAAGCTGACCCCAACATAGTTGGGAAAAGGCTAGGATATGGCTCCAGCCTTTAGTAGAGCTTGTGTCTATGGTAAAAAAAAATACCGTAGAGTAAGTAATGAGAATTATTGTTTATGAAATTTGATTCAGATGGTAACTATGTTAGGCGTAAGTCGGCGTAATGCAAAAATTAAGTACACAAAAATGCGGTTTCTATATCAACAAGAGATTGAATCTTCCTCCTAGTCTTTTCCCAGGTATGTTGGGGTCAGCTTTCAGCCTAACCAGATATGACTGAATACCAGTATTTTACACGGAGCGACTGCCATCAGACCTCCACAACACAATGAGATAACAAGAGAATGAATATTAGATCCTTACTAATATTATAAATGCGAAAGTTTGTATGTATGGATGTGTGGATGTATGTATGTATGGATGTTTGTTACTCTTTCACGCAAAAACGGCTGAACGGATTTGAATGAGATTTGGCACACAGATAGACTATGCCCTGGATTAACACATAGGATAATTTTTATCCGGGTACATCAAGTGGTTCCCCTAGGATGCGGGTGAAACCGCGGGTAATAGTCTAAAATGCTTTGTCCTGAATGACTGACTGACGGATCAACGCACAGCCTAAACCGCTGATCGTAGAGACCTGAAACTTGGAGGGCGTGTTCTTTGTATGACGTAGGCATCCGATAAGAAAGGATTTTCCGAAATTCTACTCCTAAGGGGGTGAAAAAGGGGGGCAAAGTTTGTATGGGACAACGTGATTCCTTGGTCCAATCTACTTCAAATTTTGCATAAACCTTTTTTAACAGAATTGATGGAAGACGTGTTTCGTATTTTATTGAAATTCATCCTCTAATGGTATTAAAAAGGGGTAGAAAGTTATTTTGGCGCTGATTTGCTTCGAAGTTGATATCGATAGTTGGTAAGGATTAGAACATATTGGTTATAAATTATACGAATCATTCCATATTAAAAAAAAAATGTAAAATACAAATATAAAAGAATATTTAAATCGGATTAGAATTTGAAATTTAAATTTTATTTGTTCTTGGATATTTGAATGAAAAACTTACCTTATACCTTGATTTTCCTTCAAAAATTCCTTGGAAATCTCATAAATTACCTACTTAGCAAATATTTGCGATTGCTGTATAATTTGTTTGGAAGTTCATTTTCATTATTTCATTAGAATATTTTCAGTGTAGTTAATTTAATTTCTTTTCAATTTGTTGTTATAATAATTAAAAAGGATTCTTTGTGTTTGATTTGTTAGTGTATAATATAGGTTTTTAGTTTTAATAGTAAAAATATTTGTGTTTGATTTGTTGTGTATAATAATAGTTATAGTTTTCTTTTAGTTTGTTTTAGAAGTTTAATTTTGTGTGTATTGTTTTTCGCAATTTATTTACATTTATAAATTTGTCTGTGTCCATTTTAAAAATGGGTGCAGAGTTGGTTAACTTCAATGGGAAATTAATAAACCTTACTATTGTACCAATAGTGGGGGATGCCGCAAGCCTTTTCCGTACGCTTTCTTATTTGTTGTACGGCACACAAGAACGCTCAATGGATATTCATAAAGAAATTCTGTGTCATGTGACGAACAATTGGGATGAATTTGCTGTTATGTATCATGACCGTCATGGCAACAATCATAGGACAAAAGAAGAGTATACTTTAGATATGTTACAAAACTCTACATATGGCAGTTTTTGCGAGTTAGTTGCAGTCGGTCAAATATACCCATTTGTATTTGAAGTGTATTGAAATGACAACCTGTATGCCAAATTTGGTACAGAGGACCAACCTATCAAAAGGTTACGTTTTCCCCAAGATCTTTCTAATAGTCACTTTGATGCCTACGCTGATGCGGATAGTGATAATAACACTGATGAGCGTCCAATAGCCAAAAAACGGCGCATTGAAATTGCTGTATCTCCGACGTTTACTCAATCTTCACTAATTTCTAATGATGTGCAAGACTTTCATTCGCCTACTTATACAATTATTGAATCTGAATGTGAGTCAGATTTAATTTCTTCTTTGTCCACTAATAATTGCATAGCATTTCCAACATTCACTACCCAAGAGTCAGTTCAAAATTAAATTAAATTGACAAATAATCATTAAAAAAAGCATTAGAGCAGTGGTGGCCCAGTGGTAACGGCCCCGACTTACGAGTTGTATGTCGTGGGTTCGAACCCCGCCAGGCGCATTACTTTGTGTAATTTATTTCATCACCACTGCTCTCAAAACGGTGAAGGAAAACATCGTGAGGAAACCGGCATGTCCTAGAACCAAACATTCGAAGACATGTGACATCTACCAACCCGCACTGGGCTCGCGTGCTGGATTACGGCCCATTCCCTCTCACAGAGAGGAGGCCTGTGTCCCAGCAGCAGGAACATTATAGGCTGCTGATGACGATGATGATTCAAATTATATGAGAGTGGGCGTTATTTGAGTAGTTCGGAGGCAGTTTGAAGGATTTTAGGGTTTCCCGCAGTCATACATTTAACTGTCCACCTTGAAAATGGCCAACGAGTCTATTTTAATTCCGACAACCTCGCCGCCATAATTAATAGCCCACCAAAAACGACACTGTTAGCATTTTTTGATTTATGTCAAACAGATGATTTTGCTAAAACCCTTCTATATGCGGAAGTGCCTTCATATTTTGTAAGGCAAAAAAATAAATTTGTGAGAAGGAAAAGAGGAAAACCCGTAGATGGCTGGCCAGGAATAATGAAAGAACACGCTCTAGGTAGAGTGTACACGGTTCACCCGAATAACACCGAGTGTTACCATCTTCGTTTACTTTTGCACGAGGTTACCCCCTGGTTAAGGGTCCGTCGTCCTTCGATGACTTGAAGACTGTCAACGGTGTCCTCCAACCAACTTTTCAATTAGATTGCATGAAACTTGGCTTGCTAGAGGACGACAAACATTGAGATTCTGCCCTAGAGGAAGCAGCCCTATGCGAGTCGCCATTTAAAATGCGTGAATGCGTTTAAAGTGCGCGCGTGGCATTCTGTCAGATTACAGACGCACTAAGTCTTTGGGTAAAATACAGGGATAGCCTATCAGAAGAGTACAAACGACAAGTGGAAAAGTTTTCTAGCATTATAGATGAACATCTAGCAGATGAAATCTACAATAAATGTCTGGTCACAATATGAGAAGCTGTATTAGCATTAGGAGGACAAAGCCTACAGCAGTACGGGTTGTCTCAGCCTCAAAGGTCTGAAGGCTTACACAATAACCGGGACTACCTGAAGGAAACAAGTAACGATGTCAATTCCTTAGCAGAAGTGGTGTCAAGTAGTGAAGGCTCTGTAACCAATGAACAAAGACGTATTTATTATAAAATACTTTCCAGTATCGATGCAGGTGTAGGTGATATCTTTTTTTGGATGCTCCTGGTGGAACAGGCAAGACTTTTCTTTTTAATTAACTGTTGGCCAAAGTGAGAAGCAATCGTGATATCGCCTTAGCGGTCGCATCGTCCGGAATTGCTGCCACGCTGCTGGAAGGAGAAAAAACTGCACACTCCGCGTTTAAACTTCCTCTCGATTTGATACAACCCCAAACCCCACTCTGCAATATACCCAAACAAAGTAATATGGCAGAAGTACTCCGCAAAACGAAATTAATTGTTTGGGATGAGAGTACTATGGCTCATAAAGGGAGTTTCGAAGCCCTAAATAGTTATTTACAAGATGTTAGGAATAATAATTGTCAAATAGGAGGAGTTACTGTATCGTTAGCAGGCGATTTCCGGCAGACTTTACCCGTAGTGCCCAAAGGAACGCGAGCAGACGAAGTTAAAGTGTGCGTGAAGCGGTCTCATTTGTGTGTTGTTGTGGCCTTCAGTGACAAAACAGAGCCTTACCAAAAATATGAGAGTCCATCTGAGGGGAGATGTTACAGTTCTCAGATTTGTTGCTTAAAATAGGAAATGGTGATTTCCCGGAACTGGATAATAATATAATTTTACGCGGACGAAGTCGCGGGCAAAAGCTAGTAATATATAAGTATAGTCATTGTGTATAATAGTATAGTATTCCAAAGGAGGGTTGATGTCAGGCAGGCGGCCGGTCATAAAACAATAAGCTAAACCCTCTAACAACATGGATTTACGAAATACATGTTGTGCCGACCCCACCTAGTGTGGGATAAGGGCAGGGAGAAGAAGATGTACTCGTAAGTATAGTCATCAGTCATGGCACAGCTTGCCCTAGACGGGACCTGTATCAAAATTTGTTGGGTGGCCCATCTACCCGACTGTGGTGAAGCCCAAATGGGGGGTAAAGATTTTTCACAAAAGAAATTACACACGTCGGGGTTAGTAGCCCGGGAACCCCATATCATTGATACGGCTGATACGGTACCTACGCCCCTAATATTCAAGTAATCCTTTAAAAACTGCCTTGAAGTAGGACCAAGAATAGTTTAAATATATAGCATTAACCATGAAGAAACTATTGTGATAAAGCATAAATAACGCAAACGACAACAACGTACTTTGACATTGAAAGAAACAAACTGCGATGTTGTCGTTTTTCCAATACAATTTACATAAATATCATGTTCACAATGACTACTTATAATTTATTTTCATAAGTAGGTACTCTTTTCAATAATGAACGAACACGAGTTCAGGAGAATTTATATTTGGCATCACACTAAGGCACGTATTAAAAATAGCGGAGTGCATTTAAATTGCGGGGTGCATTAAAATAGCGGGGTGCACTAAAATAGCGGGGTGCAGTAATATAGCGAGGTGCATTAAAATAGCGGGGTGCATTAAAATAGCGGGGTGCATTAAAATAGCGCGGTGCATTAAAATAGCTGGGTGCATTAAAATAGCTGGGTGCATTAAAATAGCTGGGTGCATTAAAATAGCGGGGTGCATTAAAATAGCTGGGTGCATTAAAATAGCTGGGTGCATTAAAATAGCGGGGTGCATTAAAATAGCGGGGTGCATTAAAATAGCGGGGTGCATTAAAGTAGCTGGGTGCATTAAAATACCGGAGGTGCATTAAAATAGCGGGGTGCATTAAAATAGCGGGGTGCATTAAAATAGCGGGGTGCATTAAAGTAGCTGGGTGCATTAAAATACCGGAGGTGCATTAAAATAGCGGGGTGCATTAAAATAGCGGGGTGCATTAAAATAGCGGGGTGCATTAAAATAGCGGGGTGCTCTTGCGACAACTAAACCAACAAGGCATTCAATACATTTTTCAATTATTTTTATATTTGCCGAATCTAGAAGATAACAAGATATCTAACTAATACAGTAGTGTAGAGCGCGCACGCAGTAAATATCTTGTTATCTAATTAACTAAACTTAAGGTAACTAAATACATTTTACATGCGTTCCTTACGAAGTATGTGCGGTGTTACTTTGAATGATAGATTGAGGAATGATGTGATTAGACAAAGTTGCGGTTTAAAAGATGACGTAGTGACAAAAATTGAAAGGAGTATGCTTAGGTGGTTTGGTCATGTTGAGAGAATGAGTGAACGGCGTTTAACAAAATGAATTTATAAGGCGGGATGTCAATGGAAACGGTAGAGGACGTCCTAGAAGGACATACCTACATCGATGTTATTGGTGATGTTCTTCACAAAGGTCAGGTGCGTAGTACTCTCACTCAACCGATGTGCGTGTATGACAAGATGTATGAATGTGGATGAAGCGAATTGGTATGTAAGGGTCGTAGCATGTGGCGTTCTATAGTTTCTGCCTACCCCAATGGGAAAAAGGCGTGAGTTTATGTAAATGTATGTAACTACTGTACAGCTAAGTAGATATACGAGTACATTTATCTATATAGAATGTTAGTCATTTTTCAGTCGTAAACTTAAATCATAAACCTGTCCAATAAAAAATGTTCAGTGGTTAGAACTAGGTAAGTACATAATAATAAATAAATAGCTAACTGTTATATTATTGTACTGAGTCACATGTTCAAGAATGTTGTGGTGGACGCATATTGGGTCAGAATAGGTTATTTATTCAAGAATTACCCTATTTAACAGCCTCTATCTATACTAATATTATAAAGCTGAAGAGTTTGTTTGTTTGAACGCGCTACTCTCAGGAACTACTGGTTGGAATTGAAAAAATATTTTGTGTTGGATAGTCCATTTAACGAGGAAGGTTATATGCTATATAAAATCACGCTACGACCAATAGGAACGGAGCATACATGAAAAATGTTGCAAAAACGGGAAAAATGTCCACCCGTGCGAAGCCGGGACGGGCCGCTAGTAGAATATAAAAATTCATCACCACACGCTGCCTCGTTGGTTCTGTGGTGCCAAGCGCGACTGCTGATCGTGAGGTCCTGGGTTCGAACCCAGGTCAGGCAGTGTTATTGAGTTTTTCCGTGTGGAATTCCTCAGTAGCAGCCCGGAGTTAGATCTGACCCTAACATAGTTGGGAAAAGGCTAGGCAGAACGAACGCTAGGAACGCGTGTCGGTCCGCCTGGCTAGCTACCATCTTAATATTAAAGCCAACCCATTTACTGTGTTCCGTCGTGTGTAAGTGAGAGCCAGAATATATGGGAATGCCTCTATGTCTCTGTTACTTGGATTAGTTTAACGGTAAGTACGGTAACTTATAATTAAGTAGCGTTTGAGTATTGCGGGCCATGTACCTATTAGATTGATAGTTCACTGTCGATATTGGTTAATTGCAATGAATGGACTACCCCTTCTTTACCGTGGGTATCATAAAAGCTGACTAAGGGATCATTAATAAAATAATATATTGTTTTAGTATTAATTAAGAAAATTAATAGATATTATTGCTGAATGCTAAAATAGATAACAAGAATATGACCTTTACCCGTCAACATTATTAATAATTAGAAATTATTATTTTGTCTCGTTGGAGATGTAAATGATAAATTAGTAATTGCAACATTTATTGCAACACGTCATGTTGTAGATATGATAACCTTTTGAGGTAGAGACTCTCTGTATACAAAGCTTGTATACCGTACTTTGTAATGAGACAGTTAAATAGGTACTCAGCCCCTGTCTTTGAACGGCTGGTCAATTTAATCCGTTGTATTTTAACAGCAGTGATAGCCTACACCCATATTCTAAGACGTTCCTCCAAAACTTACTCGACTCGACTCCACTTCGACTCAGCCTTTTTCACTACCATCGGTAGTTATAGTTGACATAAACGTCCTCAATTCGAAATTTTTCCTCAGTCGAGATATGGAATCATCTGTTAAACTCAAGGTACCTCGGAACCTACCTTAAGGAAGGAAGTGTCAAAGTTCGTATGTAACAAAAATAAATTTTGAAGTCTTAATCGAATATGCTTACGATAATCCTTACAACTATTTATCGCGGTGTTATTTGAGCGATGCAGACAATTCAAATTACGACGTAATGACTCCGTCGAGGAACCTCAAAGTTCAACGTTAAGTTAAAATCAAGTTCAAGATAAAATAAACACAATTTCTCAAAGTAAAAATAAATACGCGAAAAATAAATTTTGCTTTAAAACAATCATCAGTGTAATTTAAGTGACTCACGGATCAGTATCCCCTTTCCCCTTTCCGACTAACCTTGTATAGACGGGAAATCCCGATGTAACTAATCCTGCATCGGGATTCCCGTAGTTTATTAAAAATATGGAAAGCATCAGTCCAAATATTTGTTAGTCATCCAAATATTTCGACTCGACCGCGCGCTGTGCCAAATTAACTTTGTGAATGAGTAATTAATTCAGTTTCACAAATCATGACATACCTATTGTTACAGTTTTTCCTTTAAATTTCCGAGAAATAAGTAATTAATTAATATAAACAATTCAATAGGGACTATAACTATATTTCATGAGGTTTGTGTTATTATTATTTTAGTGTAACTTTTTCCTTGGTAATTTTATTCAAGAAGGATACCGAGAAGTAATATTTTGTATTTGACATTGTTATGAAGAATATGCAATATTAGTGGCGATTCTAAAACTTACTTATACTTTCACAGGACTAAACTAAATGGAGCTTGTCTCTTTCTGTTTCAATAGAAAAAGAAAGTGACAGTTGCGTTTAGTCTAGTTTAGTACTGTCAAACAACAGAAACGACACCATTGCATCATTTCTGATAATCAAGTCCGCACATGTTTCAAAAAGTCACGAGGTGTGGGCCGGGATCGAGCCCGGATCCTCGCGCATGGAAGGCAAACGTTTAACCACTAGTTTATCACTGCTTTTTTCGCGACATGAGCAACAAACATCGGCTGTGCCATTTCAAAACCTAGTAAGGGACACTTTTTGCAAAAATCGTTTTACTGCATAATCTTGCTAACATTGTAAGTCCCTACCAAATACAAAAACATCAGCGTTGAAAACTCACATATAAACAGAAATATAAACGGTGTAAATAGACCCTTAACGAAGCCGAAAGGCACTTATTCTCCACGTCATTGCGATAATTTTTTTGTTCTGGACTATGCCTGGGAACCTTCTAGTTACGGAGATATTGGAGGTGAAGCTTCCAACTTTTTCACAACTTAAAAAAAAATACTAAGTAGTTTTGAAGGTTGCAAATGTACTTGAAATACTTCCATTACCCGTTTACTACTCATTGCATCTATCAGCACAGTGTTTTGAGTGCGTTACATTGAGCTTTACAGTAAAACGAAATTTTAAACCCAAAAAAAAAAGTCGTTTCCCAGCGACAATTTTTGCGTAGGGTTACTTAGTTTGATGTACTGAATGCATGGTTGACGGCTTCGTGAAGGGTCTTTTTACACCTTGTATTTAAGCATCATTTCAAAACCTAGTAAGTCTCTGAGACTTGCTAGGTTTTGAAATGGTCGATGAACTTCCCTAGGTTTTTGAACACGAAGGAAGGCAGGGAATAGTGCGGGGGGTCCGCAGCATATCACAACACGTAGTACAGTGTCATGATCTAATCCAAAAAACGGGCAGCGTTGGTTGATCTAGTGGTGGCAAAAGCGACTGCTGATCGTGAGGTCCTAGGTTCTATCCCCAGGTCGGTCAAAGTGTCAAAGTCAAAGTATTTATTTCACTTAGGCACATAAAAGGCACTTTTGAACGTTAAAGTTACAAAGAAAATAGAATTGATTCTAGTTGCCCCTTCCAAAAGGTAGTTTCGTATGGAGAAGAATGGGCAAGAAACTCTACTAAAGTTACTCTTTTAAAATGTCTTACAATATTTTGTATAGGTACATTAATTATACAATTATATGTGAAGACGATGCATCTAGAATAAAATTACTATACCACAAAAGGTAAAAAAATAATAATGAAACAATGACATATTAATTATATGATAGATACATGGTGCTCACATATTTACAAAGTGATATTGGGTTTTCCCGTGTGGAATTCCTCAGTAGCAGCCTGGAGTTTGGATTTGTGCCCGATTGATGGCAATAGGCTCGCCCCCTATTACATGGGACTTAAACATAACGGCGAAATGAGGGTGTTACTATACACCTCTGCCCAACGCTTCGGGGAATACAGGCGTGATGTTATGTTATGTTGTTTTCAATTTCTAGTCTTCCCCTTCAATTCAATATTAATATTTCGTCCAATAAATATGTATTTATTCGTTTTATCAAAGATAAGCAGTATCTACGTGCGACAGCGGTGTTGTTGTAGATAATAATTGATAAAATAATAACCGTGTGTCAATGACGGTCGCCATATTATAAGTACACGGAACATTCTACTGCAAATATGAAACTGACATCTAGATCAGCCCATTACTGTTCCACTGCTGGGCACAGGCCTCTTCTCAGTATGAGAAGGGTTTAGACCTTAATCCACCACGTTGGTGGACTACACACAACACTTTTTGGAATCCTGTTAGGTGTAGGGTTTTTTTTTTTTTTTTTTTTTTTAAATGAGTTTATTCACCGCAGGCATTTCGTCCGCGCTCTTTTTTGCTGTTATTTAATTGTTTAGGTACTTTTTATTTTATTTTACTTATGATACTCCTGTATCGGAAATACAACATGTATTATTTATATTACTATAAATATTCTTATTCTACTTAAGCTATGCGAGTCCATCACATTATATATATGTTTACTTATTTAATATTGTTATTATTGTTTTTTTTTTTTTTTTTTTTTTTTTTCTTATAATATACACATTTACATTATTTCGTTGATACTGGTGGTACATGCATTGACTCAATAAAGTCGATGCATGTACCGGCAGGCATCATTTTGACATGCAGGTATAACTTAGCTATGCGCTGATGCATGCGCCGACTCAATAGAGTCGATGCCTGCATCAGCACACACACTTAAGACTATATTACTACTATAAATATTATTTAATGATTTTAATTTTACATGCTATAGTTGATAACGCAGAATGCATCATCAACATAATTATGTTATGGTTTGTTTGATTTCTTGGTATCTCTCATGGAGATACCGGGATGCTGAGGGCATTATTACATTTATTACAAATTTTATTTTTATTTTTACACATTTAGGTTTTTGGAGTTGGTATTTAGGCATTTTTATTACAAGGTGTTGGTTAGGGATTTTTGGATTTGCCAGCCAGGGATTTCGCGGCTTTGAGCAGAGCTTCCACGACTGCTGCGTCTCGGTGCTGCATGGCCGTCTTTAGATTGTAGTCGACGACCGTTTTGGTTGGTGCACCCATTGCTCGTTTTGCGAAGCGGCCTGTGGCGTCATCGGCGTCATCGGTGTAATAGACGCAGCTGACTGTGTGTCTCGATATCGCCACTACCGCATGGGAAACGCTGTCGTGGATCTTGAGCCTCTTTGTCTTGGTGTTTATGACAATGACATGGTCGTATCTCAGTCCCTGAGCCTCGTGTATGGTTAAGACGCGCGACCCTTCGCCGGTGCCGTATCCCTGGTTTACAAGAGAAGACTTCTCCTCTTGTGTGTGAACCAGGAATAGGGTGTTTTGGGCGATATGCGGTATTTGCGCACCTGTGAACCTTTCCACCTTCAGGGAGTGAGCGTACGACAGTGTCGACTTGGAGGAGTATATACCGGAGTATATCTCGCTCAGAGCAAAAGCCACGTCCATCGGGCAGCTGTGTGTACAAGGCAACTGTTGCGTGATGGTGGCTACCAAATTTGGGCGGGTATACCTTAACTTGAAGAGGTTCTCTCTGTCCAAAAATGGTAGCTGGTTTACGTCTCCGATGAGGACAATCTCGCTTGCACCAGACAACTTTGCCGCCATGACTATAGCCCCAAAGTGGTTCATAAGAGCCTCGTCTACCGTGAGGCGGTAGCACCTACTTGACTTCTTGAACCCGTTGGCTAAGATTGAGGCCATAGTGCGCACCTTGAGTCTTGCGAGATCTCCTAAGCGGCGCGCAAGCTTCTCTCGGAGATCTTTAGCGGCTTCAGTTGTGGTGGTGACTACCACGTCCTTCTCCCCATCGAAGTTTTTGACAATCCAAGTTGACTTGCCACATCCCGGGACTCCGTTTATCCACCTGATACTGGGTACCGCCCAACTTTCCTCTGATGCTGCGACATCTGAGGTCCCCAGAATGGATTGCGCCATTTTGAGGATCTTGTCGTCCAGCATGATTCTGGTGCATTTGGCGGTAACCACTATCGGGTCGTCGTCGGGTGTTTTGAACTTCGGCTTGCCCGAGCTCTCCGTCTCCACTTCATTCAAGGCCACGAAGCCACTTGACGCGCTGTAGGCTGCCATGTATGACCCCGTCATTTTTCCTATAATGACTTCGGATTTGACGTTGTCATATACCGCTGCCTCGGCTTCCTCTAGCCTTACCCTTAACAGTCCTTCAATATTTAGTTGGAAGGACTGATGGATCTTCCTGCAAGTCGTGAGGTTGACCTCCCTGGTCGCTGTCACTATTGCAAGGTATTCGAGGAAGGCGCTCTTCACGTGGTCCGTAGGGCCCGACGTAGGTGCGAGAGATGGTGGGATGACTTGCCCTTTATCGGCCCTTGTTGGGATGGGCTCCTGCTGTTTCATCTCTCTTGGGCGCGCTCTGAAGAAGCTTTCCGTGGCTGACTCCTGCCTTGATGGTTTGCTTTGATTTGGGAGCAATGCCTGGAGGAAAGTGCCGAATGCTTTCAGGCGACTCCTCGACTGTGTCTTCTCCTGCGGGCTGATGCTGTGCTGGCTGGCTGCGGCTTTTTCGGCTGCCGCCTTCTGCTGCAGCCTCTCTGAGCCACTCTGAGTAGCCGGGCTGGTTGACGGGTTTGTCGCGGCGACTGTATCGTCCTTGGGAACTTTGAGGAAACTCAGAGTTTCCCCCCTGTCCTCGTAGACGACCACCTCATGATGTTCTGAGGCTCTTATACAGCCGAAACGATCTGTGACTTCCCCCCTCTCCCCCCCGACCATCATTGCGTCAACGCTTATTGTGCGGGCTGTGACTACCGTGCCCTCTCCTGCCTCTCTGATTTGTTGGAGCACTGAGCTTGCCTGAGCAAAAGGAGTCTCCTCTCCCCACTCGAATAGTGCGATCGTCTTTTCTTGTGATCGCACTAGACGGCACCGGTGATTGGCGACTTCCACTTGGGGCAATGCAGTATACTTGCTGGCTGTCATGCTCGTTTTTGTGGTGCTCCCGTTTATCAGAGCGGCAAGACCTGGTGATATTGTTACGCGTTGACGGGCTCCGACGTGGCGGGTGCCTATGCAGAAGCTTAAGCCGAGCCTCTCTTCCTGCCTGTTCATAAACAGGGCCACGCCTCGCAGTCTGACGCCAGGGACTCCGATCCCTCCGCATGCCAAGAGTTGAGTTATAGGCATGGTGCTAGGAGCTGGTTGTTGGCTGACTGCTGGTGCTACTGGCTGTTGGCCGCTGTTTACGTTTGTGTTTTGTATAGTGTTTGTGATTTGTGTTGTGGTTAGTGTTGTGGTGAGTGTTGTTTGTGGTGTGTGGGTTGCGTTTTGTGGTGTTGCTGTTGGTGCTTGGTTTGGGTTTGGGTTTGCAGATGGCAGTTGTGTCAAGGTTTGTGTTGGATGGGTTGCGCCTGTTTTGTTGGCTGCTGCTGCGACTAGGGCGGCTTTGCTCGCGAATGCCAAGAAAGGTTTCCTGGTGTCCAGTCTCTCCATGATTTTATGGAGTGTGGACTGGTTGAGCTGGGTTTGGATCTTGATTTCCAGCTCCATCCTTTCCAGACCGAATCTTGGACATTCGAAGAGCAAGTGCCACACCGTTTCATCGCAGCTGGGATCGCAGACGCATGAGGGACTATCTTTGAGGTGGAAGCGGTGGAGGTATGCTGAGAATCCTCCGTGTCCTGTTAGGACCTGCACATGGACAGGTGTTAATTTGACGTCTCTAAGTGTTCTCTTCGCCGCTAGGACGTCTGGGAAGAACACTTTAGTGACCGATCCTGTGCTGGAGGATTCGTAGCGCGCCTGCCACTTTCTGATAGTCCCCTCCCGTATCTGTCTTCTCACAAACGATATGGGGACCTTGTTGTAATGTGTAATTTTGTCTGCGGATGTGTTTAGAGCTGCCATCTTGGCTAGCTCGTCTGCTCTCTCATTCCCGGCCGTTCCCACATGGGCCCTGAGCCAGAAGAGTCTCACAACTCTGCCCTCCTCTCTGATCTCGCGCACACATCTCTTGATTTCGAGTGCCAGGGGGTGAGTGACGGACGGACTCCTCAACAGATCGAGCGACGATCTTGAGTCGCTCAGAATGTTGATGGAGGCCGCCTTTGTTTCTCTTGCCATCCCGACAGCTCTAAAGAGAGCGTACATTTCCGATTGGAACACAGTGTTGTGAGGCTCCAGGCCGAAGGTGTTAGACGTGGATTCCCTGCCGTCCTCCCACCAAGTTAAAGCAGCTCCGACTTTCCCCTCTATCTTGCTGCCGTCGGTGTATATTTGAGGACCGACTACTTGGTTGGCTGTGAGGGTTTCGGGTTCCATGTCCTCTAGGCGCGCGTACTCCGTTGTTATGAGTAGCGATGGATGGGGATTCTGAGAAAAATCCACTTTGCGCTCTAGTTCGCTGCCCTGTGGGAGGATCTCCCGGGAATGACCCTTCTTGATGTTGAAAAGGGTTGCCGCCTCAAGAACCCGGAGGTCCAGAGGTAGTTGCCCCGACAGAATGAGTGCCGATGTCAGAGATACCGTGCGGTATGCTTTGCAGATCTTCTGCGCGAAGCCCCTCTGCAGTGAGTCAAACTTTTTCCTTGTCATCAGTTTCTCAGCCGCCGGGGCCCACGCGCTCGCTGCATACAGCACGATGGGCTCTATCACCGATACATATATCGTCCTTATTATTTCTCCGTTTAGACCCCAGGTCACCCTAGCCGCGCACGCTAGCTGTTTGTAGATGTTTGCAGCCTTTTTACAAGTTGCAGTCACGTGCGCATTGAAGGTGAGTTTAGAGTCTATTATTAATCCCAGCAGCTTTACCTCTTGAACTAGGTTCAGCCGAACGCCGGACATATGGATTACCGGGACGTCGTATTTCAGCTTTCTCGTTAACACCATCGCATTTGTTTTATGCGCAGCGAAACGTAGCTTATTTTGGACGCCCCACTCTGATACCGTCTGTAATGCGTTGTCGGCTGATTGCTGCAAGGGACCGGCTTTAGTGCCTGAGAAAACAAGGACGACGTCGTCTGCGAAGGCCTGACAGTATACCCCCATACTAGCCATTTTGTGAAGAAGAGAGTCTAGGATAAGGTTCCAAAACGTCGGTCCGGCTATTGAGCCCTGGACGCATCCTTTCGTGGTACCCTTCTCGCTAGACGCTCTGGCATAGTTGACCTTGATGTTACGGTTTTCCAGGTATGATGCGACGAGAGCGTATAAATTCTTGGGGCAGTTTTTAACTGTCATCTGTCTTTTGAGGGCCGGCCACCATGCGTTATCGAAGGCCCCCTCTATGTCCAGTGATATCAAAAGCACAATTTTTTTGGCTTTGATTTCGGCACGTAGGTGCCCCACTAGGGCATAGAGGGCGTCTTCGGTCCCGCGCTGCGGCATGAACCCGTATTGGTGTGTGTTGAGTGTCGGGAGGAAGTGCCACTGGAGTCTGCCCACCAGTAATTTTTCGACGATTTTTCCCAGGACCGAGAGCAGACCTATTGGTCTGTATGACTTTGGGTTGGTGTAGTCATCTTTGCCTGGTTTCCGAAGTATGCATACGTGGGCTGTTTTCCACTGCTTGGGGAAGTGCGGCAGCGATAGGCACTTGTTAGCCATCGCCAGGAACACCTCCCTGTCGCAGTTTATCGCAGCTGTGCATATGTCCGCCGTCAACCCATCGGGACCGGGAGCTTTTTTCGGATTTTGGTTTTGGAGAACCATTTCCAGCTCCGCGGTTGTGAAGGGTGGATCGTCGGCGGACAGACCCTGGATTTTATGCGGGTCCTTCTCACCTGTGAGTCTCCGTAGTGACGCGTGGTGTTGCTGCTCGGCATCCGTTGTGTCGTCGGGGTAAAAGGTTTTTGCTAGAAGATCCGCAGATTGTTCGGGGCTGAGTGTTTCGCCCGCGGTGCCTCTCAGAAGCATGTCATTCTGTCTTCTGGCTGTTTTCCTTAATACCCTGTAGATACCATCCCACATGCTCTCTCGATCCTGCGTCGAGCAGAACTCCTTCCAGCTGTTTGTGGCTGCCTCCGCTGCTGTTTTTGTGTATGTTTCTTTAGCCAGCACGTACTCCTGGATGGTGTGATTTCTCCGGCTAGGGGCTGCATTGCGGATCCTCCTCTTTTTAGTCAAGACGTCTCTTTTTAGACGATCTATAGAGGGGGTCCACCATGGGGGCTTTGCGGCGCGTTTGTTTGACCCTAATTTTGGGATCGCGTTCTCACACGAGCGGTGGATGTTGTGTGTGTATGTGGTGATGAAAGTTTCCAAATCCTCTGGGTTTGAGACTTCCGAGACGCGAGCGGGTGTTAATGCGTTTTCTGCCAGGCTGGCCTTGAAGTGCGTCCTGAAGTCTGACCACTTTGCCTTCTTGGTGTTGTAGATGCGCGTTGAGACTGGTCTTAGAGGTTCCAAGGCTTTCTCTAAGCGCATCGAGAAGGTTATTGCGTTGTGGTCGGATGTTGTGAGACTCCTGTCTACACGCCACTCCTCGATCCTGCCTAGCAGCGACAGGCTGCATGCCGACACGTCGACTATGCTCGTGCACCTCCTGTCTCCCCTATACGTCTCGAAAGTCGGGACTTGGCCCATGTTGAGGATCTGGAGATCCCGCTCGTTGAGAAAGGCGTTGTACGCAGCCCCACGGTGGTTCTCCGAAATGCTTCCCCACCACTGGCTCCAGGCGTTGACGTCTCCCCCCACTAGAATGTGTGGTGTGTTGTGTGTAAGTGTGTTGATGAATGTTTGTGTTGTTTGTAAGTATGGGTCTATATCCAGGTTCCCCTCGAAATAGACCGACAGCACTCCCAACTTTAGCTGGCCGACCTTCAGTAAAACGGAGACGACGTTTTCGGTGACTAGCTGGGGATCATGGATGACCTCCAGGTTGTCACCGAAAACCACGATTGCCGCCTTAACTGGTTTTTGGCGATTCAGGGTGCACTGGATGACTTGTGTGCCGGGATGTTGTTTCATTACACCTGTTCTTCCTACATAGGGCTCTTGAACAAGTGCGATTGAAACTCCCTTTGCCTGGGCCGCCAAGTGTAGTTCTGTTGTGGCTAGCTTGGAGCGTTGCAGGTTTGCTTGGATGAAGTGCAACCTGCCTGTCGGGCCTCTGGAGATTTGAGGGTTTGCTGGTGTGCTGGTGTGTGGTGCCTCCTGGTCGCCCTTAGCAATAGGAGATACGCGACCTGGCTATGTTATCCCACTTCTGGCGTTCCTGGCATTCGTCGCTGAAAGCTACGTGTGCCAGTTCGCTGCCGACTCTGTGGACTGACTTGCAGTTGATGCACGTCGGTGTCTTTCCCGCCGCTCGGGCGGAGCAGTCCGCGCTATTGTGTGCTTCGCTGCAGTAACTGCAGGCTTCTTTAGCGGCCCTGCATATGGTCTTATTATGACCGTATGCAAGGCACTTGGTGCACTGTACTAGCGGGGACTGATCCACAATGGAGCAACGTTTTATACCCACGTGCACCTTTTCAGCCTCGGTGAATTTTTTCCAGAGCTCCGGGGAGAGCTCCAGAACAGGGTGGCACTCGTGGGGATTCCTCGCGCGCTTCCTATAACGCACCTTGATGGTTTGTCCAGCCACAGCAACGCTTGGCAGAAGGTGTTTGTTCTGCGCCCTTAGGAGATCTACTATCTCTTCGTTGTTGTAGCTGGACAAAACACCCTTGATGCATACGAGTGGGTTGTTGGGCTTCGGCTCCTGGACCTTGAGTCCTCGGTTCGACTGAACCTGATCTCTGATCAGGTTCAGGTCCTTTTTGGTTGCGCAGCTTAGCACCACCTTCTGGTTGCGTGCCTTGCGGACCCTGTCGACTCTCGCTCCGGTGTTTTTAAGGTCCAGTGCCGTCCTGATCCTCTCGATAACGTTGTCCCCCGTGTGAAGGGGGTCCGTCGACGAGACGATCAGGGTGTGATTTGGGAGGTTTTGTTTATTTTGTTTAGGCGTTTGCGCGACCTGGGCAAAGGTTTTTGGGCCCTGCTGCTGCTGCGGCCTGTCAGCCCTACCCAGCTCCGCTACGCCCTTTTCTATATTGTGAAGTGTCTGTTTTACCTCCACTACTGCGAGTTCCGCATTCAGGTTTGGCGCCACTGGCGGCAAGACTGGCGGTTTTTTATCTCGCAGCACTCGGATGTCGGAGGATACTATATCGAGCCTCTCCGATATAGGCTTTAGCTGTGTAGTGATGTCGATTTTTTGTGGAGGTGGAGGAGGAGGGGAGACTGCTGGTTTGTTAAGGAGATCCTGGATGATCCCCTTTAGCTTCTCCATCTCCTCCCCCAACATGGCTGGTGTTACTGTTGAAGCTTGGGGGCCTGGTGACGATGGCGCTTCCAGAGGCTTCTGTATTTCTGTTTTAATTTTGTCTACTGACTGGCGGAGCACGTCTAGCTGGTTGGAGACGCTGGTGATGTTTGCTTCCATTCGGGAGAAGCTCGACCCCAAGGTTTCCCACTTTGGGTCCCCTGTTGCTGTCTTACTCTCCCTCCTGGTGAGCTCGTGCTCCCGCTGGATTAATGCTTCAAACATCTGGATGAGTTGTTTAACATCCCTGATGCCTTGAAGGGCTTCCAGTGTTTCGTGCCCCAGCCACTCTCGTATACCTTTGGCTTCCGCCTTTATCTCCGAGATGTCACGCCGCGCTTGGGAGAGCTCCGGGACCAAAGCTGCCTTAACGGCCATCAGGTCCCGGGTGTGAGCCCGGTAGGTGTAGGGTTGCAGGTGTCCGACTATTTATAGTTGTGTCCGGCCAAATATCAAGTCCAGCTTTTGTTAGGCTTTTGGTCAACCCCGCCCCGCGAAAATATGCTGATGATTCATAATAATATAATTAAGAGTAGAGTAAGTATCAAATGAATGATAGTAATAAATATCAACACAAATTAATGAAATAATTTAAAAATTAAAAAACTCGTCTGCAAATAAAATTATTTAAAAGTAATGCACTAAAAAGACCGAAACAAGATTGAGAATAGAAAACAAAATTAAAATAAACTATAAACGAAGTAAACTCTATTTCGGTTTAACAGACTATATTATAAGCTGAAAGCCTAAGTTAAATACCCGCATTAAGTTTAGTAGCACGGAACCCATTAAGTTTCTTTCGGTTTATAATTTGCAATTGGGTCCCGCCTGCTACTAAACTTAATGTCATAGGTACTGTAATGTCATAGGTATTCGTATGATGACCAGGACCGACTGATTAACGTGCTCTCCGAGGCACGGAGGGGTCTCGTTGTGTATCGAACGGTCATCCATCCACAGACTGACCGCGGCTAGCGCAGCTTATCCTCGCAAATCGTATGATCCGCGCGGTTGGTAATTAGCCAGGAGCTCCTCTTAATTTTAACCAATAACGCTCGATACGGATAAGGAACCGGCTATTAGTCTATACTATTATACTATCTATACTAATATTATAAAGAGGAAAGATTTGTATTTTTGTATGTAACGAATAAACTTAAAAACTATTGGACCGATTTCAAAAAATCTTTTGCCATTTGAAAGCTACATTATCACTGAGTAACACAGGCTACGGGCGGAGCCGTGAGGACAGGGCTAGTCGCTAATATTCGTAGCCATAATAATAATCCCACCAAAAAGATTCTGTAAAAAACTAGCCAAGTCTCGATGGACCTGCTTGTTTATCTCTAAAAAGTAATGAAATCTAGACAAAGTCGTGCCAAGTCTAAGGTTTCTTACTGCGATTTCTTTATTATTATTGTTAATGTTGTGTGACTTGGCCGTTGAACATTCTTTATACGTTAGTGGGTACAAGTCAACGAGACAGGTACAGACGGACTTCTATCAATGATTAGAAGTTCGTCTGTACTGGATTTTTTTTATACTGTTTGTTTTAGGCTCGCCTATACATAAGTATTATTGAAATACGCAGTTTCATCAAGCCTACAATTGACTGGTTATTGAATCAACGTTTTCCGAGTGGCAATTTTCCATCGTCAATGGGTAGCGGTTCTGGCGACAGATTGGTGCAATGGTGTCATGGAGCACCTGGTTTTGTACCCCTGTGTACCCTTCAACGGCCAAGTCACACAACATTAACTATAATAATAAAGAAATCGCAGTAAGGAACCTTAGACTGGGCACGACTTTGTCTAGATTTCATTACTTTTTAGAGATAAACAAGCAGCTCCATCGAGACTTGGCTAGTTTTTTACAGAATGTTTTTGGTGGGATTTCATTTGTTTTTGAAGAAACGTGGGCATATTGATTTATTTTATTAGATTTTCTTATTTGACACAGTTTTTTATTTTTAGGAGTAGTTTTTTTATTATTACAAATCTTTCTTTTCTTTTTTTCCGGTTCTGATTCTTGTACAGTAGCAACAGTTTTTCGTATTGCCCATTCGCGTTCATTATTTATTCTTTTAGACGGTTTAGACGGTTTAATTTCTGAAAGATCGGCGCGGTATTTACGCCTAAGCCGGTTGTATTCGGTGATCGCTGAAGCTTGAGCTTTTATACTCTTGAAGTCAACATTTATGAGGTGCACCCCATGGAGATTGGTTACTCGTGAAAGCGCCACGTAGGCTTGGCCACAAGAGAATATGGAGGTGCCAATGTCCATGAGGGCATTTTTAGACTTAGACCTTGGCTCTTGTGAATTGTTAGGGCATATGCCACACAGATTGGGAATTGTTCTCTGTACACGTATGCCCGGGGTATGATCTCAAATTTTGACTTAATAGGCAATAATTCGCGAGTCAAATTATTATTATTTATTTATTTAAACTTTTTTTTTCTTTTTTTTTCATCAAATGAAGCGGCCTATCAAGTTGAATATTTTTTGTAAAGGCGGTATGTCGATCTCTAATAGTTTGGTTGGGCTCTTGTGTTTTCTAATCAGGGTCACCAGGTACTCCAGATCTTCGATTATCCTAGTTTTTATAGTTTTCCCTTTATGTGGCCATTAAACCCTAACTCGGTACCAAATTTCAGCTCTCTGAGTTTATGGGAAGTACTAGTTCTATTCTGATGATCATGAGTGAGTGAGTGTCATAAATGCGAAACTTTGCTTTCGCTTAACTTCGGAACTAAATACCCTACAGACTTGAAATTTTTATTTTAAGTATGTGATTATAGCTTACTGGATGACGAAAATTTCTGCGTTCTGGTCTTATCCAGAGGTTCTCAAATAGGGGCCTGAAAATGCGGCGAAATGGTTCCAGTAAAGGATGGTACGGCAGTGTTTGCTTCGCGCTCGACTTGGCGGGGGCACTGCCGTGCCCCCCGATTATCATTAATCAGTGGCTAATTTGAGTAGAGAGTACAAATGTGTTACAATAATGAATATTTTGTGCCGCCATATTGTGTCATCTGACATGCATCTGTTTTTTTTTTTGTTTTTTTTTACGTGCGTTGTGCGTCATCTTGGGAGCGTATAGCTACATAAATTATTTTTTTACTACAATAAAAATGAAATGACGTGGGATGTATGAGTGATTTCTCAACTTTTCAAACTAAGCTTATAAACAGTTGATGTTTTAACTTCAATATGTGAGTAGCAGTCTTTAGCCTTTAGAACAAAGATCATTGTCGTATAAGATGTGTGAACAGCACTAGTACACACAACTTTTATAAAAATAGAACGAGATAAAAAAGATAACTGCCTCGTCGGTCTAGTGGTGGCAAGCGCGACTGCTGATCGTGAGGTCCTGGGTTCGATCCCCAGGTCGGACAGTGTGATTGGGTTTTTCCGTGTGGAATTCCTCAGTAGCAGCCCGGACTTTGGATTTGAGCCCGGTTTATGGCTATAGCCTCGCCCCCTATTACATGGGATGTAAACATAACGATGAAATGAGAGTGTTGCTATACACCTCTGCCTAAGCCTTCGGGGAATAGAGGCGGGATGTTAAATGTTAAACAAGCAATGTACCTGCATAAATATGTACTAACCCGCGGTTTCTGAACGACTGATCAATGTATGCTGTTGTCAAATTTCATGACAACGAATGTGATTGCTTGACCAAAATACATCACATAAGATCACGCCTGTATTCCCCGAAGGGTTGGGCAGAGGTGTATAGTACCTAACACTCATTTCGCCGTTATGTTGAAGTTGCCTGATTTTACAGAAAAATGCCAGTAAATCCTCTCTCATGTCAGCAAGAGAATAGCTCATGCCGTTTCGTGAAAAGATTAGACTGTTAGCAAGGTTGGAGTGTGCTCCGTACGTACCTACTTAATTATCGTCACTCATAGAGGCTTTTTGAATTCACCATTATGCCTGTCTCACAGTAATGCCGGCCGCACGCTTGTCTAAACCTTAAAATGCCTGTCAAATGTGGCAAATGCCTGTCATATGGTAACCCGTGTAGTCAGCCCCGCTACCGACCTTGCTGAATGACAAATCTTCTCACCACGACATTGTCTACTCTCATATAAGAGTGTATGCTTATTTTTATTTCGATCGCAATATGCAGCTAAGTAAATAGATATATATAGCATTGTTGCTAAGTAAATAATGAGTTTGCAGCGTCTGTACTGGTTCAAATAATTGAAGACAAAGATTTTGCAAAATTAACAGATGTAAACTATTAAGATCGTAGCTCGAGGTCCCTAGTAATCCCTGCCTATTTTTAAAGAAGAAAATTGTTCTTCACAAAGGACAGGTGCGTAGTACTCTCAACCGGCGTGCGTGCGCAAGATGTATGAATGTGGATGAAGCGAAAGGGGTATGTAAGGGTCGTAGCATGTGGCGTTCTATAGTTTCTGCCTACCCCCATGGGAAAAAGGCGTGAGTTTATGTATGGTATGTTCTGCTGTTAAGGTTTTGTTTATGTTTCAGAGGTTGGCAAACAAGTTGACGGCCCATCTGACTGTAAGTGGTTGTCGCCGCCTATACAGGGTGTAAACGAAACGTGAGGCAATTTAGCGCCCCGAGTTAAATGACCGCACGATAGTCGCGCAATTCGCTCGGGGCGCTTAAATGCCTCACGTTAAAAACATATGTTTACTTCTTGTAATTTTTTTTTATTGAATCGGAATGTATCCCGTGCAGGGTTTATATGTGCCAGCAGTACATCACGAGATTTGAAGGAATTACATGATTTCGTTTACACCTCTGTCCAATCCTTCCGGAAATACAGGCGTGATGTTATGTTAGATACCTTCCTACTTATACATATTTGTTCCTTAGAAAGGTGTAAAGAGAGGATATCATCGTTATAATCGCGTCCCAGTTTCCTTGACGACAATGTCAATAATATTAAGACTAATACCAGTAATTTAAGTATTTAATGTAGCGTTCAAAGAATGTTAGGTATCACCGTTATCATCTAACGGTAGAAGTTATCTCTTAACTGCGTGTTGACAGTAGGTGGGTAAAACCATCAATGTTAACAAACACGCGGATACCGTGCAGTGTGGTGGGTGCTATTACATACATTGTATAAATCACTTGCATTCAACATTCAACTGCCTCGTTTGTCCAGTGGTGGCAAGCGCGACTGCTGATCGTGAGGTCTTGGTTTCTATCCCCAGGTCGGAGAAAGTGTTATTAGGTTTTTCCGGGTTGAATTCCTCAGTAGTAGCCCGGAGTTTGAATTTGTGCCCGGTTGATGGCAAAAGGCTCGCCCCCTATTACATGGGACTTAAACATTACGGTGAAATGAGGGTGTTACTATACACCTCTGCCCAACCCTTCGGGGAATACAGGCTTGATGTTATGTAATGTTATATTATAAAGAGGAAAGATTTGTATTTTTGTATGTAACGAATAAACTTCTAAACTACTGGACCGATTTCAAAAATTCTTTTGCCGTTAGAAAGCTACATTATCACTGAATAACATAGGCTATATATTTATTACTGAAATAAACCTTCTTACGCGGGCGTAATTCAATAAAGTACCGCCAACCCGCACCAGGTCAGCGTGGTGGACTAAGACCTAAACCTTTCTCATTCTGGGAAGAGGCCCGTGCCCAGCAGTGGGACAGTAATAATAATCATGTATGTATGAACGTATTTCCACCAGTGTTCATTTACAGGGTGAAATTATTATGACTATCTACTTATTATAATTTTTGATCGAGTGGCATTATTGATATCTATAAAAGCAACAGAGAGATAATGTTTTCTTTTATATAAAGTTTCTAGATTATCGTAGAAGGCGGGTTTAAGTAAAGATATGAAAATATTTATAAGTAGGTACAATATTTTGATATGATAATGACTCACCATCATAACAAAATACAGAGTGTAAACGCAATCATGTAATTCCTTCAAACCTCGTAATGTACTGCTGACATAGATTAACCCTGCAAGGGATACAATTGGATTCAATAAAAAAAAATACAAGAAGCAAACATGTGTTTTAACGTGAGGCATTTTAGCGCCCCGAGTTAAATGACCGCGCAATTCACTCGGGGCGCTAAAATGCCTTAAGTTAAGAACACATGTTTACTTCTTGTAATTTTTTTTATTGAATCCAAATAAATCCCGTGCAGGATTAATCTATGTCAGCAGTATATCACGAGGTTTGAAGGAATTACATGATTTCGTTTACACCCTGTATGGAATTTTATTGATATTCGTATTATCATTATAATAATCAGCCCATTACTGTCCCACTGTTGTGTACGGGCCTCTTCTCAAAACAAGAAGGATAAACCCTTCTCATTCTGAGACTGGTCTTAGTCCACCACGCTGGCCTGGTGCGGGTTAGTACTTCTACTTTTCGTGTGGTAAGTCATTAACCTGGTGTCAGAGTTTACACCGCCCATAGGCCTCTGACTTGGCTTCACATGCCGTCGAGAAATATCTCTCAGGCATGCCGGTTTCCTCACGATGTTTTCCTTCACCGTTTTTAAGCAAGTGATAATTATACAATACTAGCGACCCACCTCGGCTTCGCACGGGTGTAATGTAGATACTAATATGGGGCATATAAACCTTCCTCTTGAATCACTCTATCTATTAAAAAAAACCGCATCAAAATCCGTTGCGTAGTTTTAAAGATCTAAGCATACATAGGGACAGACAGGCAGCGGGAGCGACTTTGTTTTATACTATGTAAAGATAAAGATGTTTTATACCAGGGGTGGCCAACTTGATTCGACCCAAGATCTACTGTTTACTGAGTAGACGTTGCGCGATCTACCAATTACATAATCAGTACATTCTTTGCCTTGCCATGATCGACCGGATTAAGAGCCGCGATCGACTGGTTGGCCACCCCTGTTTTATACTATGTAAAGAAGATGCACAAATAATGAATCCGAAAAGTCAGAGGTGCGTGCCTTGGGTCGGTCCGACTGTCACACTATTAGGCTATCATTGCTTTTATTTAGTACAAGTACAGAGGTACCTAGGTGAGTGTAGAGGAATTTCAAGTATACTCCACCAAGAAGAACATAGTCTGCTTAGTTGTCGGCAATAAGATTGAAAAGCATATCAGTTTTGGACCCAGTGCATAATATCAACAAGCACATTGGGTCACCCGCGCGACGGCGCAACGAATATTCCCAAGGAGGGTTGATGTCAGGCAGGCGGCCGGTCATAAAACAATAAGCCAAAACCTCTAACAACATGTATTTATGAAATAGGTACATGTTGTGCCGACCCCACCTAGTGTGGGATAAGGGCAGGAAGAAGAAGTACAGAGGTACCTACTTATCTTATAATATTTGTTCGTAATCTATCATAAACAAATATCAATAAGTACATGTCATCTGCCATTCCACACTAATGGTGCGTCCAGACCTGACGAACGCGCCGCGAATGCGCTGCACGCGCGAACCGCTCGCGAGCTGCGCGCGTGCATTTCATGTTCGTACAAAGCTCCGCGCGCCGCTCGCGCGCAGCTCGCGAACGGCTCGCGCGCGGCGCATTCGCGGCGCGTTCGTTAGGTCTGGACGCATCATAATGTCAATTGTCAAATATTAACGAACTTGATTGCGACCACATCAGTAATTGACACTTGACATTGGAATCTTTCCAGTCCTTAGTTCTGATGGGAAATTCCGTATCTAATAATAACAACGCTATTAGGGCGAATCCAATTTTAGACGACACGTTTGGTGCAGTCACCGAGCGATTAGCTTCTGCTCTACGGGTCGTGGGTTCGATTCCCCACACGGTTCAAATATTTGTATGGCCTATAAATAGTTGTTCCGGGTCTGGGCGTTACGGCATGTGAAGATTTGTGTCTGTAAACGCATCCACAATACAGGAGAGATGCTAGTGTAGGGCAAATTTAAAAAAAAAAGTCTTATATCCAGCAATTCTGCTCTCGTCTCGGAAGGTGGTAGACGATAAATATCTCATGCCGTGGTGCAAAGATTATCCAGTCAGCAAGTTTGGTAGCGGGGATGACTGTCCAGGGTGCTCCGAACGTACTTCAGTATCGTCACTCGTGGTAGCCCCGAATCTACGATTTTTTCGAACCGGGGCAGAAACTTGATAATGGCGACCCCTCTCTCCAGAGTTCGATATAAATTCGATGGCAGCAAAGTAGATAGGTACGGACATCTACATTTTTGCAAAAATGAGCTTTTATCAACCCTATCTATAAGTCTGTATTAAAATTATTTAAAATTTCATAATAATGAAGAAAATCTCGCACGTAAATTAATCTACACATCTACATTCGATTTTTAAAAAACATCGCAGCTAAATGGCCACTATTTTTTACTAAATGTGGTCTACTGTAAAGTTGCGATTTTGTAGATGTCATCTTTTACTTTGCTGTCATCGAATTGTTAAAAAAAATCACAACAAACAGTGATCAACGCTTGACGTTCGACCGTTCGGGTTTGTTCGGGTTTATTCGGCTCAACTTGTGTAGTCCCTAGTTTCTAGATGCGACGGGGATCCCCCTGGCAGAGACGTCACGTACACTATGCACTCGTTCAAAAATCATCTTAAAATGTGTTGGGGGTTTTATATCAAATGAATAATCGATAGAACGTCGTGCGCTGGATGCTAGGCGCTTTATGGAACACGTGTTTTTTTTTTCAAAACCATTATATTGTTGTTTTGGGACCCCCTGACACTGGCATGGTGCCCGGGGCAGATACCCCGGTTTAGGGTCTTACTCGTGGAGGCTGTTTTAATGCACTCCTGCAATTAATGGGCTATGTTGAGGATAGTGGTATTCCCTGCTATGTAGACAGTGGTACTAGTACGCCTTTTTTTTTTTTTTTTTTTTTTATCGTGGGGAAGTCCATGGTCCACCAATTAGGTACTGGTGGACCTCTCCACTGTAGGGCCCCACACCACGACCTCCTGAGAGGCGCAGGGGGCACCCCACATCACCGGCGCACTAGAACACATGGTACGCCGTGACCACCCCGGGGACCAAACAAGTACATGGGCACCAGACTACCGGTACTAGTACGCCTGACAGACGGATTGTTAATAGAACTTTGTTGTTTTAAGCAGACACTGATTAAGCTGCTACCCATCCTTTTAATTTCATCCCTTATTTGCCTTAAAATCTTAATCACCCAAGTTTTGTTTGGTGGTAGGATCTATACGGTCCGCCTGACTAGCTATCACCCTCACATTAAAGTCCGGCACCAATCACTTTACTGTGTTCCGTCGTGTGAATGTGAGAGCCAGATGGTTAATCCCTCTATATCTCTGTTACTTGGATTCGTAGACCCTATCTGCGCTTCAGACTAAGTCTAACGCGATCAAAGAAAAAAAAAACAAAAAGTTTGACGAATGGATCGGAGATCTCAGTAAATTTTTAAATAGCACGTAGAGAGATGCCCTTCACGACACCCAGGGTCTGAGAGGCGATGGTCTATTTACTGGGTACCACGCAGTCCACACACCCACATAATTATTTAAAGTGTGGAATATTATTTATTCCTATCTCAGGAATGCAGTGTAGGTACATAGTTAATCTTTCAACTCTGATAAGATCCGATGCAGTTAGTCGCATTAGTCACATGGTGTCAGGGTCATGGGGTCAATTTGGAACATAATTGTGTAGTACCTAATTGAGACTTCGTTACAGATGTGAGGAACGTTTTGTTAGTATGTATGTGGTGTGATAGGTGTGGCGGTATCTATCACGCGAAATGAGAACTACGCAGCACGATTGTCTAGCAGACTACAGCACAAAACAGATAGGTACAGAAGTCAATCTACATACAAATGGGCTCGAGCAACGCACACATAGACACTGCTCACGGACACGATATCTCGGACCGTTTGGGACTAGAGTGCGAGTGAGTGCGAGCGCGAGTGCCATGCGCTTAAGAGAGATAGATATACAAGGTTAGTCGGAAAGGGGGTACTAAGCCGCGGGCCACGTACAGTATCACTGATGACTATTTTAAAGCAAGTGTTAAAATTTCAAAATTCGATAATTTTTATTTGCATACAAAAATATTTCTAATTTAGTTTTTTCAAAAAAAAATATACCTGCTTTAGTTATGAATTTAAAACAATAATTTTCTAATCGGTGACCCCAAATATGACCTAAATTGTAAAAACAGCTGATCATAGCTATGGACAGAGAGATTTTAACATATTTTTTATGAAATCTTTGAAAAGCTATTTCTCTTAAACTATCGAGTTTTGGGGAAAGTTGTAGAACAAAAGTTATCCCTTATGGGTACTTTAACACTCTTTCGGCTTAGTACCCCCTTTCCGACTAACCTTGTACAGAGTGTTGTGTTGTTGTGTAACAGAGCGACCGCCGAGCGTAGGTATGAAAAGTGAAGTACATACATGTGATAGACTTCTGTACCTATCTGTTTTGTGACTACAGCGACAACAATGACAGCTGTCTAATGAAACGTCACAAATCCTGCATCGCGATATCAAGATTTGACACGCAGATAGTATACAAGGTTAGTCAGAAAGGGGGTACTAAGCCGAAAGGGTGTTAAAGTACCCATAATAATGGATAACTTTTGTTCTACAACTTTCTCCAAAAGTCAATAGTTTAAGAGATATAGCTTTTCAAAGATTTCATAAAAAATACGCTAAATTCTATCTATCCTGAGCTATGATCAGACGTGTTTACATTTTACGTCATATTTGGGGTCACGGATTAAAAACTTAATTTTCTGAATTCATAACTAAAGCAGTTATGTTTTTATTAAACTAAAATAAAAATCTTTTTGCATGCACATAAAAATGATCGAATATTTAAATTTTAACACTTGCTTTAAAATAGTCATCAGTGATACTTTACGTGGCCCGCGGCTTAGTACCCCCTTTCCGACTAACCTTTTATATGCAAGTTCCCAACATTAACCGTTGGGCAGTGGTCCGCCAGGCATAACACCCGCCTGGTAGGAGGATTCTCCCTTTTCGTTGGAGGTACACCATACCTCATTCCTCCACATGTATTTTATCATCATTTAGCCCGTAGACCATCAAAGATCTTTCAAATAACCGATACCTATGACAGTCGTTACGGGTTAGTCAGAAGCCCGATAATCTGGTTTAACCTTACAATATCGGCATTGTCCTGTAACTGGGTTGCGGACGCGGAGGTCTCATGGCAGTCCGGGGTTGCGGTGCATGCTTAGGCGAATCCCGCGACCCCGGCCAACGGTCAGAAGGAGGAACACCGTGGGTTTTTAGCCAGCCGGTAAGAGTAAGGCAGACCTTCGCCTACCCTGGGTGAGGGACATCTATGAGGATGTTCCCAGGATAAAAAAAGGTCTCATGGCAGTCGCTCCGTGTAATACTGGTATTAAACCGCATCTGGTTAGACTGGAAACTGACCCCAGCATAGTTGGGAAGTGTAGACAGAACAAGATCAAAGCGTAACACGGTAGCCATTACCATCCAATTATGTGCAATCGGTTTCGGTAAGTATTAAGTACTTAATTAGACATAGGTAACGAGCGGTCAGCCATCCACGTGCTGACCGCGGTAAACGCAGCTTAACTTCGCAAATCATATGATCCGCGCGGTCGTATAGGTATTAGCCAGAAGCCCCTCTCTTTATGATTTGTGATTGTTAAATAAATAAATCCTTACTAATATTATAAACGCGAAAGTTTGTAAGTATGGATGTATGGATGGATGTATGGATGTTTGTAACTCTTTCACGCAAAAATGGTTGAACAGATTTGGATGAGATTTGGCACACATATAGACTATGCCCTGGATTAACACATAGGATACTTTTTATCCGGGTACATCAAGTAGTTCCCCTAGGACGCGGGTGACACCGCGGGTAATAAATAGTCTAGTATTATTATATTAACATCTAAAACGGATATGAAACATTTCCAGTTGTTTTTCTGACTGTTTTTAAACTATTTCCGTAAGCATTTTCCTTAATTACCATATACTAGATAAGAAGCTATTAAAACTTACAATATTAAGAGTTATTCATAATATTAATCATAGTAGGTAGGTACCTACTTGGTTATGTACCTATGTGACATGTGTATCGTCGCTGCGCCTGCAAAATCCGCTGTTTTTTTTTTGAAAATCTGTCTTTGACGCTATCTTATAATAGTTTCAAGCCACGTGCAACTGTAAAACACGTTTTTAAATAATTTATTTTGCTATCTTCTTAACCAAATAAATGATTAAAAAACGTATTTCACTGTTGCACGTGGCTTGAGAAGTATTATAAAATAGCATCAAAGACAGATTTACAAAAAAAAACACAGTGGATTTTGCAGGCGCAGCGACGGTATGACGTTTGCCCAGCGGTGGAATAGAAAACAAGACAGAAAAACTCTCCTATGTTGTCTAAGTGAGACTCCATAGATTAACAATTGGTACTTAAGTACATTATTAGGTACTTATGTATAAGATAAAAGCAGTGATACCCTAGCGGTTAAACGCTTGCCTTCCATGCAGGAAGGTCCGAGTTTGATCCCAGTCCGTACCTCTAACTATTCCAATTCATGTGTGGATCAGAATTTAATGATCACTTGCGGTAACGGTGAAGGAAAACATCGTGAGGAAACCTGCACACTTGAGAGGGCTCCAAATAGTTCTCGATGGTGTGTGTAGTCCACCAACCCGCACCAGGCCAGCGTGGTGGACTAAGGCCTAAACCCTCCTCATTCTAAGAAGAGGCCCGTGCCCAGCAGTGGAACAGTACTGAGCAGAGATAATGATTATGGATGCATGCGTAAGACTTCAAGAGGCTGAGTTAAAAGATTGACAAAATAACATAACAACATCACGCCTTGTATTCCCTGAAGGGTTAGGCAGAGGTGTTTTAGTACACCCTCGTTTCGCCAGTTATGTTTAAGTCCCATGTAATAGGGGGCGAGCCTATTGTCATTAACCGGGCACAAATCCAGACTCCGGGCTGCTACTGGGAAATTCCTAATGGAAAAACCTAATAACACTTTGCCCGACCTGGGGATCGAATCCAGGACTCCATGCTCAGAGGTCGCGCTTGTGACAAATAGACCAACAAGACAGTCGGTAAAATAAAATAAGTACTAGGTACTTATTTCTAACAAAGAAAACAGTTTTGTTTATTTGTTGAACACTAACTCGAAAACGTCTTATCCAATTGATAAGAAACTTTTGCTATCAGATAAGTAGTTTTATAGCAGATCATATCTCCATAAAGGCTTTAATAGTATAGACAAAGAAAAATTTTGTACACTAGCTGTGTCCTCACGGCTCCGCCCGTAGCCAATGTTACTCAGTGATAATGTAGCTTTCTAACGGCAAAATATTTTTTTTAAATCGGTCCAATAGTTTTTAAGTTTATTCGTTACATACAAAAATACAAATCTTTCCTCTTTATAATATTAGTATAGATATAGACAACGGTAATTTTTTATTTATTCTTGACTTTGTCGCGTTTGTGCCTAGTCTGACCTGATGGTAAGCGCAGACAGGGTCTAAGATGGAGCACACGAATACAAGGAACAGAGATATAGAAGGATTCCCATATACCTCTCTGGCTCTCACATACACACGACGGAACACAGTAAACTGCTTGGCGCCGGACTTTAATGTGAGGGTGGTAGCTAGCCAGGCGGACCGTATAGATCCTACCACCAAGCGTGCTGGGTTTTGTATAATCTTACAACACGCGTCTATTCCCAGCGTGCGGTGAGGAAGTTTTATATTCTAACCCGTCTCTACACGGGGTAAATCATATATGAACAGTAGGCGCACGCGCAGCTCCCGGGTTCAAATATAACAATAATATCACCCTATAATTGTTCCACTGTTGGGCAAAGGCCTCTTCTCATACAGAGAAGGAAAGACCATTGATCACCAGGATTTCAAACCATTAAGTCCAGATTTTCTTCACTGATGTTATTGGTGATGTTCCTCAAAGGTCAGGTGCGTAGTACTCTCAACCGGCGTGCGTGTATGACAAGATGTTGATGAAGCGAAAGGAGTATGTAAGGATCGTAGCATGTGGCGTTCTATAGTTTCTGCCTACCCCCATGGGACAAAGGCGTGAGTTTATGTATGTTTTCCTTCACAGTATATCAAAATAAGTCGGTAGCTGACTACGTAAACACGTAGTTAGAACTAATTCTATAATAACATCTTGAAAGTTTTGATTAGAAAATGTCGAGTCAAGATTATAACTAAGTATGTACAGTTTATGTCATGTACTTCGTAGAAATCATAAATTACTTGACAGATTACGATAAGGTTGTCGTGTTCAGAATATATCTACTTATACCTACACCTAGCGTAATTGAATCAATGATGTACCTACATAGGTACTTAAGTACTTGAATAGCGTAACATAATTTTTTTAAATTTCCTTTTAGGGTTCCATACCCAAAGGCTAAAACGGGACCCTATTACTAAGACTCCGCTGTCCGTCCGTCCGTCTGTCACCAGGCTGTAACTCATGAACCGTGATAGTTAGACAGTTGAAATTTTCACAGATGATGTATTTCTATTGCCGCTATAATAACAAATACTAAAAAATAGAATAAAATAAATACTTTAAGGGGACTCCCATACAACAGACATGATTTTTTTTGCCGTTTTTGTAGATAATGGTACGGAACGCTTCGTGCGCGAGTCCGACTCGCACTTGGCCGGTTTTTACAATCTGCGTCGTTGGTTTAGTGGTGGCAAGCGCGACTGCTGATCGTAAGGTCCTGGGTTCGATCCCCATGTCGAGCAAACTGTTATTGAGTTTTCCCGTGTGTAATTTGTGCCCGGTTGGTGGCCATAGGCTCGCCACCTATTACATGGGACTTAAACATAACGGCGAAATGAGGGTGTTACTATACACCTCTGCTCAACTCTTCGGGGAATACAGGCGTGATGTTATGTTATGTAATTTGTGCCACAGTATGGGGAACGAACTCCCGACTCTTAAGAGAGAAAGCCATTTGCTAACTGCACTGATTGGTTCATGAATCAGCAAGAATTACTTTAAGAGGATGGGCAGTAACGTTCTCATGCCTTCTAATAACAAAACTGCAATCTCCAATTTTATAGCGGTCATATCTCCGGTGATCGTTCTTTTTAGCGGTCATTGCGAGCCCCGTGTCGCAGTGAACGTTTGCCTGCCGGCTGACGTGATGATGGAGATTGCATCCAACCTTCGCAATAGTTGAAGAGATGGACGTTGATAGAATACCTATCAAAATGTTAAATCGTGTTACGCATTTCATAACTAAACCCCCAAATCCACTAGCGAGGTAATGCGCAAGTTGTCGACTTGCTGCGGGTGTGTATACAGTTGAAAATCGCTTGCAGTTCATCTTCCGCAATTTTACTTGCAAGTGTAGGTTTAACGCTGTAGGGCTAGCGCGCATTGCCTTGCGTTTTTTTAACGTATAGGTACTCTGTGAAGTATGGAATGTCATAGAAGAGCGCGCACTGCGAATTATTCATCGCATAAGTAGGTACCTACCTACTGATTAACTTGTATTTAAATTTATATTATTCATTGCGGTGAAAACAACACCCCGCAAGTCACCGCACCGCACTTATTTTAAACCGAAAAGAAAAATCATTACATTTCGTATTTCGTAACTTTTTGAAAGATTTCGACGCAGTAGTTTCCTTTGATTGATTCAATTTTGTCATTTACAGTAGTCAGTCGCCGATTCCAAAGTATATTTAACTCTTCGTATCTGTTTAATAATTATTAAATAAAGTAAGTATGTATACCAAATCAATGTTTGCCATAACTTTTTTACGAAAAAAACAACGACCTCGAAATGTCATTTGATTAGTTTAGAACTGTCAGTGAGTGTACTCCGTCGCCTGTTCCTGAGTAAGTAGGTATATTGGAGTCTTCCTGCCAATCTATATTATTAAACAGAACACCGTCCAATAAAAATCTAACTCAAACAATATCCGGCATTCTCATAAAGAAATGCTTACTTATTTGTACATAATCACATTTTAAACTACATATAAACACTATATTAATTAACTTATTTACCTTTAACAACAGCGCCAACAGTGAACAACACTACACACAACAACAATTTCATGTTTGTCACTAGAACATAACTTTTATTAATAAATTTTATTTATTTATAGCGTTTCAACACGTGCGCTCGCGTTGCGTTGTAGGAGAGTACTGCATGTGTATTAGTGTACTGTAAACACTTTGATTAAGATAATTTTATGGTGAGCGTTCACTGAGGTGTAACGTAGAACGACATAATTACCATATTATAAAATTAACAGTTTCAGAAGTTGGTGCTAAGCTAAGCCACGCCGAACCAAGTTAAAGGCACCGACTTCTGAAGCTGTTAATTTTATAATAGGTGTGGTAATTATTTTATTCTATTGTTCGTTTGTTTTAAGTCGGTTTTATTTTTGTTAAAATGTGTCTTTCTTTTTAGTGGTCTTAAATAAAACATCGTTGTACCTACTAAAGACACTGCTCGTAACCCAATCACATTATGTGTACTGTTCTTCATTAAGGAGTTCCATTGTCTATCTCCAAAGTTCTTCTTGAGATCTTCACCAAATTTAAATGGGACCACCTCGAAAAAATACTCTTTCAAACAAAAATAATTTTCGATATCGGTTTATAAATGACGGTGTTATGAGGTAAGAAACATTAAAAAAATATGCAACCGAATTGAGAACCTCCTCTTTTTTTTGGAATTTGGTAAAAAATAGAAACGAGAGTCGGTCCAATTTTTTTCTGGATTAACTGACTTCGCAGTAACCAAGTGCCAACGTAGGTCATCAGGATGTTTGTCATCTACTGAACTCACTGTTTGAAGACTTTCGTCTTCAGGCTGGGAATGCTTAACGGTATTTGCCAAAGGGAATCCTTCTGTCGGCTTCTTCAAAAAATCTTTACCTACCACATTGAATATTGTACCTACTTACTTTTGTTAAGACTCGTAGAATGTGTATTTTAAACATAATCTTGTGATTATACAAGTTCATACCACAAGTGAGGTTTCGTTATACCCCCGGCCAACTAAGGCCTAACCAGTCGGGGCCGAGCTCCACGGGGAAGTGCGAAACTGGCGGGGCACAGCCCCTTAGTCCTGCATGAGCCGGGGGTATAGCGAGATACGCTCCCTAGCGTCCTTTAGGACGCTGAAGGGTTGTTTCTAGAGTTTGTCTTAGGTCCTTACACAGCAGCCATGACACATTTGCATATAAGACGTAAAAATCAGCTCTGATCACAGAACAACCCATGGAATGCTACGATGCTTTCAACCTTTCATGATTAAATACTGATCTCGGTCAAAATGTTTATTGAAATATGAAAATGAACAAGGTACGTGGAGTGCTGAACGTTTGACCGTCTTCTCTTAGCAAAAGAGCTAGTATAGATATACTTCTATACTAGCTGTTGCCTGCGGTTTCACTCGTTTCTTACAGGAACTTCTTTATGTACATAAATAAAAAGTATCTTGTGTCCTAATCTCGGTTATGGTCTACCTGTGTGCCAAATTTCATCAAAATCCGCTTAGCCGTTAAGGCGTGATTGATTAACAAATATCTAAATTCACAAACATCTAAACTTTCACGCGTTTACAATATTATACAGGGTGTAAACGAAATCATGTAATTCCTTCAAACCTCGTGATGTACTGCTGACATATAGATTACAGGCAGGGATACTTTTGGATTAAATAAAAAAAATTACAACAAGTTAACATGTGTTCATAACGTGAGGCATTTTAGCGCTCCGGGCGAATTGCGCGGCTGTCACTCGCCGCGCGCTCATTTAACTCAAAAGTATCCCGTGCAGGGTTAATCTATGTCAGCCGTACATCACGAGGTTTGAAGGAATTACATACATGATTTCGTTTACTCCCTGTATTATTTGGATCATTTTCCGACCACGTGTATTGGCAGAGCAACAAGAGTGTAATTCTAAACGTCTAAATAAATATAAATAGCCGCCGTTACTAAAATTTCCGAACGAATGCCCACGCTTGGTCGATAACGATACATTCATATTTCATACACACATCATTAAAAATGGTACGTACTTATTTTTGGACTGAAATCACATTTACTATCTCTGTTGGGCTAAATGAGTTGGGTAAGTTATACCTACCATAAACACTTTACTGTTTCCTGTGACATAATTATTGAGAGAATGTCTGCTTACGTAAACTTTAAAATAAAACCAAAATCAGTGTTACTTCAATTGTATTTATTCTTTCTCTTTTATTCGTAGATTATAGAAAGAAATTTCGCTAAAATGCACCTATAAAAATATGTGAAATCATTAAAATGTTGTCTATGAATAAATTAATGTGATCTACGTTCCCTATACACTACTCACAATAAATAAATTGTGTCTTATAAATACTTTTAATTTTGATTACTATGATCTCAAATTAATGCTGTCCAATTTCCTACTATTTTGAAACGACTATTACACCTCAGTCGACAACAACCTTTACATAGCCGCGTATCTGTCACACGTTCATCCCTTTTCGTGTGAACCGTACCTACTTACTCAATAATATTTATGATGTGATTTAACGAATTCATAGTAACAACAATCTGATCCTTATCTTGGAGAAATGATGTTGAAATAAATATTATTGTAGTTATTATAAATAAAACTAAAAAACAAGGAATGGTAAAAAATAATGGTTGCCTGTAAAATAAAAGATTTGATCTAATAATAAAACCAATGCAATCAAACTAAAAGTTTTGCAAAATTGAGTTAAGCGCCATCTATTAGGCAATAGTTGTACTACTATTAACGCAACTGTTTTCGGTTTTCCACGTTCTTATGATGTAGTGTTTGTAAAAAGTAACAGATGTCGCTATATTTAACTTGGAATTTTAACTCGTTTTGTTTGATAAGTTAAAACCCCTCCATGGTTACAATACAACTAAAATGGTCTACCTAATTAAACAAAAAATATTATTAACGCTTTATATACATGAAAAAACTATTTAAAAAAAAAACTTGTCAATATTTTTGAAGTACATGACCTTGTGACGTCGAGAAACCTTGATAGGTAGGTCTAGAAGGTCACAAAAAATTGCAATTTTTTTTTTACTTTTTCATAGATTCCAACGTCACGAAATACTAAATATAACACTGAAAAAAAATCTATGATGCTCTAAGACGTCTTAAAAATTTAGCAAAAATTGCGAATGACCTTGGCCAAGGCCGTGTCCTCGCACCAAGGTCGCTTGTCCTCGACACAAGGTTAGTAGAAGGTCGCCCTTGCCAGGATTGCCATTGAACTTCACTGATTCGCTCGGAACCTTGGCGCCAAGGTTGGGGACGTTACCGCGAATATTTTTAGCACATCATACGTCAATGGATAAAAATTCGCGAACTTGCGATGACGCAGGCGATGACGTAGTTGTGTATCAATTTAATTTTATAATATCGGTTTTAATAATAAGGAAGTAAGTACGTAGTATCTACGTACTTACTAAGCAATAAATTAATTATGTTGTCGTAGTATAATATACTATTTATTTGAATTGGTTGTAGGTACTTATTTCTTATTCACGCTTGTATTTACCGAAGGGTTATGCAGATGTTTAAGTGCACATCATACTCCAACTTTTTGCTAATAAATGCATAGAAAACGAAATACAATTTTATTGCTGTTTACTTTTTAGTACTACGTTGTTAGAAGCGTTTCTTTTCCATCTTTTATCTTTCAACATGAAAGACCGTCTTATCTTATCCCCGCAACAAATCAAAATTTCTGTTTCTTTTTTAAATCTATCGTTTAAAATCCTCTTTAACTCTGTATCTACAAAAAAAGGAGATTTGTTCCAATTCTCTGTAACATGAAACTTTTATAATAGGTAACATCCCCTAGTCAAATCGTACTTTACTCGGGCGTCTCTGACGGTAGCGCACAAGCTTGACCATCTAGCTCGATAGATGGCGTTCGGCTTGAATTAGAAGTTGCTTTGGTTTCGTTCACATGAACAATACGTTACAATACCACCTCATTATTTTGGTGTATCGCGTGAGCATCGACAACTTCATTGCAGCGATGGCGACCAACATGTTCTCTTGTGCCGACGCGTCCGTCTAGACGCACGTCATGGAACTGGTACCCCAGTACGCGCGACCAGCGCGACCATTAATGCCAAACGCTTTCCGCGCGATCTGGTCACCGGACATGACCTCGAGTAGCTCGCAATCACGCTTACGTAGCCTACCCAACTAAAAGGAATCCATACACGCAATACGCATTTACCGCACATGTTGCTACTAGTTCGCAGTTAGGCGCAACAATGTGTGGCACAGATAATCACGATTCCACACTCTAAAATGAGATTGACACGCTGACTACGCGGCACGAGCAGGTGAGCGACGAAGGCGTAAACGTTGAGCGACGTACTCTCATCTCAAGTCGCTCTACACACACATAGCGTCCAACGCATTGCAACGTAATCAGCGAGCTCTGAGTGCGTTGTAATTGTGGGTCAATCACCCTCTGTAGGAGGGCGCCAATCAAAGCCACCCCGTTGCTAGTATCGATGTTCGCCGGGCCTCCCCCAGGTGACTAGAGGTCTGATCTAGCAGGGGTCTGGTCGCACGGGTGACGTGAAACACATCAGGTGCCCCTACAGAAATACCAATAGCAACCACGCATCAACTGCCGCGGAGAACTCCCGTGACCTAGGCGCTTTTAACATTGGATTTAGTCTGTAAGGATATTGTTGGGAATACATAAATAAATAATAATAACATGTTCAGCACGTCAGAAATGGTGCGGTCGTATACACCAAACGATCAACCCGTCTTCACGGGTCGCGACGTGCGGGTAATTTCCTGATTTGCGGGGATTTTAAGGACGGTTGGGTAATTGGCAAGTATTTATTGTAGGGCAGGTATTTTTGGGGATAACGCGGTATTGGGGGAATTGCAATTTTTTTAAATGAAAAGAGGTTTGTCATGTCGGTTGCTTTTGCTCCCATTTTCCAACTGTTCAGTGGAAAGAATGTTTAGCGCACTGAAAAGTAACAAAACAGAACATGATAACCATCTTCATACATTATACCGTGGTTGCTCTAATGGCTGCAAGGGAAGGATTTCTCGAAGGTATTATCACTTATTGGCAACACTGTTAGTCAGTCATGTCACCGTCGACGTCAATAGGGCTCTGATGGCACTGGCACATTCACATAGGTCGATCGGGTCGGCTAGCTGAGTAGGTCGCTACGCGTTGGTGACTGGTGTGTTGTGAGCAGCAGTGGAGCCGCGCGGAGTAACAGCGAGCGCGCTCACAGGCCCGCGGCGCCCAGCGCCCATGAGAGCCGCGCGACGCCTCCCGCCGCCCCCCGCAGTGCATCGCCTGCCGGATCCTGCCTGGTGTGGCCCGTGCGGCGAGGCTTCCGGCGCCCCGCACTAGTTCACTACCTGCATCCTATCATGGTGAGCTTCTCACATCATCACTTGTTTCATTGCACTACCTCCTCGTTCCGTGATATGATAAGGCTTTCAGCGCCGCCTCGTCCTCAGTGTCCGCTGTATCAACTTTTAGTAGTGTTTTTATTCAACCAAGGACTAAAATATTTAAACTACCTACCTAAGTGTTTACCGAACTGGCGTTAATTAAAGTCGACGAAGTATTGATAGGACTTTAATATAGCATTGTTGAGTTTAAACGAACCGATGTGCAATCAGTAGAGTAGCCTTGCTCCGGTGGACGGTTGTGTTTGTTGCACGTACATTGTGAATCTACGATAACTATATCCCGAGACAACTCAACCCCGACAACTCGCCCCCGTAACAACTCGACCCCGACAACTGATTGATTGCTCAGCTAGAATCTGCTAGAAGAAAATTTTCTATGACTATGTTTTAGCAGAAGGCTAAAATTGTTCGTTTTATACGTCTGTACGTTGAGCTCCAAAAAGCATCGTCAACACGTACGTATATGGTCCATCTATTCATAAAACAAACATAATTAGCCCATTACTGTCCCACTGCTGGGAAAGGGCCTCTTTTCAGAATGAGAAGGGTTTAGG
Organism: Amphipyra berbera; assembly: GCA_910594945.2. NCBI lineage: Eukaryota > Metazoa > Arthropoda > Insecta > Lepidoptera > Noctuidae > Amphipyra > Amphipyra berbera. The sequence goes on from OU343145.1 coordinate 15,138,473, forward strand.
CCTTAGTCCATCTATTCACACACGAAATATTTTAACAGATACACCTACCTATAGGTGGTAAAGAAGACATAGAAACGAAAAAAATATATTTATGTAAGTTTTATTTTTATTTCATTAATTCATGTAAAAAGTCAATGAGAGATTACTGATTGAGATAAGAATAGATAAGCATCGCGCCGCCCGCGCCGTCAGGGGCGGGTCATTCATTGAATCGGGAGTAAAGGTTTCATGCAAAATGTCTCAAGCATTATTGGCTGGTTTGGTGCAGTGGCTGAGAGATTGGCTTCTGCGCTACGGGTCGTGGGTTCGATTTCCTAACGGGTCAAATATTTGTATGGCCTACAAATAGTTGATCCGGGTTTGGGCGTTTGTGCATGTGAAGATTTGTGTCTATAAATGCACCCGTGTGGGGCAACGGCTTAAAAAAAAAGACAATAAGATTTATTAATAGGTAATTAGGTAAAAAAAATCGTTTCTATGGCTTCTTTACCACCTACAGGAGTTTCTCTTAAAATATTAGACATTATATGTAAACGGTGGTAATTTGTAAGTCGGTAATCGACCCCATATGTCGGGTGCTTTTGTCGATACAATCGTGTTAAAACTTTAATACTACCTAGCTACACACCGGGATACATTGTACAAAAAACTGTTCGGATATCAGGGGGCACGGCAGTGCCTCCGCCAAAGTCGAGCAGGCGTGGCCGTACACCTATTTCTTGAAGCAACTCAAACCATTTTTAAGCCCACTATATTTTAGTAACGGATGAGAGCTAAAGCCTTAAAATTATGTTACAGAGAGTAGTTAATGTATTTAACTAAATTGCCAAATTACAAGCTTTTAACTCAAACTTCTTACAAAATATTTCGCTTAGAAACATTATAAAATTTTGAAATATTTTCTCGGTTACATAATTATTAGACAATTACTTAATATTGCATGTAGTATAATATGTAGACGACATTGTAATCTTCCGACTGTTTCACTCAAAATTGACCGATTTTTGAAATTAAAATTATACTTCTTTTGACGTGTTTGTTGCGTAACGAAAAGGTCCGCCACGAAAAAGTTTTTATACGTTTAGTTTTCTATATGACACCATGAAGTTGATTGTTGACATAAACCTCAAAGGTGTCTAAAGCTGTACAAAAAAGAGTACAAAAAATGGAGGCGCCACTAGTCATACATTGTACAATTTTAACCTTTGACCTTTAGTTTAAAAAGGAGCTCTCTGGTAGAAACTCGAAGTATAAGTTCTATCTCGCGGACATGAGTAGGTACACGCACCGTTTATTTCAGAATTAATGTCTGTCAATAATTTCTATGTCCCAATAATGTTTTCTTTATATTTTTGAATGTAACGAGTAAACTTAAAAACTAAAGGACCGATTTCAAACATTCTTTTGCCGTTAGAAAGCTACATTATCACTGAGTAACATAGGCTATATTTATTACTGGAATAAAACTTCTTACCCGGGCGGAGCCGTGAGGACACAGCTGGTCTATACTTCTATACTAATATTATAAAGAAGAAAGATTTGTATGTAACGAATAAACTTAAAAACTACTGGACCGATTTGAAAAAATCTTTTGCCGTTAGAAAGCTACGTTACTACTGAGTAACATAGGCTACGGGCGGAGCCGTGAGGACACAGCTAGTCATTTATAAAGATATCTTTCGGACTTGGCAATCACGCAGTTTGCGCGGTAACTCCGATTGTCCGGAACTAGTGGGTCAGCTAATGAGGCCTTTTGTTTCTGTTGTGCCCAAGAACCACTTCAGACAGCGACAACACCGGTTATTGGCCATGCCATCAGCACGCACAGTGTCACGTGCCACGTCCTCTCGTTCGTGCTCTTACGATACTAATTGCTCCTCTGACATCAGCACCGGCGTGGGATTTGTTGGTCACGAGATGGATAGATGTGTGCCGTGAATGTTGGAGATTTTGTGAGAGAATGGATGAAAGATGAGTAAAGTTTATTTGTTTACTGATGATAAATATAAGCCACATGCTACGATCCTTTCACTTCATCCACATTCATACATTTTGTCATACACGCACGTCGGTTGATAAATTTAGAAATATTTATGTTTTAAAACACTAGTTTAATATTATGAATGTAACGCGTTTGTAAAAAACAAGTTTTTTCATATTTACATACTTTTTGAACTGTACAACGCCTTGGTTTCAACTGTAACGTTATGCATGAATATTTAAATAAATAAATAAATCAGGCGGTGTTTGGTGCGGCGCGGCGGTGAGTGCGTCGGCCACATGGGGCACGTGCGGCGCTCGCACTGCGTGGCTCTGGCGGCGCTCGGCGCGCTGCTGCTGCTGCTGCTGGCGCGCCTGCCGCCCGCCTCGCAGCCCCTGCCCCGCCTCGTGCCCGCCGCGTCCCGCGCGCCCTCCACGCCCCGCACCTCCACACCCGCGCCGCCGCACGCCAACCGCACGCAGCCCGCGCCTCCCCCCTCGCCCCCCTCCGCGGCGTCCACGACAACCCGCGACCCGCGCGTGGTCCTGACGCGCGACGTGTACGTCTCCGGCCACGAGCGCTCGCACCCCGAGCTGTGCCCAGCGCTGGGCGCGCGCATGCGCCTACTGGTGCTCGTGATGTCAGCGCCACAACGCGCAGCGTCGCGCGACGCTGTGCGGGTCACGTGGGGCCACTTCACGGCGCGCTCCGACGTGGCGCTCGCCTTCGTGCTGGGCTCACCACCGAAAGCCATGCGCGCCGCCATCGACGCCGAGGATGCGCTCTACGGAGACGTAATCATAGGCCGCTTTGTGGACTCGTACTCCAACCTCACGCTGAAGACGTTGTCCATGCTGGAGTGGGTGGACAAGTACTGCCCGCGCGTGCATCGCTTCCTCAAGACGGACGACGATATGTTCATCAACGTTCCGCGCCTGCTGGAGTTCGCGGCTGCTCCTGGGCGTGCCAACGCGACGCGCACCATCTGGGGCAAGATGTATCACGGCATGCTGCCTACACGCGCCACCAAGTCAAAGTATTACGTGTCACCGCTGCAGTACCCGGAGAGCGTGTTCCCGGGCTTCATGACCGGGCCGGTCTACTTACTGACGGCGGACTGTGTGGATCTGCTGTTGCGGGCGGCGCCGGCGGAGCGCTACGTGCGGCTGGAGGACGTGTTCGTGACGGGCGTGCTGGCGTCGCGGCTGGGCCTGCGGCGGCTGCACGCGTCCAATTTCTTCAACAAGAACGCGACGGCGCACCATTGTGAGGTGCAGCGCAGTCTGGCTATCCACATGGTGCGCTACCACGAGCAGTTCGACCTGTGGCGCAAGCTGCTGGATGGCAAGACCAAGTGCAACAGCTAACGAGCTTAGCCGAGAGAGACGTGATATTATATTTTTATTATTGTACGTTTTTTACGAAACTATATTTTTTATACTCGGTCCCCGGCGGGCCACGCTATTGCGTGTGAGCCGCATGTACGAGGAAATTACTAGACATACTAAGACGACCTGCGGAGCCGGCTCTGCGCCGCCGCGCCGCGCCGTCCGGACCGACGGACGGTGCGGTGGAGTCTCGCTTAGATATATGTACCATTTTTTTTGTATATAAAGTACAAAGCGTTAGCAAGCTGTTCACGCTCGCCGTGATCATCAGCAACGAGCGCTCGCACCTTGATCCGCGCGCCGCGCCGCCCTGCGAACACATGACACTAAACGTTTAGCTCGCTCACTGCTCACTGTACCGCGTCGGGTGCCAGTGAGCGGCGCGGACCGCCGAGCGATACACTGGTAGTGATATTACGTAGTAATCGATACACATTGTACACGTATTCTATTCGGTTAACTGTGCGTGCAGGTTGTGACAGATATAAATATATAGTATGTATGTACGTTGTAACGCATTGTTTTATTTTACATCCTGATTCCCTTTACTTTCATACACGGTGGGACGACGTAAGTATTATGGACTGTAATATTAACGGCCTAAGATTGACTCACACCTTTCTGGCAGTCGTAATGTGGTCACCAATCACCATACCAGCTAGATGGTCCTCCTAATGGTGACACTACAGCTCCTTACGCCCGTCATTCTAAGTGCAGTGAGAGCAACGAGCTCAGAAAGTAACACAACGTAATGGAATCATGCTCGGAGCGGCGAAGAAGCTAGAGTATGAGCAAACGTCGATGAGCTCGCATATCGCTTGGATGAATGAATGAAAAACTTATTTGGACACAGCACTATGAGGCTGCGTAGGTACTTGTGACGATATCTATCACGTCACATGCGACCTACGCAGCACGGCGATTGTCTAGCAGACTACAGCAACAATAACGACAAGTCTCAAAGATGACGTCACAGAAATCTGCATCGCGCTATCAAGATTTGACACGTAGATAGTATACATAGTACTAGATTACTTATATGTAAGTCATCATGACATAACATATGACATTCTATAAAATTTATTTTACGCTTTTTTAAATTTATATAATTTGTGAATTATTTTATCGGTGGGTGCGGTGTGGGTAAATCCTGGGTTGTGGAACTGCAAGTATACTCCACCAAGAAGAACACAGCCAGCTTAGTTGTCGGCAATAAGACTGACAAGCATATCATTTTGGGACCCAGTGCATAATATCAGCAAGCACATTGGATTACCCGCGCGACGGCGCAACGAGTACTCCCAAGGAGGGTTGACGTCAGGCAGGCGGCCGGTCATAAAACAATAAGCCAAAACCTCTAACAACATGGATTTATGAAATACATGTTGTGCCGACCCCACCTAGTGTGGGATAAGGGCAGGAAGAAGAAGAGGAAGATTACTTGTTACTGGTTGTCCGTGGTACAGATTTCTTTAAAAAAATTACTAGGTATCTTGCGTCACAGTACATCCTGATACTGCGTGATGGAAAAGTCCGAAAAATATCTTTATAAATGAAATGCCAGACGTGGCTCTAATCTCAAAACTTTTTACAGCAAGAGTCGCGAGAGTTGGGTTTTTTTACATAAATGATTTTGATGGGATTATCCTTTTCTATATCCTACTTTTCTACTTGGCATGTTGAAATTCCACTCTCTCGAAGTAAGGCGTAATTACAGCTTGTTTATTTCTGATTCTGCTCGGTAACTCCGATTGTCCGGTACTAGTGGGTCAGCTAGTAAGGCTTTTTGTTCCTGTTGTGCCCAAGATCCAACGCAGACCGCGACGACACCGGTTATTGGCTATGCCATCATCACGCACAGTCCCGCATGCCAATTCTCCTCTCATTCGTGCTCTTACGATACTAAATGCTCCTCTGACATCAGCACCGGCGTGGGATTTGTTGGCCACGAGATGGATAGATGTGTGATGTGAATGTTTGAGATTTTGTGAGAGAATGGATAAAAGAGGAGTTAAGTTTACTGATGATAAATATACATACATACAATAATCTCATGACTTTTTCCCATGGGGGTAGGCAAAAACTATAGAACGCCACATGCTACGATCCTTACATACTCCTTTCGCTCCAACCACATTCATACATCTTGTCATAGACGCACGCCGGTTGATAAATTTAGAAAGATATGTTTTTAAATACTAGTTTTACGATAACGTAACGTGTTTGTAAAAAAGAAAAGATTTTTCATACGTACATTTTGAACTGTACAACTCCTTGGTATCAACTGTAATGTTGTGCATGAATATATAAATAAATAAATTAGGCGGTGTTTGGTGTGGCACAGCGGTGAGTACGTCGGCCACATGGGGAACGTGCGGCGCTCGTACTGCGTGACACTGGCGGCACTCGGCGTGCTGCTGCTGCTGCTAGCGCGCCTGCCCTCCACACTCACGCCACCGCACGCTAACCACACGCTGCCCGCGCCTCCCTCCTCGCCCCCCTTCGCAGCTGACTCCACGCCCGCGCCGCGCGTTGTACAAAAGGCTTCCCCCGCCCCCGCATCCCTCGTGGCGTCCAAGGCGCAGCGCGAACGGCGCGTGGTGCTGACGCGCGACGTGTACGTGTCCGGCCACGAGCGCTCGCACCCCGAGTTGTGCCCGGCGCTGGGAACGCGTATGCGCCTACTGGTGCTCGTGATATCATAGCCACAACGCGCAGCGTCGCGTGACGCCGTGCGGGTCACGTGGGGCCACTACGCAGCGCGCTCCGATGTAGCGCTTGCCTTCGTGCTGGGCTCGCCACCGAAAGCCCTGCGCGCCGCTATCGACGCCGAGGATGCGCTCTACGGTGACGTGATCATAGGCCGTTTTGTGGACTCGTTTTCCAGCCTCACGTTGAAGACGTTGTCCATGCTGGAGTGGGTGGACAAGTACTGCCCGCGCGCGCATCGTTTCCTCAAGACCGCCGACAATATGTTCATCAACGTCCCGCGCCTGCTGGAGTTCGCGGTTGCTCCTAGCCGTGACAATGCGACGCGCACCATCTGGGGCAAGATGTTTCGCGGCATGTCGCCCAAGCGCGCCACCAAGTCCAGGACCTACGTGTCACCGATGCAGTACCCGGCGCGCGTGTTCCCAGATTACGTGTCCGGGCCGGCCTATCTGCTAACGGCGGACTGTGTAGGCCTGTTGATGCAGGCGGCGCCGACGGAGCGCTACATGCGGATGGAAGACGTGTTCGTGACGGGCGTGCTGGCATCGCGGCTGGGCTTGCGTCGGCTGCACGCGCCCAAGTTCTACGACAAGAAGGTGCAACCGTGTGCCGTGCAACGTTGCCTAGCCATCCACATGGTGCGCTACCACGAGCAGTTCGACCTGTGGCGCAAGCTGCTGGACGGCAAGACCAATTGCACTAGCTCAATAGCTCAGCCGAGACAGACATGATATTATTTTTAATTCTTTTTATTTGTTACGAAATTATATCGTTCGATAGTTTGCATAGTTTAGTGTACATTAATTATCCAGACATCTATTAAATTGGGGCTGTGAGCTGCGTCCATCAATCAGCCACGTCCGATAGTTTGTTCCTAGCTTTAGAGACAGCGTAGGTACTTGTGGCGATATCTATCACGCCACATACAAACTACGCAGCACGGCGATTGTCTAGCAGACTACAGCGACAATAACGACAACTCTCAAAGATGACGTCACAGAAAGCTGAATCGCGCTATCAAAATTTCACACGCAGATAACATAACATCACGCCTGTATTTCTCGAAGGGTTGGGCAGAGGTGTATAGTAACACTACCATTTGTAAACATGTGTTCAGGATAGCTACGCAACTCGCCCGGGGCGCTAAAATGCCTCACGTTAAGAACACATGTTTACTTCTTGTATTTTTTTTATTGAATCCAGAACTGTCCCGTGCAGGGTTAATCTACGTCATTAGTACACCACGAGGTTTGAAGGAATTACATGATTTCGTTTACACCCTGTGTATACTATAGATAAATTATTTTGATGAAGTTGTCGGAGTTTTATTGACGAATAAGAATACAATACACTATATTATTATTAATAATTGATTTAATAATAAAAAAATCTCGTAATTTACAAAATAATAATGTCTATACTTACATTGCTAATAATTTATAATTAAAAATAAATTGGATATGTATAACAAAACAAAGATACATAGCAATGAAAGTGATGTTATTTAATTTATCTAAAAACATTTTTTAATTTAGTATCTGTTGCGATTTCAATTTGAATCTAGGTGCACGGCAGTTGGCCCCGTAAAGTTTTGCAGCTTTTGCATTATTATTAAAAGATGTTTTTCCTTAAACTGAGCTGAGACTGGTCGCATTTATCATATTAGATCCTGGCAAGTCATGGCAGTCTGCAGTACAACAGCAGCAGCTTTTGTTATACTCTTACAATTGAACACATAATTGGATAAAGGTGATTTGTCTCATTATGTATTTTTATTTAATGAAGCTAAAATTAAATTCCGAGTAAATAATTGACTAAATTTGTTATGTGCAAGTGTCATTTAAGTTTATTTACCATTCTTCAGAATTTTTTAATAAATGTTAAATATTTGCTTCGACTTCGACATCATATAACCTTCTTCCACTTAGGTCTTTAATTGGTATTATGAATACTGACAGGTGGAAAGCTGTTTCACTGGTAACATAGTTTAGGCCAAGAGTTTTTTTTGTTTTTTATTCTTTACTTGGTCTCGTCTGCCCTAGTCTCACCTGATTATAAGCGCAGACAGGGTCTAAGATCGAGCACACGAATCCAAGGATCAGAGATATAGAGAATTTCCGCTATACCCCTTTTTGGCTCTCACATACACACGACGGAACAGAGTAAACTGTTTGGCTGGACTTTAATACACGAAAGATTAAGTTTACAAACAAATTGATATTTTTATGAGACTCTTGGCACAAGACATTTCAACTACTGACATCGTCAAAGCACTAATTTATATAACACTAGTTCTAGAAGACTTCTTTTCTAAAGCAGAAACCAAACTGGTCACACTTGACCCGCAGTACCTTGGCCAGTTGTGGCGGTCCGCAGTAGAACACTGTGACTTTGCCTTTGTTTTGTTCCTGTAGTTTTTTGAACACTTTGTCCCAATTCGGACGGCCGGCGTTCGTTCTGGTCTTTAAGCCTGTTATTAAGTCGCGTTTCTCCTGAAATTTGTGAATGTATAATTAGTAGAATTCTTTTTTCTTGTTCGTGTGGTTAGTCACTAACCTGGTGTCAGAATTTATGCCGCCCATGGGCCTCTGGTTGGGCTTCTCATGCCGTCGAGAAATATCTCTCAGGCAGTTTCCTCACGATATTTTCCTTCACCGTTTTTAGGCAAGTCATAATTATACAATAAGCACATGAATCGGAAAAGTCAGAGGTATGACCTGCCAAGTCATAGGTAGGTCTCGACTTCGAACCCAAGGCACGCACCTCTGACTTTTCGGATTCATCTGCGTATTGTATAATTATCACTTGCTTAAAAACGGTGAAGGAAAACATTGTGAGGAAACCAGCATGCCTGAGAGATATTTCTCGACGGCATGTGAAGCTAAGTCAGAGGCCCATGGGTGGCATAAACTCTGACACCGGGTTAGCCAATAACCACACTACTGACCATTTAGCTCGATTATTACAAGAACTGTTCGTCAACGGTAAGAAAACATACCTTCTCGTGCAACAAATCCATCGCCAGCTGTAACCCAACAGCCTTCATATCTGACTTCTGCAGCGCACTCGTGATGTACATGTGCATCTCTAGGAACCGCTCCAAAGCGCCACCCATCTCTGCCTGCTCGATCTCCAACTGAGAGAGGAGTGACACGAACCACTCGAATGAACGTTGCTCGCGGTTTATCCAGAAAAAGTCCACCTGGAATTTGAGGGTAAAATGTGAAGGAATGGAGTAGAAAGTTAAAAGGCACGTTACTTTTTATTTGACTCAATTTTTGCGTTTCTATAAATACCTGTATGTGAATAATAGACTATAAAAAGCCGTTACATGTATAGCTGTTGCTATAAGTCATTATAATTATATAAATCATTATAAGAGCTGACGAAAGCTTCCTCGTAAGTAAATACTGCTAGCCACTATTTAGCCTATGCAAATCCACTGTTGTACAGTAGGGGAATGAAAATCGTATGCACCTTAAGGTCTAATTTTGCTTGCACAGTGCAAGAAACGAAGCATTTGACCGACTATGTATTGTCAATATTATAGAACTGAAAATACAAGTATTTTTACAGGATATTATGGTAACAGCCACTAGTAATGTCAAATTATTTAGTCATCGAATTGATTGATGTCATGGTTTTTACAACAAAACTCCTTAAATCAAATCAAAGATATTACATGGCACTACTACGTCATATGGAGGCAAAGACAATTTTGATCTTTGCTACCAAATAATTAAACATAATTTTCCATGCATTGGTCTGTTCTGTTCAACAGCTTGAAAAAGTAACATGTGCCCGCGATGTGGGAAAGGAATTAATTTGAAAACTGACGAACCTTTTCATTTCTCTACTGTACATAGGGATCTCCAGAATATGAGTTTATGCCAGTTATATTTACGTTAGGCAATAGCGTTGGCGATCGCAGAACTAGGTCTCTGCTACCTAGCACTAACTGAGGCAAGTAAGCTGGGAAGTAATATAAGAAGATAGGTAAGCCTTCATTCAATCAATTCACCCTATCGCAGTCTACTAACAGACATAGACTTCTTCCATGTCGCAAACAAGATTACAAGATTAACCTTCTTCTTCTGGGTTGCGTTGCCTGCAATAGCGAACCCGTGACCCATACCCGGCCGTAGGTTAGAAGGAGGAACACCGTGGGTTTTAGCCGGTAAGGGTCCGGCAGAGGCCCTCGCCTTCCTTAGGCAAGGGACATCGATGAGGATATAAACAAGGAAAAAAATCTTACCTTCTTCAAATTCATATTATGCTTGGGCATATCGGAGCCCCACGTGTGGCCGCACTTGGGACACAATTGTCGCGCACTCCAGTACCGATACATGATGGCTTGCAGGATCGACGCGAAAGGCGTCACTCCTATGCCGGCCGCTACTAGGGCTGCATGCTCGGCTAGGAAGATGTGCGAGGATGCTGCGCCGTAGGGTCCGTCTAGGTAGATCTGGAACAGCGATTAATGGGTTACGTCTAAAGGGTATTTAGAAGTGTAGGTGTACCCTCAGATTGCCGTTGAATGATGGAAGTGGCAATAGGCTCGTCCCCTATTACATGGGATTAAACATAAGGGCTAAATTAAGGTGATACTATACACCTCTACCGATCTGCTACTTTCACCATAACACTATACAATCGACTAGGATCGAACCTAACACAGGCAGAGCATCCACCAGAGACGCAACATGGCTCCTGTAATAAGAGAAAACCTCGGCTTACCCCTTCAGGGATAATAGGTGTTAGTATATGGATATATGTACCTCCAGCGGCTTCCCAATAGGATAGTTAGTCTCGAAGTCATCAGTGGCCTCTGAGCCATCATTTTCGAAGTCGACTGTCTTCTCCGGTTGCGACTCCACATCTCTATCCGGAGACAAACTCTTTGAGAGGCGGCGACGTGCTGTTAAAAGAGAATCTATGTTATTATACTAGTTCGTAGCTTTAATTAAAAACGCAGTCTGTTAACTGCTAATATGAATGACTATAAGAAGAGAAGGGAGGCTGCTGGTTTTGATCTACTTGATAAGGAACATTGTTTAATAAGATGATGCTGCTGCATATCTACTTAGTGTTCCTTTTAAACACCTCATGTCTTATGAATTGCAGTGTTCTCAAAATTAGCCTAGGCTTAGGTTAGGAAGGAACGCTACATTTATAAAGGGTGTAAACGAAATCGTGTAACTCCTTCAAAACTCGTGATGTACTGTTGACATAGATAAACCCAGCACGGGATACTTATGGATTCAATAAAAAAATATAGATAGCTAGATATACTTTATTGTACACTAAAAGAAATAAAACAGAAGGAGTACACATTATTAAGAACAGTACAAATGGCGGTCTTATCGCTTAAAGCAACTTCTTCCAGACAACCTTTGGATGGAAAGAATTGTCAAGAAAAATATATTACTTTTATTATTAATATTAGTAGTAAACATGTGTTTTTAACGTGACGCATTTTAGCGCCCCAAGCAAATTAAAAAGCTAATTTTAGCTTTACGCCTTACGTTAAGAACACTTGATTACTTTTTTGTAATTTTTTTTTATTGAATCTATATAGGTATTTCCCGTTCTGGGTTAATCTACGTCATTAGTACACCACGAGGTTTGAAGGAATTACATGATTTCGTTTACACCCTGTATATGCAAGTTTAATACTTGCTATTAAATTGCAAAAAATAGATTGCGCTCTCCTCAGAAAGCGTACGCATGTAATTTTGTGTATGTACCGCTGCTATCAAAGAAAATTACTTTGAGTAAAGTGGAACCAAGTTATAAGCTGGGGAAACACAAGAATAAAAATGTTCTTGTTCCTCATAAATAAGAAAAAAAACCCTCAAAACAGTTTTAAGTTTTTTTTTATTCTTGACTTGGCCGCGTTTCCCCTGGTTTCACCTGACGGTAAACGCAAACAGGGTCTAAGATGGAGCACACGAATACAAGGATCAGATATAGAGGAATTCCCCTATACCCCTCTGGCTTTCACATACACACGACGGAACACAGTAAACTGCTTGGCCCGGACTTTAATGTGGTGGTGGTAACTAGCCAGGCGGATCGTATAGATCCTACCACGTCGCGTGCTGGGTTTTGTATAATCTTACAACACGCGTCTCTTCCCAGCGTGCGGTGAGGAAGTTTTATATTCTAACACGTCCCCACACGGGGTAAAAAGTTAAACGGTTTTATCTTGCAGTACCCCTGCAGCATCAAGATTCGAGTATTGATGGTTAAAATTATTATAATATTGTGTTGCCATGGGAATTAAATTTGTGTGCCAAGTTTCAGGAGAATCGGTTAAGCAGAAGTATTTGAAAAATCATTCGCAAGATTTGAAACAAACTAATATACGAGGTGAAGCTAATCTTCTTCTTAGCGCGTCGATGGCAATCTAAATTGAGTCGGCCCAGAACGAGTTTAGCGTTATCAGTAGCGTCCATTAGTTCCTGTAACGTGCAGGTATCAGGGCACGCAGGGCATGATGTCAGGTGTGCCATCGTTTGTGGAATATCACCACATTAAGAGCTCTGCCTCATTAGTGCGTTGCGTTGCGTCGTCGCAGCGTCAACGCTGCGTCGTTTCCCATATATTTTAAATGACATGCCACATTAAAGTGTTGCGTCGTCGCAAGCGACGTTCAACGGGTCGGCGGACGAGGGATGAAGCAGGGGGAGGGTGATGCGCTGCGCTGTCGGAGCTCTGGTGCGACGACGGACAGTGTTCCACTGCTAGAAGGCAAACGAGACTGACTGAGGTGCGTGCGTCGTCATCTTGCGCTGCGGCGTCGTGCGTCGTCGCAACGCAGGTGTGGCATACAATGCGTTAATCCGTTGCGACGACGCAACGCAACGCACTAATGAGGCATCGCCCTTACACTCCAAGCTGGAAGCTAATTAAACCCGTTTAATAAAATAACACTCACCAATAGTCAAAATACTGTCATTACTTCTCCTCCTTTCTTCAAAGCTGGGCGTTTTGAACGCTATGATCGTCGGCTTGGTCCTCATATACCTAAAGCTGTGCACCAAGGACTTATTCTGAGGAATCTTGCTCGCTAGACCGAACGTCTTTCGGGCACTAAGCAGTGAATCTTCGTCCAATTTACTTTCTGATTCGGATCTCATGAAGTCACGAAGTCTGGAAATAAGATTGTTAAATTTCAGGGTAAAATTAAAAGGACTTGGCGGTATTTTACCGTGCCTCTAAACTTAAGGCTCGTTTACACGGAGATAATTTCTCGAAGCGAGTTGTTCTTCGTAGCCTTTTCCCAACTATGTTGGGGTCGGCTTCCAGTCTAACCAGATGCGGCTGAATACCAGGATTTTACATGGAGCGACTGCCATCAGACCTCCGCAACCCAGTTACTGGGCAATGCCGATATCCTAAGGTTAGACCGGTTGATAAACTTTAGGGCTTCTGACATCCCCTAACGACTGTCATAGCTATTCGTATGACTCCCGGGACCGACTATTCAACGTGCTCTCCGAGGGACAGAGGGGTCTCGATGTGTAACGAATGGTCACCCAACCACAGACTGACCGTGGAAAATCGTATGATCCGCGCGGTTGGTAATTAGCCATGAGCCCCTAGTTCCTCGAAGCGAGTCTCGTGCTATCTCTGTTTGCATTGCAGAGGAAGACAAAGTCAGATAGAGTCTCGCTCAAAGAAACTATCTTAGTGGAAATCGGCTTTCTTCTTCTTTTCGTGTGGTTAGTGACTAACCTGGTGTCACAGTTTATGCCGCCCATGGGCCTCTGACTTGGCTTCACATGCCGTTGTGAAATATCTCTCAGGCATGCCGGTTTCCTCACGATGTTTTCCTTCACCGTTTTTAAGCAAGTGATAATTATACAATACGCACATGAATCCGAAAAGTCATAGGCCTTGGCAGTCTGATGATCACACCACTACGCTATCACTGCTAAATCGGTTTTGCATCAAATATTTAATGTCACTTACGCCATCAGCCGCTGTCGCTTCTTTAAGTTCTTCTGCACATCTGGCATGGAGCGTGACTTCTCCAAAGTCTTGATGGGGGCTAGCAGTGAAGGGTGGTAGGATACTTTCGTTGGTGATGGCGCTGAAAACCCATGAAAAACGATGTTATTTACATAACATACATAACATCACGCCTTACATTTCCCGAAGGGTTCAGCAGAGGTGTTTTAGTACATCCTTGTTTCGCCAGTTATGTTTAAAGCCCCGTGTAATAGCAAGCAAGCCTATTGCCATCAACCGGGCACAAATCCAAACTCCTGCTAATGAGGAATTCCACACGGAAGAACCTTATGAGGTGTATAGTAACCTATACACCTCTGCACGACCCTTCGGGGAATACAGGCGTGATGCTATATTATATGGCATTAAATATTCTACGCGACCAGACCCGAGTTAGTATTTTATAACATGTTACCTATTAAATTTTTGTTTTTTTATTTGAAATGCGTTTGGTCTTGTTTCTAGTCTAGGTCAGAGGTGACAGAGACAAAGTCTACGATGGAGTGAGCTTACCCAGAAGAAGTCTGTTAACTCTAACTTTGAAGAGATTCAGGTTGAATGCGTTCGGGAACACAGACGCAGGTAGTGAGTTCCACTCTTTTGCAGTGCGCATTATGAAGGATGTTTGGAAGCGCTTAGTGCGAATTGGTGGAATGGCAACTAAGTAAGGATGGTAACTTGCAGTGCGTCTAGATGTCCGATGGTAGAAGGGGGCCGGTAGGATGAGGTTGTGGAGTTCTTGAGCACACTCTCCGAAGTACAGTCTATATCGAAGACCGACAAGCAGACAACCTTGCGGCGATGAGCCAAGCTGTGAAGCTGATGGTGAAGAATGAAGTTGAGAATCAGAACATACCTTCGTTATGTTTAGAATCCCCATTCCCCGCCTCATTGCCGACGTACGCTTCGTTGGTGTAACACTTGGACGAGAAGTCCACTGACCGCTTCTTAGCGCTGGCGATGGAACTCTTGCGACTTTTCTTACTCTGACTGGATATTGACCGTGCTAGTTTTCTATAAATAAATAAGAATGTTGAGACAAGAGATTTTGGAGTTGAGACGAGTTAAATCTATACTAATATTATAAAGCTGAAGAGTTTGTTTGTTTGAACGCGCTAATCTCAGGAACTACTGGTTGGAATTGAAAAAATATTTTTGTGTTGGATAGTCCATTTATCGAGGAAGGTTATAGGTTATATAACTTCACGCTACGACCAATAGGAGCGGAGCATAAATGAAAAATGTTGCAAAAACGGGAAAGATTATTTCTTTTTGAGAGCTTCCGTGGCGTGCGCTGCGTAAACGGTTTAAGTTACGCAAATAATATGTAAAAAAAACTCCTTACGCGGGCGGAGCCGCGAGGGCACAGCTCGTTGTTGGATAAACGTTAACTAATGCCCAGTTCCTGTAAACAAAAACGATTTATTTGGTTTACTAATGGTAGAATTTGTTATTACCAAACTGGGCATATAAATACACTCGTAAGCTAATTTTAACTGTGATAGCTACTTCCATATGGGAGGGTCTACTATGCAAAGCTATGTGGTCTTTGCTTTATTACTCAAAACATTCCAACATACACTTTCACATGATTCTATTTATTGAGTATTTTATCTATTTTCATATATTGAGTTTATTTATATCTTTTTACTTGCTGCACCGGTGGACGTCATCACGTCAACGCCGGCTGTCGCTGAAAACCAGCGCTGTGGCTCTGTCTCGCACGTGAGACACAGCATTATGCTGAGCGATGGCCGTTTTGCGCGGATGTGACGCATATTTTTCTCCAAGCTTCTATTCAGTTTGTTACTTTTATTTTATTTTGTGCGTCATGTTGGCGCGAATAAATAACTTTTCTTTCTTTCTTTCAACACTTGGAGGATGAAGAAGAAATTGAAGAAGAATACATCAGCCATTTTATTTCCACTTATACTGATATGACTTACTTCTGTCCGTTCTCGATGGCCGGCAGCTCTTCTCCGTGCAGTCTCGCCTGTTCTCTCTCGAAGTACGAGTACAGACGGTTGGTCCACTGGCCCACAGCGCGAATGTGAAGCCACAGGTAGTCTGAAATGTGAAGCTACTTCAGTATTTTCCAATTCAAACTCAAATGTATCTTGTATTCTACTCTACCTGGTATTCACAGCACGGATTAAGATTATATCCACCCAAATCCAATGTATAATATTGTTTCAACATAACATCACGCCTGTATTCCCCGAAGGGTTGGGCAGACGCATATAGTAACACCCTCATTTCGCCGTTATGTTTAAGTCCCATGTAATAAGAGGCAAGCATACCATCAACCGGGCACAAATCTAAACCCCGGGCTACCACTGGTGAATTCCACATGGAAAAACTCAATAACACTGCCCGACCTGGGGATTGTATCCAGGGCCTCACGATCAGGAGAACCGTTCGAGCGTGTAAGTAACAAAGTACTGACCTTCTTGTTCCGGCGCGCTGCTAATGGTGAATGGGTGCCACTCATATGTGGCGATGGCTGGTATGTTGACAAACACGTAGTCTCCGGCGTGGAAGTGGAAGAGTGGCGGTCTCTTGACGACCAGGTGCGTTACGCGTGAGGGCAGGAGGATACCTGACGAGATGTAGGTCTTACCGCGTTGTGATCTGAAATGAGATAGTAAGTTAAGCAAAGGACGATTTCCACCAAACGGCCTCGCATCGCATCGGATCGGAAAGTATACGAACGGATGCGGCGACAGCCGATCGCGTCCGGCAGGGTGTCGACGCATACGATAGGCTCCGTACCGTCGCTTGCGAACGTATGTGTCTCTGCGCCTAGTCATATAGTTTCATCCTACCGTGTTGACAGCCGAAAGGATCCGGTCGGATACGACGACAAGCGAACGGAGCCGTACGCGCGTCGCAGCATACTCTACGGTCGCGTGTCGCGGAAGACGCCGCGGTCAAGCTGCTGTGCGCGGCTTGGTAATATAGACTTTAAATACTGTGTACACGATTTAATGTCGTTTAAAGATTGTAAAATCCGTTCAGAATCGATGCGATGCGAGCCGTTTGGTGGAAATCATCCTTAAGTTTAGACGACACGTTTGGTGCAGTGGCTGAGCGATTAGCTTCTGCGTTACGGGTGTGGGTTCGATTCCCGCACGGAACAAATATTTGTATGGCCTACAGATATTTTTTCCGGGTCTGGGCGTTTGTGTATGTGAAGACATTGTGCCTGTAAACGCACCCACGATACAGGAGAAATACTAAGCCCCTCTCCCCGTACGCATCATCTCACACGCTCACACATGTAGTGCCGTCCTTGTCATATAACAGCACTCGTATTCCCAAACGCATTCCTCAGCTCTGCATTCAGTTCGCGCGCGTACTTTAGATAATCTGAAGATGATTATGGTGATCATCATTATACAGGGTGTAATTAAAATCATGTAATTCCTTCAAACCTCGTGATGTACTGCTGACATAGATTAATCCTGCACGGGATACATTTGGATTAATTAACAAAAAAATTACAAAAAGTAAACATGTGCTATTAAGGTGAGGCATTTTAGCGCCCCGAGTTAAATAACCGCGCGGCGAGCGATAGCCGCGCATTACGCCCGGGGCGCTAAAATGTCTCATTGCCTTTTTTTATTGAATCCAAAACTGTCCCGTTCAGGGTTAATCTATGTCATTAGTACATAACGAGGTCTAAAGGAATTACATGATTTCGTTTACACCCTGTATATCACTCACAGCTTTGTCATCCCACAGCTGGGCAAAAGGTTTCCCCCTTTTAACGCCATTCTTCCCTGTGCGCCAATCTTTTTTTGATGATTAATACAATGCCATATCCTCACCTCATCCAGGCCAGCCTCATGATCCTCTCGGACAGGTACACGGTGCCGGGCACCACGAACCACTTCCAGGCGTTGGGCCCGTGGAACAGCAGCAGTAACCAGAACGGCACGTACAGTAAGTGCGTCCAGTAGAATACCTGAGGATATGAAGAACAGCATAACATAACATCACGCCTTACATTCCCAAAAGTTTCGCCAGTTATGTTTGTCCCATGTAATAGGGGGCGAGACTATTGTCATTAACCGGGCCCAAATCCAGACACCGGGCGGCGACTGGGAAATTCCTAATGGAAAAACCCAATAACACTGCCCGACCTGGGGATCAGACCCAGGACTCCAAGCTCAACAGTCGCGCTTGCGACCACTAGACCAACAAGGCAGTCAGATAATGAAGAACTGAGCACGTTAAACAGTCGGTCCCGGGTGTCACACGAATACCTATGACAGTCGTTACGGGGAGTCAGAAGCCCGGAAGTCTGACAACTGGTCCTAACCTAACCTTAGAGTAGAGGCATTGCCCATTAACTGGGTTGCGGAGGCCTGATGGCAGTCGCTCCATGTAAAATACTGGTTTTCAGCCGCATCTGGTTAGACTGGAAGCTGACCCCAACATAGTACGGACAAGGCTAGGCAGATATAAGTGGACTGCACAATGCACATCCAGTCACAACTGCAAGCTATCCAACTGCTAAATGCAGCTTGAAGGCAATTAGGATGCAGTCAGTGCAACCACGTGACGACTGCCAACTGGATGTGCAGATTTTCTTTTTGCTTTTACACCAGAAACTCAGCGTGTCAAAAGTTAAAGAGATAAAAATAAAATAACCAGAAGTAAAGATGTGTGTTCATGTAGTGCCCCGAGTTAAATGACCGCGCGGCGAGCGATAGCCGCGCAATTAGCTCGGGGCGCTAACATGCCTCACGTTAAAAACACATATTTACTACTGGTAATTTTTTTATTGAATCCAAAAGTGTCCCGTTCAGGGTTAATCTATGTCAGCAGTACATCACGAGGTTTGAAGGAATTACATGATTTTGTTTACAGCCAGTAGGTATGTTTAGGAATGAATAAAGGAAATAATTATAAGTTCCACTTAAAGAATCAAAAAGTACTTACCTCAAAGCTCCCTCCTCTTCTAATAAAAGGCATGCTACACACAAACATGACCAGCAGTATGACCGCCAGCGCCACGCCCGTGGGGTTCGCGCAGCCGCCTATCAGCCCGAACAACCCCGGCTTCTCCGTCAGCAGCCACTCCGAAAGCGAGTAGTTGGACTTATTTAGAACTGGGTCGTTCACCACTACTAAACCTGTAAAGTATAAGATAGATAAGTCGGTGATAGCCTAGCGGTTGATCGCTTGCCTTCCATGCAGAGGGTCCGAGTTCTATCCCGACCCGCAGCTCCGACTTATCGAATACATGTGCGGATCATAACTTCTTCTTCTTCTTCCTGTCCTTATCCCACATTAGGTGGGGTCGGCACAACATGTATTTCATAAATCCATGTTGTTAGAGGTTTTGGCTTATTGTTTCGAGTTACGAGTTCCATGTTTAGCAGTGGACGTATCTTATAGTTCGTACACACCAAGCCAACGAACGCCAACGAAGAGTGTTAATTACCGCTTACATTCGAATAAAACTGGACTCGTTAATAGGTATACAAAGTTTGATGAACTTAACAAATTACAAGCGTTCGTTGGCTTGGTGTGTACGAACTATAAGATACGTCCACTGCTAAACATGGAACTCGTCATCGTAGATACCGTATCCCACAAAGAAGCTGCAGTTCTGCCTAGCTTTTTCCCAACTATATTGGGGTCAGCTTCCAGTCTAATCAGATGTGGCTGAATACCAGTATTTTACACGGACCGACTGCCATCAGACCTCCGCAACCTAGTTACTAGGCAATGCCTATATGCTAAGGTTAGGGCAGTTGTTAGACTTTCGGACTTCTGACTTCCCGTAACGACTGTCATAAATATTCGTATGACACCCGGGACCGACAGTTTAACGTGCTCTCCGAGTCACGGAGGGCATCTCGATGGGTAGCGAACGGTCACTCATCCCCGGACTGAACACGGAACGCTCGGTTGGTAATTAGCCACGTGCCCACTTCAAAGCTGCAGTACTTACTAAAATTCAACAAATGCATCACAGTGTGCACCAGGCCGTAGATAGCGATCAACACTCCAGTCAGCTTGTGCAGGTATATGTGGTGGTCCAGAGGTAGGTACGCGCTATACCCCCGCACCCTTAGATGCGTCAGACAGTGCCGCAGCATCAGGACCAACACCCAGGAACAGTTGAAGTTTAGGCACTGTCCTACAAGAGAAATATGATCAAAATAAATACAAAGTTGAATCAGCCTCGCAGAATCAGCGCCTTTGGAATTCTCTTCCTAACTCCTTACGTGATAGCCCGTCGTTAGATGTCGTCGTTAGATGGTGGCAATAGTCTCGTCCACTATTAAATTGGACTTAAACACAACGGCGAAATGAGGGTGTTAATATACACCTCTGCCCAATCCTTCGGGGAATACGTGCGTGATGTTATGTTAAAAGTAGAAAAGATCCAAAACTTGGTTATCTTGATGACGTTAACGGTGAAAGAAAACATCGTGAGGAAAGCTGCACAAAAGAGAACTTCCAAAACTTCTCCATGGTGTGTGTTATCTGCCAACCCGCACAAGGACTATTACTGACCCACTCCTAGGCACTCTCACTCTCGCTTTTCCGAGAATAATTAAGTGTAGGCCTTAATCCACCACGCTGGCCTGGTGTGGGCTGGCGGACTACACATCATAGAGAACTTTTGGATCTCTCTCAGGTGTGCAGGTTTCCTCATTTTGTTTTCAATTAACGCAAGGCTAGGGCGAGGCGACGATAGTCTGACGAAATCGTTAAAGTGCAGACCGTCTCTAAACCTTAACTGTTTTGTTTTACCTAGCTTTTTCCCAACTATGTTGGGGTCAGCTTGCGGCTGAATACCAGTATTCACACGGAGCGACTGCCATCAGACCTCCTTAGCCAAGTTACTGGGAAATGCCGATATCCTAAAGTTAGACCAGTTGTCAGACTTTCGGGCTACTGACTTCCCGTAACGACTGTCATAGATATTCATATGAAACCCAAGACCAACCGTTTAACGTGTTCTTCGAGGCATGGACCTCGTAACCTCGCAAATCGTATGATCGACGCGGTTGGTAAATAGCCATGGGCCCCTCTAAACCTTAACTACAACTTGGAATCACTACTTCAACTTACCACAAGCTCTAGCTAATATAACGTATCCATTAGCCTTCCTATACTCTACGCAGCGAGCCACGAAGAGCCCTATATTGACCAGAGAGAAGATCCACAAGTAAAACAGAAGCACGTAGTTGTTCCTTAGGTATGGCATGGACAGACGGTAGGGCTTCAGTTTTGACAGGCGCTGGAGGCAGGTCACTGGCGCCGGGGCTTGTTCTGGAGGCACCAGCCAGCGGTCTATACTGAAAGAGGAGTTAAGGTTTTTGGTGGAACTTCCATAATTAAACGCTTATGTTCAAGTTGACTGCCTTCTTGGTCTAGTTGTTGCAAGTGCGACTGCTGAGCATGGGGTTCTGGGTCCCCAGGCCAGGCACAGTGATATTGGGTTTTTCCATTAGAAATTTCTCAGTAGCAGCCCGGAGTCTGGATTTGTGCTCGGTTAATGACAATAGGCTCGTCCCGTATTACATGAGACTTAAACATAACTGGCGAAACGAGGGTGTTACTAAAACACCTCTGCCGAACCCTTCGGAGAATACAAGGAATACATGCTATGTGATCAAGTTAGACCAAGTTATTAAAGTGTTACAACTTAATCCAATGTGGGAGACGGGCTAGAATATAAAACTTCCTCACCGCACGCTGGGAATAGTCGCGTGTTGTAAGATTATACAAAACATAACACGCTTGTGTGTTAGGATCTTTAGGGTCTGCCTGGCTAGCTACCACCCTCACATTAAAGTCCGACCACAAGCAGTTTACTGTGTTCCGTCGTGTGTATGTGAGAGCCAGATGGGTTTAAAGGAATGGCTTTACATCTTTGTTACTTGGATTCGTGTGCTCCATCTTAGACCCTGTCTACGCTTATCATTAGGTGCGACTATGGACAAACGCAGAGAGGCAGAGGGAAAGGGCAGTGGGAGGACAAGATGTAGAAGGGAAGAAAGATAGTCGCCTCTTTCGTCGCGTCGGGAGAAGAGATATTTGAACTTTGCATCTAGGAAACACTGACTTGGATCTCTACCTGGGTATCATATGTCTATATCATTGAATTGCAACTATATTAGTCCCAGATCGCGTCGTTTGACGTACCTGATAGACAGATTCTCCAGCAACCCATCATGGTTGCCCAGCTGCTTCTTCAGCGCCTCATACGTGATAGCTCCTCGTTGTTCCGTATCAGCATCCTCGAACATCGCCGTGGTTAGCTCCAGGAGCTGCTCATCACTGAACTGCATGCCGTTCTCCTCCATACAGGCCCGCATCACGTGTTGGAGTTCCCGGTGCTGGATTAGGCCGTCGCCTGTGGAGTGGTGGGAAATAGTTGAGTCTTTGGTTTGTTCTGCTTTGGTATGTTGGCGTCCAAAGAAGAACTGGTTCAGAGGCAGTGCCATAACTACCCGTTCACACAGCGAATCCGTTTTAACGGATCGATAGTTTTCCCAGGTATCCCCGGGATCGGGAACACGGGAAAGAAACTCTAGAAGGCACCCATACTTCTCCATACATCTTTATGTACGGATCCGTTTTTTATACTGTTCCGGCGTACAGTTTATGTGTGTAAAAATGTCGGACCAGTATTTTTTACTGAATTCGAAATACTGTCGTATATGTGAACTGGCTCATAAAATTACCTATTTTTGCCCTAACCATCGAGAAACACAGTTGTAACCAACCTACCATCTAAATCATAGACCTTGAACAGGAACCGTATCTTGTCCTCTGGCGTTTGTCCAGCGAAACGGTGGACGGCTGCGATGAACTCTTGAAGAGAAATGGCGCCGGAGTCATCTTCATCAAAGATTTGGAATACTCGTTCCGTGAAGAATGGCTGTTAATAAAGGAACTGGTTAGAGTAGAGGGTATTTTACAAAAGTAGATGAGACATATTTATCGTCTGAGTCAGTATTACAGTATCCGTGTCTCGGAGAGCAAGTTAAACCGTCGGTTCCGGGTGTCATAAGAATACCCATGACAGTCGTTACATAGTCAGAAGCCCGAAAATCTGACAACTGGTCTAACCTTTGGATATCGGCATTGCCCAGTAATTGGGTTGCGGAGGGCTGATGACAGTCGCTCCGCGTAAAATACTGGTATTCAGCCGCATCTGGTTACACTGGAAGCTGACCCCACGATAATTGGGAAAAGGCTAGGAGGAAGTATTCTATGGAGACGCGTATTGCCGCACGTTGTTGTATGTATGACAGGCCTCTCCATATACTAGGCCTTAGTCTAAAGGTAGCAAAGCATGACCTTGACATGATAATGAGTGGAAAGCATGACCTTTTCTGTGCCAGGAACAGCCAAGCGTGCTTAAATTCTTACAATATTTCTGATGAAGATTTAATGAGTAGAATAAATCAAGTTCTAAATAGAACAACTTACATTCTTAGATACGACGATCTTCTGGAACTGGTCCCTGGTGATCTCCTTCAGGTCCCCGACGGTCGCTCGGAACAGCTGCTCTAAACGGTCTACGCTATGCTTGTCGAAGCCGGCGCGAGGTCTGAAACAAAGGTTATATAAGTATGTGTGGTTATAGACATCGGTTCACTATCCATTCATTACCCACCCGTGGGTGTTGTGAAAGGTGACTAAAGCATTACGTCAAGTGGTGGAGCTGCTGCCAGCAGCGTCCTTGTGGCTGCTAATACCAGCAAACTGCGATCACCAATCGTTTACCAAGCATGGTGATCTACTTAACATGGTGATCAGGGAAGTAGCTACTGCCGTATCAGCAGTGGCGTGACTATGGGGTGGCAGGGATGGCAATATGCCACGGGCCCCCGGCCCAAGAAGTCACGAGCTCAGAAGTAACCTAACATACATACATACATACATTCACGCCTTTTTCCCATGGGGGTAGGCAAAAACTATAGAACGCCACAAGCTACGATCCTTACATACCCTTTTCGCTTCATCCACATTCATACATCTTGTCATACACGCACGCCAGTTGAGAGTACTACGCACCTGACCTTTGTGAAGAACATCACCAATAACATCGATGTATGTCCTTCTAGGCCGTGCTCTACCGGGGCGTTTCCATTGACATCCGCCTTATAAATTCCTTTTGTTAATCGCCGTTCACTCATTCTCTCAACATGACGAAACCACCTAAGCATACTCCTTTCAATTTTTGTCACTACATCATCTTTTAAACCGCAACTTTGTCTAACCTAACATTTTTAACAAAATTAAGTAAAAAATATGGGAACAATTCTGTAAACAACAATTATGTAATTCTGTTGGGTAACTACTTCAGTGATTTATTAAAATAAAATTACAACGTGACGATTTTAACTGGGGCCCCATCCAATGCATTTGCCACGGGCAGTTCCGTCTTTACCATAAGGGCACGTGGGGCACGAGCCCAGGGCCCCCTGCCTGAGGGGGGCCTCGAAATGCCGAAACCCAGTGCCTATATATTTTTCAATAAATCAGTTTTTAAAAACACATTGGTTTCTTAGTTCAATGCATCATTAACAAAGCACCCAGATAACTAGGGTTGCACAGCAGAACGTTGCTCAGCAGAAGTTTTCTTTAATTTGAGACAAATTGCTGCCAACTTCAGACTTTGTAACTTTTCACTACCATATAAAAACAACTTGAACTACAAGTTAGTGTCAATGTAATAACCAATTATGTTACTGATCAAAACTACATTATGTTTTATTTCACGTTATTTTTGGCTTTCCAAAAGGGGCCTAAAATTCTCTGTGCCCAAGGGCCCCTGCATGGCTTAAGACGGCTCTGGCCACGGGCCTCTGATGGTATAAGTAGTTACGCCACTGCGTATCGGCCGTATCAATGATACGGGACTCCGACATTTATGTAATTTATTTTGTGAAAAATCGTTATCCTCCCTTTTGCATCGCCGCAGCCAGGTACAACGCTCCCCCGACAAATTTTGATACAGGGCTCGTCTAGGGCAAGCTACGCCACTGGTGGTGTTTATGATGATGATAATAATTATAGTGACAACAATACCTGCTACTGGTAACAGTGGATAGGAACTCCATGATTTCGTCAGCGGTTGCATAGCCGTCACCATCAATGTCCACCACTCTGAGCAATTTATTTGTCACCTATAAAACAGTTAAGTAATTTTAGTAAGAAACTGAACAACGATATTAGTGCACAAGATTATTAAAATTTAGATTGATTATGTACTTTGAGGGTATGTGAAAAATTAAGTTATAATACCAATAAAAAAATTGGGCATCAAGAAAAATCTTTAAACAGCGCCCTCTCTTGGATATATACGTAATTAAAAAAATAGTTATACAAAATGCCACAAGATGGCGGTGTTGTCAAATAATAATACTCACGACTTTATTTTGAAGGATGTGTTGAAACGTATCCAATGTTATAACACCATTTCCACAAAGGACGTATGCTACACTTTCTACTTGCTCCACAAAATCTATCTGTTTGTCTTCCCTGAAAATAAAGTTAACCTTTATAGTAAACACAGTTACTTCTACTCGCTACTAGATGGCGCCGTAGAAAATAATTTATTCCACTCTATTTTGATTATCTGACTGAATAACGTCGAATGCTTTATTTTGCATTATTTATTTAATACATAACATAACATCACGCCTTGTATTCCCCGAAGGGTTAGGCAGAGGTGTTTTAGTACCACCCTCGTTTCGCCAGTTACGTTTAAGTCCCATGTAATAGGGGGCGGGCCTATTACCATTAACCAGACACAAATCCAGACTCCGGGCTGAGAAATCGCTAATGGAAAAACCCAATATCACTTTGCCCGACCTGGGGATCGAACCCAGGACCCTATGCTCAGCAGTCACGCTTGCGACTACTAGACCAACAAGGCAGTCAAAATTTATTTATTTTGTAGTGAAATACTCATAACTTACGTGAGTCGTTCCTTCAAGTATTCGAGCCAATCATTTTGAACTAAATAACTTGTGGAATTTACGTCGAAGAGGTGGAATATCCGCTCCAACAGATCCTGAAACAATTTAACGTATTCAATAATTATATATTAAAGTAAGCAATAAAACAAATTTAACAAAAGAACATGGCAGAATATCAGTCCGGATATCGTCACTAAGCCTGCAAAATCCACTATGAAAAAAAACTCAACTTTACAGGAGAAGCATAAAACTGTTTCTTGGAGATATATTTAAAAAACAACATAATTATATGTATTCAAGTAGTTCTGATAAAAATCTTTTTGGGGAGTTTCGGTTTTTGTGTAGGTACGTATACTAAAAATATGGGTTACCACCGTTAATAAATATTAAGTTGGAATTGTCGATCTCTTTGATTGATTTTCGGAGAAGAGCAGACAGCTCCCTCTCCCTCTCCACTCTCTCCTTGGCCGCCATCACGTCGTCGCAATAGGAGGCTATGGCTTCCCACGCACCCTCGCTCCCGACTATAGACAGCACCACAGCCGGAAAGATAGACCATGTCCCGGATTAACACATAAGATACTTTTCATCTGGGCACATGAAGTACTTGCCTAATTACGATAGAATGCAAGTGAAACCACAATCATAAGCTAAGCTAGTATTAAATAAATACAAGTGTCTAGTTTCCTTCATCAAATCAACAGCTTATTCGGTTCGAATTAAGATGATTGCAATTGATTTGAATCGATTCGATGTGACGTGTCCGTGTCAACCGTCCAATAAGTTGGCTCGATCGAAATTATATGAATCGAGTTGTAAGTATAAATTATAATTAGTGTCAATCGTAGCCTAGCGTTTCCCCACTGGGTATGTTCATTACAGACTGTCCTTGTTAAGGTGGGTATATTTTTATTTGAATACTACCTAGCTGCCCAGACAGACTTCGTTCTATCAAAAGTTATTGGCCTGTAGTGGGAAAAGAAAAGTGCTGTTTTTACTATTTTCCACGCAATTTTTATGTTTTTATCTTTCCATAAGAACCTTCCTTATGCCTAAAGGAATATATAAAATATTTTTACAAAAAATTTAAACCGACTTCAAAAAAGAATAAAATAATTACCATATAAAATTAACAGTTTCAGAAGTCGGTGCTGATCCACGCTGAACCAAATTGAAGGCACCGACTTCTGAAACTGTTAATTTTATATGGTAATTATTTTATTCTTTTGTGAAGTCGGTTTAATTTTTTTGTATAAAATCTTTTTATTTTTTATCATTTTAATGGCCTTAATTAAAACTTGGTTGGACCTACTAAAGACGCTGTTCGTAACATAATCACATCATCACAATATGCGTACTGTTCGTCATTGAGGAGTTCCACTGTCTATATCCGAAGTTCTTCATCAGATCTTCACCAAATTTAAATGGGACCAACTTCGGAGTATACCCTATCCATTAAAAAAAGAATCATCAAAATCGGTTCACAATTGGCGAAAATATCGATGAATACAAAAAAAAATACATACAGACGAACATAGTAACCTCCTCCTTTTTGGAAGTCGGTTAAAAATATATACAGACGAACATAGTAACCTCCTTCTTTTTGGAAGTCGGTTAAAAATAGCCGAACTGGTCGAGCCGTACTCAAGTATTGCGCTTAGCAACACATTTGGCGATTCATTTTTATTTATATAGAGAGATAGAGAGATAGACTAGCTATTACCCGCGGTTTCACCCGCATCCTCGAGGAACTACTTGATGTACCCGGATAAAAAGTATCCTATGTGTTAATCCAAGGCATAGTCTATCTGTGTGCCAAATCTCATCCAAATCCGTTCAGCCGTTTTTGCGTGAAAGAGTTACAAACATCCATACATCCATAAATCTATCCATACATACAAACTTTCGCGTTTATAATATAAGTATAAGTATATATAAGTAAGGATACCTTACTAGGTACCCTGGTACCTTGTCAAGTTTCGCCAATTAATTAAAGTAACCCTAAAATCTTCTTCCTCATAGCTTTTTCCCAACTATGTTGGGGTCAGCTTCCAGTCTAACCAGATGCGGCTGAATACCAGTATTTTACACGGAGCGACTGCCATAAGACCTCCGTAATCCAGTTACCGGGCAATGCCGATATTCTAAGGTTAGACCGGTTGTCAGACTTTCGGGCTTCTGACTTCCTGTAATGGCTGTCATAGGTATTCGTATGACACCCGGGATCGATTATTTGATATTCTCTCCGAGGCACGGAGGGGTCTCGAACGGTCACCCATCCACAGACTGACCGTGGTAAGCGCAACTTAACCTCACAAATCGTTTGATCCGTACGGTTGGTAATTAGTCACGAGCCATAGACATCGAGACCCTTCCGTGCCTCGGAGAGCACGTTAAATAGTCGGTCCCGGGTGTCATACGAATACCTATGACAGTCGTTACGGGGAGTCAGAAGCCCGAGAGTCTGACAACCGGTCTAACAGAGTATCGGCATTGCCCTGTAACTGGGTTGCGGAGGTCTGATAGCAGTCACTCCGTGTAAAATACTGGTATTCAGCCGCATCTGGTTAGATTGGAAGCTGACCCCAACATAGTTGGGAAAAGGCTAGGTAGATAATATACTCGTAGATCAATCTAACCTTAGAACCACTAGACCCTTATTACTCAAGACATTGATATTAACGTTTACGACGACGTTAAATAGCAGGTATTAGCAGAAAGGTCAGTTGTGCCCCCATAACACATAATTAGTCGTCTTCTGCCTACCTCGTAGAGGATGACAGGCGTCATGTTAGTATGATCTTATAATACGATGATGTACCGGTTCGATTCTCACGCCATAAACATACCTTGTGCAATTACGATATGTGTACAAAAATCGGACACACGGCTGTAAAGAGTGTCGAGCATGTCTACATTATAATTATTCCAACATGGATTTCGAAGATAAAGTGAGAAGGGGATATGTTAATGAAACAGGAAGAGAAGGAGATAACTATACTCATCACATACGAAGAGGAAAGCAGTCATATCGTGTTAAAATTATGCGTAGGCCCGTCCCGGCTTCGCACGGGTGGACATTTTTCCCGTTTTTGCAACATTTTTCATTTATGCTCCGCTCCTATTGGTTGTAGCGTGATGTTATATAACCTATAACCTTCCTCGATAAATGGACTATCCAACACAAAAAATATTATTTAATTCCAACCAGTAGTTCCTGAGATTAGCGCGTTCAAACAAACAAACAAACTCTTCAGCTTTATAATATAACTATAGATGATGCTCAGAAAGTATCACTGACTGACAAGGCACTGATGACAAACGTAAATAGCGGTGTAGCCATTTAATTAAGCAGCACTCATATGCAAGGTCGATGACAGGCAGCAGTGTAATCGGCAGAGGACTAGTGCTGCTTATCTAACAATCCTGCTTGCCTAACGTATACAGTATACATACCTTCCATCTTAGGCTAAGCTTGCCTATGGATTCACTAAGGGTCAGTTTCCACCAAACGGAAACATCTTCGCGGATGCTTGAGCACTTTTTTGATGTCGCGGAACAATTTGCTTGCACACATCTGCGCCCGAATTCGAAGTGGCGGCTTGCAACATGTCCCGCGTCACGTAGAAATGACGCACAATGTTGCGGGGCAAAGTGTAACTTTACAGCGTCACGTAGACCTTATGTTGCGCGTCATGTTGGGGAATAGTTTTGATGTGAAACATCTAGCGGTACGGGTGTGATGAGACCGGCTATTGCGTGGCGACACACGATGGCAGACCTTCGTAACTCGTCGGCTCTCTTCGGTTTGATTCGACCAGTTTTTTTTTATAAAATAAGTTTCGGTGTTTTACATCTGCTCGACGTCCCGCGACGGCTATATTTTTTTCCTCTAGTGAATCCAAGGCATTATGTCTTACAGTTCACAGGTTGCTTGATAATACGCGAAGTATTGACAAAAATATCAAACAACACCAATTAAAAATATAGCCCATATCAGTTTACGATGAGTCAGAAACAAAGTCCCTAGCAAATCGAATGAGTGGGTCGAGGAACTTCAAGAAGAACATAGTCTGCTTAGTTGTCGGCAATAATATTGACAAGCATATAATTTTGGGACCCAGTGCATAATATCAGCAAGCACATTAGGTCACCCGCGCGACAGCGCAGCGAATATTCCTAAGGAAGGTTGATGTCAGGCAGGCGGCCGGTTATAAAACAATAAGCCAAAACCTCTAACAGCATGGATTTATGAAATACATGTTATGCCGACCCCACCTAGTGTGGGATAAGGTCAGGGAGGAGAAGAAGAAAAGTAAAATATAGCTCGAACATGTTGTGAGTTGAGTCCCAACAAGTGGTACGTTCTCTCCGCCCGTGTGTCACACACCTTGAGGCAGCTTTCGTAAGTGTAACACTTAATAGCGATTATGTTAATAGCATCTATTTCTTTAATGTATAACGACACTTAATTGGGACATGATAGCGTTGTGTTTAGTAAACAAATTATACACATCACGCTATTAACGATAAAAGGTTAAACAGGATTGTTAGTGCTCAATGAAATGGTCAGCTTTCAGTCTAACCCAACGGTCGGCAAAAGGCGGACCGCGAAAGATCGAACCTCGGACCGCTAAATATTGTAATGTATTGTATACCAAGTATAAATTAATACGTAGTTAAGGTATACTATACCTTTATTAATTGAAATAATAGTTTTAAGCCACATAGAATCTAACTAGTACTTATTCTATTTTAAGTTGCCTAGTTAACCTGATTTACAAGTATCTACATTTTATAAATACCTACGGTTTATAATTCAGAATTTTATTTGAAACCATACCTACAATAAATAAGTAGCACTTAATTATTATCAGTTATTTATTTCTGGACCTCGTTAAAATTTTCCCACAGTATTCGGACCCCACCTAAAACTACTTGCCGACCCCTTGTCTAACCAGATGTGGCTGAATACCAGTATTTTGTGGAGCGACTACCATCTGACATCGACAACCAAATTATCGAGGTATATCGACATCCTAATGTTAGACTGTCTATCAGCATAAGCTTATATCCCACTGCTGAGCACGGGGCTCTTCTCAGACTGAGACGAGATTAGGCCTTAGTCCACCACGCTGGCCTGTTGCGGGTTGGCGGACTACACACACCATCAAGAAGTCTTTTTTGGGGCCCTTTCATGTTATCAGATTTCTTCGCGATGTTTTCCTTCACCGTTAACGCAAGTGACAATCAAACTAATCTGAACATGAATTCGAAAAGCTAAAGATGCAAGCCGGGTTTAATCTCAAACCCTCCTGCATGGAAGGTAAACGTTCAACTGCTAGGTTATCTGTCACCTATCACTGTCTGTCAGACTTTCTGATAATTGTATTGTAGCTTTTGAATGCCCATAAAGATTCTCATAGGCACTAGAACAAGAGAGGTTTAGTGTCGTAATCTTTTGAATTACAACCTAACTTGGCTTTGATCTAACATTTTACGATTTACTATATAAATGTGGGAAAACGTAACGTACCCAATGAGTAAAAGAGATGAGTGATGAAAGGCGAACTGAGATATTTTAAATCAGTTTAAATAAAGGACAATGTTTTTATTATAAACGCTTGTAATGGCTTTTGTTAAAATAAACGATATAAGGAGTTTGACGGTAACGGTGATCAGTTGGTTTTTACACGCTTTAGCTTCACTTGTAAGTAACTAACAATGCAGAAGTCAATTATAACCTACTTCTAATTGTCGTATCGAAATGAAACTTTGTATGTACATGTAGTTCGGATGACAATACTATAATTTGGTATCTTGGAGCTGATCTGATGATGGAGCCAGGAGGTGGATAGTGGAACTCTTCAGTTATAAATTATAGTGCGTGATAAAAGCGTGTTTTTTAGTTTTTAAACTACATATTTTTATAATTCTCTCTGAACTAATCCCACATAAACGTGGTAGATATTATCAGTAACACGTCGTTAACTGAGCCTCCCCCAACAGATCGTGACTGCACATAACCTCGGCTACATAAGGGAGCACTAACTAACTAATAAAGATTTATGTGTTACCTCTGATGTGTGTGATCATAACACCTTGACTGATCACGACCACGCCTGTGTTATTGTAAACTAGAATATTATACTTAATCGCTAATGTTTGCCTTACATACATAAACTCACGCCTTTTCCCCATGGGAGTAGGCAGAAACTATAGAACGCCGCATGCTACGATCCTTATATACTCCTTTCGAGGAGTGATATGAAGATTCGAATGACGTTTTTGCGACGCACGCTATTTCGAAAAACTTTACGAGTGGTACGCCAGATTTGTTTGGGTTAGGTTAGAACAGTGACCATTAACGCGCAAAGTCGAGCGAGCGAAGCGAGCGTGTCGCGACAGCGGCCGCCGAGCGCCAGATCCCCTCTATTGTTTGTGAATAATTTGGTTTACACTGGCGTACTATTCGTAAAGTTTTTCGAAATAGCGTGCGTCGCAATAACGCAATAACGTCATTCGATATAACGGTTTTCAACTCAATGTGTTTTCGAACTAGCGTACCACTCGTAAAGTTTTTCGAACTAGCGTACCACTCGTAAAGTTTTTCGAACTAGCGTACCACTCGTAAAGTTTTTTGGAATAGCGTGCGTCGCAATTACGTCATTCTAATTCGAATCTTCATATCACTCACCCCTCACTTCACCCCTCCTTTCGCTTAATCCACATTGATATATCGACGGTTGAAAGGCTAATTGGTCTAAGCGACATTTTTTGCGATATTGAGTTATATACATATTTGGAATCAGCGATTTTTTCTGCGTCGTTTGAGCTAGGTTTCAATTTTTTTAGAACATTTTTTTGGCGCTTGAACCCCACACTTACTTTGCTCTCATTTTGGAGGCCATTGTATCAACCGACACAAAATTTGTCATGTTTTTCTCGTTCGTCTTTTGAATCGTTTTACTGCTACTATTTTGAAGATATAATGTGCGTTAAGGCGTTAAGCGTTTTTTCTATAAATACTTGATTGTGTCACTTGAAACATTTTGCATTCCATCACAATAATAGATTTAATCGTTTTAATAGTTGTGTTTTTATTTTAAAATTAACCTTAATGAGCAAATCTTTTATTGGATATATATGTTGTACATTAGTTTAGGAACCTATCTCTGACCCTAAAACAGTAGGTATAAAAACATTTTATTTGATTCGGTTTGAACACTGATCGTCGTCTGTATCAAGTTACTCTAGTCTAGTTGCTTCATACTCAATTCATTGAGTGTTTGAGAACAACTCTTCTTGCTTTGTTCTGCTTCATATTCTGTGTCAACACATGGACTAATTTACTTTCAGCTATAATATATATTACAGGCAATTGAACCACTTTGCCTTACTCCTGAAAACAATATATTCGATGCATTTTGTGTTAAACGACATTTATTTCAGAAAATACAGCAAATATATTCACGTAATTAACTCAAAAAACTGTAGTACGTACTTACGGAAATAATGTATTAATTTTGCGAAAATTTACTCAGTAGTTTTTTTATAATGTTTTTTTTTTTCGAAAAACGAAACTTGAAATCTCTTTCCTGCAACTTTAAAAAAATGGCGCTTAGTACAAGTAGCCTTTCAACCGTCGATATCTTGTCATACAAGCACGCCGGTTGAGAGTACTACGCACCTGACCTTTGTGAAGAACATCACCAATAACATCGATGTACCTATGTACCCTCATTTTACAAAAGATGGGTTTAATATAACCCAGGTTTTAAAATAATTACTTAATTAGGACTTTGTCTTGCCTTTCTTATTGTCTTTACTCGTAATTACTAATTAACAAACAGCTTTATCAACAAATCAGCGTTGTAACGCGTTAATTAGCGCGTTGCTGTCAACTTACAACACTGTCTTGCTGTCATACTGTCATTGAGTGACAGCCGATAGTAACGCCCCCTCGCGCCGTGACTGGTAAAGATTAGTTCTTAATATGAAATGACGGGACGCCTTTATCGTCTTATATTTTTTTTAACTAGCTGTTCTCCCGCAGCCGCCCGCATAATTTGACTACAGCGCCACCTATCGGATCCCAGCATATCTACGAACTATCGTCTCAACAAAACAAATATATTGTGTAAATATGACCTCAATCGGTGAAGTCGTTCTCAATTTATGGCGTGACCGAGGGAAATAGGGATTCATTTTTATATACAGGGTGTAAACGAAAACATGTAATTATTTCAAACCTCGTGATGTAGGTACAGTCACGTGTAATAATATGTATACACGTAGCGATCTTAAAAAGCGAATTTGTTTTAGAGAATAAAGTGTAAGTAATTAAGAAATATTAGAAACGGTAATTCGTGTGTAATTGTAAAAACTGTGTAGAATATTTCATAATTCTAACAGATATTTTGGAAGGAAATCGCTTTTTAATTTCGGTATGTGTATAAATTTTATTACACGTGACTGTACTGCTGACATAGAGTAACCCTGAACGGGATACTTTTGAATTTAAAAAAAAATTATAAGAAGTAAACATGTGTTCTTAACGTGAGGCATTTTAGCGCCCTAAGCGAATTGCACAGCTATCGCTCGCCGCGCGGTTAGTTAACTCGGGACGCTAAAATGCTTCACGTTAAGAACACATGTTTAATTCTTATAATTTATTTTATTTAGAAGTAGATTTCATTTTAGTTTTGTTTAATTAGAAGACTAAGGCTGAGTTGCACCAACTAACTATAACCGTAACCATACCGAAATTACTGTCAAATCAGTACAAATTTGACATAAATATGGCAAGTTAACTGTTGTAGTTAGTTGGTGCAACTGAGGCTAAGTGTAACCATACGGTGCGGTGTAACTTTGAATAATGAGGAATGATGTGATTAGACAAAGTTGCGGTTTAAAATAGATGTAGTGACAAAAATGAAAGTAGTATGCTTAGGTGGTTTAGTCATGTTGAGAGAATGAGTGAACGGCGATTAACAAAAGGAATTTATAAGACGGATGTCAATGGAAACGCCGGTAGAGGACGTCCTAGAAGGACATACATCGATGTTATTGGTGATGTTCCTCACAAAAGACAGGTGCGTAGTACTCTCAACCGGCGTTCGTGTATGACAAGATGTATGAATGTGGATGAAGCGAAAGGAGTATGTAAGGATCGTAGCATGTGGCGTTCTATAGTTTCTGCCTACCTCCATGAGAAAAAGGCGTGAGTTTATGTATGTATGTAATCATACATTTTTTTTGTAAGTATAAGCTTGCCATAACTTTACGCAACGATTATTGGTAAAGAAGTAAATCAGTAATTTAGTAAAAAAATATTATTTATTCACATAACTGTAATATTGAGTTAAGGCCCACGTTAAACGGATATGAACATAATATATAATTATATAGACATTATAATCTGACATTTGGTTTCCGTTATCGTAAAACTTGCAATAGAATATGTAATATCCGCAGCCTCGCAGTAAACACCTATGATTTGGCAGTCCGACGGTCACACCACTAGGCTATCACTGCTATAAATAATATTTAATTAAATTGTTATATTGAGCTAAACTCAATTATCTATGGCAGTGATAGCCTAGTGGTGTGACCGTCGGACTGCCAAGTCATAGGTCTCGAGTTCGAACCCAAGGCACGTACCTCTGACTTTTCGGATTCATGTGCGTATTGTATAATTATCACTTACTTAAAAACGGTGAAGGAAAACATCGTGAGTAAACCGGCATGCCTGAGAGATATTTCTCGACGGCATGTGAAGCCAAGTCAGAGGCCCATGGGCGGCATAAACTCTGACACCAGATTAGTCTCTAACCACACGAAAAGAAGAAGATTAAATATTATTTATTAAGTAATCACTGTCTGCACCTGCCTTCGGTTGAGCACCACCGCGCTCCGCTGAACGCTAATTATCTTCAATGCAGGAGGGTCTAAGCACGATCCGTTTTCGTGCACAAATAGACTGTTTTTCCTTTTAGACTAAGACTTCGCATGCACTGGCGGATGCCTCGCGTCTAAAGATGCCTAGATAAAAATAAACATATGTAGGTACCTATATGTATACGGGGCCGGCCGCACTGCGCGCTTGGTGTCCTCGCTACAAGCTGCTGTTAGTAGGGTTGCGAGGTGTCCAACTTTAGCCGGACATGTCCGACTTTTGACAGTCGTGTCCGGCCAAATATATCGGGTGTAAAAATACCCTTAACGAAGTCGAGAGTCACGTATTCTTCCCATCATTACGATGATGTTTTGGTATTGGGCCATACCTGGGAACCGACTGGTTATGGAGATATTGAAGGTCAGTCACCATATTTTTGTATGTTTTTCATGAAAACTAAGTTTAAATGTTATTACGAAACATTCTTCT
The DNA here is from genome assembly GCA_910594945.2 of Amphipyra berbera. Lineage (NCBI taxonomy): Eukaryota > Metazoa > Arthropoda > Insecta > Lepidoptera > Noctuidae > Amphipyra > Amphipyra berbera. The sequence goes on from OU343145.1 coordinate 15,174,920, forward strand.
ATACAAACTATGGTCACTATGGTCCTATCAGAAAACCAGCGTTGCGACATTTTGTTTTTTTTTCTAAATGTCGCAACATTATGCTGAGATAGGAGCCCTTTTTGGCCTCGTGCAGATAGTCTAAATTCTTATTGTTTCTTTTTTTTATATTGTATTTGTTTCTGTAACTGCCTGTGTGAGTACAGAATAAATAATTTTCTTTCTTTCTTTCAAACATTATCAACATTTTTGAAATGTAGGCACAGACCGCTGTGCGTGCGCTTCTATTGCGCGCTACAATTAAAAACTGTTTTTTAATACCAAAAAATTAAAGTTGTTTCCCAGCTATTATGTTTGCTGTATGTTACTTAGTTTGATGTACAGTATACGTAGGCTTCGACTTCGTTAAGGCTATTTTTACACTCTGTATACAAGTCCGGCCTGTCCGGCTTTTTTTAGGCTATTGGTCAATCCCGCCTCGCTAAAAAATTGCCAATGATTCATAATAACATAATTATTATTATAATTAAAAGTAGAGTAAGTTTCAAATGAATAACAGTAATAAACACACAAATAAAAGTTTTTTTTTTTTGCCTTTTGAAGACTTGTGTCCGGCTTTCAGGGCAAAATGTCCGTTTAAATATGAAAATGTGTCCGGCTTTTCTATTTTTGTGTCTGGCAACCCTAGCTTTAAGAAATCGCTAGCCACTAGCCAAGCTACGCACCAGTGTGTACGAGGACCTCATCTCAAACCAATTTCACGCCAAACACAAAGACAATAAGTGATAATCTCGACTGATACATTACATCCTGATAACAATATTGCAATATTGATGCTAAAACGCTCCCCTGCAGCTAATATGACACACTTATTTTCACCTGAGCAGGCCTGTTCGCACCATATTCTTTACATAGTATAAAACAAAGTCGCTCCCGCTGTCTGTACGCTTAGATCTTTTAAACTACGCAACGGATTCTAATGCAGTTTTCAGCAATAGATAGAGTGATTCAAGAGGAAGGTTTATATGCCCCACATTAGTATCTACATTGCACTCGTGCGAAGCCGGGACGAGTCGCTAGTATGTTTATATTATGAAGAACTGCCTCGTTGGTCTAGTGGTAGCAAGCGCGACGGCTGATTGTGAGGTCGTGGATTCGATCCCCAGACCAAGTATTATAGGGTTTTTCCGTGTAGAATTCCTCAGTAGCAGCCCGGAGTTTGAATTTGTGCCCGGTTGATAGCAATAGGCTCGCCCCCTATTACATTGGACTTAAACATAACAGTGAAATGAGGGTGTTACTATACACCTCTGTCCAACCCTTCGGATAATACAGGCGTGATGTTATGTTATAAAGAATAAGGGACTAGACCCACTTAGCATCGATTCACTTTTTTACTCAAAGAAAATGACCATCTATACTAATACTATAAAGCTGAAGAGTTTGTTTGTTTGTTTGTTTGAACGCGCTAATCTCAGGAACTACTGATTGGAATTGAAAAATTATTTTTGTGTTGTATAGTCCATTTATCGAGGAAGATTATAGGCTCTATAACATCACGCTACGACTAATAGGAGCGGAGCAAAAATGTAAAATGTTGCAAAAACGAGAAAAATGTCCACCCGTGCGAAGCCGGGACGGGCCGCTAGTTTTGTATAAAGATGCGTAGTAGGTACGTGTGCTTACACCCTTTCGCATCGATTCACATTTCAAAGTCAAACTCAAGTCATTTATTGTGGGCTATCAACGTATGGGAGTATCTTTACATAGAATATGCTAAACTATGGGGTAAAGATAACAGCAGTGGTAACCTAGTGGTGTGACCGTCGGACTGCCAAGTCATAGGTCTCGAGTTCGAACCCAAGGCACGCACCTCTGAGTTTTCGGATTCATGTGCGTATTGTATAATTATCACTTGTTTAAAAACGGTGAAGGAAAACATCGTGAGGAAACCGCCATTTTGAGAGATATTTCTCGACGGCATGTGAAGCCAAGTCAGAGGCCCATGGGCGGTATAAACTATGACACCAGGTTAGTCACTAACCACAAGAAAAGAAGGTAAAAGAATCAAGATTCTTAATTTTACCCAGGGAAAGATTGAGCGTGGCCTGTTCTTTTTTGGGATCCAAACCTCTGCCGGCTTTATCAAAACACGCCATATTATCTTTATCCACTACATCTATTAGGCGTGAATCACACATGTCGACCTCACATCTAGATCAGTTGCGACACAACGTTATGCGACTATGATACACATAATGCGACAATCGTGACGCGCAGATTAAAGTGTTGAACACGCACTTACGATTTATTTTGTTTTGAACTGTTTTTTATACAATCATTGTAATATGATGTGCTTATGATCTTAGATCGGTAAGTAGGTACAAAATAACCTCACGCCACTCTACTGCAAGCGCGACTGGTGTTCGCAAGGTCCTGGATTCGATCCCCAGGTTGGGCAAAGTGTTATTGGGTTTTACCGTGTGGAATTCCTCAGTAGCAGCCCCGAGTTTGGATTTGTGCGCGGTTGATGGCAATACGCTCGCCCCCTATTACATGGGACTTAAAGATAACGGCGAAATGAGGGTTTTACTATACACCTCTGCTCATCCCTTCCGGAAATACAGGCGTGATGTTACGTTAGGTTATGTATGTATATTATATAACGACATATCATTCATCAAAATCGGTTCAGCAGTTTAGTAATTACGAGGGAACATAAAGGCCGGACATACATAGATATTAGATACATACATACAGGTCAAACACAACCCTCCTTTTTTGGCTTTGCCGCAGTCAGGTAAAAATTCGTGCATGTTTATGGGTGTATACGGTTTGTAATTCGGCTCCCGACACTACCGCTCACCTCCTTCACGTCACTCCTCGATCACCAGCGCTTCAGCTCATTACGACTCAGATCGAGTCGAGAACTAGTCGGGCATACCCGGGGGTATAGCTGTATATATCCCATAAACAGATGAGATACTTTGACAATTATTACAGCGACTATTCAATCGCAAGTGTGCGCCAAACCCAAACAATTAGGCCACGGTTAGACTGCGAAAGTACCTACCAAGCTGCCTCTCGATTTCAATAATATTTGCCATACAAACATTATGTCAACGACTGCATTAGTTTATAATGGTATTGTGCAACCGGTATTAGGAGTTGTGGCTCGCTAAAGTAGGATAGTGTGTTGACTATAATGCAATTGATGTAGCAAGTCAGCAACATTTATAACTCTAATGGCCAAATCTCTTCTCTTTTCGTGTGGTTAGTGACTCAGCTGGCGTCAGAGTTTATGCCGCCCATGGGCCTCTGACTCGGCTCCACATGCTGTCGAGAAATATCTCTCAGGCATGCCGGTTTCCTCACGATGTTTTCCTTCCCCGTTTTTAAGCAAGTGATAATTATACAATACTAACATGAATCCGAAAACTCAGAGGTGCGTGCCTTGGGTTCTATGACTTGGAAGTCCGACGGTCACACCACTAGGCTATCACTGCTTATCACTGCCAAATATTTAAACGCTTCTCAATTGAAAGTTTTCGTTAAGTTCGTGTCGTCACTGTCACTTCGCCTTAAAGTGACAGGGACCGCATGAAACTTAACCGCAACATAAAATTGAGCAGCCTTTGAGTATTTGGCCATAGATGTCGCACTATGTTTGTACCACAGAAAGCTAAATTGTACAGAGTACTTTTGAGAGACTAACCCCTGGCTTAGGGCTGACCAACGCAAAGCTGTACAATCTGCTGTCAAATCTCATGTTGAATAGTGTGATTGGTAGTATTTTGATCTACCAATTACATTCGTTGACATAAGATTTGACAACAGATGTATGGCCTATTCCTATAATTTACGGAGCGTTATTGGTTAAAATTATTTTTACCAATAATTAAGTAAAGACCTCATGACTTTGCGTAGTAGACCCTCCTTTATGGAAGTAGTTATTAAGCTAGTACAGGTAAAATTAGTTAACGAGTCTATTTTTATATGCCCAGTTTGGCAACAAAAAAAGCTAAACGATTCGTTTTTGTTTATATGACCGGGCATAAATGGATCAACTTTTTAGAAACCGGGTTACAACCCTGCGTGGATTAATAGCTCGTTGCCGCGTTTTAGTGTTGGATGGGGCACCGTTCTCAACCCACGGTGAATACATTTTTTATTGTAGCCCGTCCCCAAACGGGAAAAATATGGTACAGATAAAACATACATACATACAAAAACTCACGCCTTTTTCTCATGGGGGTAGGCTGAAACTATAGAACGCCACATGCTACGACACTTGTTTTTTTTTCTCGTTGAAAAATCCTCATGGATGTCCCTCGCACGGGGAAGACGAGCGGGTCTGCCGGACTCTTACCGGCTAAAAACCAACGGTGTCCATCCTTCTGACCTAAGGTCGGGGTCACGGGATTCACACAAGCATGCACCGCAACCCCGGCAGACATGCTACGACCCTAACATACTCCTTTCGCTTCATCCACATTCATACATCTTGTCATACACGCACGCCGGTTGAGAGTACTACGCACCTGATCTTTGTGAAGAACATCACCAATAACATCGATGTATGTCCTTCTAGGACGTTCTCTACCGTTTCCATTGACATCCGCCTTCCTTTAGTTAATCGCCGTTCACTCATTCTCTCAACATGACCAAACCACCCAAGCATAGTCCTTTTAATTTTTGTCACTACATCATCTTTTAAACCGCAAAAAATTATATTATCAATTATACCAATACTATAATAAATAATATTGGCCAACATCTGACAGGGAATTCAATCATATCGTGATCAGTAGTGTAATAAATAACGCCCAATCGCTCACAGCGTGATTATAGACTAGACATAGACAATGCATTCAATCATAGACAATGAGATGGTTCTACATGAGAGGTTGTAACTGGTTTGCGATGTGTGAAAGTCAATTGATTTGAATCTGATTTAGATCTGTAATCGTAAACGGTTCATAGAAATACAATTTGTTGTTGAAATAACGTAAAACATGAGAGTAGTTTGTTCTGATCTGAGAGTAGAACCGATTTAAAAAAAAAAAATATGTATAGATACCTACTTAATACAATACACTTTATTGTATACCATAGACATGTAAGACAAATACATGGACCGTGCCGAAACAATTCACTATTTTGTTTCGTATAATGTATGAATATTATTGTTTATTGTTCAGCCATGATATATTTATGGTTCACTGCAAGGCAAAGGCCTCTATACCCCGCTTGCACTCCTCTCGGTTTAGGGTTCTGCAGCCAGTCCTTTCAATAAGTTTCTAGTTCGTCCCACCACCTCCTTCTAGGCCTGCCGCGACTCTGTCTGACGTTGTGTGCGCTCCACTCAATGTATGAATAACTAGCTATGTCCTCACGGTTCCGCCCGTAGCCTATGTTACTCAGTGATAATGTAGCTTTCTAACGGCAAAAGAATTTTTGAAATCGGTCCAGTAGTTTTTAAGTTTATTCGTCACATACAAAAAATTAAAAATACAAATCTTTCCTCTTTATAATATTAGTATAGAAGTATAGATAATAATAATAATTTATTCAAATTTCATTAGAACTAAAATAATACAAAGTAATAAATATGTTATATTCACACGTGTTACTTGCCTGAACTAGGTAACCCTGTTAGATATATCCAATAATGAGTTATATAATTAACAATAATGTAGGTAATGTAGGAATAATATCTATTGTACCTTTTTCTATTTGAATTTTCAGTATTAATACCTAAATAAATAGTTTACGTAGAATTATGAAAATATTCGTATGCCTCTTATATTGGCGAATGTGTCGGAAAAACTATTATAGGTACCTTTAACAACTTCTGTATCATATCTTTGGCTAATAAATATCTTATCATTGTTGAAAACCCTGCGCAATGGTTGCGTGTCTCTGTCCACCCATTGTGCTGAAGCCACGCTTTCGATTCCCACATAAAACAAATATTATACCGCCTAAGATATTCGTTATAAATCTGGATGCTCCTGCACACGCTCCTTGTACGTACTGGCCGGTAACTTAACCTCGTATGAAGCGTTCATTTCTTATTTCTATCCACCCTGCAAGGTAGCTAGCGTGGTTATAGGAATGTGACTTTAGCACTTGTTTAATTCAGGACCAAAACAGAAGGCTGCCGACTGCGAGCCGCGGCCGGTATGAGAATGTTGCATTATAAGAGAAGGGTGACCATGATGACGGGAATAAAAGTTCACTCTGCCTAGCTTTTTCCCAACTATATTGGGGTCGGCTTACAGACTAACCAGATGCGGATGAATACCAGTAATTTACGCGGAGCGATTGCCCTCAGACGTCCGCAACCCAGCTACTGGGCAATGCCGATATCCTATTGTTAGACCGGTTGTCAGACTTTCGGGCTTCTGACTTCCCGTGACGACTGTTATAGTTATTCATATGACACCCGGGACCGACTGTTTAACGTGCTCTCCGATGCACCCATCCACGGACTGATCGATGCAAGCGCAGCTTAACCTCGCAAATCGTATGATCCACACTGTTGGTAGCTAGCCACGAGCCCCACACAGACACGACAGGAATAAAAGTACTAAGTACAATTACTGCCAGATATTAGGTATACTTATTTGACCGCCTTGTTGGTCTAGTGGCCGCATGCGCGACTCCTGATCTTAAGGTCCTGAGTTCGATCCCCAGGTCGGGTAAAATGTTATTGGGTTTTTCCATTAGAAATTTCTCAGTCGCAGCCCGGAGTCTGGATCTGTGCCCGGTTGATGGCAATAGGCTCGCCCTCTATTAAATGGGACTTAAACATAACGGCGAAATGAAGGTGTTACTATACACACCTCTGCCCAACCCTTCGGGGAATACAGGCGTGATGTTACATTAATTCTGTTCTTGCTCATTTTATGTAGCTCCGTTATACCTAATATTGGTAAATGACTCTCTTTTCATCGCATGGAATCTAACTCCGTCTCACCAAATCATTGCTGGGACCTCTGCTTATCCACCTTGGCGTACACAGGTCGCTTTAAGATCTAAAATTATTACCATAAGTCAGAAAATCTCAGAAAACACACAAAAAAAAACTCATGGTCACCTTACAATCTCACACTATAGATCATTGATCGATAGTAGATCATTAGGGCGGCGTGATCGATACGCGGCGCGCGCTTGCTCACGCGCATGCATTATTCATAACTTCCATGACTTATACGACTCGTGCGCGTTGGAAAGAGACAAAAAATAATTCAATTGAGTAGTGTAGCGTTGATCGACTGACGGCTGTCTAGAAAAAGTTGTAGAAGAAAAAATATGCGCTAGGTCATTAAAATTGTTCTATAATTAAATTATAATGATGACAAAATTATGTTTCTATGACAACCATTGTTATTTTCTATAGTTATTGTTAGTTTTCTAAGGCTTTGTGTGATCTTGCGCCGAGAATAGTTTATTGAATCAATTATCACGGATGTCGTAAGATGACAAGAAGCCACAAATTGTCTGATAAACGTAATTATTCGCTACGAAATTTTGGTACTATTTTGTATTTTGCTACTATTTTGTATTTTGGTACTATGTTGTTGTATAGCAGGGGTGGCCAACCAGTCGATCGCGATCGACCGGTCGATTGCGGCTCTTAATCCGGTCGATCATGACAAGGCAAAGAAAAATATAAGTTTAATATAAGTTGTATGAAGAGGTACTGATTATGTAATTGGTAGACCGCATAGAGTCTACTTTAAGTCTACTCAGTAAAGAGTAGATCTTGAGTCGAACAAGTTGGCCACCCCTGTTGTATAGGATTTTTGTAATTACGGGAATGTATACGTGTAGTAAGAATGGCTCGTTGGTCTAGTGGTGGCAAGCGCGACTGCTGATCGTGAGGTCCTAAGTTCGATCCCTAAGTCGGGCAAAGACTTATTGAGTTTTTCCATGTGGAATTCCTCAGGAGCAGCTCGGAGTCTGGATTTGTGCCTGATTGATGGCAATAGGCTCGCCCCCTATTACATGGGACTTAACCATAACGGCGAAATGAGGGTGTTACTATACACCTCTGCCCAATCCTTCGGGGAATACAGGCGTGATGTTATGTTATATGTGCAGGCCACTGCGGCCGCAAGCTGAACGCGTGGGTTTGAGCTCACCCTAAGCCTTGCCTGTTTGTTGAAGCCTGTTTTCTGATCTCCAAGGCTTCCGGGCCTCTCTGGCTTCCCGTACTTGTATGACGACCAGGGGCGCATGACAGACGTGCGTCTTAAGCAGGGAAGGGTATAAATTCAAATTCAAATTATATTTATTGTGGGCATAAGTTAGTTACAGGTCTTAACAATAAATTAAAGTTCCAATATGTCCTGCCTAATAGGCATACAATAATTATGTAGGTATTGGCATTCAATTTAAAATTATTCTACATGTCAAGTTTAGTTATTATAAATGTCAAAATACAGTGAAACTAATACATGGTAAACAATTCAATCAATAGTTCAAGAAATCTTGGATCGTGTAGTACCTATGCTTTATCAATTAAAAAGTTTCGTAATTTATGTTTAAATACTGGAAGTTCCTTAGTGTTCAGAATGTCAATAGGTATTTTGTTGTATATTTTTGATGCAATGCCAAAGAAGCTTTTGTTAAATAGAGCCGTTTTATGTGGTACATTACAAATTTTTAACAAATATCTTTTCGATAAGAATAAGAGCAGTTCATCCGAAACTTGAATCTACAACGGTTGCTCAACCGACTAGCTTCAAGTCGTGGTATAGTCGCCGGCACGTGACTTGGCAAGAGTAGAGAAGAGAATTCCTCTCCTTTCTTTCTTTCTTCTAAACAGACATGTTTAAAAATAAATTATGTCAATAACCATAGAATAATGACAAGCAATAAAAGTGACCATTTTTTTGTTGCACTAAGTGTACATGCACGAGCTTACTCCTACTGCGACAAAACCTTGCCAAGTTACATGTCAGTGACTGTATACTCCGTGACTTTTTAGTCATCTCAGTCGAAAACCATGAACTCTGCTCATCATTCTGTACAATTTTTACTATGAGAACAACACTGAAATTTCGAAAAAAATAAAACAGAATGATGTATCATACATTTTGTTGAGCAACATTTGTATGAAACAGCAGATAAGTTGTTAAAAGTTGTACAGACCTAAAATGTAAAACGCAGCTGATCATAGCTGAGGATAGACAGAATTTAGCGTATTTTTAATGAAATCTTTTAACAGCTATTTTATTTATTTTATGAAACCTTTTAACAGCTATTTTATGAATTCTTTTAACAGCTATTTTATGAAATCTTGTAACAGCTATTTTATTTAATTAGTGACTTTTAGGGAAAAATGTAGAACAAAAGTCATCCATTATTATGGGAACTTTAACACCCTTCCGGCTTCGTACCCCCTTTACGACTAACCTTGTATGGTAACTGCAAACTAACTGGCTACACTTGACAGGATTAGGTACTTACTAGGTATCAATAATAGAACACCTACAACTTATTACTTACGTGCGCTATCGTAGCTACTGTATTATATAGTTAGGTATCTTGTTATGTAACTAACTAAAGTTCAGTTTATTTTTTAATTGAATGTATTCTATTAATTATATCTAGTAACCCTGAGGGGCCCGTGACTAATTACCAAACGTGGGGATCATACGATTTGCAAGGTTAAGCTGCTCTTGCCGCGGTCTGTCTGTTGATGGGTGACTGTTTCATTACACATCGAGACAACCCCGTGCCTCGGAGAGCACGTTAAACAGTCGGTGCCGGTTGTCATACGAATACCTATGACAGTCGTTACGGGTAGTCAGTTGGCCGGAAGTCTGACAACTGGTCTAATCCTAGACTATCGGCATTGCCCAGTAACTGGGATGCAGAGGTCTGATGGCAGTCGCTCCGTGTAAAATACTGGTATTCAGCCGCATCTGGTTAAACTGGAAGCTGACCCCAATGTTGGGAAAAAGCTAGGCAGAACAACATACTTAGTAACGCTGTATAATATGTTCAAAGCGAATAAACTCAGTTTAGGTATGCTACATGGAATGACTGAAAGAATCTAGGTCATTGAGACCGCCGTCCATTGGCTAACATCGGCCAAGTGACGACCAATCGTGACGCTGACGCCTGTCACTCGTTAGATCACCTTCTTAGTATTTAGATAGATTCTAGGTATTACAAGTTAGGATATTAATTATGATAACATCTCGATGTTAACAAGGCGATGTCTAATGAGGTTTAATTAATTACACACACCATACAAAATCAGTGTTATTGGGTTTTTCCATTAGGAATTTCTCAGTAGTAGCCTGGAGTCTGGATTTGTGCTCGGTTAATGGCGATAGGCTCGCCCCCTATTACATGGGACTTAAACATAACTGGTGAAAGGAAGGTGTACTAAAAACACCTCTGCCGAACACTTCGGGGAATGCAAGGCGTGTTATTATCCAAAATCAGCTCTCATTAGAGTCCTATTGCGGGGCACAGGCGTCTTCTCAGACTGAGAAGGGTTTAGGCCTTAGTCCACCATGCTGCCCTGGTGCGAGTTGGCGGATTACACACACCATCGAAAACTTTATGGAGCCCTCTCAAACGTGCAGGTTTCCTTCAAATTTCGATCCGCACATAAATTCGAAAAGACGGAGGTCCGGGTCGGGTTCCAACTCAGACTCTCCTGCATGGAAGGCAAACCTCTAACTGCTATTCACTTCTTGTTTCTCCCTTGTTTCTTCGCTAACACAATTTTATTATTTTCATTTCTTAAATTAATATAAACTGGTACACAATACTCTATTTACCTTTATAAGGAAACAAGACCATGTTAACTACCAACCAGCTCACTTCGACACACGTGTGTTGAGCGACAGCACAGTGGTGTGTCCGTGACGTTAATTATGTGAGCCAACAAGTCGCCGGTACGTATGTGAACTTAGAAGTTAATCCCATCGGACTGATGTCGACCGTAATTTAGAGTAAACCAAACATCACAATACTGACAATATTTTACATGGATGGACATAACATCACGCCTGTATTCCCCGAAGGGGTGGGCGAGCCTATTGCTATCAATCGGGCACAAATCCAAACTCCGGGCTGCTGCTGAGAAATTACACACAAAAACCCAATAACACTGCCCGACTTAGGGATCGAACCCGGGACCTCACGATCAGCAGTCGCACACGATTAGACCAATGAGGCAGTTAGTTACGAAATAGTAACCAAAGGATGTACGGGATCCATAACATAGCGAATCTTAAGGCTGATTTACACGAGGATAGTTTCTTGAAGCAAGACTCGTTCTGCCTTTGTCTTTCTCTACGAGAAAAACAGAGATAGCATAAGATTTGCTTCAAGACACTTGCTCCGTGTAAATGAGCCTTTATGCCCAAATACCAAACGCTACTCAATTTTAAGTAGCCGTTAAGTTTTGTGCTGTCTCTGTCACATTAAGGTGAAGTGACAGTGACAGCATGAAATTATGGCAATTTAAAATTGACTAGCGTTTGAGTATTTGGCCATCAGAGTGATGTACATAAAACTGTCTTATTAAAACCATAAACGTGGTATTCTGATAGCCATAAATTGGCCACTTATATACATCAAGTGCCAATCGCCACAATTATTGACACTATAAATTAACTCTACGTGAATATACTTTAAAAAATATGCAGCATCAAAAACAAGTTTCATAAAAATGTTGTTTGTAATCACACTGAATCCTATCTACTCAGGGTGGCCAGATGGCGAATTTTTTTTCTCGTACCAGGGCTGCCGAATATCTCGTACTTTCAATACATAATCTCGTATGAGTTATTTTAAATCTCTTTTTATCCTTAATTTACGCCATGTATTATTACTAGCTAGGCTGGGGTAGGTATATTCTTTAAAGTAGAGGCCGCCAAATGAAAAAAAGGCAGTTAAAAACAAACATAATTTTTAAAGGAGATGTTTCATTTTTGTATGGGACTCCGGCCATAACGTGTACCTTTTAGAAAAGCTGGGAAACTAAACCCTGAATAGCTTACAGTAACATTTTTTTTCATAATATCAAATGTTTTTTATGCACAAAATAAAAGTTAAAAATGTTTGACGTTTGTCGTGAGAGTTATGACAGCCGTGAGAGGTTGTAAAGATGACGTTTACCTAACCTAGAAATTGATATTTGTTAATTACTGACTGACTGTGACCTGACATTTTGAATTTTTTGTTCAGAAGTACACGTCAAAAAAGAAGAATAAATATATTTCTAACGATGAAATCGTCACACTAGCTTAGAATTACTCAAAAAAGATGGCTAAGAGAATAATAATTATTATTAATTGTACAAGAACACATACCTTTCACATTTAACGTCTACGTGAATTATGTTTTGATTTGACATGATTTCAGAACGAAAGCAGGCTATGCAAACTATAGGACGCCATGTTGAATAGAATATGGCAATAATTGAAAACTTATTATATTTTGTGCACATCAAATCAGGTTTAAATTCACGAAAGAATATTTTTCCTCAATTCTTGGATTTTTTCCCCTTTTTCGATAGATGTACATCTTATGGCCGAAAATGAAACATCTCCTTTTAACACTTTCTTTAAAACAATCATCAGTGATACATTAAGTGGACCGTGGCTTAGTACCCCCATTCCGACTAACCTTGTAGATATAATGTGAAAATAAACGTAAATTCTAATAATAAATGGTTTTTTGATTGTGCATATTTCGCCCTTTTTTTAGTGCATAATTTGGCATTTTGATAGTGTATATAATCCGATGTCTAGTTATCACAAACACCCGATACACGACAAGATGCAGTGCTAATTTTTGTAGCACTTATTCTTGACGCTTCATCGCGTCGCATCGCATGCATCATTCACGTAGGACGTTGGTCTCGCATAAAAAGCTTAAATAGTTGTTCCTGTGAAAAACGCAATAACATGCACCTCCAAGGAGTCTCGGAAATTGTAGGCGATGTGTGGAAATCAATTTCTTGGTTACAATTAGTACATATAAGGAGTACGCAGATGAAAACGTCGGGTGTTTGTAATGACAGGCCAGTGTGCAGACGACTGTTAGTAAAACGACAACAGAAGCTTGTATGTCATGTACTCTATACCTACAAGGTGTAAAAATACCCTTAACGAAGCCAAAGTCTACGCATACTGCACACCAAACTAAGTAACGTAAAGCAAAAATAATTGCTGGGAATCGACTTTTATTTTTAGGTATAAAAAAACAGCTGTAACTGTAGCGCTCAATTTAAGCGCGCGCGCAACCGATTGTGCCTGTATTTCAAAAATGGTGATAATGTTTTTATAGAAGAATGTTTAGTAATGACATTTAAACTTAGTTTTCGTGAAAAACGTAAAAAAATATTGTGTTTTTGACCTTCAATATCTCCATAACTAGTCGGTTCTCAGGTATGGCCCAATAAAAAAAAAACTTCGTAATGATGGGAAGAATACCTAGCTCTCGGCTTTGCTAAGGGTATTTTTATACCTGAAATATCGTGCATATTGCTAGGATGTTCCTATCTCTGTTGCGGTGCATGCTTTTGCGAATCCCGCGACCCCGGCCGAACTGTTAGGAGGAGTAACACCGTTGGTTTTTAGGCGGTAAGAGTCCGGCAGACCCCCTCGCCTTCCCCAGGCGAGGGACATCCATGAGGATCTTCCAAGGATAAAAAGGTGGTTCCTATCTCTGGAGCCCTCCACGTACACATGCTTTCTCTTGTTTTAAACGATTTTAATTAACTTCACTTCGTATATTTAATTGTTTGATTGCAATCTTGCGACAGATTTTTCAACTAATTCTGCTCTACCGGTTCTCCTGAAACTTCGCACACAAATTCAATTCCTATGACAATACAACATTATAGTAATTAATCATAATTCTGTAAGGGTACTGCAAGATAAAACTGTTTAGCTTAAAAGGATTTTTAAGGGATTTATATTTTAGATTATAAGCAAATTAATAGGTAGTATAGTTGGACCCTTGCCGCACCTCTAACTATTCTATTTCATCGGCTCGGAATTTGATTATCACTTGCGTTAACGGTGAAGGACAAATCATCGCAAGGAAACCTGCACACCTGAGATGAGAAGGATCTAAAAAGTTCTCGATGGTGTGTGTAGTCCGCTAACCCGCACCAGGCCAGCGTGGTGGACTAAGGCCTAAACTCTTATTTTTGAGAACAGGCCCGTGCCTAGCAGTGGGACAGTAATGGCTGCAGTAATAGGAGCGTAACATAAATGAAAAATGTTGCAAAAACGGGATAAAAATCCCCCCGTGCGAAGCCGGGACGGGCCGCTAGTGTTTGAATAGAGCTATTACGAGTCAGAGTCTGGTAACAATCGATATTGTTATAAGTAATGGAGAATCAATCGAAGTTGAACTACTCATTTACCTACATAACAATTCAATCAAGCTAAGCTTTTTACAATTTGTGTTCAACAGTAAACCTTATTGCTCACGACATAGGGGCTATATCCATGTTGTTTCTAAAGTTCCGTACCAAAATGGTAAAAAAGGAAAAAGGGTGCGACTTCGTCCGTTTGTCCGTCTGTCTGTCACAGCTGCTTATTTCAGGAATTACTAATGCTAAAAGGTTGAAATTTGGAATGGTTTTAAATAATGTTTGTCCATTTGTATAGCAAGAGATAGAATTGAAAAAATAATTTTATTTTTATTACAATAGGGACCGATGTGGGAGGTCGAAATTTAGAAATGGGGTTTCTAGATTAAGTTTGGTATCATATGAAAGCGATTTATTTGCACATTATAGAATATATTTTAGTTTTCATTTATGCCGCATCGTTTTTGGCTTATGATGAAAAATGTCTGTAAAAATACCACCCTCCCCCACCCTTATCTCCAAAGTTTGCAAAGCAAAGAATCTGGAAGAAATCGAGTGGATAGAAGTAAATGTAAATATTACATGAAAAATAAAACGATGTCTGTAACTAGCATAGTTTTTTAGAAATCAGTAAAATCGCGGTGAGCGAAAATATAAAATAAAAAAATTAACGATATTGCGTACACCAATTGACAAGCGTTTCCTTCCAAGGTATGGAACCCTCGGTGCGCGAGTCCGACTCACACTTGGCCAGTATTTAAAAGGTTGTCATCGATAAACTTGATGTTTTCTTTTACATCAACACCATGTTAAGACACAGATGTGTTTACAGAGAATGTAATTATGCATGTATTCTTTGAAAGAAAAAACATTTTTACATATTCATAAGTATGGTTTGATGGATTAATCCTACTTGACGTTTGTCATGTCAATCATAATCATTCGACCGCATGATTAAAATGAAAACTGTCAGTACAAAAATAATAAGAAACACACACCTTGTGAAAGCCGAGAAGGATAAAGAAATTAAGTATCAAGACTTGGCACACGAGGTTCTCGATATGTGGGAGGTTGACTCAGCAGTTGTTGTGCCAATAGTCGTTACGGCCAATGGCTTAATAGAAAAGAGCCTCGACCAACATCTGATGTGGCTCTCGTTGGGCGGCTGGGTCAAGGGCCTGATACAGAAAGCGGTACTTCTGGACACGGCGCGTATTGTTAGGAAGTTCCTCTCCCTGAGGCCCTGACCACCAGTAGCTTGGACCCTGTTCTCGATGCCGGTGGGCTACTATTTTTATATTTTTAAATGTTTTTTTTAAAATATTTTTTATAGAGATATTTAAAAATGTAAATAATATGTACCGAAAATGAATAAACGGAAAAAACACACTTAGATTAATGGATTAGTCCCCGCTGCGCTACTACTAGATACCGCCGGCGTACTTGTAAAATTCGGCAACTAATACTACGCCGAAGTCGGCGTACTCGAGTCAGTCCCGTTGCAACCAATGTGTGACGTTGTCGTGCCGCGTGTTCTATTAAATTGCTCATAATCCGAAGTAAAATGCCGGTTTGCGTAGTAAAACTGTATAGAAACGTTAATAGTATCGTTATAAATGTAATGTAATGTAAAGTTGCCGCGGTCAATGAGCTATTGTTCTTACGTAGAGCGGATTATGATTCTGTAAAAAAAAGCAATTTTTTTCATTACTACCTGTAACATCTAACTACTCGATATAATATGACATACACTCTCGATGAAGCCGAGTTATAATTTTTCATTCATATTTTTATCGATAAAAATTAATGAGTACAAAAACCTTGTCTAACGGGACCAGCTCTATAACATATAGCTATTGGTGTATCAGTAATTCGGTACATATGTTCCGCAATGAAGATATTCATTAGTCCATGTAGGTACATACTCTGTGCTTCGATCGGGACGTGACAGTTTTACTAATACAAGCCGCGATATTTGCTATTTCTCAGGGCTGACACTAAGGTGAAAATTATTATCTATACTAATATTATAAAGAGGAAAGATTTGTATTTTTGTTTGTAACGAATAAACTTAAAAACTACTGGACCGATTTCTAAAATTCTTTTGCCGTTAGAAAGCTACATTATCACTGAGTAACATAGGCTATATTTATTGCTGGAATAAAACTGCTTACACGGGCGGAGCCGTGAGGACACAGCTAGTTTTTTATATTACGCTTGATGTTATTTGGAAGAAGGGATGAGTAGAGGAATTGCAATACAGCCAGACATTGAGGTGCTATGAATTCATGTGCGGATCATAATTTGATTATCACTTGCGTTAACGGCGCAGGAAAATATCGTGAGGATACCTGCACACCTGAGGGCTCCATAAAGTTCTCGATGGTATGTATTGTTCGCCAACACCGCCACCAGGCCAGTATGGTGGACTATGGCCGTGTAGTGAAACGGTAATGGGCTGACTAAATTATGTTATTATGCTTTTCGGACGAGATCCTTATTCAGCAGATGTGGTACGCTAAGTCAAGCCTTCCCATCAGTCAAAGAGGTCCAGTTCTAAGCTGTCGTAGCTCGAACCCCTTGCAGACAAGAAACTCGATCGATACCGGTCAGTGGGCTCAATTTTGATTTTCTTATTTTGTCTTGGTGAGGCTTAAATTAAACGAATGAATTTTTCAAAACTGACAGTGGGAATTTGTCCTATTCAGAATTTATTTGCTCCAGTCCGAGATTTAAATTTCATTAATTACCTTAATTAAGGAACTGCGGGTGTGAGTTTTTGTAACCTGTCTTTTACCAATAAACATGTAAAACGATTTTAAGAGCGAATTATATGTAGGTACCTATAGTAACACTAGGGCACCTAACTTTACTATTTTGAAATATTATCATAATAAAAATTCATATAAAACTTCATCTGACAACCCTAGATCACCAACAGCCGCGCGACGCATCGCGTTTTGCGCACACCTCTCCGATTTTTTTGTCGCAAGTTCGACATTCCCGCTGTCTAGCCGGAAACCATAATTAGTGCCTTTTTAGACGAACGACAAAAAGTCGCTCGCGTTTTGTATATGGACGCGTAATTGGCATCCATTTTAGATGAAAAAGTCGTCGGTAGTCGTGGTATGTGTGGGGGACACTTAGCTGGCGAGTGGGTGGGATACATTGTTGGTAGTTGTTGCTAAATGTTAGTAGAGAAAGTTGTCATAAGTTGTCATTCAATCAGCCGAGTACTTGATATGAGAGTCGTGGGGTCACGTTGTCGCAATATCACGCGATTTTTGAATGTCGCGGTGTTCAAGGGGATCTTTTTCTAAATAAGCATTCTAAGTACTTAGTTTTTCGTATAATGATTTCGCAATTTACTGAAAATGAATGAGTGAACGGCGATTAACATAAGGAATTTATAAGGCGGATGTCAGTGGAAATGGTAGAGGACGCCCTAGAAGGACATACATCGATGTTATTGATGATTTTCTTCACAAAGGACAGGTGCGTAGTACTCGCAACTGGCGTGCGTGTTTGACAAGTTGTATGAATGTGGATGAAGCGAAAGGAGTATGTAAGAATCGTAGCATGTGGCGTTCTATAGTTTCTGCCTACCCCCATATGAAAAACGCGTGAGTTTATGTATATACTATGTACCTATATGTACCTACCTTCCGAGTGTAGTTGCCCCACTATTCAGCGTTTCTCTACGGCCAAAAATTGCCCAATTAGCCGCACACAATGACATCTTATTACAACGATATTGTTGCTTTGTGATAGCCTAGTGGTGTGACCGTCGGACTGCCAAGTCATAGGTCTCGAGTTCGAACCCAAGGCACACACTTCTGACTTTTCGGATTCATGTGCGTATTGTATAATTATCACTTACTTAAAAACGGTGAAGGAAAACATCGTGAGGAAACCGGCATGTCAGAGGCCCATGGATGGCATTTAACTCTGACACCAGGTTAGTCACTAACCACACGAAAAAGAAAGAAGACGACGATATAAAAATAATACCATAAAACATATAATAATCAGCCCATTACCATCCCACTGCTGGGCACGGGCCTCCTCTCAGAATGAGAAGGGTTTAGGCCTTAGTCCACCACGCTGGCCTGGTGCGGGTTGGCAGACTACACACACCATCGAGAACTTTATGGAGCCCTCTCAGGTGTGCAGGTTTCCTCACGATGTTTTTCCTTCACCGTTAACGCAAGTGGTAATCAAATTCTGATCCGCACATGAATTTGAAAAGTCAGAGGTAGGGGCCGGGATCGAACTCAGACCCACCTGCACCGAAGGCAAACGTTGAACCGCTGGGCTATTATTTCTTATTATACCATACAATATTAACTGCGTCGTTGGTCTAGTAGTGGCAAGTGTAGTGGCAAGCGCGACTGCTGATCATGAGGTCCTGGGTTCGATCCCCAGGTCGGGCAAAGTGTTATTGGGTTTTTCCGTGTGGAATTTCTCAGTAGTAGCCCGGAGTTTGGATTCGTGCCCGATGTATGGCAATAGGCTCGCCCCTTATTAGGTACATGGGACTTAAACATAACGGCGAAATGAGGGTATTACTATACACCTCTGGCCATCCCTTCTGGGAATACAGGCGTGATGTTATGTTATACCATACAATAACTCTTCTATCTATATCTACCATTAACTACTCAAATTCAGTAGCTAAACATAATTTAAAGTCCAATATACAAAAGCAAAAAAAAATCCCAACCAGTGGTCGAACCCATCACATTGAGCCACACAACTAATCGATCATACCTGAGCACCGACTGATATAATTATCTTCAGCCAGTCACGAGTTTATGATCGATTGCTACTCGATACCTTAATGTTTTGAGCTCTAATCGATTTGATCGTTATCGAATAATTGACTATTTATTTATTTATCAGGCTCTCGTATGAATTTAGACGTAGGATAAAACATAAGTAAGTGAAGGCAAAGGTAAGGCAAAGGTGTTTAACAATAATAATAGCAGTAGTATGTAGTAGTATGTAACTGCCTAAGTGGTCTAGTGGTGGCAAGCGCAATTGCTGATCGTGAAGTCCTGGGTTTGATCACCAGGTCGGACCAAGTGTTAGGTTTTCCGTGTGGAATTCCTCAGTAGTAGCCCGGAGTCTGGATTTGTGCTAGGTTAATAACTGACGAAATGGGGGTGTTACCATACACCTCTACCCGAAATAGCGCGAATGATTATAAAAATCTGTCTTAGGTCCATATTACAGAACGAAACTCAAGCATAAATTTCGGTTTAAAACTAGTTTTGAGTAGACTTTTAATTTTAGAACATTCCTCAAGTATAGATTCATTGATCATAGTTCAGCTGAGTTTGGCTTTATTCTAGATCGTTACTCAGTTCGTAGATTCGACCCCAAGCAGTGATTTGATCTGTAATCAACCAATCGATCGCCTCGATCGGTTCTGGAATAAGACCGTTCCTCAAGTACTGATTCTACACTTAAATAGTGATCAACTGATTAAAGATCAAACTGGATTTGAGGAATGTTCTCTAATACGGACCTAAGAGTGCTTTGTAATCGTCCTAGAATTGTCGCAATGATCTGATTTTTCCGATTATCCTACGACATAACTATTATATACAAGGTTAGTCGGTAAGGGGGTACTAAGCCGCGGGCTACTTAATGTATCACTGATGATTGTTCTAAAGAAAGAGATAAAATTTCAAAATTCGATAAAAGCATGCAGCGATTT
This sequence comes from Amphipyra berbera, assembly GCA_910594945.2. Taxonomy (NCBI): domain Eukaryota; kingdom Metazoa; phylum Arthropoda; class Insecta; order Lepidoptera; family Noctuidae; genus Amphipyra; species Amphipyra berbera. The sequence goes on from OU343145.1 coordinate 15,194,983, forward strand.
TTATTTTATTTGTTTCAAAAACTCATCATCCCTGCTTTAGTTACAAATTCAGAAAATGGAGCATTCTTATCCGTGACCCCAAATATGACCTAAAATGTAAACACAGCTGATCATAGCTGAGCTGAGTTTCGGCTTAGTACCCCCTTTGCGACTAACCTCGTATATGTAGTATGTAAGACTTTCCCGTTATAAAATATGCGGAACTTATGATAAGCGCGTGCGCACCTTATTCTGCTGTAGTACTATTAGCTGCAACTAAAGATGGTTACTAATAGATGCTATGAAGATAAACCTTAATAGCTTTCAACGAATTGATAATAGCTTCCCTTATCCAGACTAAAACGTAGCCTGGACAGGATCTAGCTAGATTATACGAATAGGGCTTAGAATTGATCTAAGAAATAATAAGGGGATCGTGGCTTAATGACAACGACGCGGCTTGATCGATGTGCGAGGTTAAGCTGCGTCTGCGCCGGTCACTTCGTGGATTGTTGAACGGTTGTTAGATGGCAGTCGTACTATACAAGATTTAAACGAAAAGTACAAAAAAAAATTGCACGAAGTAAACATGTGTTCTTAACATGAGGCATTTTAGCACCCCGAGTGGCGAGTGATAGCCGCGCAATTCGATCGGGACGCTAAACTGCCTCACGTTAAGAACACATGTTTACTTCGTGCATTTTTTTTTATTGAATCCTGAAATATCCCGAGCAGGGTTAATCTATGTCAGCAGTACATCACGAGGTTTGAAGGAATTACATGATTTGGTTTACACCCTTTATATCAGACTGAACGTTACGTCATAAACACGACGCTTAGCAGACGGATTCCTGCTTGCTACACTACACCCATGGGTACAGACCGGGTAGCCTATTCTCTGCCTGCATTCCAAACGTAACGGGTTTTCGTTTTTTTGAGAATCTTCATGGATGTCACTCGCCCTGGGAAGGCGAGGGGGTCTGCCGGACTCTTACCGGCTAAAAACCAACGGTGTTCCTCCTCCTGACCGTTCGGCCGGGGTCGCGGGATTCGCAAAAGCATGCACTGCAACCCCGGCAACGGGTTTTTGACCTGCGATTGTTTAACCAATTAGTTCTCTGGTCTTCAAACCCACGTCCACCAACCGTACCAGCTAATGAGGCGGTTACATTTTTTCATCGTCTCGTTAAGCGGAGCGTGATGAATCATGTGTCACGCACCCGCGTCTCAAGTGCGGTAGTCCGTGTTTGACAGCTGAGACGTTGTCACCGGTCTTACACGTTGTCATTTTACTGCTAGTTGGCAGTTGGCTGTTTAGTTTGACGAGGTTTTGAGCTTAAGTCCCAAGTCAATTTTTTTTTTATTCTTGACTTAGGCGCTTTTCACCCTGTTCTGACTAGCATGCTGTGCTATATTAACATAGCGCTCACGGTGCTATATTAGTTTACGATGTGACAGAACCAAAGTCCCTAGCAAAACTGAATGAGTAGGTCGAGGAACTTCGAGTATACACCACCAAGAAGAACATAATCTACTTAGTTGTCGGCAAAAAGATTGTCAAGCAATTATCATTTTGGGACCCAGTGCATAATATCAGCAAGCACATTGAGTCACCCAACGAGTATTCCCAAGGAGGGTTGATGTCAGGCAGACGCCGGCCATAAAACAATAAGCCAAAACCTCTAACAACACAGATTTATGAAATACATGTTGTGCCGACCCCACCTCGTGTGGGATAAGGACAGGAAGAAGAAGAAGACAGCCTAACATGTTCCCAAGTATGTTATGGCCAGCTTCCAGTCTAAAAAGATGCGGCTAAATACTAGTATTTTACACGGAGCGACTGCCAGCAGCCGCAACCCAGTTACTGGGCAATGCCGATATCCTAAGGTTTAGACCAGTTGTCAGACTTTCGGGCTTCTGATTTCCCGCAACGACTGTCATAGGGTTGCATTTGACCCTAGTCTAACCTGTATGCGGTAAGCGCGGACAGGGTCTAAGATGGAGCACACGAATCCAAGGAACAGAGATATAAATGGATTCCCCTATACTCCTCTGGCTCTCACATACACACGATGGAACACAGTAAACTGCGACTGTCGATTACAGATAGTAAAAAGAGTTCTAACTATAAAAAGTCATCAAGTTGAAGTACCTTTGTACGGAACGATATCTTTTCGTTTATTTCCCAATGGGATTTAGGTCTTAGTCCATCACGCTGGCCTCGTGCGGGTTCGTAGTCTACACACACCATCGAGAGCTATTTGGAGCTCTCTCGTGTGCAGATTTCCTCACGATGTTTCTCCTTCACTGTTAATGCAAGCGACAGGGGCGTAGCTACCGCCGTATCAATGATACGGGCCCCCGGGCTATACCCCGCCCCGACGTGTGTAAGCAAAAATTCGTAAAACGTTATCCATTATCTCACTCAAGCTCTTAGACCGTACGCCAAACTCTAAACTCTTAAACGCTAAGCTCAGCACACCCCAGACACTGCATACAACCATGGACCATGGTTTTTGATTTGGGCTTCGCCGCAGTCGGGTAGAACGGCCCCGCGACCAATTTTTATACAGGGCTCGCCTAGGACAAGCAACGCCACTGGCAAGCGGTAATCAAATATTGATCTTCACGTGATAGAGAGTATAACCACTAATCACTCCTAAAAGTTTACCTCACTACAAAGGCATCAAGGTTGTCGGTTACCACATTTTCAGTTACAGGGGATGGATTGTTCGAATTGTGTCCGACAAATGTCGTTTGGGATCTTATATCTCAATTCCAAACACGTTTTGTACCATTAAACATCTCACACAGATACTGCTTATAACTACCCACATTATAAGTGTAAACAGCTATCTAATGTACGCTACATTAACATAAGCCGGCGACTTTAATGTCGTAATCCTACTCGCAATAATACCACGAGACAGAAAAGTACAGAAGGACCAGACTACACGAGCTGACGGACAGATTGATGCTTCTCTCTTCCCAGCCTTAGTCCCACATAGTGTTGGGTACAGCTTTCCTTGCTTTCCTCTCCACTTCGTCATGTTCATTCATCTTGGCGGGTGTTGTAAGTGAAGCCCCCTCCGTTGTGATTAAAACCTGTTCACAAGTCACACGGCATGGTTTATCTACGGGCAATACCGGTACCTACATCGGTTCCGGTTCCGGTTTTTGGAAAAGCATGGCAGAAAGTATTGATAGATCGTTGATGATGATGCGCGAAAACGGCGACAGTTCAACACTGTATTCTGTTGTTAGATAAATTATTTAAAACTAGCTGTGTCCTCATGGCTGCGCCCGTAGCCTATGTTACTCAGTGATAAAGTTGCTTTCCAACGGCAAAATATTTTTTGTAATCGGTCCATTAGTTTTTAAGTTTATTCGTTACATACAAAAATACAAATCTTTCCTCTTTATAATATTAGTATAGAAGTATAGATAACATAACATTACATCACGCCTATATTCTCCTAAGGGTTAGGCAGAGGTGTATAGTAACATCCTCATTTCACCGTTATATTTAAGTCCCATGTAATAGGGGGCGATCCTATTGCCATCAACCGGGCACAAATCCAAACTCCGGGCTGCTACTGAGGAATTCCACAAGGAAAAACCCAATAACACTGCCCGACCTGGGGATTTAACTCAGGACCTCACGATCAGCAGTCACGCTTGCCACCACTAGAACCAACGAGGCAGTTATCAATTATTTATATACCTATGTACCTATGTGGTTATAAAAATATCGTGCGTTTTTAAAAGCAAGCCTTCTGTATTTTTTTTCATAGTGTAACTACTCATTACTTATAAATTACATATCGATATGTTTTCTAATTAAAACGATCGGTGTATTAATGGTCGGCAGATTAGTTAGATTGCTCTAATGTGAGGGTGTGGTTCCCACGTATGCGACAAGTCGCGAAAGAAACGCGCGATCAACAGACGACCTTGTAGAGCTAGAGATGGTCGATTCCTATAACTTATAGGTACCAAGCATTATTGGTAAATATTGCCTTGTTGGTTTATTGGCTGCAAGCGTGACTGCTGAGTATGGGGTCCTGGGTTCGATCCCCAGGTCAGGCAAAGTGATATTGGGTTTTTCCATTAGGAATTCTCTGTAGCAGCTTAGAGTCTGGATTTATGCCCGGTTAATGGCAATAAGCTCGCCCCCTATTACATGGGACTTAAACATAACTGGCGAAACGACTCAAAATACCTCTGCCGAACCCTTCGGGGAGTACAAGGCGTGATGTTATGTTGTCAGTATGTTATCGGTAAAAATTAAGACTTCTTGTATCTTTATCAATAGTGAACCAAATACCTCATAGTGCATAGCTTTGCATAGTATACCCTCCATGCTATCACCGGTAAGCAAAACGATTCGTTTTCGGCTATAGGAACCGGGCTTCATTAGGAGTTAAATCAGTAAAAACTAGCAGTAATAGCCTAATGTTGTGACCGTCGGACTGCCAAGTCATAGGTCTCGAGTTCGAACCAAAAGCACGCACCTCTAACTTTTCGGATTCATGTGCGGATTTTATAATTATCACTTACTTAAAAACGGTGAGGAAAACATCGTGAGGAAACCGGCATGCCTGAGAGATATTTCTCGACGGCATGTAAAACCAAGCCAGAGGTCCATGGGCGGCATAAACTCTGACACCAGGTTAGTCACTAACCACACGGAATGAAGAAGAACAGTAAAAACTTATTTAAGTTGCTGGTCCATATCCCCTGAATTGTCGCAGTAGTGTCTAGGGTGCAAGAGGTCTCGCTCTGTGGTCCACAGAAGTAATCACCTCGTCAGCATGCAGTGTTATCCGCCCAGTGTGGTGATAACAGACATTCCACCTCTTCTTATGATGGGTTTATATCCGGCAATGTACTGCGATAAGCTGATGGAGCTAATAATATACCGTACAGCACTACCATCACAAATTCACAAGTCCTCATATCAATCAAGCATGTATTGAATAATAATCAGAATTAACGATCAAACAGGTGGAATGAAATTGATTAAACAACGTCTCGAGACCACACCTTAGCCCGTCACATTAGTCAAAAGTAACGAATGATTCACTATTCAAATCGATACAGTTTTATCGATCTACTTTCGATTGCGTTACGATTATTTCTGGGTCACACACTTATAATTATTTTATGTAAAGCTTGACGCAAAATAAAAGTTACTTCAATGTCAATGTGGATGTGGGTGCAGACTGAAGTGATCAGAATGGATTGTATGAATCGTAGTTGTAACCTCCGGCTAGTAATATGTTAGGTACCTGATTTCTAAGCAAAAGGTTGCTCAAGATCAATCAGAACTTGATTGAAGAACAAAGGATTCTCAAGATTATAATTAAGTACTTATCTAACATTAAATGCGAAAGCGAGTTTGTCTGTCTTTTTGTTACTTATTCTTCACAACTAAACTGATACTACTGAACCAATTTTGATGTAAAGCAAAGAGATAGCCTGAAACTCGGAGAAAGACATGACATATTATCTAAAAAAAAACCTAGCCTGAGTCGTACTACATGCACAAACATCCACTTGGTAATAATATTTACTGGCCTTGCCAAATAATTATTTGTCCAATTATGCTTTACAGAGACTCTACCACGGCGCCATTTTTATACGTTCTTTAAGCAGACTTTGGACTCAGGTGGATTGAGGCAAGGAAAATCTATTCAGGTAGTAATTCATAGATAACTCCAACCTGGAGTGTAGATGTGGTTGTGTTCCAAAAACGATGGGGCATTTCACATCATGTCTTGCGTGCCCTCACCTCTACGCTAGAGAAATTTATGGACGCTACTGAAAAGGCAATGCTCATAGCTAAATTCTGGGCTAGCTGAATTTACATTGCCTTCGACACGCTAAGAAGAAGACTAATGAGAATGACACTTCTATTGTATGTCGAACTTTAATTATTTTGTTTGTTCTATGTGGATTATTTTCGCCGCACCAACACCAAGGCAATATTTTAAATGTTCACTACTTCAATATTAAATTAAATTTGTTAATTTAAGTAATAGTGAAGGTTAAGTGTCGTTGGTTGAGTCATTTAACAAGATTACGAATAATCTTGTAGTGATTTATAAGAGATCTCTGTCGGCACGGTCACGACGCAGCAGTGAGCGATTGATTGAGATACTAATTACTTCTGAGAATATTCTTGTGCATTTATAACACCAAAAAATGACATATAGGTAGAAAAAATGAGTCGTACATTTCCAGACGCCGCGCCGGTAACTCCGCACCAAAGCAATTTGCAGTGAGTTAAGTATTTTATACCTTGTTATCTTCTTCCTCTTATCCTTTTCCCAATTATCTTGGGGTCAGCTTCCAGTCTAACCAGATGCGGCTGAATACCAGTATTTTACACGGAGCGACTGCCATCAGACCTCCGCAACCCAGTAACTGGGCAATGCCGATATCCTAAGGTTAAACCGTTTGTCAGACTTTCGGGCTTCTGACTACCCGTAACGACTGTCATAGGTATTCGTATGACACCCGGGACCGACGGCTTAACGTGTTCTCCGAGGCACGGAGGGGTCTCGATGTGTAACAAATGGTCACCCATCCACGGACTGACCGCGGCAAGCGCAGCTTAACCTTGCAAATCGTACGATCGGCGCGGTTGTTATTTAGCCACGAGCCCCTCCTTTATACCTTGTTATCTGTGAACTTATAAAGTAAACTATTGGTTTTTCTTGTAAGTTTTGCTTTCAGTTATGTTTATAAACCAAGGTAACACCAGATTAACCTATTAGTTCTAGAGAAAAAAAATAATTCGGAGATAACGGATTTCGGAACCCATCAATGGAGTTACTCGTAGCGAGATCAGGAACGTAGGTACCAGGAATGGAGTTGGCGGGAATCGGTCGTAATAGATTCAAATAAAGTCAGTCAGTCGGTTCACAAAGAAAATAGAAAATTACACTAACAACATCACGCCTGTATTGGCCGAAGGGTTAGGCAGAGGTGTATAACACTCACATTTCACCGTTATGTTTAAGTCCTACGTAATAGGGGGCGAGTCTATTGCCACCAACCGGGCACAAATCCAAACTCTGGGCTGCTACTGAGGAATTCCACATGGAAAAACCCAATAACACTGCCCGACCTGGGGATGGAACCCAGGATTTCACGATCAGCAATCGCGCTTGCCACCACTAAACCAACGAGGTAGTTGCAATAGAGAATTAGTTTCCCAAAAGGGCACAAGCCCACTGCTGGTCACAGGCCCAGCAGTGGGATAGTAATGGGTTGTGATCATGCTGTGCTAAAATAATGACAATCAGTCGCATCTGGTTAGACTGGAACCCCACGTCAAACCAAGAAGGCCAGAAGGATAAAAAGAACCACTTAATTGGCTGATTATGTATATAGATCATTGATCTACACTGTTAACGATCGATATAGATCATGGTTGATAAGCGCCAACTAACAAGACCAAGTTACCATAAGTAGTATACCTAATAAGTTAAACTATAAATCACTGCTCAACACACCTGTTCTATTTAACTGTTAGGTTCAAACCAGTTTACCTTACGGGGAGGCTCAGCTCGTTAGTCTAGTGGTAGCAAGCGCGACTGCTGATCGTGAGGTCCTGGGTTCGATCCCCAGGTCGGGCAGTGTTGTTGGGTTTTTCCGTGCGTAATTCCTCAGTAGCAGCTCGGAGTTTGGATTTGTGCCCGGTTGATGGCAATAGGCTCGCCCTCTATTTCATGGGACTTTATAACGGCAAAATGAGGGTGATACTAGACAGCTCTGCCCAACCCTTCAAGGAATACAGGCGGGATGTTGTGCTATTGTCTGTTTATGGAAGCTCAGCTGTAGTTATGGAACATTGACAGTTTCTGGCAAAGATTAAAAAAAAACACGTTTCATGTCGTCGGTGATTTTGTCAAGAGATTGGGGGAGCGATAAGTTCTTGTGCGACTATCAAAGGCATGCATTAAAAGTTCTTTCTTTCTTTTTTGTGTGGTTAGTGACTAACCTGGTGTCAGAGTATATGCCACCCATGGGCCTCTGACTTGGGTTCACATGCCGTAGAGAAATATCTTTCAGGCATGCCGGTTTCCTCACGATGTTTTCCTTTACCGTTTCTAAGCAAGTGATAATTAAGGCCACTAAAATGAAAAAAATAAAAAACATTTTAACCAACAAAAATAAAACCGACTGCAAAAAAACGAAAAAAATAATTATCATATTATAAAACTAACAGTTTCTGAATTGGGTGCCTTCAATTTGCTTCAACGTGGATTAGCGCCGACTTCTGAAACTATTAATTTTATAATATGGTAATTATTTAATTCTTTTTTTCGTTTTTTTTTAAGTCGGTTTTATTTTTGTTAAAATGTATTTTTTAATACACGTTTCCTTTGTGTGTAACTGTGTTACTTAATTCATTTAATTGAAATCTGAGGTTAAGGCCACACCTGAACCTCATTCAAAAATAGAAATTTAATTTCGCAGTATACCGACGCAGTTTATTCAGACTTGAATAAAAAGCTCAGTGTAAAAAGTATCAATTTCTCATGCTATATGTATGCTCGATGTGAACCAAACCATAACGACTTCTAATTCGACGCCTCTGCCATCTATCGAGGTAGGGGTTCAACTAGGCTCTGAACATGGCAGGTCAGTTGTATTTTATTTCATGAAATCAGGCTATTAGTAGGACGTACTGTTGAATTTTGATGGTACAGTCAGCAACAAAAGTATAATAACACTTCAGTTTTTTAAATCATAACTGAACACAATAATATATAAATTTAATCTGAGCACATGTAACAATAAAATAACACAAACTCTTGACAATTATATGAAATTCTGAAAAGCAGTGTATCGAATAATTTTGTGTATTTTAGATGTTATGTAAAAGTAACAGTGTTAACCGACTTTCGTTGTTGACCGTACACGATTCCAATTTGTCGTTTTTTATGGAGAAGAACAATGAAATCTACGATTAATTTATCAGTCATCATCAAATTAATTTTATCCAAGGAATTTTGATATTTCTGACAGATTTTTTAAATGAAAGCTGTCAAAATGTCTGCTTAAAACATAACTGACAATTGAATAGTCAACGTTAAATTATTAGATGGTATAGTGGTGGCAATCGCGACTGGTGGTCGTGAGGTTGTGGGTTCGATCCCCAAGTCGGGCAAAGTGTTATTGGGTTTTTCCATTAGGAATTTCTCACTAGCAGCCCGGAGTCTGGTTTTGTGCCCGATTAATGACAATAGGCTCGCCCCCTATTACATGGGACTTAAACGTAACTGGCGAAACGAGGGTGTACTAAAAACATCTCTGCTGAACCCTTCGGGGAATACTAGGCGTGATGTTATGTTTTCAATAGCTTGGCCCGTCACCCTTCGTCTGTAACCGATTGGCAAAAACTTAACCGGTTTTTTTACCCAAATTAACAAAATAAGTGTAAACATTTTCTATCTTTAATTATTCTTAGCACACTATAGGTACGTGTGCCTCAGAGAGCACGTTAAACAGTCGGTCCCGGGTGTCATACGAATACCTATGACAGTTGTTACAGGAAGTCAGAAGCCCGAAAGTCTGACAACCTTTCTAACCTTAAAGTATCACCATTGCCCAGTAACTGAGTTGCGGAGGTCTGATGGCAGTCGCTCCGTGTAAAATACTGGTATTCAGCCGCATCTGGTTAGACTGGAAGCTGACCCCAACATAGTTGGGAAAAGGCTAGCTAGATATATCGCACTGCTAGATTAATAGGTAGTGTATCAACTCAAATTGAAGCAGAATCGACAGAAAACTGATTAGGTACTTACTTCCTGTTATAGATTACAAATGAAGCGAATGAAATGAATTACGTGTTAAGCTTTGTGTTTGTAAACGCACCCACGATATAGGAGAAATCCTAGTGTGGGGCAACGTTCTTTAAAAAATAAATAAATAGAATTATCTCAAACTGATCAAATTTTGAGTCGATACAGTACCTATTAATCTAACAAATCCATATGTAGGTATATACTATAGGTACATGTAAGTCTTAAAATTCAAACCTACTCAATTTACCTGTCATTGCAAAACCTATGTGTTATCGTCAGAATTTACATAAAATAATACATTACGAGTTATTGCTTCGGGTATCTAGTTAATAGCTTCGGTTATCCACACGACATACCGTAAGTGGATAGTAAATTATAATTATACTACTAAGTGTTCTAGTTCGAAACTCGTCAAAGACTCGCTTTTAAGGCGGTGAAAAGTAATCGAGATGATTTTTTGTTTTTAAAAAAAACGTTGCCCCACAATAATATAGTTTTAATTTGCCTGTACTCTCTAAGAATAAACTAATACGTTTTTTATGCACAAGCCGCAGCGGTGCGCGCGCTTATGCGGCACCGTGTCTTACGTAGGTAACTTGCGAAGTGAAATAGGTAAAAAAAAAACAAAAATAAAAACATTTTTTACAAAAAATTTAAACCGACTTCAAAAAAGAATAAAATAATTACCATATAAAATTAACAGTTTCAGAAGTCGGTGCTGATCCACGCTGAACCAAATTGAAGGTACCGACTTCTGAAACTGTTAATTTTATATGGTAATTATTTTATTCTTTTTTGAAGTCGATTTAAATCTTTTGTAAAAAATGTTTTTATTTTTTTCATTTTAGTGGCCTTAATTAAAACTTGGTTGGACCTACTAAAGACGCTGCTCGTAACATAATCATATCATCACAATATTTCAGAAGTCGGTGCTGATCCACGCTGAACCAAATTGAAGGCACCGACTTCTGAAACTGTTAATTTTATATGGTAATTATTTTATTCTTTTTTGAAGTCGATTTAAATTTTTTGTAAAAAATGTTTTTATTTTTTTCATTTTAGTGGCCTTAATTAAAACTTGGTTGGACCTACTAAAGACGCTGCTCGTAACATAATCATATCATCACAATATGCGTACTGTTCGTCATTGAGGAGTTCCATTGTCTATCTCCGATTTTCTTCATCAGATCTTCACCAAATTTAAATGGGACCAACTTCGGAGTATACCCTATCCATTAAAAAAAGAATCATCAAAATCGGTTCACAATTGGCGAATTTATCGATGAACATACACAAAAAAAAAAAACATACAGACGAACATAGTAACATCCTCCTTTTTGGAAGTCGGTTAATGAAAAACATTTTTGGTTAGAAAAAGACAAACACTTGGATCTCTTTTTTTTCATAGATACGTTTAGTTAATTGTACTAAACGCTGTAAAAGTTTGTCCAGGTATTTTGGTTAGACCTTATAAAATAATTCAGTTTAGTTATCTTTGATATCAGCAACGGAGTCATGATTAGGAAACAGCATCAGCAATTCGTTTTCCGACATAGAGATCGGGAATACTCGCACACGAGAATCTCACAGCAACGCGATAATTCAATGAGAACCAACAATATCTTTTCACATCCACCTCAGTAATTTAGACTGATCTAGCTCGACAGCGAGATTGCCCAACAATTTCGCTGTGTAAACACTACTGAGTTTTATCATAATTCTGCCACCTGTCGGCAATTTATCACTGCTAATTTACATTACGTGTGTGAGTGGGCAGTAACTAGATTTGAAAGTACATCAAGGCATACTATAACAGCCTGATCAGAGACTAACCACAATTTGGTCCTGTAATTCACCACATCTAAAGCCCTTAAGGATGATTTCCAACAACCGGCTCGCATCGCATCGGAACGGATTTTACAATCTTTAAACGATATTAAATCGTGTACTCAGTATTTAAAGTCTTTATTACCAAGCCGCGCACAGCAGCGCTGAAAGTATGCTGCGACGCGCGATTGGCTCCGTTCGCATGACGTCGTATCCGATCGTATCCTTTCCGATCCGATGCGATGCGAGCCGTTTGATGGAAATCATGTCATACCGTATTTAAAAGGTATCTTAATTTACGGGTTATGCAATCGTTACAAACTGTTGACAACCCTCCAGCAAGTCGGCTTGTGCAAGTTTTTTTAACAATGTTAACTTAAGTCGGGTCTTCTGCGACCATGTTTTTGTTAGAAATAGCTTCTAACCTGTTTTTCTAACAAAATTGGGGCGTGACTTAACTTACTGTGTTGTTTGAACTAAGTGTTCACTAAAAATGTTTTGTTATATTTTTGTCGCAGCAGACCCAGCTTTAGTTGCACGCGTAAAGCGTTATCCATCTTAGTATCACTACATCTTTACATAGTATAAAACAAAGTCGCTCCCGCTGTCTGTACGCTTAGATCTTTTAAACTACGCAACGGATTTTAATGCAGTTTTCAGCAATAGATAGAGTGATTTAAGAGGAAGGTTTATATGCCCCATATTAGTATCTACATTGCACTCGTGCGAAGCCGGGGCGGGTCGCTAGTTCTATACCTATCAAGTTAAGTATTTAATAGACAGAAAGCAAGGGCTTCCTAAGAAAACAAATGACACAGTCATGATCTCGAGTTCGAACCCAAGGAACCTCTGACTTTTCGGAATCAGGTGCGTATTGTGTAATTATCACTTGCTTAAAAACGGTGAAGGAAAACATCGTGAGGAAACCGGCGTGTCTGAGAGATATTTCTCGACGGCATGTGATGCCAAGTCAAAAGCCCTTGGTTGGCATAAACTCTGACAACAGGTTAGTCACTAACCACACGAAAAGAAGAAGAAGAATTATCTTAATTATTCACGTATCAATCTTGTATTGTCCTCCTTTCAAAAACCGCAATTTCATTAAACCAATCTAATTCTTAGAAAACGTTCACAAGGGAACAAAATGAGACTTCTTTTTGTTGCATGGAATTTTATGACTGTTATTTACCATTTCAAGGTCGCTGATTTCAAATCTACCCGCAATCCTTCTCTAACAGCTTTAGTTTTTGAGATACAGCTATAGACCGTATTTTCGTACTAGTTACACTTAACTGTCATACAACCAATTGAAATCAATGGGATTACAAAAATATGATCCAAATGAATAGCGTTTATTTATCGATTCCTCTAAACGTAGCCTGAAATGTGTACTTATGCATAACGGCAATAAGCTGGGTTCGATACCGGTTGCACATTCAACTACAGTCAAAGAAGAATACGCTACTGTAGCTTCTGTTATGAATAGAATCAAGTACAACGAACACAATTGGCTGATATGTGTAGATTTAAAAATGGTGAATTTTCTTCTGGGACAACAAGGAGGCTATACAAAATACCCTTGTTTTATTTGTCTGTGAGACAGCAGAGCTAAGTCTGAGTACTGGGTTAGAAAAGAATGGCCCTCCAGGCAAGCTATGGTTCCGGGAAAACTGAATGTGATAAATGAACCATTAGTGCCTAGGGATCGCATAATACTGCCACATTTGCACATCAAACTTGGGCTCATAAAACAATTTGTCAAAGGTCTGATCAAAAATGGCGATTGTTTTCAATACATCTCTAAAAAGTTCCATAATGTGAGTACAGAGAAATTGAAAGGCGGAAGTTTTGATGGTTCACAAATAAGAAGGTTGATGTAAGATGAAAACTTTCATAGTTACATGGCCGATATTGAAAAAAATGCCTGGAATGAATACGTTTGGATTGCACAAAATTTTCTGGGAAACAAAAAGGATGAAAGCTATGCGAAGCACATTGAAGAGATGTTGTCGCACTTCCAGCAGCTTAGTTGTAATATGAGCATTAAGGTACACTTCCTCCATAGCCATTTGGACCGTTTCCCTGAAAATCTAGGTGATCTCAGTGAAGAATAAAGGGAACGGTTCCATCAAGATATTCGGACTATGCTGCCGTCGTAAGAAAAAGGGGCACAACTGAAATTTTTTTCAAAATTTATTTAAATACATATTTGGAATCAGCGTAAAAAGCTGATTCCAAATATGTATTTAAATAAATTTTGCAAAAAATGTCAGTTGTGCCCTTTTGTATTACGACGGCAGTATGGAAGAGCGGTACCAGGGTCATTGGAATGCCAACATGATAACGGACTACTGTTGGAGCATTAAAAATAGCCCTAGTGAACCAAGTCACGCAAGAAAATCTTATAAAAGAAAGTTTTTTGATATGTAGCGGTTGTTTTTCTGATGTTTTTTGTTAATTAAATTATTTGTTTCTTGAAAATCACGTTTTCTTTATATCTCAAAAACTAAAGCTAATACAAAAAATCTGACTTCAGATCTGAAATCAGCACCCCGAAAATATACAGTATTAGTCGTAATATTTCATGCAACAAAAATTATGTTCCCTTGTTATCTAACACAAATCAATTCCCCCCAATACTTTCGCCACATATCTTAGAAAAAAAAATCCACCACTCTGATTGGTCGATACAATTATAAGTCACTGCTCCACTCACAACCTGGCCAATCGTATCACGAATGTGAACGCAAGGTCAAATCATATGTGAAGGGTTAGTAATTGTCTCTGGTAATTGTGGACCGTATCGAATGACGTCATTTGCCACCTTCTAGGCTTCAAGGCAATGTCAACGGTTACTGTATGTAGATCGTGTGTAATAATAGAAGAAGGTTATATTGTTCCTAGATCTTTAGTCTATATGTCAAAAGTCAAGTTTTAATAGGAACGGAGTTATTTCAATGCCTGTACCTATTTAAAACTAGATTTTGTCTTTGGTCTAGGTTCGTGGATTTTCATAAAACTATCACCATACATACAATTCGATGGATGGATAGTGTGAAAGATGATATGGCTACAAAGGGGGTGACTACTGAAATGACGGCTAATAGAGATGTATGGAAGAAGAAGACATACTGCGACGACCACAAATAAGTTGGGACAAGGGCAGGAGGATGATGATGATGACATACAATTCGATAGCCTTGTGGTGTGATCGTCGTACTGCCAAGTCATAGGTCTCGAGTTCGAACTAACTCAAGGCACGCACCTCTGACTTTTCGGATTCATGTGCGTATTATAATCACTTGCTTAAAAACGGTGGAGGAAAACGTCGTGAAGAAACATGCCTGAGAGATATTTCTCGGCGGCATGTGAAGCCAAGTCAGAGGCGCATGGGCGGCATAAACTGTGACACCAGGTTAGTCACTAACCACACTAAGAAGAAGACTATACATACCTAACATAATATAATCAATCCAATACCGTCAAAGATGGGCACGGGCCTCTTCTGAAAATGAGAATAATTTAGGCCGTAGTCCACCACACTAGCCTGGTGCGGGTTGGTCGACTACACACACCATCGATAACTTGGAATCCTCTCAGGTATGCAGATATCCTCACGATGTTTTCCTTCACCGTTAACGCAAGTGATAATCAAATTCTGATCTGCACATGAATTGAATGAGTGGGTCGAGGAACTTCAAGTATACTCCACCATGAAGAACATAATCTGCTTAGTTGTCGGCAATAAGATTGACAAGCATATCATTTTGGGACCCAGTGCATAATATCAGCAAGCACTTTAGGTCAACCGCGCGACACCGTAACGAGTATTCCCAAGGAGGGTTGACGTCAGGCAGGCGGCCGGTCATAAAACAATAATCCAAAACTTCTAACAACATGGATTTACGAAATACATGTTGTGCCGACCCTACTTAGTGTTGGATAAGGGCAGGGAGATGATGATGGTGACATGAATTCGAAAAGTCTGAGGTGCGAAGTCGGGATCGAACTCTGACCCTCCCCCATGGAAAGTAAGCGTTCAACCGTCAGGCTAACACAGCATCTGCCGGGGTTGCGGTGCATGCTTTTGCGAATCCCGCGACCCCGGCTGAACGGTCAGGAGAAGGAACACCGTTGGTTTTTAGCCGGTAAGAGTCCGGCAGACCCCCTCGCCTTCCCCGGACGAGGGACATCTGTGAGGATATTCCGTCGACAAACGAAAAAGAAATGACTAACACAGCATGCATGTACCTTGTAAAACGTAGTGTGTACTTCCCTTTAGTTCGTTTATATATAACAGCATAAGGTTAAACTATATCATGTAAGCAGTTGACCTAACCTGTCAACTGTCGATCTGTGATTGGTCAATTAATTACAAGAAGGTATTTCATTGGCTAACGCAGCCGCACAGCCATTAGCCATCAATCTGTGTGAGAAGGCTGAATGACATTTATGTGCGCTGCTACAAGTACTTAATATTAAACGTTGCTGTAAGCGAGGGGTAAGGAAAACAGCAGGATGCAATGAATGGTAGAAAATAGGCGAGTGAAAAAAAGTGAGTGTAAAAATGACAGTCTTCTTCTTTTCGTGTGGTTAGTGACTAACCTGGTGTCGAGAGTTTATGCCGCCTATGGGCCTCTGACTTGACTTCACATGCCGTCGAGAAATATCTCTCAGGCATGCCGGTTTCCTCACGATGTTTTCCTTCACCGTTTTTAAGCAAGTGATAATTATACAATACGCGCATGAATCCGAAAAGGCAGAGGTACGTGCCTTGGGTTCGAGCTTGAGACCTATGACTTGGCAGTCCGACGGTCACACCACTAGGCTATCACTGCTATAAAAAAAAAACAAAATCAAAATGACAGTGAAAAAATATGACAGTAGAAAATGTGACAACAATGCCGCGGGGTGGCGCGAGCGTCGACCTAAGCAAGCTCCCTGATCGCCCTCTCTGGTCGTCCATCGTCACACATTATACAATAAGTATAATTTTTACCTGCCTCGTTGGTCAGTGGTGGCTAGCGCGACTGCTGATCGTGAGGTGCTGGGTTCGATACCCAGGTCGGGCAAAGTATTATTGGGTTTTCCGTGTGGAATTCCTCAGTAGCAGCTTGGAGTTTAGATTTATGCCTAGTTGATGGCAATAGGCTCGCCCTCTATTACATGTGACTTAAACATAACGGCGAAATGAGGGGGTTAGTATACACCTCTGCCCAACCCTTCGAGGAATATAGGCGTGATGTTATTTTATGTGTTATTCAACAATGCAACCGATGGATTCAAAGTCAAAATCAAAGATTTTTATTTCAAATAGACCAGATTTCAGGCACTTTTAAAACGTCAAAACTAGGCGCACGGTTCCAAAAGGTATATTATTATTGGAATTTTTTACAAAATACATGTACATTATGGGAACGAAAATGTTATATACTTAAACCATAAGGTCTATTTTTGCTTGCACAGTACAAGAAACGAACTATTTTACCGACTACGTATTGCCATCATTATAAAAATGAAAATACAAGTATATTTTGACAAGACATTATGGTGACATGGTGACAGACAAGTACCTAATGTCAATTTATTTAGTGATCGAATTGATTGATGTCATGGTTTTTACAACAAAACTCTTTAAATCAAATCAAAGACACTACATGGTACTACTGCGTCATTGGAGGCAAATGGCAATATTGATATTTGCTACCAAATAATTAAAAATAATTTTCCATGCATTGGTCTGTTCCGCTCAACAGAAAAGGCAATATGTGCCCAAGATGTGGGAAAGGAATGAATTTGAAAACTGACGAACGTTTTCATTCCCCTAATGTACTTATGTAGGCTATTATGTGAACAAGTTAAAAGTGTAAATAATAGCCTTCACTCAACACTAGCCCGTCGCCACCGACATTGCTCAACTAAGATCGATCGCTCGGTAGCTGTTTAGCCACCAGCGTATGTTACCTGGTGAAATATTACGCATGATACCATCTCGGACTTTCCAAAGCAATTATATTTGTGATACGGCGCAGGCGCGGCGGCCATTTGTCAAAATAACCATTCATATGGTAATGACGTGCGCTGATCGATGATGTTGAGCAATTGATCTAGTTTAGATCTTTTTTTGATGTGGTAATCCTTTTATTAGAGCTTGGTAAGGTGTAACAGCAGTGATAGCCTAGTGGTGTGACCGTCGGACTGTCAAGTCATAGGTCTGGAGTTCGAACCCAAGGCACGCACCTCTGACTTTTCGGATTCATGTGCGTATTGTATAACTATCACTTGCTAATGATGAAGGTAAACATCGTGAGGAAACCGGCATGCCTGAGAGATATTTCTCGACGGCATGTGAAGCCAAGTCAGAGGCCCATGGGCGGCATAAACTCTGATACCATGTTAGTCACTAACGACATGAACAGAAGAAGACAGCAGACATCAAATCCTCGTAAAACGTGTCTCTAGCTTACTTCGTTTAATTTTGTTCCCATGAAAATAACAAGTTACATAAATTAAGTCATTTATTATTTTGCAACACGTTAAACGGTAACACGGTACAAAGTGGAGGCAATTTATCTATTTGTTAACAAGGAACATTGTAAGAGAATTGTAACGAGCCTATATTTTAGTTGGAACGGGACATTTATTTGCAGGTAAGTGCTACCACAAAAACATTTTAACAAAAATAAAACCGACTTCAAAAAAACCAAGAAAAGAATAATTGAAGGCACCGACTTCTGAAACTATTAATTTTATAATATGGTAATTATTTTATTCTTTTCATGGTTTTTTTGAAGTCGGTTTTATTTTTGTTAAAATGTTTTTTATTTTTGTCGTTTTAGTGGCCTTAATTATACAATATGGTTGGACCTACTAAAGACGCTGCTCGTAACATAATCACATCATCACATTATGCGTACTGTTCGTCATTGAGGATTTCTATTGTCTATCTCCGAAGTTCTTCATCAGATCTTCACCAAATTTAAATGGGACCAATCTGGAACTATATCCTTTCAAATAACTTTATTTTTATCTAAATCGGTTTATAAATGGCGGAGTTATGAGATAACAAACATTAAAAAATATATATATATAGAGACGAATTGAGAACCTCCTCCTTTTTTGGAAGTCGGTTAAAAATAGATAAGAGAGGTACAGAAGTCAATCTACATGCAAGTGCGCTCGAGCAACGCACATATAGACGCTGCTCACGGACACGATATCTCGGACTGTTTAGGACTAGAGTGCGAGTGAGTGCGAGCGCGAGTGCCATGTGCTTGAGAGAGATAGATATATACCTAAGATAGAGTGAACGCCGAGCATAGGTATGAAAAGTGAAGTACATACATGTGATTGACTTCTGTACCTATCTGTTTTGTGGTGCTACCGAGTCGAACAACCCAACTAAGTACGGTCAGCAACGAAAGTTGCTTAACACTGTTATTTTTACATAACATCTAAATTGACCCAAAATTATTCGTTACACTGCTTTTCAGCATTTCATGTAATAGTCAAGAGTTTGTGTTATTTTTAACCGACTTCCAAAAAGGAGGAGGTTCTCAATTCGTCTGTATGTTTTTTTTATTTTTTTTTTAATATTTGTTACCTCATAACTCCGCCATTTATAAACCGATTTAGATAAAAATAAAGTTATTTGAAAGGATATACTTCCAGATTGGTCCCATTTAAATTTGGTGAAGATCTGATGAAGAACTTCGGAGATAGACAATAGAACTCCTCAATGACGAACAGTACGCATAATGTGATGATGTGATTATGTTACGAGCAGCGTCTTTAGTAGGTCCAACCATATTTTAATTAAGGCCACTAAAACGAAAAAAATAAAAACATTTTAACAAAAATAAAACCGACTTCAAAAAAAAACCATGAAAAGAATAAAATAATTACCATATCATAAAATTAACAGTTTCAGAAGTCGGTGCCTTCAATTTGGTTCAGCGTGGATTAGCACCGACTTCTAAAACTGTTAATTTTATAATATGGTAATTATTTTATTCTTTTCATCGTTTTTTTTTTTAAGTCAGTTTTATATTGTTACATGTGTTCCGATTAAATTTGAATATTATTGTGTTCTTTCATGATTTAAAAACTGAAGTGTTAACATACTTTTGTTGCTGACTGTACTACAAAGTTGCAATGTTATTGAGTAAAAACCTTATTGAAGGATCCATCAATCCATTCTTCCTTCAATCCTCGTTAACAGATAGATAAATAGGTACGAGAGTAATGAATCCAGGTCACCAACATAACTCTTAATATCTCGGAAAACATTGTTAAACGTAACATTACGCCGGTATTCCCCGAAGGGTTGGGTAGAGGTTTATAGTAACACCCTCATTTCGCTATTATGTTTAAGTCCCATGTAATAGGGGCTAACCTATTGCCATCCAGTGGGCACAAATCCAAACTCCGCGCTGCTACGGAGAAATTCCTAATGGAAAAACCCAATAACACTTTGCTCGACCTGGGGATCGAACCCAGGACCTCACGATCAGTAGCCGCGCTTGCAACCACTAGACCAACGAAGCATAAACATTGTTTAACATTTTAACATTGTTTTGTTCATTTTGGTGACCCGGATTCATTGCTCCCGGGTACTTCAATAATAAATTCATTATTTCACCGCTCTGCCATTTTGTACTGCCATTAACTGTTCAAAAACCAGACCTCTCAGAGGCTGAAAGAGTCTTACCCTTTTGAGCCTCTAAGAGGTCGTTAGGCAGACTTGATCATGTTCTTCCTAGCCTTTTCCCAACGTTGGGGTCAGCTTCCAGTCTAACCAGATGTGGCTGAATACCAGTATTTTACACGGAGCGACCGCCATCAGACCTCCGCAACCCAGTTACTGGGCAACGCCGATATTCTTGGGATAGACCAGTTGTCAGACTTTCGGGCTTCTGACTACCCGTAACGACTGTCATAGGTATTCGTATGACACCGACTGTTTAACGTACTCTCCGAGACATGGAGGCGTCTCGATGTGTAACGATCAGTCACCCATCAACAGACTAACCGCGGCAAATTCAGCTTAACTTCGCAAATCGTATGATCGGCGCGGTTGGTAATTCGGTCTGGGTCATGCGATGCATTCACGGGCAGTCTGAAGCCCCAAAGTCTAACAACTGGTCTGAGCTTATAATGGCCGGTATCGAGTTAAAGAGGTCAGATAAATAGTTAATCCGTGGAAAATACTGATTAACAGTCGTATCTAATCAGACTAAAAGACATAGTTGCGACAGGTTTAAGATGACGATGACGTAAGGACCAGCAATCCTAACACAAATGACTTGATTCACGACTCTTTTTTTAACCTTTTTTTTATGTATTTGCTCTTGACTTTAGTCTCAGTCTAGTCTGTAGGTCAGCAGACAACATTTACGATGGAGTGACCTTACCCAGAAGAAGCCTGTTCACTCTAACTTTGAAGAGATTCGGGTTGTATGCGCTCGGGAACACAAACGCAGGTAGTAAGTTCCACTCTTTTGCCGTGCGCAATATAAAGAATGTTTCGAAGCGCTTAGCGCAAATTTTGTATGAGATGCGACAAAATTATTAACACATGTCTTGTCACGGCAGTGTAAATGTTATAACATGGCATATTTTATCTAAATAATGTAATCGGAACTTTGGCCAAAAACTAGTCTAAATTGGGTCAATTGAAGTTATAAAGTGTTTATTACACAAATAAATGCTTTCGTAATCTTTAAAGTTTATTACGACAAAAATTAACACATACATGCAATTAATTTCAGATTTTTTTCATTAAAATCTTAATACCACTAGTTTAGAAATGTGAAACCAATTTAACTTTGCTTTTTATAAACTAAGTAAACAGTCTTATAACAACGACAAAAGGTCGCAATTTGAATAAAAAACACTTTCAGAATGGCAAATAAATAATTTGTTGATTGATCAATTAACACTACATTCGTACAAATTGTAAACAGATCTAATTGCAACGGAATAAAAACGAAATTTGCGTGAGTATGACTTTTATGACCGCACTACATAAAGTCGAATTATCAAAAGCACAGAATTACGAAAAAACCAGATAGTGCCATTGAATTAAAATTTTATGACACGTGTACGTAATAATAAGTACATTTGTGAAATACATGTGTGTGAGTGTGAGTGCGGGGCCAGAAAAAAGGCGTATTTAAAAGTGAAGCTTAGCTCTGATAGCCTCGATAGCTTTTTCAATTTCACCTTTTCGTTTTCCAAATAAAGTGATTATAGCGAGATTCTGTAACGACTGTTCATTTTATTTGTCTATAAGTCGGATGTTTCTGGAATGATATGATAGATAACGTTAAGCCCTGATGACTGTTAGGAGTACCAGCCTAAGCTTGACATATAGCATAACTCAAGTTACTGTCTCTGCCAGGCGCGGGCCTCTTCTCAGAATGAGAACGGTTTAAGCTTTAGTCGACCACACTGGCGTGGTGCGGGTTGGTGAACTACACACATTATTGAGAACTTTTTGGAGCCCTCTCATATGTGCATGCTTTCTCACTATATTTTTGTTCCCTGTTAACGCAAGTGTTATTCAAAAATACGAGAGGGTCGAACTCGGACCCCTTTATGGAAGGCAAGCATTTCACCGCTGCTATGCTATCACTGCTTTATAATTGAAATATAATAAGCTCGAAACATTCTTAGCAAGCCCAAGTATAGACAGAGGAAACGTTAAAGTAAGAACAGAAGCGACCCAGCAAAATAAAACACATATTTTCTTATAACACGTGCAACTGGACAGATGAAACGAGTTATTTTAATATTTACTTTTCATATTTAATGTTAAGTTTTAATAAATAAGTGTTTACTCAAAAAGTCAAACAGTGTTTGACCATGAGAGATGTTATTAAATAAACTGACAGGCCTTTATTGAATTACAATGAATTCAAATTTAAACTGAAGTGGATTTCTTTGGTAGTCCAAGTAGCCTTGATTGTCCAATTACGGGTATAAGTTTGGCAGTCAAAGAAACTTTTATGTGATTCAAACTGCATATTCTCTTCTAATTTAAATTACACTTTTTTTTGTCCCGAAACTAACAATAGAATCAAAATCGCAAATTTTGCAGCCACACAATAGATCCCCAAGCGTCGCTTGCGCAGAGCTTTCAAACTCTCAAACACTAAGGTCACGACTTGTGCGTGCAAAATCTGCACATTTCGTACTATAACGAGGTTTTAATTTGTGTGTAATGATGTTACGAGCTACCCAAAACAAAACAGTTCCAGAAGATCAACACTATGCATTACAATCAAGTCAGTCAGTTTTTATTTCAAACCAGCTGTTTTCCCGCGGCTGTTCCCGCGTAAATAATTTGACTACAGCGCTACCTATCAGATCCCAGTATAACTACGAACCATCGTCTCGACAAAAAAATATATTGTGTAAATATGACTTCAATCGGTAAAGTCGTTCTCAAGTTGTCGTGACCAAGGGAAATAGGGATTCATATTTACATACTTAATTATATAGATTCACTAGATTACAGGTACTTTTAAAACGTCAAAACTGAGGCGTTCCAATAATATCCAATATACTCTTGCCCACATAACCATTATGCCTGCTCCACATTCTCGCCGAGACAACCCGAGACTTTATCTCTATCCTTTACTTTTAACATCAAATAGCAAAGGACCTGTCTAAGTCTCGGGCTGTCTCGGCGAGAGTGTGGAGCTGGTATTACACTTATACCGAACAAGACAAAAATATTACTGGAGGGCTCAACACGGGTTCCATTAAAGAATGGAACCCGTGTTGAGCCCTCCATCCATTTATTATAGATAGTATCTGTTAAAATTGATTAAAATCGGATACAGTGGAGTCATCCTAAATCGGTGTTATAAAAGGGTTCTTTCGGCGATTAACAGCAGTTGCTTTTCTAATTTCAAAAATCCAAAGTAGTAGCGCCTTTTTGTAATTTACAAATTAAATTGTTACGAATGTGCCTTCTGTGTTTAATCTTTAAGTACTGATGTGACGGCCTTGCGCGATATACGATGAGCAAAACGAAGGTTGAGGTATAATAGTGTTGGGCAAGTTTAATGGTGTTAGTTCACTTAAACTTACCCAATGCTGGCCGGTTGGGTTAATTCGATTATGAGTTAAATTATCGTGAGTTAGCTGTTCATTTGATTCTTTATGGATAAAACGTAACAAATGAAAAGTATAGATGAATAGGTAATAGGGTAATATAGGCTTTACATAAGTGTTGTTTGTAAAAGCACCCAAAATAAAATAAATTATTTGCAACTAGAATTGAGACAAGTCAAAATATCAAATATATAATATTAAGCCGAGCTTATACTTACTAGTCAGATTCTTCGATGCAGTTCGTTGCTTGCTTATTTCGTAAAATTTGCAGAAGTCGACTGCGGGTGTGCATTTTGAAAGTGAACTAAGCAAGCAATGAACTGCAACGAAGATTTTGACCGGACCGGTAAGTATAAGCTCAGCCTAAGGTACCGATGTACGCATAAAAATACCTATATTAAAGTACGTAGTATACGATCGAAGATTGGGATGCCAATCTCCAGTAACCTTTACACACCAGAAACCAAAAAAATAAGTACAATTTCATCAATGTCCGTTCTAAACTATAAAAAGAAAAGAAAAGCTCACCTCATCCTGAAATGTTCGATGCAAAGTCTCCTTGGTATACTTCTGGTCTCCCTGTTTTAAGATGGCTGAACATTGCTTCAACAACGCCAATCTTGTCCTCTCCTTAGCACACTCCACCTCCATGATCGACGGCCGATGTCCCGTCCGCGGGACACCCAGGCAATTGCCATCGTATTGTCCGTTAATTGCCGAAAAACTAAGCTCACATTGCCCGTTTATTGCCGTCACATTGCTAGTTCCATTTTCGTCCACTTTTTTGTCCAAGTCTATGGTCTCAAAATTTGTGATTATTGTCGGTGTTTTGCCGTTGGACGCCATGTCTAAACGTTACTGAGTCTGTATCATTTTTTTTAATCACATGTTAAAATCACAGCTTAATAAATCCGTTTTATTATTCAACTGAAAAGCACTAATGTTTTTTTTTAATATTTTGTGCTAAATTCTTGCATTAAGTGTAATACATTTTTTTAAACTAAGGAGAATTAATTGTTGTGTTGTATTTTATTACGTCATGTTATGAATCAAAATGTTGGTATTCCTTCACCCCTTTGGTAATAAAGGTATAACTCACAGAGTACTTTATTATACTGGTTACTGTAACTCGAGAAATAGAGGTGTGACATATTTTTAACCGACTTCCAAAAAGGAGGAGGTTACTATGTTCGTCTGTATGTATGTTTTTTGTTGTTTTTTTTTTGTATAAGTTCATCGATATTTTCGCCAATTGTGAACCGATTTTGATGATTCTTTTTTTAATGGATAGGGTATACTCCGAAGTTGGTCCCATTTAAATTTGGTGAAGATCTGATGAAGAACTTCGGAGATAGACAATGGAACTCTTCAATGACAAACAGTACGCATATTGTGATGATGTGATTATGTTACGATCAGCGTCTTTAGTAGGTCCAACCAAGTTTTAATTAAGGCCACTAAAATGAAAAAAATAAAAACTTTTTTACAAAAAAATTAAACCGACTTCAAAAAAGAATAAAATAATTACCTACCATATAAAATTTACAGTTTCAGAAGTCGGTGCTGATCCACGCTGAACCAAATTAAAGGCACCGACTTCTGAAACTGTAAATTTTATATGGTAATTATTTTATTATTTTTTGAAGTCGGTTTAATTTTTTTGTAAAAAAGTTTTTATTTTATAATACTCGTAGATCCCCACAACTAGGGTTACCAAATGTCAGGTTCAGGGGCGGCCTTTCGGGCTGGCGAGCGAGGCAACCGCCCGGGGCGTCGCTCTTGCAGGGGCCTCGCGCACTCACGCACTCACGCTACAACCCAGGTAGAAAAATATTAAATACTAATAGTACTAACGTTTATTTGAATTTACCTCCCGCCTTACGCCACGCATTATGATACTGCATTTCTCGTCAAGCGTCATCATTAAAACTAATTCCACAAAGACAAGGGCCTCGCAACGATCTATCCGCCCAGAGCCTCACAATGGCTAAGGCCGCCCCTGGTCAGGTTTTGTCCTGATATGTCAGGATTTTTACGTACTGGTCAGGATTCCGGCCGGACTTTGAAAATGTCAGGATTTTTGTTTATTTTATGAAATTATTACTGAAATTTTCGACGTCGGGAGTCCCCTGTATGGTGGTTGGTACACAAAACAAATAATAAACTAGAATGGTGCGCATTCGCGGCAATAATTTCAGAACATTTTTATAGAAATTTAGCTTTTTGTTAGGACTTTTTAGTTGTACATCTGATAACCCTACCCACAATATAATTTTATGTAGCACGCTATTTCTGTAATGCGCCTGAGTCGTGCAGTGTCTGCATCCGGCTGGATCTCCGTTCACTTAGTCTCTGAATTATTATCTAGAATTGTAAATTGTAGTAACGGGGCCCAATTCTACTTACAGAAACGTTAATCAATCACAACCGAAATGCACATTAAAATAAAAATGTAACAAATAAATAAAAAAATACAAGGTGTAAAAAGACTCTTCACGAAGCCGTTAACCATGCATTCAGTACATCAAACTAAGTAACTGTTAGTAGTGGGTGTTACATGCTCAAGTCCCACTAGCTTGCAGATAGAAGCACTGGTAAAATAAAACGATTTAAATAAAAGCTGAGATTAAACTTATATTTTCATTGTTCGTCTTTTATTTTACGTTGACAGAATGTTGTAGAAAAATAAATTTGCATATAAAAAAAGTTTCTATATCTTAAATATACTCTTTTTATTCTAACACTCCTCCTTAAATTCATTTCTCTACTTTTATCCATCACACAATCACACAACACCCATACCTAGCGTACACCAGTTGAACTTCCCTTTCAACAGAGGTTTCGTTAAAACATCCGCAACCATACGACTCGTCTCTACATACTCTAATTCAATATGACCATGCTCAACTGCCTCTCTCACAAAGTGGTGTCGCACATCTATGTGCTTTGTGCGTTGATGGTGTACAGGGTTCTGCGCAATAGCAACAGCAGATTGACTGTCACTGAAGATCTTCATTGGCATCTCAACTTGACCAGAGACCTCCGAAATTAATCTCTTTAAGAAAATTGCCTCTCTAGCAGCTTCTGACATAGCTACATATTCAGCCTCCGCTGTGGATAGGGCAATTGTCCTCTGTTTTCTGCTTTCCCAACATATTGCAGCTCCCATATGCAGAAAAACCATTCCCGAGTATGATCTCCTATCATGACAAGTGGCATGACTAGCATCTGCATAGCCCTGTACCTTATGCGTTCCTGTTCTTTTATACTGTAGCCCAAGACATTTAGTACCCTTTAAATATCTAAGCACTCTTTTTGCGGCTATCCAATGCTCTTCAGCATAGCAAGCGTTGAACTGGCTCAGATAATTAACTGCATGGGCAATATCTGGCCTCGTGCAAACAGATATGAACATCAGCGAACCAATTAGATTTTGATACGGAATCATCGGATCAGGTTTATGATTTAGTCCAGGTTTCACAAGCTTTTGCCCAGGAACTAATGGGGTTGAAGCAACTTTGCAATCAGCCATCCCAAAAACCTTCAAAACTTTTCCGACATACTTCTCTTGGTCAACTTTTAGGCCACTCTTAGCTGCCATCGCCAGGAGGACTCTTAGAGAGCTATGTCTCACCACTGGAGAGAACGTCTCGTCATAATCGATGCCCCATCTTTGGCTAAAGCCTCTGGCAACAAGCCGAGCTTTGTATCTTCGCTTATTTCCCGCCTCTTCTTTAATTCGAAAAATCCATTTCGAATCTACAACGTTGCTCGCTTGTCCAGGTTTTACTAAAGTCCAAGTTCCATTTTTCTTTAAAGCATCAAGCTCCTCCTGAATTGCAGCTTTCCATTCTCTACTGTCAGGCCTTGACAGTGCATCTTGAACCGTAGTAGGATCATGTTCTGTTTCCACTACATTGTACAGAACATGATCCGGGAACTCTTTGGGTTTCCTGTCTCTTAGTGGGTACCTCCGTTCCACCTGTGGTCGATCCTGAGTTACGTCCGACTCACAATCTTGAAACTCCACATCCTCTGGTTCATGAATAATTACTTCATGTTCAACAAGATTTTCAGAAGAACTCTCTTGTTCTTGTTCCACTCTAGGAACATTGCTAACATCATCATTTTCTTGTTGAGGTTGCAAAACATCTGGTTCTACTCTATTCCTGACAATTAGTTCATCTTGTAGTAGTATTATTTCTGGTTCCTCTTGCAATTTTTCTTCTAGCTGTTTGTATTTTTGATTCTCCAAAAACACAACATTTTTAGCCTTAAATATTTTTCCGGAAATAGGATGCACAAGACGATACGCTTTGGCGTTGTCATCGAAGCCCGTGTGGATAAGTTCTCTGCTTTTTACATCCCACTTGGTCCTATTTTGATCAGGAATGTGCATAAATGCTTTGCACCCAAAAATTTTTAGCATGCTTAGGTCACACTTCCTCCCTGACCATTTCTCATCCGGAGTCATATTCTTAACCGCAATCGTTGGTGACTTGTTCTTTAGAAACACGGCGTGATGGACAGCTTCAGCCCAAAAACGTTTTTCTAATCCGGACTCATGTAGCATGGTCCTTGCTTTATCGCAGATGGTGCGATTGGCTCGTTCAGCTACGCCATTCTGTTCTGGTGTATACTCCACCGTCAGTTGATGCTGAATTCCGCAATTCTTCAGCAAGTCATCCATCCGCTTATTGACGTACTCGGTCCCGTTGTCAGTGCGCAGAATCTTCATTTTCTTGTCACATTGATTTTCAGCAAACGCCTTAAAATCTATAAATTTTTCGAAAACTTCACTTTCATGTTTCAAAAAATAAATAAAAGTTTTTCGCGAAAAATCGTCAATAAACGTCAAAAAATATCTGAACCCGCTAATAGAAGGTATACTCATGGGTCCACACACGTCTGAGTGCACTAAACCTAATGTTTCAGTAGCTCTCGTTGCACCAGTTTTGCGAAAAGGCTGTTTCGTTTGTTTTCCCATAATGCAAGATATACACTCCAGTTTGGAAGAAATATCAGGAAAACTTACCCCTGTTGCCATCTTATCTCTCAGTAGTTTGAGGTTTCGAATACCAAGATGTCCCATCCTCCGATGCCATAACACCTGCTGGTCATGCTCTGCTGTTGCTAGCGCAGAACCCAGTGAACAGCACTTGATTTTATAAATGCCTCGTTCTTCCACACCTTTCACAACAGGCTTACCTCGCACCTCACACTCATTTCTTTTGTAGATGTCACAACATTTATCTGTAAATACTACCACGTTACCCTTTTTTGCAATTGCATTCACACTCAATAAATTAGAAGCTAACTTAGGTACATACGTAACGTTGCTGACTGTCAATCCTGACTCACATACTACAGTACCTTCACCTGCACCGAACACCTCATTACCATCTGCACAAGTCACTCTCAAAGACTTAGGAGTATCCTTTAAGCTCTTAAACCATGATTTGCGATTCGTCATGTGTGTCGATGCTCCAGAATCGATGATCCAGTCTTCTGCCTGTGGAATCGACGTGCCAAACGCAAAAGCTTGAAGAGCTTCCCTCTTCCCCTTTGGGTTATCAGGACACTCATGTACCTTATGTGGTCCTTCACAAATAAAGCACTTGATCTTTTGTTTGATCTTTTTCGGTGCACTCTTACCCTTATGCTTATTTGACAATAGTGCTGAAGTCGATTGGCTTGCACTTGTACTTCCCGAATAGGTATCTTCCATTTGAAAAAGCTTCATCTTTACATAGTCAGTAGTAAGAACAACGTTACTATTTTCTATGGCTAGTCTCATTGGTTGGAACTCTATGGTAAGGCCTTGGAGAAGTAAGGCAGCCAACAGTTCATCGTCAACCTCCTTTCCTAAGTCTTGAAGTTCCTGAGATACCATCATCACAGATGTGACATATTCCCTAACCGACGGGAATTGCTCTAACTTCATGCTCACCAGCTTTGCAAGTAGCCGGCAGCGGTTATTTAGACCTTTGTCCTCGAACGCACTCATTAATGCTTCCCAAGCATCTTTCGCTGTTTTGGCTTTGCGTACATGTACCAAGCAATGAGGTTTAATCATCAAGCAAATCTTTGCTCTAGCTTTTTGGTCTCTTCTCATACCTTGCAAATCGGTCGTTTCAGGTGTAACGCTTGTATACTCCCACAAGTCATCGTGAACAAGATGTAATTCCATCAAAAACTTCCATGTGGCGTAATTACTGTTACCGTCTAATTTCTCTATAGAGGGCAACTCACTACTGCCTGAAGACTCCGTATTTTGTGCCATTGTTGGGTTCTGCTCTCTCTCTCTCCTTGTAATCTGGGCCCATAACCTGTTAGTAGTGGGTGTTACATGCTCAAGTCCCACTAGCTTGCAGATAGAAGCACTGGTAAAATAAAACGATTTAAATAAAAGCTGAGATTAAACTTATATTTTCATTGTTCGTCTTTTATTTTACGTTGACAGAATGTTGTAGAAAAATAAATTTGCATATAAAAAAAGTTTCTATATCTTAAATATACTCTTTTTATTCTAACAGTAACCCTACCCAAAAATTGTCGCTGGGAAACGACTTCTTTTTTTGGGTTTAAAATTTCGTTTTACTGTAAAGCTCAATGTAACGCCCTCAAAACACTGTACTGATAGATGCAATGAGTAGTAAACGGGTAATGGAGGTATTCAAGTACATTTGCAACCTACAAAACTAGTATTTAAAAAAAAAGTTGTGAAAAAGTTGGAACTTTGACCTCCAATATCTCCGTAACTAGAAGGTTCCCAGGCATAGTCCAGAACAAAAAAAATATCGCAATGATGTGGAGAATAAGTGCCTTCCGGCTTCGTTAAGGGTCTATTTACACCGTTTATATATGTACAGGGTTAGTAGGAAAGGGGGTACTAAGCCGAAAGGGTGTTAAATTACCCATAATAATGAATAACTTTTCTTCTACAACATTCTCCAAAAGTCATTAGTTTAAGAGAAATAGTTAACCAAAGATTTCATAAAAAATATGCTAAATTCTATCTATCCTCAGCTATGAACAGCTGTGTG
The DNA here is from genome assembly GCA_910594945.2 of Amphipyra berbera. NCBI lineage: Eukaryota > Metazoa > Arthropoda > Insecta > Lepidoptera > Noctuidae > Amphipyra > Amphipyra berbera. The sequence continues at coordinate 15,225,782 of OU343145.1, forward strand.
TACATTTTACGTCATATTTGGGGTCACGGATTAGAAGCTCCATTTTCTGAATTCGTAACTTAAGCAGGGATGAAGAATTTTTGAAAATACTTAAATAACAATAATTACGCATGGTTTTTTTATTACGAACTTTGAAATTTTAACACTTTCTTTAAAATAATCATCAGTGATACGTTAAGTGGCCCGCGGCTTAGTACCCCCTTACCGACTAACCTTGTAGGTATATAAAAAAAACCAAACTTATTGACAAACGAACCGACTATGACGACGATGATTGTACTTCGTTTGCGGTTTGGCAACCGTTTTTTTTTGTAGAATTGTTCTACGAATTGGTGTACACATAAGTAGCTATATGTTTTTATGTGTGTAACATTTTAATTCGCATAGAAATCGATTAATCTTGAGCTGCGAATAAAAAATAAATAAGAGTACCTACACACTTGATTGTTTGATTCATTCGTACAATCATATCATAATACGTGTGATTGATACGTGCGACGTGGGAGTGGACACTAATTGAATTATTATATTTGTTTTATATTGAAGGTTCCGTACGTAGTTCAATGAATAGTTTTTATTTTTATTCACTAACGCAAGCATACAAAGCTAGATGGAGGGGGAGAGGGAGTCCAAAGAAAAGATGGATGGATTGTGTAAGGGAGGATATGAAAGATAAGGGAGTAAATGATAATGAGACAGCTGACAAAGAAGAATGGAAGAAGGAAACATATTGCGCCGACCACAAGTAACTTGGGACCAGGGCAGGAAGATGATGATGTAAGCCTACCGTGTGGTTCCAACCGTCGAGGATCGACGAATCTAGCACCATAAGTGGATCCGAAAAATGGTAATAGGCTCGCCTATTACATGGGACTTAAACAAGAGGCGAAACGTTGTACAGACTCCTGTAATAGAACACCTCTGCTTATCCCTTCGGGGATTACAGGCGTGTGTATATAAAAACAGCATAAACGACGCGATCACCAACCCATCTGCCAAGCGCGGAATACGACGGTTCATTGTAGAGGTACGACTGTTCATATAGCAGTGACAGCCTAGTGGTGTGACCGTCGGACTGCCAAGTCATAGATCTCGAGTTCGAACCCAAGGGACGCACCTCTGACTTTTCAAATTCATATGCGTATTGTCTAATTATCCTTTGCTTAAAAACGGTGAAGGAAAACACCGTGAGGAAACCGGCATGCCTGAGAGATATTTTTCGACCGCATGTGAAGCCAAGTCAGAGGCCCATGGGCGGTATAAACTCTGACACCAAGTTAGTCACTAACCACACGAAACGAAGAAGATTATAGAGGTCATTGGCAGATAGATAGATAGATATACTTTATTGCACACTAAAAGAAATAAAACAGAAGGAATACACATAATTAGGAACAGTACAAATGGTGGTCTTATCGCTTAAAGCAATTTCTTCCAGACAATCATGGCAGACTCATATCAAGACGGTAACAGGGTCATAAGAAATGTATTGTCAACTTCTTTTTCTTCTGTCATGTCATCGAAACGAGCTATATGGGAATAGTTATAGCCGCGGTAAAAAGATTAGCCAGTCAGCAAGGTTGCTAGCGGGGCTGACTGCACAGGGTCACTCCTGGAGGCGCTTGGTCAAAGCACATATCAACTCGGAAAGGGATCGTAACCGTATCGCCTTTCGCCTCGCCGTCAAAGAGGCGTCAACCTAACGTAAGCACGTAACCAAACCGGATCAGCAGCTCCGATACGTCGACTCGGCTACGGCTAGGCGACGCCGCGCTTACGGCTCGCAGTAACAGTAGTGTGATGCAGGCAGTTCGCGGGAGGGGTGAGAGGGGCAAGGGTGGACGAGGAGACGTAAGCTCGGGTACGGAGAGACGTAAGCGCGGGGACGACAAGCCGTAAGCGCGGGAACCACGTTCGCCACACACCGCACCGCGGTTCGTGAGCTTGTCCCGAGGCGAGGCGATTACGTTACGATTCCGATTAGTGTGCGTTCCAGTAGGGAGTTTCATACAAAGAATACTGAACGGCTTGAGTTGATACGGTGACGATCCCTTTCCGATTTGATATGTGTGCTTTGACCTTTATGCACCTCAGTAATGTAAACTGAAAGTATGTAAACATAAATAATATTTATTATGATTACAACGGAACCCCAACTTCACAAGTAGTCGTCAAAGTATAATAAATTTAAATTAATCAACATTGCGAATTTAGTGAAAGTGCGGCCACTCCTTGTGTTTTTTATATTTTTGTATCATGTATGTATGTGTGTACTAGTTTGTGTCAGCAGTTCCGTTTGCAATTAGAGAATAAGATTACGAACTTGTCCACTGCTGGGCATAATATCAGCCAGTTAATGACCATTGCCCAATTAATAAACTAGTTATAATAAACATCCTTGCATTTATTTTTAACATAACATAACATCACGCCTGTATTCCCCGAAGGGTTGGGCAGAAGTGTATAGTAACACCCTCATTTCGCCGTTATGTTTAAATCCCATGTAATAGGGGGCGAGCCTATTGCCATCAACCGGGCACAAATCCAAACTGCGGGCTGCTACTGAAGAATTCCACACGGAAAAAACCCAACAACACTTTACTCGACCTGGGGATCGAACCCAGGACCTAACGATCAGCAGTCGCGCCACCACTAGACCAACGAGGTTTATCACCTATATTCTAAGACGTTCCTCCAAAACTTACTCGACTCGACTCCACCTCGACTCACTACCAAGTTGACAAAACGTCCTCGACTCGAGATTTTTCCTCAGTCGAGGTAAGGAATCATCTGTCAAACTCAAGGTACCTCTGAACCTGCCTTAAGGAAGGAAGTGTCAAAGTTCGTATGTAATAAAAAACAATTTTGAAGACTTTATCGAATATGCTTACGATAATCCTTACAACTATTTATCGCGGCGTTATTTGCACGATGCAGATAATTCAAATTATGACGTAATGACTCCGTCGAGGAACCTCAAAGTTCACTCGAAATTGCGACTAAGAATACAATTTTGAAGGTGTTTTCGAAGCCGTTCTGAGTCGAGTATGTGTCGAATAAGTTTTGGAGGAACGTCTTAGAATATGGGTGTAGGCCTTAGTCCACCACGCTGAACTGGTGCGGATTGGCAGACTACACACACCATCGAGAACTTTATGAAGCCCTCTCATGTATGCAGGTTTCCTCACGAAGTTTTTCCTTCACCGTTAACGCAAGTGATAATCAAATTCTGAACAACACATAAATTCGAAAAGTCACGAGCCGGAATCGAACTAAGACCCACCTGCCTGAAAGGCAAGCGTTGAACTGATAGACTATCACTGATTTACGAAAATAAAGTATGTTTATGTCTCTGAGTACCGAGCTCAAGTGATTTCTAATTCATTGTTGCCGGAATGCTCTTCGCAAAGCTTTTAAGTTTCCAGTTCGTCAAAATTATTAAGTATTTTTTTCTATTCTTTTTTTTAATATTATTGTTATTTTTCTTCTACTTGCCATTATTCTTCTTCCTGCCCCTATCGCACACTAGGTGGGGTCGGCACAACATGTATTTCATAAATCCATGTTGTTAGAAGTTTTGGCTTATTGTTTTATGACCGGCCGCTTGCCTGACATCAACCCTCCTTGGGAATACTTGTTGTGCGTTCGCGCGGGTGTCCCAATGTGCTTGCTGATACATAATATCAGTATAGTATAGTTTTCTTCTACTTGCCATATGCTCATCTACCGATTCGATTGTATGGTCATAGGGTTGGACCCCAGGTTTACAAAAGTGTGACAATAAAGCCAAAATATAATACACAACAATCTTGAGCAAAAACATACAAATAAACAAACATATTGTTAGTATACAAGGAAGACGTATAATATTCTCATTCGAAAAAACCCGATGATTTTACCTACATAAGAACAAGAACCAAAATATCTGCATAATTAACTTATGTAGGTTACTATACTACGTATAATATTATATGATTTATATTTATTAGTTAACGCTCTTGTTAAAAAAGAAATTTGCAAAAGTATAAGTATTACGAAACCTGAATGCGGTTTGCCATTCACTTATAAAATGAAATGTTTTGGATTCAAGTTGTTTCCGAAACATCACGTAAGAAACAATGTTTCGTAGCGTTTGCCATCAAAAACTGTCATTCGTTTTTAACGCAACATGTGTCAACTGTTTCCGAAACATTCAGATTCTTGTTTCTGACAGTGTTTATAAATAAATGTTTACAAATAAATACATGACTTAAGTACAAGTACGTTCACAGGTATTCAGAACTAGCTGTTCCCCCGCGGCTGTTCCCGCGTAAATAATTTAACTACAGCGCCACCTATCGATTCTCAGCATAGCTACGAACCATAGTCTTATCAAAACCATTATATTGTGTAAATATGACATCAATCGGTAAAGTCGTTCTCAAGTTATGGCGTGACCAAGGGAAATAGAGATTCATTTTTATACATATAAATACAAGGTTAGTCGGAAAAGGGGTACTAAGCCGAAAGGGTGTTATAGTACCCATAATAATGGATAACTTTTGTTCTACAACTTTCCCCAAAAGTCAATAGTCCAAGAGAAATAGCCGTTCAAAGATTTCATAAAAAATACGCTAAATTCTGTCTATCCTCAGCTATGATCAGACGTGTTTACATTTTACGTCATATTTGGGGTCACGGATTAGAAACTCCATTTTCTGAATTCATAACTAAGGCAGGAATGAAGAATTTTTGAAAAAACTAAAATAAAAATTACTTTTCATGGATTTTTTTTATCGAATTTTTAAATTTTATCACTTTCTTTAAAACAACCATCAGTGATACATTAAGTGGCCCGCGGCTTAGTACCCCCTTTCCGACTAACCTTGTATAGATTATTTATCGATACTCATCCCAACACTATTTAGTGACATTCTCACAATGCATTGACGTAAGCATTGGCGCGTAATTTGTCAGCCGCTGTCAGTGTGACAGTGACAGGTGAAGAGACAGAATTAATTAATTGATATACTTTATCTTCTGGCTTACTTACAGTAATGCGATGAGCAGAGAAAGTGGTTAACGGTGAAGCATTGTTTGATGAGTTGGAATAAGATTATACATTAGTTAACGACTTAAGATGCTTAATTTTTATTTTTTATTTAACTACAGTTGTAGCCTCGTGTACTAGGTATGCGTGCCAAATAAGAATAGGATCGCGCTTGCTACAACTTCACACGATAGCTGTCAAATTGGTACTGCCAGCAAAAAAAAACTATGAAAAAAAAGTTATATTTTTTTATTCATAGGTTTCATTATTATTTACATTCATTTTTATAAAATGTTATTTATTGAATTCCATAAATAGATAATTTTGGATAAATTAATAATATTTGAAAACAGTATTCATTAAAGAAATGAACCAATATATAGCTAGCTTCACGAAATGCTACTGGTCACCTTAATATGTCGCCATAATAATAATATAATTACTGTGTAATTAATTTGGCGTAAAATTGATAAGAAATACCAAAAAAGTGAACAAAAATAATTAAACTGAATATAATTTCTTTATTTACTTTTTTGTACACCTTACACTTTGGTAATGAAGTTCACGAGTATTGCGGAACAAAATGGCGTCTTGACAGTGCTATTCTTATTTGGCACGCATAGTAAGCAGTCATAGTCTAGCGGTTGAACGCTTGTCTTCCTTACAGCAGGGCCTGAGTTCGATCCCGGATCCCGACATTACGAATTCATGTGCGGATCACAATTTGATTATCACTTGCGTTAACGGTGAAGAAAAAACATCATGAGGAAACCTGCACACCTGAGAGGGCTCTATAAAGTTTTCGATGGTGTGTGTAGTCTGCCAACCCGCACCAGGCCAGCGTGGTGGACTAAGGCATAAACCCTTCTCATTCAGAGAAGAGGCCCGTGCCCAGCAGTGGGACAGTAATAGGCTGATTATGTGATTATGTAGCCCATGTTATCCGACTGTAGGGCATGTCTCATCCCCCCCAACCTCCCTCTACCGCTCTACCTTCCCCAGCCAGCGAATGACCCCAGGGCATCATTCTTCAGCCTGGAGCCCATCTAATCATGAAGATTTCCACTCGAAACAATGGGGTATGCTAATTTTACATAATTAGGTACCAAATATTAATAATGATATTACTATACTAGTACAGTCTAGTCGATGTAATGTGGTTTATGATATCTCGTTATGTAAATTTTATTTAAGTGTACATGTTTATCATGGATTGATGATACCATTACTTTAACTATAGTTAAAGACTTTTACAAGTTAAAGAATTATAATTACGACTCTATCACCCATATTCTAAGACGTTCCTCCAAAACTTATTCGACTCATACTCGACGCAGGACGGCCTCGAAAACATCTTCAAAATTGTACTCTTAGTCGCAATTTCAAGTGAACTTTGAGGTTCCTCGATTGAGGGGCCCGCGAATGAGTCGAGGTAGAGTGGAGTCTTTACGTCATAATTTTTTATCTGCATCGCACAAATAACGCCGCGATAAATAGTTGTAAGGATTATCGTAAGCATATTCGATAACGTCTTCAAAATTCATTTTTGTTACATACGAACTTTGACACTTCCTTCCTTAAGGTAGGTTCCGAGGTACCTTGAGTTTGACAGATGATTCCTTACCTCGACAGGAAAAATCTCGAGTCGAGGACGTTAATGTCAACTATAACTACCGATGGTAGTGAAAAAGGCCGAATCGAGGTGGAGTCGAGTCGAGTAAGTTTTGGAGGAACGTTTTAGAATATGAGTGCATCTATGAGTGTTCGTTATTGCCGTGTAAAGGTACATACTACGACAAGTCAAGATATAATTTCCAGTGTATGCTGATCTATCATTGTACGCAAATTCCGTACAAAGATAGGTCATTATATTTACATAAAAAGTTTAAAGGATCCTTGACTTTGCCTGACCCGGGGATCGAACCCAGGACCTCACGATCGGCAGTCGCGCTTGCCACCACTAGACCAAAGAGGCAATTAAAAACGTGTTAAAAACATTAATTAATCAACGTCACAATTAATTTAACTAATGTTTATTATCTAAGTTTTAATAATGGTGTAACCGAATTCAACTAACAACAATAAGTATAAAAAGAACACTATGACGATCCCTATAACCGGCTATAAACTAGCTTTGGCATCTTCACACAAAATATACAGGGTGTAAACGAAATCATGTAATTCCTTCAAACCTCGTGATGTACTGCTGACATAGATTAACTCTGCATGGGATACTTTTGGATTCAATAATAAAAAAATTACAAAAATTATACATGTGTTCTTAACTTGAGGCATTTTAGCGCCCCGAGCGAATTGGGCGGCTATCGCTCGGTGCGTGGTCATTTAACTTGGGGCGCTAAAATGGATTATGGAAAATCTTATTATTGGATCCAAAAGTATCCCTTACGGGGTTAGTCTATGTCAGCAGTACATCACGAGGTTTGAAGGAATTACATGATATCGTTTACACCCTGTATACTTTAAAACGTAGCATTAATGAATGGGAAATTTTAAAGAAGCATCCGCCAATCCAATTACTAGGCCTGGTGATTACGGTCATAATTATGACACATAGGCCTTAGCAGTGGACGTCGGCTGATATGATGAATCACCAGGAGGCAAATTGATCTGCCTAGCCTTTTCCCAACTATGTTGGGGTCAGCTTCCAGTCTAACCAGATGTGGCTGAGTACCAGTATTTTACACGGAGTGACTGCCATCGGACCTCCACAACCCAGTTACAGGGTAATACCGATATCGTAAGGTTAGATCGGTTGTCAGACTTTCGGGCTTCTGACTTCCCGTAACGACTGTCATAGGTATTCGTATGACACCCGGGACCGAGAGTTTAACGTGCTCTTCGAGGCACGGAGGGGTCTTGATGTGTAACGAACGATCACCCAACCACAAGCTGACCGCGGCAGGCACAGCTTAACTTAGTTAAGACAGGCGTGCGGCCGGCATTACTCTGAGACAGGCATAAGAGTGTATTGAAAAAGCCTCCATGAGTGACGATACTTAGGTAGGTACGAACGGAGCACACTGTGTAGTCAGCCCCGCTACCAACCTTGCTAACTGACTAATCTTTTCACGACAAGGCATGAGCTATTATCTTGCTAACATGAGAGAGAGCTCTACAGGCATTTTTCTGTAAAATCAGGCATTGAAGGCACTCTAGACACTAGACAGCCATTCCTCCATTTTGAAATAGTAACCCTAATCACAGCAATAATGGTCGAACGGTCATAATTAAGTTGCGATTCGTCTGCGATTTTCAACATAAATATATTTGTTAATAGAATTGGGATTCCCGTTCCTTTGTTAACTAAGAAGCGCATCATTATTTATTTTATTAATATTGCGTTTCTGGTTTTATCATCATTGTGAAGTAAAATAGGTATTTAATTATAATACTAGTACTGGACTGAACAACAAACGCATCGCGAACTGCACTGACGCATCATTATTCAAAATACTAGTACTTATAGGTACTAGGAATAATTTAATGGAATAGGGAAATATCTCGGTATATGGGCAATAGAAAACCAGTAATGGCAATGTATATGGATCTGACCAAAGCATTTGATTATGTGGACCATAAAGTACTACTAACTTTGTTAAGTTTGACAACACGTTTGGTGCAGTGGCTGAGCGATCGGCTTCTGCGCTACGGGTCATGGGTTCAATCCCCGCACGGAATAAATATTTGTATGGCCTACAGATAGTTGTTCCGGGTCTGGATGTTTGTGCGTGTGAAGATTTGTATCTGTAAACGCACCCACGATACAGGAGAAATCATACTGTGGGGCTACATTATTTAAAAAAAAAACTACGCTCGTTAGATACAGCGTCAGAGGTAGCATGCTTAATTTCATAAAAACTTATTTGGAGAATAGAAAACAAATTACTCCGATTAGCCAAGTGAATATTAAATCCAAAACTGAAGTAGTGTACTCATCTAGCTCTAGAATACTTTCTTATGGTGTTCCGCAAGGTGCTGTATTGGGGCCATTGCTCTTTATTTGTTACATTAACGACTTTCCCCAAGTAATCAATCACCAAATGTCCTTATTTGCCGACGACAACAGTTATCTATAACACTGGTAGTAATAAAGAAATAGGAGGTCACATGAACACTAACATTGTTTCTACTACTGACTGGTTGAATGAACCTAAACATAAACCTCACTAAAACTAAAATTATGAATTTTAAAATTAGACAAAAGGAACCATCACTCATTCAAATAAACTATAAAGGAGATCAAATACTGGAAACTAATGTGACAAAATTTCTTGGACTATACAGGGTGTAAACGAAATCATGTATGTCCTTCAAACCTCGTGATGTACTGCTGAAACAGATTAACCCTGAATGGGATACTTTTGGATACAATAAAAAATAAATAAGAAGCAAACATGTGTTCTTAACGTGAGGCACTTTAGCGCCCCGAGCGAATTGCGCGGCTATCGCTCGCCGCGCAGTCATTTAACCCGGTGTGCTAAAATGCCTCGCGTTACGAACACGTTTAATTCTTATAATTTGTTTTTTATTGAATCCAAAAGTATCCCATTCAGGGTTAATTTATGTCAGCAGTACATCACGAGGTTTGAAGGAATTACAACATGATTACGTTTACACACTGTATATCAATAACGATATGTCATAGAAGACTCAAATCGATAATGTGGAAAGCTTAGTAGTTTTCCTATGCTCTTTATACAAGGTTAGTCGGAAAGGGGGTACTAAGCCGAAAGGGTGTTAAAGTACCCGTAATAAGAGATAACTTTTGTTCTACAACTTCCCCAAAACTCGACAGTTTAAGAAAAATAGCTATTCAAAGATTTCGTAAAAAATATGCTAAAATCTATCTGTCCGTAACTATGATCAGCTGTTTTTACAATTTAGGTCATATTTGGGGTCACGGATTCGAAAATTAAATTTCTGAATTCATAACTAAAGCAGGTATGTTTTTTTGTTTTTAAACTAAAATGAAAATCTTTTTGCATGCAAATAAAAATTATCGAATTTTGAAATTTTAACACTTGCTTTAATGTAGTCATCAGTGATACTTTATGTGGCCCGCGGCTTAGTAGCCCCTTTCCGACTAACCTTGTATATTTCTCTTTTTTTGTATTTTACGATAATTGTACTCACGTGTATTAAATTATTATTACTATTTAATATTTTGTATGCCTTCTGGCGGGACATTGTTTGGATTAAAATTTCTGTAAACCATTTGTATTTTTACCCTGTGTTCACAAAATAAATGAAATGAAATGAATTTGACTGTATGTTTTTAAGCACATATTTTTCTAATATACATATTTCATATAAGCCTATGGTTTGGTGTGCCAATAAATGTATTTGTCTTTCCTAACATAATTGTAGAACAGTAAAACAATCTTTGGGTTTCTCGGAATCGAACAAAAATGTTTTATTGTAGTGCAAATAGGTGTTTTTTTAATATTGCACACTGAAAGTAGTTCATCATTCCGTGTGCTATGTCTCATGATTTCTATTTACTTCGAAGTGTAGAGAAATATTTAATTTAATTTCTCAAATAGATCTATAACTTTCCATTATTGTTGATCACACGAATCATTATTTGCTTAAATTGAAATAAACTTTCGAATATTTTGATATTTTTTTTGCATCAAACGGAATAAAGAAACGTTACCTACAACAATTATTCGAACCCACCTTCTAACAAGTAACAATAGCCCAATGGCTAAATTGTCAGACTGTTGATCGAGGGGTTGTGAGTCCAATGCCACCCGTTACACTATTGTGTTCACACTACCATCACACTCCCATTAAGCTTAGTTAAAGATGTTAATACAAAAATTTCAGGACTTGAACCCCCGACCTGACGCACGGCAGCGGCGCTAGCGATCACAAGACCAATGATATGGTGATGCTATCAAGCATGGTGATTTATCTCCGTACTGGTCAGGAAGATGATATCTGACTATCTGATAGATGATTATATGACTTTTAATAAACCCTAAAAGTATCGATAAGTCTTAATTTAATAAGAACAGTTAAAAAAAATACGTTATTTACGTATTTTTCACCACAACAATTAATTTCCCTTAAAAATACTCCGAAACAGCTGACACACATTTCACCAAAAAAAATTACTTAAAAAAAACTAAGAACCCACTTGTATATATAAAAAAATACCAATAAAGTCCCACTTAAAAAACCACTTTATCAATTATTCATGAATTCCCATTCGAGCAACAATGTTCCATCAATGGGCATTTGGTATTTTTTTCACTCTCACTTTCAACACTTCATTCACTGATCTAACGTGTGATTATAGATCGTGCGCGCGCGCAGTCGCCGGCGTGTGTTCTGTGACACTACTGAGAAAGGGTTAGACCGCACATCTAAACGGAGCCTCAAGCTTGAAAGCTCTTGTGTTTATGAACCGCTCTTAATTTTGAGAGCGAGATCCTATAAGAGCAAAACTTTTTATTTTATTTAGTTGCTCGGCATACAAGCCGATGGCCCATCTGATGGAAGGTGATTTTCACCGCCTATAACACCAAGAATATAGCCGATGGGTAAGTAACCAACATATAAACTAATATTATAAAGCTGAAGAGTTTGTTTGTTTGAATGCGCTAATCTCTGGAACTACTGGTTGGAATTGAAAAAATATTTTTGTGTTGGATAGTCCATTTATTGAGGAAGGTTATAGGCTATATAACATCACGCTACGACGAATAGGAGCGGAGTATAAATGAAAAATGTTGCAGAAACGGGAAAAATGTCCACCCGTGCGGAGTCGGGACGGGCCGCTAGTTAGAGATAAAGTTGTGGAGTCTCATGTGCCTGTAATTTCACCGGCACCCATACCCTTCAAACTGAAATACAGCAATGCTGCTTGTCGGTAGAAATAGGTATGGTGGTAGTACTTCCCGGGCGAGCTCTTTCTGAAGGAGCTGTACTTTTAGTTGTACATAATACTAATATCTTCTTCATAAATACGTGACTGTAGGTATCTATTTAAATTATTTATTCGTATTTTTTAGCATGTGATACTTCCTGCGGCAGAACACTGTTTCCCAAAATACAAGCTCAAGCTTAGTTTGGGGATCAGTAGCAGTACTTTTTGTGCAAACATTAATATGATGCATATGTTAGATTCCTCTAAGATAAATGTATTAACTGGCGACAATAAAGTTTTATTTTTATATTATCATAATAATAATACAAGCCTTTAATTGTCCCACTGCAAGGACAAAGGCCTCTTGTCGTACAGAAAGAGGATTTATCGCCACGCTTGCTCACTGTGGGTTGGCGATTTCGACCATTGAGTCCAGATTTCTTTATGGTATATTGGCGTAAGTTAGTGGTGATTTAGATTAACTAAGGAACTTGGTTGATGCTTGGTGGTAGGATCTCTATACGGTCCGCTTGGCTAGCTACCACCCTCACATTAAAGTCAAGTAGGTAAGCAATATTACACAGTTTAAAATATCGACTTGAAGTCATCATCTTCCTGCCCTGGTCCCAAGTTACTTGGGGTCGGCGCAATATGTTTTTCTCTTCCACTCTTCCCTGTCAGCCGTCTCATTATCATTTACTCCCAAATATCGACTTGAAGTAAACGAAGTAAACTCTAATTCCGTTTAACAGTCTATATTATGAGCTGAAAGCCCAAGTTAAATGCCCGCATTAAGTTTAGTAGCAGGCGGGACCCAATAATTTTCTTTCGGTTTATAATTTGCAATTGGGTCTCGTCTGCTACTAAACTTAATGCGGGTATTTAACTTAAACTTTCAGCTCATAATATAGTCTGTTAAACCGAAGTAGAGTTCACTTCGTTTATAGTTTATTTTAATCTTGTTTTCTATTCTCAATCTTGTGTCGGTCTTTTTAGTGCATTACTTTTAAATAATTTTATTTGCAGTCGGGTTTTTAAATTGTTTATATTATTTATTTTAGACCTTTTAGTGTTGTGATAGCACGAGGTCCGACACAAACATGGCCCATTTTTTACGTAATCAAAAACTTTTTAAACCAATTTATTATTCCTAATTAAATTTAAAAATATTACTTACATATATTCAGAGCCAAAACTCCGCCATTTTTTTTCAAACACCTATCTAAGGACACTTGGGTTTTTAAGACGAATGTAACGATACCTTAACTGTCGAAATCCATCCAGCAATTTGGAAGATACGAGGTAATAAAGAAATTTACAAAAATATACATACATACAAGATACGCGCTAAAAACATAACCCTTCCTTGGCACTCAGGTAATAAAAATTACTTTATTACTGACTCGGCCCAGTTTCTGAAACAAATTGATTTTTGACCATATTTGTTTTATTGTTTACTGTCGATTTCGATATTTATAAAAAACAAATTATATTTAATTATAGTTTTGTGAGTGTTATATCAACAGTATGTCAGAATTCGTGAAGCATGACACATCAAATATCTAAATGCCTCGTTGGTCTAGTGGTGGCAAGTGCGACTGCTGATGTTGAGGTCCTGGGTTCGATCACCGTGTCGGGCAAAGTGTTGTTGGGTTTTTCCGTGTGGAATTCCTCAGTAGCAGCCCGAAGTTTGGAATTGTGCCCGGTTGATGGTAATAGGCTCGTGCCCTATTACATAGCGGCGAAATGAGGATGTTACTATACATATAGACATCTGCCCAACGCTTCGATGAATACAGGCGTGATGTTATATTTAACAATAATTGAATGAATAAAAAATAACATGAATCATCATAAATCATAAGCAGTCTTCACAATCCCACTGCTGGGCATAGGCCTCCTCTTTTGCTTGTCACTTGTAACACTTTAGGGTGGCTTTAGGAGTCAACCCTCAACTAGCACGTGCACATAAAATTTAGCAGGCGTGTACTTACGGGAGGATAAAGAATAACAGTTGTAACCGTACACTATATATATATATTTAATTTAGAATTACAAAATAGATCAACAGGGCGTGGTTTGTACAATGTGTGGAGTCCAGGGTCTTCTTGAGAAAGTGTAATACTTAGCTTTAATTTATTTAATAACTATGTATATTATAATTTTATTGACTATTCCACACACACACACGTAACACATAAGTTTATATTCATCTATTTATTGCTTATATTTGGTGACATTCAAATTTAATATTGTACGTAACATGTTTATTTATTTATTTGTGTCGTTATTGCCCGTGGCATCACTATGGTCCTATCTGAAAACCAGCGTTGCGACATTTTGTTTTTTTTTCTAAATGTCGCAACATAATGCTGAGATAGGAGCCCTTTTTGGCGTCGTGCAGGTAGTCTAAATTCTTATTCTTTCTTTTTTTTTATATTGTTTTTGTTTCTGTAACTGCCTGTGTGAGTCCAGAATAAATAATTTTCTTTCTTTCTTCTTTCTTTTCTTTCTTTCTTGGCACCTGCAGCGGCGCGAGAGGGCCGATCTGCAGTGTGCCCGACCTTTTATAGGCCCGGTCCCCCGCCAGTCGGCCACCATCCGTCACACACTTAACCCAGTCCCGTGTCAGTCGCATCCAGGTCGCGACAGGTTGATGTCCTCGACCCATCTTGCTGCAGGACGTCCGCCATTCCTTCTCCCATCTCTCGGCCACTATTCCGTCAACATTTTGCACCATCTACCTACCTATAAAATAAATGCAGGCTTGCTAATTTTTTATCACCTACATCTGCCTAGCCAGGGTCAGCTTCCAGTCTAACCAGATGCGGCTGAATACCAGTATTTTACACGGAGCGACTGCCATCAGACATCCGCAACCCAGTTACTGGGAAATGCCGACACTCTACGGTTAGACCGGTTGTCAGACTTTCGGACTGCTGACTACCCGTAACGACTGTCATAGGTATTTGTATGAAACCCAGGACCGACTGTTTAACGTGCTCTCCGAGGCACGGAGGGGTCTCGATGTGTAACAAACGGGCACCAATCCATAGACTGACCGCGGCAATAGCAGCTTAACCTCGCAAATCGTATGAGCCACGAGCCCCCTCCTTTTTTATTACCTACTATAACTTATATTTCAACAGTTAAAATATGTACAGTGACCACTCCATGCACATCTACCTAGACTGTGAATAAATTGAATATAGATTATATTAATTCCATGTCACACAGGCGATGGTGCAGCGACTGATAAATTACTCGCTAAGCTGACAGCGTTGCGCTTTGACAACATCACTAGCTCTACATAGTGTTGCGACATTCTATCTATCGATAAATACGGTGGAACGCAGTGCACCCTGCCGCTGCTTCTTCTTTTTTTCGTTTAATTAGTGACTAACCTGGTGTCAGAGTTTATGCCGCCCAAGGGTCTCGGACTTGGCTTCACATGCCGTCGAGAAATATCTCTCAGGCATGCCGGTTTCCTCACAATGTTTTCCTTCACCGTTTTTAACACATTCACAGTCCAATGAGCCACATATGGTACATGGCTATTGTTAAACTATTGTGTCTACTTCGCGGACAGTGAAAGGGTTAATTAAGCAAGTGATAATTATACAATACGCACATGAATAAGAAAATTCAGAGGTGCATACCTTTGGTTCGTCTTCGAGACCAATAACTTGGCAGTTCGACGGTCACACTACTAGGCTAGTACTGTTGTTAAAAGCGCCGCTGCTTAAAACGATTCTGTTGACTGAAAGGTAGCGAGATAACCATCCCATTTGCTAACTTAAATACTCTGCAGGGACGGTGAGTGTCTGCAGTGTCACTGGTGTCAAAGGACAGTCGTCAGTCTAACCACAGCACAGCATAAAGATTATGGTTTTCATCTTATAAGAAGATAAAGCGACTGTTGACCATGTGGTCCTGGGTACGATCTCTAGGTCCGACAAAGTGTTATTGGGTTCTTCCATTAGGAATTTCGCAGCAGCAGCCCGGTGTCTGAATTTGTGCCCGGTTAATGGCAATAGTCTCGCCCCCTATTATATGGGACTTAAACATAACTGGCGAAACTAGGGTGTACTAAGAAACACCTCTGCCGAACCCTTCGGGGAATAAAAGGCGTGTTGTTATGTTTGTGTTGTCTTATAAAAAGAGGCCTATACCAAGCTATAGCTACGAGTCTGAGTAGACTGTGTATCTATCTTAAATGCCTTTAAGAAATCGAATAAACCCATAATTTAAGAACTAAAACAATAACAAATAGTCGATACACATGGTTATCTATTTTTCCCATCACTAACTTCACACGCGGTTCCAAAGCGGCGCCTTTGATCCTAATACGGTAGTGATGTGACACTATCGGTAATCTTAATCCCCGCCGCGAAGATTTAATTTAAATAACACAAGATTAATCTCTGGTTACGATGACAGGTTGCAATCGAGTTTAGTTAAAATACGAGTATGCCTGTATGTATGTACTGCTGCTTTAAGTTACAGTTATTTTAGAGTAGTGAAGTAACCAAGGTATCATATTGTGTCCCAGTTCTTTTTATACATAACATAACATCACGCCTTGTACTCCCCAGAGGGATCGGCAGAGGTGTTTTTAGTACACCGTCTTTTCGCCAGTTATGTTTAAGTCCCATGTAAAAGGGTGCAAGCCTATTGCCATTAATCGGGCACAAATCCAGACTCCATGCTGCTACTGAGAAATTCCTAATGGACGAACCCAATAACACTCTGCCCGACATAGGAATCGAACCCAGGACCCCATGCTCTGCCGTCGCGCTCGTGAGAACTAAATCAACATGGAGTCAAGGCAGTTTTTTTGTAGTCGTTTTGAAATACAAGAACTAGTCACAAAACAATTATGTACGACAAATACTTAAGTCCTCATAGGCGGTTATATGATTTGCGAGGTTAAGCAACACTTCCGCGGCCATTCCGCGGATGGGTGACCATTCGTGACACATCGAGACCCTTCCGTGCCTCGGAGAGCAGGTTAAACAGTCGGTCCCGGATATCATTCGAATATCTATAACAGTCGTCACGGGTAGTCAGAAGCCCGAAAGTCTGACAACCGGTCTAATCTTACGATATCGGCATTGCTCTGTAACTGGGTTGCGGAAGTCTGATGGCAGTCGCTCCGTTGAAATTATAGGTATTCAGCCGCATCTCGTTAGACTGGAAGCTGACCCCAACATAGTTGGGAAAAGGCTAGGCAGAACAAAATACGTAACTCCTCAAAAAATACATTTTACCACCCTTGGCAGTCAGATTGGTGATCGTAGTTTGCTGTTATTAACAGGCAGAAGATCACTGCTACGTCTACTGCTTATCGTTTCATAGTAATCCCTTTGCCTTTTAACACAGCCACGGGTGGGAAAGGGTTTCCTTTGCCGGCAACCACACACAACACACACACACACTATTGACATAAATAATACACACGTCATTCATCGCAGGTAAATAACTATTTTATGTTCCCTACTAACACTCTCATACAGCGTACATGCAACGAAGACCAACGAACGTTCGTCATTTGTTTCACCAAACTTTGTATAAATCGAATTCGATTTCAGGTTTAGGTTTTAAGCGGTATCACGCCCCGTTGGTGTTAGCTAGGTGCATCATTAAAACATAGTTACAGTACGACTCACCTAAGAAGTCGCATCGACAAGCTTGATCGAACAACCAATGGCAGTCGATCATTTACGCGCCACTCACACTTATTACGTCATCGTAAAGATATTTTTTTACTGCAGTACTATGATAAATATTTTTTATTTCTGTAAATAAATATGTTAAGTACAGACACTTTTATAAATCAACTAGCTGACTCGCGCAACTTCGTCTGCGTTTTTCCCGTTTTTGCAACATTTTTCATTTATGGTATCTACGGCGCACCTACCTACCCTCCCTGCATACCCTACCTGCCTACCCTACCTGCCTACCCTACCTAGCTACCCTCCCTGCCTACCTTACCTGCCTACCCTACCTACCTACCCTACCTACCTACCCTACCTGCCTATCCTACCTGCCTACCCTACCTACCTACCCTACCTGCCTACCCTACCTGCCTACCCTACCTACCTACCCTACCTGCCTACCCTACCTACCTACCCTACCTACCTACCCTACCTGCCTACCCTACCTACCTACCCTACCTGCCTACCCTACCTGCCTACCCTACCTACCTACCCTACCTGCCTACCCTACCTACCTACCCTACCTGCCTACCCTACCTGCCTACCCTACCTACCTACACTACCTGCCTACCTACTCTACTTATCTACCCTACCTACCTACCCTACCTGCCTACCCTACCTGCCTACCCTACCTACCTACACTACCTGCCTACCTACTCTACTTATCTACCCTACCTACCTACCCTACCTGCCTACCCTACCTGCCTACCATACCTACCTACACTACCTGCCTACCTACTCTACTTGTCTACCCTACCTACCTACCCTACCTGCCTACCCTACCTGCCTACCCTACCTACCTACCCTACCTGCCTACCCTACCTACCTACCCTACCTGCCTACCCTACCTGCCTACCCTACCTACCTACACTACCTGCCTACCTACTCTACTTATCTACCCTACCTACCTACCCTACCTGCCTACCCTACCTGCCTACCATACCTACCTACACTACCTGCCTACCTACTCTACTTGTCTACCCTATCTGCCTATCCTACCTGCCTACCCTACCTGCCTACCCTACCTACCTACCCTACCTGCCTACCCTACCTACCTACCCTACCTGCCTACCCTACCTGCCTACCCTACCTACCTACACTACCTGCCTACCTACTCTACTTGTCTACCCTACCTACCTACCCTACCTGCCTACCCTACCTGCCTACCCTACCTACCTACACTACCTGCCTACCTACTCTACTTGTCTACCCTACCTACCTACCCTACCTGCCTACCCTACCTGCCTACCCTACCTACCTACACTACCTGCCTACCTACTCTACTTGTCTACCCTACCTACCTACCCTACCTGCCTACCCTACCTGCCTACCCTACCTACCTACACTACCTGCCTACCTACTCTACTTGTCTACCCTACCTACCTATCAACCCCAAGTAATTATAGCCTATATGTTGCCGAGGACTAATAGCTATACATATAACAAAAAAGTTTCATCAAAATCCGTACAGTACTTTTTTGTGTTAAAGCCGGACAACAGACAGACAGACAAAAATTTCAAAATGTTTTTTTTTTGTTTGTGTTACTTGTATGAAGACCCCTAAGGGTATTTTTTATCGGGGGGCACGGCAGTGCCCCCGCCAAGTCAAGCGCGAAGCAAACACTGCCGTACCATCCTTTACTGGAACCATTTCGCCGCATTTTCAGGCCTCTATTTGAGAACCTCTGGATAAGACCACAACGCAGAAATTTTCGTCATCCAGTAAGCTATAATCACATACTTAAAATACAAAATTTCAAGTCTGTAGGTCATTTAGTTCCGAAGTTAAGGGAAAGCAAAGTTTCGCATTTATGACACTCACTCACTCACTCACTCACTCACTCACTCATTCACTCACTCACTCATGATCATCAAAATAGAACTAGTACTTCCCATAAACTCAGAGAGCTGAAATTTGGTACAGAGTTAGGGTTTAATGGCCACATAAAGGGAAAACTATAAAAACTAGGATAATCGAAGATCTGGAGTACCTGGTGACCCTGATTAGAAAACACAAGAGCCCAACCAAACTATTAGAGATCGACATACCGCCTTTACAAAAAATATTCAACTTGGTAGGCCGCTTCATTTGATGTCAAAAAAAAAATGCCCCACGTTTCTACAAAAAGAAGTGAAATCCCACCAAAAACATTCTGTAAAAAACTAGCCAAGTCTCTATGGAGCTGCTTGTTTATCTCTAAAAAGTAATGAAATCTAGACAAAGTCGAAGTCAAGCCTAAGCCAAGTCTAAGGTTCCTTACTGCGATTTCTTTATTATTATAGTTAATGTTGTGTGACTTGGCCGTTGAACATTCAATAAACGTTAGTGGGTACAAGTTAACGGGACAGGTACAGACGGACTTCTATCAATGATTAGAAGTCCGTCTGTACTGGAAAAAAATGTTTATACTGTTTGTTTTAGGCTCGCCTATACATAAGTATTATTGAAATACGCAGCTTTATCAAGCCTACAATTGACTGGTTATTGAATCAACGTTTTCCGAGTGGCAATTTTCCATCGTCAATGGGTAGCGGTTCTGGCGACAGATTGGTGCAATGGTGTCATGGAGCACCTAGTTTTGTACCCTTGTGTACCCATTTCTAATCAGTAGTTCTTGAGATTAGCGCGTTCAAGCAATATTTTCCCGTTTTTGCAACATATTACATTTCTGCTGCGCTCCTATTAGTCGTAGCGTGATGTTATATAGCCTATAGCCTTCCTCGATAAATGGACTATCCAATACAAAAAAAATAATTCTATTCCAGCTAGTGGTTCCTGAGATTAGCGCGTTCAAACAAGCAAACAAACAAACAAACTCTTCAGCTTTATATATTAGTATAGATGTAATGTTTTTTTTAAGCCTGGATGGCACCGGCATTTCCTATCTGACTAGCTCTGAGAAGAAAAGCCGAAACAAACTCAGAGATCAAGGTCTCTTTTAAAGTCCAGACATTGTGGTATAAAAACTATGTGAGTGTAACAATGTAGGGCAACGTCTGGAATGGTATTTTTAGGAAAGTGCCATAGCAGATTTGAGTTGACCTGTCCTAACTGACGGTACGCATGCATCAGTCATCCCGTAGCTCAAACCTTATTTTAGGGAGTTCAACAACCCGACTGCCGCACGACGCTACCAATCAGCCGGACATTTGCGTAGGGCACAAAAAATACTCAAAACCACCAAACAGTACTAATAAACATTCGTCGTCTCGAAGTCATCAGTTCGGAAGTGATCGGTTTTACGAAGTTAGCCGATGCGACCTTTTAGTTTTGTCGTACTATACCGGGAACACAGCGGGACCACTCCGTTAGACTTTAATTATAAATCATTAAGAACACGTAATGATGTAACGATACCCGCAGAGAAGCTCGCGAATGTAGTCTGATATGTTCATAAATATTACTAGGATATACTTGTAAGAAGGAATGCTGTTACCGATCTTACCTAAGCTTATAAGTATAGGTTTAGAAGACAGTGACTTTGGGAGAGACTACTGATGTTCAGCAAACCGCATCATGTTAGAAGGAAACCGTCCCCAATATTACTTAAAAAAGGTTTTCTTTCTTATTATTTTTATTTGAGGTTTGTTTGCTCTTGGCTCTAGTCTAGGTCAGAGGTGACAGAGACAAAGTCTACGATGGAGTGAGCTTACCCAGAAGAAGCCTGTTCAGTCTAACTTTGAAGAGATTCGGGTTGTATGCATTCGGGAACACAGACGCAGGTAGTGAGTTCCACTCTTTTGCCGTGCGCATTATGAAGGATGTTTGGAAGCGCTTAGTGCGAAGGTTAAGCTATGATGACGAGCCTAGTGTGCTCGTGGCTCATAAGTGAGCATAGCCACGTAGCAATGTTGGCAGAAAAATGTCTTTTATAAGTGACATTCAATGTCTCAAACCTCAAGAGAGAGCAGGTACATTAAACTGTTAGTCCCGGCAGAGGCGTGCATTGGTTTTCGGACTAGGTAGGCAGGCACTAGCGATGTCGCCTTTCAGTTGTACGCTTCGCCTTCAATACGATTCTGACCAAAAGAAATCATAGCCATAAACGCTTATTTTATTTATAGTAATAGTTAAAGATGGAGTAGTTGACTGTCCCAGCTATGTAAAAATATCTGCGATAACATTCGCGATTTCCGGAGTTTCTATGCTAGGCAAGAGTCGAGCTGGATGACTCAAGATCGATTTCCCTAAATGAAAATGAAAAAAGTTTGTATTTCACAATACTTATACAAATCAAAAACAGTATTTACCGTGGTCCCCTCATTAGGCATGCCTGTATCGTCGGGTCCCGAATATGGTCTGACGTTGCTGCTTGTCATCGACCACGCGACCTACCGTATAAAGAAGAACAAAAAGAAAATTATTCATATACGAGCTGGTGGTCTTCTCGATCCTCGCTCTCCATCTGTCGTCAGAGCTCCATTGATGAATTAAGATTTCCGTGCAGGAGATTAACATTAATGTCATCGCAGGCCATTGCTGGATATTGAGCCTCATTCAAACTGCCTCGTTGGTCTAGTGATGCCAAACGCGACTGCTGACCCTGAGTTCGATACCCAGGTCGGGCAGTGTAATTGGGTTTTTCTGTGTGGAATCCGTGCTCGATTGATGGCAATAGACTCGCTCCCTTTTACATGGGACTTAAACATAACGGCGAAATGATAGTGTTACCATACACCTCTGCCCAGCCCTTCGGGGAATACACTCGTGATGTTATGTTTATGTTATGTTCAAATTGCATCACACAGTCTTTTGCTGGTCAAATATATTTACACCTTACAACTAGTGATCCAAATTAGAAAGTCAATTCACATACCAAATACCATACATTAAAGTCGGTCCCTATAATTAAACATAATTATACACAAGTCTAAAACAGCAACATATTTATGATAAATGATTAATTACATAAACATCACAAGAGTCGTTTATGTTGACGGCGTAGATCACGACCTATGATGTCATGAGAGGCGGCTAGACGTCGAGCAATTAGCCATTTTAATTAACTAGGATGGTGAAGTTTCCTAAATCTTTCCCAAAATCAAAGCAATTTCGGAATTTATACAACTAATGTTTTTTTTAGAATAGCCATTTCTGTCTACACGTGTCACAGAAAATTATGGACCACTGATTATCGATGTAATTTTGGTGAATAAATATGGTAGGGAAAAGACACCGTGCCTCGGAGAGCACGTTAAGCCGTCGGTCCCGGGTGTCATACGAATACCTATGACAGTCGTTACGGGTAGTCAGAAGCCCGAAAGTCTGACAAACGGTTTAACCTTAGGATATCGGCATTGCCCAGTTACTGGGTTGCGGACGTCTGATGGCAGTGGCACCGTGTAAAATACTGGTATTCAGCCGCATCTGGTTAGACTGGAAGCTGACCCCAAGATAATTGGGAAAAGGCTAAGAGGAAGAAGAAGAAGGGGAAAGACACTAAATATCGGATACTTTTGAGTAAATTAAAAAAAAAATGTAAATAATGATTTAGAGCTTCAAATTATATGTTTTTGTGATCTATGATATGATATATTTCATGTACTACAAAATGAAAAAAATATTTGATACATTACGTTTAAAATATTTGATTTAAACAATATTTTATACAAAATGGCAGAATTGATGGTTTTTAAAAAGGTTTCCTTTAATCGGATATCCGATATTAGGGCAAAAAATCATTTTCTCTCATATCTGGTATTAAGAAACTACTATTGTGAAAATATAATGAAACCTCTAATATTATACATTGTGATTATTCATCACGTGCGTAGCATTACATTATTATACTGTCCCACTGCTGGGCACGGGGCTCTTCTCAGAATGAGAAGGGTTCAGGCCTTAGTCCACCACGTTGGTCTGCAGATGTGCAGGTTTCCTCACGATGTTTTCTTTCATGATAACCAAATTCTAATTCGAAAACTCTGAAGTGCGAACCAAGATAGAACTCAGATCCTCCTGCACGGAAGACAAGCGTTCAACCGCTAGACTATGCAGCTAATCTTCTTCTTTTCGTGTAGTTAGTAACTAACCTGGTGTCAGAGTTTATGCCACCCGTGGACCTCTGACTTGGGTTCACATGCCGTCGAGAAATATCTCTCAGGCATGCCGGTTTCCTCACGATGTTTTCCTTCACCGTTTTTAAGCAAATGATAATTATACAATACGCACATGAATCCGAAAAGTCAGAGGTGCGTGCCTTGGGTTCGAGCTCGAGACCTATGACTTGGCAGTCCAACGGTCACACTACAAGGTAATCACTGCAGCTAATGTGACCAAAACATAAAATTTTGTCAAACACTCCATACAACATGTAACGTAATTAACGCACACCCTCAAACACACCAATTAGAATATTATGTTATAATCATAATACATACACTGAAATTTTAGTTTAAAATGTATATGTATTGTTATTTACTAAATTAACGTTCTTGAAATAAGGTATTTTTCTTTATTTTGTATTGTATGAGGGAAATAAAAATGCACTTTTAAAATTAAAATTTTTGCCTTGATTTTCGGTCCATTTCAGTTTGTTTTGACTGTACAAGGGTAATGTGACAAATTTCCGTAATTTTATTATTGGGTTAAAAAATGATAGAAATCGATTCAATAAACAATTCTGAACAAACTACTTTCAGGATGTGCGTTAATTATGTTACATATTGTATAGTATAATCTCGTATGCGACTTAGTGCAGTAACACGAAATTCACCGAAGTTCTGCAAGTTATCATAGGAGAAAATGGATAGGTAAGTGTTTTTTTATTCCAACCCACGCTGCGAAAGGCCTCCTTATCACCGTCCACACAAGCACCCACGTAAGGTTATATCCTTATAAGACAGCAAGTTAATCAGATAAATAATTGCCTGCAATTTAATTAGGTTTTTTCACAAGACCGATCGTAATTAAAACGGAGAGGTTTCAACGCGAGCGCACCGCTTGCATAATATAACAGCGGCATGTAAAAAATCTGGGTTCGAAAGTGATAACATAGTTTAACTATATACGCTTAATTAATTGTAATTAGTAACAGAAGTTGCATCTTCATATTTTTATTGCAATTTCGGAGTATGATGAGATTTTGTGGTATTCATATTGGACTGGAAATGGAATGTTAATATTACTTGTACCTACTTATTTGTTTAACGTTGCGTGTCTGGCTTTCTTATTTATTTCTGTAAGAGGCCAGTAAGGTATTTGCTATGCGGTTTTCAGTAAATATTAGACCACTCGCGTCTTGTGTCGTGTAAGACAATTAGGTATGTCAAATTAATCGACCACAGCAACATATCGCATATCGCTTATAACACAAAAATCCTTAATAAGAAGAAGAATCTTGGCTTTAAGTTTTGCTTTGCACGTAACCAGAAAAACATTGCAAGTAAAATACTTACGATTACATTAAGATCTACTCGTATTGATCAAGTTAAATCCTATATAAAATAACCGCACCAATAAAATAAGTAACAGAAATTTTAAATTCTGATCACGATTAAAACAGGATTTAGTTCAACATTTCGCCGACAGAGGCACTGCTGGTCTTATCTAGTTTGCACATCAGACACTTATATCCACATCATGTCTGTTACGTATAAAATACACATAGAACTCCTATTTATTGCTAAGACTCCGGGAAAGGGAATTATCGATAGCATCTAGAAATGCGATAAAATTTTTGTACTACGTATAGAGCAGCTATTCACCACTAGATGTCGTTGGTTTACATTTTTATGATAATGCTAGGTATTTTGGTTGCTTCTGTGGTTACCACTGGGGTAAAGGATCTTGAGGTTTCATTCCCGAATTAGATAAAAACTGAATTTAGGATTGTACTGAATCTTCCATAACACGCGCAAAAATTTAATATAATAAACTTAAATTATACTTAATCATAAATACAAACCTACTGGCCGTTTCAGTATTAAAAAATAAACTATAAAATTTATCAGCTGTCCCATCACAATAAACCATACATAATATTAATACATAACCAGTACCAGGATGTTTAACAAAAAGTTCTCTATTACGATCTAAAAGGCAATAAATGTAATATTATGTGCTACTGAATAATGTGATGTGTGTGGTCTAGCATAGCATGTCTTATTGATGAGCTGTCTTTAAGTTTTTTCTTTGTATCGGTTGTAGAACCTAAGGCCGAGACTGTCCGACGACGACGCTCGCGCCGGTTCGTCTCCAGGCCCTGCATACTATCGAACTGGAATTATGATTTTCTGGCTCGAGAATGTACGAAAACCGGAACCGAAAAGGTATTATTTAGTCTCGACTTAGCTCGAGAACATGCCAAGGAGTTAAAACTTAAAGTTTTAAGTGTATTACTAATCTTCTAATTATTAAAATAAGAAACTGACTGACTCAAAGCACAGCTCAAACCATTGAGTCTAGTGACTTAAAATTTCACACAGAGGTTTTTTATAATAAAGGCAAGCAATAAGGAACGGTTTTGACAGTTTAACCCCATTGGGGGACGTAATGGGAACTAATATAAACAGGACTAGAATACCTACTTGAAAAGCAGAAGTACCTAAACAGTAACACAAATAACGATGTTTTAGTAATAAAATAAACGTTTAAGTTAAATGGTTTTATCTTGTAGTACCTCTGCAGCATCATAATTTGAGGATTGAAGGTTGAAATTATTATAATGTTGTATTGTAATGGGAATTGAATTTGTGTGCGAAGTTTCAGGAGAATCGGTTAAGAAGAAGTAGTTGAAAAATCTGTCGCAATATTTGAATCAAACAAAATATACGAATTGAAGCTAATTAAAACCGTTTAAAAAAGAATTCAGTACTTTTGAATTTTATAATGAGTCTTTATTTAATA
Organism: Amphipyra berbera; assembly: GCA_910594945.2. Taxonomy (NCBI): domain Eukaryota; kingdom Metazoa; phylum Arthropoda; class Insecta; order Lepidoptera; family Noctuidae; genus Amphipyra; species Amphipyra berbera. The sequence continues at coordinate 15,252,271 of OU343145.1, forward strand.
CAACTTTTCTTAACATTAGAAATATATATTTTAACATTTTATAAAAATAGACTACTGAAACGTCTAAAGAACATAATATTATCCTTAATTATACCTTATATTGACAATTTTGAATACTTTTAAATAATACTTTGTTCTTTTATTCTTCGTATCAAACATTTACAGTAAATTATTACAAATTAAATAATAATATACAACAGCAAAATAATATCCATCGAAATCAAAAGTTTAAAAACTCCAACAGATGGCGTCGTATCTATAAATTTCGATAGCACAATTGACTTTAATACGTATTAACAATATAGATACATCACGAAAATGATGTATCTTATTAAAAGATCTTAAAATATTTATTATTTTGATAGAATAGCTACGATTCTATTGAATCTAGTAATTCTTAAAGATACTGAAATAAGCTTACGAAACTTTTAGTCCTAGTATATTAGCCGTAATTTTACAATATTTATTTTGAAGGGACTCTACTAGGACGATGTTAAATTAATAGGTACAAGTGTTTCCAAAACCATGTTTAATTCCGCAAAACTACGTGATCTACTGATGATATAGATAAACCTGCATGAATTTATTTTTAATTAATAAAAAAAAACATATATAAATCTTGATTTGTACGGTATGTTAACATCGTATTACCCTGAATAATTTTCCTCCTTCACCGAAAATGACATCGCGCCCGTGCGGTTTGGGTATTACGTTTAGTCGTGCGAGCTTTATTTCCACGATTTTTTTTATTTCTTTAAAAACAACTCCATGCTTTTGCAAGGTTAATGAACATCAGCTGAAGATCACACAGTTTCAAGATATCACACGAATTGGGAAACATCCTGCATATTTTACACAGATTAGCTTCTCGTCAAGTACTCGTTGGCGACCTCCTTCCAGTCAGTAGGATCGCCATGTTCCGTTGGCTTGGTCTTGCGGATCTTCTTCAAAAGATCCCAACCTTTAGCCTTGTCCGTTGATGTGACGTAGGTGTTGTTCGGGTCCTGTTCCAGGGTGTAGGCGCCGAGGATCAGGCTCTGGACTAGACGGGATGAGATCAAAATCTGTCAAGGGAATGAGAAATGTAAAAAATTGTCATACTAATACGACTAGTACGATCTAGTAGCGAATAGTAAAATTAGATTACCGTATACTATCACTGCCATCTATTGACAAGTAGCAAAATTATTTTGACAGGCATTTCTCTACAAACCAGTACTGCCATCTGTTATCGAGTAAATATAACTACATTCGAGTTATTATTATAATAAACTTATTGGTTCCGTACCTTCAGCAGCCTGTATTCTTCGTCAGGCAGGCGTCTGTTGACTGTGTACCCAGCGAGGACATATCCTCCAACGCGAAGGTCCCCAGTGGTCAGTATCATATAAGTCATGGCAATGGCCAGCTCGAACACGTAGTAAGAGTACTGGATGTCACCGAAGTCAATGATGCCTGTGACGCGGTAGTCAGTTTTGCTGTGTAGAAAATAAATAATTTATAATTGTCTTTAGTTTTGCTGAAGAAGACTTTAATAATGTATGTTAGGTACTTAGGTAAAATCTTTGGAAGTAGGAAGAAAACACAAAATATTATGTTGGCTCCAGCGACATAAAAAGATTAATAATAAATAATAATTGGCGAGTTTAAAAAGCTTAGTCTTGAAGCAAAGAAGATAGATAATTAGATAGTTCGGATATATACCTAATGGGTTTTCATGTATTAGTCAAAACATTTAATCCTTAGTAGACTTATATTTGCGTTAATTGATATGTAGGTACTACATTACCCCGTACCACATCAGTGCTGAGTGTTGAAGCAAGCCAAATAATATTATCACTTGAAGCCCAATAATCCGGATTTAAACATACATACATACGTGGCTCACCTCAACAATATTCCATTAAGAATCTGAGTGCATACCCTCAACACTGATGGATTCAGAGGCCTAAGTTAACGACAAAACGATTTTATTAAATCATGTAATAACAGTGCCATCTATTGGCGAGTAGACAAAACAATTAAAACATGATAAAATTGTGTGATTATTGTCGCTCTCTGTTGTTGAGCAGGCGTAACTAAAGTTAAATACTAATTGCATTATTTTACGCTGATATTAAACTTATTTTAGTAGGTATCAATTTTATAATAATAATTCTAGAAAATTTCATCAGTTTTGTTTTTTAACCAAATAACGTTACGAAACCGTTATCACAATGGTGTTTCATCATTCAATTTTGGATCTCGTGATAAGATATTACAGGCTTCATGGCATTATTATCTTTGAAATGAAGTGCAAAATAAATAAACGTATACCGACAAACGTACCGTAATAGAAGAATTTTTATATATTAAAATAACAGCAAAACTGAGAGTAAAACACTTGACAGTTGATTGTAATCTCATAATGTACATAGATATAGCTACTAGGAAGGTACAGAATAAATGGTCAAATTAGCAATAAAAACAAATCGATGATGTAACTTATGGTATCAAGATTTGATTCGTTTATGATATATTATATTGCAGAGCATTAAAAAATAACCGACACGCCTTAAATTAATGATAGAACAATAAGTAGCTACTTGAATGCAGCCACTTTATATCGACATTTGCAATGATCTTATTTCTGTAGTATTGTTTTTACACAGTTTATTTTACTTAGGATTGAGTAGTTTAATAGAACACGCTGCACGAAACGTCACACATTGGTTGCAACGAGACTGACTCGAGTACGCCGACTTCGGCGTAGCATAGATGCCGCATATTACTAGAACGCTAGCGGTATCTAGATGGAGCGCAGCGAAGACCAATCATTAATCTAAGCGACACATATTTTTTATCGACCGAAATTCATATTTACTGTTAAAAATTGCCCTTCCTAATAATGCATGTTTACAGGTATCTATTATCCGACTAGGTTCTACAAACTACCAACCTGCCGCCCGGCTTCACTCCCACAAGCAGATTCATCTCGTTGACGTCACCGTGGATCACCCCCTTCTCGAGCTCCTCCAAGCGCGGCACTATCGCGTACTTGAACTCTTCTATTACCTGTTACAAAGAAGGTTATTTAAAATTACTTAATATGTTGTCAAACAAGCTGTCCACCTAGGTTTGCCATCTCTAAAATTTGGCAACTAGGACAAGACGCGTGAAAACCCCGGATTTTAGAGCCCAGAACCCGGACATGTCAACAGGTTTTTTTAAACATAGTGTAATAAAAAACAGTTGAAAATGTCATAAATCACCTTTTTCGTTCGTCGGTTGATCGCGGCGTGCGGGCACAGTGCGTGTGTCGGGCGACTCAAGACTTTAAATTTTTAAACCCGGACTACAAATGATGCCCCGCCCGGACGCTCCCCGGATGCACTCTAAACTAGGACAAATCTGGGGAAACCCGGACGGATGGCAACCCTATGTCCAACCTGAAGGTAAGTGGTGACCGCCGCCTATACAAGGTGTAAACGAAATCATTTAATTCCTTCAAACCTCGTGATGTACTGCTGACATAGATTAACACTGAACGGGATACATTTTGATTCTATTAAAAAATAATTACAAGAAGTAAACATTGTGTTCTTAACGTGAGGCATTTTAGCGCCTCGAGCGAATTGCGCGGCTATCGCTCGCCGCGCAGTCATTTAACTCGGGGTTTGAAGGAATTACATGATTTCGTTTTCACCATAGGTACGCGTACAACACCAAGAAGATTGTTGATGTGTTGTCAAGTTGGATAGTCTTGTCTTGCGTGGTTGGGGCTGTCTTTTACTGTTTGACATTCAACAAGCACTATTTGATAAAAGATATTTTTATTTTGAAATAAATGTAAATTATTTTCCAATGTCCTTTCCCTATGATCGTCATAATAGCTAGCATTCGTCCACTTCTGGGCCGTATGAACCATTTGTCCCTATACATACATACATACAGGCCAAACTGAGAACTTCTTTTTTTTGAAATCGGTTGAAAAGGAAAGTACTTTTTAAGTAGGTATCGAGTTCAATGAAGAATTCAATGATATAGATAATCCTACCTCACTACAATAGAATAACAATTGATAAACAGAATATTTAATAGACTATTATTATGAATTGTGGCTTATTCACTATGACAATAACAACGCGACCGCTGCATGCTAGCATGTATGTAGAGGTTACATACCTAATAGATTATTAGTTTGTGCCCGACTCATAGCGAAATTACTTTAAACTTGACCCAGCCGTGATCCTATTATTCTATGTACGTAGTTATACACCACTAGCAAACTGAATGAGTAGGTCGAGGAACTTCAAGTATACTCCACCTAGAAGAACATAGTTTGCTTAGTTGTCGCCAATAAGATTCACAAGCATATCATTTTGGGAGACAGTGCATAATATCAGCAAGCACATTGGGTCTCCCAACGAGTACCTATTGCCAAGGAGGGTTGATGTCAGGCAGGCGGCCGGTCATAAAACAATAAGCCAAAACCTCTAACAACATGGATTTACGAAATACATGTTGTGCCGACCCCAGTGTGGGATAGGGGCAGGAAGATGATGATGACCTAGTTATACACCGCGTCAAATCCTGACTCGGCTTTTCCGAACTATATTGTGGTCGGCTTCCTGTCTAACCAGATGCAGCTACCTGTATTTTACACGGAGCAACTGTCATTTGACTTCCACAAGAATGTTACTAGGCAACAAGGCCGTAGCTAGGGGGTTTGGTTGTTCAAACACCCCCGAAATTTTCGGACAATTAAATTACTTTTAAAATGTATACACTGGTTATTGTAACTGATTTTCTTGTTCAGGGTTCAACCCTCTGAACAAAAATCTTGGTACGGCCTTGCTAGGCGATACCTATATCCTAAAGTCAAATCGGTGCGGTTGTCAGACTAAAGGTGGCCATACACGCTCAGGTATAACTGACAGGTATGTATGCCTGTATGCTGTGTACGACACCTTCACTTGCAAGCTGAAAGTGTATCTCCAAAATATTGTTACTTACCCCTACAATAATTCTTCTACAAGCTGCCTAAACTGGCATACCTGTCAGGTATACCTTATCGTATATGACTAGCTTAACAGGCTTCTGACTTAATCTTCTGCTTTAATAATTGTACTGTATCCACTGAAATTGTTAAAGATAGTATTTTAACATGGAGTTTCTTCCCGGCTCTTCTCCATAGGAAACGACTAATTGGAACCGTGCATCTAAATTCGACTTTTCATAAGCATCTGTATTGGTTTATGTGAACTTTTTTTTTGATTTGACTACCCGTAACCACTGGTATAGTATACCCCGGGACTTAATTGGTTTTGAATGACAGTTAAACATGTTCTCCGGGGAATGCACGAGTCTAGATATTTAAAAAATGGTCAGTTAAGTACATAGATAGTTACAATTTCAAATAAAATCATATTTTATCAGGCGACAGGACGGTCAGATTAGAAACGTAAACACAGCTTGTAAATATTAACAGGAAAAATATGAAAAAATCTTAAACTAAACGAGATATTAGCTTACATTTACAGTAGAGTAGGGAAATGAAAAGGTTATACACCTTAAGGTATATTTTTGCTTGCACAGTGACTACGTATTGCCAACATTTTAAAAATGAAAATACAAGTATATTTTGACAGAATATTAAAAATTATAATGGTGACATACATGATGACTGACACTGGTAATGTCAATTTATTTAATCATCCAACTGATTAATGTCATGGTTTTTACAACAAATCTTCTTAAATCAAATCAAAGACATCACATGGCACTACTACTTCATATGGAGGCAAAAGGCAAATTTGATTTTTGCTACCAAATAATTAAACATAATTTTCCAAGCATTGGTTTGTTCCGATCAATAGTTTGGAAAGGTAACATGTGCCCGCGATGTGGGAAAGGAACGAATTTGAAAACTGACGAATCTTTTCATTCCCCTACTGTACAAAAAATCAGATCAAAGTACAGATCGTTATGGACCATGTCGATCACAGCAAATCAATCTAACAAAATCTCTTGCAGTAATACATTGTCTCTTACCTCCTCAGCCAGGTCCAATTTCTCAGCATCCTTGATAACGTACTTGAATTTCTCCAATTCAGGCACCTTGGTCAGCATCCAAATGTGTTCCCGAGTCACCAGCCCTGAGTGGTTGAAGTTCTGGTGACAAAGGACATTGGTTAGCAAAGACTTTCCATATCCCGGGAGATTACATACCACTGCATTTTCCGTGGGTACATTGGTTATTATTTGTACTGCTGTTGGGTGATGCCGTAAGGTCTGATACGTACTTTCCGTGGGTACATTGGTTATTATTTGTACTGCTGTTGGGTGATGCCGTAAGGTCTGATACGTACTTTCCGTGGGTACATTGGTTATTATTTGTACTGCTGTTGGGTGATGCCGTAAGGTCTGATACGTACTTTCCGTGGGTACATTGGTTATTATTTGTACTGCTGTTGGGTGATGCCGTAAGGTCTGATACGTACTTTCCGTGGGTACATTGGTTATTATTTGTACTGCTGTTGGGTGATGCCGTAAGGTCTGATACGTACTTTCCGTGGGTACATTGGTTATTATTTGTACTGCTGTTGGGTGATGCCGTAAGGTCTGATACGTACTTTCCGTGGGTACATTGGTTATTATTTGTACTGGTGTTGGGTGATGCCGTAAGGTCTGATACGTACTTTCCGTGGGTACATTGGTTATTATTTGTACTGCTGTTGGGTGATGCCGTAAGGTCTGATACGTACTTTCCGTGGGTACATTGGTTATTATATGTACTGCTGTTGGGTGATGCCTTAAGGTCTGATACGTACTTTCCGTGGGTACATTGGTTATTATTTGTACTGGTGTTGGGTGATGCCGTAAGGTCTGATACGTACTTTTTTTCCATAGTCAACATTTGTTAAAAAAGTGTTGTCATCAACAAAAGGCTGCCCAATGTATTATTTTTTTAGAGGAACGTTAAGAGGCTGACCAGAAAAGATGAATGGATTGTGTGAAAGATGATATGGCTTGGAAGGAAGCGAACAGTAATATGATGGATGATAGAGATGTATGGAAGAACAAGACATGCTGTGTCGACAACAAGTTAATTGAAGGTGGGCAGTAGGATGATGGTGTTCATAGAGCGTTTGTGCCTATCAGGCTTTTGGAATGATGACAAGATGATGTTGTTATGTTGTATAGTGATGATGAATTCACATTTGCATATTTTTTCATTACAGGAGAATTGCTATTTTGGTCCTCTAGCAATGAGTGATATATCAATAGAAAGGTTATTTAAGTAACATTTTTTTCCTATAACAGCTACTGTCAATTATTAGTATTTATAGAGTTAAATCTCATTAAATGTAACCATTTTACAAGCATTTATTTAACTTGCAATGTTTGTGCCTATGTAAGTTCGGTTGAAATCTTTTAACCAAATTTTGAACAACTTGCTCTTATCCTACGGAGTTGAATTTTTACATGTTGATTCAGTTCCGAAGACAATGCATTTTTATAGTAAGCATGACCTGAATTGACAACCAGGGCAAGCTCCAGATAAATAAACTCTTCAACGGTCAACAGCACAGTCACGAAATTTTGTGTACGCATTTCATTAAAACTATCATTTACTATCATGAATTCTGTTACGAATTTTCCTTAAATTCTATTGATCCCTTAAGCGTATCTACTCGTAACTACCACATTAATTTAACTGTCATCAACATCCGACACAGAAATGAAAAATATCATCACACACTACAATTACCACTAACTAGGTAACAATATAAATTGTAAAAACCTTGGGCTGTCCAACTACTATAGCTAGGTATGTACCCTATTGTGTAGTAAAGTCAATTGTTACTGAAATATCTGTGTAGATGCGTCTCCACTCGCTTGAAATTCTTATTCTCCTATTGTAATTAATTCAGGCCTATGACTGTCCCACTGCAAGGCATGGGCCTCGCACAGAGCAGGAACGAGCATATCACCACGCCTGCTCACTGAATGTTGGCGATTTCGGACCATTAAGTTCAGGTGCTCAAACTTGGTCACTTAAAAGTCCAAACTCAAGATTTGCCAACGACCAATGGAGCGTAGTATTCTCGGTGTCAAACTAACCGATCGTGTTAGAAACACCACCCTGCGCTCCATAACGCAAGTAGCAGATGTTGGACCAAAAACAGCCAAGTTTAAGTGGGAGTGGGCCGGTCATGTCGCTCGAATGCTCCCGGAGAGGTGGGCAAAGATCGTCACTCACTGGACGCCTGAAGGAGGACATCGTTGTTGGCCGAGGCGTATTGTGGGGCTGACATGGTTAGAAAAGGCACAAAATAGAGAAGTTTGGAAGGCAAAAGGAGGGGGCCTTTGCTCAGCAGTGGGACATTCCAAAGGCTACTAAAAAAAGTTAGAGTTTCCTCACATGTTATACGTAAATAACATTTCAAGGAGTATTCCTGTATCATCATGTCACCCTGGTACTTTTCGAGATCATCTTTAACGATTATATGAAATTTCAAGATTAAATTACTTTTTTCGAGGCTCAAGAGAATAGAAATTTTCTCTCTTAGCGATGGATGAAAGAAAGTCTCATGATGATGATGATGGGTGTCAAGAATTAGATTTAACAGATTCTCTTCTTTCTCATAATTCATTCCTTTCAAGTGTTCCTTCTCCGAAAAAGCACGTTCACCAGTATATCCTAACCCCTCGTTTACACCTAGTTATAAAATATTTTCTACATTTGTATCAATGAATTTTTTCAATAAAATCTTTGCAATTTCGTGCTTTAAGTAGCAAACATGTTTGTAAATCTTTACAACACTTGTTTTAAATTTGTTTACAACTTGTATCACAACTAGTTTTTAGGCGTAAACGAGGTGTTAGAAGTAATGGGCTGAATCCATCACCTTTGGATACCTCTTTCATTAAGCAACCAGCTACTAGGATACTATTTCTTACCTGCAGCTTGTTGTCCAAGTTGGCAACGAACTCTCCCACTTGGTAGAACAGGGCTTCAGACTTGGGCACTCCTTTCAGGATCTCTCCGGGCACATATGCCAGCAGACGGACTGCATGTTGCTTGCCGCCGATTTTTTCTATGGAGTGGAGGTGGCCGTACACGTTGCGGATTGGCTTTGGGCAGGTTACGGAGCGAGTGCCTGTGGGAAATTGGAGTTAGACGAGTGGAATAATACCTAAGTATATCCTTGAGGAACTACTCGGTTGAAGACGAGATCGGGTAATTAGGCGTAGCCAGAATTTTGTCCAGGATGTGTCAAACTCAGTCACACAGTAAATATTTGTCTTTTCAATAAAAGTAAGTGCAGAATTGGATTATGGGGCTATGTTGCCCCATACACTTATTTTTGAGGTCCAAATAAGTACATTGGTCTGCCTATTTTGGGTAATTGTTCTGTGGACATGGGTGGCGAGTTGACTGAATCTATACCATTTACCTATTCTTTCCTGTGCCAGGGTTGGGCAAGCGCCCCATCTGGCCCAACCTGAATACGTCTTTATCGGGTAAACTGATTTGCTCGCTCCTTGTCACATAAAACCTACTATCGATTATATTGCAGTCTTCTTCTTCTTCTCTCGTATCGGCACGAGGTATACGAGCATAGCTCATGTCGTGGAAGGAAGATTAGCTAGTCAGCAAGGTTGGTAGCGGGGCTGACTGCACAGAGTGCGACGGACGTACTTAAGCTTCTTTGATTACATTATAACCTCGGATCAGTATTCTATGTAAAATTTAATTCAAATAATTATAGCATGGTTATAGCATGGCATGGCATATAGTGTGGTTACAGCTAAAAATAAACTAACATAGCATAACATAATATAATATCACGCCTGTATTCCCCGAAGGGTTGGGCAGAGGTTTTTAGTAACCCTCATTTCGCTGTTATGTTTTAAGTCCCATGTAATAGGTGGCGAGCCTATTGCCTTCAACCGGGCACAAATCCAAAATCAGGGCTGCTATGCTACTGAGAAATTTCTAATGGAAAATCTCAATATCACTTTGCCCGACCTGGTGATCGAACCCCAGGTCCCTATGCTCAGCAGTCGCGCTTGTGACCACTAGACCAACAAGGCAGTAAAATATACTAATTTGTTTTTAATGGAATTATGTTTTCTAAGGACTATTTGTTTCAGATGCACGAACAACGTTCACCTGCATGACATTGATAACATCGTGCTTTGACAGGATTTCTCTAAGCATCATAATGTCACTGCCACCACATAACACACGACCAGGTTCAAAAAACTTGAAGCACTCATACAACAGACTGGAGACGTAACCACTTACCCAAAAAGTTCATAATCTCATTCTGAGCATCAACAACATCCCCATTCTGGGAGTCCATGGAGTTCATGATCTTCAGCACATATCCATGTTCACAATGGGTCGTAATTAACGGGTTCTTTACGTTGGGATCCTCCATGATCTTGTAGTTTTTGTCATCGTATCCGTTCAGCTCTGTCAGTTCTAGCACAGAGATGCCGTAGAGTCGCTCCACTAAAAGTTTGACTCCTTCATGGTCGATGTTCGGGCTGATCACCGCGCCAGGTTCTAGTGTGTTTGCCATTATATCTGTTGGAGGAAGATGATGATTAATTGAAGTCATATGAGCGTTCCTGGTAAAGAAGATGCCACTTCACCTCTCATTGTGAGTATCGTTAAAGACCAACACAATGCATCAAGGTATAATTTAAAGAGGACGGGCAGAATTATTATAAAACCTGTCTGTCTATCATCAGGTGAACATTTTAGATCATATTAGGGGTCACGGATAAGTAGCTCCATTTTTTAATATAACATAACATCACGCCTGTATTCCCCGAAGGGTTGGGCAGAGGTGTATAGTAACACCCTCATTTCGCCGTTATGTGGTTTTAGTCCCATGTAATACGGGGCGAGCCTATTGTCATCTACCGGGCACAAATCCAAACTCCGGGCTGCTGAGGAATCCCACATGGAAAAACCCAATAACACTTTGCCCAACCTGGGGAACGAACGACCTCACGATCAGCAGTCGCGCTTGCCACTACTTACTTTGCTTATTTTTCAAAACGTAAAAAATATGTGATTTCTTTTTTTTTTAATAAATGAGCAATTGTATGGAATTAAAAATGAACGGGTTTTGAAATTTTGACATTTGGTATAAAACAGCCATCAGTGATACTTAAACCGATCTCAATCCAAAATCTCTAGGTCTATGCCGGTTTTTGACAGAAATTCAATTGAACTTATGAAAAGAAACCTACATCAATCCAGAGATTTTGAATTGAAATCGATTATTGGTTTCGGCTGTAAGTGGCTTTCTGGTCGACCTTGTCTAGTCCTATCAAATAAGAGCGTAATGATTGTTCATAATAAGTTTACAGTGATGCATTGCACTCGCAGTCGGTCAGTATTCAATATAAGATAGTGCTAGGGTTAATAGCATGTTTCTAGGTTGTCGCCAATGATATAATTGTTAGGTATTCTAAAGAGTCAAGCTGTAGGCTGTAGTCACGTTTGTTGTAGTATCTGAGCGCATGGCTGCTGCACTACGTGTCGCGGGTTCGACTCCCAAACGAATCAAATATTTGCATGGCATACAGATTGTTGTACCGGGTCTGGGTGTTTGTGCATGTGAAGATTTGGGCGTGAAATAAAAAAACAATTGCACATGAATTGTTAAGATATTCGAAGTTAGAATTGTGTCCGAAAAATAAATGAAAGGTACGCCTAACTTAATGTGGGAAGCCCTGTGACACAGAAATTTTTGACAAGTCAGTACCTAATTATCGAAGGATTCGGTTTGCCATCTCTTTTTCTCTCATTACAAGAATCGTTGACAAAACGAGATAGCAAATCCAATCGGTCAACAATTGACTTATCGAAAAGTTTAGGCAAGACATTTCTTAATCATAGAACAAAACCTAACCCTGTTCTACCTACAAATGATAATCAAGTGTGAATTCTTTAACTATTGTTTTATGTAGAACGTTGCATTTAAAATAAGCCGGGAACAAAACCCAACAATAATACCTGCTCCACACTCTCGCCGAGGCAGCCCGAGACTTACACCCATATTCTAAGACGTTCCTCCAAAACTTACTCAACTCATACTCGACTCAGAACAGCCTCGAAACCACCTTCAAAATTGTATTCTTAGTCGCAATTTCGAGTGAACTTTGAGGTTCCTCGACGGAGTCATTAGGTACGTCATAATTTGAATTAACTGCATCGCGCAAATAACGCCGCGATAAATACTTGTAAGGATTATCGTAAGCATATTCGATAAAGTCTTCAAAATTCATTTTTGTTACATACGAACTTTGACACTTCCTTCCTTAAGGTAGGTTCCAAGGTACCTTGAGTTTGACAGATGATTCTATACCTCGACTGAGGAAAAATCTCGAGTCGGGGGCGTTTATGTCAAGTCGAGGTGGAGTCCAGTCGAGTAAATTTTGGAGGAACATCTTAGAATATGGGTGTTAGATCCTGTCCTTTGGTATTTGATTTTAAAAGTAAAGGATAGCGATAACGTCTCAGGTTGTCGTGTCGAGAGTGTGGCGCATGCACAAGAATAGATACTAAATCAAAAAACCTTCCAAAAAGGTAGAGCCGAAAAAAAACATTCCGTGACAAAAATCTCAAATATCTATGGTTCAAACAACAATACCACGCAGCTGTTACATCCTCTTAACTGGTTAATAAAAGGATCAGTTACTCAATATAGTAACCATTGAACTATATTGACTCTGCTATTTATATATCGCGACGGTGGCGCCGCGCGCGGCCGCTTGCCTCAACTAGCGTCACATGATTGCCGGTATCTTGTGGTTTTGTAGAAGTTATGATATTTTCAACTATTTATTATGTGAAATGAATAATTAAATAATAATTGAATCTTAGAATCTTTACAATTAATATTTAAATTAATTTACCACTAAAAAAAGATGCTTGATACGATTGAATTGATATTAGCACAATAAATTCTCAGACATTAAGGTTTTCTGATAGAATTATGTACCGTAAGTAGGTATTTAATTAATAATATATTACTGAAAGATTTAAGTATTATGTAAGTATTTTATTATTTATAATAGATATGCTTTGTTACATAACAAAGCCGATATATCTATGAATATTATTTTACCTAATAACTTGGGTCAAATTATAACCGAACTACTCAAACAATGCAATACCTATAATAAAACTTACCTGCCTCTTATTTAAATACCTTTCATAAAATAGAAAAAAATATTCGAATTCGATAATCCAAAAATATTAAACCACAACTACAATAAATAACCAAATAACCACACACACGAAAAATAAATAATAAACTAACACCATATAAAAAAAAACAAATCTATATTTTTTTCGAAAATTTTAAATTACTGCTCACCTCACGACTTGTCAACGCTGTCAACAGTCAACAACTGATCTGAGATGAATAATATAACGTACCAGTCACACTGATACCATGAGATGAGTTGCTATTACGTGTAACTGTCGCTATCGCTATCGTGATGGCAACTGAGTGAGTGCATGAGTGAAACAGCTAATCAAATGTGTAACACCATGTCCCATTCGCACTTTTATGTACGATGCAATGTTAACCTGGTAGTTGAAAGCTGGCCTTCCATGCAGGAGGGTCTGCATTTGAACCCAAGGCGTGCTGATCAGAATTTGATTATCACTTACGTGTGGCTTACGTGTGGGAAAATATTGTAAGGAAACCTGCACACCAGGGAGGTCTCCAAAATGTTCTCGATACGCCAGCTTATTGGACTAATGCCTAAACCCTTCTCATTTTAAGAAGAGCTTCGTGCCCAGCAGTATGACAATAATGGGCTGATTACTATAAACTTATATTATGACACAGTCGTAAGAATAGGTTGTGCACTCATCAGCAAACGATGTATCATTTTTGATGTATCGACGTTCTACAAAGGGCGATTGACATCAGTCTGGTCTTCGCACATTTTAAGCGCTGCGCTGTTCGATATTAATAAATCCACAAGTTATCTGTGTTAATCCCTCAATTGTCACTACACAAGAGGCTTAGTAGGAGCGTAATCTCTTTGTTTAGTCAATACACTATTGTTACAATATTGCTAGAGATTACGTAAATACACTACTAGGGATTACGCACTAAACCTGAACAATTTATATAATATCGTTATATAAACATAACATCACGCCTGTATTCCCCGAAGGATTCGGCAGAGGTATTATTAGTACACCCTCATTTCGCCTGTTATGTTTAACTCCCAAGGGGGCGAGCCCATGCCTTGGTTATATAAATGGTTATGTGTAATAGCATAATATAGTATAATTATAATTAGTACTCTCTCGACTTCTTATCATCCAGTTTCCTTCAGTACACGTAATAGGCGCCATCTCAGTCACTATCAGCCTCTGTCCCGTTCGTGACTCTACATTTGACAGATTACATGGCTATATCACTACAGGTATATTATTATATGTATGTATTGTTTATCTAAATATTACGTACCTATGTATCTTTGTGTTGTATTTTTATTATTAAGACAGGAAAAGTTACTAGTTATTTTTCTAGTGGAAATAAATAGCAAGCAAGAATACTAAATTTTCATAGAGAAGAAACTTATAGCCTTTGTGAGTATACTTATGCCCACTTGCACAACGGCTCGCTAAATACATTTAGTGGTAAATATTTTACTGCTAAATATATTTAGTGCTAAATATATTTAAAGTTTCATTGTTCGTTCAGCCTAGCCTTTTCCCAATTATCTTGAGGTCAGCTTCCAGTCTAACCAGATGCGGCTTAATACCGGTATTTTACACAGAGCGACTGACATCAGACCTCCGCAACCCAGTTGCTGGGCAATGCCGATATCCTAAGGTTAGACCGGTCGTTGGACTTTAGGGCTTCTGACTACCAATAACGATTGTCATAGGTATTCGTATGACACCCAGGACCGACTGTTTAACGTGCTCTCCGAGACACGGAGGGGTCTTGATGTGTAACGAATAGTCACCTAGCCACGGACTGACCGCGGCTAGCAAATCCTATGATCCGCGCGATTGGTAATCAACCACGAGCCCCTCATTTAAAAGGTCATGCTGACACCATATTGACTGTAATACAATTTAAAATGTCATTCTATTTCAGTCAATTGTTTGAAGTTGATAGAGATAGAATGATATTCTAAATATGTTTAGCACTAAATGTAACTAAATGTAAGTGTTGTGCAAGCGGGCCTTAGGGCTGAATTAAATAAATCCCTCGCAATATGGCGGTCTGGAAGCGGCTGGGAAAATGTAGGATGTTATCTAAATTTGATACATTTAGCAACATAGGAAACCGGCATGGCTAAGGGTTAATTTTCGACATCATGTGAAGCCAAGTCAGAGGCCCATGGGCGGCATAAACTGTGACTCCAGGTTAGTCAATAACTAGACGATAAGAAAAAAAAACAACTTCTTTTTTCGTAATTTTTAAAATCTGCGTCAAATATCGTAAAGACATCACACTATATGAGACAGATCATGACGAAAAATTGTTTACATATTTATTAGTATTGCATGCTTTATATATTTTACACCATGTATGAACAAATAAAAAATAAGTACCTAGGATATCTTATCTAGTATTATACCATAAAAAAACATAATTAATGAGCAATACACATATAATGTAACAAATAGTTTCATCACCCATTTATCGCTAAACGCAGCTTTCAATTTTCCACAATACAACAATAGTAAAATTATTTGGTAAAGTACCTAAGTAAATTCGTTTATTAAATGCATTAAATACAAGTACCTACCAGCATGTCATTGTCGCACTGCAGGGTAAAGACCTCTTATCATACGGAGAAAGAATGAGTATTATTCATCACCACACGCTTGCTCAGTGCATATTGACGATTTCTGATTTTCCTTACTAATATTATAAACGTGAAAGTTTGTATGTATGGATGTTTGTTAGGTGGGTGGAGTTTTTCACGCAAAAACGGCTGAACGGATTTGGATGGGATTTGGCACACAGATAAACTATGCACTCGATTAACACATAAGATACTTTTTATCCGGGTACATCAAGTAGTTCTCCTAGGATGCGGGTGAAACCGCGGGTAATAGTCTAGTTAGTTATAAAAGTTACCTCTCGATAGATATGCTTAGTTACGAATCTCGATTTGAGTACCGATTTTCATACAAACCTCTACTCAAATTTCTACTCAAACCTTTACTTAAACCTCTACTCAAATCTTGACTCAAATCTCTTCTCAAATCTCTACTCAAACCTAAATTTAAGAAACCCATCTGACTCTAATTTATACACATTACACTTTATTGTTATAAGTTATAAATTTAAACTAATTTCAAGTGAACTCTGTTCTTTATGAGAAACAAATTCTTTAAACCTAACCTCTACTCAAATCTCTACTCAAATCGAGATTCATAACTGAGTATTGTTTTAGAATACCGGCCTAAGATTTACTTAGAAAGTACGTACCTACATATTTAGAGACAATAAGTCTTTATCGATGCCGTGTTAATGACATTATGTGTTCAAAGGTTGAAATATTGTTTAATCAGTGATAGTTAGTGATAGTTTAGTATTGTTCATTAATTTGAAGATACAAAGAGGCGTGGAATTTATAGCTAGTTCACACATAAACTTTTTAAAGGGGGTCCTTTAAAAAGTTTGTGTGACAAACATGTTATGGACTGAATTTTTTTAGTCAACCCATTTGCAATATATTTATTGACATATTTAATTTGATATAAAATACTTTTCATCCATTAACCAGCTCGGTGAAGGTCGTTCTATACTGGGATCTTAGACTATTATTTGTGGTCGGCGCAGTATGTCATCTTCTTCCATACATCTCTATTAGCCGTCATATCAGTAGTCACCCCCTTTCTAGCCATATCCTATTTCACACTATCCATCCATCGTTTTTATGAATACTACTTCAAATCTTGTATAGGTACCTATCTAAAGTCTGTTTCAATATTCCATCACCTACGTAACTTTTGGTACAAAATATTCAAATCACGAAGCGAGGTGCTAGTTGTAACATCGTGACAATGAGGTCGTTAACACATCTGAGTGACAGACTATCAAGGTACAATAGAATTGAGAAGAAAATACTTACATACCTATTGTATAGGATACGTAACTGAGGTAACTGTAGATACCAGGGCCGGGCTGGGACCTGAAATCGGCCCGGGCATTTGAGAGACGGTCGGCCAGAGCTGCAAAAAAATGTCATGCCCAAGCGATTAGACGGAATTTGATTTTTTTAGACGCTCCCCTCAAACTTTCTTCTGTATCTTGGGTGCATTTACAAACACAAACAATTTACGGCTTCTTTTTCAAGCGATAGGCGACAGTTTTTTTTTTGTTTATGTCCTTTTCATCTGCAATCAGTCTTCAACACTATAAGCAGATGTGATGAGAGACATTTGATAGTTAGAGTGTGCTCTCCAGTGAGAGCAACTACTCATAGGTGTAGCATGTATTTATACTACTCAAGAGGGTGTACAAACAAAATGTCTTTTCTTTTGAGACGTTTTTGGTAGGTGCGCGTTGTTAGACCAGCAGCCAGTTTATTCGGATGCCTCTCCAGCCTCTCCATGTATGTTTCGGTAGAGGTCAAGGTTTCCTCTTTCACTGAGTTCATTTGAAGTTGGTTGTGTATTTCAGCATTTGTAATGAACCAGGGTCCATTATATATGGTTCTCAGGATAACATTTTGCATTCGCTGTATGATAGAAATATTAGAGTTACTAGAGCTCCCCCATAGCTGAATGCCGTACATCCAGACAGGCTTTAAAATGGTCTTATATATGAGGAGTTTGTTGTCAGTTGATAATTTACTGTTCCGCCCCAATAGCCAGTGTAAGTTTTTGTAGCGCAAGTTGAGCTCATCTCTCTTAGTTTTTATGTGCTGCCTCCACGTTAGTCTGCGGTCGAGGTGTAAGCTTAAGTATCTCACACATTCTTTGTGCGGTAGAACATTGTTGTGAAGCTTTACTGGAGGACATTTGTCTCTGCGTAGGGTGAAAGTGACCTGAACTGACTTAGAGTGGCTGACCGTTATCCGCCACTTCTGGAGCCAGTCTGATATCATGTCAAGACCTTTTTGGAGCATTCGTGAAGCTATTTTGGGATCATGGCTGCTAGCCAGGATTGCAGTATCATCAGCAAATGTAGCTGTAGTCACACTGTCTTCTGCGGGCAAGTCTGATGTATACAATGTATACAGGATTGGCCCCAACACCGATCCTTGAGGGACGCCAGCCTTTATTTCTAGTAGCTCCGATGTTGCTTCAGCTTCTTTAACTTGATACAGTCGATCTGATAGGTAACTTTTCATTAGCTCAAAGTAGTTGTGAGGAAGGCAAGCCTTTATCTTATAAAGTAGACTCCAGGCGACAGTTGGACGACCTTTTTTTTGGCGTTCCCCGTTCCCCTCACTCTTTCTATTTCTCCAACTGTGTGACCGGCCCATCAGGCCACACCGGCCCATCGGGCATCCGGCCGATTTGCCCGTATGGCCAGTCCAGACCTGGTAGATACTGTTCTCTTAGACTCGAAGGTTGCCTGCTAAAGAATGCCTTATGACATTAAGTCCGCCTTAAGTACCTACCAAATGATAAATCTATTACTAATATTATAAAGAGGAAAGATTTGTATTTTTGTATGTATCGAATAAACTTAAAAACTACTGGACCGATTTCAAAAATTCTTTTGCCGTTAGAAAGCTACTGAGTAACATAGGCTATATTTATTAATGGAATAAAATTTCTTACGCGGGCGGAGCCGTGAGGACAGCTAGTGATTTATATTTCTGTTAATAAATCTGTTACAGACACTTTTACAAGACAACGTACTTAATGTTTTTGGCGCCAGCATTTTCTATCTGACTAGCTCTGAGAAGAAAAACCCAAACCAAACACAGAGATCAAGGTCACTTTTAAAGTTCAGACATTGTGGTATAAAAACTAGGCGAGTGTATCAATGTAGGGCAACGTCTGGAATGGCCTTTTGAGGAAAGTGCCATAGCAGTTTTGAGTTGACCGGTCGTAACTGACGGCACGCATGCATCAGTCATCGTGAAGCTTAAACCTTATTTGAGGAAGCTAAACAACTCGACGCACCGCCATTGTGCATTAGTATAATTAGTCCATTATTGTCCCACCGCTAGGCACGGGTCTCTTCTCAGAATGAGAAGGGTCTAGCGGACTATACACACCATCGAGAACTAAATAAAAGGCACAACATAACATCGCGCCTGTATTCCCCGTAAGGTTGGGCAGAGGATTCCCAAACGATTATACGGACGAAGTTTTTGTTTTAAGCACTCTCCTCACTGTTTCTCCTGTATCTTGGGGATCATTTACAAACACAAACAATTTTGTTTTCAAGCGATAGGCGATAGTTGGACGACCTTTTGTTTTTTTTGACGTTCCCCTCACTCTTTCGATGATTTCTCCGACTGTATAACCGGCCCATCAGGCCACACTGGCCCATTGGGCATTTGCCAGATTTGCCCATATGGCCAGTCCGTGCCTGGGGTGAGCCTATTCCCATCAACCGGCCACAAATCCAAACTCCGGGCTACTACTGAGGAATTCCATACGGAAATACCCAATAACTCTTTGCCGAACCTGGGGATCGAAACCAAGACCTCACCAATCAGCAGTCGTGCTTGCCACCACTAGACCAACGAGGCAGCGTCCCCCTATGTACTCATAACAAGCTACACCAACTGTTTGTTTGCGATAATAACAAAATGTGACAATCACCAGTAATTTTACCAAACATGGTGACTATGGCCGTTTCAATACCTAGGTACTTAGGTACAGTTCGTTGTTACCTACGTTTACGAACTGATATGCTCTTCTTTTCGTGTGGTTAGTGACTAACCTGGTGTCACAGTTTATGCCGTCCATGGGCCTCTGACTTGGCTTCACATGCCGTCGAGAAATATCTCTCAGGCATGCCTGTTTTCTCACGATGTTTTCCTTCACCTTCACCTTCACCTTTGAAGCAAGTGATTATACAATACGCACATGAATCCGAAAAGTCAGAGGTGCGTGCCTTGGGTTCGAACTCGAGACCTATGACTTGGCAGTCCGAAGGTACTAAGGCACTGGGCTATCACTGCTGTAATTGATACGATGATGATTTTCTTATTCTTCTCCACAATTTTCATCAGTTTTTAAGAAAACTATTTAAAGATTCTAGAATGTTCTCCTTTGTCATTGACTTGTTATTGTTTATATTTTCTTACGGGTTATCGGAAAATTTGTTCCGATCCATCATGATTGTGAGACGCCGCCGCCGTGGTGCGGAGATGACTTATCACAGATCTTTGAGGTGAACGACATCGTGACATTGATTCATTTGATGACTATTTCTAGATTATCATCAACTAGGTAGGTATATCTTGAATCTTTTTTTCGTGGAACCATCCAACAGCCGCCGCTTTTGCTGCTGATGAACAAAAAGAACGTACCTAGGTAGGTACCTAAGTACTTACTTTAATAATTTTTAGTATACCTACCTACCTACTTGAATAAACTTATTTTCATTCTTTCAATTAGTGAACAATTTCTATCATTGTTGGTCTTTTATTCAGCTTTTAAAAGCCATTGACGATTGTTACATTATTTTTCATCATAACTATGAAAAAGTTCAAATTTGTTTTAATTTTGTGAACAACGCCATCTAACGTTTAATTATATTACTAACTACGCTCACTACACGACTTTTGTTCTTGATGTAGCTACTGAACAATAGATGGCGCAGTTAGACAAAGTATTTTGAGTAGTCTTTTCAATAATAGATGGCAGCCAAGTAATATTTTAAAAAAAGATAGTTATGTTAGTTAGAAGTGGTATTGGGTTTTCCGTGTGGAATTCCTCAGTAGTAGCTCGGAGTTGGAATTCGTGCCCGGTTAATGGCCTTAGACTCGCCTATTACATGGGACTTAAACATAACGACGAAATGAGGGTGTTACTATACACCTCTGCCCAACCCTTCGGGGAGTACAGACGTGATGTTATGTTATGTTAAAATATATATTCGACTGGTCACGTGCCCAGACTGGCCGCATTGCCGCGTTGTACATAGCAATGCTAATCCTTTGTCCAAAGTAAAGGCCAGCCTTAAATGTCATATTTAAGTAATTCATACTATGTTGAGATGAGACAACAGGCTTATCCGACATGAGGCTATAAAAAGGTATAAATTAATAAGTTAAATTAGAATAAATGGATCAACCTAACTGTGAGTTGGCAGCGTCGCTAGTGGACAGCGTGGCAATGTCATGACAAAAATGACATTGCCACAATGACATTCATTATTCTCCATGACTTGTAAAATGACCTTTTTTTACTAAGAGTCGGCTTTAGTTCCAATTTTGTCCACCTACACAGCTAAGTTGGTGGAGCTATACACTAGTTTGACAAAGTCAGAAAGTTGACAAGGTTTTCGTAAGTCGACCGTACAACGATAATAGGTACATACTTAAGTACATACACCCTCTATCCGTGCCTCTAGGTTCTTTTTCTGTTTTTTTTTTAACTTGCCCCACACTAGGATTTCTCCTGTATCGTGGGTGCGTTTACAGACACAAATCTTCACACGCATAAACGCCCAGACCCAGAACAACTATTTGTAGGCCATACAAATATTTGATCAGTGCGGGAATCGAACCCACGACCCGTAGCGCAGAAGCCAATCGCTCAACCACTGCACCAATCGTGTCGTCAAAGGTTTACAGCAGTTATAATTCTCACCCTCCAGTACCTATAACACGGGCGTGATAATGACGATTAATTTTTCACACCAACATCATCATACAAATTAAAAACAAATTAAAATATTGCACACTCAATCGCCTTCGAATTGGAGCAGCCCTCCTGCCTACCCGCTTACTAATTGGCAAGGCGGCTAATCCGAGCCACGCGACTTACTACAAAGAAACTAAATTAGTTGGTATGTCGTTTTAAAATGTGTGGTGTGAGCTTGACAAGTGATCGGATGAGCGATATGGTTACGAGGTTTTGGATTTACACGGAGTTACTTCGATCCTCTCGGAAACTTCGCGGTCCCCGAGGTATCCTGATTTTCATCCCAGCTTCATACATTATTTTCGTAAAAAATGATAACTCCTCAGTTTTCAAGCCAAATTACTTGTGTAACATATTTAACCATAGTAATACTAATCAGAAGCTATTTCAAACCCAAAACACGACATTAAAAGCTTGGAAACGCGTTTTTCGATCCACTGTGAGTCGTCGCACTCCCCACACAGTCGTCACAGAGTCGTCGCGTTCCCCACACTAGTCGTGCTCTCTACACGAGTCGTCGCGCTCCCTACTTAGTCGTCGCTGAGTCGTCGCGCTCCCTACAAAGTCATCGCGCACCCCACACGAGTCGTCACGCTCCGCACAAAGTCGTCGTAGAGTCGTCGCGCTCCCAAAATAAGTAGTCAAACAAAAAAAACTAAGTACACTTTTATTGCTTGTTATTATTCTATGGTTTCGTCGAACCGTCTGTCCGGGGTGTCATACGAATACCTATGATAGTCGTTACGGGAACCCAGAAGACCGAAAGTCTGACAATCGGACTAACCTTAGGATATCGGCATCGCCCTGTAACTGGGTTCCGGTGGCTTGATGGTGGTCGCTCCGTGTAAAATACTGGTATTCAGCCGCATCTGGTTAGACTGGAAGCTGATCCCAACATAGTTGGGAAAAGGCTAGGTAGAACAGGAGATGATATCCGTTTCTCAATCAAATGTTAGGCATTTCTCCCGCTTGGGTTTAGAGCCAACCCTTAAATGAATACAGCCACAAAACAACTTACCCCCACTAATCTTAGCGTTAAGATATTTCACTAAACAGTGGCATTTAACTTCATTATTCTCCTTTTAAGACAACAATAGTCACTCACAATTACATTATAATTATCGCCATCTTAAACTTGTATTATCAAACGTATGAACATCCAAATTACAAAGAGCTTTTCATACGATTGTTGAATACAACTTCAGAGTCCAACTTATGTTGGTACAAAATTATACTTTGACAAAATCCTGTTTTACGCTAGACGTGGTTTCACAGTCGCTTAGACTTTACCAAGTTACGTTAATCATTTTTATTGTAACTTATCAAGCAAATTTGAGCTTTATTGTAATCTGCGTAAGGTGCAAATATGTGTTTGTAGAACAGCAAATATAAGTTTGCATTCTCCTCCTAAGGCAAAATGTTCTTGAGATAGAAATCTTATAAAGGAAACGTCTTTTTCAGTTTCCCATTGTCTACAATTACTTGGCTTTGTGATCCCGACTATATGTTCGTCTCTATCTAACTTCCACATCAGTGTGTAAATCTATCTCTTTCTTACTCTCTTTGAAAATTCAATTTGAGATTTCCGTTCGCATCTGTGTTTTGTGGTTTTCTTTTTTTAATTATTTCTTTTTTCGGATCTCGAGTTGTTTTTATCCGATTGCGGTAAAAGAGTGTGTTGTGTTTTGTTTTGTTACCACTTTTCTATTAACAGCTCTTACCTTTTGTAATTTATTTTGTTTCTTTCTAGCAAAGGAAGCGCTTGTAGAGTCACTGTATGCCATTTGGTATCGCTCAGAGTTTAAGGACAGGGACTCTTCGTGGCCCATTATATTCCCACTGCTGGACACGGGCCTCTCTTCAGAATGAGAAGGATTCAGGATTTAGTCCACCACGCTGGCTTGGTGCCGGTTAGCGGGCTACACACACCATTGAGGACTGTTTGGAGCAATCTCAGGTATGCAGATTCCCTCACGATGTTTTCCTTCACCGTTAACGCAAGTGATAATCAAATTCTGGCCTAATTTAACGTAAACATAACATTACATCACGCCTGTATTCCTTGAGGGGTTGGGCAGAGGTGTATAGTAACACTCTTATTTCGCCGTTATGTTTAAGTCCAATGTAATAGGGGACGAGGCTATTGCCATCAACCGGGTACAAAGCCAAACTCCTAGCTGCTACTGAGAAATTCCACACGGAAAAACACAATAACACTTTGCCCGACCTGAGGATCGAACCCAGGACCTCACGATCAGCAGTTGCGCTTCCCACCACTAGACCAAAGAGGCAGTTCTGGCCTAATTTGTCTCGAAATAACACGACGAACGAGGGACGATGATGTTGATGATGATTTCTAGTAATTTTTACTTTTTATTGTGATCTGTTCGTCCCATAAAGAAATATAATTATGTCGTTATAAAAGGTATTTCCTAAGTACTCTTAAAGTAAGAAATAATTTGAATACAAAAGATATTACTGAAGGGGCAGCGGCGTGTTGCAACTGATGGATGACCCTAACACTTTCACTAGCAATAGGGCTGTCAGACACTACAACTGGAAGGTTCAAGTTTTAATTTCATTGAATCCGCGTCGCGCATTACTTTAAATAATAAAAACTTTTGCGACTGCTGATCGTGAGGTTGGTCCCCAGGTCGGACAAAGTGTCATTGGGTTTTTCCGTGTGGAATTCCTCAGTAGCAGCCCGGAGTTTGGATTTGTGCCCAGTAGATGACAATAGGCTCGCCGTAATGAGGGTGTTACTATACACCTCTGTCCAACCCTTCGGGGAATACAGGCGTGATATTACGTTATGTGATAAAAACTTTTGATTAATAAGGGCACTATTTCCTACTTTCTGTCTTCTACTACTTCCCGGCTTTTTCCCCGGTTTTTGCTACAGTCCGCTTTACTTGAAAACTTGAAAATCTGGTCACGTACTTACCCATACTTGTCCCCGCTTCGTGTATTTTATTGATTGTGAACAGCGTCATCGATATGAGACAGCGTTGTCATGTTGCCACATCTAGATGCAACGTAATGAGAATTGCATAATAATTACCTACATAAAGGTGCTAAAATCTAAGTCCATTACAGGTACCCATCACGTTAAACAATAGACAACAACCCTGCTTTCTTAAACGATTTTTTTTATTTAGACTTCATTAAACCGAATACGGTCATACCTTTTCAACCGGTCTAAAAACCAGGTTCGCCGTCTATTAGGATTTAGTACCTACACAAATCAAGACTAATAATATTCGATACGTACTTCACCAAGCATCAATTCTTCAAACCCTCACCGTTTAAGGAAAATAAACCACAAAGATCAAATTACACAAAAATACAAAAACCAAATAAATATAATATCAGTACCAACCCTACGCATAATATCAAGGGCTGACCCCCACTCCCGCTGTTAAAAAGAAATAAAAAAGTAATAAAATGCAAGGGGACAATAAAAACCACAATAATAGAAGGGTTCCGTGGTCGTGGTGTGAGGAACCCTAATTTTTCTGCGGAACACTTTACGTCAGAAGGAGTGTTTCGCAGCGCGGTATTGCCAGTATTAGCATTTTTAGAGATTTCTTTTTTTCTTTTATTATAAGATGTGGGAATAACTTTCTTGTTTAAGATTTGCTAAATCATTTTGGTTTTAAACTTTATTTGCATAATATTTTCGCCTGTTGCCAGATTTGGCTTGGATTTGGACTTAGCCGGCCCAAACTCAATACACAGAGTATTGAGTTTGGGCCGGCTAAGTCACGTCGCGTCGAGTTTGGGCGCGTTTCGTATTGCGTCCGAAAATGTATAATAATTTAAACTGGTCGGTGGGGCTGTGTGATGAGGTCACCACTTTGGACCCTGCCGCCTGCCGGGCACACCATACAATGTGGGGGAGAGGAGGAACGGCACTGAGTGCTGCCGGGCACAGCATACAATGTGGGGGAGAGGAGGAAGGGCACTGAGTGTTTACTTCTAGTACTGTCAATTTATATATTTCACATTACATAATTATTAAACTGGTTGTTTTTATAAAACTGGTTGTGTGCTCTTCAACAAGCAGATCACTATGGTATGGCTATGGCGATACGCAGAAGGTACCTACATCTGACCAAAGAATTGTATTTCTTCCTCTGCCTAACCTTTTCTCAACTATGTTGGGGTCAGCTTCCAGTCTAACCAGATGCGGCTGAATACCAGTATTTTTCGCGAAGCGACTGCCATCAGACCTCTGCAACCCAGTTACTGGGCAATGCCGATATCCTAAGGTTAGACCCAAATAACCAACGAATTGTATTTGCAGTACGAAATTATCAGTATCTCTAGTAGAAGCTGCCATAGGCGTATTCACAGTGGGGCCGATGGGGCGCTTGCCCCACCCTGGCACAGGATAGAATAGGTAAATGGTCTAGATTCAGTCAACTCGCCACGCATGTCCACAGAACAATTCCCAAAATAGGCAGACCAATGCCCGACTCCGTCTATACTTATTTGGACCTCAAAAATAAGCTTATGGGGCAATTTTGCCCCATAGTCCCATTCTGCACTTCCAGGTTTATTGAAAAGACAAATATTTGATGTCTGATTGAGTTTGCCCCACACTGGACAAAACCATGGAAGCTGCATAGGTACATCGACCTGGTTGAATACATCTAATTGTACTTACTGACTGAAAGTAGCAACAGTACGAGGACGTTACAGTCATGATTGGATGACGAGGTTGGGAATGATAATGATAAAGAAAGATCACTTGAAAAACGTTTATAAAGAGAAGAGAGTGAGGCAAGCTTCGAAACCGTTCATAATGTTGACGATGCAAGTCGGCAAGTGTCACAAAGTCAGTGCATAGCTACTAACTCAGTACGTGCTATAAGTGCTGTACTGGGCCGGATTTGGGCGATTATTATTTAGGCAAAACAATTGGGTGTGTTAGAGCTTGATCAAATTTTGCTTCTAATAAAGTAGGAAGTCGATCCTTTCGCTTATAGTGAGAATAACAACCATTTTCCTGACCCATAGAATCTACATCTCATTCGATTGTTACGTTTTAAGTGGCAGGGTGAAAATTAGATACACTCTATTATTATTTCTATACTAAAATTCGGATAATGAGGCCCAGTTTATCATAAATGTAACAACATGTCTAATGATTTTTGTCAGGGATTTGGGAATCTCGGATTTGAAATCCCGTACAAAATAAATTGTTTTATTTTCTCAGCAAGACCCTTCCAAGAAAGTGGGCAGAGCTCAAAATAATAAATCTAAGAAAAATCGTATTCGAAAGAATTATTTATATTCCCTTAATACAGCCCTGTATTGCCACCATGCTAGTATTTTATTAGTCGGCAGCTTTGTCGCGAAGTGGTTCGCTCCAGCATCGATCTTGCATCTCTTCTACACAGCAGTGATTAAAAGGAGACGGAACACTCGTCACGGGACACTGCCGACGGCCGAGTGTGACAATATTTGGTCACTTATTGGCTACACTGGGAACGGTCGCAAGCGCACATAAAAAACTAGATTGTTTAACATTTTTCTTCGATATTTTGTTGGATTGGAATTTTTTAAAGTTAAAAAGTGCGTGTCTGTCGTTCTTCGACACACATCGGTCTACCTACTATTGTTGTGGTACGCTTTACCGCTGTCAGTAGTTACTGGATAAAATTGTTTTAAGACTATGTTCTTTCTTTGTGGCAATGGTTTCAAAAAGCTACGCGACTGCTGAGCATGACGACCTGGGTTCGATCCCCAGGTCGGACAAAGTGTTACTGGGTTTTACATTAGAAATTTCCCGGAGTCTGGATTTGTGCCCGGTTAACGGCAATAGGCTCACCCCCTATTACATGGGAGTTAAAGATAGCTGGCGAAACGAATGTATACTAAAAACACCTCTGCTGTACCCTTCGGGGAATACAAGGCGTGATGTTATGTTATATTTATTTTCTAGACCCCACAAATCTATTGTGGCAAATAATTATGAAAGACCTTTTGGTAGGAAATGGAAATTTTATTTCCGGTTTTCCACACACTGGAAAGTGCAGAAACATTGGGAAAATCCGAAAAATACGCAAAATAAATAAAAGTAGAATACTAATAAAGTCGATATTATTTATATTTTTTTATGTATGTGATTTTTTTATATTTAATGTTATTCTTAAGTACCTAAAAACCCCCGACGTAAAAAAAAACGAACTTTTAATAAGTCATAAATAATAATATCGTTGAGCCATCAAATTCGATTGAGTAACACCTATATATTTTAATTACAGAAATTGATGGATGGCACGATAAGGTTTGCTCGTTGAAATGGCGATATAATATCGCGTCGGGGTACCGCTAAAGTAAGTCAGACCCTTCATTTAATTGACCATCTATTAATTTACCAGCTAGCTCATTTACTTAGCGGTACCCCGACGTGATATTATATCGCCATTTCAACGAGCAAACCTTATCGTGCCATCCATCAATTTCTGTAATTAAAATATATAGGTGTTACTCAATCGAATTTGATGGCTCAACGATACTATTATTTTTGACTTTTTAAAAGTTCGTTTTTTTTGCGTCGGAGGTTTTTTAAATTTTAAATTTAATTTTTATTTTAAACTTTTTAAACTTAGTATTAATTGCCACCATTGCATTGTATGTAGAATCAAATACTGATCAAAACGAATCCAAACACGACATACATCTGCTATTATTTTTTCAAGAGTGTACTAGTGTGCTGGATATCCTGGCTGCAGCATCAGCTCATCATGTCGCCACCATTGATTTGCATGTAGAATCAAATACTGATCAAAACGAATCCAAACACGACATATCTGCTATTATTTTTTCAAGAGTGTACTAGTGTGCTGGATATCCTGGCTGCAGCATCAGACCAAGAATTTCATAATCTTGCATAGTTATATAGTACACATGAGTGTTGCACATTTTATTTCACACGTATGTTTGAAAGTAAAGTACCTAATACACATTATGCGTCTAAGAACCCTACCGCAGCTAATAAAACAGCTGATAACCTTGAAATGGCTGTACCGATTTTAATAAAACATGTCTAAGATCACTCGCTAGAAAACCAGCTTTTAAATAAAAAAACCGCACTCAAATCGGTTAACCCGTTTAAGAGCTACGGTGCCACAGACAGACCGACACACACACAGACAGACAGACAGACAGACACACATAGCGGTCAAACTTATAACACCCCTCTTTATGCGTCGGGGGTTAATAAAATAGGACATACATAATGAGGTTTGCATAGTCGCGGTAAAGGGAACTAAGGCGCCAAAAAAAATTTGAAGAAAAAAAAAAACAACAAAATGATACCTAAAACTCGTATCGTTCATTTCTATGATCTGTTAGGTAGTCCGTCTTCAGAAGTGAACGTTTCATATCTAAAATGATATACATAGTCTCCTCAATAGTTTTTTAATCTCTCTAATTAATTTGAGCGTCCAATGTAGTGATATTCAATCAATTATAGACAGGTGTCCAACGCTCGTCCATGAACTGTACAGCAAGGTCGCTCAGCGCTGGACAACCGTTTGGTAAGCGGTGCAACCGAAGATGTGTACGTGCATTGTACCTTGTACTTGTGAGGTAGAGGTAGCAGAAAAATACTTAATATACTTTGAAAATTATTGTTGGAGTAAGAGTGAGACCAAGATAGGGTGAATACGAATGTATACATAATCAGCGCACTACTGTCCTACAGCTGGAGCTTCTTCTCAGATGCAGAAGGGTTTAGGCCTTAGTCCACCACGCCGGCGTTGTGCGGGTTGACGGACAACACACACCATCAAGATCTTTTTGGAGCTTTCTCGAGAATAGACTCAATCCAAAGCTTCAAAGATTGGCCCTGAATTCATTGCGCATTATAATCTTCTTCAACTAACTTAAAGTAAAATGTAAGTAGACGCATTGTAAAACATTAAATGAGTTGGTCATTTAATTAAAATTATTTTGCTATCTGTACAACTCAATCCACCTGACGAAAAATATTAATCTGTCTAAAAACAGGAAAATACATTTACTTTGTTAACTCAACACACACACACACATAGAAAAACAGATTTATGAACACACACAGTGTATGAGAACATACATAGATACCTACGTAAAGAGCTATTTTGTTAATACCACTAACACGTACATATGAAAATGGAGCCTAATTTTCTTAAACCACTCCAGGAAACAAATTCGGGTGTCATACGAATACCTATGACAGTCGTTACGGGTAGTCAGAAGCCCGAAAGTCTGACAACCGGTGTAACCTTAGGATATCGGTATTGCTCAGTAACTGGGTTGCGGTGATCTAATGGCAGTCGCTCCGTGTAAAATACTGGTATTCAGCCGCATCTGGTTCGACTGGAAGCCGATCCCAACATAGTTGGGACAAGGTTAAGCAGATACTAGATACATTAGCAGCCCGTCCTCTATATGAAATGTCCTACCCATATCTTTTTTTTTCTATTCGACTGCTTGTAGATGGTCTTCCGGACCGTTTCTACGTAAGCGGGCAGTTATTGGCGACACCTGAAGGGTCTCCAACCAATGGGGACGAGAGTAAAATACTTAACCTAAGCTAACTACTACTACTAACATCATGACTAGCTACTAGCTAGCAACAACAGCACTAAGGACGACCCCTAATGGGACTCGGACCTCGGCTTAGGGCGTTGCTTGCGAGTGGACTGGGAGGGAGACAGCTTGATGAGGGCTGAATTAACGGAGTGAACCTACCCATATTCTTTGCCAAGAACTACATGAAACACATTTTATTTTACACACACACATACAAAACAATACGCCTATTATATTTCAATATTTTTATAACATTAAGACGCACACACACACATCTCTAACAGTGACGCAACTATAATCTGTGGTTTACTTAATTCCATTGTTTGTTCGCAATTAACCCGCTTCAAAGACACCAATTCGGTACATTCGCGTAGAAAAGTGTTAAGGAAAAAGAACCAGGAGCTGACAAAGTATTATATGTGGTCAGTCTGGATACGGTAAGGGAAGGACTGGTTCTTGTTGCGTATCTTGGGAGAGGCTTGCGGTTTCTGGCGAAGCCAACTGCGGTATTTTAAGTTGATAGTAGTCAGCCAGTAGTTTATGAAGCGATTCATATTCAGTGGCATATTATGGTTAGATTGGAATCTAGAGAGAGAAATATTACGGATGTACCTTAGCTTTGCATCTATCAGATATACGTATCTTCCGAATCTACCATAGACTGTAACGATGAAATGGATGGAAATACAAGTGATGACGAAGGGCAATACTCCATTTTCGGCAGAAAGCTTTTAACCAGTAGTGGATTACAACAGACTGGGGTGAAATTGTAGATGTTAACGTTGCAGCCCGATAAAGTCTGGTATTTGGAAAAGTTGAAAGGTAATCCCACAATAAACCAATCATCAGAGCCTCGTTGGCTCCACAAAATCAAAATTTGCTTAAAACTTTACTAGTATGAAAACACTTTTGTCCCCGACAGTACCCCCAGCAGTAACATGATCGCTGTTCGGTTGATCGCCTCAATACGCAGATATATACCGAATGTTTGCCTTCTCTGTTTGACTGTACACCGCTCACGCCACTATTTGGACATTTTAGAAACTTGAATTTCCATTTTCTGTGCGCGTATGTACCCCGAAATGTATTTACCAAATTCTTTTTACCGTCCCGTGAGCTTTACTTATTCGATTTTCGCCTCTATTTCTTTGTGATAAAATTGAAAGGGTATTTTTATATATGTAGTATAAACTGTGGTTTTTAATGGTATGTGCAAACAAAATAGTTAATAATAACACAATGATTTTAAGTCTTATTTACACAGTAATAAGGTTGAAATGGAATGCAAATATATTTGTCATTGTAATAGGTTTCCTAATACTATTTGTTAAGTTTTAACACAGATTTACTAATGACATTATCTGGTACCGAATTTAAAATTTGAATTTGAAATTATTCATTTATCTATTTTTAGTTTGTTATTACAAAAAGCTCCTTATCTGTGTATCAGATCTTCTATGTTTGCTGTTTAATCTGTTGCTTTCACTAACTATAAACAAAACGTTATAGGTACCTACCTGCCGCCATACAAAACGACCATCTTACATACATTCATTAATTTACCCATACAACAATTTTTTACATCCATTCATTGAACAAACCACAAAAAATAACGTTTAATGAACAATTGCCCAACTGTGGGGAAACATGATACTTATAAAATGGCGTAAACCGATATTATTATAGTACAATTGTTCTTTTTCTAAGTAGAGTGGTATTGTTCAGTGTATGGATGTAATAATATTTTGCAAGTAAGGTATTCGTCTGGAAACTTATTATGCTTAATAGTTTAATACGATTTTTCGCGATCTTTTTCTTTAAATGGGAAATGGAGTGTGTATCGGTACAGTTTCTATAGGGAACTAATTTTTTGAGCTGTTATTTAAATATTCGAGATGTTATTATGATCAGTTGATAAACATATTGAGCAGTTATTTAATTTAATGGCGGTTGATTAATTATTGCGACAGTAAAACATGGACAGTAATAAAAAATCAATTAGTCGGTTATTTTGAATGGAATGAGCGGTTCGATAAATAGTTCGGCAGATCATAGCGAGGGATGAAATTGAATGACCACCAAAAAAACAATCGTTACCCTAAACAGCCTCATCCAAAAAGAAAATAATATGTACAAACAAATGAAACCTGTACCAAAATCTTTTGGGCTATTTAAGTCATGCCTGCACTACAATAACTTTTCATAACCCAAAAAGGCCACGCGTGCACCAAATTTTAACTAGCAAAGTTTTGTGTCATTACTATCCAAATATATCACTACTGCGAGAAACTGGATGTAATCTGGACTTTAGGGCTCCCCGACTCGGACTGGTTAGGTTAGAAGGGGATGGCGGGGTCGTGTGAGCGAGCGAAGCGAGCGAATAGACCCCGCCATCCCCTTCGTGGTTATTTTTTTATAAACCATCCAGAAGTAGGAGCCCCGCAAAGCGGGGCTCCGTCGACCAAGCCCACCCTCGACCATGCATAGATTCATTTGTTTAGAATGAGATTTCTTACCGACAAATTCCGATTTATTACTGCCCACACGTAACCGCTCGTTCAATAATTTTTAGCGCCCCTTTAATTATTTTCCTGCTCAATTATATATTCACTGATCCATTTCATTATTTTTTATTACTCATTTTTGTTTACTTTACTGCTTAATTTTAACTGCTGAACTAGTTATTAAACGTGCCATTTATAATTTTTAACTTACCAAAACCGCTATTTACAACTGCCTCTTTAAATCAGTGCCGTTTCTATATTGCAAAGTATCTTACCTTTACTTTGTTCAAAGAGTAACAATACATCGAAGTTTAGATTGGTGTCTTTATACCGTAAAGGTGAGTATAGACTAGAACATTTACTTGTAACAAACCATCGAGTGTTACCTTTTTATTTTATTTTTCTCGTTGGAATATCCCTTTGGGTGTCCCTCGCCCGGGGAAGGCGAGGGGGTCTGCCGGACTCTTACCGGCTAAAAACCAACGGTGTCCCTCCTTCTGACCTAAGGCCGGGGTCACGGGATTCGCAAAAGCATGCACCGCAACCCCGGCAGAGTGTTACCTAACCTATAGTGTCACCCTTTCACGAACCGACAATGGGTACGACGCTCGACGCTTTGTTACAAGTAAACGCTGTAGTCTTAGGTATACTCACCTTAAGAAGCGCATAATATGATAAATAAACCTTAAAAAAGTACAAAACCACTTCAAAAAACTGAAATGAATAAAATAAAGAGCACTAACAAGAAAAATCATTTTCTGAAGTTGGTGCTAAGTGATATAAGGGCTCATAACAAATTACCAATCGAGCGAATCATACGATTTAAGAAGTTTAAGCTGTGCTTGCCGCTGTCAGTCTGTGGATGGGTGAACGTTCATTACACATCGAGACCCCACCGTGCCTTGGAGAGCACGTTAAACAGTCTGTCCCGGGTGTCATACGAATACCTATGACAGTCGTTACGGGAAGTCAGAAGCCCGATAGTCTGACAACCGGTCTAACATTAGGATATCGGCATTGCCCAGTAACTGGGTTGCGGATGTGTAATGGCAGTCGTTCCGTGTAAAGTACTGGTATTCAGCCGCATCTGGTTAGACTGGAAGCTGACCCCAACATATTTGGGAAAAGGCTAGGCAGAATAAGGTGCTGAGTGGTATAAACGACGCTGTAACGAAAAATTGAAGCCTTAGTAAAATTGAAAGCACCGACAAGCAAGACTTTAGAAAATGTAAGTAATTTTTATTATTATACTAGCGACCCGCCCCGGCTCCGTACGGGTGCAATGTAGATATTAATGTTGGGCATATAAACCTTCCTCTTGAATTACTCTATCTATTGCTGAAAATTGCATTAAAATCCGTTGCGTAGTTTAAAAGATCTAAACGTACAGACAACGGAAGCGACTTTGTTTTATACTATGTAAAGAAGATGGACATTATTTTATGCTTTTTGTTTGAAGTCGGTTACTAGTACTACTACTTTTAAAGTTTATTTATTTTTCTGTTTTGAGTGGACTAAACAACACGGCCAGACGAACAGTCGAATTGAGAACCTCCTCCTTTTTTGAAGTCGGTTAAAAATTTACATAGATATCATAGAGCCTGACTTTCATATCAGTTATTAGTTAAAAATTAACCTGAAAATTCAGGTTTTTTGTTTTCAGGAGGCATCTTATTTAATAAGATGCCTCCTGAAAAAAAACATGTAACCGCCCTCGATATTAAAGGTCAATAGTATTTATTTTTATTATTTTTTTATTTATTTAAGCACACTATGTATCTATTTGGAACTGGTTTACATCAGTTACGTCACAAAGGGTTCAGTTGAATACCAGCGTCAGGCACTGGTGGCCTGACATTTATACTGAACTGTGTTTTTTTTTTGGTTTCTCTCTTATGAATTTTGTCTGCGCGTCTGACTGCTTTCGTACCAGATAATTTTTTTTCTTTCTTTTTATGTTCTATTTCAGTCAGAAATAACTTAGCTAAACCACATGTCACTCACGACAGTTTAATAGCTCGTACAAAACCCATCATCTTAACATTACAAAGAGCTAAAGGGTTTACAATTGATCGAAGTACCTGCCATTGTACTTAAAGAAATATATACTCTCTATTCATACAATTAAAACTGTGGTGAACAGCTGATGGCACGTATTGAATGACAGTAGCCTTGTTGAAGACTTGTTTGTAAAAACATTGACATTGTCAGAAGAAGGTTATCTGCCAAGGAGGTTGGTGAGGAAGTAGTTGATGAATCGAAAGTTAGATCTGTAATTGGTTTTCCTGTTGCAGAGAAAGCGTATTGAATCGATTGATGGTTGAGACTATCGATAAATGATAAATGATTTTTATTTCTGTAAATAAATCTGTTGCAGACAGTTTTACAAGTCAATGTAATGTTTTTTTTTAAGACTAGATGGATGAAGACTATCAATGCATTCGGCGTCGTGTAGTAGGTAATTATGTTCAAGTAAGTACTTGGATGACCGAGCTTTGCTCGGTTTTTTTTTGGTAAGTCGTATTTTTTGGAAAGAAAAAAAAGGGAAAAAGAAAAAGAGGAAAAAGAAGGAACTTGAAAAAAAAAAGGAAAACAATACTCATCTGGACGCGAACCGGGGTCTTCTGTAAATAGTGGTGAAATTTACCTTCGTATTCTAATGATATTGTAGCACATTTCATTGCCTGAAAACACGGATAAAACGAAAATAAAAATGAAACCTAGCTAGATCGATTTATCGCCCCTGAAACCCCCTGCATACTAAATTTCATGAAAATCGTTGGAGCCGTTTCCGTGATCCAGATTAATATACATTAGGTATATGTATACAAGAATTGCTCTGATATACTGAGAGCTACGGCTTTTGCGAGTACGAAAGAATTCGTTTTAGAATGGTGATTTCTCA
The DNA here is from genome assembly GCA_910594945.2 of Amphipyra berbera. NCBI lineage: Eukaryota > Metazoa > Arthropoda > Insecta > Lepidoptera > Noctuidae > Amphipyra > Amphipyra berbera. Next base: position 15,288,110 of record OU343145.1, read on the forward strand.
CTGATCTGTCTTGCTCGGTTCCTATAAACAAAAACGAATCGTTTTGCTTTCCAATGGTAGCATTTTTTATTGCCAAACTAGGCATTTAAATAGACTCGTAAGGTTATGGAAAAACCCAATAACATTATGCCCAACCTGAGGATCGAACCTGGGACCTCACACAATCAGCAGTCACACTTGCCACTACTAGAATAGTAGTGGAAAATAAGATAATATTGTATTGTCATGAGAATTGAATTTGTTTGCGAAGTTTCAGGAGAATCGGTTAAGCAGAAGTAGTTGAAAAATCTGTCGCAAGATTTGAATCAAACAAACAAACATACGAAGTGAAGTTAATTAAAACCGTTTAAAAACGTCTACATCTTCTACAACCTTTAAACGTCATTAGCTGCAAGTGTTATAGAAGGATGCTGCTTCCCAACCTCTTGGCAATGTTTTCATCACCATTTATTAACCGACAGAAGAAAAGTTTCATATTCTTTACTGGGAACTTCTTTACCCTCTCTCTCAAGTCTATTGAAATCTAATACAGTAATGGCTGATTCCTATAACTTATCAAGCGTTATTGGTTAAAATTATGACTGTTATACCTGTTATCGGTAACTGGTAACACTGGACAATGTTGACATAGGAGGGAAACCGTCAAGATTAATCGACGTACCCGAAGTTATAAAAACACTGGTCATTTGACGAAGCAAGGGATTCCATGTCGAACAGCTGAAGAAGTCTGACCTTTTATATCTGATTAGCACAACCTACCTAGCATAAGGACAACCTTATTTTCTGATCTTGTGTAAATTATTATGTTGTAACTTATGTTGTAGCTTCTGTTGTAGCTTCGTTAATTAAAAGTACTCTGCGGTGGAGAGTCTATGTTGGTTTCATTTACTTTATTTACCATGCTCGCAATCCTGACATACTGATATTAGCTATAACTGTAATGATAGAATCACCCCTATAAGTTTCTGTTGTGTCTTTTATATATCTTTACCAATAACAATGCAACGATCCCATTAGCTTTGCTTAGTATACCACAGGTAAAACTAGCTTACAAGTCTAGTAAGCAAAACGATTCGTTCTTGGTTATAGGAACCGGGCATGGTTCTATTCTGACTCAAAGCGTGGCGGTTTTCGAGGTATAACTACGTTTTGAAAAACGCAAGGGGTTCAATTAGTGTTATATAAATCGTTTATTTGTTAAACTATTACTTATCGGTTTAAAGTAGCCACGCCTTTAACAATACACGAACAAAGAGAACCGTTTAGCGAAAAGATTATAACTTTCATAACTATTCAAATATTATTAAACACCTTATTTTAAACGTCATAAAGACTATTTTCAAATACATTTAAGATTAAAAATTGTTAAACAATTATTTAGAGTGTTTTATTTTTTATTGCCTTCGCTAAAAATAATTTAAAACTCTATTATCAAACAACTAGGAACTATAATTGCATAAATTCGGAATTTAAACATGTAAAAATTTATTCGAAGTTATAATTCAATAACAATTATTTGAGGACCTCTATTATTTATTTAGTGAATAAAATAAAGGAAATAATAAAACAATGTGGAGTGTTCTCGTTACGGTGCTTGTATTGAATGCAGTCAATGGGTATCGTGTGGCGATAACAATTGTACTGTATTTTGAGGTCTAATGCAGTTGCATTGTTTAGAGTACAGTGGTTGGTTATTGATTAATTAATTGTGATACCTTTGTGGGTAGATCGAGCAGAAGTTATTGAGATAATTGCTTGAATATTAGTTACGGTTTTAAGCTGAGTTGGGAGTCAAATACGTAATGTGTGTTTGCGGAATCTTTTATTATTTTCTTTAAAGTAGAACGGAATTATTTTTTTGTTATACTATATCAACGATAGGCTCCATAAATGTCATAATATTATTAAAAATAATAATGGGGTAAAAATAAAGATAATAGGTAACAAAAAAAGGAGTTGTTAATATAAAAAGTACTTGGGAGCCATAAGAAGCGGAAAAAGAATTATATCGTTAGTGGAAAGGTCAAAATACTAAAGCGCCAATATACCTACTTTACAGTAGAGAGATTCAAAGTATTTTTTTGAGAAAATAAACATAGTTATTTTTCTTTGAGTATACATATTAAATAGATAATTTAACTATATATATATTTAACATGTATACTCAATAAAATAAACATAGTCAGAAAATAAACATAGTTATTTTTCTTTGAGTATACATATTAAATAGATAATTTAACTATATATATATTTAACATGTATACTCAAAGAAAAATAACTATGTTTATTTTTTCAAAAAAATACTTTGAATCTCTCTACTGTAAAGTAGGTATATTGGCGCTTTAGTCTTTTTACCTTTCCACTGACGATATAATGTGGCTGGCACCAGTGTCCACTCGTCTGCTGCGGAGGTCAGATTCTTCAGAGGTCAGATCACTTGGAGTCAAAATACACAAGCATCATATCCTGGACGGAGAAATAGGTCGCATACTCCTTAAACAAAAATACCAATATCCTTTCTTATCTCGATCACGTAATAAGCATTCTCCCACAACGTAATCTCGTGGGACACCCACCTGCGTACCTACAATGCAATCCTTTGGTAAGTCGTGGGAGATGTTACTGATAACAACAACAACAGACAAGTGTGGTATCGCTTCGGGCGACTGATAGAAAAGGGTTTTTTTGCCGTCCTTGAGGGAGGGCGGAATTGTGTGGGTGTGTTGATGTTGGTATAGTGATTCTGTATGTTTTTAGTTTCTTTAAGTTCTTATTCGAAATAGGTTTGTGTTCTTTTTGTAGTTCTTTGAATAAATCTATTTTATTTGCAATTTATTTAACTTTACTTTTGTTAGTTGGTGATGTACTGTTTGTAAATATACTGGTAAAAGAATAAGTGGAAAAAATCTTAGTTTAGGTACTAAATAGCATGCTTGAATATTGTCACAAACAGGCACAACATTATTACTGACGTTTTCTTTCAGAAATACTCAGTAATAAAACAGTACTGAAATACATCCAGTACATACATAACATACATACATAAACTCACGCCTTTTTACCATGGGGGTAAGCAGAAACTATAGTACGCAACATGCTACACTTACATACTCCTTTCGCTTTATCCACATTCATACATCTTGTCATACACGCACGCCGGTTGAGAGTACTACGCATCTATCCTTTGTGAAGAACATCACCAATAACATCGATGTATTTCCTTCTAGGACGTCCTCTATCGTTTCCATTGACATCCGCCTTATAAATTCCTTTTGTTAATCGCCGTTCACTCATTCTCTCACCATGACCAAACCACCTAAGCATACTTCTTTCAATTTTTGTCACTACATCACCTTTCATCATCATCATCCAGTACTTCCACAGAAATCCCGACAAGAATTAGCTCGAATTTAACAGTCAAACAACAAAACCTGCAAACAGGAGTCTTACAAAGTTAAACGTTACCAAACTGACATAATAGCTAATAAAACATCAAACAAAAAAGAACATTTTTATCCTTTTTTGTTACCATTGTGTTACTATCTCCTGATCTGTGAACGTTTAGTGCAATCGTGCTCAACAAATATTGATAAACCTTTGTTACTTCAACAAGTGGATTTTGGTTTTGATACAATGCGGTTTTAGGGCGGATTCTCCTTTTTTTTGGAAATATATCCCTTTGGCGATTAGATCGAGATATTGATCGGCATGGGAATAGAGATGTATCATCGGTTGCTTTTTTTGTCGCAACCTGTTACTAAATTGCTGTGTTAGGTGTGCTTTTGGAGCCAACAATAATGGCAAAAGACTGAAACTCAGCAGCTTAGAGACAGTCTTGACACCCCTTAACAATCCTTTAATCATACTTGTACCAGATCACGAAACTATAAAAGGAATATTGTGGATAATGTTGTTCTACCTAGCCTTTTCCCAACTATCTTAGGGTCAGCTTCCAGTCTAACCAGATGCGGCTGAATACCAGTATTTTACACGGAGCGACTGCCATTATACCTCCACAACCCAGTTACAGTGCAATGCTGATATCCTAAGGTTAGACCGGCGGTCAGACTTCGGACTTCTGACTTCCCGTAACGATTGTCATAAGTATTCGTATGACACCCGGGACCGACTGTTTAACGTGCTCTCCGAGGCACGGTGGGGTCTCGATATGTAACAAACGGTCACCCATCCATGGATTGACCGCAGCAAGCGCAACTTAACTCCGCGAATTATATGGTCCGCGCGGTTTGTAACGTGCCCCTCGAGTAATGTGAATAATATTTTAACGTAAAATAGACGTTTTCAAAATCTTAATAAATTGTGTTTTTATTTAATTTGTATTACTTCGTTTGACATGCTGACATTGACAATCATTATTTTGTAGTATTACTTCGTTTGACATGCTGACATTGACAATTATTATTTTGACAGGTCGCGGCATCTTGCCAAGCTCAGATTCATTATTCTGAGTTGCCAAGACTCACTTGATTGTTGCCATAATCCAATCTTCACAGATAAGTACTGTGATGAATTCACAGATAGCTGTATTTATACGAATGCAAAGATGTGCGTTGTAGAGAGGCGAATATGGGCATCAGTGCACAGGCGATTCACACATACCAATAAAAGTAAATCTTTAGCCATTGTAAGAATGAATTCACGAAAAAAAAATTGTATACACTTCTTAAAATATAATTCGCGTCCAAAACACAAAAAAACCGTACGATTTTAACAAAATTAAAACTGTCGACACTTGATATTCGCAGAAGTTCCCCCACAAATAGGCTGTTTGCACAATTTGCGATTATCCGCGCGGTCGCACTGACGCACGTGTGGTTTCGCCCTAATTTGTTCGTACACGCATTGCTGGAGAACTGATTTGTTACATTTCGAATTTTGTTGGCAGTTTTTTTAAGGTAACTTAGAAAGATTTTTTGCCAGTAAATCCTAGGTTACAGAAGCCATTGAAGTAACAAAAGGGAAATTATTATCAATCATTTTTGTTGGTATTGAATGCGACAGTTATTAACCTTATCTGTAATATACTTGAGCTTATAATAACTAAATTAGATGGCTTCTAACTTTAATAAAGATCACGTATCATGTTTTCCCAGCTATTCATTCCTAAAAGTTTTATCCATGGTATAGTGACTTCGTTATCTTTATATACCTAATAATTCGACTGTACGTGTGTATGTCACTGAACTCCTCCTAAACGGCTGGACCGATTTGAATATTTTTTTTTGTATGCGTTTGGGTGGCGCCCTAGATGGTTTAGATTCACAATTGGACCCGGTAGGTGGCGCTGCTGTCGAGCGCTGTTTTTTGCGCAGGACGACGTCTGCTGGGTCCGCTAGTCTATCTATATAAATAAAAATGAATCGCCAAATGAGTTGCTAAGCGCAAAACTTGAGAACGGCTCGACCAAATTGGCTATTTTTTTTTAAATATATATTCCTTAAGGTACAAGGAAGGTTCTTATGGAAAGAAAAAACATACAAATTGCGTGGAAAATAGTAAAAACAACACTTTTCTTTTCCCACTACAGGTCAATAACTTTTGACAGAACGAAGTCTGTCCGGGCAGCTGGTATTACAATAATAATTGTTGTGTGATTGTTATTCGCAAATTAAGTATCTAATCAAATATTTGCAGTGTAGGTACTTAATTGCCCTTATACTATGACAGTCGTTACGAGTAGTCAAAATCCGAAAGTAAAGTAACCTTAGGATATCGGCATTGCCTAATAACTGATTTGCGGAGGTCTGATAGCAGTCGCTCCATGTATAATACTAGTGTTTAATCGCATCTGGTTAGACTAGAAGCTGACCTGAACATAGTTGGGAAAAGGCTACGCAGAACGACCTTAATTGCCCTTATAATAACCAAAAACCATAAGCTAATAAAAAAAAATGTTTTAAAAGATAAACTTGGCATTAACATTTCAAAGAAGCGATTTAAATATTCCTACATCTATCAATGGGTACGGTTAGCTACCAATATATTAACAAATCAATAGAAAGCCAAACGCGGTTCAAATAATATACTCTTCACTCTATTCGAATAGCCATTCACATGTCAACAATAACAATAAATATTCACAAAAAATAAAATAACAAACAATAATAATTCAACTCTATCTCAACCCACGCAAATATTATTTATTAATACACTTAAAAACTACGATGATCAACCTTATTTCGTTTATAATAGAGACTATGTGGCATGCACGAAATAAGTTGGTATTAAAACAATTATTGAAAAAGGTTGTTCTAAAAAAGGTTTTTATTCATAAAATGATTGTACAATAGTAATCGATAGTACTCGAGTGGTTTCGAATGACGATCATTATTTGAAGTTTTAACTACTCGTGAAGGTTTGCTTGAGTTTTTATTGTACCACAATGTTAGTCTTCTTCTTCCTTTCGTGTGGTTAGTGACTAACCTGGTGTCACAGTATTTGCCGCCCATGGGCCTCTGACTTGGCTTCACATGCCGTCGAGAAATATCTCTCAGGCAGGTTTCCTCACGATGTTTTCCTTCACCGTTTTTAAACAAGTGATAATTATACAATACACACATGAATCCGAAAAGTCAGAGTTGCGTGCCTTGGGTTGGAACTCGAAACCTATGACTTGGCAGTCCGACGGTCACACCACTAGGCTATCCCTGCTACAATGTTAGTATCAGTGGTGTTGAATGTGATGACCGCAATGGAAATGCGCTTTCGTTACGTAACAGTTGGAAGATTTTAGAAAAACTTTAAAATACTGTTTCCAGGTTCCTTCCCCTTCCTGAAACTTTTAATTTTAGTTATGAAAGCCAATCAATTTCACATTTTAAAGATAGATAATAAAGTTCTGGGTATTTTTCAAAACAAAACTTACAATTTCTCTCATTCATTGCATAAAGTCTACATTAAGTAAGAGGAATACGTCGATTTCAAGTTCACAATAAATATAGCTAGGCATTTACGAAATTCTGACATTTACAAAATGAAGAAAGCTAAACTTTATAAAACAACTGACATAACAAATTATCATTTATTAGCATTCCTAAAAAATCATTGTAAAATAAGATAAAGATATCTTAAGAATAATGATTATACTGAGTCGAGCATATACTTGTAGTAGGTATGGGACTTCTGCGTCCACAAGATTGTATTTCAGAGTAAGTTGCTGGTGAATAATCCTAGCCACTAGGTTGTGTCTGTGCAAATACTCGCCGTTAGCAAGACGAGAACAACCAGATATAATATGTCAAATGGATTCACCAGGACAGTGGCATGCCCGACAGATGTCAACCGTGCCGTCCTTTACAATAGATATATATATAATGATAACAGTACAACTAATATTGAGGTTAGGTAATACATCGTTCATGGGGGCTGCCTATACTGTTCTACCTAGCTTTTCCCCAACTATGTTGGGGTCACCTTCGACTCTAACCAGATGCGGCTGAATACCAGTATTTTACATGGAGCGACAGCCATCAGACCTCCGCAACCCAGTAACTGGGCAATGCCGATATCCTAAGGTTAGTCCAGTTGTCAGACTTTCGGGCTTCTGACTTCCCGTAACGACTGTCATAGGTATTCGTAAGACACCCGGGACCGACTGTTTGAAGTGCTCTATACTAATGTACGTAATAAACTTAAATATGAGCCCATTTAGTTCATGACGATCACTAACAAATATCAATGTCTAGGAGTTTGGTACTGTTCCGTGTAGGGGCAATATTGGGGTGTGTTCGGGCAAAGGGGGTTCTGTCGATTGTATTGCTGTTTCGATTAATTCGCAATACTTGTGGCGCTCAGCTCTCACATTTTATATTCGCGCCGCTCTTGAAAGGGGTGCGGAAGTGTGGAGAGAGCTGCTATTCGGATTGACTGGATTTTCTTTGATTTTTTTTCATCATAACTTATGAAGACGAAGAAAGCCATTTATTTACACACAAATAAACACACAAATCCAGCGTTAATAAAAAAAAAAAAAAAAAAAACTATTTTACGTTTGTTAACATAATGAAAAAAATTAAAAACATTCATATCTTTATATATATAAGGTCTAACATTATTAATCCGAAATATTTTAAGACGTACATCTATGAATGCTAAGGAACTCATATCAAATATCAAATTTCTTATTTATCCATTTAATTGTTAATAAATAAATAAATTTTACATGACTTAAATAACGATAAATTTACTGGCTCTTTATTATTTTTTACATCCATCCACGCCAGTTACTACGTAGTACCTACACGCCATTGAAGGCGGCCGGCGGCGCGCGCGCGCTGTTTACCCATTTTGATTGATCGTAGCCGAAAATCAAACGCTAGTGACGCGGCGGCAGTAGTCCCCCCGCAGGCGCCCACGCGAGCGCACGTGTTTCTAGGTTTCGAGCGCGACGCACGGCACGGCGACGTACAACTGCCTGCAACGAATGTACTTCCAACATGATGGCACATTATGATAGGCGCGTCAGGGACTACCTAACAAACGAGTACGGAGATCGTTGGATAGGTCGAGGCGGCCCTGTTGCCTGGCCAGCTCGCTCGCCTGATCTAACGCCATTAGATTTTCACGTGTGAGGTAGGGCTAAAGACCTAGTTTATGGTAACGATAGCCATACAATATCTAGTGCCGAGGAACTAAGAAATCGGATTGTGAATGCTTTCGCAGTGATGAGTAGTGACAGAGACACTTCAGTGCGCGTGCAAGAACATGTCATAAAGCGTGCCGCCCTCTGTGTCCAACAGCAAGGCGGATATGTGCAGCAATTAGTGTAAATAAAATAGTTGTTAGGTATGTACATTTAAATCATTGTAAAGAAGACTGATTCAAATTTATAAACACGCCAAAAACATTGTTGTAATAATTTGTAAGCTTATTTAACCTGTCTACCTACCTACAATGCAGTAAAAACCTATAACAATTATAATTTTTTACGACTTCGTAAAAATGTGTGACAACGCAAAGTACCTATTTATTATTATTTTAACCCATTGACGCATTGTCCGACGCCGCGACGTGAGTGAGCGACAAATGCGGCAACGCGAAACGATACGACGCGACTCGACACAGTGCGAAACAAATGAAATATCAAAAAGTAGATGTTACTACACGTGGCCTACGTTGTCGAGTAGTCTAATTAATAATGCGGATTGTTTTTTACGCAACGATATGCGTACACGAAGTGGTAAAGTATAATTTTATTGTGTTCTAATAACAACGCTTGAAAACAGTACCTTCTTAACCATTGTTACAATAAAAACGCACTACCTACTTATTGACATCGCGGCAGTCAGTTGTGCATTGTGTCGCGTCGCGACTTGTCTCTTTCCATTACCTAGGACAACCCAAGCGAGGCGAACTCTCGAAGTTAAATTGGGGGAAAAAATATCTCTCACGAGCCGGACTTGAACCTGCGACTTGGTTCAGAACACCAGTCGATTTAACCGCTAAGCTACCGTGAACTCTTTATCCTGCTCGTGAAAAAATTATAACTAAGTACCTATGCAAAGTAGGTAGGTACAAATAAACACGACAGGTAGGTAGGTATCTAAATCAAATTATTGTGTCAATAATTTGTCAGTCCAAAGCCTGATAAAGTGTGATGGAGAATTTGAATCAGACAGTAGGACGTTTAGTAGATAAATCATAAGTACGTACTAAGGGATACAGTCAGGGGTACAGTAGATAATAATTAAATAGGTTTTAAGAAAGACCGTCGTTTGCACGCGGCCTCACTCGACAATTGCGACCGCCCTAGTCGCGCCAAGCCACTGTACCTACTATGCCGCTATTATGTTGAGTACGTACCTATGTACTTACTTAGGTAGGCTAATGAGTGAGTAGGTAACTAATTAATCAGTCGAATTATCAATTTTAAAATAGGATTTCTGATAAGATCTATCAATGGTACGTACTCCGAATCAGCTGATCTGAGTCAATGACCTACCTACGCAGTGTTTGATTTTTTTGCGCGGGAACCGGAGTTTGGGCGGCACTATGTACTTAGGTAGGCTAATGAGTGAGTAGGTAACTAATTAATCAGTCGAATTATCAATTTTAGAATTAGGATTTCTGATAAGATCTATCAATGGTACGTACTCCGAATCAGCTGATCTGAGTCAATGACCTACGCAGAGCGTTTGTTTTTTTACGCGGGAACCGGAGTTTGGGCGGCACTATGTACTTACTTAGGTAGGCTAATGAGTGAGTAGGTAACTAATTAAGCAGTCGAATTAGCAATTTTAGAATTAGGATTTCTGATAAGATCTATCAATGGTACGTACTCTGACGCAGCTGATCTGAGTTAATGACCTACGCAGTGCGTTTGATATTTTTGCGCGGGAACCGGAGTTTCGGCGGTACGACGATGCACCAGTGCCGCCCGCCACTTGACAACAGAGTAAGAGAGAGAGAGGGAGACTCAGAACTCGGACGACAAGCACTAGAGCCCGCCCCCGCGCGCGTTCATTCATTGAGGAAACGTTTCATGCCAAGTGAAACCAACATTATTAAAATTAAATTTAGCAAAGGTGTAATTTTTTTTATTATTATATTAATTATTATTTACTACAAGGCATGTTTTTAACCTATAGATTCACCTCCTTAAATATTTCGGATTAATAATGTTAGACCTTATATAATTCGACTGTTCGTGTGTATGTCACTGAACTCCTCCTAAACGGCTAGACCGATTTGAATGATAATTTTGTATGCGTTTGGGTGGCGCCCTGGAAGTTTTAGATTCACAATTGGACCCGGTAGGTGGCGCTGCTTTTAAGGGTAGGACGACGTCTGCTGGATCCGCTAGTTTAAATATATTTTTCGGACTTTGCAATCACGCAGTATAAGGATGTACTAAGAGATACCTTGTTGTAAATTTAAACAAATATGTACCACGGTAATCAAGTAGGTAGTCTAACAGCACAGTAAGTATCTTTATAAATGAAATATGAGACTTGGTTCTACATTCGATCACAGATAATTTTACGGCAAGAGTCGCGAGAGTTGCCTATCTTTACATGAATGTTTTTGATGGAATTTTCTTTACTAGATACAACTCCAAAACCAAGATAACAAATGATAATTTCTTAGTACACCACAGCGAAAAAATAATTTGTGGAAAGCCATCTCCACGTTTGCCAACCGGTCCACTGCTGTCACTAACACTGACTCGGTAATTATTTTTATTATTGAAACACCTCCGCCCCCCGCCCGCGCACTCCCCGCCGTCGTCTAACCCGCGGACATTTTGTTTTTGTTTTTAATTCGTATTTATTACGCCTGCGCCGGACACTGGACGGAGTTGAGTAATTAAAATGTTTGGCTCGCGTTAGATTGGGTGGCCAACTTGCGGGGGAGGGTGTACAAGTTATGGTGTTAATTGGTGATGTTGGTGATTACTTGTTTTTGATTAGGGTATTGCTAAATCAAAGTTTGTGAAACACATAGCGTAACATAGCATAATCAGCAGTGGCGTGCATTGGTTTTCGGACTAGGTAGGCAGGCACTAGCGATGTCGCCTTTCAATTGTTCGGTTAAGACCATTTCAATACGATTCTTAGCAAACGAAATCATAGCCATACACGCTTATTTTATTTATACCTAGTAATAGTTAAAGAAGGAGTAGTTAATTAAATCTTATGAGGTAGGCACTGCTTAATTGTCCATATCGACGCTCGGCAGTGAAAACCTCTTGAACAAAATTTTCTTCAAAAGCGTTTTATTTGTTCTTTAGATTGATAAGCTCATCATACACGTACTAGTTCAACAAACTTTCAATTCAAATACTTCTAAGCTATCTATGACGATGACAAACTTGTATTACCATTTGATCGGCCATTTTTTTTGCAGGAGACAGTTATTTCTACCTCTTTTAAAATTTTGTATTTTACACATACGTGGTTTTCACTGCCGACCGACGATATGCAATGCACGCCACTGAATTAATCAGCCCATTACTGTCCCAATGCTGGGCACGGGGCTCTTCTCAGAATGAGAAGGGTTTAGGCCTTAGTTCACGCTAGCCTGGTGCGAGCTGGAGTATTACACACACCCTCAAGAAAAGTGTGGAGCCCTCTCAGGAGTGCAGGTTTCGTCACGATGTTTTTCGCACGTAAATTCGAAGTCTGACCCTCCTGCATGGAAGGCGAGCATTTATCCGCTAGGCTACCACATCAGGCAAACTTTTAACCCAAGAATTTCTGATCCAATAACCACAGTTTGCAGTTAATCGTTAAAATTTTACAATTTTCCATCTTGACTCTATTGTGAGGGCTGAAACTTTAACAAAGCATCCTCCGTCCTTCTCACTCTTACTGTGGAGGTGCATATCTGTCTCTGTCTACTGTAACTTATTGTAATAGTGTTAGCGAAGTTGGAAGAAAGTATTGAATTATGGCCGATTTTAGTGGACGGGTTTATGCGAGAGGTTGAACAAATTAATTTAATTTTATTCTTTAAATTCTTTGTCCTAGGTAACCGAGGTACCTGTGGCGATACACAACCGATACTGGAGGTCAAAACTGTTTAAAATCTGCAGTTTAACCAGTTCCACCATGACCGTTAGAGCATTATCTTTATAAGAAAAATAGTCGAATAACTGCGGTTCAACTGCACTTACATTGCGATTTTAAACAATTTTCTAAATAGAATTGGTCTCCAGTGGATACTGGGGAGTTGTAGTTTAAAATTGACATAATTTTCATACTTAGCAAAAAGGTATCGGACTTTGTCTCGTAGATGTTCGTATATAATATGTATAACGTACCTATAAATATATCTTTATTAGTATTTTATTGTATTAAACTATTTCAAAGCAAAGCTGTAATCGTACCACTATATAAGGGAAAAGGTTCACAGCAGGAGTGTAAAAACTACCGCGGCATTAGTCTTTTGAGTGTGGTCGGCAAACTATATGCGAAAGTTTTAATTAACAGAGTGATAAGAATAACAGATGAGAAAGTATGGGATGTTCAGGCAGGGTTCAGAGAGGGGATGGGCTGTATGGATCAGATCTTCTCCTTGAGGTGCATAGCTGAAGAACATCTGGCAAAGCACAAGAAAGTGTACTGCGCTTTCATTGATTTGGAGAAGGCCTATGATAGTGTGTGGAGGGAAGAATTGTGGTCGACACTATCTTTGTACGGGGTGGACTGGCGCTTGATACGGGCACTGAAATCGCTGTACAGGGATTCCAGTGCTTGTATTAGGATAAATAGGGCGTTCACAGACTGGTTTGGCATCTCCAGAGGTGTTAGACAGGGTTGTGTAGCGTCTCCATGGCTGTTCAACCTATACATGGATAGTTGTTTGACAGATTTAAAAGGGAGTGAGTGTGGATTGAAAATGAATGAGTTGCCTGTCAAATGTCTTCTCTACGCAGATGATCAAGTTTTGCTTGCATCGTTGGCGGAAGAGTTGCAAGACATGGTAACTATGATGAATGGAGCATATAATATGAAAGGGATGAAAATTAATGTAAGCAAGACGAAAGTAATGGTTTTTGAAAGAGATGCAGATGTATCTGAGTGTAAAGTAAAGATAGGAGATGAAAGTATTGAACAGGTGAATGAGTTTGTTTATTTGGGAAGCATGTTTGCAAGAGATGGTAAGATTGACGAAGATGTGGAAAGGAGAGCAAATGCGGGAAATAAAGTAAATGGTGCTTTGCATGCGGTTGTGGCTAGCCGGTCGATGTCCAAAAAGGCACGACTGGCTGTCCATAATAGTGTGTTGGTACCTACGCTTATGTATGGAAGTGAATGATGGTCGTGGCAGAAGAGGCATGAAAGTAGAATAAATGCCGTGGAAATGCGTTCCTTGCGAAGTATGTGCGGTGTAACTTTGAATGATAGATTGAGAAATGAAGAGATTAGACAAAGTTGCGGTTTAAAAGATGATGTAGTGACAAAAATTGAAAGGAGTATGCTTAGGTGGTTTGGCCATGTTGAGAGAATGAGTGAACGGCGATTAACAAAAGAAATTTATAAGACGGATGTTAATGGGAACGCCGGTAGAGGACGTCCTAGAAGGACATACATCGATGTTATTGGTGATGTTCTTCACAAAGGTCAGGTGCGTAGTACTCTCAACCGGCGTGCGTGTATGACAAGATGTATGAATGTGGATGAAGCGAAAGGGGTATGTAAGAGTCGTAGCATGTGGCGTTCTATAGTTTCTGCCTACCCCCATGGGAAAAAGGCGTGAGTTTATGTATGTATGTATGTAAACTATTTCTTTAGTAACATTTATTTAGTATTTTATTAGTATGCCTGAAGTATTGCGAGAGAGATTCATTAAAGATGTCTAATTCACTATGTATTTTATATTTTGTTACTCTATCTTTAATTATTGTAATTGGTCCAAGGCCGTTGTAATTAAAGTAAAAATAAATAAATAAATCTTATAACAAACCAACACTACGCAGTAACTTATAGGTTTTACAGGTTTTATACCTAAACTTCAATTGAACTTGAACTTACATCATTACATTTATTGCTTTCTTGTTAGACTTAAAAATATACCTTATCTATAAAATTGGAGGTAAAGTTTTTATGTCATCCTCTACGTCCCACTGCTGGGCAATGGCTTCCTCCAAGTTTTTCCATCTACTCTGCTTTCTGCACCATATAAGATATTAAGATGGAAAAATAAATAAATAGTAAAGTAAGAAAATTACAATTTAAACAGTACGAAAATGGTGCTACGAAGATGCTACGCGGCTACGCTCGTAGCAATCAAACATTAATGTCATAGTGACCAAGTCTGGTAATATTTTATCGTTAAATGCTTTGTTACTACATTATTTGATGGAGACCATTTGTGTATGAATATGTAGATGGACATTAGAGCAACATTTTCTACCAGAAATGAACATTAAGACTAAAATGGACACTGACATCAAAAATGGACACTGACATCAAAAATCTTGAGTAATTAGTAAGTTAACGTTTTTCATCTTAAGCTAGTAATTAGTAGCAGTGTTAGCCTAGTGGTGTGACCGTCAGACTGCCAAGTCATAGGTGTTGACTTCGAACCCAAGACACGCACCTCTGACTTTTCGGATTCATGTGTGTATTGTATAATTATCACTTGCTGAAAAACGGTGAAGGAAAACATCGTGAGGAAACATGCATGCATGGCATGCCTGACAGATATTTCTCGACGGCATGTGAAGCTAAGTCAGAGGCCCATGGGTGGCATAAACTGTGACACCAGGTTAGTCACTAGTTCAGTTCTGCCTAGCCTTTTCCCAACTATGTTGAGGTCAGCTTCCACCAGGTTAGTCACCAACCACACGAAAAGAAGAAGAAGCTGGTAATTTAATAATATGTAGTTAAGTGTATGTTATCGCTTAAATACAATCAAACGTAGAACAACACTCGCACGGAAGAAATATTGGAACTACCCGAGCATCGATCTTTGCTCATTTTTTGGGACGAAAACGCTATAACACAGGGGTCTTGCCATAAAAAATTAAAATAACTCCACTTTTTATGTCCAATTTTACTCTTCTTTTTCTTTTCGTGTTGTTAGTGACTAACCTGGTGTCACAGTATATGCCGCCCATGGGCCTCTGACTTGGCTTCACATGCCGTCGAGAAATATCTGTCAGGCATGTCGGTTTCGTCACGATGTTTTCCTTCACCGTTTTTAAGCAAGTGATAATTATACAATATGCACATGAATCCGAAAAGTCAGAGGTGCGTGCCTTGTGTTCGAACTCAAGACCTATGACTTGGCAGTCCGACGGACACACCACTAGGCTATCACTGCACTGCTGTTATTGTTGTTGTTATTTTACTCTGTCAGAAGTGGATTAGTGTCCTTTATGATGGTTTTTGCACAAATAGAAAGAAGGTTCCGTCCGCGTCAAGTCAGCTCCAAAATTCCCGTACATAGAATTACTGTCAAACATGGGTGACTGTCTGTCCTCAAATATGTAACGTTTGTTCTGCCTCACCTTTTTAACCGACTTCCAAAAAAAGGAGGAGGTTCTCAATTCGTCTGTATGTTTTTTTTTTAATGTTTGTTACCTCATAACTCCGCCATTTATAAACCGATTTAGATAAAAAAAAAAAATATTTGAAAGGATATACTTCCAGATTGGTCCCATTTAAATTTGGTGAAGATCTGATGAAGAACTTCGGAGATAGACAATAGAACTCCTCAATGACGAACAGTACGCATAATGTGATGATGTGATTATGTCACGAGCAGCGTCTTTAGTAGGTCCAACCATATTTTATAATTAAGGCCACTAAAACGAAAAAAATAAAAAACATTTTAACAAAAATAAAACCGGCTTCAAAAAAACGATGAAAATAATAAAATAATTACCATATTATAAAATTAACAGTTTCAGAAGTCGGTGCCTTCAATTTGGTTCAGCGTGGATCAGCACCGACTTCTGAAACTGTTAATTTTATAATATGGTAATTATTTTATTCTTTTCATCGTTTTTTTAAAGTCGGTTTTATTTTTGTTAAAATGTTTTTTATCCCAACTATGTTGTGGTCAGCTTCCAGTCTAATCAGATGCGGCTAAATACCAGTAGGTATTTTACACGGAGCGACTGCCATTACACCTCCACAACCCAGTTACTGGGTAATGCCGATATTCTAAGTTTAGACCGGTTGTCAGACTTTTGGGCTTCTGACTACCCGTAACGACTGTCATAGGTATTCGTATGACACCCGGGACCGACCGTTTAACGTGCTCTCCGAGGCATGGAGGGGTCTCGATGTGTAACGAGCGGTCACCCATCCACAGAGTGACCGCGGCAAGCGCAGCTTAACCTCGCAAATCGTGTTATCTGTGCGGTTGGTTAGCCACGAGCCCCGAATGTATTTTATATTAATTGTAAGTTCAATAGGCATTGTTTATTAATTTTATTAAGTAGAAAGCTTTAATAAATACTTTTCGCTAATCTACCATGCATAATCCTCCCACTAAGTACCTAACAATCAACAAAAAACCCAAACAGTATTCCCACGCAATTTAAATACGAAATAATAATTTAAAACCACCCCCCAGTATTTAAAATCCAACAAACAATGAATTAAAAAACGGTTAAATTGAAATAATAGTTCGCTTGTAGCGGTCGCGTGGCGTCCGATCAGTTTGACGTAATCTGATCAAATGAGCGAGTGCGCGGTAATGCACTGTGACCGTTTTGATTCTGTTTTTGAATTTTAGCTGTCAGTTGCAAACTTTTTTTTGGTAAATTTTTAATCGCCTATGTATTTTAGTGGGCGCGAAAATAAGGTATTATTCTGATTTTTCCCATAGTTTTTCAAAAACTGCAGACAAATATTAAGTCAGGCAAAGTTGATCACTATACGCGATTAGCGTAGTAACCTGAAACTGGGCTACCAACGGGTTTTTCTTTTTGTTTTTATTGCAGGAGCGGGAAGTCCTCTTGGACGCCCTAGACACCTCACGGGTGAGATGGCTGGGGCAGTGTCGGACTCTTACCGACTACAACCCAAGCTCCTACAGCTGCTTTAACTGCTGCTATTTCTTATGCAGCAACCTTTTTTCTTTTTCAGCTACCAGTGGGTTATCTCATGTTCTAAGGTTCTATAAAACAGTGGATATTATATCGAGTCATAATCTAATAACATAATCTTATATTAACCTGGATTGCTCTGTTCAAATGACAATCACTGTGCTAGGTAAACTCTAAATCCACATTTACCATATAAACATAACATAATTAGCCCATTACTGTCCCACTGCTGGGCACGGACCACTTCCCAGAATGAGAAGGGCTTAGACCTTAATTCACCACGCCAGCCTGGTGCGGGTTGGCAGATTACACATACCATCGAGAACTTTATGCAGCCCTCTCTGGTGTCCAGGTTTCCTCACGATGTTTTTCCTTCACCGTTAACGCAAGTGATAATCAAATTCTGATCCGCACATGAATTAGAAAATTCAGAACTACGGGCCGGGCTCGAACTCAGGCTCTCCTGCATGGAAGGCAAGCGTTCAACCGCTGGGCTATCAATGCTTCACAGATACATTTACCACAAATAATAAAATTGATACTGCAATTTGCATTCTATGAACGTGGGAACTATGAAACCGATTGCACCTCAATGAATTTAAACAACCCAAATCCTGATCAAAATAGCTCGGCTAATCAGGAAGAAGAAACCATCGCTCTTACAGCCCAAACTGCATCTAAAACCGACATAACCAAAACAGCAATGCACACAAAACAAACGACAATCTTCGCCATCATGTCGTCCAATTTGCATCGGACAATACGTCCCGCAGACGTGTCACCGCGTCCACTCGGCCGCACGAGTGACGTCATTGTGACGACGTCGAGTTGACGCAAGCTTAGTGACCATTGATGTCTCGTCGAGTCGCTAAGCGGCCGAATAGGGGTTCAAGTGTCATGTATCAAGACTGTTTGGTCGGAGTTGTTAGCTGTCAGATTGACATTGTTTTTATTTGGTAGAGCTTCTTCAGGTGTAATACGTGCGAGAAGTTTGCTGATTCAATTGCGCAATGAGCTTCCTATTTGGGGTAGGAGTCGGTCCAGAATTCCACATGGTTAGCTGCTGCCCAGATTGAATAAGATTTGTGAATCTTGTTAATCGACTTATGGCCGATTCATACGATTCACTAAACGTTATTGATTAACACAAAAAAAAAACATACATACAGACGAACATACCTCCTCCTTTTTTGGAAGTCGGTTAAAAATTAAGACTGTTGTATCTCTATTAATAATTAACTGTCTCGTTGGTCTATTGGTGGCAAGCGCGACTGCTGATCATGAGGTCCTGGGTTCGATCCCCAGGTCGGGCAAAGTGTTATTGGATTTATCCATGTGGAATTCCTCAGTAGCAGCCCGGAGTTTGCATTTCTGCCCGGTTGAGGGAATAGGCTCGCCCCCTATTACATGGGACTTAAACATAACGGCGAAATGCGGGTGTTACTATACACTTCTGCCCAACCCTTCGGGGAATACAGGCGTGGTGTCATGTTATGTTATTAATAAGTAACAAAGATCCCGTAACTTTGTCTAATAGACTCTATGCTTACGAGTCTATTTACATGCCCAGTTTGGCAATAATAAACGCTACAATTGGTAAGCAAAACGATTCGTTTTTGCTTTTAGAAACCAGGCATTAGAGTCATTAAATATTTAGACAACCTCATTGGAACCTCACCAATATGGTGGGCTTAACTGATACATATACAGCAGTGATTGCCTAGTGGTGTGACCGGACTGCCAAATCATAGGTCTCGAGTTAGAAATCAAGGTCCGCACCACTGACTTTTCGGATTCATGTGCGTATTGTATAATTTCACTTACTTAAAACGGTGAAGGAAAATATCGTAAGGAAACCGGCATGCCTGAGAAATATTTCTCGATGGCATGTGAAGCCAAGTCAGAGGCCCATGGGCGGCATAAACTCTGACACCAGGTTAGTCAATAACCACATGAAAAGAAGAAGAACTGGATACTTAGAAAAGCTCTCGGAATAAATCGAAATCTTCAGCATACTCTTCTTGGAAATATTGGCATGTAACACTGCTCTGTTTTCGTCTATTATTACCGTTCTACAAGATTCATAGGCGACGGTACAAACTTCTGTCTCTCTATACCCAGGCGAAGTCAGACCACAGCCTAGTCTCTGTCCAGTGAGGCTAGTAATTAGTCTGTCGACTCGATAACGTCCGCCATTGTGGTCGTAAGATGCATTGTGTGGACATGGGGGCCTAGTGTATAGTATGTATAGTGATGCATATTATATGATACATTCAGTTAGGTATTATGTGAATTAGTCTTGCTCACTAATCGTGTAACACACAATCACAATCACAATAGGTTTCATTCAGTTCTGCCTAGTTTTTTTCCAGCTATGTTGGGGTCAGCTTCACTGGAAGCTGACCCCAACATAGCTGGAAAAAAATTAGACTGCTAAAGGATGATTTCCACCAAACGGCTTGCATCGCATCGGATCGAAACGGATTTTATAATCTTTAAACGATTATTTAAAGTCTATATTAGTCTATAATAACTGTACAGTAGAAGAAGTTACAAATGCAAAATTCTTAGGTATAACTCACCTGGAAACCTCACTCAGAGGAAATCTGCAAGCGTCTTAGTAAATCTGCGTATTTATTATTTCAGTTATCCTAAAAGTCAATAGTGATACTTTATTAACGGCTTATCATGGATTGGTCGCATCCATTCTGAGATATGGTATTGTCTTTTGGGGACAGTCAACAAATAGGGAACTCATATTCAGGATGCAGAAAAGATGTATACGATCGATGTATGGTCTAAGAGCGACGGATAGCTGCGTTACTTACTTTAAAAAAATTAAAATACTAACGTTGCCATCTTTGTACATATTAGAAACTGCAATATTTGTAAGAGCAAATCAACATTTATTTAGAAAATGTTCATCAGTTAGGAGAACACCAATCCGTGCCTAATATGAAATCTTGTTATGTCAGTGTAAATGCAAAACTGCATTATTGAAAAAGAGTTTCTTCGGTAATTCTCCAAATATTTATAATAAAATACCTGACCTTATTAAATCTATGCCTATAATTAAATTTAAAAGCTCCCTTCAGGGGTTATTAATTGAGAAATGCTATTACAGCGTGGATGAATTTTTGAATGACATTTTCCTTTACAAATCTGATTGTGCGGTGTGTCTCCTATTTGTGTAAAGTAACTCAATCTTTGGCATTATGATTTGATTACTGGTCTTGTTTCGATTTTGACATGATTTAATTTTGTTTCTGGTATTTGTTCGGACTATGACATTATGATTTAATTTTGTTTCTAGTATTGTTTGTATTTTGACATTATGTTCTTTTTTTTGTTTTATAATGCTTAAATTTTTTTTATATTATTGAAATTTTGACATTTGAATTTAAATTCTATTTTTTGTATTGTCTGCCTAGTGCGACTAATTTTGTACGCCATATATGGCAAAACATGTAGCTACCTAATTACTTACATAGAAGACCTTAATATTGTACTCATTTTTTACAAAATAAATATATCTTATCTTATCTTACCAAGCCGCGCACAGCAGCTTGATGGGCGTCTTCCGCGACACGTGATTGTAGCCGAAAGTATGCTGCGACGCGCGTACGGCTCCGTTCGCTTGTCGTCGTACCCAATCGGATCCTTTCGGCTGTCAACACGGTAGGAATGAAACTATTTGACTAGGCGCAGAAACGCATACGTTCGCAAGTGACGGCACCGAGCCGATGGTATGCGTCGACACCCTGCCGGACGCGTACGGCTGTCGCCGCATCCGTTCGTATCCTTTCCGATCCGAAATCATCCCTAATTGTGTAACATACAATCACAATAGCTTTCATTAAGACAATACATCCATATTCATTCGAGATCACGTTAAACAGTCGGTCCCGGGTATCAAACGAATACCTATGACAGTCGTTACGTGTAGTTAGAAGCCCGAAAGTCTGACAACTGGTCTAACCTTATGATATCGGCATTACCCAGTAACTGGGTTGCGGAAGTCTGATGGCAGTTGCTCCGTGTAAAATACTGGTATTCAGCCGCATCTGGTTAGACTGCAAGCTGAGCCTAGATAGTTGGGAAAACGCTAGGTAGAACGAATACATCAATATTCATTGCGTGGTGCATAGTTGTGCTTTGGAAATTGTTGACCTGTCAAAATCAAAGCTAGTACTGCAATTGCGAGCATGTTACGTAATTAACTCGTGCAGGTATATAGCGGCAGGCACGATTGAAATAAATACTAACTAACATAGCATTACGCCTGTAGCGAGTAGCAGAGTAAGTTAACGAGTAACGTAGAGTTCAATCCGGGTGTGAATCAGACATACTTACAATCATTTGAATCAAGCTTACGTAATCAACCCATTCAGTAATGAGCTGATTCCCACAGCTCTCTTTTCATAATTTCGAAAGGTTTAGGCATTAAGCACATTGTCCATCCGTGCACGATGCACGACGCAAAACGATAGTGCGTAGGCTTGCTAGGCAGTAAATCATCGTGCATTTTGCAAGCCTAAGCACTATTATTTTGCGTCGTGCATCGTGCACGAACGGACAGCACGGGTGAACAATGCGTAGAGGGCCTTAGTCACATTTCGCCGTTATGTTTAAGTTCCATGTAATAGGGGCGGAATCTATTGCCGTAAACCAGGCACAAATCCAAACTCTGGGCTGCTACTGAGGAATTCCACACGGAAAAACCCAATAACACTTTGCCCGACCTGGGGATCGAACCCCGGACCTCACAATCAGCAGTCGCGCTAGCCACCACTAGACCAACGAGGCGTTAACTACATATCTGTATCGTTTACTCACTACCTTTACTACAGAAGGTAATAATTTTGGGATTCACAACAGTGTTATTCGGGAATTGAATAAAATAATACACATTAATGTACCGATTTATTGAGCACGTTTATTTATTATTATTTTACATTACAATATAATTATTATCATCTCTAAATATTACGGGTAAACATCTTACTATTACTATTATTTACATTTACCACTATCTATTATTATCTAACTATTGAACACTAAATAATAGAGAGTATTTTATCGAAATATTACAATTATTATTAGATTTGTTTATCAATAAAATATTCCTAAATAATAATAGTTTACTAAACACTCTAAATAGTATTATTTAAAAATTAGATCACTGGTTGGTTTGTTAATTCAGAAACTATTTGAAAATCTTCATTCTATTCTACGGATTTCTACTCGGAGTTTATTTTATTTACATTCTTATTGGTAATGTTAAACATAATTAGTATTTGTTATTGAAAATATCTGGAGTGACTTGTTACTATGACATTTTTTTATTAATTAAATTAGTCATTCCAAAATTGTTTTCTACTAGATATTTGATCAATCTCCGTTTCTGAAAATCTCTTGATAATTTTGATTCCTTAGAATATTAGAGTCGTACTTTTTAATCAGCAAAAGGATAACTTCATGTCATTATTACACTTTCTTAAAATAAATCTAGACGATAGTTATTATTAATAGTACTTATAGTATTATTATGTCTACTTATTTACATGTTTGTACAGCGTTACACGCTACAGTTTTGAAATGTACTAAATCTAATTCAATGTCCTACGACTCTACGGCGAATGAGTTCTACTAATTATTCGAAAATATTATTAAGTACGTATAATAATATACCTACTTTAAAGGAAATACCTACTTTTAATCTATGTATAATTTATAAGTAAGCATATTTAAATATTTACAGTAATTCACAATTGTTATAGGGACAATTAATTACTTAAATTTTAGACCAAACAAGACTAAATATTTATATGAACTGTCAAAAAGGAATCATTTGACAAACTATATGACCTAATAGTGAATTTGTGAATAAGCATTGTAATCATTTTTATCACTTCAATATTTTGTATTTATTTCAAGACACCCATCTCTATTGATAATTGTAAGCGCACATCATAATAACACATAATAATTAAATTTGAAATTATTATCGATTAAACGATGTACCATAATAACTTCCTAAAATGGTATTTCAAAAAATAATAGGTAAATAGTGTCATGTTGATTCTTAGGTAATAAACAATATAGCTAACTGAGGACTTACTCTCAATGATTTTTAAATCCTTTCCTGAAGTACAAATCTCAAAGATGGAGGACCATCAATGTTCTAGAACCTTGCATTCATCATCATCTGCCTGCCCTTATCCCACACTAGGTGGGGTCGGCACAACATGTATTTCGTATCCCCATGTTGTTAGAGGTTTTGGCTTATTGTGTTATGACCGGCCGCCTGCCTGACATCAACCCTTATTGGGAATACTCGTTGCGCTGTCGCGCGTCTGACCCAATGTGCTTGCAGATATTATGCACTGGGTCCCAAAATGATATGGTTCTAGAACGTTCCATTCATATAGCTATAGGTAACACTAGAAACTTTGAGTGTATACATTGAACCAAACAATACAATTAAAATCTTCAACTGACAGTACTTCAGTGGCAGTAAACGTATTCTAAAATCCATAAATCTCACAGAAAACAAGCTTTTTAAAGCACAGTCCAGTATTTCAGATACCCCTAATCAGAGAATCCATCATTATTCGTATTGTCTGACGTAGGAGAGGTTCCAGGCGAAGGTACTTGCAGCTGCCGTCCATACATCAGCTCAGTTGGAGGCATGAACGAGGATAAGTACTCCGGAGGAGGTCGAATCACCGTCGGAAGGTAACCAGTACCACTGTAAGGTGGCGTCAGAAATCGTCGCGACGGAGAGAATTTGAAACTCTGATTCGATAACGGAGAAAAGGCAGATTTAGACTGATACTGCATGTAAGGTGGAGATTCTTGAGTGACTTGGTACGGGGTCGAGTTTTCACCGTTGATCATCATATCCATTGCAGCGACCACGTCTCCTTTACATCTCGTTAGGATCCCTTCAATTTCATGTCGGCTGCGTCTTGGAAAGACCTTTATTAGTACATCTACAGGTGACTTCTGGTACGGAGATGGATCTTCGGTAACAGTTTCGACTGTTTCCTTCCTTTCACGTCTGAACAGTTTGTATTTAAAATCATTATTGTCCCATTTATCATCTTCTTCTTTCTTGACTGGTATGTCGTCTCGTTGTTCTTTCATTGACAAGTTTTCAGGTGTAAGGGAGGGTTCCGTTTCTTCTAATTCTTCTTCGACGTTGAGTTCGTGGTCTGAAGGCGAACGAGGGGGTGGGGTGGCTAGTGGAGGAGTAGGGGCGGGTGTTTTGGAATCTTGCTGCGATTCTGTGGGCGGTGACGGACTGGAGCACACTTCTGTGATGCGCGCGCGCTTTTGAACTGTTGACAAATAGAACAATAGGTTAAATTTGTTTTTCTACGATGTTCTAGAATGAGGTCTTTTTTTTAGGGTTATACTTGTGGGCGTTTATTGCAGATAACATAAAAAATATAAACAATACGTGAACTGTGCCAAATATTAATGTATCCCTTTCATATAGATTCGATCAACCAAATTAACCGATTGCGACTAACTAGACTGCTACCTGCCCATCCACAAAATTCAGACCAGATCTGAAAGTCGTCCCTTACATTACCTGAGTTTGGTTTGGGTTTTTCTTCTCAAAGCTAGTCAGATAGGAAATGCCGGCGCCATCTAGTCTTAAAAAAAACATTACATTGACTTGTAAAAGTGTCTGTAACAGATTTATTTACAGAAATAAAATCATTTATTATTTATCACGGGAAAATATAAAGCATTAACGAGAAATTGGCAGATTGTTGTTCTATACTTTTGCGCATTGACGCTTACATTTACGTTTTTAAAAGCAAATGCAAGCAAATATTTAGCGAGAGCCACCTTTAAAATAACGAATCATTTAAAAAAAAAACACATTCCAAAAAGCAACAAAGAATGGTTCTCTGAAACATATTCGGCCCTTTCGTTCGAAATTTAAAAACATGCTTCAAAGTACACTGAGCCCCGAGAAAATACAGTCGAGAACAAAAGTTCAAACAATAAAGGAAAACAAAAAGGCGAACCCGCGTGCACCGCTGAGTGGCGGGGGTTACAGACAAACATGGACTGATGTTTTACTTTAATGTGGTTTTAAATAATGGTTCAGAAATGAAGGTGAAATGTTTAAAAGTGGCCTTCGCTTGCCTCGTGGGCGCTGAGCGTTTTTGCTCCAAAAAGAAATCTTATAAGATGGTTTATGATCTGCTATATCTTGCTGTTTTGCCTTTAGCCAAGAATAACCTTCTTTCATCAGTAAGAAAAGTCTTAGCGATAAAAAGGAAAAGCAGTAACATTTAGAAATCTGACTGCCTTGTTGATATAGTGGTCGCAAACGCGACTGCTGACCATGGGGTCCTGGGTACGATCCCTAGACCGCGCAAGGTGTTATTGGATTTTTTCGTGTTGAATTTCTCAGTAGAAGCCCGGAGTCTGACTTTATGCCTGATAATGGCAATAAGCTCGCCCCCTATTACATTGGACTTAAACATAAATGGGCGAAACGAAGGTGTACTAAAAGCACCTCTACCGCATACTTCGGGAAATATAAGACGTTATGTTATTTGGCAATCAATTTTAAAAAAGCTTCCTGACTGTTGTTTTAACCGACTTCCAAAAGGGAGGAGGTTACTATGTTCGTCTGTATTTTTTTTTTTGTGTATGTTCATCGATATTTTCGCCAATTGTGAACCGATTTTAATGTTTATTTTTTTAATGGATAGGGTATACTTCTAAATTGGTCCCATTCAAATTTGGTGAAGATCTGATGAAGAACTTCGGAGATAGACAATGGAACTCCTCAATGACGAACAGTACGCATATTGTGATGATGTGATTATGTTACGAGCAGCGTCTTTAGTAGGTCCAATCAAGTTTTAATTAAGGCCACTAAAATGAAAAAAATAAAAACTTTTTTACAAAAAAATTAAACCGACTTCAAAAAAGAATAAAATAATTACCATATAAAATTAACAGTTTCAGAAGTCGGTGCCTTCAATTTGGTTCAGCGTGGATAAGCACCGACTTCTGAAACTGTTAATTTTATATGGTCATTATTTTATTCTTTTTTGAAGTCGGTTTAATTTTTTTGTAAAAAAGTTTTTTTAACACTAACAATGAAAGAACTGGTCGTCTACTGGCCAATCAGCAAACGAACGGTTCGAAATACTAGAAAAAGAAAGAATATTTGCAATTTAGTAAGAGGACATAAATGATAAATGATTTTTATTTCTGTAAATAAATCTGTTACAGACACTTTTACAAGTCAATGTAATGTTTTTTTAAGACTAGATGGTGCCGGCGTTTCCTATCTGACTAGCTCTGAGAAGAAAAGCCGAAACAAACTCGGAGATCAAGGTCTCTTTTAAAGTCCAGACATTGTGGTATAAAAACTATGTAAGTGTAACAAAAAACCCGCGACCCCGGCCATACGTCTGGAGGAGGAACACCGTGACATTTTAGCTGATAAGAGTCCAGCGTAACCTTTCCCAGAGCGGAGGTTATACATGAGAAGACCATACGTAAAAAAATGAGGCACAAAAATAACAGCTTGCGACTTACTAGAAACTAAAGCTCATATTAAGTAGAAAATAACTAACAGAACATAAGATGTACTAGAATCTCTTATAGTCACACCTCTAGTGAACATAATCCGAAATAAAACCCAGCACACATCCCCGGCTACACTTATACAGGGTGTGCACAAGTCGTGCAAGTCATTGTGTTGCCGCAATTAAAGCAAGTCGGTGCAGTCGCCTGAACCAATTTAATGGCCCAAGTTATTGTTTTTTTTTTAAACGGTGACGTGGGGTATCGAGAGTTTTAGCGAGTTCGGCTGGATTTTTAATAAGGTTTTATTAAATATAGGTTTTTTTTATTAGTGGGTTGTTGGCAGTTTTGTAGTGGTATTTTAAAGGTATTAGTGCGATTGTTTTAATTTTGTATGAAGCTTTAAGCGGCTTTGGGGAAGATGACATAAAAAGTATAACCTGAATGCTTATTTTCTACTTGGAATAATGAAATTCTAAATGCTCCCATATTTAAATCAAATAATAATTATAAATAGATCTGCTGCTGGTGAAATAAGTGTCAAAATACAGATGTCTTTTTTTCGATATTTGACACTATTTCTATGCCTCAAAATAACAGGTAGCTGTCAAAAAACAAAAATATCTGTAAAGAAGATTTCATTCAAATTCGAAAATGGAACGCTATCCGTCAATTTAAAAACCATAAAAGCCCTCGAGTGAACACTCATTCAAATAAATCGACCTCGACCATAAAATGTAATCGAAACTCCCGCAACCGTCCGAAAAAAACGATTACATTGAAAAGACACTGAGTATAAGTGAACCAATTCAATGAACACAATGATCAATGTAAACCGTTCTTTAAGAAAAAATCGAATGAAAAGAAAAAATGTGAGTTCTTTTTGTGTTATAATAAAAGGTACCTACGCCCTCGCACGAAAATGCAAACGAAAAATTTCATTAAAATAATACGAACAGTTTTTTATACAATACAAACAACTTTTATTGAATTACAATAAAGCGAATACTGGCCATTTTGAATCTCATTATGTGTGTGCGAGCGAGATAGGAATAGTGTTTTGTATTAGTGTGAAAGAGATGAATAGAGCTATTGAAATGTAAGTAGAATTAATATAGACATCTGCTGGTAAATGATGCTGTTGGCCTGTGTTTTGGTTTTTAATTTTTATTTATTGTGTATCAACAATGTAAGCATATGCAGTAATAATATAGGGGAGTTATTAAAACCACTTTATAATTTAAATATGTATCTACAAATAATAATTACGGCTTAAACGCAATAAAGAATTTAAATGTAAATAGTTTTAACATTTATCAGAGGGTTTTCCCCGTGTAGTTTAAATAAGTAACGAGAGACAAAATTTTGACAAAGTCAATGTTTTTATCCTTGAAAACCAGTAATTATGAATCACCGAGACGATAATTTCGAAATTATTCAGGAAAGATGAACAAGTTTAAAAATTTAATACGTTTCTTGAAATCGTCGAAACAAGTTTTGTACCTCATGTTAATAATTGTATTTAGTTTAATTAATTAAGACACATTGTTAATGAGGATAGAACAAAACCTAATTCCAATTTTACTGTAGTATCTTAGGTTTCTGATAACTCAAGCAACAAATGGATGTATTTACGAGTACATAGTTACCAGCGCCTAGTTCCATTATTAAAAACAAACCAAATAATTTTATGTGCTGCAAAGATTTTTCAAAATATTATGTTTGCCTTTTCCTGAGTTTAAAAACACCTGAAGCTATGGAGAGAAGACGCATTCGCCTTAATCTAGGTAGGTAGATCCCATAACAATTTTTTTATTGCTATTTTAAATGTTGTGACGAAACCAAAATTCATCCAAAACATTTACAAATTATACATTTTCGGCTATCCATTCCGAATTTAAAATCCATCGAACACTTCCACATCCGTACGCCAATGTTTCCTGTAGATTTATGCGTCTGTTTATAACACTGGCCGGCCGCGCGAACAAAGGCCGCAGTGTATTGTGTGCATAATAATGTCACTGCGTTGCGGCAACTATTGTTAGAGCGCGGTACAGGCCGACATACGGTGCTTTATGATCTCGGAATTCGATTTCCTACTGATTCGAGCTTCTGACCTGCTTTTAAAATATCATAGTACAAGTTATAGACACTTTACCGCTAGCTGTATCATTTGATTCAATTATGATGAGCATGAAAGTTCATTCATCATCATCTTAGTCATTTGCAAAATATTTTGGGCCAATTTCTAGTCCGGAACTTTTGACCAGAGGATTCATCATTAACATTATGTTCATGTTTGACAACTTATTATGTCCGGTATTCGACAACTTAGAATCCGTTACCACAACTGAACACTTCACTTTTGTCTTTTGAATGTAAGGTTCAACGGCAGCGTCCTTTAGTTTACTTATCACGTCATTTATTAACAGATCAAGATTAAGTTGCAATGCTACAATACGTGAACGTAAACCTAACAGTAAGAGAAATGCATCTAAAAATAAATCAATAGGTAGAGAAGAAGTTAACATACTGCATCTTTAAGTCAAGCGTCTACAGCAATAGTAAAATAAACTATGATGGAGAAAGAAGAAGCATAGGAGACCAAAATAATATAATGAAAACGCTACTTCACAGAGATATAATACATTATTTCAACAACGCACGGTGCATAATGTTTACACCTTCAAACGAAACATCGCGTGTACAGTCGTCGCCATAAATTAGTTGGCACAATGCCGCAGCGCCGCGCTGCCCTGCCTCGCCCATTGTGTAAGAGATTTAGTGAACGCTGGCCCTGACTGTACGCCACTAGCATTACTATTCATTTGTGTTACTTCGGAAAAGGGATGTTTAGTTTGGCTTTAGGCTTATCTCGTATTGAAATGAGTTTTCACGAAAATTGTAAATTAATTTTCTTTCAGAGTCTGTAACATTTTTGAGAACACAACCTTGAACACGCCATCGCCACAATGCACAATCCATTGCGAGATTGTAATATATGCTTAGAATATTTGTTACTGACTGTAGAGTAGATATAATAAAGTCAATCGAATCAAAGTAAATCGAAGTATTTTTAATCGATCTAAGAGTATAATCCATATTATTCATATCGTTTTTCATGAGGTTAAAACGAGTTTCACTAAAATTAGTAATCTTACTCTATTCGGTATTAAATAACCACGTTGAAGAAGTACTGTGTGAAAAGCGGAATTTGATGGAAAGCCGAGCAAAAATCTAGTATTAGTACACCTTTGAAAACACTACAATTGTAATATTTTAAGCGAAAAGATTGACAATATTTGATTTAAACTGTCTTTAGTTTTAATTTTTTATGAATGTAAGATATTTCTTCCCTTCATTAACTGTTCTACTATACTAAAATATTTTCATGACCCTATAGTAAATTTATAAAAGCTCACTTAACCAATCCACCGTCCGATTTGTATGCAATTTAACAAAAATAAACCCCTCAGTAGGGTGGCCGCTAATTATAGGACCCTTACATTTGAGTTATTATAAAGTAATTAGTGAACTGTTTTGAAAATATTCTTGTTTTTATGTTTTTCGCAGAGTTTCGCTTTGTGGCGGCAGTTTTGTTTTTATGTAATATTATTATGTTTGAAGGTTTTGCTTAAAAGCCGGTGGCGGGCAGTTTGTGTAACTCAAGTTGATTACCATACTAGTATTCTTAAAGAGTACCTAAAACCATTAGTTTGGAACGTTTATTTGTAATAGGGTAATTAGTAACATCAGCTAAGAATTATGAAACAATGTTCGTTCTGTCTAGCCTTTTCCCAATTATCTTGTGGTCAGCTTCCAGTCTAACCAGATGCGGCTGAATACCAGTATTTTAGACGGAGCGACTACCATCAGACCTCCGCAACCCGCAACTCCGCAACCTCTGGCATATTGGGCAATGCCAATATCCTAAAGTTAGACCGGTTGTCAGACTTTCGGGCTTCTGACTTCCCGTAACGGCTGTCACATGTATTCGTATGTCACCCTGGACCGGCTGTTTAACGTGCTGGAAGGGTCTCGATGTGTAACGAACTGTCACCCATCCACAGACTGACCGTGGCAAGCGCAGCTCAACCACGCAAATCATAAGATCCGCGCGGTTGGTAATTAACCTTTAGCCCTTTCAAACAATGTTATTAGAGAAAAAGTTCTTCGCTCGCTTTGGATCAAAACATCTGAAACTCTTTAGCTTAGGTATTCAATAGATACTCGTACTCTTACTAGCTTTTCTCAGACCAACTTAGATTTGACTGTCGCATTTGTGATGCCAGATTAAATTCCTCTTTGACTACGCAAAATTTCTTAGGTGTTGTGACTGGTAATACATTTTTAAATCCTCAGTAAAGTAACCCCACTAATCATGTCAGACCATAATTCAACATTTGTCGATTTCTAATCACACACAAACAGTCGAACCCTCCTATTATCCAATATTAATATCCAAATGACTGCAAAATTAATAAAAACACCCCCGTTTTGACGTGACCCTTAATTTGTACCCTCCGAACTAAGTCCATTCTCAAGTGATTAGCAATACAGAATGAACTCTGACTACCCGCCAGGATTGTTCGCGACACCTATTATTTACTACTAGATATTAATCAAACCAAATTACACTTTATACCCATTAAATAAAGTTTAAAATTGTTTGAAATTTATTGCTGTCTGAACGGAGTAACTTTGAATCGGCGGGCGGTAACAATAAAACCAATTGTTGGCGATCTCTATTATTAAGATTAATATTTGAAATTGAGTTTTGTTGCGTTGATATAAAGTCGGATTTTGTGTTAATAGTTTGTGATGTGGTTATACATTCGATTGAGGAATTAGTATTATATTGGGATGCAATTATTCGGCAGGGTTGGCGCTGCTGGTGGTAATTAATTATATTTGTATTTTTGAATTTTGTATTTTATTGTTTAGAAATAGCCACGCCTACACCAAATGTTGATTTAAATGTGTGATATCATTCAGATTTATTTTTAAATTACTTTAATTATTTTTTATTCAATTTTAAAACCAAATAGTTTAGCTGGTCTTGGTTCCAAAAACATTTGTTAATGAGAAAGCTCAATTACAAAATTATAATTTCAATCGTTCATGTCAGCCGTTTCGCGCGGTAGTGGCGCATAATATGTATTTCCGTGTTGTTAATTTTATTATTATTTACTTTTCTTGTATTTTTGGGCTTTGGTAAAAAAAAACTATGTTATGTGCGCCACTTTCACGTGAATAAACGGTTTTTTTTTCATTTGAAACATTACCGTTACACTAAGTTATAATCTTCTTTATATTTAATTCCTATTCCTTGCTACCTAACCTATTATGATGTTATTTAGTTATACTAACCATAAACAGATCTTTATCAAAAACATTAACTTCAATATAAACAAGCTTACCATAAAAACAATCACAAAAAATACACTACCAACCCTAGCAGTAACCAAATCAAATTACAGTTCAGTATTTAATATAGCCCCAGTGATGTCATTGTGTTCGGGATCACCCGACAAAAGTTGTATGAGCGATCACTCTGTATAAGTAGTCACCCTGTATAACATGGATATTGCGATTTCAATATGAGACTGTAATTGTATTAATACCTTTTAAAGTGGTTTGGTATGTAGCATCACGATCGTCAATCGAGGGGTGAGATATATTAAAAGTTGCAATAAGAGTGTTATTTGGTAAAACCATACCGGTAAAACGGGGCTATTTGAAATTCATGGGGTTAATTGGAATTCAGTTATGGAACGTACTTCTTATATATATTTACCATTTCAATGAAATTGTATATTTATTATTATAAAAATAAATATTAAAAATGAAATTATTCATAGTTAGTTAAAATACATAACGAAAAATCTTCTGTACCTTGTTCGTTACAATTAACCCCATGAATTTCAAATAGCCCCGTTTTACGGTAGTCAACTTTTTTTTTCTAATACATATTACCATAATGTTCTTTTTTTACAATTTGGTGGGGTGTAATGTTATTCGAGTTCGGCAATAACATCAGTTTTTTCAGTATTCCGAATACTTTTGATAATTTCATGGACATTTGCTTGGCAGCCAGAACCAACGGCTTTACATGCTTTCTTCAAGATCCCATCTAAATCTTAACTGCGTTAGCTAAAATGTTAAATAGATCTGATGGCTCTTGATTCACAATTATTTGTGGTAGCCATTTTACTACAGGATCATAAATAGATGGGTTTAGTTTAGTAGTAAACTCAACCCTTTCAAAACTTCTTCTTTTCATGTAGTTAGTGACTAACCTGGTGTCAGACTTTATGCCGCCGATGGGCCTCTGACTTGACTTCACATGCGGTCTAAAAATTTATCTCAGGCATGCTAGTTTCCTCGCGATGTTTACCTCTTTCAAAACTCAAAACTCAACTCAAACTTTCTGAGTGCAAATCCGACCTTTTTAATATACATACAATTAACTTCTAATTAAACAATAGTTTCATGTTTGTGATGTCATCAAAACGTGACATTGTTTGTGACCCCTGCCACGTCATCAGATAATGATTGCAACTGTCACTTCAAACGATAGTTAATTGGTATTTGGCTATCTACGTTACTGCATAGATAGCGTGGTCGGGGGAGTGGTCGACTGATGGTGTTATACAACGTGTTACAAAAATACCTCTAAAGCCGAAAGGGGGTTAAAAGGCCCCTTGTAAAGAGTCAATTGGCAATATTTGAAAACCGTAGTATGACCCAAAAAAACAAGAATTTGGATAAAACATAAAATAATCATCATTGAAACGCAACTCTGAAAGCATAAAACTAAAGAGTAGACTACCCAGAAAGTTATTTACGTTCTTACCTAATTTCCTCTGAGAGGTAAATGACAACAACCATAAAATACTACTTGATTATTTACAGTAATAATGGGGAATTTCGTAACACGTTGTAGAGTTCGATTCCTAGTCTAATCGTTTAGGGATGACCCAGAAACAGATTTAATAATTTTGATCGCTAGTATGACGATCATTGCCTAGTGAATGCAAGAGTAACATCTGAACAAGACCTTTAATAAAGGACTCACTACGCCATAGAACACAATGAAAAAATTCGCCAGATTCTGTTCCCTACCCTATCAAGGAAAAATTCATGAGAAACTACAACAGAAAAACAAACTATCTTATTACCACGCACCTCTCCTACAAAAAAACTACGTTCACTCTTCACAATAACAAACAATAATGAAATACAGCGTTCAATAAAGTCTACACACACTTAGAGCTATATTGAGCGGTAACTGGATCGCTTTAATCAATTGTAAAAAAAGCCCGTCACAGTGTTCTGTCGGAAAATTTAATAAAAATATTGGGAAGCCGTTTCAGTTTGGTGTTGTTTTACATGGAACGAGGTCGTGAGGATTGGAGGCCTTACTCGTACAGCTTTGATTCGCTCAGCTTAGCTTGGATATTTTGCGAACGGAATACTAGTAACATTTACTAGACTCAGTGATATATTGGACCAAGTCCTCATCTCATCACAATGATCAAAAAAGGCCTAACTCTAAGCTATTCTCTGCATTTCTACTTCTGAGGAGAAATACCGAAATAGGTTGTCATTATATTGAAATGCGTGCCGCCGTTTTACCAATATGACTTGTCAGCATACACTTAACATACGTAAGAACTTAATTACTCAATAAACGATACTTTTCTTCCTAAAATGGACAATAACACAAGAAGAATACATTTTTTCTAGTCCCGAACACAACAACGATTCTTGTTTTGTCAAAATAATCGCTCCCTCTTCCTCTTTTCACCCTCTAGCTCCGACCTCGCTCATCTCCACACCCAGTGCACCTCAACTTCACTAAACAAATATAAATCAATCGCGTGGCGTGTATCAGTTACATTCACTAATAAAAACGGGAAAAACTCTGGTCTACAAGTATATAGATTGAGGAAGAGCGTAGTTGAGGCGCCGAAGCGAGCGTGGTTAGAGTGAGTACAGTTTATAGAATAAAATTACTTGGAATTATTTTTCTGAGAAATAGACAGTAAGTGAACCTCCCGTTTCAATGAGTAGACATTCTATAAACATACAGGGGCGAATTGAAATAAGAAAATTCTGTCGTTTATTCACGGTATTTAGAACGGAAAAAAAAGTACACCTAAAAGACGAAATTATTTCTAGAAGGCAACGTCGGAACTCCTACAAATATAGTTCCAACTCACCCTGCAATAAAAGTACTCATCACACATCGTATAGAAAATCACGTCTTTAATTTTAAAACCATGTTCTTAAACATTCAAAAGAGATATTACACTCTTGTTTTAAAATTAAAAAAGAGATTTGCCAAATCATACACTTTCGCGAAAATGGTGACTAATCCACCAAAACTTTAATTCTGCAAACATATCAAACACACTCGCGATGCAACCCTCGGGCGCTGTCAATTACTGAACCATTAACCTTCCAGCACCACTCGAGTCAAATAGACAAACTTGCACTCAACCCAAACTATACCTTATCTAGTTCACATAGAATATATTATTCTTTGTTGCCAAATAGTTAGAGATCAAAAGATAAGTCAATTGATTTTAAGTTCTGTGTATGTTACATAAGATTGAACTTGGAATGGTAATTGTCTCAAAGATGTTTAGCTTTTTCATCGCTTTAACAGACAAATGCTGGAATGAAATTCAGTTTTAAATCTGTGACATAAGGTTGAAATTCCAATAGTAAATGCTCCTAAGACGTAAGGATCTCTAGTTGTGATTCCAATTGAGTTTTTTCTTCTCGAAATAAAAAGGTTTCAATAACCGGCCAGTGCTTGACGAGGTTTGTTGAAAAAGATCTCATTATTGAGTTATTCTATACTTTTGGAGAGCACTCTTGATAATAATTTGAAGTTTGACCATTCTGAAAATACGAAGTTATTATTCGAGTATGTTTGAGTAGATTATTAAATGTATAAGACCACATACTCAAGTCAAATAGGTCATTGATCGCCTATTGACTTAAGTAGTGGGTCAAAACATTATTCGTGTCTCATGGACTTGAGTTGGATTCCCAGTTTAGGCAAGATATAAATGGGGACGTGTTGTGTCGGACAGTCAATTTTACGAGAAACGGTTTTTTTAAACGTTGCCCCACACTAGGTTGTATCTTGGGTATTTTTACAGACACAAATCGGATTTTGGAGCGACCTGATCAAAATGACAACTATCTCTTAGATTCTATCTAATATCATATTGGGTACATGATCTAAGATCCCCGTTGATAAACAAAAGAACACATTTACCAAAATTGCCAGCATAGGTGCTATCGAAAATAAATTGACAAGGTCCCCATTGAAACTCAGTAATATTAGTTTTCCTTCCAATACTCAACCCTACAGTACACCGGAGAGTATTTATTTCAACCCCCAACTCAACCACAGCTCTAATCTACACAGTTTTTACAAAATCCTTTAAAAATAAACTCCAACTAAACATTTTTCCTCCTTTAAACGAATAAAACACAAAATGTTAGCATCAAAAGCCAACCCTTCCATCCCCATACAAATTGAGCTCTCATTATCCCATTTTATACAATGAAAACTCAGGTTTCATCCCACGCTGACCGAAGTGGACGCAATACAGACATATACACCCTCCGCAAGAGTGAAAAGGACAGGTATATGTTTCAAGCACCACTTGAAATATAAATGGTATCGGATTGGCGAGGGAAGAGATGCGAATAGTGATTGCAAATGTGTGTGAGAGGGAGGAGAGTATCGGGCAATGCGCTTGAGTGGACAGTGCTTGTATTGGTATCTAAAGATGTTTGGAGTGGTTCATATTAGTTGAAATATAGTGATAGAGGTTTACTTAGTTTAAATGGTAAATAAATGTATTGGATTAAATAAATATCTGTTGTAAGATGCAGTTTGTTTCCTTTAAATATCTTAAGGAATTAAGAGGTGTGACGAAACGTCTTGAGGTGAACTTAGTTTCGCCATAAATACGAGTATCATAGATGAATAAATTAATCATGCATGCGTTCATAGCACGTAGCAAGTTGAATCCGAAAATTACTTAGAAAACCAATCATGTTATGAAATCGGTCAAACTTCTACGCAATGAGGCAGGAAAGGGATCTTTAGTACTTAGTCGGGTACTGTTGCAATCTTGGGTTATGGTCAAGATAATTTTCTGACAAAAAAATCTTACCATAAGAAATATTGTTTCTTACTTATGTAAGAGGAAACGCGGGCTGCAAAATATTAATAATTTGAATAGGTTTTTGCAATCTATTTCCGTCCCACCCCTCCCGCAAACCTTCCCAATAGAGCCCGAAAGAGACACCTGCATCTCGGACTGATTTCTCCTGTGCAATATTAGCGAAATCGTACTTTCGTATATTAATATCTTTCGATTTTAATATTTTTTTCTGTAATAATTTAAGAAAGACTTTGGTTATGTCTGTATGTTTATTTTTTGTTTTTTTATATTCGTCAAATTTGTTTGCCAGATGTTTGAAAACGGGGGTAAAACCGGTCGATTTTTGTAAAATTTAAAGTTTCTAGTTCTTTTAATAATTCATTTATTGAGAAAAATAAAACATAGGTACGTAGTGGTGGTAGATATATTATATCATATGGTAATAAATATTTGCTCTAGTGACATTATCCAAGGAGGAAACTGAGGAATACGTTTGTATGGACTAAATGCCGACCGCATTTTTTCTTAAGTAACTGACGGAATTGTCATAGTACCTACCTAATATTAACGATAACCTCTGTCTCTACAACTGCAATACCTCGTGGTTGCATTGCGCCTATCCCTCGGAAGCAAAGTTGTAAAGTCTCATGTGCCTGTAATATCACCAGCACACATACCCTTCTAACTACAACACAGCAATGCTGCTTGGTGGCAGAAATTGTATGGCGGTTGTACGTTCCTGGACGAACCTTTTGATGTGAAACACCTAATGTGGCGGTACGGGTGTGAACTCGCGATGGCAGACCTTCGTAACTCGTCGGCTCTCTTCAGTTTGATTCGTCCCGATTTTCTTATTCAAAATGGTTTTCTTTCGTTCACATCTGCCAGGAGACCGGCGACGTTTTTTTTTTACCAGCATCTCTTTTTTGCAAATAATATTACGCTAAGCCACCGTTTTTTTATAAAGCACCCTAATTTGTTCCCTATCAGTACCAAAACACGCTAAAGTATAAAACATTATACCCACATTTGTTGCACCCTATCATATTACGTCACCATTGTCGTAATGACGACATCAGTCCAACATTTGTCATGTAACCCAATACGAAACAAACATTTGGTCAAATAGTGGTTTCTGTTACTGGTTGGAAAACAATGGAATGATCTTGACAGTCGAAAATATTTTGATACTTATTTCATAGCTATCATTGGAATACTTTGGAATAGGGATTCGTGCCAAATTACCAACTGTGCGGACCATACGATTTACAAGGATAAGCTACGCTTGCCGCGGTCAGTCAGTGGATGGGTGACAGACCGTTACACATCGACACCCCTCCGTGCCTCGGTGAACGCGTTAAATAGTCGGTCCCGAGTGTCATACGAATACCTATGACAGTCGTTACGGGAAGTCAGAAGCCCGAAAGTCTGACAACCGGCGTAACCTTAGGATATCCGCATTGCCCAGTAACTGGGTTGCGGAGGTCTGATAGCAGTTGCTCTGTGTAAATTATTGTACTGGAAGCTGACCCCAACATAGTTGGGAAAAAGCTAGGCAGAACGAACATTCGAACACTGGTAATTTTTTATTGCTCTTATATAATCACTTTTTAACAAAAATAAAACCGACTTCAAATGGTCTATCTCCGAGGTTCTTCATCAGATCTTCACCAAATTTAAATGGGACCACTTCGAAAAAATACTCTTTCAAACAAAAAAATAATCATTAAAATCGGTTCACAATTAGCAAAGATATCGCGGAACAAACATACAAAAAAAAGACATTCGAATTGAGAACCTCCTCCTTTTTTGGAAGTCTGTTAAAAATCGCATAAAAACGTTATAATATCGATTAAATACGATCCGATTACTCGGTAACACAGATTCGATTCGTCTAATGGAGTGGAAAAGCACCATTGTGTATTATAACGTGATTATTTTTTGGTTTCATTCAATTCGAATACGATTATTTGTTCGTATGGCAGTGAAAGCTTTCATTTATTCGCTTTTTTAAATTTAGATCAGGGATGCACAGAACGCGGCCCGCGGGCCGCATGCGAACCCTTCGCCAATATACATGCGGCCTGCCAGCTTCTTCTTCTTCTTTTCGTGTGGTTATTGTCTAACCTGGTGTCACAGTTCATGCCGCCCATGGGTCTCTGCCTTGGCATCACATGCCGTCGAGAAATATCTCTCAGGCATGCCGGTTTCCTCACGATGTTTTCCTTCACCGTTTTTTAAGTAAGTGATAATTATACAATACGCATATGAATCCGAAAAGTCAGAGATGCGTGCCTTGGGTTCTAACTAGAGACCTATGACTTGGCAGTCCGACGGTCACACCAGTAGGCTATCACTGCTGCTGCCAGCGAATAAAACTCATTTAATGCATTTGTATGGGATGTATGGAAATACTAAGTTTATAAATGCCCAATCTACTTTTTTGTTTTTTCGCTAAACTTAATATCAATTCTTTTGATTGTTTTTAATTGTGGTGCCCCTAGTCTGCCCGAGTGGCCCCTAGTCCTAATTAATCTGTGCATCCCTGCTTTAGATATTGGGTACTTTAATGATTTTATTCTAGCAGAGAATTAACTAATCAATTTTCGTAACGGCTCAACGCTGTACTTTCTGTAGGAATCGTGAGTTCTATCCCCACACGGAACAAATACCAGTAATTTTATCTATGGCCGATGTTAATTGCTCGGGTGTTTAATGGGTCAGAGGTTTGTCTGTATATGGACTTACGTTTCTTTTTGTTTCGAGATGTGTTTTCTCTTGACTCTAGTCTAGGTCAGAGGTGACAGAGACAAAGTCTACGATGGAGTGAGCTTACCCAGAAGAAGCCTGTTCACTCTAACTTTGAAGAGATTCGGGTTGTATGCGTTCGGGAACACAGACGCGGGTAGTGAGTTCCACTCTTTTGCAGTGCGCGTTATGAAGGATGTTTGGAAGCGCTTAGTGCGAATTAGTGGAAAGCCAACTAGGTATGGATGGTAACTTGCAGTGCGTCTAGATGTCCGATGGTAGAAAGGGGCCGCTGGGATGAGGTTGTGGAGTTCTTGAGCACACTCACCGAAATACAGTCTATACAGGGTGTAATAAAAATTAAATTTAAAATTTAAAAAATCCCCGTTGCAAAAAAAACGAACTTTAAAAAGTCAAAAATAATAGTATCGTTGAGCCATCAAATTCGATTGAGTAACACCTATATATTTTAATTACAGAAATTGATGGATGGCACGATAAGGTTTGCTCGTTGAAATGGCGATATAATATCGCGTCGGGGTACCGCTAAGTAAATTAGCTAGCTAGTAAATTAATAGATGGTCAATTAAATGAAGGGTCTGACTTACTTTAACGGTACCCCGACGTGATATTATATCGCCATTTCAACGAGCAAACCTTATCGTGCCATCCATCAATTTCTGTAATTAAAATATATAGGTGTTACTCAATCGAATTTGATGGCTCAACGATACTTAGGGCCCAAAAACGTTGCCTTCGATCAATGACAGGTCTTAAAACTACAGAAAGCTGTCAACCTGTTATTAAATCTCTAAGGATACTTACATTGCCATCGTTGTATATACTAGAAGTTGCGCTATTCGTTAGAACGAACAAGCACCTGTTTACGTCAGTTGTGGATAAAAGATACCGCTCAGGACCAATTAGATCACAATATAAAAATCAACTTTACACAGGTGGTTACCAAACGTCTTTACTAAAAAACAATATTTTAACCATGGGTCCTATTATATATAATAAACTACCGATACATTTAAAAGAATTACCCATAAAAGTTTAAAAAATAATAATAACAAAACTGTTACTAGACAAGTGTTATTTAGTGACATTTCTATCTTTAGTTTTTATTGTAATTCTGAGTTTAATTTATTGAGATTTTAGTGATATATTTTTAATTTAATTAATTAACATTTGTAGTTTAAGTTATTGATATAAATATAGGTATATATTTTGTTAATTAAAATCATTACCATTGTACCTAATTCCGAATGTTTTGAATAATATGAGTATTTTTAATAATGATAGTAATGTTGCTTAGTAAATAGAATGCTTTACTTATGTGTTTTCTTTATTGTGTAGTAAAATATTAATGTTTTATGTTAAATAATTTTGCATGCCGTAAGGCAAAATGTATCCGGGACGCTCATCAAAACAACCATCATATCTGTATACCTACATTATTGGCAAATAAATGATTTCTATTTCTACTATTATTTTTGACTTTTTAAAAGATCGTTTTTTTTGCGTCGGGGGTTTTTTAAATTTTTAATTTTATTTTTATTTTAAACTTAGTATTAAGTTAAAAAATGTAATCTTACTTTTGGCAAAAAAGCACGTAAATTGTTAAGTAAATATATATTTCATATTATTTTTTCAAGAGTGTACTAGTGTGCTGGATATCCTGGCTGCAGCATCAGCTCATCATGTCGCCACAATTGAATTGCATGTAGAATCAAACACTGATCAAAACGAATGCAAACACGACATATCTGCTATTATTTTTTCAAGAGTGTACTAGTGCACTGGTTATCCTGGCTGCAGCATCAGACCAACAATTTCATAATCTTGCATAGTTATATAGCATACATGAGTGTTTCAAATTTTATTTCACACGTATGTTTGAAAGTAAAGTAATACACATTATGCGTCTAAGAACTCTACCGCAGCTAACAAAACAGCTGATAACCTTGAAATGGCTGAACCGATTTTAATAAAACATGTCTAAGATCACTCGCTAAAAAACCAGCTTTCAAATAAAAAAAACCGCACTCAAATCGGTTCACCCGTTTAAGAGCTACGGTGCCACAGATAGACACACACACAGACAGAAAGACACACATAGCGGTCAAACTTATAACACCCCTCCTTTTTGTCGGGGGTTAAAAATAGCCTTAACGAAGCCGAAGTCTACGCATACTGTAGGTACATCAAACTAAGTAACATACAGCAAAAATAATTGCTGGGAAACAACTTTGATTTTTTGGTATTAAAAAACAGCTTTTAATTGTAGCGCGCAATGTAAGCGCGCACGCAGCAGACTGTGCTTAAATTGTTGATGATGTTTGTATAGAAGAATGTTTAGTAATAACATTTAAACTTAGTTTTCGTGAAAAACGTTAAAAAATATAGTGACTTTGACCTTCAATATCTCCATAACCAGTCGGTTCCTAGGTATGGCCCAGTACCAAAAAAGCTTCGTAATGATGGGAAGAATACGTGGCTCTCGGCTTCATTAAGGGTATTTTTACACCCGATATATAGAAGACCGACAAGCAGGCAACCTTGCGGCGATGAGCCAAGCTTTGATTGAAGCTTTGGGCAATCATCACTTACTGATGATGACTGTACACTAAACATTCGTGAACCTTCATTAATTTAATATTTTTATAACAAATGCAAACATTAATAGGTACCTACTCGAAAAGCTAAATCTGTTGAAAATTTATAAATATAGATCTGAGCCAATATTTGTTGAGACGATTGCATGATTGTCTAATGTTGGCCAAATAATTAAGAATAGAGTTAAATTAAATATTGCTCATTAATAAAACCATTAGCGAGAAGGTCAATTGATTTACAAACTTTATATTTTTTAATATAGACTGATCAGACGTCCAAGTATTATTATTTAATTAATTACATAAGTCAAACATTTTTAACTTACATTCATTTGATTACCCATCACTTGCGTTAACGGTGAAGGAAAACATCGTGAGGAAGTCGGCACAACAGAAAGGGCCTAAAAAAGATCTCAATGGTGTGTAACTAAGGCTAAGCACTAAGACTGAGAAGAAAGTTCTGCCTAGCCTTTTCCCAACTTTGTTGGGGTCAGCTTCCAGTCTAACCAGATGCGACTGAATACCAGTATTTTACACGGAGCGACTGCCATCAGACCTCCGCAACCCAGTTACAATGCCGATATCCTAAGGTTAGACCGGTAGACTTCCGAGCTTCTGAATACCCGTAACGACTGCCATGATATTCGTATGTTACCCGGGACCGACGGTTTAACGTGCTCTCCGAGGTACGGAGGGGTTTCAATGTGTAACGAACGTTCACCCATTCACGGATTCACCGCGGCAAACGCAGCTTAACTTTGCAAATGCAAAGGCACGAGCAGCTCTGAGAAGAACGCCACCAGTTTATATTAATAATATGAGCTTCAGCCCTAAGCTACGCTACATAGTATACAGCGACATAAAATATAAAGTAATAATACACTGTGTCAGCGGTATACGGCTCGCATTCCGACGCGGACCGCAATATCGTAGCAATGTATTGCTTTTTATACTGAACAAGGCATAAGCTGTAGCGGACGAATGATGGTTCTAGAATTGTTACAGAATGTAGCGTGCTTTTTACTGAGTCTTGTTTAGCACTTTGTTTTAGATGCAGATATGACAGCATCAACAAACGAGTCTATCTTTTGTTTACGTTCGAAGAAGAACAAATAAGATACCTAAAGTTTGAGACATAGAAATATTACCAATGAAACTCAAAACAAATCAAGCTGTCACAGATAGGTTAAAAACAGTTAAATAGTAAAACTTGACACATACATATTTAAAAAAGTAACGTATTCTTATAATAAAATTAGATGAGAAAAAGAGAATAACATTCTGTAACAAAACTATCAAACGCGATCTCCTGTCCTTTGCACCGCGGTTCTATCCCAAGCATGTCGGTATGCGGGGCGTGAAGTGTTATGCGCAGTCCCTCGTACAATACTTATATCACTGTAATAAACATTACTCTCTTATATTGCACGTGAAACCTAGCCACAGTCACTTATTAAATATCTCTTTTGTTTTCTATTTGGAGTCAATGAAGTTGTTGTTTCAATAGCGTGATGTAAAGGAGATGCTATATTAATTCTACAACTCAAATTCCTTACGTCTTCTCGCAAAATTAGGTGCCTTACCAATTACTAACCAAACTACATTCTTTACTCAAAAACTAACCTTATTTTTTTAAACATCACACCAAGAAAAAGTCTAATAAAACTCCAAGACTTAACATGATATAAACATAAGTAAGTAAAACCTTTTCACACTAACACGGCCAGTGTGCAGCTAGTTTCATATTAAGTCATAATCCAGTGCTATTAATTTAGAAAGTGTAAAAGAAAAAACACAAGCCAAAGTACCGAGCGACGAATTTAATAACCAACCTTGTACTAGGGGTAATTCGACTCGCTTTGATATCGCGCTAAATTTTATTGGCATTGGATACTATTTGAAGTTGATGCATAGCCGTGCCTTTGCAATACGATACTCTATTGCATCTTCGGGAGGAGATACATCGTACATTATTGATTTTTCAGTTAAGGAATTTCAAGGATTTACACAGCTAGATACTTTTTTTGACTATTTTATATTTCCATGATTCACATTCCTCAAAGAAATTACATACATACATAAACTCACACCTTTTTCTCATGGGGGTAGGCAGAAACTATAGAACGCCACATGCTACTATCCTTACATACTCCTTCCGCTTCATCCATTAATACATCTTGTCATACACGCACGCCG
The DNA here is from genome assembly GCA_910594945.2 of Amphipyra berbera. NCBI lineage: Eukaryota > Metazoa > Arthropoda > Insecta > Lepidoptera > Noctuidae > Amphipyra > Amphipyra berbera. Next base: position 15,332,959 of record OU343145.1, read on the forward strand.
GTTGAGAGTACTACGCACCTGTCCTTTGTGAAGAACATCACCAATAACATCGATATATGACCATCTAGGGCGTCCTCTACCTTGTTAAATTGCCATGTTATAACCTCACGAACACGCCACCACACGGCATTACCCTTATATTTTAAAAACTCGCCATCATAAACTACCTACTACTTAAATGTAATGTTTAACTACGCTTACGGGCAAAGGTGTGTTAAGTGGAGCTCTTTCGGCCACAATAGACACGGTAGAAAGTATCGTTAGTTATCGCTATCACCTAAAAAAAGAATAAGTTAGACCTTAAGTCACCTACACTGTAAAACATCAAACTCTTATAATCCAATTTAACTTAATTCCCTTCTCATAGTAGGGGCCGCACTTTGATGTTGCACAAACACATCACAAGCAAAGCGAATTATAAACATTTGTATAAAGAAAGCTGTGAACGGCGCAATGCAGCAATTAACACAGGTGTTTGAATAAAAAGTACTTTTTAACTCATACATTCAGCAGGCAGACTGAAACTCTTGGGACTTTTGGTGGAAGTAGGTCTTTGTGAAAACAGCCGAAAATTAATTATGTTATGGTGGATTTTGCGGTTGCGGCAAGAGCTTGGGATGAAATATATAAGTTTTCCAGTTTTAGAATTAGCAATCAGCCGATTGGGTTTGGGAAAAAAATTGGCAACGATACAGAGATGAGCTCGATGTGGGTATTGTAAGAAATGAAGGAAAGTCGGTACGCTGATTAAATTAAATAGGAAACAGAAAGATGGAAGGCGCTATTACTAGTCGTAGTCTGCTAAAATGAGAAACTTTCTAAAAGTATCATAAAAGAAGGAGCCTCCAACAAAGGCGCACAGAAGAAAAGAGGACCAGTCAAGTAGACGCTAGAGTGAAGAATTATTGCATAACTACATCGCTTTTTCGAACGAAAATGATTAATGATTTTTATTTCTGTAAATAAATCTGTTACAGACACTTTTACAAGTCAATGTAATATTTTTTTTAAGACAAGTTGGCTCCGGCGTTTCCTTTCTGACTAGCTCTGAGAAGAAAAGTCGAAACAACCTCAGAGATCAAGGTCTCTTAAAGTCCAGACATTGTGGTATAAAAACTATGCGAGTGTAACAATGTAAGACAACGTATGGAATGGCCCTTTGAGGAAAGTGCCGTAGCACTCCATGTAATATTTTTTTTAAGACAAGTTGGCTCCGGCGTTTCCTTTCTGACTTAGCTCTGAGAAGAAAAGTCGAAACAAACTCAGAGATCAAGGTCTCTTAAAGTCCAGACATTGTGGTATAAAAACTATGCGAGTGTAACAATGTAAGACCACGTATGGAATGGCCTTTTGAGGAAAGTGCCGTAGCAGGTTTGAGCTGACCTGTCCCAGCTGACGGCACGCATACATCAGCCATCGTGTAGTTCAACCTTATTTTAGGGAGCTCAACAACCCGACGCACTACTCTACCAATCAGCCGGACTTTTGCATAACGTAGAATACCTATGAATAACGTAAATACAACTAAAACCTAGACAAAATTGTCATTCTCTTTAAATAATACAACATTTAGACCTGTAAATGAAAATCGCTAACTCTTATAACTTGCACCACACTTCTTAACAGGCGTATTCAGTGACAAAAATGCAACCGAACGCGTCTAAGAGTAATTACGTTTTGAGCGCGACTGTATCGAGTGACGGCGAGACGTGACGCACTTGTGTGCGTGATTGTACATGAGACTTGGAATAGGGACGCAGAAGGACTGGCTTGGAATAAAAGGTTGCAGGTTGTTGGTTACGAGTATAAATTCACTGGAAGTAAGTTCAAAGTTAAAACATTAAAATGGGTCTTTCTTTTGGACTTTAAGAATCATTATAGACTGTCGGAAGCCTGAAAGTCCGACAGTCGGCAGATATACAGCCGCATCTGGTTAGGCTGGAAAGCGAATCCAAAATATTTGCGCAGAGGCTAGGCTGAACTTTACTTTACTAATGATTCTATACAATATTTTTTTATCTTAGAATCAGAATTATTTATTCGCTAGAGATATGGTTTTACAAAGCTGTTATATTTATGGAAGGTACACAGACATCTCGCCTGCAGTAGGCATGCGAAAGTTATAGGCTTATTAAAGCATTACATTAGTATTTTTTTATATTAAAATAAATTTAATTTCATTGTAAATCATTAGAATTTCACATAATTATAAAATGATAACGTGATTTATAAAGAAAATGTCAAAATTAAATGTTAAATTGAAATGTCAAAATAAGGAATGTCAAATTGAATTATTATGGAAATAGGAAATAACTATTAACGGTAAGTACTTTATTCAAAGATAGACAGAATATACAGTTTATTTTTCACCTCCCGAAATTCAGCCACACATTTTCTAGTTTCCATAACTGGCATGAAAAAAAAAGCAGGGAAAAATAAATTGCTCTGTTACACGAACCAGTGTTCTAACCCGTCGCTGCAACAATGCGTCGCGACTTTTAATAGTATTTTTTACTTTTTTAACCCCACTGCAGTCGCGCCGGTAAGAGTGGCAACACTTAACACTGTTGTACCTTAATTGGTACCACTGCGCTTTTTATTTTCTTAAACTGTATTTTTTATCCGTTTAAGGGGAGTTTTTAGTTCGCTGGCAAGGTTTTGTGGTTTTATTTTTATGCGAAGTGAAATTGAAATCGATTTTTGGTTTGTTTTGATTATAAATGTAATAGCTAAGCTTAAGTTTTATACGGAAGGTGCTGATAAACGCTAAAGTAAGTGCTGTCAGTGTTGCAACATACTGTGTTAATAAAAACTGGTACTGAGGAATTCCACACGGAAAAACCCGATAACATTTTGCCCGACCTGGGGATCGAACCCAGGTCCTCATAATCAGCAGTCGCGCTTGCGACCATTAAGCAATAGGCTGGCCCCCTATAGCTGGCCTAACTGGCGAAACGAGGGTGTACTAAAAAAAACACCTCTGCCGAACCATTCGGGGAACACAAGGCGTGATGTTATGTTATCTATTCTGTTATTCGCTAACTGGGGCATGTCTTGCAGTAACTTAGGAGTTCGTCCTGGCTTCGCACGGGTAGACATGTTTCCCGATTTTGCAACATTTTTCATTTATGCTGCGCTCCTATTGGTTGTAGCGTGATGTTATATAGCCTATAACCTTCCTCGATAAATGGACTATCCAACACAAAAATAATTTTTCAATTCCAAACTGTAGTAGTTCCTGAGATTAGCGCGTTCAAACAAACAAACTCTTCAGCTTTATAATATTAGCATAGATTTTCCTAGAGTTTTTTTACTACGCAAAGAACACCCTGCAGGCTCGTTACGCCAACTCATACAAGTGTACAATGCCTTTAAATCCTTGTCGTTTGTCACCACACGTGTAACTCTGCTCAATGTAAGTGACACACTGTGACGGGGGTACGGAGTCGCTCGCCCCGGGACAAGTAAGATTAGTTTCTTGGCGACACTCTGTTAGTGATGTAGCTTCGGGCAATATACAACTGTCTTGCACTTTGCTCAACGGGAAATTGTGGCTGCTGAAATTACGCGACCAAACTCCGCCGTGATTACGCTTGCAACGCTTTTGAAAGCGTATTCTTTCGAAGTGGTCCCATTTAAATTTGGTGAAGATCTGATGAAGAACTTCGGAGATAGACAATGGAACTCCTCAATGACGAACAGTACGCATATTGTGATGATGTGATTATGTTACGAGCAGCGTCTTTAGTAGGTCCAATCATGTTTTAATTAAAGCCACTTAAATGAATAAAAAACATTTTAACAAAAATAAAACCGACTTCAAAAAACCGAAATAAAAGAATAAAATAACTACCATAATTATTATAAAATTAACAGTTCCAGAAGTCGGTCCCTTCAATTTGGCTCAGCGTGGATCAGCGCCGACTTTTGAAACTGTTAATTTACTAATTTATTTTATTCTTTTTTTTCGGTCTTTGAAGTCGGTGTTATTTTTGTTAAAATATTTTTTTTTAAATTACTTGCAACATACAAGGCTGAACTTAAGTCGCGTCGTGACGACATAAAAAACAAAGCAGGCGTAATCATGTTGATATGCGGTCGCGTAATCATGTTGATATGCGGTCGCGTAATCATGTTGATATGCGGTCGCGTAATCATGTTGATATGCGGTCGCGTAATCATGTTGATATGCGGTCGCGTAATTTTAGCATGCTGTGCCGCTACCCTAAGGTCCAAGCTACATCTGACGGAAGATACGTCGTCGATCTTCCGTCACGTAATTTACTAGAGGAATTTTAGTAACGCATCTTCGGTCAAATGTATCCCACCAAAAACATTCTGTAAAAAACTAGCCAAGTCTCTATGGAGCTGCTTGTTTATCTCTAAAAAGTAATGAAATCTAGACAAAGTCGTGCCCAGTCTAAGGTTCCTTACTGCGATTTCTTTATTATTATAGTTAATGTTGTGTGACTTGGCCGTTGAAGGGTACACAAGGGTACAAAACCAGGTGCTCCATGACACCATTGCACCAATCTGTCGCCAGAACCGCTACCCATTGACGATGGAAAATTGCCACTCGGAAAACGTTGATTCAATAACCAGTCAATTGTAGGCTTGATAAAGCTGCGTATTTCAACAAACAGTATAAACATTTTTTTCCAGTACAGACGGACTTCTAATCATTGATAGAAGTCCGTCTGTACCTGTCCCGTTGACTTGTACCCACTAACGTATAAAGAATGTTCAACGGCCAAGTCACACAACATTAACTATAATAATAAAGAAATCGCAGTAAGGAACCTTAGACTGGGCACGACTTTGTCTAGATTTCATTACTTTTTAGAGATAAACAAGCAGCTCCATAGAGACTTGGCTAGTTTTTTACAGAATGTTTTTGGTGGGATTTCACTTCTTTTTGTAGAATGCACATCAAATGAAGCGGCCTGCCAAGTTGAATATTTTTTGTAAAGGCGGTATGTCGGTCTCTAATAGTTTGGTTGGGCTCTTGTGTTTTCTAATCAGGGTCACCAGGTACTCCAGATCTTCGATTATCCTAGTTTTTATAGTTTTCCCTTTATGTGGCCATTAAACCCTAACTCTGTACCAAATTTCAGCTCTCCGAGTTTATGGGAAGTACTAGTTCTATTTTGATGATCATGAGTGAGTGAGTGAGTGAGTGTCATAAATGAGAAACTTTGCTTTCCCTTAACTTCGGAACTAAATGACCTACAGACTTGAAATTTGGTATTTTAAGTATGAGATTATAGCTTACTGGATGACGAAAATTTCTGCGTTCTGGTCTTATCCAGAGGTTCTCAAATAGGGGCCTGAAAATGCGGCGAAATGGTTCCAGTAAAGGATGGTACGGCTGTGTTTGCTTCGCGCTCGACTTGGCGGGGGCACTACCGTGCCCCCCGATACCGTATTAAAATATAGGTATAACATAACATAACATCACACCTTGCATTCCCTGAAGGGTTCGGCAGAGGTGTTTTTAGTATACCCTCGTTTCGCCAGTTATGTTTAAGTCCCGTGTAATAGGGGGCGAGCCTATTGCCATCAACCGGGAACAAATCAAAACTTCGGGTTGCTACTGAGAAATTCCTAATGGAAAAACTCAATAACACTTTGCCCGGCCTGGGGATCGAACCGAGAACCTCACGATCAGCAGTCGAGCTTGCCCCACCTAGACCAACGAGGCAGTCGATTCAAATCAAAGACCAATACAGAAATCGTGATAAAAATCAGCCGTTCCCTACATTTTGTTGAGTTACGCGAACATAAATGTATGAAGCAGCAGGTGTGGTCCCTAGTAGAAGTTGTTCATAATGATGAGTAGGTACAGTAAGCCTTTAAGAGGTTTTCAGTTTTTGCATTTACACCTTGTATAAGTATCTGTCATGTAGACATCAATTTATTTCACTGAACAATAATAAAACCGGCCAAGTGCGAGTCGGACTCGCGCACGAAGCGTTCCGTACCATTATCTATAAAAACGGCAAAAAAATCATGTCTGTTGTATGGGAGCCCATTTAAATATTTATTTTATTCTGTTTTTTAGTATTTTTTTGTTATAGCGGCAACAGAAATACATCATCTGTGAAAATTTCAACTGGCTAACAATCACGGCTCATGGATACAGCCTAGTGACAGACGGACGGACAGCGGAGTCTTAGTAATAGGGTCCCATTTTACCGTTTGGGTACGGAACCCTAATAAAGAAGCGCTCATACAAAAAAAAGTTGTATGATTTCAGCAGGCCAAAGATTATGTACGAAAATATCTCAGAGATACAAAGCTGAAAAAAGATTCTCCACGAAAATATCATCATATTTTCTGTCTTCTTCAAAATAACATGTCCATACCTGGTGAATCATCCGGCAAGTCTGTATAGTGATGCGGCGCAGTGGACGTCTGGCTCGCATACAGCAGGTTCAGCTCCCGCGCCTCATTCTCCTCCTGTGCTTGCTGGCGCCGCAGAGCGACCTGCACAGACGGCGAGTGCTGTAGGAACTATGTAGTTACACATAGCACTATATCATTCAGGTTTCATAGCGGTTAAATATAATATGTGCAGTGTGACTGTGCACAGTGTCTGTGCATTCTGGCTATTAAGATTTTGCCATAATTGTGTTGTCTACAACTATGAAATATGGTTTACTTTTTATGTAGTGTGGTCTCAAACTATAACATATTTTGTGATCGACTAATAGGTACTTTTTTGTCTTTGGCGCAGACATTTATTACTCTGTAGCACCTAGACCATGTATATCTATTTAAACTTATGAAAGTCAACATATAGATCGCTAATCGCAGTTACTCAAAAAGCAAACCGCGTGTCTCTTCAATATTTAAACCAAGACGAGGTTGCATTTAGTAAAAATTTGGTTTACCTACACACTTATGTGCAAAAAAAGGAACACCTGTGCAGTGTGGCACTCACCTGTGCAGCCATAACCCGCTGCCGCTCCGCTATAAGCGTGCACTTTGCACAAACACAGTCGCGCCAGCGGCAGTACCGCTTGTGTCCTTTCAGTGCCGACACGACGCCATGGTTGCGGCAACGCGCACACTTCGGCGTCCGCTGGTGGGGCAAGGAAGACTGGTTAAAATGTAGCAACTTCTTTTTACTATTGTGCTCTGAGTTAAAGTGGAAGAGGGGGTTCTCTGTGCAGTTATTGATAAGTTCTTCGATTATCTGGGAGTAAAGAGAAAGATTGAAGGTATTAGCTGCTGTGGGTGGGTCTAAAAGTTGTCGGCAGAACTAAAATATTTTGTGCCAAGAGTAGATTTTTTTACGTGGGGAAATTCACATGGATAGCCTCCACCCCCGGAGAAGGCGGAGGGCTATGCCGGACTCTTACTGGCTAAAACCACTACGGTATTCCTCCGGACCTATGGCCGGATTCACAAAAGGTACCTACAGTTACAATAAGTTTTTGGTGCTTATTGAACCATTAAGGCGATATATTAAAATGGTAAAAGGGACCTAAATAAAACATTGGGCACAATCGGTGTAAAATCAAATTAAAAGCAGAACGGCATCGATATTGCCGGCTGGCATGCAACGGACGAGTCAATATGAATACTAAGTTCATACAAAAATAATACACTTTTCAGCAAAGCCCTGGGTTGCTTGGCACCACAACGCAACGAAAAAAAAAAAACAGTTGTAACATATATTGTCTAATGCCATCTTTATTTGAGCCAATGGTGTCGATTTTGTAGCACATTTTGACTGTACTAAACTAGGCTAAATACAACAGCTGTCACTTTCTTTTTCTATTGAAATAGAAAGAGACAAACACCCTTAGTTTAGTCCTTTCAAAGTGCGCACCAGAATCGACATCAATGCTTTACAAATGAGTTGAGTTTAGGGTCTCAATGTAAACTTTTGTTAATTGAATCTATTATCAAAAAGGGTTTGGAGTATTGGCGCTGTTATAGTAGGTATAATATGCTAGGTTAACAAAATGTCAAACACATAAAATCAACTTATTCGGTTGTGATGATAAAACCTACAAAAACGCAGCGCGGATCGTAAGCAACAGTTTAAAATGTCGTTAGCTAATAAACAAATTTTCAATCCAATTCCAATCATTGTTAAGTCACAAAGAATTATTGATAAATGTGGCGGTATTAAAAAATGATAATAAAACTTCTATCATCTATTAAATCCGTGCTGTCTAGGTTCTTGCTTGACGTTGTCAAGACATGGTGACACCATTAGAATTGAAGGAATACCACTGAATCTTCCTTAAAAAATGCTCTATTAAAATGAGGGGATACCGTAATTCCGTAAGTAAGTGGTTTTCAACCTCTCCGAAAATATAGACAGAAATCGATAATACTTTTATAATATAGCTGTAACTGCCTCGTTGGTCTTGTGGTGGCAAGGCAACTGGTGATCGTGAGGTCCTGGGTTCGATCCCCAGGTCGGGCTAAGTGTTATTGGGTTTTTCGGTCGATGGCAATAGGCTCGCCCCCTATTACATGGGACTTAAACATAACGGCGAAATGAGAGTGTGATTATACACCTCTACCCAACCCTTTGGGGTATACAGGCGTGATTCTATGTAATACAGCAGTAGCTGCTGTATTTTTCCTTTCTACAAATTTCCTAATATAAGAACTAATGTGAAGATGACAGGCAGTCGACGACCAACATTCATTCACCCACAAATTAGAAAATCAAACCCACAGTCAAAATATTAACCCGGATACGAAACCCTGTATTTTGGCCACACACACACACACACACACAGATGTATCATTTACAAAATAATCCCTTTATTCCATTCATAAACCAATAAACATTACGAAAATATCACATTACATTAATAATATTACTAACAAATTACATTAACGTGTAATGATTACAAACAAAAAGTGTTAGATTACAATGTAACATGTTAGAGGGGAGAATTCGACACAGTATTGTAATTTGTGTAATTATTAACAATTGTAAGAAAAAGAGTGTAATTGTAATGTATTTATTACAGGAAGTGTTATTTGAAACTGACAGTTTCTCGAGTTTTATTAATTTTTAATGTGAATTCCATATTATCATAATTATTACCTACTGCCTCGTCGGTCTAGTGGTGGCAAACGCAACTGCTGATCGTGAGGTCCTGGGTTCGATCCCCAAGTCGGGCAAAGTGTTATTGGGATTTTCCGTGTGGAATTCCTCAGTCGTTTGGATTTGTGCCCGGTAGATGGCAATAGGCTCGCCCCCTATTAGGTACGTGGGACTTAAACATAACGGCGAAACGAGGGCGTTACTATACACCTCTGCCCAACCCTTAGGAGAATACAGGCGTCTTGGTCACCCTTGGGTCACCCGCGCGACAAGCCAACGAGTATTCCCAAGGAGGGTTGACGTCAGGCAGGCGGCCGGTCATAAAACAATAAGCCAAAACCTCTAACAACATGGATTTACGAAATACATGTTGTGCCGACCCCACCTAGTGTGGGATAAGGGCAGGAAGAAGAAGAAGAAATTGAGCGTCATTATAATTATTGCACAAACATTTTTTTTGTTAATTATTAATTTTTTGTAGTTTTGTCAATTTTACGTGTACGATTTTGAGGGGGTCATGATCCCTATGACCTCCCCTCGGACCGCCACTGAATTAACCGCTATTTTGAAGCAGGTTAAAACAAACAAAGAGTCTCGATGTGTAACGAACGGTCACCCATCAACCGGCTGACCGCGGCCAGCCCAGCTAAACCTCGCAAATCGTATGATCGGTTATTGATGAAACAAAAATATTGTAACGAATGGGGTTCGAACTCACGCTCTCTCAATCGTCAGTCAGTCTCTTCACTCGACTTGCCACTAACTATAGCTGTTTACTTATATCTTCACATTTACACTTGACTGCTGTGCATTCCTTTGAAAGTTGCCGCCGCAACGATTGTGTAAACAGTGCGGGTAGCCCACTCGCCCCGAGGAACTTATGTTTAGATAGGGGTAGTACCTAACTTAAGACAGGTTCAGAGACGAATCGCTATCAATAAATGACTTGATGAACAAAAGTTCGAACATTTTTGTTCCTTCAATTTGATTGAAAGTCTGTTCAGACGGTTCGAGTCGCATGCGGTTTAGCAGTTGATCAACTAGAATCGAATCGTGTGGACCTGGTATTATAAACCTCGTATTTATAAATCGCTTTCAACTTCTCTGTAAAAACGAATATTTTAGTTCAACAACAGAGCAAAACGATCATACTTAATGAGTTAATGTGTCAACTTATGCTCGATTCCTATAAACAAAAACGACTCGTTTTGTTTACCAATGGTAGCATTTTTTACACGCTTTATATTAGCTTCACTTGTAACTAACTAAAAATGTAAATTTTGGAAGTCATTTTTAACCTACTTCTAATTGTCGTATCGAAATGAAACTTTGTATGTATATATATAGTTTGGATGACAATACTATAATATGGTATCTTGGAGCTGATCTGATGATGAAGCCAAGAGGTGGATAGGGGAACTCTTCAGTTATAATTTTTAGTGCGTGATAAAAGCGTGTTTTTTAATTTGTTAAACTACATATTTTTATTATTGCCAAACTGGTCATATAAATAGACTCGTAAGCTAATTTCACCTGTGATAACTATTTCCATATGGGAGTGTCTACAATACAAAGTTTTGAGGTCGTTGCTTCATTATTGGTAAAGATACAAGAGTCACATTTTTAACCAATAACGCACCATAAATTATATTTGTCGTTGTTAAATTATAGTTAACTAGCGACCCGCCCCGGCTTCGCACGGGTGGAATGTAGATACTAATGTGGGGTATATAAACCTTCCTCTTGAATCTATCTATTGCTGAAAACTGCATTAAAATCCGTTGCGTAGTTTTAAAAGATCTAAGCGTACAGACAGCGGGAGCGACTTTGTTTTATACTATGTAAAGATTATAGTTGTTGACCGATTCAGTTCGATATCTCGTTTTGTCTACAACTCTCGTAACGAAAGTAAAAGAGATACCTAACATACTGAATCGTTTGACAACAGACTCATCGAAAAAATCTGAATCAGGGCGGTACCTACTGTATTTGTTACTGCTAGCGACTAAAGAAGGCACCTATTAAAGACTGGATGCGGAAGGCGGATGTCCGAGTGCTGTGTCGAAACCTGGGACAGGCTTATGTGACGCGGTCGCAGCCAAAGATCTTGGGGGGGTCATATTAACAAGGTTGATGTCAGGCAGGCGGCCGGTCATAAAACAATAAGCCAAAACCTCTAACAACATGGATTTACGAAATACATGTTGTGCCGACCCCACCTAGTGTGGGATGAGGGCAGGAAGAAGAAGAAGATATTAAAATTAAAATAAATTGAGCATATTAGATTTTATTGCACATTTTTTTCTGTAAATTATCTATTTTTAAGATACCTATTTGTCAATTTGACGTTTACGATTTTGGGGGGGTCATGACTAAGACGCCCCGCGGGACCGCCACTGCCTATGTCCAGCAGTGGACTACGATAGGCTGAGTTGATAGTATTAAATCTGTTCAAGTTACTCACTCGGTAGCCTTGCTGCAACTGTCGACGAAAAATAATGTTTTTAATGCAATAATTGAGTGGGAATTGTGAATTAGGATTTGCTATTAATTACTACCGATTACGTATAAAGCTTTGTTGGTTAATTACGAATCTAAATTACAGAAATATAAATAATAAGACAAATCTAAATATTAATAAAGAAATATGTTGTTTAGAGTCAAAATACTCCAAAACTCATAACATAACATCACGCCTGTATTCCCCGAAGGGTTGGGCAGAGGTGTATAGTAACACCCTCATTTTGCTGTTATGTTTACGTCCCATGCAATAGGGGGCGAGCCTATAGCCATCAATCGAGCACGAACCCAAACCCCGGGCTGCTACTGACAAAAAACACAATAACACTTTGCCCGACCTGGGGATCGAACCCAAGACCTCACGATCAGCAGTCGACTCCAAAACTCATGGATTGATTTACTTAGGGTAAATGGAGGATTATATGTTTTTATTCCTCGATAAAGTGATCCGTTCTAGAAGCCAATTCTATTAACAAAATTGTTAAAAATCGCAATCGAATCGTAACTCAACTACGGTTATTTTACTTTTTTTTAAACCGTGCTTGATCTGCGGTTCGATTGCGATTTTTAACAATTTTGGAAATAGTAGAATACTTTGCGTCTTATCCCTACCTAAATAATTGAGCAATTCCTATGAGTGGATAGTAAAATAAATAAACGAATAAGTTAAAAGATATATTAACGTGGTGGATTTTCCTCATAAGTGAGACCAAGACCAAATACTTATTACAAATCATATTATTTAAAAATATTCTTAAGTAGTTTTAACTGTAGGTACTGAAACACTTCAGCCGTCGCAAGGCGTTACCGTCGGCCAACCCTCCCTTAACAAGTGACTATCGTCTGGTCTTCAAAGAAAATCTGGTTTGGTTTAATCTCTGTATTTACAAGTAGATAATGCTACCCCTTCAGCTGATGATGTAACCCTCGAAAATATAGGATGTTGTTTTTTAATACGCTTTAGCTCTCCGTGATTGTACAAAGATAATGTAAGATATTATCTTACATTATCTTATTAAGAAAGTGGTACAAATAAAGGTAGGTAGATACATTTCAACAGTGCAAAAAAATAATAAAGGCTTTTAAATAAATTGTCCAAGAACAATCCCTTAAGTAGGTATGTACCTACCTGTCTAATCCTTAGTGCGTCGGTGTCACTTAGAATCAAAATGTGTTTACGTAATTCTTTAAAAAATTTGAACCCAATTTCTTCCCATCAATTTAATTGAATTTATTTTTAATGTTTTAAGGGATTCCCTTTAAACTAAATAATAATTGAATGTAATTAATTCATACTTTATTCTTATGCCTTTTTCAAAGCGAAACTTTTGACTTTTGACAGTCTTCAATTAAGAGGAAGCTTCTTCGGTATTTTCTTAAAGACAGTGCAGCAGTTTAATTGAGACTATACATTTAAAGCGTTTATAAAGTTTTGGTGAAAGAAAACGGTAAATAGAATCTTAAAAAATACAATCTCTTCCAAGACAGTTTTAAAGAGAATTAATAAAAGTTAACTACAATAATAAATTACTGAAATATCTACCTGATATCTTTCCGAAGCTCTGAGGAAGAAAGGCGGCAACGCAGCCAACACTGGATGCTGTACCAACTGCGAGACATCGACACCGTTCGGAAGAGACATTTCCATTAAAACAACAATCCAACTTGTCTAACAACAAATTAACAAACAGACTAACAACACCACAATAACATTTCTTTAAAGTAACACTGTAGATATATTCCAATTTCTAAATTTAAAAAAAGAATTGTTATTCGAATTTGGAGCGCGAACGTTACAGTTAAGGCGACGCACTCCGCCGAGTTGTTTCGAACACTGTTGATTCATTTTCAACCGAACAGTTGCTGCCGCGACGCGCGACAGGGACGGAACGAGAGCGAAACGACACACTGTATTAAAACGTATATCTCTGTCCCTCTCACACTGTAGTGTTAACTGTATATGTTGTATCATCCGGTTATATAAAATGTTGTAAGATGAGAGGCTCGGATCTGCCAATAGGAAAGCTCCGAGACCCCGCCTCTGGTCCGCCATTGGTTGGTAAATGCTGAAACTTAATTTATAAAGGTGACTTTTTTGAGAACCAGTTTTTTTTGTACGGACAAAGAGTGTATTGAATGAAGCACAAAAAACACAATTATGTTTGTTATTCGCGTCGTGGATTCCGTTTCGTTTTTATTTCTTTATTGTTCTGAAGTTTTTTTGTTTAATTGTTTAGTTATTGTGGCTGTAATGCGTGGAATATGCTCGGTCGCAATGAGATTGTGGCGATAATTTTTGTTCTTCGTATTGTAGTTTGCCCGCCGTATGATATGTTGCGACATATTTGTTTGAGTCGTTGCTTTTCTATTATACCTATCTTGTCATCTAAATTATGTTCCACTTTCAGAGGTTGGGAATACTGAATGTATATTCGTTCCTCGTTTTCATTTATATTGATAGCGTTATACATACCTATTATTATGCAATGTTTGTCCAACGTCCTAAATCAGTCATGCTTATTTGAAGGGAATTTTGGGAAAGTATTATTTTTCAAGGAATTTAAATATTGTATTGTATGCTGGGCTTTGCAGTTTGACTTTTTGGATTCTGTATTATGAAGAAGATGGAGCGTATTTACGTTTGACGTGTTCTTTATAAGCTTTACGGTCGTCCTTTACAAGGATTATGGAAGATTTTCCGGTAAAACAAGATCTTCCACTGTCGTAAAGGTCTTTCAAAATAACGAAATTATTTTATATGATACTCCAACTATTTAGTAAGTATGACGTTGTTTTGTAAGATTCAGGATAAAGCTGGGGGAAATTGCTGGAAATTTTTACGTGGGCGTCAAAAAAGCTCGATTAAATTCATCGCGAACTGTAAACGGTGAAATCTAATGTGTATTTTTAGAGCGCCATATTAATAGATGTACCTGCCTATAGTAAATTTTATTAGAAATTTAATAAAATTAAACGTAACGGCAACCGTCGCCATCTTAATTCTAAATTCAAATATCGAACGTCAGAGCGGAAGGTGCGTTCAAATTGAAATATTTCAATTTACTTGTCGGCGGGAATTCGATTTAAATTACAATGAGAGGGCCGGGAGGAGGTAGGGTCGTGGGGTGTGGGGCGGGAGGTCGAGGAGTAATTATCAATGTATAACTGAATATCTGCGCGTTTTGTGTTTAAAGCCGATCGGGAATTTTTATACGGGGTGTTTTGTAGAGTGTTTGATAAGGTTCGAGCCTTTAGATTTAAGAGCTTATCAGCGAAGTTCTAAGCTTTAGATTTTTTTATCATTTAAGACAATAGAGCCAAGTAGGACAGTATTTGAATAATAATATTTTTAAGTGTAGTCGATTTAGAACTGTTGATACTCGTAGATAGGAAATCTGAATATTGGCAGAGTCAATAGTACCTATGCTTGGATACTCGCTAAGTATGTATTAGTACATTTGTCCGCGTAGAAAAAGGTTAAAATCATTAATAAGCTCACCGTTCTGTCCTTCTCAGTTCTTACAACAGAACGAAGAGGTAAAGGGGACATCTATTCTGCACCAAAGACGTCTACAAACAAAATCTCTAAACCTCGACACTACAATTTTCTACATTCTCATACATAAAATAATACCCAAAAATCCCACCATCCTCTATAGGGAACAGATACAGGTGTGGCTGAGCGAGGGTGTCGGAGGGTGTGAGGTGAAGAGTGACGGGGGAGGGAAACGAGGCGCAAATGAGAATTCCGCAGAGGAACGATCAATTCGCGAAATGTGAACATTTCGCAAACGTCTCAACTTGGGGTAGGGATGGGACGATGACGTCGATGTTTTTGCAATAATTGTTTTTAAACTTAAGTTGAAGTTAGGAGTATTATAGTAAAGGATTATGAAACAAGAGCATGTTGTGAACGAACGAAGGCTTTTACGCGTACCCAGAGGCTATAGGCGACGCTTGTGGTGCATTTACATCCAGCATGGATAACTGGTTATAATTCATCATAATTGAATGAGCAAGGCCAAGAAAAAACGGTATTCGACTTTGCTTTTGTGCGATTTTTGTTTCAACTCTTGCAGTGTTGTTGTTGCAATACCAAATTTTAACTTATGTCACGTTTAAATTAGCATTGAAAATTAACAGCATTAGGTACATTATTTTATTTTATTATGTAACATATTTACGTCTTTACTTTTAATCTATGTATGATGTACTTTTAATTAATGTTTTAAGTCTGTTGAACAACTATCACTTCAAAGCAACTAAATCAGAAAATCTATCGACAATCAACAACCTCACTTCACCCCATCCCTTCTGAAGCGTGGGAGCGCGCGAATATCTTCGCAAGCGTTAAAATGAAATGTTCGCAATTTGAATATCGTTCTGCTACCCTCCGCCCCCACCCTTCGCGGTGCACCCCCACCCCCGGCGACACCCGGAAAATATAATATAGTGCTAGTTTTATTTTAAATTGCTTTTCCACTTTGTATGTGGTTTATTTTTGGGATGTTTTCCTTTTAGATGGTGAAGCTGGATAAAAATTTACTGTAGGTACTTGAATTTTCCAGCATAAGCCTAATCAGCCCAATACTGTCCCACTGCTGGGCACGGGCTTCTTCTTAGAATGAGGAGGTTTTAGGCCTTAGTCCACGCTGGCCACGCTGGTTGGTATAACATAAACTCTGAATGAAAGGATCAAATTAAAGCTAAGTGCTTAAAAGCATTAATTTGTGAAGTTCTTACTTCTCTTTACATTTCTATAAAGAGCAGTATAAGCTGATAATAGTAACTGACTGAAGTACAGTTCTTAAAACAAAGAAAGTAGAAACGTCTCATAAAAGAGATCCAGTACTGTTCAGTGTGAGTTTAGATCATATAAAGTAAGGAAGATAAGATAAGGTTTGAATGGCAATGATAGGATATGCCCAAAATCAGCATGTACCTAAGTACCTAGATAGTATTAGTGAACAGTAGGTGCTGACACATCGTCAGTTCTGACTGGACATCTCTAAACTACCATGGCAAACTTTGAATTGTACCTACCGAGACTTGTATACCATTAATACCTATCATGTTACATTTACATGAAAATGGGCGACTGAGAAGTTGTGTGGAAACCGGTTGTCATGGTATGGGCTTGTGATGTGGAGGAATGAGGACCATGTCGTGAGGAAAGTTTTGAGTATGAATGTGAGTGGTTATAAGAGTAGAGGAGGACCAAAGAAACGATGGATGGATAGTGTGAAAGATGATATAGCTAGAAAGGGACTACTGAGATGAGCCGACCCCAAATAAGTTGGGATAAGGGCAGGAGGATGATAATGACGATGACATTTTCTTACATTTTTTGTCACAAAAACAATGTAATCATCACTATTGTAATAACTTGATGAAAAAGAGTAGCCATGGAATTTATTTCTAGGTATATTCCGTAGAAATGTACACTTTGGAACAGAACAGTAACTTCTTCTGGACAATTTAAAAGTGCCTATAAATAGTCTAATTAAAATAAATGCTTTACTGCACCGTTGATACGCACGTGTAACTACTTCCCAATATGCTCCCACGAGTCGTGCTGTTTCACTGCTCAACACCCTAACAGCAAAAACTTAGCAGGCTGAGGTTGATATTTTCAACAGCAAAATTAATGAATTTGTAAACTATTGTTTTAAATTCTTTAGTCACATTTAATTATAAGCATTCATGCCAATTCTCTTGTTCAAAAACTAAACTAAAATAAAAGAATTGCTATCTTTTACAATAACAATACTTAAACAAGACAACGCGAGAAAAGGACGGTGATAGATAAGAACTAAGTTAGATATGTCAAACTAAAATACACCTTGAACTTCAACGTGTTTTTAGTAGACACTTCAGAACGTATCGATTAAAACACGTCAGTTTGTATGGAAGTTTAAGTCCAACTAAATTTGACAGCTCTTATTTACATCTGTCTCTTTCTTATTTTATCAGAGTGAAAAAGATGGCAATAGTCTAAACTAAGCTGTGCACAACAGTATCGACACCATTATGTATATAAAATGTAAAGTATTAAGGACATTGTTGTCGATTCTGTTGCACATTTTGACAGTACTAAACTAGACTAAACGCAACTGTCACTTTCTTATTCTATTGAAACAGAAAGAGACAAACACCCTTAGTTTAGTTTAGTCCTGTCATAGTGCGCTTCAGAATCGACATCATTGTTAAATTAATCTTTACATAGTATAAAACAAAGTCGCTCTCGCTGTCTGTACGCTTAGATCTTTTAAACTACGCAACGGATTTTAATGCAGTTTTCAGCAATAGAGGGATTCAAGAGGAAGGTTTAATTATGTCCGTCATTAGTATCTACATTGCACCCGTGCGAAGCTGGGGCGGGTCGCTAGTAACTTATAATACAGACGTGTCGTGTGTACCACATCTTCCTTGTTTCAAGGCTCTCGTACGGGAGTCCTCCCGGATATTGTGTTGAGCAAGTAATTTAGCGACACGAGAGCTCTCTGATATACTGTGTAGTGTTCCTTTGTGTTAGCCTCGAGAACACGTCTTAATATGTTCTGTGTTTGAGAACGTGCGGAGGATTCTGTTGTACCTTTTGTGTTATTATTAATTTGATATCTCTAGAATTACAATTTAAAAGGTTTTCTTTAAGCAATCACTTTGTTAGTCATCTCATTGCCATGATTCTATTTTTTGGTAATTATCTTAAATAGTGAATGTTACAATAAATACGATCGATGATTAATATTTGCAATAGGTTTAGGTATATAACATCACGCCTGTATTTCTCAAAGGGTTGGGCAGAGGTGAATAGTAACTCCCATATTTCGCCGTTATGTATAAATCTTATGTAATAGGGAGCAACCCTATTGCCATCAACCGGGCACAAATCCAAACTCCGGGCTGCTACTGAAGAATTCCACACGGAAAAACCCAATAAAACTTTACTCAACCTGAGGATCGAACCCAGGACCTCACGATCAACTGTCGCGCTTGCCACCAACGACCAACGAGGCTGTCCATAGGTTTACGTCAGGCCAGGTTCAGCCATCATCAGCAGGGTTCGTAAACGACATCTCAACGACGCTACAATGAAATGAACGGTCAAATGGGAATTTTCGTTAAATTATCAAAAATAGGTGATAGATACCTATATTCGATAATAGCCATCTTCGGGTGTCTTTACCAATTAACTGTTACCGTAACAGTTATCTTAGATACCTATCTAGCCATAACTAGCTTGTATTTACTAAAACACATTATTACTTACTTACCTATGTGTTTATTTCAAACTAGCGACCCGTCCCCGCTTTGCACGGTTGCAATGTAGATACTAATGTGGGGCATATAAACCTTCCTCTTGAATCACTCTATCTATTGCCGAAAACTGCATTAAAATCAGTTGTGTAGTTTAAAAGATCTAAGTGTAGAGCGGGAGTGACTTTGTTTTATACATGTAAAGATGCTCTCAAACTCCGACTCACAATCCCTCCTCTACCAAACATACCTATCCCTAAAACAAACGACATAAAAAAGCCTATTTTTTCGCGACATTCGCCTTAATGAAGTGGTACCGCCCCCGCTTCGCTACATCGCGCCGACCAATCGCAGCGTTTGAAACTGTTGCGAGCGCTCCTATTGGCGGAAACTGTATCAATACTGTTGCAACGTAGGCCACACCACTGGTATTTGAAATAAGAACGAGCTTGGTCGTACCCAATGGAGGTTTTGCCTACTGGGTAGAAGGTATATTAATAGATATATTTTCTATATTTCATGATTCTGGGAGTTAACGAAATATAACTGCCTCATTGGTCTAGTGTTGGCAAGCGCGACTGCTGATCGTGAGGTCTTGGGTTCGATCCCCAGGTCGGGCAAAGTGTTATTGGGTTTTTCCGTGTAGAAATCCTCAGTAGCCCGGAGTTTGGATTAGTGCCCAGCTGATGACAATAGGCGCCCCCTATCGGACCTAAGATAATGGCAAAATGAGGGTGTTACTATATACCTCTGCCAAGCCCTTCGGGGAATACAAATAACGGCATTGCCAAGTAACTGGGTTGCGGAGGTCTGATGGCAGTCGCTCCGTGTAAAATACTGGTATTCAGCCGCATCTGGTTAGACTGGAAGCTGACCCCAACATAGTTGGGTAAAGGCTATAGGCGGATCGATTCGCATTCTCCAATGAACTACATATAGTGACTACGGCATCATTATTCAAAGTTAGATTTTCGTAGCGATTTGCTACGCAGTGGTCTACGAGCTGCTACGCATAGTTATTACTTCATATATTTTTATTTGACGTAGCCGGTAGATAGTTAGATGGATAGGCGATATTCCATTGATTGGAAGGCATGGAAAACATCTAAAAACTCAAAACTCAAAATATTTATTAGCACACTAAGGTAAAATAATACAGATCTTATTATATAGAGTAGGTACAGCCTAGCAACCTTTTCCAAGTATTGCAATATTTGAGGGCTCTAATTATATGAAAGTATATTTTTAAATTTACTTATGTGTCTACTTGGTACATAGTGGCTAATACTTGACTATTGTTATTCTTAATACACAATATTTTTAATGAAGGATACTAGAACCAAAACAACATAGTATATCGAGTGATATGTTATTGAGTAGGTAAATAGGTATTGGTATAGGTGTATTATTAATTGTATGTTTTATTTATTTAGGTTTATGTTATTTTTGCTTATATTGGGTGTTTTTAACTTTATTTATTTTCAAAATATTCGTTGATTGAGTAGAAGCATTTTTCTATTAAATGTGTTTTTAATTTTCTAATAAATACTATTTCTTTTGTTTCGTTCTGAAGATCATTTGGTAGGTATATATTAAATATTTTTACTGCCATGTAGTAGGGACTTTGGTTGAGCATTTTAATCCTAGATGGTGGTAAATATAGCCTATTTTTATACCTTGTGTTTATATTGTGGGTATCTTTAACTTTCGTAAAATTGTTAATATTTTTAAAAACGAATATGCTTATGTCATAAATGTAAATAGATGGGAGTGTAAGAAGCTTATATTTAATAAAAAAGGGTCTGCAGCTACTTTGATTATCTATTTGGGCTATGATTCGTATACATTTTTTTTGTTAAATAAATAGGTTATGAATGTTTACGCTATTTCCCCATAACATGATGCCGTATCTCAACCAGGAGTACGCATAAGCAAAGTAAGCCGATAGCGCTGTCTCAATGTTTGTGCTACATTTGATTTGAAAAAGAGCCTATTAAAAGCTCAGATTAAGTATATACCTCTAGTTAGAGCCACTGCGGGCCCGCTTATGAGAAAGCAATATAAGGCTAAATTACTGCATCCTCCCATCGTAGGGCATACAATATACCTACATTAAACACTTAAATAATGAGGTTTATTTCTCATAAATACAAGAATACTGGGAAACCGACGTTCTGTGACAGTGAGTTGGCTAACTATATAAAGTTCGCCAAGCTAACACGACACGTCATATGAAACAGCACATATGATGCTTTGTCTCAGTTTTCTTAATCATTTTGAATATTATGCTTCTCACTTCCACTTTTCCTATTAAAAGTACAAGTTTTATTAACTGTTTTACCTGTCAATCGAAATTAATAGTTCGGTCGGGTGGCAGTCGCTACATGTCATGTAAGTATAATACTGATAATTATTCAAGAATTATTGAATTATTCAAGACTTAAGTCTTAATAAATTTAATTCCTATGTAAAGCAGAAATTATGCAACAAGGGTTTCTATAACGTTAAAGATTATAATTATGGACGATAAATATGCCTGGAATTGAGCCGCTCGCTGTTATCACAGACACATCATTATAATTATTTTTATATGACATTATTATTTATTTTATTTTTAATCTTTTTGACATCTATTGAATATTTTTTTTCAATAATTATTATTTCCTTTATTTTGTCACGTGCTTATTTTTTATTATCAAATTGTGAATGTGAGTACCATGTAGGCTAGCTTTATATAAGATTTTTTCGGTTTTGAGTTTTTTTTTTGTGACCTACGCAAATGTCCGGCTGATTGGTATAGTCGTGCGGCAGTCGGGTTGTTGAGCTCCCTAAAATAAGGTTTGAACTACGCGATGACTGATGCATGCGTGCCGTCAGTTAGGACGGTCAACTCAAACTTCCTAAGTATGGCACTTTCCTAAAAAGGCCATTCCAGACGTTGCCCTACATTGTTACACTCACAGTTTTTATACCACAATGTCTGGACTTTAAAAGAGACCTTGATCACTGAGTTTGTTTTGGCTTTTCTTCTCAGAGCTAGTCAGATAGGAAATGCCGGCGCCATCTAGTCTTAAAAAAAAACATTACATTGACTTGTAAAAGTGTCTGTAACAGATATATTTACAGAAATAAAAATCATTTATCATTTATTTATCATTATAATACTGATAATTATTATAGTACTAATCATTACTACAGTAGCCGCTATGTAATACGTCGGATTTAATGTTTCCATAAAATCACAAAATAAATGAGTAGGTACCTACACAAGTAGTAGGTACCTACACAAGTAGTAGGTACTCCTCTTTAGGGTTCATCATCATCTGAATCAGCCTATAATGTTCCCACTGCTGGGACACAGGCCTCCTCTCTGTGAGAGGGAATGGGCCGTAATCCACCACGCGGGCCCAGTGCGGGTTGGTAGATTTTTGTTCTAGAACAAGTTCTAATTTTTGGTTCTAGAACATGCCGGTTTCCTCACGATGTTTTCCTTTACCGATTTGAGAGCAGTGGTGATGAAATAAATTACACAAAGTAATGCGCCTGGCTGAGTTCGAACCCACGACATACAATTCGTAAGTCGGGGCCGTTACCACTGGGCCACCACTGCTCTGCTCTCTTTAGGGTTGCCAACTCTTTTTCTGTCAAAAATTTTAGTTATAAATGATTACCCGCAAAAATATAGTAGACAGCGAAAAAATAAAAAAATATTCCTATTCGGTTTCAAAATACTTTTACTTTATTTCTTAAAAGAATATTATTTGCTAACCTTGAGACTTTATTCATATTTTTTCAATTTTTAAGGAATGCTTCATAGCTATTGTTTGAAACGAATATTATTGCTTAGCGGGTTTGATGCCTAATATAGTAGTTTCACCTACTATACCTATACTTTTTTCATAAATTTAGTAGTCAGGCCTCTTGTACAGTGGGATACTATATTATATAATATGATTGGCAACCCTTCTCTTCTGATCTTAAAGAATGTCGCATTTTTATTTACTTATGCATCGCACACCCATGCTAAAAGGTACGCGCATTAAGTATAGTTTACACGAGCTTAGAGAGTACCTACACGTCATTATCAGGATCGGCTTCTATTCACTCGCACTTGCAATTACTACTAAGCACTAATTTTGCATGTTTACACGCAAGGTATTAGTTAAGTGATAAGTAGGTACTAAGCATTAGTTACTAAGTGATAAATAAATAATAAATGTTTTTTTATTTCTGTAAATAAATCTGTTACAAACACTTTTACAAGTCAATGTAATGTTTTTTTTAAGACTAGATGGCGCCGACGTTTCCTGTCTGACTAGCTCTGAGAAGAAAAGCCGAAGCAAACGGAGATCAAGGTAAGCTCGTGTGTGAAGTATGCGGGGCCAATTTAATATCTAGGTACTTTATATTATTTCCCGAAAATCACACGACATCCATTTTAACATGAAAGAACATTAAAACTCTATTTCCAATTCAGCCATATTCAAATATCAAACCCATTCATTTAAATCGGGAAGACATTTTCCCTCTGCCTTCGAAACGTTTATAAATCGCTCACACACACACACATACACGTTGATCACACATATATCTACACACAAACACACACACGTAGGTCAGCGCCACAAATGACGGCGCTGTGTCACCGGCGCTGACGCGACGGTTGCAGTGCCCGATAGCGAAAGAATAGGTAGGATAAGGTAGGTAAGAAGAAGTTTTCAGTTTTAGATGATAAGTAGTCTGCCTGCTGGCTCTTGAAAGAAAGATTGTCCTTGGCTATTGCTCACAAAGCGGTTCCCGGTGCACCAGTGTTGCTGCTATCAGTCCACAGCCTCAAATATTTGACTAATTATTTAATAACGGGTGACTCACTTAGAGGAACTTTATTAAAGGTTATATTTATTATCAATAAAAGAACCATTCTTGACATTTACACTGCTAGGTCTACATGGCTAAGCCGGGTACGATTGCGGAATTGGAAGCCAACATTACTTGCGTTATTCGCCAAATGCTCGGACACGTCTCAGCGAAAGTTGGAACTTCGGAATGGACCATGTTAACTGCAATTACGGCCAACAGTTGAAAGAAATAATCTTTAAAAAATAAATGTCAAGAATGGTTCTTTTGTTTGATAATAAATATAACCCAATAATATTGTTCACTTTTTTTTACTTTTAATAAAAGTACCTTTAAATGAGTCACCCGTTATATGCTAGTCTTAATCATACTCATGATAAATAAGTAGGTAACACTTTTAACATTAATCCAACATTTTTCTAAGTCTACCTTTGAGGTGCCAATGAGTAGGTACATCAAATAAGCTACCTAATTACGAAACAAAAAAATACACTTCCCAAACAAAAATACCTAACTAAAATCCTCATCACATCCACCCAAATCGTACTCCCACTCCGCTGACCAACAAAAACAGAAAATACTCAGTCAGCAACTGCCCATACGTGCCCGTTCTCTTTCTATACGTTTTACTAGCCTGCAAATGAGTTTGATGGAGAGCCTGCTACTCGGAGAAATCGTTGTTTTTCAACCCTTTCCCCATTTGAGTTGAGTAGGTCTTTTTTGTGGGCTGTAAAGAGTCGCGTGCCGGTCAGAGTTCGAATGCCGAGTTGAAAGTTTATCTTTGATGCTTTTTTTTTGGGTTTTACTGTAGTTACTTCCAAAGTACCTACTACGTAATTATTTAACGTATTTTCACTTTTTTTTAAAGTGCAATTTAATTAAGATGTCTGGCCGTGAGGTTTCTTATTTATATTATACCTACGGCTGATTCGTAAATGTATTTAATAAAAATGTCGGGTGAGGGGAAAATAATAATATTGTAATAAACTCTGTACGACATAGATAACAATTAATGCTTTTTTTTAGTTTTCTATTGAATTTTATTTGAAAACAATAGGTAATTAAAAATTGTTACATTCTAGTTTAGTTTTATTTATTAGTGCACATTTAGTCTATCAGTGCCATCTGTGGACGAATAGGAAAATTACTGTTCTTTAAATGTGCGTAATATTAAAGCTATTTGCCACTAGATGGCGATATATTGTTTTACACTTCAAAAACACGTAGATCGCGATCATTACAAGCGGCAAAGTAATTAATACAAATCCATATACAAACAAAAAGGCACACTATTCATAATCATTGTATTATATTTAAGGTCTGCGATAATTTTGGAAAAAACAATGCCTGCACGTCATAAGGCTGGACATCCACCAGAGCTGTGCGAGGAAAATGTGCGCTGCGAAAATGTGTAGCGAGGATGTGTAACCCTTTCCACCAGAGCTGTGCGAGGAATGGGTAAAGCGTAATGTGTTAATGTGTACAAATGAGCCGTACGAGGATAGGTAGCGGACTCTTTTCGAATAGGGTGGTGTGGCGGGAGCGGTACATATTCCTCGCAACACATTCCTACCAACACATTCCTCGCAACACATTTCTCGCTTGTTTTGTATCAACAAAAACCTCGCACTGCTAGACCCATATCCACCAGAGCTGCGCAGAGCGAAGCTAGGTAAATGAAGTGATTCTATTGGTGCTTACAAAACACATTCCTCGCTACGCAGCTTAACACAGCTCTGGTGGATGCTCAGCCTAAGACTTGAGGAGGCTGATTCTTCGCCACGTAAAATGCCTACCTACCTACTAACGACTATGCAGTGACCGAGCTAGTGGTGTGACCGCCGGACTGCCACGTCATTGGTCTCGAGTTCGAACCCAAGGCACGCACCTCTGAGTTTTCGGATTCATGTGCGTATTGTATAATTATCACTTGCTTAAAAACGGTGAAGGAAAACATCGTGAAGAAACCGGCATACCTGAGAGATATTTCTCGACGGCATGTGAAGCCAAGTCAGAGACCCATGGGCGGCATAAACTCTGACACCAGGTTAGTTACTAACCACACGAAAAAAATATAAAAATCACGCCTACTACCTAACGCATCCTATTAAACTAGGTATCAAAAAATCCACACACATTGAAAAAAAAACTAGTTTAAGTACATAACTTCTATCGAATTTTATTAAAACAATTAATTTACCTAATTTCATCCTAATTCACTTTTCTTAATGAACTGAAAATTTATACCTACCAACACTAGAGTACCAACTTAGGGGTTTTCCCTCAAATTTAGGGGGTAAATAAGTGGGATGGGATTTTTTTAGGGGCTTTATATTTTTAGGGGTATTTTTAAGGACTTTTTGATCTTCTGTATTTGTTTGTAAATACTTTACTTGATAGCCACTTTAGCTGCAAATTGTCGTCAAGTTGGAAACTCGACTTGACCGAAATCTGCGGCCGGAATTGGACGGCAGATTACCAGCAAAAATTTAAAAAGAAGAAAAGTAAAGAATATTACAAAGCATAAAATGTACTTATTCTTTTAGGGGGTTTTCCAAGGGAGTTGGTAACACCAGCTCACAAGTAAGTATGTAGGTACACATCCCAAAACATCCAAGTCACGCGCCGCAATCAGCAAAATATTGTTGTAAACATCGGGCGGTTGACTAAACACAGTCAAGTTTACAAACACGGAGTTCTTGCTCGCATCCTGTGGTTACTGGTTACTAAACTAACGTAACTCTCATTTCAACACGCACCACGGATTAGAAACATTTTGTAGGTTAGAAAGCCGGTAAGTGGAAAATAGTTTTAATTATTTATCTTTAATTGTTAGGGAAATCTCAGTTCAGCAGTGATAGCCTAGCAGTGCGACCGTCGGACTGCCAAGTCATAGCTCTCGAGTTCGAACTCAAGGCACGCACCTCTGACTTTTCGGATTCATGTGCGTATTGTATAATTATCACTTGCTTAAAAACGGTGAAGGATAAGGAAGCCTGGATGGCTGAGAGATGTTTCTTGACGGCATGTGAAGCCAAGTCAGAGGCCTATGGGCGGCATAAACTGTGACACCAGGTTAGTCAATAATCACACGGAAAGAAGAAGATTTCAGTTCAATCTTAGCTCTGGCCAAAGTCGACCACTGTGTTGCAACTTCAGAACGTACCTACCTATGTTTAACAGTGTTCCTCTAAAAACTGAAATACCCAAATTAAGTAAATCTTAAAATTCTTATGGTGCGTCCAGACCTGACGAACGCGCCTCGAATGCGCCGCTCGCGCGCAGCGCGCGTACCGTTCGCGGGCCGCTCGCGAGCTGCGCGCGTGTTTTTCATGTTCGTACAAAGCTCCGCGCGCCGTTCGCGCGCAGCTTGCGAACGGCTCGCGCGCTGCGCGCGAGCGGCGCGCTTGCGGGGCATTCGCGGCGCGTTCGTCAGGTCTGGACGCACCATTAAATGATAGATTAATTTACAATTATAATTTAGGTGAAATTAGTTAACAATTCCGAGCACTCCCACAGAGTTATGTCTGTGCATTACCTATCTGTTATCAATTATGTCTGTGCATTATCTGTTATCATGGCAATATCATGTAAGTACCTAGTTTCGTTTAAAAGAGAAGCAACTACCATCAGACCTCAAAAATCTTTAGGATCATCACGTTTGGGTAGTCCTATTTACCTAACAACGGATAATGCGGTCCATTTCCTTCAAATAATGGAACTCCTATAGGTAGTTTATTACATCAGTCACCAACAAGAAGCGAAAACGCTATTTACGGCGACCCACAGTCATAGATCTTTAAAATAGTAAAATGTATTAAATTTATTTGTCGCGGGTCGATTAGGTAGGTACCTAAATAAATCAATTTCTATAAATATAATCGAGTAAATTGTTCCAGTGCTAATAGAGTCGATTTTATAACTAAGTCTGGAAAAAAGTGCCCGCTATGTAGGTACTAGGTACCTTCATCCCATACTTCGCTCAACTCGTCTTTATATCTAATTTGGAATCTAAGTTTCGATGGTAGAACATACCAAATGTTCAAACACACCTACAACACAGCTTAAAATATGAATAAATGTATAAAGTTAAGTACTTATGTCATAGGTTGTCACATGTGATACCTAATCAAGGTAAAAACCACTCCACATCGTCACTGCACACCCCCACTAAATGGTCACATGGGAACTGAGGGGCGTGATGGGAGAAATATCTCCCTACTCCATGTTCGCATAAATAGGCAGAAAAACCAAGAAATAAAAACCTAGTACCTACATTGTCATACTTTATTAATAAAACTACATAAGTAGATACAAAAACTATAAAAAAAAGCAACTAAATAATCTCTTGTTTTCAGATAGGTACCTATCTAAATCAGAATGACGCCGATACTTTTCAAACTGCTCTTCATAACATTCAGCTTCATCCAGTCACATTCAATGATGATAAGAAACAACGCACTCATATCCAAGATGGTGTCCGACTTCCAGAAAGACAACCCGGTGATTGCAGTTACACCCCGCAATGACGAGCAACAACACCAACCTAAGAATGTTCTATCCTTAATGCAAAACGTTCTCTGTAAGAACTTCCCCTCAGTTCCGTGCGACATGATCGTAGAAGATCAAACATTAAGAAGTCTAATAGAACGGTCAATTCAGCAGTTAAAGTACAAGAAACTAACGATGGAGAAAACGACGTCCATGCCGGCTTGGCACCATCTAACATTATTTCCATCAATAAACAGCGAAGATCTGTCAAATTTTCTGCAAGTTAGCGATACAGGGTATTACAGCAAAGGTAAACCAGATAAAACAAGAGTAAGAAAGCACAAAAATAGAGTCGCTAAGAACAACATGGAACCACAACTGATAGAGAGAGAACCGAAGAAAAAGACAAAGTCTAAGAAAGATAACTCGAGGGCGACCTCCATATACAACGGAAGAAAAAAGATACGAAAGTTTTATCCTCACAAGATAAAGTACAAAGATAAGTTGAAAGGAAGGAAAGATTTCGGTGACTACTCTGAAGACAAACTTTCAATGTCTGTGGAGATCCCAGACATGAACGTGGGAGGGAGGAACAGGATGAACTACAAAGTAGAACCGGCTGACCCTCCTGTTTGGCGGATAGACTACATGAAACACGGGGAGCCTAGCCTGAACATGTTCGAGTACGAACCTGATAGATTAAACGAGAAACTGGTGAATACTGGTCCCAATGTGATCGTCTCTGAGAACATCCTAGAACAAGCTTCGAGAAAAGACGTGATGCATCCAGACGTGTACATTAAGAATAACTACATCAGGAAAAACGCTCTCGGATTGAACTCCGGCACCATCGATTAAGTATTGAGTGTTGATTTATTTTAAGATTACGAATAAAGATTTTAGTTGTATGAAGTTTTTTAAACCCCTTACGACTACAAAGCTGTAGATGACAATTTTAAAGAGCTGATGCTAGATGCGTCACCCTGGGTCTTCATTAAACTGTGTATAAATCCTTGTCTGCAGAACAAGGGAAGGAAAACCCGTTGGTAAGATTTGGTAAGCTTAAAACTGCTTCTAGTCGGATTTAATTTGGTACCATATCAAGAGCCTGATAATAGAACTTTTACTGAGCCCTGCCAATTGAAGCAATAATTGCATTTTGCGCAGTACCTATGGGCCTGAGTCAGCTGTCTTCGGGCTTTGTCGCAACAAAGTTGAAATGCTGAAACCTAATCCACGAGTAAGAGTTTCCAATACCTTGTAGACAAAATAATTACGTACTTAGCAAATCAGATAGTCTCCCGCCCTTGAAGGATAAGTACCTAGAGTATACGCAATTTATAAAAATATAGGTAAAAGAGTAGGTACGGTTTAAAAGATGATGTAGTGACAAAAATTGAAAGGAGTATGCTTAGGTGGTTTGGCCATGTTGAGAGAATGAGTGAACGGCGATTAACAAAAGGAATTTATAAGGCGGATGTTAATGGGAACGCCGGTAGAGGACGTCCTAGAAGGACATACATCGATGTTATTGGTGATGTTCTTCACAAAGGTCAGGTGCATAGTACTCTCAACCGGCGTGCGTGTATGACAAGATGTATGAATGTGGATGAAGCGAAAGGGGTATGTAAGAGTCGTAGCATGTGGCGTTCTATAGTTTCTGCCTACCCCCATGGGAAAAAGGCGTGAGTTTATGTATGTATGTATAAAAAGAAGACTCCGTGAGGCACCGTAATACTATAAGAGGAGCTAGTTGATTTCATAAACAAATAGGCACAAACACAATACACAACAGCAGAGCTGCTGCACTACAAGATACGATAGCGCCTGATAAATCAATTAGCAACACATTCGTCTTTGTGACTGGATTGCTCAACATATAAATATAGGAGTCGAGAGATTAATAACTAAGTAGGTATTTCTGTACATAAAGTAGTGACGATAATAATTATTAATGATAAGTTCGTAAATGTCTACTATTGAACATTTGCCTCCTCACTGACTGATATACAAGATAATAATACATATTTATGTATCTATTACCGCGATAATTATGTAAGTATGCACTTAAATATCGAAAAAAAGAGATACAAATTAAACTATCTATCAAATATAATTAACACCCGATACCATACTATCTTTTCAATACAAACGGAACAAACACAATCTAAAACAACGCTTATCTCCAGCGATAGAGACCAACTGTGTTGTTAATTAATACTGAACATTCGTAATGTCATGAGAAAACATCTTAACTTTATCATGCATGCAGTGTGCCACAGCGGCCATAGAGAGTAGACGTAAACAATGTCACGACCTGTTTTATCTACCCATGTATTAGACACTTCTACTGGAAAACCTGCGGTAGGAATATTTGTCGAATTATACAAGAGAAAAGAAAGTTCGTGGACATTATGGCACAGCACAACGACCACCAGTGATGGCAGAATACAGTTTCCATTTTCAAATGATTCGATGGCGGAGGGGACTTATAAATTGATGTTCAAAGTTGGCGACTATTATAAAATGATTGATAAGGAGACGCTGTATCCGTTTGTCGAGGTATGTACCTATTATTAGTTTATTTTAGTTAAGTTCCTAAGTTAGTAGTTTAGTACCTACTTAGTAGGCAATGTGCTGTGCTAATTCTGCATTTATATTGCCCAATACCACAGAATAGAAAATAGTACCTAGACACCTACTAAAAAGTACCGGTATTTTTTAAGTATGATTTTAATAAGTATGATTTTAAAAATTCGGTAGCTTGACAGTTGGTAACTATAGCTAACTACATGTACATACCGAAATAATATTTTTATGCTGTCTGTATCAAATTATGAATTGATTTGGAATATTTAGATTAGATAATAAAATCATGATAATTTATCAAAATAAAATATTATACAATTTAAACATTTCACTTCAACGGTATCGAGGGCACTCGACCGTAACAAGTAATTATTGCGTCTTTTGCTACACATTAATTAATGAGACTAGAATTTCTCTCTGTAACGAAATGAAAGCATGACTACACAGGCGTGAGGTTTATAAGCGAGATAGATACCTAAGTAGGCTACTAAGCTATTTGAGAGATTGGTAGTTGTTAACCTACAAATACTAGTTTTCTACGCTTTAATAAAAATATGATAACGTTATCCGCTGTTTATGTTGAATATTATGCTATTTCCTTGACAAACGGAGCAAAGGTCATTGACCTAAGCTAGCAATATCTCGCAGTTTTGTGTAGTAAAATCAAATGTACCTAATTGAATCAATTGGTTAATATAAAACAATCTTGATTTCTTTAAATTGTTGAATATAATTTTAACAATTCAACTGCAACGCCATCTATCGTTGTAATACATAAGCACTACTACTTGTTCTTGTACAATGCCATAGATGGCGCGATTAATAAAAATATATAAATCCCAAAAAGCTGAACTCGCGCTTTCCTTTTTATTTTCCAGATAACATTCAACACCAAAGCCGGCGAACATTACCACATTCCCTTGCTACTAAGTCCCTACGGATACTCCACGTATAGAGGAAGTTAATTTTTAATCAATACTTTGCTTTGTATAGGTTTTATACTTACATAATAAACTTCACTTAGGTACTTTTTTTTCTATTTACTTATTGCTACATGATGAGGTGCCAACGTGATGCAGTAACATGTTGGAACTCTGCACATCCATCAAGAAAGCTAGTCCTCTTACCACACACACAAAGAAAGATTTGTAAATGGCATATGGTAGGGTTGCCATCCGTTCGGGTTTGTCCTAGTTTGAGAGGACGACCGGGGGCATCCGGGGGCGTTCTCAAAAGTATCCTGGAGAAACCTGGACGAGTCACGTTGGTAGTTTCGTTAATTTTCTTTTCCAGCAATGAGTTCCACGCAGTACACACACATACTTGTAAGACTCGTACGAACAGGGCCGGACTGGGACCTGAAATCGGTCCGGGCATTTCAGAGACGGTCCACCCAGTGCTGGCAAAAAAAAGTTATTCTCAAGCGATTACACGGCAGACTTTTTTTTAGACGCTCCCCTTAATCTTTCTCCTGTATCTTGAGTGCATTTACAAACAAAAACAATTTTGAGGCTTCTTTTTAAA
The DNA here is from genome assembly GCA_910594945.2 of Amphipyra berbera. NCBI lineage: Eukaryota > Metazoa > Arthropoda > Insecta > Lepidoptera > Noctuidae > Amphipyra > Amphipyra berbera. The sequence goes on from OU343145.1 coordinate 15,365,279, forward strand.
GCGATAGTTGGACGACCTTTTTTTTTTTTTTTTTGCCGTCGCTCTTTCGATTTCTCAGACTGTGTAACCATCAGGGCACACCGGCCCATCGGGCATTTGCCCGATTTGCCGTATGACCAGTCCCGGCCTGCGTAGGAACATTTATATTTTAGCTATTTTAATTCAAAGCCGTCCGGGGGAATAATCCCGATTTTGACCAAATACCGGGAGTTTTTGAATTCGTTGTCTAGTGTCGGCAATTTAGGTCATGGCAGCCCTAGCCTATGGTGACATTGAATAGGTACCTACCTACTATAGGTAACCTTTAGAAAAATACCAATATACGGGGACAACGGGAATACATCAATAGGAGGCACCAATGCTCAGTCCATAAAGATAATAACTTTATGAAGTACAACATCGGTCATAAAAGAATCGAGCTGTATAATTATTATTTTACAACTGCTTCGTTGGTCTAGTGGTGGCAAGCGCGACTGCTGATCGTGAGGTCCTGGGTTCGATCCCCAGGTCGGGCACTGTAATTGGGTTTTTCCGTGTGGATTTCCTCAGTAGCAGCCCGGAGTTCGGATTTGTGCCCGGTTGATGGCAATAGTTTCGACCCCTATTACATGGGACTTTACATAACGGCGCAATTAGGGTGTCACTATACACCTCTGCCCAACCTTTCTGGGAATACGGACGTGATGTTATGTTATTATTTTACATTTCTATTACCTAGTGGTAGGTATGTTGCGACTGCGACTAAAGGGAATTTGAAAATAAAACAACAATTCACTTTTTACAAATTTATGACGTCGCTCAATAAAAACTTAAGCAATCTAAAAAACCTGCAAAATTGTATCTGATTGTAATAACTAATTAATTACCACTCATTAACGAACAACATGATTGTAATGTAACGTACCTACCTACAATTAAGATTAACCGAAATAATATTACCTACCTACTTGGTTACGTTTTGCCAAGTACGTACTTACCTAGTAGTTAAACTGCCATATTTTGTTAGCGAAAACTCGATCATTTTGTAATGTAATGTTCATATTTCACTACAGAATATTATACGCTCACTTAAATAGCTACTTTTGTACAAAGCTGCTTACAGTAGGTAGGTACCTACTTCACTGATTATTCACTCATTAATTACAACTTTTTTTCATGCATGAATTGTGTAGGTAGGTACTCATGCATAAAATTAGTAGGTACACGGTTTCATAATTAATGAGATTGTTAGGTAGGTACCTGAAAAGTGAAATACCTACTAAACGAGGCGAAGAAAATACTGTTTTTATTATGTGTTAGTAATTTGTAGCTTATTAGCAGACATCGGATAATCGGATATATATTTACCTAAAGTTATTTTTTTGCTACAAAAGTATGGCAACGGCTTCTGAAAATAATTTATTAGAAAAAAAAAACCTGTATCACGGGATTACATAACTAATCAATGTATATACTCGTAATTGCTTAAAAGTTAATTTTCAACCTCCGATTCAAATATATGTGTATGTAGGGTGCTAGGGTGTAAGAAAGTGAGGGTTGCATGTCTGTATTAGTTTTAAAAAAGGTACAACTTTAGGTATGTCAATAAATAAATATGCATCCAATTCTAGGTAAATATGATTCCATTCTACAGAACACTAAGTTTGACGATCCCAGAATTGCAGATTTTTTTCGATACAAAATTGCATTCCATATTAGCCAACACCTGAACTTTAGGCAAATATGCATCCGATTATCCGATTTCTGCTTATTAGCTAATCGCGTCAATTTATGCGTTAACTACATGGCTTAACGTAACATAAATATGTTCCATCTTAATGTTGAAGGTCCCTACCGCTAACTATACATATACTTACAATACAATAACATTCCTATAACTGTAAATAAATGGAGTTTGTTGAGGGTCTTTTATAATCTATTTAACATAAGTCTCTATATAATTAAAATATATTTCTATATTATGGAAATTCCCTATAAATAATTATCCTAGGTTGTAATAACTCATGAAAAGTATAACTCAAGGAATTTTTGTTAATAATTTGTTCATCGTTCAGAATCACTCTGCAGTCATTTGGAAATAAATAAGATAATATAACACTTCACTCATCATTTATAACTAAGTAAGTACCTACCTAAATGTAAATGTCTCTTACGATTTGTAGTTTATATCAATCACAAGTCGTTATTTAACAACCCTGCCACAATTATACTAGTCTGCCAATAACTTTTCTAAGACTGATAATGATAACATAACTAAAAATAAATGCAATGTATGTTTCATTGTCTTCCAAGATATAAATATACTTTAACAATTCAACTAGGTATCTAAGAACAGGAAAATATAACAATTAAACATTGTGAATATAATTCTTAAAAAATATAAATAATAAAATAGTTATTTAACGTTACAATCTATACTCTATGAACTAAGTTGGAGCGCACATAACTACAAAAAGAAATTGCTTTTAAGTTTTTAATCTCACAATTGATGTTCTATAATTCTATATTATCTATGAGTATACAGGTTTTTGTAACAATGTTTGGCAACTCGCAGCAGGATCTGGCATGTAGACTCTGTAAGGTAAATGGTCATATTCGTCAGTAAACGGCCGTGGGTCGGTTTAGTCACCGTTTCTTCATACACAACACTACAGTCACAGTCTATCACATTTTGTCCATATGTCCAGTTTCTTCGTTGCTTCGACTTGTACATCCCTATGCCGCATGGCGTTAACATTTTTAGCAATTTATTACTGAACGTTACCGGTTATTGATGCAGATGTTGAAAGACAAAGGAAGTAATATTTTAAGGTTGGAATAAATTAAGTTTATGGGTTGCAGTCGTTTCATAGTAATAATCCTTGAATACTAGGTACCTCGTCAGTAGTAAAGGTCACAGTTCGATATAAATGAGCTCTTCTGTTATAACCAATTGTGATCATCAATATTTCTAATTAAGTACCTACATTTTTTTTACTACAAGAAAAATCAAAAAATGTTTCTGATCACACCCAAATAATTAACACTGTCACTTAGGTATTTGGTATCTAATTAAAATACCAAGTAGAATCCGTAACATTTCCACCTGTTATTGGTTTTGCAGTACTTATGCAAAAAATGACAAAAAAATATTTAAAGGAACACATTTGCAGTTAATTCACAATTGGGAAGTCAAACCTCTGTAGTCTATTGTGGGTTTGAAACATTTGAAATTAGAATTCCAGCCTCCTTGTGATCGTTTTATACTACGTTTACCTGTTAGAAGCTGTGAAAAAAAACAAGATTAGGGAACAGGTATAATAGGATTCAGCTTGAATCAATACTTACCATGATGGACGTCGTGATTTCTGAGTGACGACCCTCAGAAGAAGCATTGAGCGCCAACATCTAGTGTAGTGAAATCAGAATCAAACCATTAGAATCAGAGTATTTTGTATGCCAATGACCACAACCTCTGGACCTCATAAACATGAGCATAGTTTGTTTTCGCATGCGATCTTCAGGAATTCTCGTTATGAAAGTAGAGCCACATTTACGAGTACTTATGTCCACAGATAATACCTAGTCCAAGCATAAATAGTTCTTAATGAGTTAGGAACGAGATTCATTTCTACTTCATATTATCAGTCTTGTAACTTGTATGATAACTATGAAAGAACCTTGAAAACTTGATAACACTAGATAAAGGTGACATAATATTTCAGACATTTTAATGTTTGACTGACCTGCAATCCAAACCCTGCAAATGAAAATGGTTGTTATTTAGAAAGTAATAAAGTTTAAAACCCACCTATTTCCCTTCCTCTTGGCCGACGACCTCTTTATATCTGGCAATCATTAGCTTTTTGACAGTATCTCTATATGTTTCCCCAGGGGTTGGAGTGTAAATACCTCTTTTCTGCCCTAGACCGGCCAAGCTTGGGCGTTGTTCGGCTTCTATGGGCGCGATTCTTCCCTGCTCCTCTTTACCCAAGCCTCTGCCTTCGGACCAGCCCATCTTTTGCAGCATTTTCCCTCCAATCGTGTCAACGACTGAGGGTGGAGGGTGCGGCGCCATAGGCGGTGGCATCGAGTCAGGTGGATCGTAACGCTTTCTGATTATTGGTGTTTCATCTTCACCAAATTTCATTCTTCTCTCAGCAGCCCTGTCTCTGTACCCATTCATTTGTGGAATCAGTTCATTCCTCTTTCGGTACTCAGCCAAGTTTTGTTTGTGCAAATCTGATAGTGATTTGTGTTTGTTGAGCACTTCAGCGGATGGGAAGCGTCGTTTACAAATGAGGCAGGTCAGTTTGGCCCAGTCTATGATGCCTTCGTCGCTATCAAAGGCGTGTTCTGCGTCAGATACCCTTTTCATCAGGAAGTCGTCTCCTGTGGGGGGTGGTGATAATTCCCTGACATGAGTCAATGTAGGTCCAGAACCCAATACAGAAAATCCTATATCAGCTGAACCCTTACTGGCCCCTGTATCTAAAGGCTGCTCCATAACAATATTACTTCTAGCGTTCTCTTTCTTTTGGTTCAAAGTCCGCGCCCATCTCTCCATATCTTTGGCAATTTTTTTGGCAACTTTGACTTTGTCCTCCTTATCTTTCTTTTTCTTTTCCTCAGGTTCTTTAGCTATGGTGTTCTCAGTGGTGGCTGTTGGTGGGTTTGGCAATTTAGGCTGTTCAGTATTCTGTTGTGCTTGTGTCGCTGATATGTACGTAGAACTGGTGGCATCCCAGTACATGTACTGACTAGTTTGACTGTTATAAAAGTACTGACTAGTACCGTCATAGTATAAACCGGTGGCTGGGTCATAGTAATACCCGGAAGTTTCATCATACATAAAAGTCCTTACATCAGGAGCGGTATAGACAGTTTTACCATCACCGACGGGGGCTTTGATTGAGGGAGCTGTCTGTACAGTGGAAGACACAAAAACTGGGACACTAACAGGAGTCCAAGCCATATGGCGAGCTTGAGCAGCTGATATAGCTGACTGAGCAACGGCAGCAGCCGCATTCACTCGGTCTGCCTCAGACATGGCCTGAGCAGATGTACTATAACTAGACAGTTGAGCATAATAAGAAGAATAGTCTGCACTTGGAGGTTTTGATATTTTCTTTGGTTCATTATAGAAACTGACAAGGACCTCTCTCCCATCAATTTCTAATGTAGGCTGCAGTGATGCTAATTCAGAATGAGCTGCTGTAGAATCAGCGATGGAATTAAAATTAATGTATGCTAAGCACTTTGACGCCCCAGTTAAAGTTTCTCTGCCAATTGTGATGCCTGCAATGGAATCTAAAACAGTCTTTGAGCATCTTGCCTTTATTGCCTCCAATATTTTCTCTTCAGTTGTTAATGCATCTAATCTTCTAAACAACAATCGTTTTGTAATGCCAGCACTTTCTGACAAGGTATTCCTTTCACTATCACCACCATAGACAATGCCATCGGACCTCTTTCCCTGACAGTTACGTCTGTAACACACTTGGCGCCTCTTGAAGTTGTATAATCCACATTTACAGAACCAATCCCCCGGGGATGCATTGATTGCCTGGATATCATCATGTTTGTCTCTGGTGTCGTATTTACTCTCGTAGTCTAAATCCATTCGTTCACGACTGCCTGATCGGCTGCTAGACCTAGAACTGGCTTTGCGATCCATGTCGCTTATGGTCGGCGGAGACGGCGGTGCCGGTACGTCGCGGTCACGGTCGTCATACCGCTTGGGCGACCTGCGGCGGTCGCGGTCGCGCGTCCGGTCGTATCGCTCGCGGCGGTAGCGGTCGCGGCGGTCGCGGTCGTCGTCCCTATCCCGGTCGTAGCGGTCGCGCTCGCGGTCGAACCGTTCGTGGTGGTGGCGGTCGCTGCGCGGCTCGCGCGCGGTGTCGCGACGCTCGGGGCTGGCGCTCCGGCGCGGCTCCCACACGGGAGAGCGCGGCCGGCCCTCCGCCCACCTGTCGTCGTCGCCCCACCTTGTGCTCCTCTCGTCACGGCCTCGCCACGACATCGCACACGCCTGTGAACATCACCCGTACGAATAAAGCGACTGTACTCACAAACCGTTCGACGCCGCAGTCCCGTTTCCTCCATGTTGGTTGGCCTAATAATCGCCGTTCATTAACCTTTCTCCTCGCCGTTCTATTGTTTACCTGCGTAGCAGTCACTGGGATGATAATATAAACCTTTAATCACACACGTTTAACACTTTACACGAGAGTTTCTATACAAATAGGCAATGCTAATATTATTTTGAATCACACATCAAAGAAAATGCGACAGCGACATACGACAAAGACGCCATCTTTTTCATTAGTATTTTTTTTTAATAAGTTATCTGGGTAACCATCTCCTAAAAAAATTACCCATAAAAGCAAATCTAAAAACCCCCTGAATTCTAGATAACCGATTTAATTAATTTTCAAATCTATTCCTTAGTTAAAGTTATCTGATGTTGGTTCTATATTTAAAAATATTCTCGTATTGTATTAATATATCATGAAATAAGACCATGACGCCACGTATGGTCAGTATTCAACCATTTAAAATAGATAAAAGGTAGATATTTATTCAGGAAAGGTCATTAGGTACCTATATTTTTATTGAAACGTTTTAGAATCAAATTTTAGTTATAACGTATTCAAAATATCCTCAAGGACTTGGCATTTTTCCAACTAAGAATGTTATACAAATCGACTTCGAATCGAGTTCAATCGATGAAAAACAAATGAAATGTTTCAGTTTACACACAACAAGTTTCTTAATACCTTGAAAATAGGTGCACTATGAACACTAAAAATTAGAGTTTAAACATTAATAACGAGTATAGCCTCTCCGGTTTCTTATTACGGCTTGTATTCTATCGGGGACATTTTCGATCAAGTTTCGCGTGTAACTTTGAAAATAATTTTCCCATTCCTCTTTAGCAGCAATCTTAAGCTCTTCTGGATGGGCTGGTGGTGGCTACCAGGATTTGATAATTATCTTCAGATAGTCCCAGTGATCTTCGATTGGATTTAAGTATGGACTATAGACGGGCAAGTCTAATTTGGGTATCCCAACTTCACGAAGAACGTCACCGAAGCCACAATTAATGTGGCCACCTAGGGAGTGCTAGCAATATAATTTTAGATAATAAAGTACCATCGATACGGAAGGAAGAAGACGAAGATACTCGTTCTCAACATTCGCTGTGAGTGGTCTCACGTCGCATGGCATTAAAATAAAAAAATCTTGTCTGTTAAAGAAGGAAAAAGGCAGTACTGTTCGTGTTCTTGAAGAATTACTTCAATGTACCTCGGGTCCGTCAGCTTTCCTTCAATGATAACTAATTCCGTGCGATCTTCCCAACAAAAGCCATCCCAGAACATTATTGAGCCACCTTAAAAATGCAGTTTCCTGTGTCTGGAAGAAATCTCTCTCCACGTCACATCGTTGTCACACTAAAACGACCGTCTGGAACGCTCAGATCGATTTTGAATGTATCGGTGAATAAAACAATTAAATATACAAAACATAAAAATTGCAGGTGGATGAAATTTTGTGTTCTTGAGAACTTTTTTAAACCAAATATTCTTAGGGACATAAATTTTGTCCCTAAGAATATTTGGTTTAAAAAACTCCCAAACACAAAGAACAATGGCAGACTTTCATACATAAAATTAGTTGAGAAGAAATGGTAGCGTCTATAAGTCAAAAATATCTTAAAATGTTAAGCGTCAGTCCCTGAATAACTTTGTCAAAGAATTTTGTCCTGAGAAAGCTTCAAATAAAAGATATTTAGATTTGAACTTTTTTTAGGTTATGTCATAAGTCACTTGGAGAAATTCATGAGTCTTGTGGTTGTTTATTGTTAGCTTAGTAAATTCTCACCATAATTTACCTGTGTGACCATATTCCACCATGTGGAAAAAGCGAAAGAGGTTTGTTAGGATTGTAGCAAAAGGAAGAATGTTTTCTCTACCTACCTCTACGGGGAAAAGCGTGACTTGCCGATATGTATACAGCATTCATCATACTTTTAATGAATAAAAAATGAAACAATTCTACATTTTTTACATTTTTATTCCTGCTCGTCTTCTCTTACAATAATTATACAATCTAAAAATTCAGCTGGCACTGCAATACTTTGTGGCATATTAATCAATGTTGAGATTCTTTCGTCAGAATCGCCTGTTCTCATTTTAAGGAGTAGCATTGCTAGTCCTGGACTTCCTTTCCGTATCTCCTGGATCCGACGTACTTCTTCAAGTAATGTGCGGAATTTATCTTTTGTATAACCTACCCAGTATACAAAAACCGATCATCCATTTTCTTCTATATTTTCAAAATCTAGTGTCGGATTAAAAGCATTTACAAATGAAAATACATGTTGTATCTGCTGTGCAGTAAATGTAGAAAAGCTATTTTCAGAATCAAATAACATTTCCCACATATTACACTCCAAGTGTTCATCACAAACTCTACAAAGTTCAGGCAGGTAATAATGATGGCTACTCAAAATAATTGCTCTTAATTTATCAGATATTCCCCGTAACACAGTATTAGAGCAGTGAGGAAAAACACAATGGCTATTAGTGTTTGCTGCTCTTCGGTAATTCGGTAACTCCATCACTATGTTTGGTGACTGTTGCTCAGAAGAAACTGGTTCTGATGACTGGTTGTCTTCAGGTACATTGTGGTGGGATCTGGCGTCATCAATAATGCTCATACGCCGAGCCTCTCTCTGCGTGCGTAACCAGCAAGCATGGCACACACGATCAGATTCTGTTATCTGAAACAAATATGTAATTAATTGAAAATATTTGAACCCCACAATCTATTATAAAAAAAAGAAAAATAGAAGGAGCAAGTGACACTGTAGAATAACTTATTACTGGTTACTATAATAATCATAATGGTTTATTTATCCAAACATAGACACAGGTTCAACACAATACAACCAAATATATTTTTTGATAATAATAAGTCACTATAATGTGTGTGTGAAACTAAACATCACACTGCAATTTTATCCACATAGTAAACGGTCATGGTTAGTTACAGTTATAAATATTACTCATAACATACCTGTCGTGGTGCTAGTATGTTCTCTATAATAGCTATGATAGAGCGCTGCAAATCAGTAGGGGTGTCTCTTAATATTTTATCGCTCTGTCTGCGTACTATAGAACACCCATATAAGAGACACACATGAGTATGGCCGCTGTGACTTGGTCCACCATGCTGATCACCACTCTCAGAAACTTCTTGCTGGAGACATTGATTTACTGCATACATTGCAAGATCCCTGCATGCTTCACATATATAGTCTTCCTCAGTAATCTGAAAATAAAGAAAAATAAAAACAATGCTGACAATAAAAATAGTTCCAGCTAGGTTAATATTCACTAATAGCTTAGCAGGTAATTGTTTAATTTAATGTAAATATTGTAGGGCTATGCTATAGTGAATTTAGACTTTTATTTATATTTATATACAGTAAGTTAAGTAAGGGTTATTTCAAGATAGGTAGGTACTTACTATGAGTGGGTAGACCCAGCTACAGGGTAAACTAGTGACTCTTGGATCAAGTGTCAGGGCAGGATAGCGGCGCAACGTGTTAACGCAAATGTTGCAGTTAACACATAGGATTCGCGTTAATCTACTACGATCTCCCTTAATGGTTCAAAACGCACTTCAACAATCCAAACAATGAGGTAAAATCGGAGTCCAAAAAGGCGGTAGCACAGTCACGCAGGGCAATATCAGAACCCTTTAGGCACGCACAAGTCATACAAAGCGAAAGGAATATCAGTCCGTGAGCAATCCCAAGGCAATTAGAAATAGGAAAATAGCAAAACACAACACACACGAGAAGCGTAGGAGCATGACAACAGCTTGGCAACAGACCGCTTTTCGTGACAGTGACATTTCATTTAGTGTTGCCATAACATTAAATGAATTTTTTTTATTATGACTGTTAATATAGTTATTAGTAATAATAATATCCTATAAAATATTTTGAACCTTCATAAGGTCTTACAAATATATACGAAAATAGTATGAATATAGTTAATGGCAACATTGAAATAGTGTAAAATGATTATAGTTATTTGATAGTCCCAAAAATGTATGCTTTTTTCTGTGGCCTTAATTAAAATACATGTTAATATGAAAAATCATAGAAAAATAATTAAAATCATTGTATATAAAAGTCATTTCTAGACGCTAACATTTTTGTCAACTATTATTCTACCATTGTTCTTTCTCCCTAAATTTAGGTACAGCATTCCTAAGTTGGCAACCCTGTTAGTAAGAAATAGTGATTTCAGTTATGAACTAGAGAATTAGAATCATTCTATATTATTAACGTTATGCGATTCCATTAAATCTGTGCACTAAATAAATAGCAAAATGAGTACATAAACTTTGCAGCATTTTGGTAATAAGAGGTATATAAATTTTGATATATTATATTTCTATATTTGCAGATCAGTAGTAATAGTTTGACATTGACAGCGCCTATAGGATGTAGCAATAAGGTCGACATTCGTAATTAAGTGTTATCACTGACATGCAGTCAGTTTTGTACACTCGACTAAGCTCTAAGACTAGAGCGTAGTCGACTGTACCATATAATAAAGAAAAGAATTGTGAAATTCGACTAGATTTCAGTAACAAGCACACTCTTTCGTGTCAATGAGAATCATAGACGTATTATACTAACAGTGTAGTAGTACTAACGTTAGTATAATAGGTCCATGATGAGAATTAAAATAGAAATAGAAACAGAATGCCCAGTATATCATGACAGTTCATGGCGGCGCTGCTGGCAAAGAAAAATGACAATTATTATTATTATCCTGACTATGCATAGTCTATCTGATATTTTATTAGATTTAGTTCCCTATCAACGCTTGCCAAGGGCCCAAAATATACTGGTCTCAAAGTGCTTCCACGATTCACATGTTGTCGTCCGATCGTAGAAATGGGAGAATATCATGATGTGACTGGGCATAATAATATCATGAAAAACGCTATTTCTCGAAACGACCTACTACTGTTCAGTAGTCATATCATGATGTAGGTACTCAATAAAAAATCGAGCGGATCGACGAGGAGCAAACGTTTCTCGATATTCTTAGCTAGACGCATTGCCACATGCATCAGGAGGTCGAGTTGTCATAGGGTTGAGTTGTCTTGGGGCGATTTTTTGGGGTCGGGTTATCAAGATCGAGTTATCGGTGGTGATTTGTCGGAGCCGAGTTATCGGGGTCGAATTGTCAGGAATTCAGGATTGAGTTGTCTTGGGGGCGAGTTGTCGGGGTCGAGTTGTCAAGATTGAATTGTCTCGTGATCGAGTTGGCATCTTTGTACCTTTACCTACCTAACCCTCAATAAGAATGTTGGAATATTATTCAAAGTACAGCAAAACTAGAAGTTCCCTCTGCATTTTAATAATGTAGTTAGTTCCAACACCCAACAGAATCGATATGCCTAAATCTATGACCTGAAAAATCGTCAAACGGTTGGCATTGAACTATATGGCGAGTATCAGTTAGGCTTATCATGAAATGTAATTTTAAATACGTAAGTAGGGATTGCGACAATCAAAAATACATTTTACAATATTTATTAAATACTTTATTGTTAATGACCATGTCATTTTAAATAGATAAAATTAAAAAGCATAATCACTAAAAAAATAAGCGCAGATTTGGAAACTATACCTAACTATAAATTAGCATAATATAACTACATAGACCAAAACAATTGAACAGAAGTGGCAATATACTATTTGTAAAACATTATTTTAAAAAGCAAATATATGTTTTCAAATTTGAAAAATGTAAAAGACGTTCAGTCATGGTTTAAATATTATTGTTTTTTAATTATCTATGTAATGGCATTATTAATTAACTACCGACAAAAAGTGACGTGTAGGCTAAATGCATTTTTTAAATTACTGCTTCGAAATCATTTAAAAGTTTACTATGGAATGTTGGTAAATTTTATTATGAGGTTAAGTTAATGGTAATGGTAAGGCATTCATAAATACTACGCTATAATTACGGCAGCATACATTTTACATTAATTTCTATTACATTTTGAATGGAAAACAACGAATCTAAACTAGCCGCGTTCTCGTGGCTCACTTTGAATAATAAATGAAATCTATTTCATAAACACCAATTTTCTATAGAATACACCGTAATGGAAGTGTCCCTTGTGTAATACATTCACTATGATATTAATTTTCAAGCCACAAAGACCCAGGAAGCTTACTTGTGTTAGTAGCATTATTATGGCAATGTGTGTAACACAGGTCAAATTCAGGTGCCTTCCAGACTTGCCAGAAATATGACGTCATGAACGACTGAAGGAAGTACTAATATCGTGGTTTATAGGTAGCAGGTATCGAAATAGCTGCAATATAAGTTTACTCAAACATTTCTGTAAGTTACCTTGAGCGACAAATTATTGTTTGTACGTTTTGCCCGACCGCGCAAGTAATGAGATGATAAAAAATGGTGGCAAGAATATTAGTTTGTGCGCCTTTTCACCCGAATTCTGCAGTTTCATTTTGCTGTTAATGTGATGAAATGTTAATGAACCCACCGATTCTACACTATCATACTTGTATAAAAAACCTCAGTTGATCTTATTGTCGAATTCATTATACCTAGTCCATCTCTATAGGTACTTTATAAGTATATTGAAGTCAATTCGAGCCCTCCATAATCCAACTACTGATGATCTTATAGCTAATTTAGTAGTCCAGACATTTACAGTGTTTTGGCTGCCCGTGGGCACTCTCCACTCAGCCTGTCGCAGTCCACGGCTGGACAAGGAGACTGTGACTTATTTTGGGACCGAACTGATTTTATTTGAAGCGTTGTCTGATTCTTGGACACATAATATAACACATAACTGCGCGATCAGGTGATTTAACAAAAGCTTGATGTTTCGAGTAAACATTTAATTGCTATCAGTACTGGTTTCCTCCTTTTGTTCAGGAGCGTCACACTCCTGGAAGGAGTAATACTAGTCTCTCCTGCCAGTCAGCAGGTGTTCCCGCAGCGTAAAGATCTCGCGTTCGATGTTCTCACGAGCTGCTGCCTCCAAGCCTTCGAACTCAGGAGTATGGTACAACTTTGGTATTTGAGCGAATTGGTTCAGCACCTGGAAATGATATGAAAGTTTAGATTAGATTGATTGATTAGATGTAGATTATAGTGATCTCCAGCTTATTACTGTCCATCTCTTTAATTGTGTATCGTTTCAAGATTACGTTCATAATTTTGCTTTTTTAAGGTTTAGAGTTTAGGTTGTATTTGCTTGTTAATTGATTGCATTCTTAGAGCCAAAAGGAAAGACTGAACCCTAGCAAAACTCAAAGACACGCTAATTATGTGAAACAAGTTTAACTTGAGCAAAGATTTCATTTAGAGTACAATTTTAGAAGCTTGATTGAATTACAATGATTTTAAGACAGTATGTTCTGCCAAAAAGACTAAAACATTGAATGAACACCCACCTTAATCCTCAACTCAACATAATTATCGTGCGTGAGCTTGGAATACTCTGCCCTGACGAGCTTGGCGTGCGCGTCGTACTCCTCGCGCGAGGCGGCCAGCACGGCCAGCTCGCAGTCGCCGAACAGCTGCAGGTCGCGCAGCGGCGCCGGGCCCGCCGGCGTGCACGCCGCCGCCGCCGCCGCCGCGCGCCCGGGGGACGCCGCCGCGTCGCTCTCTGCCGCGTCCGTCGTGTCGCCCGCGTCCCCTACGTCCCCTACGTCTCCTACGTCTACTGTATTTGTTGAATCCGGTTCGACTACAGTATCGGCCCCGTCTGTCGAATCAGGTGGATTTTCTGCGACCGTTGAATCAGGTTCGACTACTTCTATTACATCAGCTGAATTAGCTCTATCGGTTGAATTAGCTCCGAACGTTGAATTTGCTACAAAAGTATTAACTCGAACGGTCGAACTGGCCCCACCGGTCGCTTCTCCTACATCGGTTGCTTCTCCTGCATCGGTTGCCTCTCCAGCGTCGGTTGCCTCCGCTGCGTCTGTTGTCTCTGCTCCGTCTGTATGAGACGTATCCGTATTAGAAGACTCAGCCGTGCTGGCTGGAGAAGAAGGAGTCGATGTTGAGTCGGAGCTGCAGTTCCCGCCGCACCAGGTCGCCTCGTCGTCCGTGAGCAGCGCCAAGATGTACGACGTCAAGTCTTGCTGTGGGAAGACGCGTATTTGTTTAGGAGGATGGCTGCGTTACATATTATACAATTTCAATCGAATTCCTAGGATCCGATCTAATGGGATCACATAACAATAACTTCGAGTAAAATATTGATATTCAACCGCATCTGGTTAGAGTGGAAGCCATGCAACCACGACATTGCTGGGCAAAGGCTAGGCAGTTAACATAAGATCGGCTCAAAAGATTTGCATACCCATTTAATAATACTTACTTACGTAGTACTTTGTAGTAGCGAATTGCGTCTCTCATCAATTCGGTTAAAAAAATCATAAGCAATTGATACAATATAGCTAATCGACCTTTCATCTTCTGACTCATACAATATTTCGTTTATTTCTCTTATTCACAGATTTGCGTATAACACACAAGAACATGTATCAGATACTTATTTTTACTACACTACAAGATTATTAAGGTAATCTGTCTCATTCATCGAAAAACTAAATAACATTGTCTGAATGATTAACACCTGTTAGGAGTTACCTATTCAATGACCTAAGGCGTACTTATGTCAAATAAATTAGGCAGTCAAAACATAGAGGAGACTGTAAACAAATAGAACAATCTGTTCTGAATTTTATGTGTAACAAAGTGATGAAATCATCTTATTGTATGCGACATAGATTGTGGAAATAAAATAATAGCTGTAAATTGTAGGATTGGGGGCGAGGTGCCTCAGACTGTTTGTTGTTGAATATGGAACACTTCCGTCGGTAAGTATAGCGAATAAATGTGACTAAGATTAGAAATATGGGCAGACCGTCGTGTTTGTCACGCGAGGTTTTGTAAATGTGTCTGCTCTAATTCGGCTCTATAATAATTATAATTGCGCAAAAAGTAATTATAGTGTTCGCGGAGATACCAGATTTGGTCAGACGGTCATTATTGGGAGATGCCTACGTCCAGTTTTGGACTAGTAAAAAAAAAGATAATAATATAGATCACTTATTATAAATTTGTACTGGCCTAGCAACACCTGACCTTTCACGAAGTCATACAACTGTGCAACAAAAACCACACCACCACAGGTATATCGCACAAAAACTTCACGAGTCAATTCGCGGAACTATTCATTTATGAATCAGGTAGCAATCAAGTACTCCGTACGAAGTAAATAATGTAGGTACAGAAAGCACACTAAACCTACCCATAGGTGCGACTGGGTAATTAATGGAAAAAATTGCACAACCTCATACTACACGCGATATTTTGTTTCATTCGGCATCTACGTGTACTTGTTATCGCGTTGTGTAGAATTAAAAGTTTGTACTCAATGTACTTACTGACTGCGGATGTAAACGCAGCAAGTCTGTCAGCAGTTTAACAGTGAGCTCGGACGGCGTGTGCCTCAAAACGATCGCTAGTTTGAACGCCGCTGGTTGGATCACGTCGTCCATCCCTTTGTTTAGCAAGTTCTGCCACACGCCCGCCTGAAAGCCAGCAATGTACACATCGAAATTGAAATGTATTTGAGAGTCAAACACGGGATTGTGGTACAGGAATACCAGTTTAAAGTCGCTTATGTGTGCGTAATTATTGGAATATAGGAATAAAGGAGAAAATAGACTGTGTGTGAAAGTTGAATGACATGGAAGTTTCTGGAACTCTGTCATAAGAATGTTTTGCGATGTTTATGAAACAGCGATGAGTTCACGTCGAAAGGTTAATTGTTGATAGAATAACCGAACTAATGTCACCTTTTCGTAATAGACAATGAGCAGTTGTTACCGTAAACTGTCACAAGTCTCACCAATGTTTTGTTTTGAAGACTCACAGAGAGAGAGAGAGAGAGAAAGAGCCGTAAGGAAATGACAAGTGTTAAGTACGTAAGAAATATCTTCTAACATCAAACTATAGTGTTCAGATTACGTACACATAAGCACTTTAAGCAATCTACGCCGAAATAACTATCAACGTGCCATTTACCTGATACGCCACACAGTTCCTCAGCGTATGCCACAGGGAGTCAGGTGGTGAGGCTTCTTCCACCTGTTTCCAAGCATCGTCAGCGTCGG
Source organism: Amphipyra berbera (assembly GCA_910594945.2). Taxonomy (NCBI): domain Eukaryota; kingdom Metazoa; phylum Arthropoda; class Insecta; order Lepidoptera; family Noctuidae; genus Amphipyra; species Amphipyra berbera. The sequence goes on from OU343145.1 coordinate 15,381,528, forward strand.
GTGCGACCAGCGTGTTGCATGCGTTGCGCCACATCCGCATGGCTGCACAGCCTTGCTGCTCGCCCGAAGGTACTGGAGCCGACATCACTGGAAGAAAGACAGCATTACGATTAATTGAATTTGTAAAATAACGGGTCGGTCGGTCAGTCGGGTCTACTATACTGCACATATCCAGTTAATCACAGTTCACAGCTGGGAAAAGATGTCTCCTAAGTTGTGTGCCACAATACCTACCCGGAGTGTGGACTTCCTGCCACCTTCAGTCTACTTTAGCTGCCTTCTTCAAGTCTTCGATTCATCTGCTGCAGGACATAGGCATATACAAAAATAGAAGTTAACGCCCGTAGTCACATATGCTCGTAAAGCAGGTTGGCGACCTCAGGGCTCAGAGCCGGCCTTTCGCGTGTCTAGCATATATTCTTCAATTGGACACGCAGACTTATTTGTAGAATTATTGACTTACCTGGTATAAGTAAACTGGACTATTTAAAATGGTTTTTTTTTACTTTAATTATTTGCTGGTTTGGACTATCTGGGTTTTATTTACTCGTTTCTCTTAGAGAAGACTCTCTTCCTTCTCAAACAATTTAACGCAAGCAATTCGAGAAAACAAGTGTAGCAATATTATATTAAGTAAACTATTCAAGCTAAAAACTAACAAACTCTCGGTTTTTGCTCTGTTAACGGTAATTATTTATAAAATATTGAGACCGGTTGTTTTCTCAGTCATTGGCACCGTTAAACAGTGATCTAAATAAAATACTTTAATCTGAGAAGTTATTTTTAAACGGCACATGTAATAAAGTCAAAGTAATTAATTAAAATAGTGATCCATTGAAGAAAGAACTCGAGCAATGGAAGAATGAATACATTGTGCCTACATTAATAGGAATATCTCAAGAAAAATGTTTATTCCGACAATCCACAGCCTGAATTTTGTTAACTGACAGTTTGATAATTATTTTTGTCATTTCTGTAACTTATTTTAGTACTACCCCCTTTTTTACAATAGCGATACATTTATTAAATATCAACACTAATTAGCCCTAATTATACCGCCTTCTTTTTACAGCAAGGGAAGGGTTATATTAATATAAAAAATTAAAACAGTAAGACATACCTGCGTCAAAATCAGACATTTATGTTACCTGCTAAGTAATTTAAGAAAATAGTTTTTATTTTACGAAAAAAATATCTGTATGGCAACCCACATATTTTTCTAACGTGTATCAAATAAGAACAACAAAACAGTATCTCACCCCCCATGTCGGGTTCTCTCCACCAATTGGACGCCAGTTTGCCGGGTGCTAGGCCGCTGGGCCTCCACGTCAACTGAAACAACGAGTTACTTAATTCATGTTCATAAAAAAAGTCATGCATGTCTGTCACCTCTGCGGGACGCATTGATCTATGACAATAAAAAGGTGTAATTTGAGTTATTTAGGTAGGTCGAGAACATACATCAAGATCGAATTTCAAAATATTAATCGTGAAAAAAGTGATGTTGTCATTTTTTTTTGTAAAGCTTTTTAAAAATAATATTTGATAATAATTAACGGTTATAGTTGCTAAGGTTAACAAAACCGCTTATAGTTTAGCTAATAATATTAGGGAACGAAAACCATGCACAAGTAGATAGGTAGAAAAAAACAAGAAGCCTTAAAACAGAACTATTATACAATAAGAATCAATATTTTAAAATATTATCTAAGACCTTGATCGTTACTGTGGGTAGTAAAATTAATATGACAAAAATTTGAACTCGTCAAAACGAGGTCAAAACCTTAAAACACAATACTAATCAATAGTGATGTGACTACTAAAAAATAAACAAAAAAATCGACTCACTTGAAATATCCAGGTTACTCCTGGCCGGAATATTATTATTTAAAAATCGAATATTCTATTTTGGTACGTGCCAGGCGCGTAGGGCGCGCTCGCGGAGTGTCATGGCGGCGCGAGGGAGGTGCCGCGCCGCGCTACACATCGACAATCGATGGTGTTTGCCCGACAGCGCGTGTTGTTATGCGATTGTTTTCACTGCGAACGCGATACTGTTTCGTTCAGCGCATTATTGCGGTCGATGACCGATTTATAATGTGAAATTGCAAGCTGCTGATTTGATTGATGCGTAGTTGAGACGAGGGTTTTATTTGTGATTCTTCTCGGCGCAGCGCGTAGAATCCTTTTCTTATGGAATAGTTTTATAAATTAGAAATGTTAAATAAAAATACTTTATTTGTATACTTAGTACTTACGGTGACGATGTTTCGCTTCTCCAGTTGTACTGTGGCTTCAAATACAATTTAATAAAAGCTCACTGTGTGGCGTGTTTACAGTATTTTAGTTAGGTACACCTCCCGGATTTCAGATTCACTGAGTTGGTAACCTTAACATAAACAATCAAAATTGTTTGAGTAAACTATTTTAAGTATGTAGAAAGATAAAGACGTGGAGTAATTATTAATCGTAACTATTGCAAAATATTTGTCAACATTTTTATCTATGTATTATATCGTGTTATAATAATATCATGTACTACTTAATTATTACTAATGCTTGAAAAAATAATAAAGGAAATTCCTATCAATACTTAATTAAGTAGTTACTTACCTTGTTTACCTACCTAGTTCATCTCATAATACTAATAATTTCGGGTGATAAGTATGAGCTAACTAATAATTTGTTATAATTTTAAAAGAATGAAGTAATTAAAATCTTATCAAATTCATAAAATTATATTATGATCTTTCGCTCGATAATTTTATTTTTCTATCAACCACCACACTATTTTCCAAGGGTGGGGAATAACTGGTAGCGGCAATACGCATGCGTGTGGGCTTTCTCGAAGGCCTTAATACTTTAAACCCTTCACACACTGAAGTCACCCTTATTCTAAAGGCCATAAGGTATATTTCTGCATATTTTGGACTGTCTGTATATTACAATAATCAATAAAGAGCCTTATGACCTTGCTATAAAGTCTATATTGGTGTCAATCGAACACATGAGTCACGGTTGAACGTGAACTTGAAATCTCGCGAGTGACACATTGCTATAACGTATGATGCAGGCGGTTCATTCAAGATGAAGTGGTATCAAGTATGTAGTATGATCTGATAGAATGACATCAGAGCGGGAGAGATGTCGACTAACGAATTATGTCAAGAACATGAAGAGCATTCTCCGGTTCTATTCTGAATGATAATATAATTTTGGATGAAGATGAGGAAAATCTGATTGAAATGGATGAAATTGTGAAAGCGCTGAAATATATGAAAGTTGGAAAAGCTGCTTGATGTGACAGAGTGTCTGTCGAAATGCTTAAGGGCGGTGACGGGGTGGTAGCAAGCCTGCTGTACCGGATCTTTAATATGTGTTGGAGATTCGGCCAAGTGCCGGGCGACTGGTGCAAAGCTGTAATCGTACCACTATATAAGGGAAAAGGTTCACAGCAGGAGTGTAAAAACTACCGCGGCATTAGTCTTTTGAGTGTGGTCGGCAAACTATATGCGAAAGTTTTAATTAACAGAGTGATAAGAATAACAGATGAGAAAGTATGGGATGTTCAGGCAGGGTTCAGAGAGGGGATGGGCTGTATGGATCAGATCTTCTCCTTGAGGTGCATAGTCGAAAAACATCTGGCAAAGCACAAGAAAGTGTACTGCGCTTTCATTGATTTGGAGAATGCCTATGATAGTGTGTGGAGGGAAGAATTGTGGTCGACACTATCTTTGTACGGGGTGGACTGGCGCTTGATACGGGCACTGAAATCGCTGTACAGGGATTCCAGTGCTTGTATTAGGATAAATAGGGCGTTCACAGACTGGTTTGGCATCTCCAGAGGTGTTAGACAGGGTTGTGTAGCGTCTCCATGGCTGTTCAACCTATACATGGATAGTTGTTTGACAGATTTAAAAGGGAGTGAGTGTGGATTGAAAATGAATGAGTTGCCTGTCAAATGTCTTCTCTACGCAGATGATCAAGTTTTGCTTGCATCGTTGGCGGAAGAGTTGCAAGACATGGTAACTATGATGAATGGAGCATATAATATGAAAGGGATGAAAATTAATGTAAGCAAGACGAAAGTAATGGTTTTTGAAAGAGATGCAGATGTATCTGAGTGTAAAGTAAAGATAGGAGATGAAAGTATTGAACAGGTGAATGAGTTTGTTTATTTGGGAAGTATGTTTATAAGAGATGGTAAGATTGACGAAGATGTGGAAAGGAGATCAAATGCGGGAAATAAAGTAAATGGTGCTTTGCATGCGGTTGTGGCTAGCCGTTCGATGTCCAAAAAGGCACGACTGGCTGTCCATAATGGTGTGTTGGTACCTACGCTTATGTATGGAAGTGAATGTTGGTCGTGGCAGAAGAGGCATGAAAGTAGAATAAATGCAGTGGAAATGCGTTCCTTGCGAAGTATGTGCGGTGTAACTTTGAATGATAGATTGAGAAATGAAGAGATTAGACAAAGTTGCGGTTTAAAAGATGATGTAGTGACAAAAATTGAAAGGAGTATGCTTAGGTGGTTTGGTCATGTTGAGAGAATGAGTGAACGGCGATTAACAAAAGGAATTTATAAGGCGGATGTTAATGGGAACGCCGGTAGAGGACGTCCTAGAAGGACATACATCGATGTTATTGGTGAAGTTCTTCACAAAGGTCAGGTGCGTAGTACTCTCAACCGGCGTGCGTGTATGACAAGATGTATGAATGTGGATGAAGCGAAAGGGGTATGTAAGAGTCGTAGCATGTGGCGTTCTATAGTTTCTGCCTACCCCTATGGGAAAAAGGCGTGAGTTTATGTATGTATGTATGTAATATTATAAAGCTGAAGAGTTTGTTTGTTTATTTGTTTGAACGCGCTAATCTCAGGAACTAATGGTTGGAATTGAAAAAATATTTTTGTGTTGGATAGTCCATTTATCGAGGAAGGTTATAGGCTATATAACATCACGCTACAATCAATAGGAGCGGAGCATAAATTAAAAATGTTGCAAAAACGGCGAAAATGTCCACCCGTGCGAAGCCGGGACGGGCCACTAGTCATACCTAGTCATAACATAAATATCATTTATTATAATTTTAGCGGTCCATTCTCTTGGTGATTCACACGCCTCAAAGTATACATCCCCTCGGAGCCCAGCTTCGAACTGTCTGTATTGCCTTCTGTAACAGCAACTAGTGACTGTGGTGGGTCTAATATACTTACTCATACTTCGCCCATGACAAAAGTTCTTTGGGGACAAAATTCAACCGTCGCACAGTGATCAATTTTCAAAAGTTAGGGGGACGAAATTATTAAATACTGAAATCGTGAATTAAAGGTATATTTATAACATTAAATAGTATCGAAAAATCGTTTTCATGTAATTTAACTTGATAATAATTAATATTTTATGTAGTTTGTTACATCACTCCTCATCTAACACAACATCTGGTGCACGGTAAAACTCTAATGAGTTTATGTTTGCACCAACTTATATTATAAAAAATTAAGTGTACCCACCTACTACTGAATGAATAAATAAATTTAAAAAAAATGTAATGACAAAATATTGAATAAATCAATATTTTTTATCGAGGCACCGTTACCTAAAAAAACACTTTTTTACTATAGAAACCGGCAACCACCGGTAAAAAAATGCATATTTTTATAAAGCTAATAGTCCCTGCTGTATAATGGAATTGAAATGATAGTGTACTAATTTGTACTTTTAAACGTAACACAGTTCAAACTTAGAAAAGTTAGTAAATATCAGTACGTTAATATATATATATTTTTTAATAATATAAATCGATCTATTTTATTTCTTGTTTATATACAAATAAAAAGTACAGACCTTCCTAAATGTGCACAATTTTTTTCAATTCACAGGTTACACTGATAACATAACCAACTTAACTTGAATAGGAGCGCAAAACAACGATAAATCAGTCTTGTTATAATAGTTTTGCTTTCGAGATAACTTTAAAATGGCATATCTATTAAACTACTGACTGCATAATGTTCATGTTTTAGTATAATGTAAACAACTTACCATCAAGTCTTAATAAAATTATTTTTCCAACTACTGATATATTGACCAAAAATAATTATGGGACGCTAACTTTTAATAATTGATCACTGTGCGTCGATTGACTACCTAGCAGTAGAGTTGTTTTTTTTGTTATAAACGTTTCCCCACTCTAGGATTTCTCTTGTATCTTGGTGCGTTTACACAAATCTTCACATGCACAAACACCCAGACCCGGAACAATTATCTGTAGGATATACCTACCTACAAATAATATAATGGTGCGCCCAGACCTGGCGAACGCGCCGCGAATGCGCCGCTCGCGCGCAGCGCGCGAACCGTTCGCGAGCCGCTCGCGAGCTGCGCGCGTGCATTTCATGTTCGTACAAAGCACCGCGCGCCGGTCGCGCGCTGCTCGCGCGCTGCTCGCGAACGGCTCGCGCGTTGCGCGCGAGCGGCGCGCGTGCGGCGCATTCGCGGCGCGTTCGTCAGGTCTGGACGCACCATAACAAAGCGAATCGGTCGACAACTCTTCTTCTTTTCATGTATTTAGTGACTAACCTGGTGTCACAGTTTATGCCGTCCATGGGCCTCTGACTTGGCTTCACATGCCGTCGAGAAATATCTCTCAGGCATGCCGGTTTCCTCACGATGTTTTCCTTCACCGTTTTTAAGCAAGTGATAATTATTCAATACGCACATTAATCCGAAAAGTCAGAGGTGCGTGCTTTTGGTCTGAGCCCTCAGACTTGGTAGTCCGTCGGTCACACCACTAGGCAATCACTGCTATAAACAACTGACAGTCATTGAAACGTTCTGAATCGAGGGGGGCTGGGGGGGGGGGGAGGGGGCACTATTACAGATATCAGATAATCGGATTGCTAAACTAGCACAAGCAATTAGTAATAGTTATTAGGTACCTACTTTACACGAACAGAGATTTGAAACAAGAATCAGAAAAGAAAGATACCTATGGTTACATACATACATAAACTCACGCCTTTTTCCCATGGGGGTAGGCAGAAATTATAGCACGCCACATGCTACGATCCTTACATACTCCTTTCGCTACATCCACATTCATACATCTTGTCATACACGCACGCCGCCGCGCCGGTTGAGAGTACTACGCAAATGGTTCTTGTTTCAATTCTCTGTTTTTGTAAAGACCGACTACTACTCTTGAAAAACAAATTTAAAATATTGATAACAGAGGAACAAGGTATTATTACAAATAATTTATTTAATTCTTCAAAATACGCAAATACATAGCTCTCAGATGCTTCTACACAAACTCTTCAATACTGTATCGGATACAGTTCGTCCCACAATTTTAACCTCTCTTCAAACAAGTTCTCTTTGACTGCGAACTCCTTGCCAAATCGCAGGTATTTCCTCTGGTCTGGCTTCATGACTGGCCAGCAGAGGGATGACAGCTCGGGAGTGTCTTCGCGAGGGTTGGGGTCACTGGAGAAAGAAGGTCAGTATTAGTACCTAAAACACATCACAATCAAAAATCTTATACAGGCTGTAAAACGAAATATTGCTGACATAGATTAACCCTGAACGGGATATTTTTGGATTTAATAAAAAACAAATTACAAGAAGTAAACATGTGTTCTTAACGTGAAGTATTTTAGCGGAGTTTTTTTTTTTTTTTTTTTTTATCGTTGCCCCACGCTAGGATTTCCCCTGTATCGTGGGTGCGTTTACAGACACAAATCTTCACATGCACAAACACCCAGACCCGGAACAACTATCTGTAGGCCATACAAATATTTGTTCCGTGCGGGAATCGAACCCACGACCCGCAGCGCAGAAGCCAATCGCTTAGCCACTGCACCAAACGTGTCGTCATTTTTTATGTTTACTTCTTGTAATTTATTTTTTACTAGCTAGGTATATGTCCTCACGGCTCCGCCCGTGTATGAAGTTTTATTCCAGTAATAAATATAACCTATGTTACTCAGTGATAATGTGAAATCGGTCCAGTAGTTTTGAAGTTTATTCGTTATATACAAAAATACAAATCTTTCCTCTTTATAATATTAGTATAGATTGAATCCAAAAACATCCCGTTCAGGGTTAATTTATGTCAGCAGTACATCACGACGTTTGAAGGAAATACATGATTTCGTTTACATTTGAAGGAATTCTAAATGTATTGTAATCGATAGCTCCAGTATACTTTTAGTAAACTAGAAAGCCGTCCATAGAGGTCGAGGTTGAAGTATTAGGAAGAACATGACCTGGAAGGACTTAATCTTGAATCTGTTGTAAAGCATCCACGACCATCTTATAAATAATTATTGTAATAATAGGTCGGTATGTAAATTCTTACCCGTATCTAGCAAAGTTGTACCACACAGCGGTCATCTTGTCCACCATCTTGGAGTCTTCCGTGTCAGCGACATCTATCGTCGGGAAGTGGTAACTCAACGTAAACAGGTAAATAAGGTCGTCGTGGTGCGCTGCTCCTGGACAATCGTAAAGGAAAATATTGTTTAAAAGGATATTTTTTATACTTAATGTTGATAATTATAATTTATACGTTGTTATGGAGACTTATACCTACTCCGTACAATTAATCTTTATTAATATTTAACCTATACCTACTTATAAAAAACATTTTAACAAAAATAAAACCGACTTCAACAAAATGAAAAAGTAATAAAATAATTACCATATTATAAAAGTAACAGATTCAGAAGCCGGTGCTAATCCACGCTGAATCAAATTAAAGGCACCGACTTCTGAATCTGTTACTTTTATGGTAATTATTTTATTACTTTTTCATTTTGTTGAAGTCGGTTTTATTTTTGTAAAAATGTTTTTTATTTCATTCATTTTAGTGGCCTTAATTAAAACATGGTTGGACCTGCTAAAGACGCTGCTCGTACACATAATCACATCATCACATTATGCGTACTGTTCGTCATTGAGGAGTTCCATTGTTTATCTCCGAAGTTCTTCATCAGATCTTCACCAAATTTAAATGGGACCATTTCGAAAGAATACTCTTTCAAACAAAAGAAGAATTTTTCAAATCGGTTCATAAATGAGGGTGTACTGCGGTAACAAACATTAAAAAAAAAAAAAAAACAGACGAATTGAGAACCTCCTCCTTTTTTGGAAGTCGGTTAAAAAGGAGAAGCTGACTGACTGACTGACTGATCTATCAACGCACAGCCTAAACGGCTGGGATTAGAAACTTGAAATTTTGACAGTAGGTTCATTTTGTGACGTAAACATCCACTAAGAAGGGATTTCTCGAAATTCAACCCCTAAAGGGGTGAAATAGGGTTTTTAAGTTTGTATGTAAGTCTGTCATTTTTGAAGTAAGAAGCTTGAAATTAAATATTAAGGTTTTTGGTTATAAATAAACGTACACATGTTTGAGCATTTTTGGAAATTCAACCCTTAAAGGGGTGAAATAAGTGTTGAAAGTTTGTATGAGAAATCTGGTATTTTTGAAGTGAGAAACATGGAATTAAATATTTAGGCTTTTGGTAAGAAATAAACGTATAAGTGTTTGAGGGTTTTTGGAGATTGCACCCCTAAGAGGGTGAAATGGGGGGTTGAAGTTTGTATGTAAGTCCGTCGTTTTTGAAGTAAGAAAGATGAAATTAAATATTAAGGTTTATGGTTAGGAATAAATGTACACATTGGAAATTCAACCTCTAAGGGGGTGAAATAAGTGTTGAAAGTTTGTATAAGAAATCTGGTACTTTTGAAGTACGAAGCATGGGGAGAAACTGACCGACTGGCTGACTAATCTAGCAACGCACAGCCTAAACCGCTGGGGGTGATAAAAGACGGACGTTTTGGATTTTAAAATGTCACTTTAAAATGGGCTTAACGAGGATTTCAAACTTCACGCAAGCGAAGCTGCGGGCAAAAGCTAGTATAAGATAAAAGTGCGCTATCAAGGCACAAATATCTTTTAAACCATTTCTTGAAATATAGTTTCAGCTCACTTTGCTGTGTGGAATCCTTCCTAGACGCAAACATGTTACTTTTTTCCTATACTTACCTACATTTCCACGCTAAAATGGGTTTTATTCGTCTAATGTTATATTACATACAGTAAGTACCTATAGAGAACATTCTTAATGATAAGAATGTGGCAGGGGTGCAATCATTATGACTATATACAAATATCAACATGGCTGATGAACAATATTAAGCTTTTTAGTCGTAACTCACGGATTGGTTTCTTGGTTGTTGAATTTTCGTAGTGGCTGTGGTTGCCGATGTAGGCGAACTCAGAGTAGTACACCGCGTGCTTGGAGTGACGACACATTAGGTTGGCCATTCTGGAAGAAAAAATCCCTTTAAAAACCTTTTATGTTAAATGGTTTTATCTTGCGGTACCTCCGCAACATCAGGATTTGAGGATTGAAGGTTGAAATTATTATAGTGTTGTATGTCATGGGATTTTAATGTCGTGCGAAGTTTCAGGAGAATCGGTTAAGCAGAAGTAGTTGAAAAATCTGTCGCAAGATTATATGAAGTGAACTGTTTAAAAATATCATGATGTTTTTGGAGAGGACACAGAGATGGCAACTTAATTTCGCTAGAACTGGTCAGTGACGGGCCGTGACGTCACCAACCGGCTGCCCAACATTATGAATATGGAAGAGGCGCCTACCCTGTTCAGCCTATAGGGTAAATCAGGCCCTGGTTTGACTATAATATGTCTCGACAATGTCTGGTCTTTTGAATAAAGAATGATCAACCTTTAGAAGGTAATCCTAATTATAGTATTTGTTCTACCTTTTGGTTGCATAGTTTATAACACATTCAAGGAAATTCCCGCTGACTATACATTCTACGCCTGCTAGCAAAGCAGCGGCCATTGGCCACCCTTTTGACGACGTGACGCTAACGGCAAAAACATAAAATTAAATATGTAGGAATACCCTATACCCACCTATGCACAGGAAATGCAGTGATCGAATCACCATACAGCTTCCCGAGTCTGTCAGCGGTGGCGGAATCGTTAACAAGAGGCTTGTCTCCAAGATAAGCCTTCCTCAGCCTAGCAAGCTTCTCGCTGGACTCGTTGCGCGGAAGACTGAAGGAGATCGGAGCTATTCGGTCCCATTCGGCGTTCATCGTGTCCAGCAGTGTTTTGTTGTTTAAGACCGCTGTGGAGGAAAAATAGTAAATGTAGAATTTTATTTGCTGTGCGGTCTCCAGGTCAGAAGAAACCTGCTTTGCATCTTCCTCGTACATACATTGACAACATCTATATTGCCAAAACTGGGTTGCCCTCACATTAAATGCGAAGGTTGCGAATCTATTGACTGTTGAATGAATATCGCACCCCAACATGTGGAGACTGTGGCATCCTTAGATGAAACCATCTGGTTTCTGGTACTGACTATCTAGTCAGTCAAACATTTTGGAGATTACTCGCGACGACTTTCATTTCACAAAAACAAAACAGCTGGGCACCCTGACTATTGTCCAAGACAAGGAGAAGGTATTCAATGGAGTATGGAAATACACACACAAATACCATAAAGTACTCACTAAAAGCCTTCCAGAAGAACTCGTCAGTAGTCAGACTGACTATGAACGGCACCGTGTGCATCCTGCCCTCTCGGATGGCGACCATCGGCTCCTCGGACAAGAACCGCTCCTGACCGAAATCGGGCTCGATCACTGGACTCCACAAAATGAGGGGATCGAAGCCGAACTCCTAGAGATTTAAAAGTTAGATGGTTTTAACAAGAGTTCTCTGGCTGTATGGGGAATCAAGGAAGACGCACCAGACAACCAGCAGTTAAGCCTTCGTTGTAGACAGTATTGTTTGCTCCTGAGGTCCTGACTGAAAGGACAGTAGGGATTGTAGAAAATTCACCACCAATTTTAATATAAATATTGTGGGATATCCCAAGGTGGGTGACTGCGCGCCCGGGGCTAAGCCCATTTTTCTGGAAGGGTCTACGAATACAATGGACTATGGAATTTGGTAGGCTGAATTAAGTTGCTAGTCAGATCAAAGTGTTAGGATAAAGTAGAACGAGGTTGTAAGTAAATATAGTAAAAATCTTACAAAGAATCCCAGCAGTGATCCAGCAATCTCCTTCCAGCTCTTAGTCTTCAAACACTCGTAGAGAGCAGTGGTATCGTTTTCAGGACACTTGGATACTCTCGCCTGCTTGATAGCCAAGTCGATGCGGTTTGGTGGATTGGGCACCTTGATGGTTGGAGAACCGCTTATTGATATGCCGCGGTGGAACAGTCCTGGATGTAAAGAAATAATGATTTTTACTTTTATTGTACAAAATATTTTATTTCCATTTTGCCATTCCTGTCTAAGGTACTCGAACGATTGACGTATCAGCAACTTAGCTCTTTTCTCTGTAAGAACAATCTCCTCAATCCCTTACAATCCGGCTTCCGTCCTGGTCACAGCACCGCTACAGCCTTGATCAATATTACGGATGATATCAGGTCAGCCATGCAGGATGGAAATCTGACGATCCTCTCGCTCCTTGATTTCAGCAACGCCTTTAACACCGTAGATTTTGACATCCTGCTTGGAATATTGCGCTCCCTTAACATATCTCCAACAGCGATTGATTGGTTTCGTAGTTACCTGTTTGGCCGCCGACAGCGTATTCGCATAGAAGAAAGTTTTTCTTCCTGGTGCTTTACATCTGCTGGCGTGCCACAGGGCGGCGTTTTATCTCCTTTACTTTTCGCCGTATTTATCAATACTATCTCTAACGAACTTCTTTCATCCTACCATCTTTATGCAGATGATCTCCAAATCTATTCCATGGCTGTACCAGATAAGTTGTCGGAAGCGGTTAACACTATCAATCACGATCTGGACCTAATTCGTGAATGGAGCAATGCGTATGGACTGAAGGTTAATCCTTCAAAGACCCAGGTCATTGTGGTCGGTAGTCCCAGGATGATTTCAAGAGTAAACTGGATTCAACTTCCACCGGTTCTTTTCGATGGCACTACGGTCCCCGTTAGTGACAAAGTTAAGAACCTGGGGATATTTATTGATAAGACCCTATCCTGGGAACCACAAATAAAGGAAGTCAGTCGAAAGATGTTCGCGTCTGCAGGGTCTCTGAGGAGACTACGCAACTTCCTACCAGTTGGCACCAAAACTGCGCTTGCACAATCCCTTCTTCTTCCTATCCTTGACTATGCCGACACCAGCTATCTTGATCTCTCCGAGGGCCAACTTGATAGGCTTGAGCGTCTTCAAAATTTCTGTATACGATTTATATTTGGTCTACGCAAGTATGATCATGTGTCTGAGTTTCGTACTAAGCTCAAGTGGCTTCCAATACGCTATCGCCGGAATTCACATATTCTTCACCTTCTATACAATATCTTGTACAATCCTTCTACTCCCTCCTACCTTAAAGAACGTTTCGAGTTCCTCCATGACACACACTCGAGATCATTAAGGTCATCAGAGAATCTGACGTTAAAAATGCCAATGCATTCTACCAACTTCTTTGGTAAATCATTCACAGTTCAGGCTGTTCGGCTTTGGAATGCTTTGCCAGTTACAGTTAGACGTGCGCAATCCTTGGTCACTTTCAAAAGACTCGTCAAGGATCACTACCTATCAATATAGTTAATTTTGCATCTTTATGTATAGTTATTTATTGTCTGTTTATATTATGTATTACATACACATTACACTATATATATTTAAATATATATATATTTATTTCATATTTATTGTATAATTATAATATTTATTTATTTGTGTTTTTAGGTTTATTTTACGTACATAATTTAATTTCTCCTAATTTATTGTTACACTGTGAACTACCTCTCTCTTTTTTTCTTGCACTTCATGTCCATCCAAAGGTTGTCTGGAAGAAATCGCCTAGTGCGATAAGACCGCCCATTGTACATCTCTATTTTTTTAGTAATGTTTCTTGTTTGTTTTGTGTACAATAAAGAGTATTGTATTGTATTGTATTGTATTGTACACAATAGGACGTAAATGAAAGTCATAAAACATCCAGCTTTACCGAATGCATTGCATACGGTGTACTCTGCTGCTGACCAAAGAAGTTCTGACGTCATCTAGAAGACGGGAGAAATTGCTAGCAGAAGTACCTCTGAGCAGTAGATAATGAGTAGCAGGGTCACCGGTGATATAAAGCTGGATTTGCAGTCAATAACTATAGTGACCCAGATCTCTCCTTTTTAGAAGAAGTTTGCATTATCACTGGAACTGCCCCACCAAAACCGAGGTCCCCATTTTGGAGAACCGAGGTCCTGTCTATTTCCACCGAAAACTTACCTTTAGACATAGGCGAGATCATATGCACCATGACACTGAGAGACCCCGCACTGCAGCCTGCGATGGTCACCAGGTTGGGGTTTCCTCCAAACGCGGCGATGTTGCGTTGTACCCAGCGGAGAGCTACCACCTGGTCCTTGAAGCCGTTGTTGCCCGGAGCTAGCTTGTTGCCTAGAGCGAGGAAACCTGAAAGTGAATAGAATTTGTGACGGATCAAAATTATTGAGCCATTAAGCGAAGTTGAGCTTTTTGATATTTTTTGTAACAATATTGATAGGCTACTGGTGTGACCGTCGGACTGCCAAGTCATTGGTCTAGAGTTCGGACCCAAGGCACTCACCTCTGACTTTTCAGATTCATGTGCGTATTGTATAATTACATACATACATAAACTCACGCCTTTTTCCCATGGGGGTGGGCAGAAACTATAGAACGCCACATGCTACGACCCTTACATACCCCTTTCGCTTCATCCACATTCATACATCTTGTCATACACGCACGCCGTTTGAGAGTACTACGCACCTGACCTTTGTGAAGAACATCACCAATAACATCGATGTATGTCCTTCTAGGACGTCCTCTACCGGCGTTCCCATTGACATCGGCCTAATAAATTCCTTTTGTTAATCGCCGTTCACTCATTCTCTCAACATGACCAAACCACCTAAGCATACTCCTTTCAATTTTTGTTACTACATCATCTTTTAAACCGCAACTTTGTCTAATCTCTTCATTTCTCAATCTATCATTCAAAGTTACACCGCACATACTTCGCAAAGAACGCATTTCCACTGCATTTATTCTACTTTCATGCCTCTTCTGCCACGACCAACATTCACTTCCATACATAAGCGTAGGTACCAGCACACCATTATGGACAGCCAGTCATGCCTTTTTAGACATCGACTGGCTAGCCACAACCGCATGCAAAGCACCATTTACTTTATTTCCCGCATTTGCTCTCCTTTCCACATCTTCGTCAATCTTACCATCTCTTGTAAACATATTTCCCAAATAAACAAACTCATTCACCTGTTCAATACTTTCATCTCCTATCTTTACTTTACACTCAGATACATCTGCATCTCTTTCAAAAACCATTACTTTCGTCTTGCTTACATTAATTTTCATTCCTTTCATATTATATGCTCCATTCATCATAGTTACCATGTCTTGCAACTCTTCCGCCGACGATGCAAGCAAAACTTGATCATCTGCGTAGAGAAGACATTTGACAGGCAACTCATTCATTTTCAATCCACACTCACTCCCTTTTAAATCTGTCAAACAACTATCCATGTATAGGTTGAACAGCCATGGAGACGCTACACAACCCTGTCTAACACCTCTGGAGATGCCAAACCAGTCTGTGAACGCCTCATTTATCCTAACACAAGCAATATTGTATAATTATCACTTGCTTAAAAACGGTGAAGGAAAACATCGTTAGGAAACCGGCATGCCTGAGAAATATTTCACGACGGCATGTGAAGCCAAGTCAGAGGCCCATGGGCGACATAAACTCTGACACCAGGTTAGTCACTAACCACACGAAAAGAAAAGAAGAAGAAGATTTTTAATATTTCACTAGAGCAGCGTAATGAGCGTCTTTCATTATTTAATACTCTTCGAGTATTCTTATTCCATTGTACATTTTCACTTAGCCTAGTTATTCGCCTACTTACCGAGTGAGCCAATTCTATAGTTAATGGTGACCAGTACAACATCTCTGTCGAGCAGGTAGTGAGGTCCAGCGAGGTCACTGCGACCTGACATTGAGTAGAACCCGCCGGCGTGGATGAAGAAGATCACCGGTAGAGGTTTTGAGCTGAACAACACGATATCATCAAAAATTTACATTAAGTTGTCCTTGGTTAATAATACTATACCTAATACACTGACAGACATATAAACTGCATCAAAGTACAGGACGACTTTGAAATAAAAATATTTATCAAATATGCAATTTTTTTAAATTGTAATGTAGGATATGTTTGTATGGTGCAGACGGTGCAGAAGAGTCTATCGTCGACGTGGGGAGTGATATGCCGAATATTGCACTGAGGAGCGTGTTCCTTTTGGAGGAGAACGTGTATGGTTTGGGGAGGCATATCGATACATGCACGATCGACATGGTCCCACAGGATGATGGTAGCCGCGGTTTAGCGTCCCATCACTCTATAATGGAGAATTTAGTAGCTCATGTGGTGCCTTACTGTAGATTTGTAGGAGAAAAAAGGCTGATTTACACAAGAATAGTTTTTCGAAGCGAATCTCATGCTGACTTTGTTTTCACCGCTGAGAAAGACAAAGTAAGAACGAGTTTTGCTTCAAGAAACTATCCTCGTGTACCTAAATGAGCCTTAATACAATACAACGCTCGATCGCACGCCGCCGCATAAGTTCAACAATATTTGGTTGAGGTTGGGATACACACGTTGAATAGACCAGCACGCAGTCGGAACTTGAATCCAATTGAGCATGTGTGGGACACTTTAAAAAGAGCTTTATTTGCATTAAATCCAGTTCGCACAACAAGTGCGGAGTTTAAAATAGCACTTAGGCCCGGTCTCCACCAAGCGGAGAGGACAGGAGATGTCTCGATCAACCAACAGGATCGTGTTATTTTCACATCTCTCCGCTTAGTTTCAACTCAAAACGAAATCCTATTGGTTGTTTACGATACATCTCGTCTCCTCTCCGCTTTGGTGGAGTCTGGGCCTTACAGTAGAACCGGGCAATATACCGCAACGTCTTTTAAAAAATCTCATTTAGGTCTATGCAGAACCGATTAGAATCGGTGATAAAGGCACAAGGGGCCGACTATACCTTTTTAGAATAAATTTCAAAGGAAATACCGCACGGGGTGAGTTAGTTCACCAAAAAATATTAAAATTTCATTCGACCCTTCGTAAGGTAGGTACGAGTTTGACCCTGATAACAAGATGGGGCGAGATGTAAGGGGCAAGTGGTGTGTACACCTAATATTTAAAGAAGAACAAAGCATTCAAATTCCTTTTTTTTAAATTGTTAAAACCCATTTTAAAATTAAATAGAGTTTTGATAAGTACATCCATTGTTTTATTCCAAAAAAATAACCTTTCTTTTCTGATAAGCAAACTGGAGCTACTCACTGGATACAATTTTTTTTGTAAGATTATAAACCAGTCTTGTACTAATTCATTCTAATTTTAAAAAGTTTACGTATTTATACACAGAGTGTAAACGAAATCATGTAATTCCTTCAAACCTCGTGATGTACTGCTGACATAGATTAATCCTGCATGGAATACTTTTGGATTCAATAAAAAATATTACAAAAAGTAAACATATTGTGTTCTTAACGTGAGGCATTTTAGCGCCCCAAGCGTATTGCGCGGCTATCGCTCGTTGCGCGGTCATTTAACTCGGGGCGCTAAAATGCCTCACGATAATAACACATGTTTTCTTTTTGTAATATTTTTTTTATTGAATCCAAAAGTATCCCATGCAGGGTTAATCTATGTCAGCAGTACATCACGAGGTTTGAAGGAATTATATGATTTCGTTTACACCCTGTATATTTGTGTTTGATATTCGTCCTGTACTTTGATGTAGTGTATGTGTCTGTCAGTATAGTTTAGTGTAGCCTGAACTCTCACGCCATTCCAATCTACTTTTCAACTTTTCAGTTCTAACTCCTCAACCAGTTTCTACCACCTTCGCCATCATGTTATCCCTATGGTATCGGACTAAAATTAAATAATAATAGTTGAAGTATGGTCTATCGTCAATTTCTCCCCAAAGTGTAGATGGAAGGTTGTTGAGGAAATAATAAACGTGAATCATCATGAAATAGAACGTAGGTCGCCAGTGACGAATACACGTAACACGCATTAAACTATACCTATAGTTCTGCCTAGCCTTTTCCCAACTATGTTGGGGTCAGCTTCCAGTCTAACCAGATGCGGCTGAATACCAGTATTTTACACGGAGCGACTGCCATCAGACCTCCGCAACCCAGTTACTGGGCAATGCCGATATCCTAAGGTTAGACCAGTTGTCAGAATTTCGGGCTTCAGACTTCCCGTAACGACTGTCATAGGTATTCGTATGACACCCGGGACCGACTATTTAACGTGCTCTCCGAGGCACGGAGGGGTCTCGATGTATAACAAACAGTCACCCATCCACTGACTGACCGCGGCAGGCGTAGCTTAACCTCGCAAATCGTATGATCCGCGCGATTGGTAATAAGCCACGAGCGCCTCTATTAAACTATACCTATAGACCAGACAAAAATGACTCTTAGTAACTATGATGTTCAATATCGAACCGATTACGTTTCTGAAATAACAATTAGTAGCTTCTAAAAAATGCGTCTTGTTATCTTGTTTCGCCAGTTATGTCAAATCTCATGTAATAGGGGGCCAGCCTATTGGCATTAACCGGGCACAAATCCGGACTCCAGGCTGCTACTGAGAAATTCCTAATGAAAAAACCCTATATCACTTTGCCCGACCTGGGGATCGAATCCAGGACCCCATGCTCAGCAGTCGCGTTTGCGACCACTAGAACAACGAAGCAGTTTAAGATATTTACCTGTTATTGCCAGGAGTGTACACATTAATAGTCAGGCAGTCTTCATCTACGTAATATCCCGACGGAGCTGGTTGAGGACACGCTGGACCATCCTTGCTGGCGTCCACCACATCCTTGTACACCAGGATTGGCTTCGGCGGCTATGGAACATAGACGAACATTAGTACAGTAAGGGAATAAAAACATTCGTCAGTTTCCAAATCCATTCCTTTCAAACATCGCGTACTCATGTTACATTTTCAAACTGTTGAACGAAACAGACCAATGCATGGGAAATTATGTTTAATTATATTTGATAACAAAGATCAAAATTGCCTTTTGCCTCCATATGACGCAGTAGTGACATGTAATATCTTTGATTTGACTTAAGGAGTTGGGTTGTTAAAACCATGGCATCAATCAAATCGATGATTAAATAAATTGTCATTACTTGTGTCTGTCACCATGTCACCATGATATCCTGTCAAAAATACTAGTATTTTCATTTCTATAATTTTGGCAATACGTAGTCGGTAAAATATTTCGTTTCTTGCAGTGCGCAAGCAAAAAGAGACATTAAGGTGCATAGCCTTTTCATTCCCCTACTGTACATAGTAAGGATGGATTTAAGGTGTGCATAGATTGCGACATAAATGTCTGACACTTATTTCTGTGCCATTGTAGGGACACTGCGCATACAGCGCTCGGAGTGACACTCACTCACTCACTCACTCAGTGGCGTAGTATTCACACACAACGACACGCGATGTAACATTGAGTGAATACATACACACCTACAATCACGCCTGTTTCCCATTGGGGTATGCAGAGACTATATATTTCCACCTGCTACGATCCTGACACACCCTTTTCCTTTCATCTACATTCATTAATCTTCTCATGCATACTCGTCGGTTTAGGGTGCTACCAACCTGGCCTTTTTTGAGAACGTCCGCGATTTTAGCGTGGTACGTTCGCCGAGGTCGGCCCCTTCTAACTGTTCCTTTGGGTGAATTATAGTGTCGTAATCTAAATCTACACTTACGACGATGATAACTATCTAGTTATAGATAAATCATGACAGCCTGTCTCAAAAGAAGCTTTCTAAAGGTCACCACCATGGTACAGCAACGATGAGCTGGGCCTAGAATTTAGGATCGCAGTCATCAGAGCCTTGTCAGTCGGGATCTCAAAGTATAAAGCCTGCTGGTTTTACCATTCGGATAAACAATGGCTATTATAACCTATTAGGTTGGGTATACTCTATAACCTATTGCTGTCTACTAAGCTGCTGTTACATGTAAGAGCCCGTTCACACAGCGGATCCGTTTTAACGGATCCGTCGGTACTGGATGTGTTGGTCACATCTGCACCGACGGATCAGTTAAAGAAATGGCAGCTGCGTCGCATCTGGCAGACAGGATACGATAAAAATAACGGAACCAGTATTTATTATTGGATTCGGAATACTGTCGTCTATGTGAACTCGCTCATATAACTACAGGCGCCATCACCAAAATAAAAACGGATCCGCTAAAACGGGTCCTGTAAACAGTTTCTGTGTGGCTGTAATAAAGTTGTTTCTTACTTGGAACCGCAGTTCTCCAATGGGTGGCTCAGCATACCGGATTCCCCTGTAAGACTGGAAGCGTCTGCCACGCCGCGTGTTCATCCAGGACCCTCGGAACTGGCCCGACACTGTGTGCGTCACTGGACCATCCTCGCTGCTACTGGGTTGCGCTGCTGGAAGCATGAAAACAGTTGAATGTAATCTTAACAAGTCGGAGGTCTTTGTAAGGAGTTAGTACCTAGGTAAAAGGTATACAGCAGCCACGTCCCCAGACCCCAGGTGCCCAGGTCCAGGTGTCATCTTGCAGAGCATTGAGAACTTGAGTATTTTTTTGTGACCTACGCAAATGTCCAGCTGATTGATAGCGTCGTGTAGCAGTCGGGTTGTTGAGCTCCCTAAAATAATGTTTGAGCTCTGCGATAACTGATGCAGATGTGTCAGTTACAAGTCAACTCAAACCTGCTATGGCACTTTCCTCAAAAGGCCATTCCAGACGCTTCCCTACATCGTTTCACTTGCATAGTTTTTACACTACAATGTCTGGACTTTAAAAGAGACCTTGTTTTCTGAGTTTGTTTCGGCTTTTCTTCTCAGAGCTAGTCAGACAGGAAATGCCGGCGCCATCTAGTCTTAAAAAAAAACATTACATTGACTTGTAAAAGTGTCTATAACAGATTTATTTACAGAAATACAAATAATTTATCATTTATAACCGAAAATATATTTTTTGTGAAAGATTCATATATTGTGAAAATCCCCCTTCGAAATAGTATAGCCAGGTTGAAATAGTGAAACTGCCTTAAAAATTAAATCGCATTTTTAGACTTTAGATATATTGCGGCACATTATCACACGCAAAATAATTAATCTGTCCGTTAGTCATTGTATGTTCTAGGGCCAAGGAGTGGCTATTTGACTATGTACACCCCCAACGACAAAGAGTGATCATAAGTTTGAAGCCTTCACCCTTGTGTGTCCATCTAGCGCCAAAAATGATGAACCAAAATCGATAAGAAGTGTTGAGGCCTTTGTCCACCTCCACCTCGCTGGCCAGGTACGGGTTGGCGGACTACACACACCATCGACAACTTCTTTTATATCTATAATGTTTATATATATACACCCACTGACCTGTGTCCTCATATCGCGCTGCATACACCACTGCACATGCCAAATAAATCAACAATATTCTCGTGAACATTTTCCACAACACGTCGAGCCGCCACTGAGACGACAGTACTACTACTTGCACATTTATACCTATGTAGGTGTAGTCATGGTGGTAGGTACAGGAAGAGGGATATTCTGCAAATTTTATGAGTTTTAAAAAGAATTAAATTTTACAAAAAACTACGCAGTTTGAGCAGCACTAGTTTTTGTATGAACGCCATTGATTGGGTTGAACATGTATCTAGTAGGACGGCTACACATCAAGAATTAGGTACATCTGCGAAAAAAAATATCCAGCAGTAAGTAGAGTTGAAGCAGTGATAGCTTAGCGGTTGAACGCTTCTGCCGGGGTTTCAGTGCATGTAATAGCTAATTCCGTGAACCCGGCCATAGGTTAGAAAGAGGAACACCGTAGGTTTTAAGCTGGAAAGAGTCCGGTAGACCCCTTCGCCTTCCCCGGGCGAGGGACATCCATGAGGATTACACCAAGATAAAAAACAAGGTGGTTTAACGCTTGCCTTCCATGCAGGAGGGTGTGAGTTCGATCCCGGTCCCGTACCTCTCACTTTTCGAATTCATGTGCAGATCAGAATTTGATTATCACTTGCGTTAACGGTGAAGGAAAGAGATCGTGAGGAAACCTGCACACCTGAGAGAGTTTCATAAAATTCTCAATGGTGTGTGTAGTCTACCAACCCGCACCAGGCGAGCGTGGTGGACCAAGGCCTAAAACCTTCTCACTCTGAGAAGAGGTCCGTGCCCAGCAGTGGGACAGTAATAGGCATAGTTATGTATGTATGTTGTCTATGATTAGATTTTCTAAATCCTACTGATAATTTTATTTTCTACTAATATTTGATTGTAACCCTGTTCGTTGAAAATATAATAAATATTTATTTGAAGATTTTATTACTGCTGTGTAATTATTTGCCCGAACACAAGTTCCGCAGATTAGCATATTATCGTGGTCTCAAACCAATTAAATCCAATTAATTGAAATTATTATTTTTCCTCAATCAATCTCAATCAATCTTTTCAATGCTTCGCTGGGTCCCCAAAAAAGGTGCTCTTACCAAAAGATAGGTATCAACGTATTGGTGCTAAGTGTAGGTGATCATCATCATACAGGCCCATAAACGTAAACCTTGCTGAACAAGCCAATGCTGAACATGTCACTGCTGAACACGCGACTGCTGAACATGCCACTGCTGAACATACCATTACTGCAAATGGGCCTTGCTTTACCATCCAGTAATGACGGTGTTGTGATTGTTATATGTATCTATAGTTAACTGCAAACCGTTCAACTGCAAGCATGTCATATTAGAATATATAGTTGAAATAAAATTATTGAAGCAAACACACGTCTCATTTACAACAGTATCTGTGCCAACCTAAAGTGAACCTTAATACGCTAAACAGACGGTCAGATGGATTGGTGATCGCAGTACCTATGTTATTATTAGCATTAAGAAGGATCCTGCTACCCCTCCTCTTGACATAGTCTTAGTCGCCCTTTACGACACCCACGAGCAGAGAGGGTTGTCCTATCTTTGTCTCATACCACAAAGTTAATATACTAGAGACACGCTTATAATTAACAGCCTCGTTGGTCTATTGGTGGCAAGCGCGACTGCTGATCGTGAGGTCAAGCAGTGTTTCGCTTCCGGCCGTGGTTCTGGCCATGGTCGGGAGTGAGAGTGTGTGGGAAGCCATCGCCTCCTTTTGCGAGGGGGTGATGGCGACCAAGGAGGAAGCGGAGAGGGAGAGGGAGCGGTGTGCTCTCCTCCCTTCCCGCGCCAGACGCACCGGGCGCCGGAGGGCGCGCGTACGCGACGACCTTTAGCCACCCTAGTGTGTGGCGTGCGGGCGGTGGGTTAGGGGACCCGCCGCCCGACCAGTAACAGGTCCGAGAAGGCGGCGCGCTGTGTTCCGTGCACGCTTCTCAGGAGGATGTGGGGCAAGGCCCCACAGAGGAGAGGTCCGCCGAGGGTTGGCGGACCGGGACCTGCCGGGGTTGCGGTGCATGCTTTTGCGAATCCCGCGACCCCGGCCGAACGGTCAGGAGAAGGAACACCGTTGGTTTTTAGCCGGTAAGAGTCCGGTAGACCCCCTCGCCTTACCCGGGCGAGGGACATCCATGAGGATTTTCCAACGGAAAAAAAAGGTCAAGCAGTGTTATTGGGTTTTTTCGTGTGGAATTCCTCAGTAGCAACCCGAAGTTTGGGTTTGTGCCCGGTTGATGGCAATAGGCTCGCCCCCTATTACATGGGACTTAAACATAACGGCGAACTGTGGGTGTTACTATACCCCTCTGCCCAACTCTTCGGGGAATACAGGCGTGATGTTATGCAAAATATACTTACTTGTTCTGTGTCTAAAATAGCATTGTCTTCATGTCTGAATCGTCATAAGACCAAAGACGTCAGAAAAAAAAACCTCAATTACAAGGAAAAAGTGTCTATTAAATAAATATTGCTCAGAGGGAAAACCGTTGGCAGATATTATGTACAATTTTTGTATTAAATGGAAGGAGTCACAGTCTTGTCACATAGTGGTAGGTATTTCCATTAACAAACTCACTGTACAGCTAGGTAGATAAAGTCTACGCAGTGTTTTTTATGTGGTTAGGAAAACTTTCCGGGGTGATCCTTTGTATCTCAAAAAATAATAATTAGCTTCTTGCACTGCTTGTCAAGATTATGGAATGAGTGGGTCGAGGAACTTCAAGTATACTCCACCAAGAAAAACATAGTCTGCTTAGTTGTCGGTAATAAGATTGACAAGCATATCATTTTGGGACCCAGTGCATAATATCAGCAAGCACATTGGGTCACCCGCGCGACGGCGCAACGAGTATTCCCAAGGAGGGTTGACGTCAGGCGGCCGGCGGCCGGTTATAAAACAATAAGCCAAAACCTCTAACTACATGGATTTATGAAATACATGTTGTGCCGATCCCAAGAAGCTTGTCAAAATTATGGAAAACATTTATTTCTATCTATGTTCCAAAATTCATAAAATAAAAGTTGTTCGTAATATCGACAGTTATTTTCTCCCTGACCGTTTTACAAGTTGCTTATCCGATGAACGAGATCTAATAGAGCCAATGAAAATATTTTGTAGTTGACTCTGAACATATCAATAACTAGCTGTGACCTCACAGCTCCGCCCGCGTAAGAAGTTTTATTCCAGTAATAAATATAGTCTATGTTACTCAGTGATAATGTAGTTCTCTAAAGGCAAAATAATTTTTGAAATCGGTCCAGTGGTTTTTAACCGACTTCCAAAAAGGAGGAGGTTACTATGTTCGTCTGTACGTATGTTTTTTTTTTGTATGTTCATCGATATTTTCGCCAATTGTGAACCGATTTTAATGATTCTTTTTTTAATGGATAGGGTATACTTCGAAGTAGGTCCCATTTAAATTTAGTGAAGATCTGATGAAGAACTTCGGAGATAGACAATGGAACTCCTCAATGACGAACAGTACGCATATTGTGATGATGTGATTATGTTACGAGCAGTGTCTTTAGTAGGTCCAACCAAGTTTTAATTAAGGCCACTAAAATGAAAAACTTTTTTACAAAAAAATTAAACCGACTTCAAAAAAGAATAAAATAATTACCATATAAAATTAACAGTTTCAGAAGTCGGTGCCTTCAATTTGGTTCAGCGTGGATCAGCACCGACTTCTGAAACTGTTAATTTTATATGGTAATTATTTATTTTTATTTTTTTAAGTCGGTTTAATTTTTTAAGTTTATTCGTTACATACAAAAATCTCTCTTTATTGGTATAGAAGTATACATAGATTAGATTTCTGTGGTAGGTACATTTATGATTTTATATTGGTTTATATTATCAACATATTTACATACATAAACTCATACCGTTTTCCCATGGAGGTAGGCAGGAACTATAGAACGCCACATGCTTCGACTTTTACACACTCCTTTCGCTTCATACACATTCATACAACTTGTCATACACGCACGCCGGTTGTTATATTATCGAGTGTATCATAAAAGGCAATAAGAGATCAGCACCTCCGTAATTACTAATCCGTTAGCCAGCCGCGCTATTGAGGACTATTTTCCTAAACAACCGCTCAGTGTAGCGGTTTATGAGGTGGCCCGTGGTCATCAGTGGTATTACCAGGATGATATGATGACGTCATGATGATCGTATAGTTTTGATAGCGGTGGTGAAACAGAGAATGCCGTTTTCGAGGTCCTGGGTCTACATCCAGGTCACTAAACGTATGATCAGTGGTGATATGAAAAGGCTAAGAAATACCTAGTCCATGATAATGTAAATTGTTTAGTTTTTGTGCAAAATAGTGAACACTCAATGAGCTCTCAATGAATGACTCTTGATGCTCGGTTTTTCCCCGTGTGGGGACGGGTTAGAATATTATAAAACTTCCTCACCGCATGCTGAGAATAGACGCGTGTTGTAAGATTCAACAAAACCCACCACGCTCTGTGGTGGAATATCAGTCCGCCTGGCTAGCTACCACCTGAACATTAAAGTCCGGTGCCAAGCAGTTTACTGTGTTCCGTCGTTATGTGGGAACCAGAGGGGTATAGGGCAATCCCGCTATATATCTGTTACTTGGATTTGTGTGCTCCATCTTAGACCCTGTCTGCGCTTACCATCAGGTGAGACTAGGGCCAAACGCGACCAAGTCAAGAACAAAAAAAAGCCATTCGCCAAAAAAAGAACACAAGTTTATAAATTAGTAGTTTATTTAATATATACAAAAAACGTATCTAGTTCACATTAAACATCAACTCTTACATCTAACAATTTAATACTGTATCGGATAGAGCTCGTCCCACACTTTGAACCTGTCTTCAAACATGTTCTGACGGATGATCAGCTTGTCTCCTCGGTGGAGGTAGTTCCTCTGGTCTGGCTTCATGGCGGGCCAGGCCAAGTTTGACAGCTCCGGGGTGTCGCCGCGAGGGTTGGGGTCACTGAGGGATCGTACAAAAGTTAAGTTAGGATACTATGATACATCGTGTCCAGAACGAGATCTGATAAGCGTCTACCGCTGAGTTTAGGCCTCATCAGGGTTCATGAGATAATCATGCAATAAAGCATCGTCTCTCGTAACTGCCTCGTTGATCTGGTGGCGGCAAGCGCGCCTGCTGATCGTGAGGTCCTGGGTTCGATGCCCAGGTCCGGCAAAGTGTTATTGACTTTTCCCGTGTGAAATTCCTAAGTAACAGCCAGGGGTTTGGATTTGTGCCCGGTTGATGGCAGTAGGCTGGCCCCCTATTACATGGGACTAAAACACCTCTGCCGAACCCTTCGGGGAATAGAAGGCGTGATGCTTCTGTAACTACATTGCGCAAACAAACTGCAGAACCAGTTTCCTTGCGCCAGTGATGCTGCAGTCTGTTCTGGACGGCATTTGCGTTTACAAGTTAGATGATAGGTAACTGTTATCTGCGGAGTTCTAAGCATCATCGGATATTGCAGGATGCATTAGATGCAAGTAAGGTTAACGTTTGAGAAAGCTGGAGTCTGTTCGGTTATGTTTTCGACTGTTACATTGAGAACAGGTTAAGAAAATGAGATATTTAGACTCACCCGTATCGTGCAAAGTTGTACCACAGGGCTGTCATCTCGTCCACCACGTGGGAGTGGGGGCTGGTGGTCGGAATGGTGGGGTAGCGGTAGCTTAGAGTAAACAAGTAGATGAGGTCGTCGTGGTGAGCAGCGCCTGCAATCAATATTATATTTAAAGAGGTCTTTGGGAGAGCCAATGACTAATAAGGATCCAATAGTTAAAATCACTTCTAAAAGACGTTTTAATTGATATCGAAAAGGTGTTTTAGATTTTTTCTTGCACCAGAAAGGTCATCCAAGGTACAATGGTGTGAATTTGTTTAATAAGAATTACCTTTTGACCTTGTTTGTTTAATAAGAATTACCTTCCAGAAGAACTCGTCGGTGGTCGGCGTCAAGGGCGATAGGTACAATGTTAGGTACAATGGTGTGAATTTGTTTAATAAGAATTACCTTTTGGTTTTCCATTAGGATCTTCGTAGTGTGAGTTGTTGCCGACGTACGCGAATTCGTAGTACCACACCGGGTGCTTCGAGTGACGGCACATCAGGTTGGCCAGCCTGGTGTAAAAGAGAACATCATTATACATTAACATTATTTGAGTAGTATAATGTCTACAGCTCTTTATAAAGACTTCTTAGACAAAGACATCTAACAAAAACTCTTGGACCCGTGGTGAGAGATAAGAGTTTTAATATGTCGTATTGTTACTGAAAACGACTGTAATCCCGACTAATTTTAAGTCTTTTAAATGGTGTAGAGTAGGAGTAGAGGTGAAAGTGTTCGAAAAAGAAGAGAAGGCCTCTTTCACGAGGAACGACCAGTTACTGAACAAAACCTTTGGACGGTTACTATTTGAAAAATTTCAGTGAGAGATTTGGAGAAAACTAGTTTGCTTACTATAGTACCAATAGGCAGTCTATAACTACATTAATTTAAGTCCTAAAACAATCTAAGCAAGGATCCTTACCTGTGCACACCAAACCCAATGATAGAGTCTCCATACAGCCTCCCCAGCGCCTTCTCACTCTCCTTGTCATTGACCAGCTTCTTCCCCTTCAGATATTCCTGCCGGAGCCTGTTCACCACCACAGTGCGGTTCTCGATGGGTAATATGAAGGAGATTGGTGCGACTCTCTCCCATTCTTCGTTCATGCTCTTCAGGAGAGTCTCGTTTTGGAGGACCGCTAGAAGATTTGGGAGCATAAGTTTTTTTTGTTCTCATCTTAGCTACCAAATATATCGAAAATTAAACAGAAGATCAATTGACTCAATCTAGTGTTTGTAAGGCCAAGAGAGTTTTTACATAGAAATTACATAACATCACGCCTGTATTCCCCGAAGAGATGGGCAGAGGTGTATAGTAACACCCTCATTTCGCCTTTACGTTTAAGTCCCGTTTAATAGAGGGCGAGCCTATTGCTATCGACCGGGCACAAATCGAAACTCCAGGCTGCTGCTGAGGAATTCCACACGGAAAAACCCAATAAAATTTTGCCCGACCTGGGGTCGAACCCGGGACCTCACGAACAACAGTCGCGCTTGTCACCACTAGACCAACGAGGCAGTTACATAGAAATTAAAATGAACATAAAAAAATGTACATACTACGAAACAATAGTACAAGTAATATAAGATTGCATGTTATATCAATTTATACTCACGGAAAGCCTTCCAGAAGAACTCGTCGGTGGTCTGACTGATGATGAAGGGCACGGTGTGCATCTTGCCCTGTTTGATGGCGTCAAGGGGATCAATGGCGAGGTACCGCTCTTGGCCGAAGTCGGGCTCTACCACTGGCCCCCAAAGACCGACTGGGTCACCCTCGCCGAACTCCTGGAAAGTATGGGTATATGAACGTTGCTGTGGAATTTCGTCTATGACCATTGTTTTATTTTAATTGATTTAAATACCATTATACCAATAACATTGATAATACAATTACTAATTCGTCTGCCTTGTTGATCTAGTGGTCGCAATCGCGACTGCTGAGCATGGGGTCCTGGGTTCGATCCCCAGGTCGGGCAATGTGTTATTGGGTTTTTCCAATAGGAATTTTCCAGTAGCAGCCTGGAGTCTGGATTTGTACCCGGTTACTGGCAATAGAGTCACCTCCTATTACATGGGACTTTACTGGCGAAATGACGGTGTACTAAAAACACCTCTGCCGAACCCTTCGGGGAATACTAGGCGTGATGTTATGTTATGTAATTTGTGACGGGTGGTGGCTGACTGGCGGGGGTCCGGGCCTATAGAAGGTCGGGCACGCTCCAGATCGGCCCTCTCGCGCCGCTGCAGTTGCCAAGCTAAATGTTCACCTGTTCAAGAAGACCCTGGACTCCTCGCATAGTACGAACCACGCCCTGTTAATATATTTGTAATTCTTAATTAAATATATAGTATAGAGGGGCTCGTGGCTAATTACCAACCGCGCGGATCATACGATTTGCGAGGTTAAGCTGTGCTTGCCGTGGTTAGTCCGTGGATGGGTGACCGTACGTTACACATCGAGACCCCTCCGTGCCTCGGAGAGCACGTTAAACAGTCGGTCCCGGGTGTCATACGAATACCTATGACAGTCGTTACGGGAAGCCAGAAGCCCGAAATGTCTGACAACTGGTCTAACCTTAGGATATCGGCATTGCCCAGTAACTGGGTTGCGGAGGTCTGATGGCAGTCGCTCCGTGTAAAATACTGGTATTCAGCCGCATCTGGTTAGACTGGAAGCTGACCCCAACATACTCGGAAAAAGGCTAGGCAGATTGATTGAATTAAATATATAGTGTACGGTTACAACTGTTATTCTTTATCCTCCCGTAAGTACACGCCTGCTAAATTTTATGTGCACGTGCTAGTTGAGGGTTGACTCCCAAAGCCACCCTAAAGTGTTACAAATTCGTCTACCAAGCAAACTTCAAGACCGGCCAAGACTAGAGTCTGTCTGTGTTTACCCTATCATAAGTCCATAGCTGGATACAGGCCTGTTCAAGAAAGAGGTGCCTAACCGAATACATACATCCATCTAATAGTCATCACGTCGGGTCTGCAACTAAAATCAACTTTATAGTAAGAACCAGTGGGCTATATAGGTGAAAAAAATGTAACATACCCAGAACTTAGGCAGTGAGTCTCCAATCTCCCTCCAGGGTTTGGTCATGAGGCAGTCGACGATGATAGAGGAGTTGTCAGTGGGACAGTTAAGGATCTCCGCCTGGCGCACGGCGAGGTGGCGCTGGTGAGTGACCATGGGTCCTTTGTTGATGGGAGAAGCGCTCATTCCTATGCCACGGTGGAAGAGACCTGGAAGAGATTGGTGGTTACACTTGGGCTTACATAATCATTTGATATTGACGACACGTTTGGTGCAGTGGCTGAGCGATCGGCTTCTGCGCTACGGGTCGTGGGTTCGATTCCCGCACGGAACAAATATTTGTATGGCCTACAGATTAGTTGTTCCGGGTCTGGATGTTTGTGCGTGTGAAGATTTGTGTTTGTAAACGCACCGACGAGACAGGAGAAATCCTAGTGTGAGGCAACATTCTTTTAAAGGAAAAGGAAGGAAAGGAAGGAAAAAATATTGATGATACTTATGATGGTTGTTTCTGAAGTCTTCGATACATATGAAACAACTGATCTTACTGATCTGAACAGTTCAGGATCTTGGGTTAAAATACACAGCTTTTATTTATACATAGGTGGAAATTTGCATGGTACCTTTAGCCATAGGCGAGATCATGTGCAGCATGACACTGATAGACCCCGCACTGCAGCCTGTGATAGTCACCAGGTTGGGGTCTCCTCCGAACGCGGCGATGTTGCGTTGTACCCACTTCAGCGCCGCCACCTGATCCTTCATACCGTTGTTCCCTGGAGCGTGAGCATCACCTGTGCTCATGAAACCTGTAACATGGGTAATGGTCAGTGGAATCTTAAGACAGACAGGCTCTTGAAGCCAAAGCCAATATTAAAGGAGAATCTTGGGCGGTTTATCAATATGGACCTTTACAGAAATCAAATTTAGCAGACTAATAATAATTACAATGTCTTACCTAAGGATCCTATACGGTAGTTGATGGTCACCAGAACAACATCTCTATCAAGAAGGTAGTGAGGTCCAGCGAGATCACTACGACCTGTCATAGAGTAGAATGCACCAGCATGGATGAAGAATATAACCGGTAAGGGTTTGGAGCTGTGAACAGTAGAACATTGTGAATTTTTGGAATGTTTTACCTTCGATAGGTATTCATGTTCCAAAGGAGGACACTTGGCCTAGCTTAGCTCTGTTTAGCAACAGGCAGTAGGGTTACTTAGAGCTGTACGGACCTATTGCCACCATTGCACTTGATCAGCGTGCTGAATCGGTGACTACGGGCATACATACATACATAAACTTACGCCTTTTTCCCATGGGGGTAAGCAGTAACTATAGAACGCCACATCCTACGATCCTTACATTATACTCCGTTCGCTTCATCCACATTCATACATCTTGTCATACACGCACGCCGCCGCGCCGGTTGAGAGTACTACGCACCTGTCCTTTGTGAAGAAAATCACCAATAACATCGATGTATGTCCTTCTAGGGCGTCCTCTACCGGCGTTTCCATTGACATCCGTCTTATAAATTCCTTTTGTTAATCGCCGCTCACTCATTGCCTTAGTATGACCAAATCACCTAAGCATACTGCTTTAAATTTTTGTCACTACATCATCTTTTAAACCGCAACTTTGTCTAATATCATAATTCCTCAATCATTCAAGTTACACCGCACATACTTCGCAAGGAACGCATTTCTACTTTCATTACTACGGGCATTACTTTTTATTTCGTGAAAAGTCTATTGGCAAAAAAGTTTCAGTCTATCTCGATAAAAAACACTAAGGTCCAAGAATGGACTACATTGGGCTGAGCAGATTTTTCTACCTGTTATTATCAGGCGTGTACACATTGACAGTGAGGCAGTCTTCATCGACGTAGTACGTCGGCGGCACGGGGAGAGGACACGCGGGGCCCTCCTCACTCGCGTCCACCTCTGTAGTGTACTGGAGTTTCAGCTTCGGTGGCTGGGGAAAGTTTTTATTTTTACCTAAAAGTTACGTTAAGGTCAACCATGAATAGAAAAGTCAACCATGTAGTGATAGTCGAGTTCAACGGTGACATACAGATCGGCGGTCAACATATTGATCCCAATAGACTGCATCTGTTTGGTATAGTTCAACGGTGACATACAGATCGGCGGTCAACATAATGATCCCAATAGACTGCACCTGTTTGGTATAGAACCCTTAAAATTAAAATTATCCTTTATAACTGGACGTAGTTTAGCGAAAAGGACACAGTTGTGAGATATTCAATTTTTAAGTTTAGACTGTATTTCTTCATTGGTTCTTTGATTTAAATTTCTTGGTTTTATTGTAATTAAGGGAAAAATGTGTAATATTTTACTTGTTAAAATGTTATTATGTGTAGTTTGGCTTAATAAGTTCAAGGAGTATATTGATATAAATAACTCTTTCTTGATAATTTTGTGGGTTGGATCCTTTTCGCTTAACTACGTCCAAGTACATTATGGAATGAAATAAATAATTGAGTATTTTAAGCTATTTTAATATAAGTAAGGAGGGCTATCTGCGTTCGTCTCAAGGCTGTCAGTTCTCAGTAAGATTTTCCTGTTCTCATATTAAACTAGTTGTGGGTTTTTAACGTAGGTCCCGCATACTCTTGTTATTCGAACATTTAAATACCTAGTTAACTTGTTTACTAGTTACAATATTAGGTAGGTACTTAAATTAAAGTTTAATTTTATTTAAGTTTAATTTAATTAATTCGGCTGACTGGGAAGAATGGAAGAGGAAAACACTTGGTACCAGGACAGGAAGATGATGATGATTAGGTAGGTACTTACTAACAACATCAATCTTAACCTTTCCTCAAGTATATAGGTATAGTGATATCTTCGTCTATATATCAATTAACGAATGCGCAACGAACGCAGGTCTTCATTTTGCGGGGCTACCGATATCTGAAGGTTAGACGTCAGATTTTTTACTTCTGTAACAATTAAGGGGTGTTCTTCCTTACCTGGAACCTTAGCGCACCTATAGGTGGCTCAGCATATCGTATCCCTCTGTAGGCCTGGAACCGTCTGCCACGTCTCGTCTCCATCCATGACCCTCGGAACACGCCTGATACACTATGGGCTACAGGGTCACTGGGCTGAGCTGGTGCCGGGGTCGAAGGAGCTTTAGCTGGCTCTAGATGTGGAACAGATTACAGTTAGGTTTTAGGATATTTTTACTTAATATCAGGCTTACAAATGGAAAAGGCTTAAATAAACATGCTATAAGAAAAAGTTGAAGAAATTTGAGGAAGTATTTATAAGATACTGCTAATTTCAGTCGTGACAATTGTTCTTAGTAAATATATCGTTGATCGCAGATGCTATGTTGTTATTGATGCAAAAGGGAAGCCATTCCGCTTAACTTTTACGCCATCCACATAGCGACGCTCGGCAGTGAAAACCTCGTAAATAAAATTTTCTTCAAAATTTCTTGTTTATTAGATTGTACTCGTCATACACGTACTAGTTCAACAAACTTTCAATGCAAATACTTCTAAGCTATCTATGACGTACGATGATAAACTTGTATTAACATTTGATCGGCCATTTTTTTTGCAGGAGACAGTTATTTCTATCTCTTTTAAAAATTTGTATTGTACACATACGTGGTTTTCACTGCCGACCGACGATAGGTGGAGAAGATTGTCTCTTCTTCACTGGGAACCAAACTACTACTCTCTCCATCTACTAGGTATCATTCCTAATTTAAACTGACTCTTTATAAAAACACATCATATCATTACACTTGTTTACAAACAAAACTAACCTGTTTTATGTCCATGATTATTATCGTGGCTGTGATGATGCGTGTGCTCTTGGTTGTATGCGTGCGCGCACACAGCGACACATAGCGCACACAGGAGCGCGCGGGGTAACATGTTGTGTGACATAGATGGCGCGACTGTGTTGTGAACAGGAAAACTACCGCTTTTATAGGTACAGTGGATGCACGTGGAGTATTCTGCAAGCTTTTGCAAATGTTTGAGTAAATTCTACTTATTTTGTGCTTGTTAGCTTTAGAGCGAGAGAGGACAATGGCGTGATTATAAGAAGGCCTCCATTTAGCAGTGAATGGTTACAGTTTGAAGAAGAAATTATAAGTCGGTACTAAAATTGGAACGATACAGAGAAGATTAGCATGGCCCCTGCGCAAGGATGACACGCAAAACCGTGAAGCGTTCTACATATTCTGCCGGGGTTGCGGTGCAT
This sequence comes from Amphipyra berbera, assembly GCA_910594945.2. NCBI lineage: Eukaryota > Metazoa > Arthropoda > Insecta > Lepidoptera > Noctuidae > Amphipyra > Amphipyra berbera. Next base: position 15,416,065 of record OU343145.1, read on the forward strand.
GCTTTTGCGAATCCCGCGACCCCAGCCGAACGGCCAGGAGAAGGAACACCGCTGGTTTTTAGCCGGTAAGAGTCCGGCAGACGCCCTCGCCTTCCCCAGGCGAGGGACATCCATGAGATTTTGCAAAGATAAAAAAAAAACAGAGAATTTCGGGTCGTTGGGATGCGGAAGACGCTACGTGGAAGACAGCTGCTGTCTCTATCTAGCAGATTGATTAATAGATATATACATAGATACAGGAGAAATCCCAGTGTGGGCAATGTTTTTAAAAAAAAAGAAGATATTTGTTTTATTTTGGTTTTAATTTAATTCAAGTTTCTGTGGCGAACTATGTATGGTGTTCCTCCAACGAAATGGGAAAACCCTCGTACCAGGCACGTCTAATGCCTGGTGGGCTACTGCCCAACGGTTGATGTTGGGAAGTTGTATAAGTATATACTATCTGCGTGTCAAATCTTGATATCGCGATGCAGGATTTTTGTGACGTCATATATAAGAGTTGTCATTGTTGTCGCTGTAGTCTGCTACACAATCGTCGTGCTGCGTAGTTCGCAATGGCGTGGTAGATGCCACCACATTTCTATTTGGGTAAAAAAATCCACATTATCGTCATATCAGGGCAAAAACATACATTGATGGAATATTGTCTCTCATAGACCACTTGAACGAACTGTTGGAAGAAAATATTGTCATAGAAAGAAGAAAGAAAGAAAGTATTTTTGACGTGACAACGTCTAATAAAACAATTAATGCCGGCAGCGTGCACGAAAAAGCGTGACTCATTGTCACGTTCCGTCTGAGGCGAGCATGCGAGCGAGAGCGCGGAACAAGCGATAGAGAGGCACGATGTTTTGTTATGACGTTGTCACGTTAAGCTATCGTCCGTAAACCGACTTTACAGACAACCAATTTTTTATTTGCGACTTTATTGAGTGTCTACTGAAATAGCACAGCTTTGACGCTTTAGCCTTTTGATCCTGTCAATACAAATTGGTTTTTGGACATACAATCTCCTTTACAGGTAGTCTAAAAATATTTGCGGTACGGTCTAGAATGTTCTGTGAGTCGTTATTTTTTATTGCTTCTACAGCAAAAGGCTAATTTCAAATCAACAGGTAAACGAAGCGTAAATAAATTCTTATCAACCATTATCGACACAACACCTTGAACTTTCCACACTATCTATGACCTTTAATTCGCTACACAGTAAACATGTCGGATAAACATAACATATTAATCAAGAATTCAAGGTTGGCAACGCATCAGCAACCCCAGATTAGTCAGTCAACAAGGTTGGTAGCGTGGTTGACTGCCCAGGGTGCGCGGGACTGTGCGAGGACTGGGAGGGAAGGCAGCTTGATGAGGGCTGAATTAACGGTGTGACCACTAATCGTCATTCGTAGAGGCTCTTTTAAGCCCAAAGGCGGGGGCTCCGACTTCTCAATAGATGCGCTGTCTGCTATTAAATAACAAAATACCCTTAGTCTTCGTATTCTTGACTGCAGTCCCGGACTACAATCACCAAATCGAACAGTACTAAAGTTTTGCGCATATAATATACTGTATTGTGTAATAATACCCAAATTCTCCCAAGGATTGGTCGGCATTGTGAGAGGCAACCCTTTATTTCCTGTGGTAGATGCATTCTTCTAGGGTTAATATTAACGTGTAGCTAAAAAGTCGTGCCATTATGTAAAACATAACATCACGCCTTATATTTCCCGAAGGGTTCGGCAGAGGTGTTTTAGTACACCCTCGTTTCGTCATTTATGTTTAAGTCCCATGTAATAGAGGGCGAGCCTATTGCCATTAACCGGGCACAAATCCATACTCCAGGCTGCTACTGAGAAATTCCTAATGAAAAACCCAATAACACTTTGCCTGACCTAGGGATCGAACCCAGGACCCCATGCTCAACAGTCGCGCTTGCGACCACTAGACCAACAAGGCAGTCATTATGCCAATAAACTTTCAATTGGTTTCGAAGAAGAAATTGTATACTTTTAAGTGCCCATAAATAAATAGAGTGATTATGCATTTACATACGGATTACCAGACGTTATGACCTGCTTTTTATAGCGAAAACATGGAGTGATAACAGAGGGAGTGCTATGAGAGAACATGCAAACATGCGCATTATACAACAGCTTGGGGTTTTTTATTTTAGCTTATACTGTCCCACTGCTGGACAAAGAACTTCCTCAAGTTCTTATACTGTCCCACTGCTGGACAAAGAACTTCCTCAAGTTCTTCTAGGTAGGTAATCTTTGTGCGAGTCACCTCAAACCAGTTCTCGCGGTACGCGTCCAGGTGGGTTGAATATAGGTTAAGGCACCTCATTTTTTATGCTGGAAACGTGACTTCTAATCCTCCTGCTCCTATCCCAAGGTATTTAGGGACGGTAGAGCGCAGCATGTCATGGAACATAATAAGTCCTCAAAAATTTACTCTAAACACGACCGGCATCGTCCTGTCGAACTCAAAACCATATGAACTTCTTCCTTGTCTGGTTAAATATGAAATGTCAATTATTCATTCATAACTAATTCTTCATTAGATTATTATTTATTTATTTCTAATTAATTAAAGTAGAGCACTATTTTATACAAGGAAAACTTTGAACGATTAAATTATCGTTGTGTTGTTCGGAAAACCCGTTTTGTTGTGACTAAATTGGTGTGCAAGTCAATTACATTAGCATCCGCTGCAATAAATAGGGTGATAATGATAAGTGGAAAAATTGTTCAATATAAATGGTGCTCTTTTCAGTCCGAGGTTCTTCTTCTTTTCATGTGGTTGGTGACTAACCTGGTGTCAGAGTTTAAACCACCTGTAGGCCTCTGACTTGGGTTCACATGCCGTCGAGAAATATCTCTCAGCCTTGCCGGTTTCGTCACGATGTTTTCCTTCACCGATTTTAAGCCAGTGATAATTTTACAATACTCACATGAATGAAAAAAGTCAGATGTGCGTGCCTGGGGTTCGAACTCGAGACCTATGACGTGGCAGTCCGTCGGTCACACCATTAGGCTATCACTGCTATCACCATTAGGTTATGTTTTCTGGTCTCTCGATACTTCTTTCGTTTACAATTATAATCGGAGATTGTTAAGAGGAACATACAACGGCCAGCTTTACATCTACACCTGATCTTTTATCGATATCTGGCCTAACTTTTGAGTCTTAAAAGGGCGTACGCACACCCTTAAAAGCAAATAGCGACGACGCCGCGTCTGCGCTGTGACGATTGAGAAGTGAATAATTGCGGTATCATTGTTTTCTACGCATCGTTTTCTAGGCCCTCCGATTGAACTCGATTTTGACGAAATTAATGATTACTGGCAACAAAATGGCAATTAGAGCTTATTGTAAGGTCGTGGAATCGGAAATAGTAGAGCCAATCTCAAACAAATTGGAAATGTTTATTATTTTAAAGTATACGTAACGGTACCCCACACTAGGATTTCTCGTTCAGGGGTCGTTTATAGATACAAGTCTCCTCATGCCGCGTTGGTCTAGTGGTGGTAAGCGCGACTGCTGATCATGTGATCCTGGGTTCGGTCTCCAGGTCGGGCAAAGTATTATTGGGTTTTTCCGAGTGGAATTCCTCGGAAGCCCGGAGTTTGGATTTGTGCCCGGTTGATAGCAATAGGCTCGCCACCTATTACATGAGACTTAAACATAACGGTGAAATGAGGGTGTTACTATACACCTCTGCCCAACCCTTCGGAGAATACAAGCGTGATGTTATGTTATCTTAACGTGCAAAACAACTGTGACCCGGAAGAACTATCTGTAACATAATATTGGTCTGTGCGGGAATCGAACCCACGACCCGTAGCGCAGAAGTCACTCGACGAAACTAATAACCGGAATAAGAAATCGTCGGAAAATTAAATTAGCTAAATTTATTTACTCATCGGGTTTTTTCTTAATAACGAGAATCATTACTAGTCGTCTTTTGTCCAAAACTTTAGGTATACCAACCTACATATTTAAATCTACGTAGGTACATGTGTTGTAGTTTTCCTCGGGACATTTCCGTGTGTCACGCACGCCACGCGCCGCCACGTCAGCGATAAACAGACGCAAACGATCACGAACTTTCTTATGATGCGGTCTGGAGAGAGCGCATGCGTCATTCTTCTTCTTTTCGTGTGGTTAGTGACTAACTTAGTGTCAGAGTTTGTGCCACCCATGGGCCTCTGACTTGGCTTCACATGCCGTCGAGAAATATCTCTCAGGCATGCCGGTTTCCTCACGATGTTTTCCTTCACCGTTTTTAAGCAAGTGATAATTATACCATACGCACATGAATCCGAAAAGTCAGAGGTGCGTGCTTTGGTTTCGAACTCGAGACCTATGACTTGGCAGTCCGACGGTCACACCACTAGATTTATCAATGCACCATGCGTCATTTATCAATGCACCATTTGTTTGAACGCGCTAATCTCAGGAACTAATGGTTGGAATTGAAAAAATATTTTTGTGTTGGATAGTCCATTTATCGAGGAAGGTTATAGGCTATATAACATCACGCTACGATCAATAGGAGCGGAGCATAAATTAAAAATGTTGCAAAAACGGCGAAAATGTCCACCCGTGCGAAGCCGGGACGGGCTACTAGTCATACCTAGTCATAACATAAATATCATTTATTATAATTTTAGCGGTCCATTCTCTTGGTGATTCACACGCCTCAAAGTATACATCCCCTCGGAGCCCAGCTTCGAACTGTCTGTATTGCCTTCTGTAACAGCAACTAGTGACTGTGGTGGGTCTAATATACTTACTCATACTTCGCCCATAACAAAAGTTCTTTGGGGACAAAATTCAACCGTCGATTGACTACCTAGCAGTAGAGTTGTTTTTTTTTTGTTATAAACGTTTCCCCACTCTAGGATTTCTCTTGTATCTTGGTGCGTTTACACAAATCTTCACATGCACAAACACCCAGACCCGGAACAATTATCTGTAGGATATACCTATCTACCTACAAATAATATAATGGTGCGTCCAGACCTGGCGAACGCGCCGCGAATGCGCCGCTCGCGCGCAGCGCGCGAACCGTTCGCGAGCCGCTCGCGAGCTGCGCGCGTGCATTTCATGTTCGTACAAAGCACCGCGCGCCGCTCGCGCGCAGCTCGCGAACGGCTCGCGCGCTGCGCGCGAGCGGCGCGCGTGCGGCGCATTCGCGGCGCGTTCGTCAGGTCTGGACGCACCATAACAAAGCGAATCGGTCGACAACTCTTCTTCTTTTCATGTATTTAGTGACTAATCTGGTATCACAATTTATGCCGTCCATGGGCCTCTGACTTGGCTTCACATGCCGTCGAGAAATATCTCTCAGGCATGCCGGTTTCCTCACGATGTTTTCCTTCACCGTTTTTAACCAAGTGATAATTATTCAATACGCACATGAATCCGAAAGGTCAGAGGTGCGTGCTTTTGGTCTGAGCCCTCAGACTTGGTAGTCCGACGGTCACACCACTAGGCAATCACTGCTATAAACAACTGACAGTCATTGAAACGTTCTGAATCGAGGGGGGCTGCGGGGGAGAGGGGGCACTATTACAGATATCAGATAATCGGATTGCTAAACTAGCACAAGCAATTAGTAATAGTTATTAGGTACCTACTTTACACGAACAGAGATTTGAAACAAGAATCAGAAAAGAAAGATACCTATGGTTACATACATACATAAACTCACGCCTTTTTCCCATGGGGGTAGGCAGAAATTATAGCACGCCACATGCTACGATCCTTACATACTCCTTTCGCTACATCCACATTCATACATCTTGTCATACACGCACGCCGCCGCGCCGGTTGAGAGTACTACGCAAATGGTTCTTGTTTCAATTCTCTGTTTTTGTAAAGACCGACTACTACTCTTGAAAAACAAATTTAAAATATTGATAACAGAGGAACAAGGTATTATTACAAATAATTTATTTAATTCTTCAAAATACGCAAATACATAGCTCTCAGATGCTTCTACACAAACTCTTCAATACTGTATCGGATACAGTTCGTCCCACAATTTTAACCTCTCTTTAAACAAGTTCTCTTTGACTGCGAACTCCTTGCCAAATCGCAGGTATTTCCTCTGGTCTGGCTTCATGACTGGCCAGCAGAGGGATGACAGCTCGGGAGTGTCTTCGCGAGGGTTGGGGTCACTGGAGAAAGAAGGTCAGTATTAGTACCTAAAACACATCACAATCAAAAATCTTATACAGGCTGTAAAACGAAATATTGCTGACATAGATTAACCCTGAACGGGATATTTTTGGATTTAATAAAAAACAAATTACAAGAAGTAAACATGTGTTCTTAACGTGAAGTATTTTAGCGGAGTTTTTTTTTTTTTTTTTTTTTATCGTTGCCCCACGCTAGGATTTCCCCTGTATCGTGGGTGCGTTTACAGACACAAATCTTCACATGCACAAACACCCAGACCCGGAACAACTATCTGTAGGCCATACAAATATTTGTTCCGTGCGGGAATCGAACCCACGACCCGCAGCGCAGAAGCCAATCGCTTAGCCACTGCACCAAACGTGTCGTCATTTTTTATGTTTACTTCTTGTAATTTATTTTTTACTAGCTAGGTATATGTCCTCACGGCTCCGCCCGTGTATGAAGTTTTATTCCAGTAATAAATATAACCTATGTTACTCAGTGATAATGTGAAATCGGTCCAGTAGTTTTGAAGTTTATTCGTTATATACAAAAATACAAATCTTTCCTCTTTATAATATTAGTATAGATTTAATCCAAAAACATCCCGTTCAGGGTTAATGTATGTCAGCAGTACATCACGACGTTTGAAGGAAATACATGATTTCGTTTACATTTGAAGGAATTATAAATGTATTGTAATCGATAGCTCCAGTATACTTTTAGTAAACTAGAAAGCCGTCCATAGAGGTCGAGGTTGAAGTATTAGGAAGAACATGACCTGGAAGGACTTAATCTTGAATCTGTTGTAAAGCATCCACGACCATCTTATAAATAATTATTGTAATAATAGGTCGGTATGTAAATTCTTACCCGTATCTAGCAAAGTTGTACCACACAGCGGTCATCTTGTCCACCATCTTGGAGTCTTCCGTGTCAGCGACATCTATCGTCGGGAAGCGGTAACTCAACGTAAACAGGTAAATAAGGTCGTCGTGGTGCGCTGCTCCTGGACAATCGTAAAGGAAAATATTGTTTAAAAGGATATTTTTTATACTTAATGTTGATAATTATAATTTATACGTTGTTATGGAGACTTATACCTACTCCATACAATTAATCTTTATTAATCTTTAACCTATACTTATAAAAAACATTTTAACAAAAATAAAACCGACTTCAACAAAATGAAAAAGTAATAAAATAATTACCATATTATAAAAGTAACAGATTCAGAAGTCGGTGCTAATCCACGCTGAATCAAATTAAAGTCACCGACTTCTGAATCTGTTACTTTTATGGTAATTATTTTATTACTTTTTCATTTTGTTGAAGTCGGTTTTATTTTTGTAAAAATGTTTTTTATTTCATTCATTTTAGTGGCCTTAATTAAAACATGGTTGGACCTGCTAAAGACGCTGCTCGTACACATAATCACATCATCACATTATGCGTACTGTTCGGCATTGAGGAGTTCCATTGTTTATCTCCGAAGTTCTTCATCAGATCTTCACCAAATTTAAATGGGACCATTTCGAAAGAATACTCTTTCAAACAAAAGAAGAATTTTTCAAATCGGTTCATAAATGAGGGTGTACTGCGGTAACAAACAATAAAAAAATAAAAAAAACATACAGACAAATTGAGAACCTCCTCCTTTTTTGGAAGTCGGTTAAAAAGGAGAAGCTGACTGACTGACTGACTGATCTATCAACGCACAGCCTAAACGGCTGGGATTAGAAACTTGAAATTTTGACAGTAGGTTCATTTTGTGACGTAAACATCCACTAAGAAGGGATTTCTCGAAATTCAACCCCTAAAGGGGTGAAATAGGGTTTTTAAGTTTGTATGTAAGTCCGTCATTTTTGAAGTAAGAAGCTTGAAATTAAATATTAAGGTTTTTGGTTATAAATAAACGTACACATGTTTGAGCATTTTTGGAAATTCAACCCTTAAAGGGGTGAAATAAGTGTTGAAAGTTTGTATGAGAAATCTGGTATTTTTGAAGTGAGAAACATGGAATTAAATATTTAGGCTTTTGGTAAGAAATAAACGTATAAGTGTTTGAGGGTTTTTGGAGATTGCACCCCTAAGAGGGTGAAATGGGGGGTTGAAGTTTGTATGTAAGTCCGTCGTTTTTGATGTAAGAAAGATGAAATTAAATATTAAGGTTTATGGTTAGGAATAAATGTACACATTGGAAATTCAACCTCTAAGGGGGTGAAATAAGTGTTGAAAGTTTGTATAAGAAATCTGGTACTTTTGAAGTACGAAGCATGGGGAGAAACTGACCGACTGGCTGACTAATCTAGCAACGCACAGCCTAAACCGCTGGGGGTGATAAAAGACGGACGTTTTGGATTTTAAAATGTCACTTTAAAATGGGCTTAACGAGGATTTCAAACTTCACGCAAGCGAAGCTGCGGGCAAAAGCTAGTATAAGATAAAAGTGCGCTATCAAGGCACAAATATCTTTTAAACCATTTCTTGAAATATAGTTTCAGCTCACTTTGCTGTGTGGAATCCTTCCTAGACGCAAACATGTTACTTTTTTCCTATACTTACCTACATTTCCACGCTAAAATGGGTTTTATTCGTCTAATGTTATATTACATACAGTAAGTACCTATAGAGAACATTCTTAATGATAAGAATGTGGCAGGGGTGCAATCATTATGACTATATACAAATATCAACATGGCTGATGAACAATATTAAGCTTTTTAGTCGTAACTCACGGATTGGTTTCTTGGTTGTTGAATTTTCGTAGTGGCTGTGGTTGCCGATGTAGGCGAACTCAGAGTAGTACACCGCGTGCTTGGAGTGACGACACATTAGGTTGGCCATTCTGGAAGAAAAAATCCCTTTAAAAACCTTTTATGTTAAATGGTTTTATCTTGCGGTACCTCCGCACTATGGAAAATGGTAGAACAAGCGCATATCAAAAATGCTTTTTACGAATGTCATAATTTGGCTAATATGGCTATTTTATTAGGTTTTCTAATAGTCAAATTATAATATTCATTAGGATCTTTTCACATAATGCGCGAAATTATTATTATTTTCATAGGTAGAAATACATAGAAGACAGAAGTGCCAAACTCAAGTCTTTACGTATACATGTTTCAATACCATATTGTGAAAAAAATACTTGGTACAGATATGCAGTATTATACATTTTTAGAAAGGTTATTTTATGCTTTTTGCGATACAGCTTAATGATTTTCAAAGTAAAGAAAAGTATTTCAGTAATTACTTAAAAAGGGACATGCCTTATTTTTCACTTTTATTTTTTTTCGTCGTAGGTTTTCAATGTTGCCCAAGTCTGCCCAAGCGCTACTTTTTGTATTAACCAGTAGTCTAACTATTCATAAATAGAATGCAAAAAAAAATTGCTGCGGATATTTGCGGTTTTAGAAGATATGAGAAAAAAACTGATAAAGGTCAGAACGCGAAAATTGGTATCTTTTGCCGTTTACCACTGATACCATTCACGTGAACAATATGGGACTTTTTGGATATTTTCTTCATTATTTCGTGATAACAAAGGGACCTTATCAAATTTGCACTCAGCTTGCGTGGGAAATTACAAGATAATAATGATGTAGGTACCAATTCGATATTGTAAAATGAGTATATAAAGGGAAACAAAAACTATTTGAACCATCTACATCAGTGTAACTTCAAGTAAAGCAAAGCCCATCTACGCCTGTCATTTCTGCAGATTGTGAAGTGTTAAAATGTCTTCATTCAGCTGTACCAAACGAGACTTCATAATCCCCTATATCGAGGGCGGCAAGACCATGGAATCATTATCCAAAGTTTTAGTGGAAAAACTCAATGTTTCTGAAAACAACTTGCGTTTTATAATTAGTGACATACAAAGGCACATTCTTCCTATATTCAACAAGCGCTGGGCCCTGGCATCTCGGAAAAAAGAAACATTTTTACAGAAGTATTGTACTTGGTTGGACTCAAGGTATTCGTTAAATTTACCGGATTCTGAACAATATTCTACGCCATCAACATGTGGCCAACGAGGAAGAGCATGCGTAGCTTATGGAGACTTCTCAGAATCTACCAAGAAGAGGAAAAATACTCTTCTACTCCAAGAATATGGCATCGAGCATATAAAAAACGCCTATGTGCAGGGACTACGGGCTTTACGTGAGCATACAGAAGCTCATCTTGTCGAAGAATTAAGAAACGCTGACACTCAAAAGAAATTAGATATCTCAAGTAAGTGGAACGACTCAGACCAGATGAAGATTCTTTCCGATACGGAAGCATTAAGAGTGCTTTTATAGATTTGGATCTAACAAAAGCACAATATATGTACCTGAAAAACTTAACCAACGAACGAAAGTGTTGTATATTCCCGCCTTACTACAAAATACAAGAAATAAAAAGATCCTGTTATCCACCATCTTCTACAATCGAAATCACGAATACTTATGCTAAAGTGATTAATATCCAAGATTTATTGGATCATACTGTTGCTAGAATTTTAAAAATCGATTCTGTTTTCCAAAAACAATATACAACATTGATCCTCTATTGTAAATGGGGATGTGATGGTTCATCTGGTCAAAGCCAATACAAGCAAATACTTGCAGAAGAGTCGGAAACAATTTCAGATGCCAATTTGTTCATCACTTCATTAGTCCCCATCAGATTAGTTGATGTGCAATCGGGATCCGTTGTTTGGCAAAATCCGGTACCTTCATCTGTCCGTTTTTGCAGACCCATTTCTATTGAGTTTTGTAAGGAAACTCCAGAAAAAACCAAGGCAGTTGTCGATGATATTAACAAACAAATTAGAGCTGCACAAGCATCACTGATAAACAAAGATGGTGTTGTAGTAAATGTGAAGCATGAACTATTTCTTACGATGATCGATGGAAAGGTGGCTCAGGTCCTTACAGATACTCCATCTGGTTCCACGTGCACGATATGTGGGGCTACTCCACGGCTAATGAATGACCTATCGAAAGTAACTGCCAGAACTGAAAACGGAAACGCCTACCAGTACGGATTGTCCACCTTACACGCCTGGATTCGCTGCATGGAAATGATATTGCATATTTCCTACAATCTTTCGTTTAAGACTTGGTCTGCTTCAACTGAAGAAAATAAGAGATTAAAAAAAGAAAAGAAAGAACTTGTTCATAACGTTTCAGGGAGGAGTTGGGATTAATCGTCGACAAACCTCGGCAAGTTAGCGGGAATACGAACGATGGCAGTACCGCACGAAGATTCTTCTATAATAGCACTTGCTCATCGGAAATAACAGGTGTAGATGAAGCATTGATTAAACGCCTATACATTATCTTGCAAGTTCTTTCTTCTGGAATGATGATCGACCCTGAAAAATTTGGGGAATATGCAATAGAAACTGCAAGAATCTATGTAAGTAATTACGATTGGTATTATATGCCATCCTCCGTTCATAAAATACTCATACACGGAAAAAACGTTATCAAACATTTTGCTGTGCTTCCTATTGGACAGCTATCGGAAGACGCACAATAGTCTCGCAACAAAGACTACAGAAACATACGACTTCATCATGCCAGAAAATGTTCCCGATCTGCTACAAATGAAGATGTCTTTAAAACGCTTTTATACACGTCAAATCCATATATAACAAGTTTGAGAAAACCGTACGTAAGAAATGTGAAAGATCTTGAAGAAGAGGCACTAAGTCTTATAAACGTGGCACCTGAAAGTGAACCCACGTTTACTGACCCTGATCCTAAAGTGGTATAAGTTAAAAATAATATTTATATTTAGTTATTACTTATATTTGTACCTAGTTACATCATTTCCTGAAGCCAGAGTATAGGATATATCTATTAGTAATATGATTGTAATTTAGTAAATTGTTTTCATATACATTTTTTTTGTTTACTTTGATTGTTGTAATTAACCATAGTTTAATCTTTTTAGTCATTATAAACTTGTATTCCACTTGAAATAAATTTTTAACTATTTTTTTTTCGTGACTTTTTCCCTTTTCTTTCATTCTATGCCGAAAAACATATATAGATATACAAGAAAACACTATAAACTACACATTATTTGAATCTCCAAACCTTACTGCATATTTGTGCCAAATTTCATCACGATACGACAAAAATTCATGAAGTTACAGATTTTTGATCCGATACCGACCTATATTTTCCATAGTGCTCCGCAACATCAGGATTTGAGGATTGAAGGTTGAAATTATTATAGTGTTGTATGTCATGGGATTTTAATGTCGTGCGAAGTTTCAGGAGAATCGGTTAAGCAGAAGTAGTTGAAAAATCTGTCGCAAGATTATATGAAGTGAACTGTTTAAAAATATCATGATGTTTTTGGAGAGGACACAGATGGCAACTTAATTTCGCTAGAACTGGTCAGTGACGGGCCGTGACGTCACCAACCGGCTGCCCAACATTATGAATATGGAAGAGGCGCCTACCCTGTTCAGCCTATAGGGTAAATCAGGCCCTGGTTTGACTATAATATGTCTTGACAATGTCTGGTCTTTTGAATAAAGAATGATCAACCTTTAGAAGGTAATCCTAATTATAGTATTTGTTCTACCTTTTGGTTGCATAGTTTATAACACATTCAAGGAAATTCCCGCTGACTATACATTCTACGCCTGCTAGCAAAGCAGCGGCCATTGGCCACCCTTTTGACGACGTGACGCTAACGGCAAAAACATAAAATTAAATATGTAGGAATACCCTATACCCACCTATGCACAGGAAATGCAGTGATCGAATCACCATACACCTTCCCGAGTCCGTCAGCGGTGGCGGAATCGTTAACAAGAGGCTTGTCTCCAAGATAAGCCTTCCTCAGCCTAGCAAGCTTCTCGCTGGACTCGTTGCGCGGAAGACTGAAGGAGATCGGAGCTATTCGGTCCCATTCGGCGTTCATCGTGTCCAGCAGTGTTTTGTTGTTTAAGACCGCTGTGGAGGAAAAATAGTAAATGTAGAATTTTATTTGCTGTGCGGTCTCCAGGTCAGAAGAAACCTGCTTTGCATCTTCCTCGTACATACATTGACATCATCTATATTGCCAAAACTGGGTTGCCCTCACATTAAATGCGAAGGTTGTGAATCTATTGACTGTTGAATGAATATCGCACCCCAATATGTGGAGACTGTGGCATCCTTAGATGAAACCAGATAGTCAGTCAAACATTTTGGAGATTACTCGCGACGACTTTCATTTCACAAAAACAAAACAGCTGGGCACGCTGACTATTGTCCAAGACAAGGAGAAGGTATTCAATGGAGTATGGAAATACACACACAAATACCATAAAGTACTCACTAAAAGCCTTCCAGAAGAACTCGTCAGTAGTCAGACTGACTATGAACGGCACCGTGTGCATCCTGCCCTCTCGGATGGCGACCATCGGCTCCTCGGACAAGAACCGCTCCTGACCGAAATCGGGCTCGATCACTGGACTCCACAAAATGAGGGGATCGAAGCCGAACTCCTAGAGATTTAAAAGTTAGATGGTTTTAACAAGAGTTCTCTGGCGGTATGGGGAATCAAGGAAGACGCACCAGACAACCAGCAGTTAAGCCTTCGTTGTAGACAGTATTGTTTGCTCTTGAGGTCCTGACTGAAAGGATAGTAGGGATTGTAGAAAATTCACCACCAATTTTAATATAAATATTGTGGGATATCCCAAGGTGGGTGCCTGCGGGCCCGGGGCTAAGCCCATTTTTCTGGAAGGGTCTACGAATACAATGGACTATGGAATTTGGTAGGCTGAATTAAGTTGCTAGTCAGATCAAAGTGTTAGGATAAAGTAGAACGAGGTTGTAAGTAAATATAGTAAAAATCTCACAAAGAATCCCAGCAGTGATCCAGCAATCTCCTTCCAGCTCTTAGTCTTCAAACACTCGTAGAGAGCAGTGGTATCGTTTTCAGGACACTTGGATACTCTCGCCTGCTTGATAGCCAAGTCGATGCGGTTTGGTGGACTGGGCACCTTGGTGGTTGGAGAACCGCTTATTGATATGCCGCGGTGGAACAGTCCTGGATGTAAAGAAATAATGATTTTTACTTTTATTGTACAAGTACACAATAGGACGTAAATGAAAGTCATAAAACATCCAGCTTTACCGAATGCATTGCATACGGTGTACTCTGCTGCTGACCAAAGAAGTTCTGACGTCATCTAGAAGACGGGAGAAATTGCTAGCAGAAGTACCTCTGAGCAGTAGATAATGAGTAGCCGGGTCACCGGTGATATAAAGCTGGATTTGCAGTCAATAACTATAGTGACCAAGATCTCTCCTTTTTAGAAGAAGTTTGCATTATCACTGGAACTGCCCCACCAAAACCGAGGTCTCCATTTTGGAGAACCGAGGTCCTGTCTATTTCCACCGAAAACTTACCTTTAGACATAGGCGAGATCATATGCACCATGACACTGCGAGACCCCGCACTGCAGCCCGCGATGGTCACCAGGTTGGGGTTTCCTCCAAACGCGGCAATGTTGCGTTGTACCCAGCGGAGAGCTACCACCTGGTCCTTGAAGCCGTTGTTGCCCGGAGCTAGCTTGTTGCCTAGAGCGAGGAAACCTGAAAGTGAATAGAATTTGTGACGGATCAAAATTATTGAGCCATTAAGCGAAGTTGAGCTTTTTGATATTTTTTGTAACAATATTGATAAGCTACTGGTGTGACCGTCGGACTGCCAAGTCATAGGTCTAGAGTTCGGACCCAAGGCACTCACCTCTGACTTTTCGGATTCATGTGCGTATTGTATAATTACATACATACATAAACTCACGCCTTTTTCCCATGGGGGTGGGCAGAAACTATAGAACGCCACATGCTATGACCCTTACATACCCCTTTCGCTTCATCCACATTCATACATCTTGTCATACACGCACGCCGTTTGAGAGTACTACGCACCTGACCTTTGTGAAGAACATCACCAATAACATCGATGTATGTCCTTCTAGGACGTCCTCTACCGGCGTTCCCATTGACATCCGCCTAATAAATTCCTTTTGTTAATCGCTGTTCACTCATTCTCTCAACATGACCAAACCACCTAAGCATACTCCTTTCAATTTTTGTCACTACATCATCTTTTAAACAGCAACTTTGTCTAATCTCTTCATTTCTCAATCTATCATTCAAAGTTACACCGCACATACTTCGCAAAGAACGCATTTCCACTGCATTTATTCTACTTTCATGCCTCTTCTGCCACGATCAACATTCACTTCCATACATAAGCGTAGGTACCAGCACACCATTATGGACAGCCAGTCGTGCCTTTTTAGACATCGACTGGCTAGCCACAACCGCATGCAAAGCACCATTTACTTTATTTCCCGCATTTGCTCTCCTTTCCACATCTTCGTCAATCTTACCATCTCTTGTAAACATACTTCTCAAATAAACAAACTCATTCACCTGTTCAATACTTTCATCTCCTATCTTTACTTTACACTCAGATACATCTGCATCTCTTTCAAAAACCATTACTTTCGTCTTGCTTACATTAATTTTCATTCCTTTCATATTATATGCTCCATTCATCGTAGTTACCATGTCTTGCAACTCTTCCGCCGACGATGCAAGCAACACTTGATCATCTGCGTAGAGAAGACATTTGACAGGCAACTCATTCATTTTCAATCCACACTCACTCCCTTTTAAATCTGTCAAACAACTATCTATGTATAGGTTGAACAGCCATGGAGACGCTACACAACCCTGTCTAACACCTCTGGAGATGCCAAACCAGTCTGTGAACGCCTCATTTATCCTAACACAAGCAATATTGTATAATTATCACTTGCTTAAAAACGGTGAAGGAAAACATCGTTAGGAAACCGGCATGCCTGAGAAATATTTCACGACGGCATGTGAAGCCAAGTCAGAGGCCCATGGGCGACATAAACTCTGACACCAGGTTAGTCACTAACCACGCGAAAAGAAAAGAAGAAGAAGATTTTTAATATTTCACTAGAGCAGCGTAATGAGCGTCTTTCATTGTTCAATACTCTTCGAGTATTCTTATTCCATTGTACATTTTCACTTAGCCTAGTTATTCGCCTACTTACCGAGTGAGCCAATTCTATAGTTAATGGTGACCAGTACAACATCTCTGTCGAGCAGGTAGTGAGGTCCAGCGAGGTCACTGCGACCTGACATTGAGTAGAACCCGCCGGCGTGGATGAAGAAGATCACCGGTAGAGGTTTTGAGCTGAACAACACGATATCATCAAAAATTTACATTAAGTTGTCCTTGGTTAATTATACTATACCTAATACACTGACAGACATATAAACTGCATCAAAGTACAGGACGACTTTGAAACAAAAATATTTATCCATAAGCAATTTTTTTTAATTGTAATGTAGGATATGTTGGTATGGTGCAGACGGTGCAGAAGAGTCTATCGTCGACGTGGGGAGTGATATGCCGAATATTGCACTGAGGAGCGTGTTCCTTTTGGAGGAGAACGTGTATGGTTTGGGGAGGCATATCGATACATGCACGATCGACATGGTCCCACAGGATGATGGTAGCCGCGGTTTAGCGTCCCATCACTCTATAATGGAGAATTTAGTAGCTCATGTGGTGCCTTACTGTAGATTTGTAGGAGAAAAAAGGCTGATTTACACAAGAATAGTTTTTCGAAGCGAATCTCATGCTGACTTTGTTTTCACCGCTGAGAAAGACAAAGTAAGAACGAGTTTTGCTTCAAGAAACTATCCTCGTGTACCTAAATGAGCCTTAATACAATACAACGCTCGATCGCACGCCGCCGCATAAGTTCAACAATATTTGGTTGAGGTTGGGATACACACGTTGAATAGACCAGCACGCAGTCGGAACTTGAATCCAATTGAGCGTGTGTGGGACACTTTAAAAAGAGCTTTATTTGCATTAAATCCAGTTCGCACAACAAGTGCGGAGTTTAAAATAGCACTTAGGCCCGGTCTCCACCAAGCGGAGAGGACAGGAGATGTCTCGATCAACCAACAGGATCGTGTTATTTTCACATCTCTCCGCTTAGTTTCAACTCAAAACGAAATCCTATTGGTTGTTTACGATACATCTCGTCTCCTCTCCGCTTTGGTGGAGTCTGGGCCTTACAGTAGAACCGGGCAATATACCGCAACGTCTTTTAAAAAATCTCATTTAGGTCTATGCAGAACCGATTAGAATCAGTGATAAAGGCACAAGGGGCCGACTATACCTTTTTAGAATAAGTTTCAAAGGAAATACCGCACGGGGTGAGTTAGTTCACCAAAATATATAAAAAATATTAAAATTTCATTCGACCCTTCGTAAGGTAGGTACGAGTTTGACCCTGATAACGAGATGGGGCGAGATGTAAGGGGCAAGTGGTGTGTACACCTAATATTTAAAGAAGAACAAAGCTTTCAAATTCCTTTTTTTTAAATTGTTAAAACCCATTTTAAAATTAAATAGAGTTTTGATAAGTACATCCATTGTTTTATTCCAAAAAAATAACCTTTCTTTTCTGATAAGCAAACTGGAGCTACTCACTGGATACAATTTTTTTTGTAAGATTATAAACCAGTCTTGTACTAATTCATTCTAATTTTAAAAAGTTTACGTATTTATACACAGAGTGTAAACGAAATCATGTAATTCCTTCAAACCTCGTGATGTACTGCTGACATAGATTAATCCTGCATGGAATACTTTTGGATTCAATAAAAAATATTACAAAAAGTAAACATATTGTGTTCTTAACGTGAGGCATTTTAGCGCCCCAAGCGTATTGCGCGGCTATCGCTCGTTGCGCGGTCATTTAACTCGGGGCGCTAAAATGCCTCACGATAATAACACATGTTTTCTTTTTGTAATATTTTTTTTATTGAATCCAAAAGTATCCCATGCAGGGTTAATCTATGTCAGCAGTACATCACGAGGTTTGAAGGGATTATATGATTTCGTTTACACCCTGTATATTTGTGTTTGATATTCGTCCTGTACTTTGATGTAGTGTATGTGTCTGTCAGTATAGTTTAGTGTAGCCTGAACTCTCACGCCATTCCAATCTACTTTTCAACTTTTCAGTTCTAACTCCTCAACCAGTTTCTACCACCTTCGCCATCATGTTATCCCTATAGTATCGGACTAAAATTAAATAATAATAGCTGAAGTATGGTCTATCGTCAATTTCTCCCCAAAGTGTAGATGGAAGGTTGTTGAGGAAATAATAAACGTGAATCATCATGAAATAGAACGTAGGTCGCCAGTGACGAATACACGTAACACGCATTAAACTATACCTATAGTTCTGCCTAGCCTTTTCCCAACTATGTTGGGGTCAGCTTCCAGTCTAACCAGATGCGGCTGAATACCAGTATTTTACACGGAGCGACTGCCATCAGACCTCCGCAACCCAGTTACTGGGCAATGCCGATATCCTAAGGTTAGACCAGTTGTCAGAATTTCGGGCTTCAGACTTCCCGTAACGACTGTCATAGGTATTCGCATGACACCCGGGACCGACTATTTAACGTGCTCTCCGAGGCACGGAGGGGTCTCGATGTATAACAAACAGTCACCCATCCACTGACTGACCGCGGCAAGCGTAGCTTAACCTCGCAAATTGTATGATCCGCGCTGTTGGTAATTAGCCACGAGCGCCTCTATTAAACTATACCTATAGACCAGACAAAAATGACTCTTAGTAACTATGATGTTCAATATCGAACCGATTACGTTTCTGAAATAACAATTAGTAGCTTCTAAAAAATGCGTCTTGTTATCTTGTTTCGCCAGTTATGTCAAATCTCATGTAATAGGGGGCCAGCCTATTGGCATTAACCGGGCACAAATCCGGACTCCAGGCTGCTACTGAGAAATTCCTAATGGAAAAACCCTATATCACTTTGCTCGACCTGGGGATCGAATCCAGGACCCCATGCTCAGCAGTCGCGTTTGCGACCACTAGAACAACGAAGCAGTTTAAGATATTTACCTGTTATTGCCAGGAGTGTACACATTAATAGTCAGGCAGTCTTCATCTACGTAATATCCCGACCGAGCTGGTTGAGGACACGCTGGACCATCCTTGCTGGCGTCCACCACATCCTTGTACACCAGGATTGGCTTCGGCGGCTATGGAACATAGACGAACATTAGTACAGTAAGGGAATAAAAACATTCGTCAGTTTCCAAATCCATTCCTTTCAAACATCGCGTACTCATGTTACATTTTCAAACTGTTGAACGAAACAGACCAATGCATGGGAAATTATGTTTAATTATATTTGATAACAAAGATCAAAATTGCCTTTTGCCTCCATATGACGCAGTAGTGACATGTAATATCTTTGATTTGACTTAAGGAGTTGGGTTGTTAAAACCATGGCATCAATCAAATCGATGATTAAATAAATTGTCATTACTTGTGTCTGTCACCATGTCACCATGATATCCTGTCAAAAATACTAGTATTTTCATTTCTATAATTTTGGCAATACGTAGTCGGTAAAATATTTCGTTTCTTGCAGTGCGCAAGCAAAAATAGACATTAAGGTGCATAGCCTTTTCATTCCCCTACTGTACATAGTAAGGATGGATTTAAGGTGTGCATAGATTGCGACATAAATGTCTGACACTTATTTCTGTGCCATTGTAGGGACACTGCGCATACAGCGCTCGGAGTGACACTCACTCACTCACTCACTCAGTGGCGTAGTATTCACACACAACGACACGCGATGTAACATTGAGTGAATACATACACACCTACAATCACGCCTGTTTCCCATTGGGGTAAGCAGAGACTATATATTTCCACCTGCTACGATCCTGACACACCCTTTTCCTTTCATCTACATTCATTAATCTTCTCATGCATACTCGTCGGTTTAGGGTGCTACCAACCTGGCCTTTTTTGAGAACGTCCGCGATTTTAGCGTGGTACGTTCGCCGAGGTCGGCCCCTTCCAACTGTTCCTTTGGGTGAATTATAGTGTCGTAATCTAAATCTACACTTACGACGATGATAACTATCTAGTTATAGATAAATCATGACAGCCTGTCTCAAAAGAAGCTTTCTAAAGGTCACCACCATGGTACAGCAACGATGAGCTGGGCCTAGAATTTAGGATCGCAGTCATCAGAGCCTTATCAGTCGGGATCTCAAAGTATAAAGCCTGCTGGTTTTACCATTCGGATAAACAATGGCTATTATAACCTATTAGGTTGGGTATACTCTATAACCTATTGCTGTCTACTAAGCTGCTGTTACATGTAAGAGCCCGTTCACACAGCGGATCCGTTTTAACGGATCCGTCGGTACTGGATGTGTTGGTCACATCTGCACCGACGGATCAGTTAAAGAAATGGCAGCTGCGTCGCATCTGGCAGACAGGATACGATAAAAATAACGGAACCAGTATTTATTATTGGATTCGGAATACTGTCGTCTATGTGAACTCGCTCATATAACTACAGGCGCCATCACCAAAATAAAAACGGATCCGCTAAAACGGGTCCTGTAAACAGTTTCTGTGTGGCTGTAATAAAGTTGTTTCTTACTTGGAACCGCAGTTCTCCAATGGGTGGCTCAGCATACCGGATTCCCCTGTAAGACTGGAAGCGTCTGCCACGCCGCGTGTTCATCCAGGACCCTCGGAACTGGCCCGACACTGTGTGCGTCACTGGACCATCCTCGCTGCTACTGGGTTGCACTGCTGGAAGCATGAAAACAGTTGAATGTAATCTTAACAAGTCGGAGGTCTTTGTAAGGAGTTAGTACCTAGGTAAAAGGTATACAGCAGCCACGTCCCCAGACCCCAGGTGCCTAGGTCCAGGTGTCATCTTGCAGAGCATTGAGAACTTGAGTATTTTTTTGTGACCTACGCAAATGTCCAGCTGATTGATAGCGTCGTGTAGCAGTCGGGTTGTTGAGCTCCCTAAAATAATGTTTGAGCTCTGCGATAACTGATGCAGATGTGTCAGTTAGGACAAGTCAACTCAAACCTGCTATGGCACTTTCCTCAAAAGGCCATTCCAGACGCTTCCCTACATCGTTTCACTTGCATAGTTTTTATACTACAATGTCTGGACTTTAAAAGAGACCTTGTTTTCTGAGTTTGTTTCGGCTTTTCTTCTCAGAGCTAGTCAGACAGGAAATGCCGGCGCCATCTAGTCTTAAAAAAAACATTACATGACTTGTAAAAGTGTCTATAACAGATTTATTTACAGAAATACAAATAATTTATCATTTATAACCGAAAATATATTTTTTGTGAAATATTCATATATTGTGAAAATCCCCCTTCGAAATAGTATAGCCAGATTGAAATAGTGAAACTGCCTTAAAAATTAAATCGCATTTTTAGACTTTAGATATATTGCGGCACATTATCACACGCAAAATAATTAATCTGTCCGTTAGTCATTGTATGTTCTAGGGCCAAGGAGTGGCTATTTGACTATGTACACCCCCAACGACAAAGAGTGATCATAAGTTTGAAGTCTTCACCCTTGTGTGTCCATCTAGCGCCAAAAATGATGAACCAAAATCGATAAGAAGTGTTGAGGCCTTTGTCCACCTCCACCTCGCTGGCCAGGTACGGGTTGGCGGACTACACACACCATCGACAACTTTTTTTTATATCTATAATGTTTATTTACACCCACTGACCTGTGTCCTCATATCGCGCTGCATACACCACTGCACATGCCAAATAAATCAACAATATTCTCGTGAACATTTTCCACAACACGTCGAGCCGCCACTGAGACGACAGTACTACTACTTGCACATTTATACCTATGTAGGTGTAGTCATGGTGGTAGGTACAGGAAGAGGGATATTCTGCAAATTTTATGAGTTTTAAAAAGAATTAAATTTTACAAAAAACTACGCAGTTTGAGCAGCACTAGTTTTTGTATGAACGCCATTGATTGGGTTGAACATGTATCTAGTAGGACGGCTACACATCAAGAATTAGGTACATCTGCGAAAAAAAATATCCAGCAGTAAGTAGAGTTGAAGCAGTGATAGCTTAGCGGTTGAACGCTTCTGCCGGGGTTTCAGTGCATGTAATAGCTAATTCCGTGAACCCGGCCATAGGTTAGAAAGAGGAACACCGTAGGTTTTAAGCTGGAAAGAGTCCGGTAGACCCCTTCGCCTTCCCCGGGCGAGGGACATCCATGAGGATTACACCAAGATAAAAAACAAGGTGGTTTAACGCTTGCCTTCCATGCAGGAGGGTGTGAGTTCGATCCCGGTCCCGTACCTCTGACTTTTCGAATTCATGTGCAGATCAGAATTTGATTATCACTTGCGTTAACGGTGAAGGAAAGAGATCGTGAGGAAACCTGCACACCTGAGAGAGTTTCATAAAATTCTCAATGGTGTGTGTAGTCTACCAACCCGCACCAGGCGAGCGTGGTGGACCAAGGCCTAAAACCTTCTCACTCTGAGAAGAGGTCCGTGCCCAGCAGTGGGACAGTAATAGGCATAGTTATGTATGTATGTTGTCTATGATTAGATTTTCTAAATCCTACTGATAATTTTATTTTCTACTAATATTTGATTGTAACCCTGTTCGTTGAAAATATAATAAATATTTATTTGAAGATTTTATTACTGCTGTGTAATTATTTGCCCGAACACAAGTTCCGCAGATTAGCATATTATCGTGGTCTCAAACCAATTAAATCCAATTAATTGAAATTATTATTTTTCCTCAATCAATCTCAATCAATCTTTTCAATGCTTCGCTGGGTCCCCAAAAAAGGTGCTCTTACCAAAAGATAGGTATCAACGTATTGGTGCTAAGTGTAGGTGATCATCATCATACAGGCCCATAAACGTAGACCTTGCTGAACAAGCCAATGCTGAACATGTCACTGCTGAACACGCGACTGCTGAACATACCACTGCTGAACATACCATTACTGAAAATGGGCCTTGCATTACCATCCAGCAATGACGGTGTTGTGATTGTTAATTTGTTATATGTATCTATAGTTAACTGCAAACCGTTCAACTGCAAGCATGTCATATTAGAATATACCTAGTCTGGCCATAAATACTGTTACAATTAAAAATAAGAAAGATATTACATTTGAATTTGGAATCTGTCATTTTTATACGATTGTTCATTGAGTGTTCTAATTTTGGCGCCAATACATTGTACAATATTTTGCGATATTAAAATGGAGTGGGGTGATAAAGAGAACCGAATCGCTGTGATTGCATTACACAAAGTTTTTAAAACTCTCCATACGCTTGGTATTAGTCAAATGTTTGTGTACCGGGCTATTAATAGGTACAATGAGACCTCCTCTGTTTGTGACAGAAAAAGATCTGGCCGTCCACGTAGTGTTCGTACGAAAAAGGTGGTCAAAGCAGTAAGGGAAAGAAATCGAAGAAATCCTGTCCGAAAGCAAAAGATTTTATCTCGGGAGATGAAGGTAGCACCCAGAACCATGTCGCGTATTTTAAAAGATGACTTAGGACTTGGAGCCTATAAGAGAAGCACTGGTCATTTTTTAACTGATAATTTAAAAAAGAATAGTGTGGTAAAATCGAAACAACTACTGAAGCGGTACGCAAAGGGAGGTCACAGAAAAAATTTGTTTACGGATGAGAAAATCTTTACAATTGAGCAACATTTTAACAAACAAAATGACCGTATTTATGCTCAAAGCTCTAAGGAAACTTCCCAATTCGTCGACAGAGTGCAACGTGGGCATTATCCGACTTCAGTGATGGTTTGGTGGGGTGTTAGCTATGAAGGAGTGACTGAGCCATATTTTTGTGAAAAAGGTATCAAAACATCGGCACAAGTGTATCAAGATACCATTCTTGAGAAGGTAGTTAAGCCTCTTAACAACACCATGTTCAATAACCAAGTATGGTCCTTCCAACAGGATTCGGCGCCGGGTCATAAAGCTCGGTCGACGCAGTCTTGGTTGAAAGTGAACGTTTCGGACTTCATCAGAGCTGAAGACTGGCCGTCGTCTAGTCCCGATCTTAGTCCGCTGGATTATGATTTATGGTCAGTTTTAGAGAGTACGGCTTGCTCTAAACGCCATGATAATTTGGAGTCCCTAAAACAATCCATACGATTGGCAGTGAAGAATTTTCCCATGGAAAGAGTGCGTGCTTCTATTGATAACTGGCCTCAACGTTTAAAGGACTGTATTGCAGCCAATGAAGACCACTTCGAATAAGCTTTTTATATTTTAAATTGTTTTATATTTATGTATTAAACTAACACACTGTAAAAGTAATAAATATTATTTGAAATAAAAAAAAAAAATTTTTTTTCGTGACTTTATTTATGGCAAGACTAGGTATAGGTTAGATAAAATTATTGAAAGCAAACACACGTCTCATTTACAACAGTATCTGTGCCAACCTAAAGTTAACCTTAATACGCTAAACAGACGGTCAGATGGATTGGTGATCGCAGTACCTATGTTATTATTAGCATTCAGAAGGACCCTGCTGCCCCTCCTCTTGACATAGTCTTAGTCGCCCTTTACGACACCCACGAGCAGAGAGGGTTGTCCTATCTTTGTCTCATACCACAAAGTTAATATTCTAGAGACACGTTTATAATTAACAGCCTCGTTGGTCTAGTGGTGGCAAGCGCGACTGCTGATCGTGAGGTCAAGCAGTGTTTGTGTTAATGTTAATATCAATTACATGATTAACACATTGAAGAGAATTGGGATAGGAGGTAGAGTTCGCAAATATCTCTGGAGTTTCTTAAGTCAAAGGTTTTTACAGATTGAGAGTGGTAATAATGACATATCCGTTAGACAAGCCAGTATAGGTTTAGCTCAGGGTGACCCATTATCCCCTCTTCTTTTCAATATTGTTACCATGGAAATTTGCAAAGTTATTTCTAGTGTTACAATCTCACAATATGCAGACGATTTTGTGCTCTATATTTCGTCTAAAAAACATAATTTAGATCCGGCGCTTAGTCATTTACGCACCGCTATAGATATACTTGTTAAACATTTAGGAGAAATTGGGCTATTTTTATCCGAGTCAAAAACATATGTATGTCTGTTTAACAGATCAAGAGTTCTGTCCAATATTCACTTTCAAATTAATAACAAAGATGTCAAAGTGGTTGATAAAATTAAGTATTTAGGATTATGGCTAGATTCATCACTTAGATGGGGCGCACATATAAATGAGGTATGTGAAAAAGCATATAAATATCTTAATATTCTTAAGGTTTTAGCCGGGAAGTCTTGGGGTGTTCATCCTAAGCATTTACGAAGGCTGTACATTTCCCTTGTTAGGAGCAGGATAGATTATGCTAGCTTTTTATATGGCAATAGTGCTAAAACACATTTAAATAAATTAGATGTTTTGCAAAACCGAGCTTTGCGAATATGTGGTGGCTTTATTTGTACAACACCTATCTGTGTGATGGAATGTGAACTCTGCCTTCCGCCATTATCTGTGAGAAGACAATGGTTAGCTTGCAGGTACTGGTTGAGGGTGAGTTCATTTTCCAATAATGAAACAATTGATTTGCTTGATAATCTGTACGATTTGAGTGAGAACATCTATTGGCGAAATAAGAAAAAACCGATTTTGATTGATATTTATAGTAGATTTAAAGGAAATAGTGTACATAAATCTCCTATTTTGGAAATGTATAGTCTTGGTACCTGGGTTTCAAATATAAATGTACGAGATTGTATTAGCTGTGATATTGATCTTTTGAATGTACCTAAACGACACACTAGTATTTCTAATTTGAGATCGTTGATTTCCACGATGTTGGCCACTAAGTACAATAATTATTACTATGTTTTTACTGATGGATCCAAGGACTCCCATGGTGTTGGAGCAGCATTTTTTGATTCACAGACAAATACTAGTATGAAACTTAAGTTGTGCCATGATGCCTGTATTATGAGAGCCGAGTTGACGGCGATTACAGAAGCTTTATCATATGTTCAATCCCTGCCATACAAAAATGTGGTAATTCTATCGGACTCAAAGAGTGCTCTTCAGCATCTGGCGCGATGTGTGTCTGGAACTCGAGGTATGCCGATAGCCTACGAGGCGCTTAAGATATTACACCTTTTACAGATGAATCTTGTTAATATAAAGCTTCAGTGGATAACTTCTCATGTCGGTATTATTGGGAATGAAATCGCTGACAGACTTGCTGTAGAAGCTATTACAGATGGTATTGACAATCCGTGTGAACCTTATTTCACAGAACTTATCCCGAGCATGAGGAGATATTGCTTTAGTCTGTGGAAAATCCACTTTGAAATTATTACTGCGGAGAAGGGTTTGTGGTATAGGACGATTCACAAGGAGTTACCTCGAGTTCCATGGTTCGATGCTTCGAGTCTTTCCAGAGAAATGGTAGTTTTAGCGTTGAGGATTAGATCTGGGCATGTTCCAACTAATAGTTTTTTACATATAGTAGGTAGATATCAGTCACCTTTCTGTTACATTTGTCATAACAAAATTGAAGATTTATTTCACCTATTGGTCGAATGCACCGCATATGTCGATATTAGGGTATTGTTGTATCGATTCATTGGCGCCGATTTTTATAATGGGGGAATTGGTGTTGTTCTTAGTCGGCCTCTTTCGAGGGAAGCGGTAGCTGTTTATGAGTTTGTGCGGTGTGCGTTTTTGAGAAGGTCGGCCCTTCTTTGACACGCATAATCAGTGGGTTTGTTAGCAGCTGTTGCTTTCTTTGGAGGTGGTTGATTGGGAGTGTCGCTGATTCCTCTGTTGTGGGAGTCCGTGTCGGTGAAATTGTGTTCCCTGATGTCGATATTATATATTTTCTTGTTTTTTTTATGTATGTGATTTTTTATATTTAATGTTTTTCTTTAGTATCTAATAATATAAGACGTACACAATGAGGCTTGCATAGTCGCTGAAGGGCGAACTAATGCCTCGGAAAAATATTTGAAATAAAAAAAAAATTAAAAAAAGTTTCTGTGGGGAACTATGTATGGTGTTCCTCCAACGAAATGGGAAAACCCTCGTACCAGGCACGTCTAATGCCTGGTGGGCTACTGCCCAACGGTTGATGTTGGGAAGTTGTATAAGTATATACTATCTGCGTCTCAAATCTTGATATCGCGATGCAGGATTTTTGTGACGTCATATATAAGAGTTGTCATTGTTGTCGCTGTAGTCTGCTACACAATCGTCGTGCTGCGTAGTTCGCAATTGCGTGGTAGATGCCACCACATTTCTATTTGGGTAAAAAAATCCACATTATCGTCATATCAGGGCAAAAACATACATTGATGGAATATTGTCTCTCATAGACCACTTGAACGAACTGTTGGAAGAAAATATTGTCATAGAAAGAAGAAAGAAAGAAAGTATTTTTGACGTGACAACGTCTAATAAAACAATTAATGCCGGCAGCGTGCACGAAAAAGCGTGACTCATTGTCACGTTCCGTCTGAGGCGAGCATGCGAGCGAGAGCGCGGAACAAGCGATAGAGAGGCACGATGTTTTGTTATGACGTTGTCACGTTAAGCTATCGTCCGTAAACCGACTTTACAGACAACCAATTTTTTATTTGCGACTTTATTGAGTGTCTACTGAAATAGCACAGCTTTGACGCTTTAGCCTTTTGATCCTGTCAATACAAATTGGTTTTTGGACATACAATCTCCTTTACAGGTAGTCTAAAAATATTTGCGGTACGGTCTAGAATGTTCTGTGAGTCGTTATTTTTTATTGCTTCTACAGCAAAAGGCTAATTTCAAATCAACAGGTAAACGAAGCGTAAATAAATTCTTATCAACCATTATCGACACAACACCTTGAACTTTCCACACTATCTATGACCTTTAATTCGCTACACAGTAAACATGTCGGATAAACATAACATATTAATCAAGAATTCAAGGTTGGCAACGCATCAGCAACCCCAGATTAGTCAGTCAACAAGGTTGGTAGCGTGGTTGACTGCCCAGGGTGCGCGGGACTGTGCGAGGACTGGGAGGGAAGGCAGCTTGATGAGGGCTGAATTAACGGTGTGACCACTAATCGTCATTCGTAGAGGCTCTTTTAAGCCCAAAGGCGGGGGCTCCGACTTCTCAATAGATGCGCTGTCTGCTATTAAATAACAAAATACCCTTAGTCTTCGTATTCTTGACTGCAGTCCCGGACTACAATCACCAAATCGAACAGTACTAAAGTTTTGCGCATATAATATACTGTATTGTGTAATAATACCCAAATTCTCCCAAGGATTGGTCGGCATTGTGAGAGGCAACCCTTTATTTCCTGTGGTAGATGCATTCTTCTAGGGTTAATATTAACGTGTAGCTAAAAAGTCGTGCCATTATGTAAAACATAACATCACGCCTTATATTTCCCGAAGGGTTCGGCAGAGGTGTTTTAGTACACCCTCGTTTCGTCATTTATGTTTAAGTCCCATGTAATAGAGGGCGAGCCTATTGCCATTAACCGGGCACAAATCCATACTCCAGGCTGCTACTGAGAAATTCCTAATGAAAAACCCAATAACACTTTGCCTGACCTAGGGATCGAACCCAGGACCCCATGCTCAACAGTCGCGCTTGCGACCACTAGACCAACAAGGCAGTCATTATGCCAATAAACTTTCAATTGGTTTCGAAGAAGAAATTGTATACTTTTAAGTGCCCATAAATAAATAGAGTGATTATGCATTTACATACGGATTACCAGACGTTATGACCTGCTTTTTATAGCGAAAACATGGAGTGATAACAGAGGGAGTGCTATGAGAGAACATGCAAACATGCGCATTATACAACAGCTCGGGGTTTTTTATTTTAGCTTATACTGTCCCACTGCTGGACAAAGAACTTCCTCAAGTTCTTATACTGTCCCACTGCTGGACAAAGAACTTCCTCAAGTTCTTCTAGGTAGGTAATCTTTGTGCGAGTCACCTCAAACCAGTTCTCGCGGTACGCGTCCAGGTGGGTTGAATATAGGTTAAGGCACCTCATTTTTTATGCTGGAAACGTGACTTCTAATCCTCCTGCTCCTATCCCAAGGTATTTAGGGACGGTAGAGCGCAGCATGTCATGGAACATAATAAGTCCTCAAAAATTTACTCTAAACACGACCGGCATCGTCCTGTCGAACTCAAAACCATATGAACTTCTTCCTTGTCTGGTTAAATATGAAATGTCAATTATTCATTCATAACTAATTCTTCATTAGATTATTATTTATTTATTTCTAATTAATTAAAGTAGAGCACTATTTTATACAAGGAAAACTTTGAACGATTAAATTATCGTTGTGTTGTTCGGAAAACCCGTTTTGTTGTGACTAAATTGGTGTGCAAGTCAATTACATTAGCATCCGCTGCAATAAATAGGGTGATAATGATAAGTGGAAAAATTGTTCAATATAAATGGTGCTCTTTTCAGTCCGAGGTTCTTCTTCTTTTCATGTGGTTGGTGACTAACCTGGTGTCAGAGTTTAAACCACCTGTAGGCCTCTGACTTGGGTTCACATGCCGTCGAGAAATATCTCTCAGCCTTGCCTGTTTCGTCACGATGTTTTCCTTCACCGATTTTAAGCGAGTGATCATTTTACAATACTCACATGAATGAAAAAAGTCAGATGTGCGTGCCTGGGGTTCGAACTCGAGACCTATGACGTGGCAGTCCGTCGGTCACACCATTAGGCTATCACTGCTATCACCATTAGGTTATGTTTTCTGGTCTCTCGATACTTCTTTCGTTTACAATTATAATCGGAGATTGTTAAGAGGAACATACAATGGCCAGCTTTACATCTACACCTGATCTTTTATCGATATCTGGCCTAACTTTTGAGTCTTAAAAGGGCGTACGCACACCCTTAAAAGCAAATAGCGACGACGCCGCGTCTGCGCCGTGACGATTGAGAAGTGAATAATTGCGGTATCATTGTTTTCTACGCATCGTTTTCTAGGCCCTCCGATTGAACACGATTTTGACGAAATTAATGATTACTGGCAACAAAATGGCAATTAGAGCTTATCGTAAGGTGAATGATAGATTGAGAAATGAAGAGATTAGACAAAGTTGCGGTTTAAAAGATGATGTAGTGACACAAATTGAAAGGAGTATGCTTAGGTGGTTTGGTCATGTTGAGAGAATGAGTGAACGGCGATTAACAAAAGGAATTTATACGGCGGATGTTAATGGGAACGCCGGTAGAGGACGTCCTAGAAGGACATACATCGATGTTATTGGTGAAGTTCTTCACAAAGGTCAGGTGCGTAGTACTCTCAACCGGCGTGCTTGTATGACAAGATGTATGAATGTGGATGAAGCGAAAGGGGTACGTAAGAGTCGTAGCATGTGGCGTTCTATAGTTTCTGCCTACCCCTATGGGAAAAAGGCGTGAGTTTATGTATGTATGTATGTATGTATGTAAGGTCGTGGAATCGGAAATCGTAGAGCCAATCTCAAACAAATTGGAAATGTTTATTATTTTAAAGTATACGTAACGTTACCCCACACTAGGATTTCTCGTTCAGGGGTCGTTTATAGATCCAAGTCTCCTCATGCCGCGTTGGTCTAGTGGTGGTAAGCGCGACTGCTGATCATGTGATCCTGGGTTCGGTCTCCGGGTCGGGCAAAGTATTATTGGGTTTTTCCGAGTGGAATTCCTCGGAAGCCCGGAGTTTGGATTTGTGCCCGGTTGATAGCAATAGGCTCGCCACCTATTACATGAGACTTAAACATAACGGTGAAATGAGGGTGTTACTATACACCTCTGCCCAACCCTTCGGAGAATACAAGCGTGATGTTATGTTATCTTAACGTGCAAAACAACTGTGACCCGGAAGAACTATCTGTAACATAATATTGGTCTGTGCGGGAATCGAACCCACGACCCGTAGCGCAGAAGTCACTCGACGAAACTAATAACCGGAATAAGAAATCGTCGGAAAATTAAATTAGCTAAATTTATTTACTCATCGGGTTTTTTCTTAATAACGAGAATCATTACTAGTCGTCTTTTGTCCAAAACTTTAGGTATACCAACCTACATATTTAAATCTACGTAGGTACATGTGTTGTAGTTTTCCTCGGGACATTTCCGTGTGTCACGCACGCCACGCGCCGCCACGTCAGCGATAAACAGACGCAAACGATCACGAACTTTCTTATGATGCGGTACGGAGAGAGCGCATGCGTCATTCTTCTTCTTTTCGTGTGGTTAGTGACTAACTTAGTGTCAGAGTTTGTGCCACCCATAGGCTTCTGACTTGGCTTCACATGCCGTCGAGAAATATCTCTCAGACATACCGGTTTCCTCACATGTTTTCCTTCACCGTTTTTAAGCAAGTGATAATTATACAATACGCATATGAATCCGAAAAGTCAGAGGTGCGTGCTTTGGTTTCGAACTCGAGACCTATGACTTGGCAGTCCGACGGTCACACCACTAGATTTATCAATGCACCATGCGTCATTTATCAATGCACCATGCGTCATTTATCAATGCACCATGCGTCATTTATCAATGCACCATGCGTCATTTATCAATGCACCATGCGTCATTTATCAATGCACCATGCGTTATTTATCAATGCACCATGCGTCATTTATTATACTAAGTTTGTTTCAGAAGGTGTTCAAAATAAAATAATGAAATACTCCATATTATTATGAATTACGTTTATTTTGAAATAAATAATATCGAATACAAATAAATAAATAAATAACTTCGAATATAAAAGCCTACTCTATCTAAGAGTTAAGCCGAATTTACATTACGAAACTAGTTTCATGCATGATGAAATTAATTTCACGACACTACTTTCAGTACCTGTGAAACTAGTTTAATTAAAAACACACGTCCTGTCAGCGCAGGAACTTTCGCGACACTAGTTTCGCGTCGCGTTGATACGATGACATTAGTTGCATGACACTAGTTTCGCGTCGCGTTGATACGATGACATTAGTTGCATGACACTACTTTCGCGTCGCGTTGATACGATGACATTAGTTGCATGACACTAGTTTCGCGTCGCGTTGATACGATGACATTAGTTGCATGACACTAGTTTCGCGTCGCGTTGATTCGATGACTAGTTGCATGACACTAGTTTCGCGTCGCGTTGATACGATGACATTAGTTGCATGACACTAGTTTCGCGTCGCGTTGATACGATGACATTAGTTGCATGACACTAGTTTCGCGTCGCGTTGATTCGATGACATTAGTTGCATGACACTAGTTTCGCGTCGCGTTGATACGATGACATTAGTTGCATGACACTAGTTTCATCCAAAAATCGCGCTAGACACGAAACTAATCCAATGTCGTGAAATTGATGCATGCGTTGTACAACCTGACGTTTACACGCGAAATTGTTGATGAAAGTAATGTCACGGAACTAGTTGCATCCCACTAGTTTCGTAATGTAAATTCGGCTTTACTCTATCACAAATAGACTCCTATTTATGTACACTTCTGGTAGTCCAAAGGGAACAGCTCCTCCCACACTCTAAATCTCTCCTCGAACAGGTTCTGGTGCACAGAAAACGGGTTGTCGATGCGCAGGTACTTCCTCTCGTCCGACTTGAACGTCGGCCATGACAGTGTCGACAGCTCCGGAGTGTCGCCCTTGGGGTTCGGGTCACTGGAAACAATAGTACTTGGTTATTCATAAGTAACAGTACTGCAGATAGATAGCAGGATATTTGAGTTATACCAGAAATAATAAGTGGCTGATCTATTAGAAGATCAAAGGAAGCAGAAGGCTTTGGTAAGAGATATTGAAAAATGTCTGCTGGTCATAATAAGAAATACCCAATAACAAGAGCATTAGAAATATTTTCCTCATCAGCAAAATATTATAATTGGATGGGTTCTTTTACTTGGATCCCTTAAATTAAAACCTTAGAAAATCTGCTTGCTGCTTGTGATTTTTGGCAAATAATATTTTGCTCCATCTTGGGACCCAGTGCATAATATCAGCAAGCACATTGGGTCGCCCAACGAGTATTCCCAAAGAGGGTTGATGTCAGGCAGGCGGCCGGTCATAAAAAAATAAGCCAAAACCTCTAACAACATGGATTTACGAAATACATGTTGTGCCGACCACACCTAGTGTGGGATAAGGGCAGGGAGAAGAAGAAGAAGTTTGCTCCATCTTTAGTTTGAAAAACAAAACTTCCAATTCATGATAAATTTCCAATGACCAGGTTCTTCATGTTCAATGAATCGTGGTCACAGGTCAGGAATATGCAACAATAGAACTATTAAATTCTTACCCGTATCTAGCGAAGTTATACCAGATGGCAGTCATCTTGTCCACCATCTGCGAATCCTGGCTGTCTGATGGTGGGATCGAAGGGAAGCTGTAGCTCACGTTGAACAAGTAGATCAGATCGTCATGGTGGGCCGCCGCTGTGGAGGGAATAAGAAGGTTTGAGAGCATTCACGGGTTAAAGTGAGCGGTCTGGAGAGAAATATGCGACGTTTTGTCTTACGTCCTCAAATGAATGACGTTTGTTCATCGTTGTGTTCACAAGATGCGGCAAAGACTTACCGATTGGTTTCTTGGTGGTAGGGTCCACATAGTGGCTGCTGTTACCGATGTAACCGAACTCGTAGTAGTACACCGGCTTGGGAGAGTGGCGGGCCACCAGGTTCACCAGTCTAGGAGAAACATGAATAAAGTAAAAGATTTATACAAGGTTAGTCGGAAGTACTAAGCTGAGGGCCACTTAATGTATCACTGATGATTGTTTTAAAGAAAGTATTGAAGTTTCAAAATTCGATAATAAAAAGATGCAAAATGATTATTATTTTAGTTTTTTTTAAATTCTTCATCCCTGCTTTAGTTACGAACTCAGAAAATGGAACTCCTAATCCGTGACCCCAAATATGACCTAAAATGTAAACACACCTGATCATAGCGGAGGATAGATAGAATGTAACGTATGTTTTATGAAATCTTTGAACAGCTATTTCTCTTAAATCTTTGAACAGCTATTTCTCTTAAATCTTTGAACAGCTATTTCTCTTAAATCTTTGAACAGCTATTTCTCTTAAATCTTTGAACAGCTATTTCTCTTAAATCTTTGAACAGCTATTTCTCTTAAATCTTTGAACAGCTATTTCTCTTAAACTAATAACTTTTGGGGAAAGTTTTAGAACTAAAGTTATCCATTATTATTAGTACTCTAACACCCTTTCGGTTTACTAGTACCCCCTTTCCGACAAACCTTGTATAAACGTTCCAAATGACATAATCGCTTCACTCACCGACCAAATCTAAATTTCAAGATGTTAGCAATAATAGAAATATCAAAAATGTATTTGTCAATGTCAATCCCGTGTATTTACTTTCCTGCACGAATTCCCAACATATAGTAAGCAAGAGATCTGGCCTCGTTAAATGATCTCAAAAAATTACGCATTTTATGTCACCCTCAGCGGGATTTTTATGTACTTATCTTAGGTTTTACCAATAAACACAGATTAAATTATTCAGGTTCTGATAATTTTATCTATGATGAGTTAAAAGTATTAGTATCTTGAACGCGGACACTTTCATGTTGCTTTTAGCTCATTCATTCGTTAAGTATTAGACCAATCTGAATCAGGCGAACTCCTTACCTAATAAACTCACGCCTTTTTCCTATGGGGGTTGGCAGACACGATAGAACGTCACATGCTACGATCCTTACATACTCCTTCGCTTCATCCACATTCATACATCTTGTCATACACGCACGCCGGTTGAGAGTACTACGCACCTGTGAACCTGTGAACTCCTTACCTATGCACTCCAAATCCTATGACAGCATCAGAGTAAAGTTTCCCCAGTCCATCTGCTGTGGCCGTATCGTTGGCGAGGTCTTTCCCGGCCAGGTAGGCTTGCTTCAGTCTGTCGGCTTCTGTGTCAACTGTTGAGTTGTTGCCTGACAGGTAGAAAGCTACGCGAGCCTTGCCGTGCCAGTCGTTGCGCCAGGCTTGGAAAGAGTCAGGGGTTCGCAGGACATCTGAAATAGTTGCATTATTATAGTAAATTAAGCCTGGAATCCATTTAAACCAATAAGAAAATTGTTCAAACTGGTGATTAAAGCAACGCTTCTGGAAGAGCAAATATATTATCTAAAGAAATGTAACAGACTAAAGAGGTTTTGTACGGTGGTGAATAGTAGATACAGTACGATACAACTAATAAGTCGTATCGGGAAACTTCGTAAAACCGATCACTTCCGAACTGAGTGCGACTTCAAGACCACGAATATTTATCAGTACTGCAGTAAAAAATCATTTTTGCGCTAACGCAATAAGTTTGAGTGGCGCGATAATGAGCGCCTGCCATTGGTTGTTCGATTTAGTTTGCCAATGCGACTTCTAAGTTGTGTCGTATATACCTAACTAATTTAACTTACCGAGAGCCTTCCAGAAGAACTCGTCCTGCGTCTGACTGATGATGTACGGCACCGGTTGCAGGTCACCATTACACAGTGCGTCGAGAGGCTGGCGAGGCAGGAACATCTCCTGTTCGAAGTCCAGCTCGTGGATCGGCACCCACAGCAGGACTGGGTCGTAGCCGAAATCCTATCCCATTGTAATATAGTATGAAATACTTAAAACAGTACAGCATAGTGTGGTTCCCGGTAAAGAAATACCTCTCTCCATCCGTGCATGTCGTAAAAGGCAACTAAGGGTAACTCTAAAGAGAATGGCCACAAAGCAGCAGCGCCCTACTGTCTGCTGATAACAATATTATTATAATGTGATGACTAGACTGCCTCGTTGGTTTAATGGTGGCAAGCGCAACTGCTGAATCGTGAAATCCTGGGTTCGATCCCCAGATCGGGCAAAGTGTTAATGGGTTTACCGTGTGGAATTCCTCAGTAGCAGCCCAGAGTTCGGATTTGTACTCGGTTGATGGCAATAGGCTCGCCCCCTATTACACGGGACTTAAACATAACGGCAAAATGTGTTACTACCTAATACACCGCTGCCAAACCCTTAGAAGAATATAGGCATGATGTTATGTATGTTATGTTTAATAACCCGTCTGCCAAATTAATATGGTCATTTTGCACAGTTCATCAGTGGAAAATTATTACGGGTTCTTTGACTTTGTCGTGTTCTGTTTTTTGCTAGAAATCCTGTACGGCTCGGCGAGCTTCATTTATGTTAGTTACCTTGGGGCCACATTGGCGGGATTCGACATATTAATGTTCACGTTATCACGACATGTTATGTAGGTACCGCTAAGTAATTTGTCACATCGGGTTTCGCTGTCGGGGCCACATTAGTTCGATTCGAAGAATGTCCGCGTTGCGTTGTCGGGACAACACGCCACGAATGTTTGCGTGAAAGTGTGACCCTAACATTGAGGAGGTTTACGACAGTAGTGTTCCGAGTAGGGTTACGAGTTGTCTGGCTTTTTACAGTTGTGTCCGGCTAAATATATACAAGTCCGACCCGTCCGGTTTTTGTTAGGCTTTTCGTCAACCCCGCTCCGTCAAAAGTGGCCGAACGAAAGCGCGCGAGTGACGGCGGCGATGTCGGCTTTATCGTCGACGATGTCGGCTTTTCTATTTTTGGGCCTGGCAGCCCTAGTTCCGAGTCGTTTTTATAGGTTCTCAAAGCGAGCGCGACGCTTAATAAGCCCTTTTAGGAACAAACCATATTATGTAAAAACAGTGTGTAGCGTCTTTATTAAACTTACAAACATCTTATTCAAAGAGTCCCCTAGCTCCTTGGAGGTCTTCGTCTTCAGACAGTCAATAATAGCCTTAGAGCTGTCAGTGGGACAATTGAGGCGTTCCGCCTGCCTGACCGCCAGGTGGCGCTGGTGGCGAGGTATCACGATCTGAGAGATCGGGGACCCGCTGTTTGAGATCCCGCGGTGGAACAAACCTGGTATGAAGAATAAATATTGAAGTGAAAATATTTTTTCATTGGGCAGGACTGGTAGATCTCTAATTTCATTCTAAATGTAGGGACATAGAGTTCAAGTTACACTGTATTCACGCCAACTACGGACAGTACTCTAAGGACAGTAGGTACCTAATAGTCAAACAAAGGTGAATCAGTTTCTAAATAAGGTAGATGGTACAAAAACTAAGATGTCCTTTTTATCGTGGTTGGAATGTAAAGATAAATCTTAGGCCCATATTACACTATCATAGAAATATGATCATAGATGTATGAGTCATTTTTATATGAAGAACCTATGACGGTGTAATAACTACATATCGACGATTAAAAGGAAATAGGGGATAAGCGACAAAAGATGAAATGTTCAGGAGAGCCGTTCAAAGTTTTAAATTTTAGAAAAACTGACGTATCTTTGTCATTTATTAAGATATTGTGAAAAGTGAAACAGTTATAAAATCATCGTAGAGCCATGGGAGTAAGCGCATTCGAAAGAGCAGAAAATTTCAAGTCCAATGGCATATATAACTCATTTTTGACCAAAATGTCGCTTATTTCCTTTTAACCGTCGATATGATTCATATATCTATGGTCATGGTTATGAGATCCTATTTGACAGCAAGCGTACAAATATGATCATATATCCGTCGAATCTCAAAAATGGCGTCAAAATGCAAGAATTTCGACTGGAATATCGAAACAACAAAAAATTAATTAATATTATTATTATTACATTTTTATCTTCCAATCTAAGTTCTTCGAGTAAGGTGTTATGGACCCCTCTCTTTGATCGCCTTGCTACCCATGATCTAACCCAAATACGTCTTTCATTTTTTGTTTTTTTCTTATCCGTTTTTATCTTCTTTTTTAATGCAATTAATAAAATTGCACTCATGGCAATGGAAAACATGGCTAAATCGTTATCCATCTTGATTAAGTATGACGTTTATATGATCATAAGTGTAATATGTAGATAGATATGAAGAACAGCATCATAATATAACTCTGATCATAGAATTTGACAGATATGACATCATATTTAAATGATGAATATATGATAGCGTAATATGGGCCCTACAAGCATAAAAGACCAGACTTGGTCTTAATCGAACATTCCGGTTGTTTTACGAAACAAACGATAAGAAGAATATCTATATAGATAGGCACTGTTGGAATGTACTGCTTAATTTCAACTTAGTCACGCAAGTCTTCGGTAGTATAGTGGTAAGTATCCCCGCCTGTCACGCGGGAGACCGGGGTTCGATTCCCCGCCGGAGAGATTCTTTTTGCATTTTACTTTTTGTCCGACGTTCAAATGAGAGGTCTATTGATTGATGTGTATGACAAAAAAGTACGATATTTTGATATTGATGGATTTTATGCGCTTATCTATACTAATATTATAAAGAGGAAAGATTTGTATTTTTGGTTTTTTGTATGTAACGAATAAACTTAAAAACTACTGGACCGATTTCAAAAAATCTTTTACCGTTAGAAAGCTACATTATCACTGAGTAACATATGCTATATTTATTACTGGAATAAAACTTCTTACGCGGGCAGAGCCGTGAGGACACAGCTAGTAAAATATATTTTTGAGCACATTGTACAGAACAAATGACTTTTCTATGGTTTTTTTGTTGTAAATTATTGTTGGCTGCTGCAGCACGCGCCGCTGACGCGAGCGCTGCTTACACTCAATATGCTGTCACAACAGATTGACTGCTTCAACTGTACTCTGAGTGAATTCACACGGGCCGCATTTTGTAAAATCACTTTTGATTCATTGTAAATTAATTAATTGTTGTATGCTATTATAACTACACTATTGTATTAGGTAAGCCTGTGATGATAGTTGTACTTGTTTAAATAAATAAATAAATTGTACAACAAGCCGTACAAAGATTCGTTTAAAATGGCTTTATTAGTTTATTTTTGTTTAACTCTCATTAATATGACACCAATC
Organism: Amphipyra berbera; assembly: GCA_910594945.2. Lineage (NCBI taxonomy): Eukaryota > Metazoa > Arthropoda > Insecta > Lepidoptera > Noctuidae > Amphipyra > Amphipyra berbera. The sequence goes on from OU343145.1 coordinate 15,455,142, forward strand.
AATTGACCCGCTTTGGAGTTCATCTAAAGAACTACATCCCTTGGTTTTCGGAAGCGTTCTCTCAAATAATATTTAAACAGAACTTTTAATGATAATGTCAATATGCTGGCACCATATAAAGCCAAATACAGAGGACGCCGTATGCTTGTTTTTTCCCTAAAAATGTGTTATTTTTTAACCCCAAAATGATTCCTACCTTTCGACATAGGTGAGATCATATGCAGCATGACACTGAAGGACCCCGCGCTGTACCCGGCGATGGTGACCATGTTAGGGTCACCTCCGAACGCAGCGATGTTGCGCTGAACCCAGCGCAGCGCCATCACCTGGTCCTTGAAGCCGTTGTTGCCGGGGGCGTACTTGTCGCCCGTGCTGAGGAAACCTGGGGGCAATTTGGAGTCTATGAAATCTTTGAAAGGGATGTCCCAAAGTATGGTTTTTCTTACGAAAGGGAGAAAGAACTGGTGTACTTTGATGCGACAGGTCGCTAGTACAATCATTAACATGGTTAGTTACAACTTTCATTAAAATCGGCTATTATACTTATAAATCATTAGATCTCAAATTAGGCTCTGCGTGGGAAGCCATCGCCTCCTTTTGTGAGGGGGTGATGGCAACCAAAGAGGAAGCGGAGGGGGAGAGGGAACGGTGTGCTCTTCTCCCTTCCCGTGCCAGACGCACCGGGCGCCGGAGGGCGCGTGTACGCGATGATCTCCAGCCACCCTAGTCTAGTCTAGCCTGCGGGCGCCGGGTTTGGGGACTCGCCGCCCAACCAGTAACAGGCCCGAGAAGGCGGCGCGCCGTGTTCCGTGCGCGCTTCTCAGGAGGACGTGGGGCAAGGCCCCACAGAGGAGAGGTCCGCCATGGGTTGGCGGACCGGGACCTGCCGGGGTTGCGGTGCATGCTTTTGCGAATCCCGCGACCCTGGCCGTACGGTCAGGAGAAGGAACACCGTTGGTTTTTAGCCGGTAAGAGTCCGGCAGACCCCCTCGCCTTCCCCGGGCGAGGGACATCCATGAGGATTTTCCAACGAGAAAAAAAAAGGTCTCAGATTAGGCTCAATCTATAGGTAGATACCTACTTATAAAGAGTAAGTGTTCTGACTGACTGACTGATTCATCAACGCAGAGCCTAAACCACTGAAGCTGGAAACATGAAATTTGGATAATAGACTCCTTTTGTGACGTAAGCATCCACTAAGATAGGATTTATGAATATTCTAATTCTCTCTAAGGAATTAAAATAGGGTATGAAAATCCGTAATTTTTTAAGTTAATTCAATGAATATTGTTATTTAGGTTTTCGGTCAAAAACAAACAAATCAAACAAAACCTAATCGCACTTTGCCCGACCTAAGGATCGGACTGTAAAATGTAGTCACTTACCTAGTGATCCAAGTCTGTAGTTGATAGTAACCAGCACTATATCTCTGTCCAGCAGGTGGTTGGGTCCTGCCAGGTCACTGCGGCCTGACACAGAGTAGAACCCTCCAGCGTGTATGAACACCACCACTGGCAGGGGCTTGCCACTGCGTAGAACATAATTTGTTTATTTTAATCATAGAGAACAAAGAAGTCGAAATGCTGTTATTGATTTGCTTTCTAAGAGGTACGGTCAACAACGAAAGTTGGTTAACACTGTTACTTTTACATAACATCTAAAATACACAAAATTATTTGATACTGCTTTTCAGAATTTCATATAATAGTCAAGAGTTTGTGTTATTTTATTGTTACATGTGTTCCGATTAAATTTGATTATTATTGTGTTCAGTTATGATTGATGACTTTCGTTGCTGACTGTACCGTCGTTGAAAACAAATTACAAATTAGTATTGGTGTCGGATTTCTTTTCGTCTGATGAAAATTCAGGTGAAATATACCATCATTGGCTGTGGAACTGTATGACGCCTGCGTATGTCCAATAATAAGTTGTTATAATTTTGATTGGATTCAAAGACCAGAATTCTGGACAAAAGGACCAGTATTTAATCGTTGGACGAAATTATGATTACTCATACATACATACATAATCAGCCCATTACTGTACCACTGCTGGGCACGGGCCTCTTCTCAGAATGAGAAGGGTTTAGGCCTTAATCCACCACGCTGGTCTGGCGCGGATTGACGGACTACACACACCATCGAGAACTTTATGGAACCCTCTCAGGTGTGCAGGCTTCCTCACGATGTTTTTCCTTCACCGTTAACGCAAGTGATAATCAAATTCTGATTCGCACATCAATTCAAAAAGTCAGTGGTCGAAAAGTCGGGCCGGGATCGAACCCAGACCCTCCTGCATGGAAGGCAAGCGTTCAACCGCTAGGCTATCGCTCCTCATGATTACACGTCAATTATAATACCTATCAGCTTGACACCCATAAAACGAGATCAAGGTACATACGTCTTATCGGGCCTGTACACATTAAGTCGGAGACAGTCTTCATCCACAGGGTAGTCGTTATAGACGGGCTGCGGGCACGCGGGGCCTTCCTGCGTTGCGTCCACGGGAGTGGTGTAGTTTAAGATCATCTGCGGTGGCTGTGAGGAAGCATAATCATTGCTGTAAGAGTCGTTTCAAGAACTCGATTTTCATTTACACAGATACTATAGAAATGTTGAACCGGATAAAGGCGCAGTTATTATTGGTTACTTATTATTATCTTTACATAGTATAAAACAAAGTCGCTCCCGCTGTCTGTACGCTTAGATCTTTTAAATTACGCAACGGATTTTAATGCAGTTTCCAGCAATAGATAGAGTGATTCAAGAGGAAGGTTTTTGTCCCACATTAGTATCTAGGTACATTGCACCCGTGCGAAGCCGGGGCGGGTCGCTAGTAAATCATAAAAGTAACTTGAGTGACAAGAATTATTTACGCAAAGGATTCGTTTTCGTAGACGAATTAAAACACAAACAATGAGACGTAGTTACAGGCTTCGCGAATGTGAAAACATGAGATTTTCCTGATGATAAATAAAGATACAGAATTATAAACATAAGAGGACCATTTAAAAAAAAACCATCATCACGAACATATAAGTACTGTTCTGTCAACCTACGTAAGAGACCCGTAGCCAAGAACAATTTACCTGGAATCGCAGTTCTCCCACAGGTGGCTGGGCGTATCGTATGCCTCTGTAAGCTTGGAAGCGTCTCCCACGCCGCGACAGCATCCAAGAGCCCCGGAACTGACCAGACACACTGGTCGTCACCGGTCCGGGAAGTGGTGGTGGACTAGTTGCTTCTATACATAATAACATTTTAATTAAATTATTGAAAGACTCAATATTCTCTTAAAATAATATTTTTCGATAAGAATTATGGCTGTAGCAAGCACTTAAAAATGAAAATACAATTGGAAAAACATTCTTCCGTTCAAGATCTTCGTATAAAGTCGACCTTACACACAATTAGTGTAAAAATTGTTTTCTTTCTAATTTGCCTTCAAACTTCCCGAAAAAAGGTCCTATAATAAATTCACTGTTGATTCTTACTTTAGATCGGTTATAGGATTGAGTTACTTATATTGAAATAGAATGAATCTTGTGTATAACTTTGTATATTTTAATAATATTTCATTAATCACTTTAACCCAAGGCACGCACCTCTGACATTTCGGATTAATGTGCGTATTGTATAATTATCACTTGTTAAAAACGATGAAGGAAAACATCGTGAGGAAACCGGCATGCCTGAGAGATATTTCTCGACGGCATGTGAAGCCAAGTCAGAGGCCCATGGGCGGCATAAACTCTGACACAAGGTTAGTCATTAACCACACGAAAAGAAGAAAAGAAGAAGAAGAGTAATCAGTCATAAAACAGAATTATTCAGGAGAGTAAATCGTCGTTTTCAACCCTTATTATATGACTTTAGCACTGAAGACTGAGTATTGATGAATTTGTCTAAAAATCAAGCATGCAAGCTGATTATCCACACTTGAAGGTAAAACACTGATCCATAATCACCTAGCCCACAACTTTGATGATGATGACCATGCTGATGATTACCCGCGCCTGCGCACGCCACGAGCACCGCGCACAACAAGACTGCACACAACATCATCCTAGCACGAATGATGCGACACTGAATCGAGCAGGCAAGGAACAGTGCTTATATTGAAGCTGTGACAATGACAACTATTAATGACGGCAGGATTAATCTGCAGAATGTTTCATGTATTATTTTCCTTAAGTTCGCTGGAACAGGCGAGTACTTGAGCGGAGACTGCGGGCCCCCCCTAAAACCAGATGATCGTTTAAAAAGAGGAAAATACAATGTAAAAACGTTAATAAAAAAACCAGCTAAATGCGAGTCGGACTCGCGCACGAAGGGTTCCGTTCCATCTTTATCTATATATATATAAAAGGAGAAGCTGACTGACTGACTGATCTATCAACGCACAGCCTAAACGGCTGGGGTTAGAAACTTGAAATTTTGACAGTACCTAGGTTCATTTTGTGACGTAAACATCCACTAAGAAGGGATTTCTCAAAATTCAACCCCTAAGGGGGTGAAATAGGGTTTTTAAGTTTGTATGTAAGTCCGTCGTTTTTGAAGTAAGAAAGATGAAATTAAATATTAAGGTTTCTGGTTAGGAATAAATGTACACATATTTGGAAATTCAACCTCTAAGGGGGTGAAATAAGTGTTGAAAGTTTACAGCCTAAACCGCTGGGGGTGATAAAAGACGGACGTTTTGGATTTTAAAATGTCACTTTAAAATGGGCTTAACGAGGATTTCAAACTTCACGCAAGCGAAGCTGCGGGCAAAAGCTAGTTATCTTTAAAAACGGCAAAAAACAACACGTTTGTTGTATGGGAGCCCCCTTAAATATTTGTTTTATTTTAATTTAATTATTTATTTTTAAAGTGAATATATAACTAAATATTCTGTGCATATTTCAAGCGTCTACCTGTTGCCGTTATCAATATCGAGCAAAAACGAGCAAAAAAATCACTTTTGTTGTATGGGAGCCCCCTTAAATATTTATTTTATTCTATTTTTTAGTATTTCTTGTTACAGCGGCAACAGAAATACATCATATGTGAAAATTTCAACTGTCTAACTATCATGGTTCATGAGATACAGCCTGGTGACAGACGGGCGGACGGGCGGACGGACGGACAACGGAGTCTTAGTAATAGGGTCCCGTTTTACCCTTTGGGTATGGAACCCTAAAAACAACATAAATAGTTACTTTTGTAATATAACTCGTATGATTACTATGAAAGTGAAATAATAAATTCAAGTTAAAAAGCATTTTGAAAATGATAAAGAGGTAAACGTTTTATCTTATTATTACGTAAGTTGTTTTGTACATTTTCCTTGTTTTTAACGGTGACATACTTATAGAAATTATAAAGAAACATTAAGTTAATCTCAAAGTTGTTATGGAAAGTACCCCACCGGTGCAGTGACCTTTCATAAGATGACAATCTATAATCTTCAAGACGTAAACATAAACATATCAAATTATCAATACGTTTATTACTACTACAGTACGACACAGTTTAGAAGTCGCATCGGGAAACTTCGTAAAACCGATCACTTCCGAATTAAGTCAGACTTCCAGACCAAGAAAGGCACAAATATTTATTAGTCAGTACTAAAAGTCAGTAAAAAAAATCTTTACGTTGATGCAATAAGTGTGTGTCGTGAAAATGAGCGACTGCTATTGGTTGTTCGATCAAGTTTGTCGATGCGACTTCTTAGGAGGTGATGGTCACCAAGGAGGTAGTGGAGAGGGAAAGGGAGGCGTCTTCCTCCCTCCCTTCTCGCGCTAGACGCACCGGGCGCCGGAGGACGCGTGACGATCTCCGGCCACCCTAGTGAGTGGCCTGCGGGCGGCGGGTTTGGGGACCCGTCTAGTAACAGCCTCGAGAGGCTGGCGCGCCTTGTTCCGCGCGCGCCTCTCAGAAGGAAGTGGGGCAGGGGAGAAATTACCCCACCACTGGAGAGGTCCACCAGAAGAATCTGGTGGACCAAGACCTGCCGGGGTTGCGATGCATGCAATAGCGAATCCCGTGACCCCGGCCTCAGAAGGAGGGGGTTGGTTATAAGCCTGGCTGTAAGAGTCCGGCGGCCCCTCTCGCCTTCCCCGAGCGAAACACATCAATGAAGATTTTACAACAATAAAAAAAAATACAAAATGCTACTTCTTAGTTATGTCGTAATCTTTACAAATAAACAAAGTATGAATGTACTCTTATGGAAAATGTAAGGGTATTCCCGGGCGTCTGGCTGGATGTACCTGCATACGAATTACAGTTATGTACACGTCATTTCCTTATAAAGAGCAAGTTTCTGACCAGTGTGTCATTTAATCATGATTGACAAGAAACTGACGTCAGTCATTCCAAGCTCAGTTGCGTGCGGGGTTTTTTATATTCCGAAACAATAAGTTATTATTGAAGAGACTTATCTTATTATTAAGTTTATTCATTCTATATACATATAAATTATATTTTTAAATATTTCTACAAAAAATATAAAAAACATTTAAAAATATAAAAAATAGTAGCCCACCGGCATCGGGAACAGGGTCCAAGCTACCGGTGGTCAGGGCCTCAGAGAGAGGAACTTCCTGACAATACGTGCCGTGTCCAGAAGTACCGCTTTCTGTATCAGGCCTTTGACCCAGCTGCCCAACGAGAGCTTCGTCAGATGGTTGTCGAGGCTCTTGGCTATTAAGCCATTGGCCGTAACGACTATCGGCACAATGACTGCTGAGTCAACCTCCCACATGTCGACAACCTCGTGTGCCAAGTCTTGATACTTAATTTCCTTATCTTTCTCGGCTTTCACAAGGTTCTCGTCATGTGGGACAGTGATATCAACAATCATTGTGAGACGCTCTGTTCGATCACCACTATGTCAGGCTTATTGGCAACAATAGTCCTGTCGGTGATGACAGATCGGTCCCAGTACAATGTGATATGACCATTCTCGAGAACTGGGTCGGGCACATACTTGTAGTATGGTACTTCTGCGTCCACAAGGTTGTATTTCAGAGCAAGTTGCTGGTGGATAATCCTAGCTACTAGGTTGTGTCTGTGTAAATACTCGCCGTTAGCAAGACGAGAACAACCGGAAATAATATGTCGAATGGATTCACCGGGACAGTGACATGCCCGACAGATGTCAACCGTGCCGTCCTTCACAATATATTTCCGGTAGTTGTTCGTCATCATAACTTCGTCCATAATTGCACAGACAAAACCTTCGGTTTCCCCAAAGAGATCACCGAAACGTAGCCAGGCTACGGACGCTAGGAAGTCTACATCGGGCCCGTGAAGGGCCCGGTAAAAGCGTCCGTGAAGCTCCTTGCTCTGCCATACCTCCCTGCGGCCATTAGTATCCAGTACTACAGGCTTGCGCCAGTTCTCTTTAGCCAAGGAGAGCGGGGTGAATCCTTTGTCCACTGCGACTACATCTCGATGCATCCCCACGTCGGCTTGGAGGAAGTACTCCCTGAGGCTGCACACCTCTCGGTTGTAGAGGGTCTTAGCATTTAGAAAGCCTCGACCCCCACACTTCCTCGGAATGTACAGCCTCATCACCGATGAACGTGGGTGATGCATTCGGTATGCAGTCAGCAGCGTACGGACCCTCCTATCCAAGGCGTCAAGTTCGGTCTGAGTCCACTTGAGTATGCCAAAGGAGTACATCAAGACCGGCATGACCCAACCGTTAAAGGCGCGCACCTTATTTCCGCCTGATAAAAGACTTTTAAGAACTTTCTTCAGGCGGCCATAGAAACGCTCCCGTAACGATTGTTTCATGTCGGTCTCATTGATGCCTAATGCCTCCGACATGCCCAAGTATTTGTAGGTTTCGGTTGAGGAGAGGGATCTGAGTTGTATGGAATCCGAGAGTTGTGTTCCCACGGATTCCATAATCCCTCCTCGCTTTACATGCATGACTGCACATTTGTCCACACCAAATTCCATCCTGATGGAATTACTGAAAGTTTCAGTTACTTTCAGTAACTTCATCAGTTGCAAATTGTTGGGGGCAAAGAGTTTCAGATCGTCCATGTAAAGGAGGTGGGATATTACCTGACCACCTCTTCTCAACCGGTAGCCTAACCCTGAACCCTCCAATAATGTGCTCAGAGGGTTCAAGGCTAAACAAAACCACAGCGGACTCAGACTATCGCCCTGGAATATACCTCGCTCAATCCTTATTGGTTCACCTCTCCCTTGGATTTGCCGACATCCTGGATAGTGAAGGACGGTCCTCCATTGCCCCATACATGACGTCAGGAAGGCGCATAGAGTTGTATTCACTTTATACAACTCCAGCACCCTCATGAGCCATGTATGTGGTACTGAGTCGTAAGCCTTCTTATAATCTATCCAACATGTCGCCAGATCCTTTCGAGATCGGCGAACTTGTTGGCTAATGGCCATATCTATGAGGAGTAGCTCCTTAGTACCGCGGGACCCATTCTTACATCCATTTTGAGAGACGGACATAATAGAATTATTTATAATATGAGAATTAATTTTGGCTCTCAAAATGGACGTAAGAAGTTTATAGACCGTCGGCAAACATGTAATCGGTCTATAATTCTTGGGTTCCGTAGTACTACCTGATATATGGAGCAGGTGGGTAACTCCTGTTGTAAGGAACTCTGGAAGCGACCCAGATTCCAAAGACGACTGGAATTGCGAGGCCAAGCGGGCATGCGAACTGCGTAACCATTTAAGCCAAAAGTTGTGCAGTCCGTCTGGGCCAGGGGATTTCCAATTTGACATTGGACGGACTGCACAGGTTACGTCTTGGGGGACTATTGTTATGTCCCCCATTTCCTCAATCGGTTCACATGCTCGCTGGACCTCCTGCATCCAGTCACCTTCAGTGTGAGTAACAGGCATCGACCAGATATTGCGCCAGAATGTATTCATGGCATCACTATCCGGTAGATGCGTGTCACTCACACATTCATCAGGCCGCTCCCAGGTTCTGTATACCAACCTTTCATCGCTATAAAACATGCGATTCTGGGTATACCGCTCCACTCGCCGCTTATACCTCCGAATACGGTTCGCCCATGCAAAAACCTTTTGCTTCAGGAAGTCAATGCGCTCTGTGACACAGGACATGTAATCTCGGGGATTGATTTCAGTCCCCGAGAACGCCCGTCTCACAAAGCGCATCACTCTAGGGCGAGTATTGCCCTCCCTGAAGCAGATTAGTTTGCCAATGAGTGCTCTAGCCTCGTTAATACGACGTTCAATCCTGCACTGCCAGGCTGGTGCGACGGGTTTTGGTCGTGTAGCTCTGTCATTATTATCAAACTTAACGTGAGCTACACGACATGCTGCAACAGCCGCGCAGTACAGGATTGAATGGGTATCTTCGAGGCTTTCGCTGTTATCGAAATAACTTGATAACAGCGAATCCAGAGCACACATTAGCGCCCTATTTTTTTTATTCATGGGCAAACGGGGTATGCGTGGTCTAAGATTCGGCGGAGTGAATCGATACTCCTGAATCGCAAGCTCCAAAGCGCTCCTCAATCGTTCATTGCACTGGGTACTTACATTTGTAACCCTATCATCGCTCTCCTCGTCAGCGTGGATGGGCGGCGGCAGAACCACAGTTGGGGCTTGCGGTTGGGCCGCAGTCTGCGACTGGGGAGAAATGATACGGTTACTCTGTACTTCAGAGCGTAGCCTATCAAGTGCAGCGTCAGTCAACCTGTGATCACGTTGAATGACTCGCACCTGATCCGATAAACGTTGTGCCGAGACGTTGACAGCAGGCTCAAGTACCTGAAACAGAGAGAGCATCCGACCACGGTACGCGGTCAGGTTAGTTCCCCCCTCTGTAGCCCCAAAGTATGCGCGCATGCAGTTCTCGTTCATACTTTGAGTCCATCGCATGCGCTGCACACTTCCACCGGGAGCGGGGACCCTGTCAGAGGCCGGTGGGCCTCGAGGTCCCATGCAGGCCGGCGGTCGGCCTCTTCCTCGCCGTCGTGGTGGTGGTGGTGAACTTGGCGGCGAGAAGTATTCGTCGCTCGAGCTCGACGCAACTGCAGCGGCCGGTGTTACATCACTCACGATTGAGGAGTCCGGCGGCTGCGAGGCGGAGCTGAGCGACGAGGCCGAAGGTCTTGGGCGTGTTTTCGGGTCTTGCAGTTTACTCCGGCTTCTTGTCAACATTTGTTATATTTTACATTGAGATATTATGCACTAACGTCATTGACTAACGTATGTACATATTTTACGAGTATATTGGGTTCCTATTTTTTGGTGATTTCTTCTCTTTTTATTTTCCATTTTTATTTATTAAGTAGGTATCATGTATTTCGTTTTCTTTCTATGCTTTTAGTTTAATTTTGTAAATATTTTCAAAAAAAATTATAATTCAAAAAATTTCTGACGTGTTGTCAACCGGACGTACCACAGATTATTATTAATATTTTTATAGGCTCTACTACAGACTCTACTAAAAATTAGCATTAAACACTCTACTACATAGTCGCACTAAACACTCTACTAAAGGCTTGCTCTAAACACTACTAGAGACTCGCGCTGAACAGTCTAATAGACACTCGCACTGAACACTCTATTAGACACTCGCAATGAACACTACTAAAGTCTAGCACTAAACACTCTACTAGACACTCGCACTAATCACTTGAATAAAGACTTGCACTAAACACTCTAGTAAAGACTCGCACTAAACACTCTACTAGACACTCGCACTAATCACTTGACTAAAGACTTGCACTAAACACTACTAAATACTCGCACTAATCACTCTACTAAAGACTCGCACTAATCACTCTACTAAAGACTCGCACTAATCACTCTACTAAAGACTCGCACTAATCACTCTACTAAAGACTCGCACTAAAGACTTTACTAGACACTCGCACTTATCACTCTACTAAAGACTCGCACTAAACACTCAACTAGACACTCGCACTAATCACTCTACTAAAGACTCGCACTAATCACTCTACTAAAGACTCGCACTAATCACTTGAATAAAGACTCGCACTAATCACTCTACTCAAGACTGGCACTAATCACTCTACTCAAGACTGGCGCTAATCACTCTACTCAAGACTGGCGCTAATCACTCTACTAAAGACTCGCACTAAACACTACTAAATACTCGCACTAATCACTCTACTAAAGACTCGCACTAAACACTACTAAATACTCCCACTAATCACTCTACTAAAGACTCGCACTAATCACTCTACTCAAGACTGGCACTAATCACTCTACTAAAGACTCGCACTAATCACAACTAAAGACTCGCACTAAACACTCTACTAGACACTCGCACTAAACACTCTACTAAAGACTCACTAATCACTCTACTAAAGACTCGCACTAATCACTCTACTAAAGACTCGCACTAATCACTCTACTAAAGACACGCACTAATCACTCTACTAAAGACTCGCACTAATCACTCTACTAAAGACTCGCACTAATCACTACTAGACACTCGCACAAATCACCCTACTCAAGACTGGCACTAAACACTCTTCTCAAGACTGGCACTAATCACTCTACTATAGACTCGCACTAATAACTCTACTAAAGACTCGCACTAAACACTCCACTAAAGACTCACACTAATCACTCTACTATAGACTCGCACTAATCACTCTACTCAAGACTCGCACTAATCACTCTACTAAAGACTCGCACTAAACACTCTACTGGACATTCGCACTAAACACTCTACTAAAGACTCGCACTAATCACTCTAATAAACACTCGCTCTAATCACTCTACTAAACAGTCGCACTTATCACTCTACTAAACACTCGCACTAATCACTCTAATAAACACTCGCACTAATCACTCTACTAAACACTCGCACTAATCACTCTACTAAACACTCTACTAAAGACTCGCACTAAACACTCTACTAAAGACTCTCACTAAACACTCTACTAAAGACTCGCACTAATCACACTACTAAAGACTCGCACTAATCACTCTACTAAAACTCGCACTAATCACTCTACTAGACACTCGCACTAATCACTCTACTAAAGACTCGCAATGTTGGATGTAGTGAGAGCCACCAATAACAACCACGATAAAGTTATGATCTTAAGTTTAATTAATTACAATGACATGACTGGCTTATTCTGTCTGAATATAAATAAAAAGAGATCGGCACTGGAGGGCTAGCCGTGTGTCGCGTGCGGCGTGACGCGTACGCACGGTCCCGTGGCGATGATGGCTCTGTCGTCGCTCGGGGCGCGGGCGCGCGTCGCCGCCGGCGCGCTGCACCTTCACTGCCCCTCGCTCTTCGTCCCGCGCCGGGACCACCGCGCGCGTGGTTCACATAGCGTGAACATGCTCCCGCCTTGAAAGGGTTAACTTTCAACATCGTTATCTTCAGTGGGCAGCCGAACTATATAATGAGTGCCCCTGCGTATGGTGCCTCGGTGAGTGTAGATATCAACGACGCGGCAGACGTTGTCAGCTCCCATGTGGAGACGAGTAATGCGTCCCAATCGCCAGCGTTGCGGAGGTAAGTTTGTATCCTTAATAATCACCATATCTCCTATCTTCGGCTCAAGTGTCCCAATCTTCCACTTATTTCTTTGCTGCAATTCAGCTATGAACTCTTTCCTCCATCTCTGCCAGAACTCTTGTCGTATCCTTTCCAATTTATTGTACGTGACTCTGGAGTCTTCACCTGGAATAGAAGGCACCGACGTCAGTGGCCGACCGATTAAGAAGTGCCCGGGGGTCAGGGGGTTAAGGTCAAAGGGGTCGGACGATAGAGGTGACAAAGGACGAGAGTTAAGAATCCCCTCTATTTGTGTGAATAGTGTCGTCAGTTCCTCAAAGGTCAACGAGATATTCGACGCTACTCTCTTCAAATGGTACTTTGCTGCCTTGACACCCGCCTCCCATATACCACCAAAATGTGGTGAATAAGCCGGGCTAAATTTGAATTTAATGCTTTCTGTACTAGCGAAATCAATAACAGACTCACGACTGGAGCGCAAAACCTTACCTAACTCGTTGTTCGCCCCCACAAAGTTGGTGCCATTGTCACAATATATTTCATGCGGTTTGCCTCTACGAGAAACGAATCTACGCAAACATAAAATAAATGCGTGAGTGGTAAGGTCACTCACCAACTCCAGATGAACTGCTCTGGTACTTAGACAAACAAAAATGCAAAGGTAACATTTGGTATTACGATTGCCTCTTCCCTTTTTACTGGCAATTAAAAGGGGTCCCGCAAAATCTGTACCAGTGCAATAGAAGGGGTAGGCAGCACTGGTTCTAGCCGACGGTAAATTGCCCATTTTCGGCTGTATAGTTTTACCTTTATATCTAACACAAACAACACATTGTTTCGTTATTTTCCTTGCTAACACTCTTCCACATACAGGCCAGTACATTTCCCTTATAGATGCTAGTAACAACTGTGGACCTGCATGAAAAAGGCGATGGTGTTCGTGCTGCATCAATAGAAAGGTAAGTCTATGCTTCCCATTTAGTATAATGGGATGCTTTTTATTATATTCAAAATCTGAATTACCTAAACGACCTCCCACTCTTAGCAGGCCTTCAGAATCTATGAATGGATTTAATGATAATATGTTTGATTTCTTAGGTAATTGTAAGCCTTTCTTTAATGTTTGTAATTCTAGACTAAACGACTCTAATTGGGCAATTCTTATTAATAAATTTATAGATTTATTTATTTCCTCCGTTTGTAGAGAGCTAAATAACTTAAGACTATTTTTACAGTTATAAACAAACCGCATTACATATGCTACTGTACGAATTAACCTATTAAAACTAGAATACCTATCGAAATCAACTATTGAATTAGTGCTACTTTCGACTTGCATGTGTACCTTTAATTCAGGTAAATCCAGGCTCGTGTTTAATAGCCGAGGCCAGGCGGAAGACTCCTCCTTCAAGAAGGAGGGTCCTTCCCACCACAAGGAGTAACCTTGCAGATGCTGAGGATCAACTCCCCTGGAAGCAAGGTCTGCTGGGTTTAGTTCAGATGGAACATGTCTCCATGTGAATCCCTGTGTGAGTTCACTAATCTCAACGACCCGGTTGCTTACATAGGTTTTCAATAACTTTGGTTGTGATTTAATCCAACCTAATACTATAGTTGAATCTGTCCATATAAATTTATGAGTAAACTCATGAGCCCGAATTTCATGGACTACCTTGTATGACAAAATAGCACCCAATAATGCACCGCATAACTCTAGACGAGGTATAGTAGTAGCCGTTAGAGGTGCCACCCTAGCTTTAGCACACAGCAGTCTAACCGTTATGTTGTTCTTGCTGTCCATTGAGCGCAGGTAAACGCAGGCCCCATATGCATCTTGTGATGCATCAACAAAACAGTGCAATTCAATTAAAATGGCTTCGTTACATATGACACTTCTAGGTAAAGTAATTCTTGATAACTTATTAATATTTTGTACTATATTCTCACATTTTTTAGCAATATGTTGTGGTACTGGCTCATCCCAGTCCAACTTTTCACTCCACAATTGCTGTAAGATAATTTTATTCTTTATTATACAAGCTGAGAGTAGGCCCAATGGGTCATAAATTTTACAAGTGTCTGAAATAATTGTACGCTTAGTAATTTTCTTATTAGCATTCATACATACTGTAAACTGTAAAGTGTCCGGTGAAGGCGACCAGTTCAGCCCTAATACAGTGGCATGCTTACTTAAATCAAGAGTTTTATACGTGGTCTCATCCTGTAACTCTTTGGGACAATTTGTTCGAATTTTGTGCAAAGGGAAACAACCTGAAGATAATGCCTTAGTGACACCATCATAAATATATCTTAATTCACTCTCTGTCTGACATCCTGTGTTTAAATCATCGACATATATGTCATGTTTTAAAACATTAGAAATTACTCTATCCTGACATTCGTGAGATAATTGAACTAGGCATCTTTTGCTCAAAAAAGGTGCTGACGCAGTCCCATATGTGACTGTGTTCAGCTGCATGACCTTAATGGGTTGAGATTCCTCACATCTCCATAAAATTAATTGTAAGTGGCGCTGTGTTGGATTAATTTCAATTTGCCTATACATCTTTTGTATGTCCCCAGTAAGTACATACCTATAACTTCTAAATCTTAATAATATTGAAAACAAATCATCTTGGACTACGGGTCCTACATATTGGATGTCATTTAACGACCTCCCTGACGTAGTCCTAACTGAAGCATCAAAAACCACACGCAACTTTGTTGTTTCACTACCTTCCTTTATCACTGCATGATGTGGTAAATAATACCCAAATTTAGGACGCTCAACTTCACTTAGATGACCCATTCTTTCATACTCTTTAATAAATTCACAATACTTCTGTTTGAACTGAGTATTTTTACGATTTTTTTTCTCTAGACCAGCGAAACGTTTCTTAGCTAAGAAATAAGACTCGCCTAGTGCCTCCTCTGGCACCTCCTTCAAAGGAATTTTATCAGAAAATCTTCCATTAGACAAACGTTTCATATTTTCCAAAAAATGTGTATCACATAATTTTTCAACTGGTGTTAAAGAATTATCTGGTGGGATAATTTCTTCACTCTCCCAGAACCTTTTGAGGTCACTTTGAATTTCTCTCGTAAAATTGCATGTCACAGGACCATCCTTATTGTATGTGTCTATACCTAATGGTCCGCTGACTAATCACCCTAAATGTGAATCTTGTAGGACTGGTTTTCCTACACCCAACGAAATACGCTTACATCCTACTATACTCCAGAACACATCTGCCCCTAATAAAACATTAACCTCAGAGGGGTTGCAGAAGTCTGGGTCTGCCAGCATGATATTTTTGGGTAGATTCAGTTCCTGACATTTTACAGGCGCACTTGGCAACATGCCTGTAATTTGTGGTACAATTAAACACTGCATACTACAAGTGAATGAGTTTAAACGTGATTTTAAAGTGAAAGTGCAACGTTCTGAAATGTTAAACGCTAAGTTATTGATACCTGAGATACGTATTGGTTCAGTACTCTTTGTTGGAAGACATAATAAATACCTTTAAATTCTCAGTCACAAAAGACGACTGACTACCCGTGTCTAATAACGCCCGAACCAAGTAGGTTTGTTGAGTACATTCATTAATTATTTCTACCATAGCGGTACACAACAAAACCTGGCTGACGGAGACTGCAGATAGTGAAACTGGTGTTGCCTGACTTGTAGTTGCCGGCGTAGTGACTGATGAATTACCATTTACATTGCTGTTATTATTATTACTCGATTTATTGACATGTAATAATGTATTGTGCCTATGTTTACAAACTTTACAAAAACTTTTGAGACGACAACGAAATGCTTTGTGACCTTCACATAGACAATTAGAACATAGTTTCAATTTAGTTACTTCTTTAATCCTTTCTTCTATATTCATGTTTTTAAATTTTGCACATTCATATACCCGGTGGCCCTGCTCATTGCATACTAAACATAAATATTCACATAAATTTTCAACAGAAGAAATATGACAATTAGATTTCCTAGGTTCCTTATTACTATACCAGTTATCCTTTTCGTTCCACTTATTTGTAATACTGCTATTATTGTTTTTATTGCCACTGTAATTTCCTTGTTCATTTTTATCTGTTGTAACCGAAGTACTTTCTAAAATATTAGCACGACCACGGATAAAGTTATAACAATTATCTAATGTAGGTTTCCCTACCAAGTTATCTTTATGCTCTTCCCATTTTATACTTGTAGTTGGATCTAATTTACTTGTGAGCATAAATATTATTAAAGTGTCCCATTTGTCTGTTGGTTCACCTAAAGCATTCAGCGCACGCAAGTTCTTTGATACATTATCTATTAAACTACGTAAACACTTGTATGATTCCCTTTTTAATGGTGCAATATCAAACAATGCCTTAAGATGGTTACTAACTAAAATGTTGTTGTTATCATAGCGTTTACACAATAATTCCCAAGCAATAGGATAATTATCCGAGGTCATCTCCAATGATTTTATCACTTCAAGCGCACCACCTTCTAGAGATGATCTCAGGTAATGAAATTTGTTAATGTTTTGAATCGTTTTATTCAAGTTTATCAATGATTGGAAAGTGTCTCGAAATTCGAGCCATTGTAAGAACCATCGAAAGTGGGCAATTTAATAGTGGGCAACTTAATTGATTGCAAGCCATGCTCCTGACAGCTGCTTGTTTTGCTACACGCATCACCATAATCTTCTTTTTCAACCTTATATGTATCAATGATATTTTCTATGATAGCATGAGCACTATAAAATTTACTTTCAATCGATGCCCTTAAACTAAACTGTTCATCTATCTCAGTTTCCTTACAAGCAAATTCTATTGATGTTTGGACATCATCAAATTTTTTAAACAAGTCTTCACTATTTTCTAGGCGTCTCTTTAATTCGATTACAATTAAATTATTAATAACTTGTGACTGAATGTCTTTTAAATACTCAGCCAGTTTTGTTAACCTACCCCTTATATTGCCTCTCTTCCTGACCAGTTCATCCATATCTAGATCTGTAGACATATATTTCTACACCTTATTTTACCTAAGTACCTACTGTGTCAATAACACCAACTCCGTATTAGCGAAAAACAATGTGCATCAAACACAATCCGTGTACGGTCTTGCTTTGCGCTCCACTCGCCGTCCACGTTCCACGTGGCCGCCCGTAGCGTTGGCCGTACAACAAAATGGCCGCTGGCCGCCCTGACTGACGCTCTGCGCAAGAACGCCACGCCCGCGCCGGCAGCAAAGCCCGACGCTCCGGTTCAACTCAGGAGTCGGGAGACGTGCCACGATGCAATGTGTTTGCCTGAAATAGTCGGCGTATCCTATTGAAGCATCAAGCGTGCACAAGGATGCGAACAGTGGGGGTTTAATTTACATAATATCTAGCCCACGCAATAATACTGAATCACTTAGCACCTTTTCAGCAAGCGGGTGAACACTGCAAGCCCGTATTATGTATATTCTGCAGTCGCTTTTTACGATCATGAGCTGAATAACAATACCATTCACAAAAACAGAAAGTTAGGAAAAAATAATAGATAGCAGTAGGTTAATGAAGATAATTAGGTAGGTAAAATTAGAGGTAGGTAACAGGTAATTGGAACGAGCACTCCCCTCGGACAAACCTCCTGACTTGATGCCCTCCTTCCGGTTTCGGTCCTCGGCCACGTGTAGTTTCCAACTTCCAACACGTTGCACGTTGTTGCGATGAGCAGCGGTGAGCAGCGGCGATCGCCCGTGACCGGGCGCTTCGAACAATCGAGAATACGCCTGCGCCGTCCCGCCGAGTCAGGTTTTCTTCGCTCCAAAGCCCAACTTGCAGTTTCTTGATATTATTAATCACGGTCGCCAAATTTTGGATGTAGTGAGAGCCACCAATAACAACCACCATAAAGTTATGATCTTAAGTTTAATTAATTACAATGACATGACTGGCTTATTCTGTCTGAATATAAATAAAAAGAGATCGGCACTGGAGGGCTAGTCGTGTGTCGCGTGCGGCGTGACGCGTACGCACGGTCCCGTGGCGATGATGGCTCTGTCGTCGCTCGGGGCGCGGGCGCGCGTCGCCGCTGGCGCGCTGCACCTTCACTGCCCCTCGCTCTTCGTCCCGCGCCGGGACCCCCGCGCGCGTGGTTCACATAGCGTGAACACGCACTAAAAACTACTAAAGACTCGCACTATGAACTCTACTAAAGACTCGCACTAATCACTCTACTAAAGACTCGCACTAATCACTCTACTAGACACTCGCACAAATCACTCTACTCAAGACTGGCACTAATCACTCTACTAAAGACTGGCACTAATCACTCTACTAGAGACTCGCACTAAACACTCTACTCAAGACTGGCACTAATCACTCTAATAAAGACTCGCACTAAACACTCTACTAAAGACTCGCACTAATCACTCTACTAAACACTCGCACTAAACACTCTACTCAAGACTGGCACTAATCACTCTAATAAAGACTCGCACTAAACACTCTACTAAACACTCGCACTAATCACTCTACTAAACACTCTACTAAAGACTCGCACTAAACACTCTACTAAAGACTCGCACTAAACACTCTACTAAAGACTCGCACTAAACACTCTACTAAAGACTCGCACTAATCACTCCACTAAAGACTCGCACTAATCACTACTATAGACTCGCACTAATCACTCTACTCAAGACTCGCACAAATCACTCTACTAAAGACTCGCACTAATCACTCTACTAAAGACTCGCATTAAACACCCTACTGGACACTCGCACTAAACACTCTACTCAAGACTGGCACTAATCACTCTACTATAGACTCGCACTAATCACTCTACTCAAGACTGGCACTAATCACTCTACTAAAGACTCGCACTAAACACTCCACTAAAGACTCGCACTAATCACTCTACTATAGACTCGCACTAATCACTCTACTAAAGACTCGCACTAATCACTCTACTAAAGACTCGCACTAATCACTACTAGACACTCGCACAAATCACTCTACTCAAGACTGGCACTAAACATTTTTCTCAAGACTGGCACTAATCACTCTACTATAGACTCGCACTAATCACTCTACTCAAGACTGGCACTAATCACTCTACTAAAGACTCGCACTATACACTCCACTAAAGACTCGCACTAATCACTCTACTAAACACTCGCACTAATTACTCTACTAAACACTCGCACTAATCACTCTACTAAACACTCTACTAAAGACTCGCACTAAACACTCTACTAAACACTACTAAAGACTCGCACTAAACACTACTGAAGATTCGCACTAAACACTCTACCAAAGACTCGCACTAAACACTCTACTAAAGACTCGCACTAAACACTTTACTATAGACTCGCACTAATCACTCTACTCAAGACTCGCACTAATCCCTCTACTAAAGACTCGCACTAAACACTCCACTAAAGACTCGCACTAAACACTCCACTAAAGACTCGCACTAATCACTCTACTATAGACTCGCACTAATCACTCTACTATAGACTCGCACTAATCACTCTACTCAAGACTCGCACAAATCACTCTACTAAAGACTCGCACTAATCACTCTACTAAAGACTCGCACTAAACTCTCTACTGGACACTCGCACTAAACACTTTACTCAAGACTGGCACTAATCACTCTACTATAGACTCGCACTAATCACTCTACTCAAGACTCGCACTAATCACTCTACTAAACACTCTACTAAAGACTCGCCCTAAACACTCTACTCAAGACTCGCACAAATCACTCTACTAAAGACTCGCACTAATCACTCTACTAAAGACTCGCACTAAACACTCTACTGGACACTCGCACTAAACACTCTACTCAAGACTGGCACTAATCACTCTACTGTAGACTCGCACTAATCACTCTACTCAAGACTGGCACTAATCACTCTACTATAGACTCGCACTAATCACTCTACTCAAGACTGGCACTAATCACTCTACTAAAGACTCGCACTAAACACTCCACTAAAGACTCGCACTAATCACTCTACTCAAGACGGGCACTAATCACTCTACTAAAGACTCGCACTAAACACTCCACTAAAGACTCGCACTAATCACTCTACTCAAGACTCGCACTAATCACTCTACTCAAGACTGGCACTAATCACTCTACTAAAGACTCGCACTAAACACTCCACTAAAGACTCGCACTAATCACTCTACTAAAGACTCGCACTAATCACTCTACTAAAGACTCGCACTAAACACTCTACTGGACACTCGCACTAATCACTCTACTAAAGACTCGCACTAAACACTCTACTGGACACTCGCACTAAACACTCTACTCAAGACTGGCACTAATCACTCTACTATAGACTCGCACTAATCACTCTACTCAAGACTCGCACTAATCACTCTACTAAACACTCTACTAAAGACTCGCCCTAAACACTCTACTAAAGACTCGCACTAAACACTACTGAAGATTCGCACTAAACACTCTACTAAAGACTCGCACTAAACACTACTGAAGATTCGCACTAATCACTCTACTATAGACTCGCACTAATCACTCTACTCAAGACTGGCACTAATCACTCTACTAAAGACTCGCACTAAACACTCCACTAAAGACTCGCACTAATCACTCTACTATAGATTCGCACTAATCACTCTACTAAAGACTCGCACTAAACACTCTACTAAAGACTTGCACTAAACACTCGCACTAATCACTCTACTAAACACTCGCACTAATCATTCTACTAAACAGTCGCACTTATCACTCTACTAAACACTCGCACTAATCACTCTACTAAACACTCGCACTAATCACTCTACTAAACACTCTACTAAAGACTCGCACTAAACACTCTACTAAAGACTCGCACTAAACACTACTGAAGATTCGCACTAAACACTCTACTAAAGACTCGCACTAAACACTACTGAAGATTCGCACTAAACACTACTAAAGACTCGCACTAAACACTCTACTAAAGACTCGCACTAATCACTCTACTAAAGACTCGCACTAAACACTCTACTAAAGATTCGCACTAAACACTCTACTAAAGACTCGCACTAAAGACTCTACTAAAGACTCGCACTAATCACTCTACTAAACACTCGCACTAATCACTCTACTAAAGACTCCCACTAAACACTACTAAAGACTCGCACTAATCACTCTACTAAAGACTCGCACTAAACACTACTGAAGATTCGCACTAAACACTCTACTAAAGACTCGCACTAAACACTACTGAAGATTCGCACTAAACACTACTAAAGACTCGCACTAAACACTCTACTAAAGACTCGCACTAATCACTCTACTAAAGACTCGCACTAAACACTCTACTAAAGATTCGCACTAAACACTCTACTAAAGACTCGCACTAATCACTCTACTAAAGACTCGCACTAAAGACTCTACTAAAGACTCGCACTAATCACTCTACTAAACACTCGCACTAATCACTCTACTAAAGACTCCCACTAAACACTACTAAAGACTCGCACTAATCACTCTACTAAAGACTCGCACTAATCACTCTACTCAAGACTCGCACTAAACACTACTAAATATTCTACTTAACACTTGCAATCTACTAAAACCTCATACAAATCATACATAATATAAAATTTTCAATATAATATTTGCATTCCAGTGTTTCTCTATAAACTGTGAATTTGAATTTTTGAATATTACAGCCTGGTTCATCATATCAGGCTGTCAACGGCCACAGTTATAATGTATGACCTCATCAGACAATAAAATGTTCCTACCGTCGTAAGGACTCCCTTACGACGGTAGGAACATTTTATTGTCTTATTTTTTATTGTCAACAAGCTTGTTGCGGATCACATTATGTTGTTATCAGCTCACAGGAGAATACAATACATAATCAGCCCATTACTGTCCCACTCTTAGGCAGTAGCCCGCCAGGCATAAGGCTTAGCACGCACTGCGATTAAACGCAAGCGGTTCGAAACTGCCGAAAAATGTATTATACCTAAGGCTGTCTATACAAGTGCACACACTACGGATTTTTTTCAGTGACTAATTTTTAAAACGTTATTTGCTACATTTGGCTAGTGGTTCGAATTGTATATTAATATAATTGTATATTTTTGTATTCTATAGTGGCGCACGCACAGCGGTTAACCGCACTCGGTTTTCTTACCTCAACCTAATAGAAAGTCATTCTTCTGGTGATATGCCTTACGAAATGTAGTGTCTTCATATTGTATGTACATACTGACCCACAGCTTGTAATAATTTACCAAAAGTACCAATCGACATTCTGTAGTAGTTAAAAAGCTTATCGGGATGCTCTCGCACGTCGTTAAACATACCTATTACAAAAGTATCCTTCCAAATATCTTTGATCTGTTAGTGGATGTACCCAGTATCTATGGTGGCGGAGCTGTTTACGTATTCTATTTTTTAAAACCAAAGCCACAACACACGTAGTTCGCCAGAAATCCATGGTGATACTGAAATAAAATCGAATAAACGCCAGCCGCAGTGCGTGTTTGTACGCGGTTTGGCGTTCGCTGCTATTCCAAAAACCGAGTGCGTTTAATCGCAGCGCGTTGAAGACCCACCTGGTTGGACGATCCGTCTTTTACGTTGCTAGATGTTTACTAAGTATTTCTACATAGGTAAAAAGGTACAAAAGTCCATCATGTGTTTTTGTGACTGTGAAACAACTTGCGGCCTCCGTACGGCGAAGTGTGGTTCTATGCGTTCAGATATGCGTAAGGCGACGGTATTTACACAATCAAGCTGAGCATTTCAGTGTCTGTCGATTAGCTGTGAATGTTACCAACTTGTTCTGCACATCACGGTGTACAGGCTACATAGGCTTTACGTTGTCCACAGCTAAACATTGACCTGATTTCCTTATCCGACAATGATCCTACCAATTCCTATCGTAGCGTCGTAAGAGAATACTACGATACTAATGTTGTAGGTTGCAGCCAATAAACGTTTTCTATAAGCTTTTGTTTAACTGGCGACAAGCTTTTCTATCATATAAATAAATTGATTGTATAATGTAATAAATTGTTGGGTTTGATTTAATTTAAAGTTTATTTTCTTCTTTGTTGCCCCATAATCCCAATCTGCACTCCCAGATTTATTGAAAAGACAAATATTTACTGTCTGCCCATGCCGATGGCGCCGGCATTGGCCTCTGTGAGGTAGTGTCATAGTGCTATTTCAAATTGACGGTCTCCGATAGCCAGCAAAAAAACTTGGTATAATAATATCAAACAGTGAAGGTCCCGTATCACTCGGAAAAACCAGTTGTTTTCCCTTCTAACTTGCTATAACGCACTCCACGGTTGCTCGGCCTACAACCAGCCTCCCATTGAGTGATCTACTAGATTTGGCTCGCACTCGTGTCGACGACTGCAGCGAGGAACTGTATAGAGCTGATGACCAGTGATCAAATAAGTTAAACTGAGACGAGTTAAAGTATCAAAACCTAGTATATAGTATTGTTATTAGGTTTAGCAGAAAATGTTTCCAGGGTATTGGCGTAATAGCCCAATCTACAGGAAGGGCATCGACGAAAGTAGGTACGCCCACACCAGCAGCCTTAGGCTGATATTAATTATTATACGTCCTCCTCATTCCATAACTACTGTTCCAAAACCTCATTGAACTAAAAAAACACTATTTTGAGAAAATAATAAACAGGACATAAGCACTTCTAAAAAGGATGTACTGCCTGTAATCACCCAGCGTGATCAACTGATCAATGAGCCAGCCTTTTGCTACCGCTGACGCTGCCCGTAACCAACCGAGCATGTTTACGCAGGTCATGTCGGATGGTTACATTGTTATCCGGCCATCTTAAACGCGAGCTCTAGGGTGGACAATGGCAGTGCAGACAAGGTGCTTGACATTTGGGAAAGCTGGCTGGTATTGCACCTACACCTTACTTGTCCCTTTCCGGACATAGAAACACATCTTCTATTTTAGCTGGATAGGCGTAGAACTGTGTGCAACACACATAAATTCACAACTCTATGTGATATCCTCTCTCCAAGCAGTTCCAATTTCCCGTTCTCTCGCATGTCCCGCTAGAAGCAACCAGCAGCGCCAGTGTACACTTCCGAACGTGCCGGCCGAACGCGACCGCGCCTACCACTCAAAAAAAAAACATTTTAAAAAGTTACTCCGACCGCGCACGCAAGCGCGCCAATTGGAAAGTTATTATAAAATAACTTAATATTTTTTTACTTATTTTGTTTTTGATTTGACGTTATATTAATTGTTAAATGTTCAGGTGAACAGTGCTACTTTCATCTTGTGTTGTGATTTATTATTATTTCTACGGTAATCTTCGTCCAGTATGGCGCGACATACGCTCATATTATTGGTAAGTGTACATTTTTTTCCAAAAGTCTAATTAAACTTATAATCCAATATCATAGTCATCCAATTATTTTAATTTTTCTTTTTATTTAATAAGTGTTAATGTTTCAAAGTTTAAAAAACAATTAATTTACAAAATTAATTTAAAAAATAATAACTTGAATAAAATTAAAAGTATTTATATCGATTGTACCTATATTTCAAACTATAACGGAAAGTTAGCCGAAAACCATAATAACAACAAATGAAAGCATTAGAAACAATTTGATTAAAAGTTATATCAATAACAAATGAATTCCACGAAAGAAACTCAATTTAAAATGAAAAATAGCCTCATAAATAAGTGGAGACATAGTTATGTGTGCAGCAGTGGTAGAAAGCGACCGTTTACAAGCTAGGATTGGAGAGAAATTGTGCGATTACAAAAGGAGCAACGTAAATAAAAATCGTTCTACATCTTGGAGCGAGCGAGTGCTGAAAATTGTGTATACGGTCCGGTGATAACGTTTCTCTACGCCAGTACTTAATAGATACAAATTGGTTCCATGGTTGTATATTTGATACAAATTTTTATGGTACCTATTTGTAGTGATGCTGGCAGTCTTAGCTCACGTACAATGTAAGAAAAGCAAGACATAAGAAGAACTTCTCATAGCAGTACATATCGGCGATATATTTCCTATTCTATCGTCTAAAATTACGATTCATGCAAATCTGTTAAAAGCCGAGAATATAATCTTTCCCATGCAGAAATCGTTACAAGGAATGGTCCTTTTGGAGATCTTGGCATGATCACATTAGCTGTAGTTTATGAGTGAGTTGAGAATTGTGGAAGAGCAGTTAGTCTCGTGACTTGTTCAGGACAAAACAGAAGTGGCACGCATTTTGTCATTCTTTGAATAAAATTCGACAAAATTCATAATAGGTATACATTTCTTCTTCTCGTTGTATCCTGCTGGACATCATTTCATCTTTCTGACATAATCGATTAGAGATACACCATTGCAAAAAGTGGTACATTGGTTATCACCTGTTGAACTACATAAATAAAACTGGAAGTATAAGATTACATAAACAGGAATTTCATAACTGTAAAAGAAGAACGTGTCATCCTACTTACATATATTGAAGAAGCAGGTTATGGATATGATGGTCAATTACCTTATTGGGTTATTGGTGACATCCATTGCTCAAGAAGACGGTTATATCAGCTCTTGAACCCTGGATTTAATCAATTAAAAAAAAATACTCTTTTGTGAGAACTTCTCAGTTATCTTCAATACAGATAGCTTCTGTCAAAAGTGTATCAGCATGGGAATGAAACTCCTGTCATAATCTTGGTTCTAAAAAGTGACGATATGTTGTTCTACCTAGCCTTTTCCGACCTATGTTGGGGACAGCTTCCAGTCTAACCACATGCGGCTGAATACCAGTATTTTACACGGAGCGACTACCATCAGACCTACGCAACCCAGTTACTGGGCAATGCCGATATCCTAAGGTTAGACCGCTTGTCAGACTTTCGGGCTTCTGACTTCCCGTAACGACTGTCAAGGTATTCGAATGACACCCGGGGCCGACTATTTTACGTGCTCTCCGAGGCATGGAGGGGTCTCGATGTGTAACGAACGGTCACCCATCCACGGACTGCCCGCAGCAAGCGCAGCTTAACTTCGCAAACCGTATGACCCGCACGGTTGGTTATTAGCCATGAGCGATGATGTAAGTGATGATAAAAAGTCACGATATGCTGCCCATCTAAACTATTGGTGGCCAGCATATAGTCACATCAGTGCTAAGATCTGTTAGCGTCAGTTAACTATAAAAGTTCAATAGAACACTTGTTTAACTAACACTAACTACTATCGAACTTGATGGTTATTCGTTACGGTTATCATTAAATAAACTTGGATTAATTTATTGAAGACCGTGATAATTTCATAACTCAGCGCTGTAATTGAAAATATAGCAGTATTCAAACGGCTGTCTTACTTAGTAGACGTTTTTAATAATATAGATGTACGATACACTGATAGCTGGAGGGAACTGACACAGAATTAGAAAGAAATCGTCTGATATTTGGCTCTTGATACAGTAAACAATCTGTTTCGCTTCATTTAGAACTTTGTTAATCATTTAAAACTAGTGGAGCATATTTAAAACGACTTTTGATAGACTTGCTCCACATTCTAAAACTGTTTCTTCACTCATTTTAAATGAAATATGTCTTTCGCATTGAAATATTTATTCAGTAGCCCCGATAGTGCTATTCCTTCTTCCTCGTGAATCATTTCGTTATTCTTCAACAGACCATTATTAATAAACCAGTTTCCTACCACCAGACCTTAGAATTCCAACACCACTCTTGTTTCGGTTACTGGTGGCACATTTCCAACGGTAAATAACATAAAGGTATGTAAATCAGCTGGCTTGTTTTCGAGGACGTTACCACCACATAAACAAAAACTTTCTCTCTTCAAGAACTAGTGCACCGCGCAAGTAAACGCATCTTGTTGTTCACTTCCACTTTTTGACTCCGAGACACTTGAAAAGAGGTTAAGGTTTTTTCCACATCTTGATAGTGATATTATATTATTAAGTTGGTAACATGCATGATGAGTGATGTATCAAAAGGAATGTGCATTGAACATCCTTATTGATTAGTGGCCGATATTAATATTTGTTGTACCTAGGTTTTCATAACATACATGCCTGTATTCCCCGGAAGGTTGGGCAGGGGTGAACAGTACCACCCTCATTCCGCCGTTATGTTTAAGTCCCATATGATAGGGGGCGAGCCTATTGCCATCAACCGGGCACAAATCCAAACTCTGGGCTGCTACTCAGGAATTCCACACGAAAAACTCAATAACACTTTGCCTGACCTAAAGATCGAACCCAGGACCTCACAATCAGCAGTTGCGCTTGCCACCACTAGACCAACGAGACAGCTTAGCAGACCTAGGTTTTCGAAATTCTTATATTGAATTTCTGTCTAAAATCGACATCAATCCAGAGATTTTGGATTGAGACCGGATTATTATTTTTAGTCGTAGACATTACACCAAAATATCTAAGCAAATAGTCGCTGTTCAAAGATTATCAGATATTGTTTTTTTCATAATTTTGAAGATGTCATGACTCATAGTCCTTAAGAGGACGAATTGTGGCTGATAAATGATTCTAGGTTTGCCATGCGACTAAATATAAGAGGTGAAACGTGGGTATATAGACTCATGTAATAGGAATACACCTCTAACACCTCTTACACCTTCGGGGTTATAGGCGTGTATACCTATATACATATATGTATGTTTGTACTCGGAAAATGACTCATCTATATAAATAAAAATGAATCGCCAAATGTGTTGCTTAGCGCAAAACTTGAGAACGGCTCGACCAATTCGGCTATTTTTTGTTTTTATATATTCCTTAAGGCATAAGGAAGGTTCTTATGGAGAGAAAAAACAAAAATTGCGTGGAAAATAGAAAAACAATAAATAGTCAATATAAGTAGTAAATAGTAAAAACAACACTTTTCTTTTCCCACTACAGGCCAATAACTTTTGACAGAACGAAGTCTGTCCGGGCAGCTAGTTACGAATATTTTAAAGTAAACTTGATTAAATAACTAGTTTCTCTCTTCTTTAAAGGACACGAGAAGAATTACCTATATAAAAAGTAATAGGCGTTAACGACCCAGATCCCGTATAACTGTAGATTAACTAAAAACGATCGTTTTTGGACATAATGACAATTTACAGTTTAATGTCAATGGCGTAAGAAAATTCTCAACACAACACAATTTGGAAAACGAATGTCCAAGTATGAAGAATCTTAAAATGCGAGCGATTGATCGTTACGCATCCGATATGGTTCCGTTACAATTGAATATTTTATGAGAGCCGCGTGCCATAGACCTCTCTATAGAGTTATAGACCAATACAATCGATACATATTGAGCATTGTCTCTGGAACTTGCTCTATAAACCTACTAAAATAGAGACGATTGTTTTTATTCAAATTTAAAATTCGCTTCGCTTTGTAACTTTTATTGTATGCTACGATCTGTTACGCACGCATTCTCTTCAGGGGTCCAAAGCGGTCAAGTATTTTATCTCAACAACTCTTATTTTATTTTTCGAAGAATTCGTTGGATTCTTTGGTAGGTCATTTGAATTCAATTTTGGAATGACAAGACAAATGACAGTCATAAATCTACTTCAGTGTTGTTGTTTTAAACTTTTGACAATGACCTTTTTATTTTACTTAATATATCGTTAATCTGCCCCCACACAGTTCGAGTTTCAGAGGACACACCAAGTCCCGTTAAGCTTTCTCGCGACACGTATATGGACGACTCCTAAACCGTCTTCAAAGAATTAAGGTCACACTTAAACTTAGATTAATGAGCAAAAGGTGGGCCTCTGACCAAAAAAAAACAAAAGATACACTATTTTCTAAAATTAATGGAACAGCAAATTAAGGGCAAAGTTGTAATCAAGAGGTATTCTAAATTCGCACAATAGACAATCATAATGATTGAGCAAAAACGATCTTGCAAAAAATAAAATGTGCCTATGTACAAATTGTTAAAATAAATAATGGAATCAGGTGTTACTTTGCGGTAATCCATGACTTAGAAACATACAATAATAATATTTAGTGTTAATTCCGCCAAACAGTTGATTAACCTTGGATGCAGTATGCAGCACCGCCCTCCCGCCCGCAAAATGCAAGTGCAGAAGGTGCGATTAATAAAATGCACCAAACAAACAACTCAAACCGATACGACACACGTTTAGCCCCTCCACGGAGCATCCTGAGGAGTCCTGATGATGCTGAATTAACACTACATATACATACATACATAAACTCACGCCTTTTTCCCATGGGGGTAGGCAGAAACTATAGAACGCCACATGCTACGAGTCTTACATACCCCTTTCGCTTCATCCACATTCATACATCTTGTCATACACGCACGCCAGTCGAGAGTACTACGCACCTGACCTTTGTGAAGAACATCACCAATAACATCGATGAAAAAAATAAATATAAATATCATACTAAATATTGATATTGTATATTTGTACAAATTGTTAAAGGTGTCAAATGGTATGTCATGATAAACGGCGGTCATTGTCCGTAAAAAACTGAAGTATGTAACTATGGTAACAGTTTATAAGCCAGTTTTTAGTATTACTGTAAACGATGAGTATTTAGGACCATTATCATAGTGGCGACTTACAACGCAAATCAGCAAGAGGTCGGGATAAGGCTAAGAAGAGGAAAATTCAATCTTTTCCTAAATGTAGAAGACGCAGACATAAGCAACGACGTTTAACAAACTCTAGACACAAAATACCTATAGATAGGTACAGAAGCCAATCTACATACAAGTGCGCTCGAGCAACGCACACATAGACACTGCTCACGGACACGATATCTCGGACCGTTTGGGATAAGAGTGCGAGTGAGTGCGAGCGCGAGTGCCATGCGCTTGAGAGAGATAGATATATAGATAGAGCGACCGCCGAGCGTAGGTATGAAAAGTGATTGACTTCTGTACCTATCTGTTTTGTGCTCTAGATGATTTTTTTATTTTCAATTTCATTGGCGCATTGCAACGATGACATGAAGATAAGCGTAGGTCGTGTATCGATGCGATTAGCGCAGAATCAGGCAAAGTAGCAAAATTAAGACCCTCAGCAGTAAGACTGTAGATGATGATGTAAAAATATTGAAACAAATAGGTTAGGACAAAGTGCTATGGAATTACGGAATTGCCAAGTTATAAAATTCTATTTAGGTGCGGGGTGTAGAGAAGTGTAGAACTTGTTGGCTCTATTTATAACCTTGCTCTTGACCATACCTACGACTATAAATACCAATGACTCTAAATCCGAAAAACAAAATAGCTTTCTCTTCAATCCCATATCAAGTTATGAGTCAGTCGACGATTGAGTTTTCAATCAAAACCTCTTACATTTTCCACTTCCAGAGTTATTTCGACCAGTCTTGTACCAAGTCACCTGTAGCTCGTTACGACTTCCACCACTTTCTAATACAATGTGTTATTAATATGCTGTGACGTCACGCGCACCGTTAGTGAGGTCGCGTGACCTTCACCTACTGGACCGCACTCGGCAGGTCAATGATCGTCAGCCGCTGAGCGTGCGTGTGCGCATTCCTAAGGACTTGTTGATTTGAATTGAGAATGTTGTTGCTCCTGTTAGGTTGTTGGACTACTGTTTAGTGAACAGCAGTGTGGTATTGTAGTGATCCGTATGGTTATAGCACAGAAAAGCCCACCTCTTCCCCTTTCGACAAAAGGAATTCATCAGAAGGATGGCAAGGTTCCTCCTGTAGCCGTCTGCCAAACGTGGTGGTTATGGCAATTTCCCAAATAACCATTCATTGTAGCAAACCTTGGGAGGCTCGTGCACAACAGTGGAACCGTGCAATTAAATTCTCGTCTTAAGAGCATGTAGCTACAGTACCTATTTGAAATAAAAACTTTTTAACTTTGATCTTTGTAGTGTAGAGTATAATGTTTGTAGTTTTTGGTATCACGCTTGAGGTATTTTATAATTTAAGCAATGCAATAAAGAAAATGTTGTTGGTTCCTTTCATAGTTTTGGGTTTTCACGCCTGCGCAGCCAGTGAACACATCAAATGTCTGTCTAAAAAATTCCAGCAGATACAGATCCACCCAGATATAATAATCAATCAGATAAACTATACCTTCCTTCGTACCATTCGTTCTAAGAATATAGTCCAACAATAATATTACTGCCTCATCACTAACCGTACCTACGCAAAGAGTACCATGAACTTAAATAAGGTTATGAGTTCTATGACGTCACCATGGTAGGATACCGTTAACGGAGATGCGTGTGACCTTCACCCAGTTACCAGTTACGACCGGTCGCCGGTCGCCGGTGGCAAGGCGGTCGATGACCACTGACTGACCGCCACAATACATAATAGGAATAGAAGGGACAATCTTATCAACGCGTTATAAGGAAATCAATTATTATAATGTATAGGTAGGTAAAACGGATCATATGATTTGCAAGGTTAAGCTGTGCTTGCCACGATCAATCCGTGGATGGGTGACCATTAGAGACCCCTCCGTGCCTTAAAGTTAAGCAGTCGGTCCCGGATGTCACACGAATACCTATGACAGTCGTTACGGGTAGTCAGAAGCCCGAAAGTCTGACAACCGGTCTACCCTTAGGACATCGGCATTGCTCTGTAACTGGGTTGCGGAGGTCTAATGGCAGTCGCTCTGTGTAAAATACTGATATTCAGCCGCATCTGGTTAGACTGGAAGCTGACCCCAACATAGTTGGGAAAAGGCTAAGCAGGACAATTGGTAGGTAAAACGGATCAGTTGTTGTGGGTCACAGCACGATCCCCACCAGTGAGATGATACATCTATAGGTATACTAATATTATAAAGCTGAAGAGTTTGTTTGTTTGAACGCGCTAATCTCAGGAACTACTGGTTGGAATTGAAAAAAATATTTTTGTGTTGGATAGTCCATTTATCGAGGAAGGTTATAGGCTATATAACATCACGCTACGACCAATGGGAGCGGAGCATAAATGAAAAATCTTGCAAAAACGGGAAAACTGTCCACCCGTGCGAAGCCGGGACGGACCGCTATAAGATATAAGAGGAGTAAGAACACGCGACTGGCTCGAACCACAGCACTATTTATTACCTATACGTTGCGTTTTTTAGCAAGATAATAGATAATGTAACATAACATGTAATTCACATGGATAATTAATTACATAAGTACGTGTATTAACAACGTGTGAATATTACCGTTGATGCACGATTCCTATATTTTACCGACAGGTATTGGTTAAAATTATCATAACATCACACCTTGCATTCCCTGAAGGGTTCGGCAGAGGTGTTTTTAGTATACCCTCGTTTCGACAGTTATGTTAAGTCCCGTGTAATAGGGGGCGAGACTTTTGCCGTTAGCCGGGCACAAATCCACATACCGGGCTGCTACTGAAAAATTCCTAATGGAAAAACCCAATAACAATTTGCACGACTTGGGGGTGGAACCCAGGACCGTATGCTCAGCAGTCGCGTTTGCGACCACTAGACCAACAAGGCAGATAAAATTAAAACTTGTATTTTTACTTATGTCCAGCAGTGGACTGCGATAGGTGGATTTCATTGGTTGATTGAATCTTAACCTGCAAGGGTTTTTTTATATTTGTAACATTTGCACGAGTCGTAGCTTTTACTTATAACGTTCGGTAAGATATAAGAGCCCGTACCTAGCAAGACACATTTTTTAGCTTTTAACGTGATTTTATAAAAGCCCAAGTTTAGTTATTTAGGCTGGCCGCAGATAAACGATTTCCTGATTATTCAGATTCGGAATTCCGTGGGATTAGCGCTGACGTTAGGTTTTTTGTATTAGGAACTAGCTGCCCGGACAGACTTCGTTCTGTCAAAAGTTATTGGCCTGTAGTGGGAAAGAAGTGTTGTTTTCACTATTTTCCACGCAATTTTTATGTTTTTTCTCTCCATAAGACCCTTCCTTGTGCTTTTAGGAATATATAAAAAAAACCGAATTGGCCGAGCCGTTCTCAAGTTTTGCGCTTAGCAACACATTTGGCGATTCATTTTTATTTAGGTATATAGATATATCAGTCAGCCAGTATCAGGATTTTTTTCCATTCGGAAAATATACGAACGTGTGCGCCTTGTTGAACATTTTGTATGTAAGGCGAGCATTCAGATTTCCGAATCTGAATTCCTAATCAGAATACCTAATCAAGAAATCGTACATCTGCGGTCAGCCGTAAAAAGGTTTTGAAGCACCTCATAGTTTGCAACTAGTAGGGTGAGATCCGGTTGTCGTCCGTCTCCACGGCGCGGCGTCGCGCTCTGTTTGCGCGTACTAACGGCATCTGTATCGCACTTGGCGTGTGCCTGCTAATGACTCGCGTTACGTTGGAATCGATGAGGTGTCGTTGTAACATGATAAGAGAATTTCAATTGATCGTGATAGTGTTAAATGTGGAGGTAAATAAATAAGTTCAAGCGGTGCGTTGTGTTTGAATATACAGACAGAATTTTCCATCTTTACATAGTATAAAACAAAGTCGCTCCGGCTGTCTGTACGCTTAGATCTTTTAAACTACGCAACGGATTTAAATGCAGTTTTCAGCAATAGATAGAGTGATTCAAGAGGAAGGTTTATATGCCCCACATTAGTATCTACATGGCACCCGTGCGAAGCCGGGGCGGGTCGCTAGTTTGTTATATAGCAATGATACCCTAGCGGTTGAATGCTTGCCTTCCATGCAGGAAGGTATACCTAAGTTCGATCCCCACTCGTACCTCTGACTTTTCGAATTCATGTGGGGAATCACTTGCGTTAACGGTGAAGGAAACACATCGTGAGGTAACCTGCACACCTGAGAGGGCTCCATAAAGTTCTCGATGGTGTGTGTAGTTGCCAACCCGCACCAGGCCAGCGTAAACCCTTCTCATACTGAGAAGAGGCCCGTGCCCAGCAGTGTGACAGTAATGGGCTAGTTGTGTAGTATATTTGTGCTAAAATGTGGAAAGCGGTGGGCCTATGAATTTAGGTATACTTTTTTTTACGTGCCGGTGAGTTTACTTTCATGTGGACAGGCTGACGGTACATAAACCCATTACTTTTCATGTTGGCTTTAGGTCATACTTACTTACCTAATACATTTTAAAAGCCGGTTTACCTCATCGCCACCGTGCTACTTTAATAATGTCAATATTCCGTGTGGTTCATGTTCTACGCAAAGGCCTTTCCTCAGACTACCACAATACCCAGTACTTGATAAACCCACGTTCTCTATGATACTTAAGAAAAACACGCAAGAAACGCGACCGCGTTACAAGTATAATTTTTACAGTTCATGGTAGCGCTGTTTAAAGTATACTCTACCAAGAAGAACATAGTCTAGGTACTTATTTGTCGGCAATAAGATTGACAAGCATGTCATTTTGTGTCACCCGCGCGAACCGCGCAACGAGTATTCCCAAGGAGGGTTGATGTCAGGCAGGCGGCCGGTCATAAAACAATAAGCCAAAACCTCTAACAACATGGATTTACGAATTACATATTGTGTCGACCCCACATAGTGTGGGATAAGGGCAGGAAGACGATGATTATGATAGCGCTGCTTGCAAAGACCATTTTTGATAATAATTATGTTTAATATCAGTACCTACGTTAAAAATTTTTTTTCGATTACACATTCGGATGGTAATGCGGCCATGTCGTATGCGTGCAGTTGTTATATTTTGATGTGATGATTGTTGTTGATGACACATAATGCCAATTTCGAAGATATAAAAGTATTGCATTTAAAATATCTTAACGTAATCATTAAAGACTCATAAGCTGCTTAAAAGATCATTTATAAAGAAAAAGTTATATAAAAAGCTCTCGCGGCCGCAGGAAAGTGCAATTTAGTAGTCGCGAGTAAAAAATGTGTGTCACAATACAATATGATATCTTGAGTCGTGTGATGCAGAAATGAAAGGGAATTACTCGCCTCACTTGTACCAGAAGCGCAAATTGATGTGAAATGCTGAAAGTGATAGGGTTATCGCGAGCTGCATCGCAGTCTCATGATATGCATGTTGCTAAATAATTATATATTGTCAGTAGTATTTCCTAAATATCACCTGCAATCGATGTACCCGCCGCTGTCCGAACAGACAGTCGGGTTAAATCAGTGATGGGCGAAGTACGGCCCGCGGGCCAATTCCGGCCCGTAAACAACTGTAGTCATAGGAACCTTTCGAGTAGTCTCGAAAATAAAATGAATCATATCATTATTATCATACGCCTTCAATGTACCACTGTAGGTTGAGAACGAGTGAAACGCCTACGACTTTTATTATAACAATATTTGTGACTATGAATACTACATAAATACAAACCTAGTCATGAAAATTCTGGCCCCCATAAGATTGACTTAGTTTTTTTTGGCTCTTAATGAGAAACGTTTGCCCACCCCTGGCCTAAATACTTTAGGCCAGTGACAGGCAACAACGACACTAGTGCAATAAGACTAGCTCAGTGTTCCCAGTTCAGTTATTACCAGCAGTAGAGTACAAAGCTCCCTTGTTTAGGTGACCGTAGTCACCAACTTGCTGGTCTAGGCTTTTTTCTTCAAGAGGTGCTTGTTTCATTCATTCTTACTGCAATACGATGAGACAGCATTATTATGTAGAAGAAAAAGTCCCCCAGAAGTCCTCCAATGTAGCTGGTACAATATAAATAGACGAAAGCTGAACTGTGTCAAAAATGAAAACTCTTTCGTCTGTAGAAAAGGGCTAAGATAAAAAGAAAAACTACAAAAAAACGTGTACACTAAAGAGAGCGCTTGTTCGTTAAATGCAGAGCAACGTAACAAACCACGGTTGGGAACCCTCACTAATGAGCGTCTCAGAGATGAAATAAATACGACATCAATATGAACCTTAATATCTTCGAGATAAGTGCTACGACTTCCCAAAGTGATGTTAAAATTATGTGGCCTCTCGTCACCCAAAGGTGGCACAAATATCATATTTCAATCACACAAATATCAACCTTATGCCTTTAAAGTAAAAGTCGCCAGTCCCTTAAGTGATGGTGCATGGTATAATTATGTGGTTGTCAGCAACCGCGGGTAACTGCGTGTGACAGTTATGAGCCAACCACTGGGCGCCTGCCTCACCCTGTTGCAACTGCCATCTTTACAGTTACGTGACTATGTAGGTTTGATGACAGAAGCGTTTATTAGGCCGTAGTATTATCTTGTAAACCTTATTATTAGTATTTTGAGGTAAACAGTGCATGAAGTGTTGATGGCGTGTTGTGTGAGAAGAAGTATCAGATAATTGATAGGAGTTAACCCTCCACGAGTGACGATACATAAGCACATCCGGCGCAACCTGGTCAGTCAGCCCCACGACCAACCTTGCTGGCTGGCTAATCTTTTCACCACGGCATGAACTATTCTAGTATACCTCGTGCCGACCCGAAGAAGAAGAAGATAAGAATCTTCTTCTCACGTGTACTCGCTAATATAGAATTGAGCTATTCTCGTCGTGGAAAAAGCTTAGAGTCGGCAATGTAGGTAGGTTTTACCAGTTTAGCTCGTGGCTCCAACCGCGTGGATCATACGATTTGCGAGGTTAAGCTGCGCTTGCCGCTGTCAGTCTATGAATGGGTGACCGTTCGTTACACATCGAGACCCCTCCGTGCCTCGGAGAGCACGTTAAATAGTCGGTCCTGGGTGTTATACGAATACCTATGACAGTCGTTACGGAAAGTCAGAAGCTCGAAAATCTGACAACCGATCGAACCTTAGGATATCGGCATTGCCCAGTAACTGGGTTGTGGAGGTCTGATGTCAGTCGCTCCGTGTAAAATACTGGTATTCAGCCGCATCTGGTTAGACTGGAAGCTGACCCCAACATAGCTGGCAAAAGGCTAGGTAGAACGAATGTTGATAACGAAGCTGACTGCCCAGGATGTTCCGGATGTACTTCTATCATGAAGTTGTCGTTAGGTAGGGACCAGCTGCCTCTAAGACCAGGTTATTTCCATGCGATAGGATCGGAGATAAACATTTTGTTGCACTTCACCACTTCCTTTTTATCGTGTTCTTTTTAAGCATCTCTGTTGGATGTAGGCGTTTTCATGCTCACGCCATTATCCTCCGTCTGCTATATTTTATAGACATTATTTTAAAACCCGTATAGGTACTGAGACACAGTTTGCTTGTTTATAACTTGAAGACTCAAGTTTCACTTAGAAATGGTCAAGTTTTACTTTACGGCTCATGTTCTACTCTCGAAATATTATTATTAAAGAAAATATAATTAATAAAAGTTGTCTTTTACACATCTCCATTTATGTAAATGGCTGTTTTAATAAATAAAAATGAATATTTTTAAATACTGTATTTTAATTAACATATATTATATTTATTTAAACTTCCTTTGTTTCAACTTTGGGTGATATTCTTATTAACTGGGCCAAGTTCAATTACTATTTTCATGTTTGGTGTGCTTGAATCCGAGAAGAATTTTTCCTCTGGTCGTACCAGAGAAAAAATACCTGCAAATCTATGAAATCGCATCGGATTTAGTGCACAACCGTTCATGTAAATACTTCTGCAGCTTGTTCGGATTGTATTTTTTCGGATTCGGATCGAATGCAGATATGTGATAACTAGCAATAGTTTTGTTAACCACTCTAAATTAATCTCCTTGACTCATTAAATCCCTATCTAAATTTAGAACCGTAGTTCTACTCTTTAGCAACAGGAAACAACACTCAACAAATAGCTGTTTGACATTTAAACCCAGAGCAAATTACAAGAAATTAACTTTCCCAGAATTAGCAATAGAAACTACCTAATAAGAAATGCCAATAGAAAACATCCGAATTAAAATAATAGCTGTTATTAGTAAAATTAACTTGACACCTTTAAAGAAGAAATTGATGGTGAAATAATAGTAGTAGCTATAGGAAGCCCATACGAGTGTGGTCACTAACCATAGTAATCACATAGCCAGTGTCACGGCCAGTGTAATAAGTAGTAATATGAAACAATAAAATTACTGCTTGATGTAAATAATTGAACAATTTCAAAAGTTGTACGAACAACGGAATGCAATGAGCGTTTATTTTAGAAATTGAGGTCTATGGTGGTTTTGGCGCTGAAGATGACCCTAACGATGCTTGTAATTAAAAAAGAAAAATTACGCTATTTTACTGTATCGTTCATATAGAAGGAAATTTCATAATTAGGAATTCAGAATCTATTTGTAAATACACAGCAATCTAAACACAACATGAATTGCCTTGGCTAACCTGGAAGTCTTAAAAACAGACTCCGGACCCAGGAAAACCTGCTCAGGTGGAGATTCATAGACGATTCCAGCTTAGAGTGTAAATGTGGTGCTGTTCAACAAACAATGGGACACCTGACATCATGCCCTGCGTGCCCTGACACCTGTACGTTACAGGAACTAATGGACGCTATAACGCTAAACTTGTAGCTAAGTTCTGGACCGACTCAATTTAGATTGCCATCGACACGCTTAGAAGAAGAACACAACGCCCCGCTGCACGTGCCACTGACTTAACTCAGGCGAAGGTCCAGAAAAAATATAATTGGAGTCTGCAAAGGAATAGTTCGAGTCCTTGCATATTAATCCGCGCCCACTGCTTTTAGTGTAAACAACTAGGAACAGCTACGATGATGAAGAAGGAGCTACAAAAGATTCCACATTTGCAAGAATTTCATTATCACTTTTAACTCACAAACACTGTTGGACGTGGGACTCGCTGACGCACCGTTACAATAAACAGTATCGCTTAATCGTCATTTATTTATTTATTTTACTTTAATTAAAACGGTCTTAGACCAATTACAATAATTAAAGATAGAAAAAAGAACAGGAATGGAAGAAGATGCATACAAAACAATGGAACGAAAAATAATGATTTAAAAAATTATATATATAACAATATGAGACACCTCTTTCACACAGCCCTCACAATGCACCTGACAATTTATTCTTCCATTCATCCGCAAACAGATCACAATCCAGTCATAAATGTATTTATTTATTTTTATAACATAAAATAACTAAAAAGAGAATTCAAAACGTTCGTGATACATTCCTCTCGCAGTACTCCAGGCATTCCGATAAAATCACCTTCCATTCATCAGCAAACACATCAAAATTCGGTCTGGCGTCCAGGAGAGCATTGAGTGCGGTTAGACTTCGCGGTATGGGTGATCGTGAACGAGCCACAGTACGACATATCGGAACAGCAAACAGTTTATGTTTTCTGTTCCGACGGTAATTATTGGGTACAGACAATCGGCACAACTCACAATTAAGGTCAGGGGCATCTACTTTTCCTCGAAGGAAAAGGGTCATATTCAACACAGCTGGATGCTGCTGTCAATTCTTTTAACTTAATACCTTAGTTGTCTTGTACGACTTCCACTGGTAGAGAGACCTAGGCCAGGGGTCGGCAACCTACGGCTCGCGCGCCGCATGCGGCTCTTTCGATCTAAAGTTGCGGCTCTCCAGTTCCACACGCAAAAAATAATTGTTTTACTATCAAAACCCTTAAAATCGTGCAATCGATCCATAATTGAGTACTATAATGTAGTATGACTGAAATAAATGTTTGTTATTGTATAACAGCTGTGTTATAATTTTGGTGTACAATAAAGTATATTCTATTATATTCTATGCTGACTATGACTGAGAAATAGATACATTAGGTAACTATATCTAAATGTATTAACGTTTTGTATATTTTTTTAAAGGTAATTTAAATTTTAACGTTCTGCTAAACGCCTTTTCACGGTTATCCTTTAATTACAGGACAAGCTATGTGTATAAGCTACATGTATAAGCAAATATTATATTATTGAAATTAAATTATTTTGTGGCTCTTCTGTCTCAAAAGGTTGCCGACCCCTGACCTAGGCTATTCCTTGCTAGCAATCACCACATTTTTTTTTTCTGTGAATCTCATATCTCACAAACAAGTGTTCTTTCTTCAAATTCTTCCACATTTACACTTCGGTAACATCGTTATGCTACGCTCGCTCTAACGTGCAAGTGTAACGCTCCGGCGCCGGCGCAGGCGGTGCGGGCGCAGGTATGCGGGTCAGCGCGTTAACGGTGCCAGCTGCTGGGACGC
This sequence comes from Amphipyra berbera, assembly GCA_910594945.2. Classification (NCBI taxonomy): domain Eukaryota; kingdom Metazoa; phylum Arthropoda; class Insecta; order Lepidoptera; family Noctuidae; genus Amphipyra; species Amphipyra berbera. The sequence goes on from OU343145.1 coordinate 15,495,803, forward strand.
ACACCCTATGCGCACGCGACTAACATTCGAGCCAGTTGAAAGTGGAGCGGGCTATCTAGGCAAATAATTCTGTGATATTGTAGTAATTAAACCAAACCAAGCCTGTCAAGCAATATGGTCGTAGGTTGGAATCCTAGCCCACAACCTTGGGTTGGTGTTTTGAATTTTTGTGGGAGGACGTTCTCTGTAGTAGGCCAGAGTTTGGCATATATTATTTAAAGAGGATAGGCTGGATGAGATACAACTGCGATCACCATCTGCTTTGCCAAACGATGTCATTAATGCAATAATAACAGTTCAATGTAGTGGTCCATGCATGAGGAGTCCCTGATAAATTGAATAAATATACAAATTAACTCATTTGAGTAGGTACATGGAGGTACTTCAACTTAGAATATTTAATTGATTTATTTACATACATATCAAGGTTTATGTGCGGTAACGGTCGGACGACTGTAGGGACATTCACCCTACGGCAAGCGTCTTACATTTGTGGAAAAGTCAGTACTGGTTTAGGCAATATTTTATGGATATCTACTTATTTATTGCATATTTTTGAAACAGGTACTTAACTAATTTATTTTATACTAGCTGTGTCCTCACGGCTCCGCCCGTAGCCTATGTTACTCAGTGACAATGTAGCTTTCTAACGGCAAAAGAATTTTTGAAATCGGTCCAGTAGTTTTTTTTCGTTACATACAAAAATCCAAAAATACAAATCTTTCCTCTTTATAATATTAGTATAGATAAAGAAGACAAGTACTGAATGTTATACTATTTAAGTTATAAAATTGGAGGTCCTATGAGGCTTCCAAAGTTGCGTTAAGTGAACTAAAGCCTCGAGACACAGTTTACAAAAAAAATACCTAATTAGGTTAATTTTTTTAACTTATCTTTTTAAGAATACATCTTTTAACAAAGTATTGGTTCCAAAATATTTGTCAGGCAGCAGAGTCACAGACTCACAGTACAAGATGGCTGTCAATTCTCAGACGCAAACTGGAAGCGATGTTTTCCATCACAGGCTTATGTCCGGTTGTGGACAGTGGTAGGCAGTAGTCTGTTGACATGTTTAGATAAAATCCCTCTTCACTTTAACTAATCTGATACAAAACGAGGCCCGTATTCCCTTTAACTGCTATCTATTTAAATCTAAGCCTTTTACATATCTTTCTAACCATTTTACCGCGACACTGACCTAAGCGCTCTTAGGCATTCGGCGCACTCGCGCGATCCCGCGATAATCTAGAACTGGGCGTGCCACTGCCCTTGTTCCGCGACACACTTAGCACACACTTGTCTTGTCTTCGCAGACAATGTCGTGTTGTGCGACGCGACGCGTGACGCCTGAGCGACGCGCACGTGTGGCGGTTGCCCAATTTATGCGTTTTGTTTTAACTGTTTTAAGAAGTCCGTTGTGTGGTAGTGATTATTATAACATTCCTCAAGATTGTTTGTGCCACGTTTAGCACAATATTTACGGGCTCATTTGTGTTCTGATATGTCTGCCCTTATATCAAATCGACGACACGTTTGGTGCAGTGGCTAAGCGATTGGCTTCTGCACTGCGGGTCGTGGGTTCGATTCCCGCACGGAACAAATATTTGTATGGCCTACAGATAGTTGTTCCGGGTCTGAGTGTTTGTGCATGTGAAGATTTGTGTCTGTAAACGCACCCACGATACAGGAGAAATCCTAGTGTGGGGCAACGTTTTTATAAAACAAAAAAAAAAAATCATAGTCTTGATTTTTTCATAATTTCCGCACATTAACTCTACCCAGCCTTTCGTAGTTCACAGCTCTCTCAAACAGGCAGCTGTGCTCTTCAGTCGCATATAAAGGACAAGCGGGTTATTGACCCCACAGCCAGCTACCAATATAAGTTAACTTAAAATTAGTAACTGCCTCGTTGATCTGGTTGTCTAGGTCCTGGGTTCGATCCCCAAGTCGGGCAAAATGTTATTGAGTTTTTCTGTGTGGAACTCCTCATTAGTAGCTCGAAATTTGGATTTGTGCCCGGTTGATAGCGACGGGCTTGCCCCCTATTACATGGAACTTAAACATAACAGCGAAATGAGGGTGTTACTATACACCTCTGCCCAACCCTTCGGGAAATACAGGCGTGATGTTATGTTATGTTAAAATTAGTAGCAGTTGCAGTTCGCTGTCATCAATAAACACAAGTATGCTGCCAGCTTTACTCTTGATAAGCTTGGGAACTTTACTGGGAACCAATTCTATTTCAGTTCAATATTATTCTAGTTCGATTGCGATTTTAAACAATTTTGTTAGTAGAATTGGCATGCAGTAACAAAGCAAAGTACCACCCAAATCGTTAACGAAATATTATAGCGTGATGATGTAACATTGTTCTAAGATACTTTAAGAAACATCTTAATAATCTTTCTTTTTTGTTTTGCTAGTTTTATTAATGTTTAACCTTTAACAACTGTACCTACTCCACTTCGCAAGTCCGCAGGACACGTGTCACGGATCTCGCCGTATATAGGTGACAAATTCCGCGACAGATAGATTTATGTGGCGATAGTACAGTATTGTCTAAGTGGTGAGTGTGTACTAAAGCCAGGTTTACATTTTGTGATATCAGTGTGAAGGATATCCTAATCACTCGTCCAAGGTGCGGGCGAGAGCGTGCAGCGGGGCGGGAGACTCCCTGTGAAAATTGAAATGAAATCTTGTTATCAAACATTAGTTAACCTAAGATACATAACATAACATCACGCCTGTATTCCCCGAAGGGTTGTGCAGAGGTGTATAGTACCTAACACCCTTATTTCGCCGTTATGTTTAAGTCCCATGTAATAGGGGGCGACCTTATTGCCATCAACCGGGCACAAACCCAAACTCCGGGCTGCTACTGAGGATTTCCACACGGAAAAACCCAATAACACTTTGCCAGATCTGAGGATCAAACCCAGAACCTCACGATCAGCAGTCGCGCTTGCCACCACTAGGCCAACTAGGGAGTTTTAACCTAAGATGTGTTAATTTATTCATAGTTTTAAAATAGTAGGAGGGTCACCACACACACGCGAACACATAGACAGACGCATAGACAAACGCTAAGCTATAATTTTATTGTTTCAGAAAAAGTAAAAGGTACGGTCAACAACGAAAAGTAGATAACATCTAAAAGACACAAAATTATTCGATACACTGCTTTTCAGAATTTCATATGTCAAGAGTTTGTGTTATTTTATTGTCACATGTGTTCCGATTAAATTTGAATACTGAAGTGTTAACATAATTTTGTTGCTGACTGTACCTACAAGGTCCATCGTTCTATCGGTTCTACTTGCACCGCCCGCCCGCGCCGAGCCCGTCGTCTGTATAACAGTGGAGATAAGTAGGTATCACAGTACTAAAGTCTTCTCTTATTTTCAGATTCTATGCATAACGACGCGGTTCGTGCTCCCCGAGCCGACGGTGGCCAGCCCCACGGAGGCGCCGACGGAGCCCCGGGACGAAGCGCTCGGGGACACCGAGGAGCCTCCCGAGGGGTACTACGCGTTCGTCGAGTCACCTAACGCCACGCCTCCCAGGTGAGATACGAACTGACTTCCAAGATCAACCTTCATTAAATCACGACTAACAAAGACTCGAGAGTCGTTATTTTAATCGAAAACAATCGGTAAGATATAGAGACCCGGCATAATGGATATCTGTTCTCAGAAACAGGTATATTAAGTGATGCTATCCGCGACGTGGTCTGAATGCATTCGTAAACTATGAATCATAATTTTCTCCAAGATGTAGGTGTTGCATTGTAGGACGATGAAAGCTGCAGTTAACACTGACTAATGTCACTATACAGATAGTTATTTAGCTTAAATTATGGAGACATGCATCACATAGCGGCCATTTTATGTATTTCTGTAGTCGGTAGTCGTTGAGAGGTGACTAACACCTAGTTCACACAGAAACTGTTAACAGGACCCGTTTTAAAGGATCCGTTTTTATTTGGGTGGTGGCGCCTGTAATTGTATGAGCGAGTTCACATACACGACAGTATTCCGAATCCAGTAAAAAATACTGGATCCGTTATTTTTATCGTATCCTGCCTGCGAGATGCGACGCAGCTGCCATTTGTTTAACTGATCCGTTGGTACAGATGTGAACAACACATTCAGTACCGAGCGACGGATCCATTAAAACGTATCCGCTGTGTGAACGGGCTCTAACGGCTGATATTAATAACCGATCTTCATCTTTGTCTTTTTGACATTACTACTATTAAATTTCTGTGAAAAACCTACTTACATCAATCCTGATTCGTAATATCGGCCGTAGGTAAGTTTGCTTTACATAACAAACATAACGCTTGCAGCATGCAGCACGGCGTTGTACAGTACGAGGTGAACCTTATACATTTTGTTCGCCGTATACACGCCATTAAGCAATTTTTAACAGCATTAACTTGTTTATGATATACGTCTGCTGCGATCACCAATCCCTATTCTAAGTGTGGTGATCGCGGCGTGATCGTCCGTGAAACATTTGCTGTCAGTCTAAGGAGAAACCACTGAAATAATTTGAAATGCATACATGTTGCACATGGTCCTCCTCAATACCTACTCGTTCTTTATAAACGACACTTCACAATGTACGGTCGTAATCGAGAGCGTGACGTAGATAATAAAAATCATTTTATTAACCATCACGCTCAGTTAATTGATTTATGATAGACAGATCATCATCATCCTCCACAGAAAAAAAGAAAGAAAAATAATTACTTTTACACAGAAGTCTGTTACCGCCCATCCTCTTAACATTTTCGCCCCTTCAGACGACCAGGCAATGAGTGGGGTAGCCGGTATTTATTTCTGTGTTTCCGCTAATAATTAAGTATGTAAATGTATTATAACTTTACTCAATCAATTGTCATTTGTTCAAAACACGAGACAAAAGCAAATAAAAATTTCATTTTAATATTCAACTTCCACACAGAAGACAGCCGTTGACTGAAGACATCTCATGTACCTAGGTATTACAACTTCCGCGCGATTGGCGAGAGCTTTCACTTCCAAATTATTTTAGAACATAATACTATGAATAGAAACAATAATTACTAAGTCTGCAGTCACAACATCCACGTCGCTATAAGCCGGATTCACACTTTCGTCTTAAAGTCCGCAAAGCATTACCTACCAAGATAAATCAGCCTTAACGTATATCTGTACATAATGATCCAAGATAAGTACTTTACGCTTTCGTTTAAAATGGCCATCGTCAATGTCAGCTGTTAACATAATGCACGTGAGATAATGAGAGAATACTTAGTAGGTATTACAGAGATCTGATCTGTAAATACGAGAGAACACGAAGGAAACTAAGCTCAAAGTAGGTCTCTAAGAATAGACATCGCTTTAAGTTGTATTTTAGGCTTTTCTCAGCCGGAAACAATTTGACTAGCAATGTGTTATTGTAGGTACACAATGCCAACAAGCCGAAAATCCCCAAAGCGAGTCGATTCGTGTCCAATATAGGTAACTCTCGAATAGTGTTCGGGTCGTTTGCCGAGGCACCTTATACTTTCACTCACATCTGTGACGGATTGTATGGACAAGAAGGTCGTATTGACATCTGTTTACGATTGAAAGCTGATGGATGTGTTGTATTTTTTACAGAATACAAATTACAATAGTTCATGTGTTCGGGCGGGTCGCGGGCTGCCAAATGATTGATCGTCTGAGAATTGACCTCAAGCATATGGGCGTGAAAACACTTTTTTACCAGACTGATGCTTTGACGTTTTATGATTGATGTACACAAAAGGCTCCGTCTCTTGATAGACGTCTTCGATCCATAGACATCGTTTAACAGCTTTTATATTCCAAGCTATCCCAATTAAGGACATCGAAATTTTCTGCTAGAAATTGTTCTGCCTGGCCTTTTCCTAACTATGTTGGGGTCAGCTTCCAGTTTAACCAGATGCAGCTGAATACCAGTATTTTACACGGAGCGACTGCCATCAGACCTCCGCAACCCAGTTACAGGGCAATGCCTATAACTTAAGGTTAGACTGGTTGTTAAAATTTCGGGTTGCTGACTTTCCGTAACGACTGTCATAGGTATTCGTATGATATCCGGGACCGACTGTTTAACGTGCCCTCCGACACGGAGGAGTCTCGATGTGTAACGAACGGTCGCATCCACAGACTGACCGCGGCAAGCGCAGCTTAACTTTTTCTTCTAAAAGACAGAAAGGAATTATGTTCGCAGCTCGTGTTTGTAGAATCGACTTCTATCTAAGTCTTAGTTTGATAAACACATATATTTTCTGTGCAGTCGAAACTGTGACAACATAACTACTTCGAAGTAGTTAGGTTGTGTTAGTTTTGACTTCATCAGTATAAACGTTATAGGATTAAGCTATAGCCAAGTTTAAAGCAATTTGCGTCAGTTTCTACCTTTATTTTGTATGGAGTGTTTCCATCCCCAATACAGAGAACGTCAGGCTCGGAGAATCGCTAACGAATAATTAATTGAAATTTAGATTATTTATGTTTCAGAGTACGCCCGCCGCCGTACCGTCAGGTGACGTCTGCCTGCGCCGAAGTGGAATCGAACCGGCCTCACGTGTCCGCCAACAACCTGTGCGGGGATCTCAACAGAGGCGTGATACCGAGGAACCCTATGGGACAGAACCCTAATGGCGAACCTTATCCATTGTACGTACCTCCTCATCACCATCTAGCCTGTTCCCGACCATGTCGGGGTCGGCTTCTAGTCTAACCAGATACTGTTGATTATACTTAAGTAGGTATTTATTTCACCATAACTAATTAAAATGGGGGATAATAGTCTGTCACTGTACTTATTGAAATAAAATAAATAAATGATTACCTACCGATTAATATCCTAAGAATAGACTGGTTTTCATTCGGTTCATGGTGACTTTGTGCTTCTCAGAACAGTAAAAGAAAGAAAGAAGTAGCATTCCAGACTATGAGATGAACACGCTGTTGACTAGGGAACTAGTCGTCTAGACTACGTTTCTAGCAGCAGCTAGCGTTTAATTCTTTAGAAAAACCATGTTTTTTTTAATCTTCTAACTAGGTAAGGGCCTACTGGGAAATAAATAATATGGCGGTATGGCAGGTTTTCTATAGACAAACTGTCTGTCAAACCGCCATATTACAGCTAACTGGCATCACTAACCTAAACTTTGTAACATTAAACTTTTTTTGTGTGTAGTGAATTAATCCGCAACCAGACCCTCCGGTTCCTGTCGCGCACGCTGCCCGTGCTGCGCGCCGACGACACGCTGCCGCGCGTGCAGCATCTGCCGCCCGCCGCGCCCGCGCCCGACCTGCACCACAACCGGTACGTGCTAATATCATACGGTGGATGGTCATCCCGTCCCGGTGCTTCGTTAGTAAGCGAAGGGATGACTTGTTTATAGTCTGGTGGTTCCTGGCAAAAAATTGGCCGATTCTTTTGTGTCCAAGGTTATCTTTGTATCACCAATTATAAAGGTTTATTCATTTATATAACCGGGTCCAGCATAGCACGGACAGTGAGACAACCCTCGCCCTAGGTCCAAGCCCCAGTAGTCGCGCGTGTTCACGCTAGTCCCGTTGCAGCCTAGAGGAGCGCAGCGCACGCTCCGTGCCGGAGGCGGACAACTCTGACGTCACCCCGTCGCACGCGCTGCGCGCCGAGCACCGCGCCGTGACGGACGCGCCCAGGGAGAGCCGCAAGTTTTGTGACAACGGGGGCGTGTGAGTACCTTACACTTATCGTTAAGTTCCTTCTGTTTGATACGGAAGTAGTGTATGAATCGCTTTACCTCTTATAATATAGTTGAGTATAAGCTTAGTGTAAGATTAGGCATTATATTATAGTCGTTGCAACCGACATTTACACGTCCATTTATTTGACACCAATACGCCCCACATCGTACGGATTCAATGGCGTCTACGTCTATCTCGATTTAAATACTTATGAGACTCCATAACCGTTCCCACTTGTAGAAAATGTAGATAATTATAGGTAGACTTATTCAGCCTTGCAAGTCTAAACGAGGTAAATAATGAATTTATTAATCGAGTTAGCTCAAAAATAATATGAAATGATGATGAATTAATACTACCTATGACTGATAAACTTGCTTGCTCTTCGAACACAATAAATTAGAAACAAATATGCTTTGCCTCATTAATATTAGGTACGCTTTATATTAAAGACTGAAAAAAAATTGGTTGTCTGTAAAGTCGGTTTACGGACGAAAGTTTAACCTTATAAGCGCTTGAGTCTCATTTATGCGACAAATATTTCCGTGCCCCTAGCGCGTGTCGTATTTCTGCGACTGAGAACGTGCATGATTTTTTTGTTCAATTTTCGTCCTATAAACTGCGTGGTACAACTAAAACGATTATTCAATAGAGATATGATTTACAACAATTACTTACAATTGTTTCATAGCTCTAAGTATTGAAAAAGCTTAATATTATATTTATTGTACGTATTATTTTGTCGATTCGTAGTCGCGCGCTAGGGGCACGGCAATTAATATTTAGCCACGCGCTCAAAAGGTTAACGTGACAACGTCATGACAAAACATTGTACCTCTCTATCGCTTGTTTCGCGCTCTCGCTCGCACGCTCGTCTCAGATGAACGTGGCAATGAGTCACGCTTTTTCGTGCATGCTGCCGGCGTTCATCGTTTTATTAGACGTTGTCACGTCAAAAACAAATATCGTCAAAATAAAACACGTGCTACATGATCAAAATTTATTGAAAATGAATAACTTAACAATACCTAAGTACTTACAGTACCGGCAGTAAATATTACACATCGAGCTTTAGAAAAAGATAATCTGGTAGCTTCGGTCTCGTAGAACATCGTCTAACACTCATAGGTACCTATGTGACGTTTTGTCGCTTCGTGCGACAGAGATGACGCTCTATAAAGCCGAAGCTAGCCAATATCTCTTTCTAAAGCTCGATGTGCAATATTTACTACCGGGTACTATACTACACAACACACAATGCCCGAACATTTCCCGCCACTGTCAAAGATTTCGACAACTTAGAGCCCGCTCACACGTGCATTTAGCGCTAACGCCAACACTCATAGGTATGCCTCATTTTATATGAAAACTAAATGCGAATTAGTGTTTTCTTGAGAATGGCGCTAGTGTTAACGCTACCGCCCTTGTGAAACAAGCTGTTATTTTCACATTTTATATAACTCTGAATATAATATACACCAGTATAGGTAGATTATTTAGCGACAACACTTATGACAGGCTTCCGTCTCGTTCTGGCGCATCGCTGCCAAAAATTGCTATCTCACTCTATCATCTCGAACTGCCATCGCTAAATAATTGACCTATCATAATGATGACTAATTAGGGCCTAACCAAACTTATCCGATGATAAATACATATAAGCGTGTGCTTAAGGCGACTTGTGATATAAACTAGTTACAGTACCAGATTTGTATATAAAGTATCCAAAAATACACTAATTATATATTGTTAAAGTCTATTTGCAAGCTTTTGTTTCGAACAAGTATAATAAACTTTTGCAAATAAAGGAACATTTGACATTAAAAACTGGCTGTATAAAGATGAATTATTATTATAATCATAAAAAATATATATTTTGTGTGATGAGTCCCTAACTTTTCGCATCATATTATTATTACTCGCCTCTTATAAGCGAGATGCGAATGTGATAATTTATTATTTAAGTAGACGAGTAGTATATAGGTACATTTATCAACAACTTTATTATTAGTCGGAGAACATTACTTGCTTAGCTGAAATTGGGTAGGTATTTTCTAAATCTTTCTTCATTCAAACAACTATGATGAAATACATAAAAAACGGTAAACTATGTAACATCATTTATTTATAAAGAAACCTCACAATATCTTTGGGCTGACTGGAAACTGTACACGTTAAAAATAAACGGAAAATTGATAACGTGATTTAACATACACGTAACGCCATGTATTGAGCAAATATGGTACAACAAATGATGCTAATTTCTTTCTTGATGACTTTAAATTCTAATATGTTTTGATTGAGCGAACTGATTACGATGAAACGAAAACTAAATGCTACATGCTGCTTCTTTTTACGTGCGCCGTGCTCAAACAAACCGACAAATCGATAAACGGACAAAAAATTCAAAAATGATCGAAATGGATTCTATTGGTTACTCTTTAAACCGCCTGCAATTTTTTTTAATGTACGTACACGCTAAGTGTCCAGATTTATTATGCAGGCTGTAAACGAAATCATGTAATTCCTTCAAACCTTGTGATGACATAGATTAAGCCTGCAAGGAACACTTCCGAATTCAACAAAAAAAAAATTACAGGTAGTAAACATGAGTTCTTAATCTATGTCAGCAGTACATCACGAGATTTGAAGGACTTATTTATGATTTCGCTTACACCCTTTATGTACAAAAGTATAGAAGAATAAAAGGGCGAATAAATTGTGTAATTATTACGTTTTACGAGGACACGATTATTTTTGATCGATAGTTTTAATACATATTCTTTTAAAGGTGATTCGCGGATGCATTCACCGCAAAATAATTATAATATAAAAAATCTGAGACGTTTTTAAAATATTATTTAATGATCGTAATAAGTATAGGTACGTTTAAAATAACTACTACAAAAATTTTGCTACCTATACTATGAATATACACCGCTCACGACGTCTGGACGCGATATCAATATAGCGTGCATCTATTAACTCAAGCTGATTGTATATGACTTATTTCAACCTATTGACCGCCCTAGTCGGATTTATACGACAAATAAAAATGTTGTCGTGCCCGTGTCGCCTCTGTCATATTTATACGACAGAGGCGACACGGGCACGAAAACATTTGTCGTATAAACCCGACTGGAGCGGTCAATAGGTTAATGTTGTTTTCTGAGAATATATATTATTTAATGTATACTTACAAATTAACTGTTTTGTAAATATAATCTTGTTGTAAAGGTGCCTTCAAATTAGCGCTATATTATCGTGGATGCCTTAAAGTACATGAGTGATCCATAATTATAACCGTGGAATTTATAGTTGTTGCATTTGATTTTGTGATGCACGATGACGTTCAAAACATTTAAATTTGAACCTTATCTCAATGCAATAAGAACCACACGACATGTCATCCTGGAATACAACAACTATACATCACATTTCTCTAAAATAACTTATAAAATTGGCTAGCTTTGAGGCGAAACGAAGCTGTCGGTAGCAACCTAGCAACTATGACTTGTCTTGCGGGTTGCTTACTTTATATAAAGCCTGACATAAGCCTGGAACCAAATAGGAAACATCGGATGAAGAATAAAAACGACTAAATAAATTCAGCGTTTTGTAGCGGCCACTTCGTCTGATTGCGTCTGTAAGACGACTTAGGCCCTTCTCACACGGGGTGACGGCAACGCAATCTTAACTTACGATGCAACCAATGTCAGAGGGCACGGGCATATACACCTCCAGACTGCTTGGATTTGCTTTTCAACCTCCTGGATAAATGTATTTTTTTTTTGATCTAACATGACGAAATTTGGCGGAAATTTCACGACATGTTGTGTAGCCGCTGAAAACTAGGTGTAGACAAGTTTCGCCGTGTGAGATCCGTGATTAAAATGTATGTGCCAACGCGATTGGTTGCGTCGGCGTTGAAAACAATTTTTCTTTTATTGCCCCGTTTGTTAATGGCCTTACTTTAAGTAATAAACAGGTGAAGAACTTGAAATACACGTAACCAGCTTGTAAGCGCAGTCACCTCACCCTTTCTGCGACAGTCCTAAGTCAGTTTTACTGATGACAATACCGAATAGCAAACTGACAGTTTTTAATGTCGAAACTCGCCGATGATTGCCGATGGTGTTATCGGGCGACGTTCTACCGTCGTTAGGTGCGGAGCGCGCGCAGTCGCGCCATCACAATGTCGTACGCGTTCCCTTGAGAACCGTCTATGATGGTCACGCGCGCGTCTCTCTCGATCTGTCAACAATATGTAAATATAAATGGTAATGTGAAATGATTGCTGATAAATCGGTCTTCATTAAAAAAATATTTTTGTAATGTGGCCTAAGGAAAGACCTTCAAATCTGACGATAAGCAAGACTACCTCAGATAAAATTGATTTGTTAATCTGATCCGATGATGATGTTCTCCATACCGATTTCACTACGGCGACTTTGTGTCAGCCTGATCTGATAATGAATCGGTATCTGAAGTTCCAAACCACACACATCCGATTTGACTATCGCATTCCACGTGTGAGTCAGACTTCGATACTCATTTATTCGAAACAGACTAACTTATTTCTTTTTAAAATGTCACTGTTACAAAAGAAGACTTCCAAAAACACAGTGGGGGTGGTGACGTGTCGGGCACGATCACTATAATAAGTAATTAGTATGAGACAGTGGATGAATAAATATTTAATTCCACCCGTTTTCAATAACTTGTCTATCGAAGGTTTGCTTCACTAGAGATAGCAAATCGACATTATTTCCATAGACCTTATTTCAAACTTATTTCTACCTCCAGTAAAACAAATCTTCACTAGATAGGTTTTTGGAATCGTGCGTTAATCTGTAATTCTACAAAGCTCACAAATCTTATTAAATTTTTAACAATTTGTAAAAAAATAATAATTTAATACTTTTTTTTAAATCAAATGTTTAATTAAATTTTCCTCAAAAATAAACCAAACAAAAAGGTAGGTATCATACCAGAGCTCTGTACTTGATGTGTTCGGGCCACACGCACTGCTCGAAGTACCCGCACACGTCGGGCGGCTCGTACGTGCGGTGCACGCGGCGTTTCGCGCACTCGCCGTACTCGAGGATGAAGTAGTATCTACACCAACGGGGTAAAATACATAATCGAAAGGTTTTTTATAAAGTTAAATAAAAACCAGTATTAGTTTGTTCCAAGACCGAGCTCATAACATTTTTAGATTATTTTGCTCTATTACCCATAGCCTAAGATTTAAGACACAATTACATCCCAAAACTTCAACCAGCTTCATTATTTAAAGAAAGTGAAATATTAGAAACGTGCTATTGTGACACTGAACGACTTGATCAATCACTGTCAAAACTAGCCTTACTTAAAACTCCCCCTCCCCCCTTAGGTTTTTATTATTTTTAATAATTGCCACGATAGAGGATGGCCTCTATGGAGCCTCTGGAGGATGGCCTCTATCCACTATGCAGTAACACATATTATGTGAAAATTTCAACTGGCTACCTGTTACGATTAAGATACAGCCCTGTGACAGACAGTCAGACGGACGGACGGACGGTGTAGACTTAGCAATAGCGTCCCGTTAGCACCTTTTGGATACGGAACGTAAAAACGAGCTAAAAAAACTAATTAACTTAACATTATTAGCGTCATATAAAATACAATTCTCACCTGAAATCACACATCTCCATTATAGGCTGATAATTGAGCACAGTGAAACCTTCAACTATGAGAAACTTTTTCCCGTTTATGTTGAACTTGTCCCCGTCGTCCGTAACGCACGACTCGTGCGACTTGTCCTGCCCACCCATCGTCAGCTGTATGTCCCGGTACATGCCGTCCATGTCCAAAGCTGACAGTATGTCGTAGTTATTGTGGTCCAAGCCTTCGCATTTTATGTGGTTCGGACTGTCGTCCGGGTAAAAGTATTTGTCTTGCTGGAACACGTACACGGGCGTCAGGCTTCGTTTCAACTGGTTGGCAAGCGATGTCTTTCCTCCACATGTTACGCCGGATATACCTACAAAAGAAAAGATGACTTGACGACCGATAAAACATATCCAGACACAACAAGTGTCGAACAAACAAAAAGAAGGATTCTATATTCAATTTAATTTATTTAGTACACATGTTCTTCTAACAACATGAGACAAAGGTGTTGATGCCATCGTCCTCTTTTCCATTGAAATATTCGGGATTGACAGAAACTTTTTGAAAAGCAAACAAGATAATCAGACAAAAAATGTGAAATGACTGCATGTAAGTGGAATCTGGGAGTTTAATATACACACCATTTCATAGAATTGTTTTAAGTACATACATTCATTTACAATGAGCATTCGCAACGAGTACTTGCGAGGAAGCCAAGGCATGCGCGACATCGCAGACTAAGTTCAGAAAAGTGGCCTGAGATGGCTCGGACATGTTAAAAGTAAGCCACCTGACTACATCAGCGACGATTTACTGCGTCTATCCGTTCCCGGGCGAAGATCCAGAGAAAGACCGAACTCTCCGAAGACGAAGTAAAGAACAGAGCGAAGTGGAGAGACAACGCAAGAAAAGACCCCACAACCGTGTGGGACTAAGGCTGGAAAGAAACACTTGCAATAAGTTCGAAGTGTTCTACTGTACCTATAATTATCCACTCGTTCCTCCTGGGAAGCATGGCTGTAGTAAGGATAGTCCGGAGCGGATTCAGAGGTGTGGGTACAAGTGGTACAGCGTGAAGGACATAAGCCCCCCCACAAACAGCAGACCAAACGCGCCGCAGAACAACAGGAACCCCTGCGGGTCCGGGACTACGCTGTACAGGGAGGAATCTGGAACAGGAAAACATCGGTTATACATCGTGTGACGTAATAAACTAGTGATGCATCAAGTACTACTCTTACGAACACGAATACTGATTGTACTATTCGTTGAATACGAATACGCTGATCTTTTGCTTTTAGGCGACAGGTGATTTCTTTTCTGTGGAATACAAATTGCCAGCTGTTGGAAATAGTTATTCTGAGGCCACAGTGGACGGTATTATGGATAATTATTTCCGAGACAATGTTCAGCGTAGGAAAATATAATGACTACTCGCCAAAAATTAAATTGTTTTTAGGAATATCTTCACGATATTGGGCGATTATGAATATTCTTATTCGTTGCATCACTATAAAGTCCTGAAAGTTGTTTAAAATCTAGCACTGAAAAGGATTCCGGTATTTTATTCAAAAATTTAAAAAATACCAATCATTCAGTCGACATATATCAAGAAAATTATAACTTAAACCATTGGCAATATTTTAATGACAATTAATATTTTTTTGAATTTAAATGTATATTAAAGGTATACTCATACTTTCGTGCAATGAGCTGTAATCACAGGAATATACCCTTACGACCGTTCATTATATATAGGTAGAGATAAACTACGATAACATGTCCCGCCCCTCCAAATTACTATTTCAATGTGTTTAGTCACATCTTTACGAAAGAGTGTGTATGTAGTTGTAGTTTTTGTTTGACGGCTGTCTCAACACGCACACATGCGTTGTGAGTATTGGTGGTGCTTTATAAATACTTTCACAAATGCATTGAAGCATTTTGAATTTTGGAGGGGCGGGACATGTTATCATAGTTTATCTGTACAATGATTTACAAGTTGGACCACCGTCAGAAGTGGCCAGTAACAGGGTGTTACTAATGATAATGATGAATTTAATTAGCTTGGACTCTGTTGCCGATGCTCATACTGGTGGGCTACTATTTTTTATAGAAATATTTAAAAATGTTATATCAAAAGTAATTTAATTGAATAAAAGAAATTAAATATAGATTCTCACCTTCGTCTACAAAAGGGTAAGAGTTAACCCAGACGGATAACGCGACAACCACCGTACTGGTTGTTACCAGAATCAGTTTGCCGATCAGCGCATCAGGTATGTCCATATATACGCATCACTTTACATGTAAATTTCAACCTTATCCTACAACAAATATAGCATAGATTTGTCTCCACAGTTCCCCTCCTTCCTTCCTTCTATGCAATTTTCAACCTTATAGTTGAAAATATAGAGCATAGATTTAACTGCAGAACAGTTCCTTCTCGAAGTCTTCGAACGTTTCGTCTTCAGGGAACAGGATGGACTTTTGTTCGTCGGGTTTGGTTTCAATTTTATCGGCGAGAGGCTTCCGTCTTACAGCGCGCTCTACTATCTGTGGGAATTGACACTAATTCATAATGATGCAAAACAATCTGGGTGCAAATATAATATTAGACAGACAGATTTGATAAAATAAAAGGGTTAAAATAAAAAAAAAATGTTTGATAACATCTGACACTGATTTATAAATAGACATTTCTGCATCACTGAAATAGAAGATTAAAAAAATGAAGAAACTACAGAGCTACAGATGCGATCGATTCAGTTGGTCGATCTTGACGATCGCTTTGATCAATTGTGGCAAACGATAATATCGCCCGACAAACTAAAACTGTATAAAGTATTTGTATAACCCAGTTTTTTTTATCGATTAAATCTAGCTAGCATGTAGGTACGTACTCCTTGAATACATTTGCTTTTTACACTTGTCAGTTATATATGTCGCATTCATTGTTAACTTTTGTAATTATCTCAGAGATTTTTTAAATAACAAATGAAACTTCAGCATGTTATTAGGGCAACCGCACTTAGAATGCATCATTACGAAATATAACAATTACTTATTATCACGAAATGTAAATAAACTACGTAATGATTGTTTTATCTGAAAACAAATAACATAATGTCATCAATGTTATCTTCTTCTTTTCGAGTGGTTAGTGATTAACCTGGTGTCACAGTTTATGCCGCCCATGGGCCTCTGACTTGGCTTCACATCCCGTCGAGAAATATCTCTCAGGCATGCCGGTTTCCTCACGATGTTTTCCTTCACCGTTTTTAGGCAATATAATTATCACATGCTATGCAACCATACTTTACATTGATACTTCATGTACGGTCAACAACGAAAGCAGGTTAACACTGTTACTTTTACATAACATCTAAAAGACACAAAATTATTTGATACACTGCTTTTCAGAATTTCATAAAATAGTCAAGAGTTTGTGTTATTTTATTGTTACATGTGTTCCAATTAAATTTGAATATTATTGTGTTCAGTTATGATTTAAAAAACTGAAGTGTTAACATACTTTTGTTGCTGACTGTACCGTTGCTTCCCGGGAAAGATTAGACCCCGCGTTCTCCACACATGGATGTCGTACAAGGTGACTAAATGAACGCCAAGAGAATGGGCACTAGTACTCTCATGTCTGCTAATAACAACAATCTGCAATTACCAATCCGTTTACCAAGCACCGTTATTATGGCAATTTCCCCTTAAGGTCACTAAGAGGGTCATGTTCAGCACAGCTTACGGGCTGGTGTGATCATAATTAATTTAACTTTAATATAATGGTTGAAGCCACATGCACTACATAAAGATTAATTCAAGTCAAGAACACATTCATGCATTCTTCTCACAAAGTCATAAACATTCAGATCATAGTCTATTTGTCTGTGAATAAATCAAAATCAGGGTTTGAAGCTAGGAGAACATTTAATTCAGTTAGTGTCTAATAGGGTGACTTAGTAAAGTGTGAGACAGTTTGACATGAAGGGACAGCCAGTAATTTGTGCTTCTTACTACGGCAGTTAGTTGTAATAGTGACTAGACAAGTGATTATATGTTTTATTAATTAGTTATAGCAAGACTCACATTGCTAGTAATGATTGATATTTACATGGGATTGCATCATAAGAGAAGCGGACTCTATAGCAATGGACTGCAATACAGCAGTTAGATGTACTTGATGTGTTAACAAGATGTACTTTTCCGATTTAATTCCCAGCTAAAAATCAAACTTGTAATTTTTTTTATATTGTTATTATTATGGTTAGGTACAAGTACAACACTCACTATTTATAATATTGGTAATACCTCCACACACAGACAACCTCACACACACACATTTCTGCACATTACCGACACACACGTTGT
Organism: Amphipyra berbera; assembly: GCA_910594945.2. Classification (NCBI taxonomy): domain Eukaryota; kingdom Metazoa; phylum Arthropoda; class Insecta; order Lepidoptera; family Noctuidae; genus Amphipyra; species Amphipyra berbera. The sequence goes on from OU343145.1 coordinate 15,513,601, forward strand.
TCCACACACATACATCTTCTACAATCTAATCTATGGTCATGCAGCACTTGTTACAATGATGCGGAACAATTGTTTATTAGCAAACAACAATAGCTACATGTGACACTTCAATGACAGTTATTTAACTTTTATAGAGTATGTTCAAGCACTATAAGTATGTCGTGCTTCACTTCGGGGCATTCAATAAATTGTCTGTTCTGAAAAAATATCTAGGACAACGGGTAGCGGTTGGACATTTAAGGTTAAACATCAGTACATGATACTTTACTTATGCGGTTATAACAAAACTAAATATGTTTAGTTTATTTCAGTGTACGAAAAATAAAATAATTTGAATACTTTAACATAAACATCACGCCTTACATTCTCCAAAGGGTACGGCAGAGGTGTTTTAGTACACCCTCGGTTCCAAGTTATGTTTAAATCCCTAGTAATAGGGGGTTAGCCTATTGCCATTAACCATGCACAAATCCAGACTCCAAGCTGCTACTGAGAAATTCCTAATGGAAAAACCCAATAACAACTTTGAATACTTTATAGTGTGATATTGCTGTGAATTTATACTCTGCATGAAAATCCTTTACTTTAATTGTAATATTAAAACAATACTTACTGTGTACTGCCAACAGTCATGTTCTGATGTTTAACCTTCAGTAAACAATATATGTTATAAATAATATGTCCATTCTCATGTGAGAAACTACGAAATGTATAAAGTAATAAATAGGTTAACTTTCAATCAATCCAACCTGTCGCAGTCCTCTGCTACACACTATACTGTAGTATTGGTACTTTTTGCATGTATAATTAGGCATTGTTCCTATAGAACGTCATATTCTTTTCTTAATCAATGATATGTAACAAGATCATACCTTTTCAGCCACATTACTGTCTGCTGTAGGTCTGGACAGTTTCAGCAACTTCTTGATATTCTCCTCAGCTATCTGGTCCTTAGATTTTACAGACTCTTTGTGTTTCTTAGTCTTACTCTTGCAGAATAGCCTGTGATCTGTATAGAATACACTTTATCATCACTTTAGTAACAAAAAACATTGTATGATTTTTATTTAAGGTACTTGTATGAAGAGAAAAATTATAGTACTATGATGAAGCATGCAATGTGTCACTACTTATTATGTAAGAAAAGTACGTAAGTAAGTAATAAACTGGCCAATAAAACCGGCTAGCTGTAATCGTAGTAATAGGCCCAATAAAGCCGCCTCGTTACCCGCAAGTGGTGACGTAATACTAATATAATAATATTAATATGAAGCAAGTGAAGTTTGGACGAACCTTGACCTGAGTGTCGCGGCCTATTTCTACGGGAACCACGTTTTGCCTCCGCACTGTCTACAAGTAAACAACAACATTAAAAATACGACTACAAAAGTTCTTAACTTATAGAAATATTAATACAGTTTAATTGCTTCGTACTTACCTTGTTGGTCGACCAGTTCGAGAGCCTGTCGCACTAATGCAGAAGACATTTTAGCACATCAATGCGTAGAGAAAACATTTGTGTGCAATTTACACGGAAATACATACAATTCTAACCTAAACATAAAAATACAATGTGTAATGTGTGATACGTCAACTGTCAATTAGAGTCAAATGTCAAATTGCGTTTCGTTTCATGCTATATCGTCTGTAAATAGTTACTACGTTTTGTTGTGGGCTTTTGTCGCAAATCCACGTTTTATTTTCGTTCCGTACTTTTTATGATGTCTATAAGGTTTTCAATAGAAAATAACTTTTCGAATCAAGTAAATGTAGGCCTAAAACGATTTTTTACAACTTACAATAATTGCCAGTTTAGTGTTCGCGAGCACGGTGGTCAAAGAGTTTAGTAATATATGTATAGGGACGGTGGTGAAGAGTAAATTCTTGGATCGTAGTATTTTGGGATATTTTATTTTTTTGTAATAATATCTTCAGTAAGTTTTTGCCCGGACTTTAGAATTGTTTTGTCCAGCAAATGGCAATCAGCTGGGCCACATTCAACTTAGTGACGTCATCGGCGAACTATTGGTGTATACCTACTATAGCGTATGTAATGTTATATGTAAGAATAATAACACTCATTACGCTACGTTAGCAATCCTCCAATCATTTATTTTGTCCTACAGGTTCTGCATGCTATACCGCGCGATAAACGGCGATAGCGAAGCGAGTGCAGGTGTAGAGCGGCGAGAGGACCCCGGACCACAGGCTCACGCCACGCAACACACACAACATCACAGATATGAGGTAAGCTTCATTATGAAATCTTAATATTCTTACGTCAATTTTTCTCTTCATTGTCGCGAGAGAACATAACTATAAGTAGTCGAGTCTCTAAGATTCAAAAGACTTTATTTTCTAACCAAATCACGTAAGTAGGCACTTACGAAAATATACCGACAAGAACTTTGACTTGCTTATCATCATCATCATTCAGCCCGTGAGCGTTCACTTCCTATTTTGGGCTTCCACATAGACCGTTATAACGAATAAGGGACCGTAAGGGAATGGTGCACTTATTGCAACCTTTGGCAAATCCATTAGCGACCGCAGTATGTTGAGAAAAAAGGGCGCTACCGCTCATCCTTTTGAAATTTCACACTTGCTTCAACTTGATCGGTATATTTGTGAACTTATTCATCAGTTTTCTTTTTAGAGATAGTAACAATGATGTTATGCATGTGTAATGTTGCAGGGACCGCCGACGCCCTGCCCGGCGCGCGTGGAGTACGCGACGCCGGTGTTCGCGCGCAACTACCAGGGAGTGTGGCGCTATGTGGTGCAGATACCTTATGAGGGATACTTTACACAGACCGTCGAGGTTACCAGGTCAGTCTACAGCATTTACTTGTAACTTATTACACTTTACATTTCCAGGCCTGTGAAGTTTTTAAGCCAGAATCTCAATATTATAACAGGATCACCAATAATACACAGTGGTGTCGATTCTGTTGTGCACTTTGACAGGACTAAACTAAATTAAGAGTGTTTGTCTCTTTCTGTTTCAATAGAAAAAGAAAGTGACAGTTGCGTTTAGTCTAGTTTAGTGGTGTCAAAATTTGCTACAGAATCGACACCAGTTGCTATTTCAAGAAACCTAATAAACTGTCTTGGATCCCTAACTCTATTTCAGCAAAGCAGGAAATAATAAAATGTGCTCATACCACACAAACAAGAGACAGGTGTAGGTCTCGCTGTTTCGTTGTTTAGTAAAAGTATGTTATTTATTTATTTATGTTAATTCCATACAAGATATAGTTTTTTTACTTCCGCGTTAATTCTGAATTGAAACTGGCTGATGTTTAGATGCATGCAGTCCCGCTGCCACTACTTGGACGGCGGCTGTCTGAGCTCTCCGCGCTGGGTGTCCCTGTTAGTGGCTGAGCTGCACTACCCGCCCCGGCAGAACAAGCATGTACAGGTATGTTACATTCAATATTATCCACCTCTAGCCACCTCTCAACTATGTTGAGGTTAGCTTACAGCTTGTGTAAATATGTATAAGTATTTTACAGAAAGACTACCCAATGACCCAAGGCAATAAAATTCTAAGGTTTGATCAGTTGTTAGATTTCGAGCTGTTGTCTGTCCGCTGCTGTCCGAGATCGACATATTGCATTTAACCATCTTAGTACAAGCTACAGTACTTAGTACTTCATCTTCAGTGGGGGCATGTCACCTTATGAGAGAACCAATGTCTTTCTATTTTATCGCAGGACTACGAGCAGTACTTGCAGAACCGCGCAGGACAGCCCGAGCAGGAGACCAGCACCGACAAGCCTCCGCACTGCGACGGACACGACGAGATGGGATGCTATCAGGTAACATAGATCGTTTTACTTCATCAGACTGTAGACGTCCACTGCTGATCTTGTGTGCCTCCTAAAAGACCGGTACCATGAGCAGTCGTTAGGAAATAATGCCAATAGCATCAGATTTAATTTTGACAATTGGATTGGTGATTACCTATAGTATTTTGTTTGTTGTTACATCATCTTGAAAAAGTCCACGAGTCGCATTTTACGACGTAGTATAGCGATGGACTTTTCTTTCCCGGAAACCAGAATATTTTCAGTGCAATCTAAACTATAACTGAATTTGCAATATTTTATCTAAAAACCGCAATTTGATGTGCAGGTCCGTCTATACTACGACTGGTTCCTGGTTCCCGGCTCGTGTAAGTGCTGGCGACCTGACTACTTCGCGAGGTACGTGCGTCGTCGCCAGAACAATGAACTGTAAACTACTTGTAATTATTATAACACACCTTGCAAATATTATAATGTCATTTAGACATATTCACGCACATTGCGATAATTTATCATCATCTACTTAAATTATAAATTCACGCATCTTGAGATTATAAGATCCTCTACATAAGCTAACTACTATCATTTCATATTGTTCATCACTGAATATCACAAAAATCAGGTACTTTTGCTTTTAATTATCTAAATTAAATTGTTTTCGTTATTTTTTAATTTTGGAATATTTTTTTTTAATTATCACCAAAAAGTTATCTTCCGACTGTAAGCTGACGATAAGCCCTATTCAGGTCAAAAAAGAAATGAATTCCTTAAAATGTTTCCCACACGTTGAAATAATTAAAGTTAATTATTTATTATAGTAATTATATATGTATTCCTACTGCGTTAAGTAATGCGTATGTTATGTTAACTTTGGTGCTACTGCTACTTAACGTTGTGACATTAAGACTGTATCTAAATAATTTATATTACGTAAGTAGGTATGTTCGTACCAAAACATATAGAATTGGGAGGTTAGATCTCTTATCGAGTTAGACTATGCAATAAGTTAGTATTTAAAAAAATTACAATCACTTCTCAGTAGTAGGTGTATTTTCTATCATTTAATCATTTTGATACTGTGATTCATTATTACAGTATACAGTTAACTCATAATATTATTATTATCAAATATTTTCATTATTTTGTCACTGAAGACTTTTTTATTGTTTAACCCCTATGTCAGCAGAGTAAAATTCGAATTTAAGAGATGCTTCCACGTAATATTTAATGCATTCTTGTCCCTGCAGAAATACTCGTTATAATGTAGGTAACTACTTCTTAGATAATATAGGAAATGTATTGAACGAAGCTCAATTTGCATTTATAATTTGTAACTATGTAAAGATTGAACACCAACCATGCTTTCTTTGACTCATTTAAATTTAAATCAATGAAATGATTCTTTAAAGTGTTATGCTATAATTTTGTCACATATCAAAGATCAATAATTGATTCAACTCAGCTTTCAAAGTGTAAGCCGCTTGAAAAGCGTAATTAAATAAAGGATAGTTTAAGAGAGCATGGTTTTTGAAATATATTATTAGACCTTAAACTACCATAAGTTAGTACTTATTTATTTATATCTTAGATTATAAATTGTTTTAGTTGTATTAATAAAGCACTTCAACTATTAACTTTGTTTTAATTAAATATAGCTAGAGGCTGAAGCTGTAACAAACGATTATGGGGCTAAATGATTAATGCAATTATACTTACACTTTTCAAAAAAATAACTTAATCATAGCAGCAAGATGTTATCTATATAAAGGTGGATGCTGCCCATAAACCTTTAAAATGAGAGCAAATGACATGGTGAATAATAAAACAAAATATAAGTTAAACAAAATGTATTAAAAATTGTATTTGATTTTGAGACAATGTATTAAGAATATTTTACAACGGTTGGGATGTGATCTACATAGTCACTACACTAAGCGTGCGGACTCTCAGAGGGCTACAAAATTACAAAATATCTTATAACTACTCTATAGTTCAGGTATCTTTGGTGAGCGACCAGCTACGTAAGTACGTATAACTATGATAGAAAATATACAAATGTTATGATTTCTTATTAGAATGGGCTCGGCGCAAACAATACCAGGCTCTAGTAAAAATATTAGTTATTTAAGGAATGCTAGAAAAAATATTATGCCGAAAAAGAAATCAACTTTTTGTTTCTTGTGACGTAAAAGAAGAGGTTTTTTTTTAATTTTCATGGTCTTTTTCTATTTTACCGTCATTATACAAAAATACAATTATTATAAAAAGTAGCCTTGCCAAGTTTAGTCCATATTAATCGTAATTATACCTGTTTTGCAAATACAACCGATCATTTAGAAGGGGCGAACAGTTATCAATTACTGAGAATTCTACTGTCAAAGTAACTGATCGATGACTACAGCTACATATCAAGATCTTGGAACTAGTTGTAATATACATAAGACATTGTTAATGACATAGACGTATATCTTTAAACATATTGAGATCTTTATAGAATTTTACGATCTATTCTAATTATCAAAAATTATACCGACTATCACTCCTTTGAACGTTTTCTAAATTCATCTCCTACTGAAACAAAATTTCGTTCTTCGTTGATTCTTTCTCACGAATCTACCTATTGAGTATTGACTTTTACATTATTATACAAAAATAATTACAGTCTATCATATAGAATCGCATCATAATAGTACTTGCATCTTTTATAAGACTTTACACAAGTAGTACTCTGTCTGGGGTTGTATTCTCTGATACAGTTTCATCGATATACACAACCCTATCTTTAATATCTGCACGTCTAAATTCTTCTACGTTATCATTACTAGCTACTTCTGACTCGTTATTATTGCTATTAACATCTAGAGATACCCTCTCAACTATCCTACCGTTCTCAAATACTAATTCTGTTCGCAACCCTAAATCGTTATCTTCAGAATCATTGGAACTGGAAGTCATTGCTTCTGTATCAGTTCGAAGTCCGTTTTCAATGAGGTCGTTCTGAACGTTATCAATTTCAGTACTAGAGTGAGCCCGCTCATCTAGAATGTTCTGTCGTCGTCTATTATGTATGTGTACGGCCGGTATGCCGTCTTTAGGGTTGGTATAAGATACGTAGCAAGCAGAGTACGGCGGCGGGGGCTCCTCACTGATATACTTGTTGAGGTTCGTTGTGCTAGACCCGGCGGCGCACTCTGAGTATGGCGGTGGTAGATCATTGTTAAGGTGGCTCGGTTCTGAGAAAGCGTCGGAGTCGTCCAGACGAGGCAGGGAGCCGACTTCCATGTTGTTGTGTTGTACTGAAATTAGAAAATGGATGCAACATAATGAAAACCTTGACTTTATTTACGAAATTTCTAAAATAATTATTGGATATCATAGGGCATTTACAAAGACTGTTACAATGTAGCAATGAAGAAAGAATATTTAAAACAAAATCTATTGATAAATTATCAGGCATGATCGAAATAGTGTTATCATAATATTGTTCGTACGTTGGTAAGTGCAAGGGGAAGTTGTTTTTCCTTTATTCTTGCGTGTTTGCTGTTAATCACCATAAACCGCTCATTGTGTGTGTTCCTTACAATAATATTTGAGTGATTAGAATATACTTACGACTAGTGGCTGTCACGTTTGGTGTCGACCATTCATCTGACTCGTGTCTCCTTACTGAAATACAACATTTTAAATAAATTCAGATACTGACTTACGCCTACGTAGGTAGGTAAAGTAGTTTCAATGTGTTAGAATAACATTTAGCACTAGAGCACCAATTGCAGCTACGTCAGATAAAGACTTGGCCTAATGCTTGTTTCCTTATCTAACCGAACGATATTGGTTATAACTACGACTCGTGCATCTACAACTAACTATGAATGAGCGCGTATTTGACTCGCATATTTCTTATTCAGTTCAACCGTGCCATCCGTTCATTTTTACATGATTACTAAATTTAGTACCTATCCCATGTTTTCTCGTACTTCCATATCAAGTTGAGATCTACGATTCCCATATCTGACAGACTTATAGAAAAGGGATTTAATGTGGGTATCAAAAGGGTGACAAACCTCCGTGCAGATGGTAATGTCCGCGCATCATCTCGCGCTGAATTTCGCCCGCGCCAACATCTGAGCACAGGAAGCGCTCACATTAGGCTCATGCTAATAACCCGGTAAATGTCGTTAGAGAAGAGAAACCTTTCCATAAGAAAGTACGGTTTGATGCGAAAAGGTAGGTGACTAGCGTGGAAGTATGAGCCTTTGACGATTAATAAACAAGGAGACCGATCTCTGCATAGAAGTCGCTCGGAACAGGTGCTAATGAAAGAAAACTTAAGTAATGTGTCTACAAAAAGGACCTATCGACTATGTAACATGCATGTATTTTGTGTAGCAATTCTTTGTAATGAAGTATGAGAACCGCGTCTCAAAAGACCAAATTCAAAGTTTAGTTAAAGGTGTAATATGTCATGTAAACAAGTTGCATTTTTTTATGTGATTAAATCATTTTTAACATCACAATAATCTTCCATTTTAAAGAAAGTGCTTTTTTATCAGAAGTCGGTATTGTTGTTAGTACGGTTAAGCACACACGTCATCAACATGTCTATGTTGTCACACCAGACAGAATCTCCAAACAACAGAATTCACTACAGCCCTATTAGTATCCTTCTTCTAAGTGAGATTAGGCTTGAGGCTATCTTCTGGCCTCGACTAACCAACTATTGGAGGTATCGTCATCCCAAGACCAGAAGTATAACTTAATTAAGCATTTAATGCTCCTCACATTAAGATAATACACTCATACTCACTTGTATGCATATAGATAGCTTTAAAGAGTTTCTTATGCAGACAGTTCTCAGCAGCTCTTACGATCAGCACAAGTAGCGCCAGCACCACCGCGCCGGCCGCCCAGCCGCGCGCCGCGTAGCTCCAGCCGTGCGACGCGCCCGACCCGCCCGACCCGACCGACCCGACCGACCCGGCCGAACCGCTGGCCGGCAGCACGATCGACACCGGTTCGTATGGCCGGTAGCTTTGGATGCTCTGATGATAATACACCTGTATTAAGTGTTTGGTCGAGATACTCTGCTCTTTTTTTTACAAAACTACAGGTAGGTACTAGTTAAAACTTCAAACCCCTTATATTTACAGACAAAATATTATCATCTTTGCACGTAAACATGTACTGCAATTAAGACCTCTGTTTCTAGTCTACTGCTTTATCACAATAAGCAGTCGTGAGGGAATATGATCATAATTACGACGTTTGTCAAAGGCATTGGTGATAATGAAAACGCATGATGTTTTCATCAGCGCAGAAGAGGCTGCTGCTGCCCTTCCTCTTGACATAAATCCATTAATAGCCTTTTACGGTAAGTACACACCAAAAAAGGTTAGGGTTGTGCGTGTATCTTTCATACCCGGCCTCCCCTGAAAGGAAATCAGGGATCGTACGAAAGTTTCCTTGAAAAAAATATGTGACAATAAGGAACACAATACGTATTTAGTAGTCATAGAGTTGGCAAAGCTGGTACTACCTTAATATCGGGCACTCTCCAGGGGTCGGTGTCGTGGAAGCGGTCGACGCGCCACGTGACGGGCGCGCTGGTGGGCGGCCACTGGCGGTTCAGCAGCAGACCCTTACCGAGCGGGTCCAGCCTGAAGCATTACAACACTACTGTCACACCATGTTCCAACTTCATCATCATCTCAGACAAATACCAATGTTGTAGACAGCTTCCGCCCTTTTTATTTTTTTATCGTGGGGAAATCCTCATGGACTATCCCCCGTCTGGGGAAGACGGGGGGGGGGTGTGCCGGTCTCTTACCGGCTAAAACCACCACGGTGTCCCTCCTTCTGACCTAAGGCCGGGGTCACGGGATTCGCTGTTGCATGCACCGCGACCCCGGCAGGTCTCGGTCCACCAGCTTCTGCTGGTGGACCTCTCCTGTGGTGGGGCAGTTGTTTCTCTGCCCCACTTCCTTCAAGAGACGCGCGCGGAACACGGCGCGCCGTCCTCCCTGGGACAGCTTCCGCCCTAACCAGATGAAAATATTTTACATTTAGCAGAACGGAGGACTTCCAAGGAGGAACGCACTATATCCAGCTTCCACAAATATTAAACTCGCCTGCATGTAATCTGCCGTCGACTATCGAGGCTCCAACGACAAATTGGCGTCAGTAAAATTGCTAAAATTTCCCAGACTCCTGCGGGCAGGAGCTTTGATCTACAATACATTGAATATTGATGACCGCAGAGCAACTGCGACAAGACTGGCTCTGTGATCACTAACTTGGTTACTCCGCGTGGTGACTCCGGCCATTATTTTCTTCTTTGTAGGTGTTGATATTGCGAGTAATCTGCGATTGTACGTAGGGGTTATAAAAATGTACACTGTGTCGCTTTGCTAATACGATCAAGACTAGTAACCGAAGTATCAAGACCTTCATATCTTGTTATTTTGCTCTTATACTCGTAGCATTGACTTACCTGATAAAATGTCTACTGTCCTTCCTTAGGCCGTAGAAGGCGTACTTGTCGTGTTCGCGTGTCCTGGGCGCGGCTCGGTCGTGGCTGCGCGCGTACTCGCCGGCGCGGGTGCGCGCGCGCCGGTCCCATGACACCCACGCCCAAGAGGGCACCGTCGGCTGCATCGTGCTGAAAAAGATAAATATATTGTTTGATATGGCAGGTAAGGACTAGACTATTAATAATATTCTTATGTTTAAAAAATTAGCACGTATTAGTCTAGAATTACGTTAGTTGAGATAGAGCCAGAAAAGATTTACGGCCGAAACCAATAAACTATCTATCGATGGTTTGCCGTACTAGAGATAATTTGACATTACTTCTTTGGAGCTTATGTCACTATCTCTAAAGGCAAGCAACCTCTGAGCGTTCATTAACCGACTTCCAAAAAGGAGGAGGTTACTATGTTCGTCTGTATGTATTTTTTTTTTTGTTTATGTTCATCGATATTTTCGCCAATTGTGAACCGATTTTAATGATTTTTTTTTTAATGGATAGGGTATACTTCGAAGTTGGTCCCATTTAAATTTGGTGAAGATCTGATAAAAAAACTTCGGAGATAGACAATGGAACTCCTCAATGACGAACAGTACGCATATTGTGATGATGTGATTATGTTACGAGCAGCGTCTTTAGTAGGTCCAACCATGTTTTAATTAAGGCCACTAAAAAGAAAAAAATAAAATCTTTTTTACAAAAAATTTAAACCGACTTCAAAAAGAATAAAATAATTACCATATAAAATTAACAGTTTCAGAAGTCGGTGCCTTCAATTTGGTTCAGCGTGGATCAGCACCGACTTCTGAAACTGTTAATTTTATATGGTAATTATTTTATTCTTTTTGAAGTCGGTTTAAATTTTTTGTAAAAAAGTTTTTTTTAAATTGCAATTTGTTCTCTCCTGTTCTCCGTTGTTGTTGATCTTTATTGGTTGCTTGATTGCTTCTGTTAGAAAATTCTCTCACAGAGCCAGTTGGAATTGTGCCCGATAAAATAAATGGCGATTACGCTCGTCCTCATGCGATAGAATATTAGTACCACATAACTAGTAATATATGCCGTCATTTGGGACCAACTGAGCCATGGAAGTTAACATCCGCTAAGAGCTCAGTAGAGACACCAATAACATCTCAAGCTCCATCACTGATGTTTGGCTTTTTATTTTATGAAAATAACTTGCGATTGTAACAATCTTGTTAGTACAACTAGAACTGATCTCCTGAAGCTCTAAAGATCCCTGACTTCTTTTTCAAACAATGCTATCCTCCTTATTTCGCTTACCATAACAAGTTTTGCTAACTCGCCTAGTCAGTGCGCAAGAGACCGCCTCAACACATTCCTAAGCAACTTGACTCGGTCGTCAAGAGCCGGCTCTTGTTTGTAACCGCTCTAGTTGTCATTATATTGGCTAGATGTAATCTATTTAATTAATTATTAACTACCCTTCAGACATATACTGCAGGTTGATTTTAAATTAAACTACAATTTTACACGCTAGGTAAATGTAGTGAGTCCTCAACGTGCCTAGCAATTTGCTCAATTTTGTTGAACTTTTCGATTGGTAATAATGTTTGACAAACTTGGGGATATAAACGTTTTAACTAACGTGCATTTTTCCAGAAGGCCTGACTAGTTTACATCCTAAAAAGCATGAATATCATTCACGAAAGATAATATTATGTATACATTATTTGACAAGGCTTGTGAAAATTTGACGACACCTTTGGTGCAGTGGCTAAGCGATTGGCTTCTGCGCTACGGGTCGTGGGTTCGATTCCCGTACGGATAAAACATTTGTATGGCCTACAAACGGTTGTTCCGGGTCTGGGTGTTTATGAATTTGAAGACTTGTGTCTGTAAATGCACCCACGATACAGGGGAAATGCTAGTGTGGGGCAAAGGTTTATTTAAAAAAAAGAAAAAAAAGGCTTAGTTATCAGTGTCCCGCAATACCACATGACGTGCTCGACTGGTGCGTAGTATCCACTCACAACCGGCGCTCGTGTATGAAAGATGTATGAACGTGGATGAAGCGAAAGTAATAGGAAGGATCGTAGCATGTGGCGATCTGTAGTTTCTTCCTTCCCATGGGAAAAATGCGTGAGTTTATGTATGTTTTGTATCTTCCTATGACTACACCGGGTCGGCCTTCTTTGTCGGAAGTCGTACAGTGCGGTCCGGTTGTTGGACGCGTATGCAATCCAAATGATACTTCATGTTGTGTGCTACACGCTACGAATCCACGACCCAGATGTTCTGCTTCACTGATCCACTCAATATACTACTTAGTGTTGGTTTACGTTAGAATTACTTACGTACTATTACGTATTGCTAAACGCTTACTTGAATTAATGTGTCATAGAATTTACGAGAATACTTGTAGCTACGGGTTGAAGAATGAAAAGAATACTCGTTCTCAGCGGAAATGACATTGTGACTTTAGACTTACATCAATTAAACAACTCCAAAAAAGGCTCTCATTGCTATAAATATATGTTAATTTAAGTAGGTATTATACTAATTCCCATGGAGGGTTGATGTCAGGCAGGCGGCCGGTCATAAAACAATAAGCCAAAACCTCTATAACAACATGGATTTATGAAATACATGTTGTGCCGACCCCACCTAGTGTGGGATAGGTAAGGGCAGGAAGAAGAAGAAGAAGATTCTGTGTATAATAATAAATAGGGTGGTCCTTTGGGACCTTTTCAAACCATTGGGTACACCTATTATAATTTAAAGTACAGCGATTATAGTACTACCACCCCCAAGACTGTTCTGTAGCAGCCTGTGGAAAGTCAGCACTGAAAGTCCACGGATTCTTGTGTCGTTTTCACATTATACATTCAAATAAGTGTACTTTAACGTAAAATATTGCAATATTAACAACACAAAACATTGTGGATAGAAGGACCAGCCCGTAAGACACACATAGAAGCCGAAACTGACGAAACTATAGTAAGCATCTACTATACTACGACCGGCGTGTAATTAAACGTAAACATAGAACATTACAATGTCGGTGGCATCGTTTTATTGCGTTTGGCGGGTCACCCAGCGTTGCTAAGCAGTTTACAATCGCGTGTATTGTACATGACTGTATCGATTCTGCTAATGTAGGTATAACGGACATAAAATCGCAGTTTGTATGGAATGTTCCTTCTTTACTTATTCCGACATATCATAACGTAGGGGTCGGCCGTATAATTATGTATTATTCCAGCGACCGCCGCACCGCCGCCCGCCGCTGTTATGATATTTAACTTATGTTTAAAAGTCCCGGAGGGGCATACATTTTGTAAACGTACATTCATTTTTAACGATAACTTTATTCCGGCGATTTAATATTTTTTTAAGTTGGTAAATGGTTGACTTCTGCGGCATATTCTGAGAAGCTTCCTGGAAGGACAGTCAGCTCAGCTTTTCGCAGTCATCTGCTGAATTTAGGATGTTTAATAAACACTAAGCTTGTGGGTGTGTGTCGTAGAATCACCAATGACGTGCTGCCCGGCTGATGGACTGGCCTGGCGCGTTGGACGATTATATTGGCATCAAACTATTAACTGTCCTGTCAGAGGAAATTAATATTCTACAAAGAAGGCCCATACATGGTTACTGCGGTGTTTACTAATTAACCTATTTTTCGTTATAGGTACCTATTTGATTAACATGGAGTAATCTTAACACTCTCCCTGCCATGGGAACCGCCGGCGACCCCCAAAAAATTTTGTTCAGCAGGCCAAAGCACATTTTTTAACGGTGTTCACAAGCAGAAACCTTGGGACCCGCCGGCGATCTCCATGGCCACCTAAACTTAAAAAGTTTTATATACTGTCGGCAGGGAGAGTGTTAAGAAGAAAACAGAACAGCTTATTCCTAATCCGAAAAACAGGTTTTTTTCACATAACATCGCGCCTGTATTCCCCGAAGGGTTGTGCAGAGATGTACAGTAACACCCTCATTTCGCCGTTATATTTAAGTCCCATATAACAGTGTTCCGCAAAGTGTGTGCGGCGGTACACTGGCGTACCGTGGTCATTAATTGGTGTGCCGCAGGAAAAATCTATTTCTTATAAAATTATAAAGGCGGACGGAAATAATGTATTCTTGGCTATCTTTATATGATTAAAACATGATTTTATGGTGTACCTCTGAAATTCCCCGATTTCGTAGGTGTACCTTGAACACAAAACGTTTGCGGAACTCTGCCATATAATAGGGGGCGTCCCTATTGCAATTTTTTCTTAATTTGTATTTATTTCATTTTACACAAAAAACATGATGCTCGCAGAATAGTCGACAATATCGACTCAGTTGCCAAAGGAAGAGAGAAGAAGAATCATAAGGGATCACACGTACACAGGGACATTGTGACGTCAAATGTTATAAAAAAAACTTGGTGTAAATTAACGTGAATTCACCCTTTGAATCACTTGTAAGTACTCCAATATTATAGGAACTTTAAATTAAATTACAGTGTTACCATTAATCATTTGCTGAGGTGGTGGCACTTTTGGCACTTTCCAATCTAGTAACCACGTTTGGCCGCTTATTAATACACAATAAATTGCACATTGCCGTGACAACTTGCATCTTGCAATCCCACCGGCTCACTATGATATCGTATGGTAAATTAATAACCGTCTTCCCTGAACATAGTCCGTATTGTATGTATCGTACAGGATTAGCGTAGTTACGAGACCTTGGCACGTTCGGTGCAGGAAAACTTGTTCCGACTGCGTTACACACCGATAATAACACAGGAACTACGTAACTAGATATTAACAGAACTACACATAATAAACTTCAAACATCACTTTTTAGCCTACCGTAGCCCAGCCATATACCGCGGCATCATCACATTCCTAGTGGACGTAGGCCACTCTTGAGAATCAGGTGACACCGGTCTTCCCTTCGGTAAGCAAGCTGTGTTAATTTATACAACCGCGATGGCAGTCTTCTCGCATCCATCACGGTGCTGCCCGTCGACGGGCTGAGGAATTCTACCGTTAAGATATTTTGTTATCCCGCCATCTGTGTGTTCTGAGGCCTCGTTAGTTAATAGTTGGGTGTATCGTCTAAACATCTACGTCAGTCTGACTCGCATGCCGTGCATCCTACAACTTACTGATAAAGTTCTTGATAACGAAAGGAAGAAAATCATTTATTTGGCACAAAACACAAAGTAAAAATCCTTAAAAATTATATAAAAATAGAGCTGTATGCCTAACGGCTGCGCCAACTGCAGATGTTACTTATCTTTTTTGGGAATTAAATAGGTAGGCATGTCCAACATGGACTGCGATAGAGTAGATTAGGTTGGCTTACCTGTTCCATAATTTGACAGGATGGCCCTGGCCTTTATGACGACTGTGGCCTTTGTGGCCTTTACATCGATTATGTCCTCTGTGGTCATGGTGGACTTAGTCAGCATTATTCTTACGTATTGCCATTACTCACTATGATCACTTGTTCAGACACTACTTAGTTTGACCCTAACTACTTTTTCTTCTTCTTCTTCCTGCCCTTATCCCACACTAGGTGACGTTGGCACAACATGTATTTCATAAATCCACGTTGTTAGAGGTTTTGGCTTATTGTTTTATGACCGGCCGCCTGCCTGACATCAACCCTCCTTGGAAATACTCGTTGCGCCGTCGCGCGGGTGACCCAATGTGCTTGCTGATATTATGCACTGGGTCCCAAAATGATATGCTTGTCAATCTTATTGCCGACAACTAAGCAATGTTCTTCTTGGTGGAGTATACTTGAAGTGCCTCAACCCACCACTCAGCTTGGGCGTTATGCTCAGTTGGGTCTTCCCAAATTCCTGCCCAGAAATTTTGCAAGGTTTATGGGTCCGGGCTGTCATTACCTTCGTGATTTGCGCTATTTTCTTGAACATTTGTTGTTGCGTGTCTGATATTGCGGTAGAAAAGTTTTTCATTGTTGGTGAATTGAGTGTTTTGTTGTTTTCGTAGGGTACATGCCTTATATCTTTGTAGACGGCCTGATACAACTGAGAGTTTTTGTTTAAGTGTGTCTAATGTGTGTGCTGCTTGTGTATTTGGTTCTTCATGTATAGTGTGTATTTTATATTGTTCTATAATATTGTTAACATGTTTAATTACTTTTCTGCTTCTATTGCCATTGATAAATTGGGTCAGTCTACCTATTTTTGTTCGCAAATCGGCTAGTTTCCGTTCAAGACGTCTTTGCCAGTTTGGCTTAAATTCTTTTTTTGCATTTGGGAGACTTTCCGCTAGTTGAAGTGTTATCTTTGCTCCATTAACCTTAGCAACAGTCCATGCCGCACAGTATATAACGGTCTGTAATGTGCAAAAGTCGGTGTCTTTGTTAACATTTTCACGGAGGGTTATTTGATTCAAATAATTAACTATTCTCGCTAGATTTTTGGATGGTTTTTGTTTGGGAATGTAAACCCTATTTGTAGGAAAGGTGTTTCTATAAAATTGGAAAGCCTGTTGGAAAGTTTCATCTATTTGTGGATTTCTTTCTAGATCTGTTTGTGGGTAAGGTAAAACTTCTTCTGCGAGATTTATTTCAAAGCTACGTGATGGTATATTAGGTAGGGATTCTTCTGTATTAATATTGTTTGAAAGTTGAATATCAGTGTTTTCGTTGTTGCTGTTGTTAGAGTTTACTATATTTGTAGTTTCACTAGTAGGGTTGCTCAAGTTATTGTTATTTAGTCCTAGTTCTTCAGATATTTCTAATTTTAATGAATTTAGTCTATTATTGCTAATATATTTGTTGTTGATTATTGCTCTCCTCTGATCAGCTATTCGTTGTTCACTTAGATGGGCAAGTGAAGGGAATTTGTTGATGAAATCTTCATACATGGGTCTTCGGTATGCAGTTTCATTTGTGCCCAGAACTGTTACACGATAATACGACCGCATTATCGCTTCGTTGAGTTCATTGGTCCATCTCATTCGAATCTGTGTTGTTTTTTGTGTATTACGCGCTTCTGAGGGTGTGGATTGTATTTGTGTTGATTGTGTCGTTGTTAAACTTTGTGTGTGTTGGTTATGGATGTTTGATTGTAATTGATTTAGTTCTTCTTTGACTTCGTTGTGTATCTCATCTATTGTTTTTTGTGTTAGTAGTTTATTACGGATTATAGCTCTGCGTTGGTCTCCTATTCTCTGTCGGCTAACTTGCATGTGACGGTATTTTTCTATGAATTTTAGGTGAAGTGGTTCAAGGTAAGTTCTAGTATCTGTATTCAATGCGGTTAATTGAAAATAAGTGCGCAATATGAACTTATTCATTTCAGGTGTCCATCGTTTGCGCGAGCTAGAAGCGCTCGTAATGGGTGCAATCTGGGAGTCAAGGTTGACATCTTGCACAACACTATCGAGCGTGCTGCTGGTGGAACAGCTAGTTGTTCTTCTCGTCATGTATGAGGGGCGAGTCGAAGGGATGGATGAGAATAATGAATTGGTATCAGCGCCCGATGAATCGGCTGTAGCTCTTACGTTGCGGGCCCGCCTGGTGGATGGAGAGCGTGATGAAGGGATGGTTGATAATAGTGGTGAAGGGATGGGTGATAATAGAGGTGAATAGATGGATGATAATAGTGAAGATGTTGATGAATTTTGGACTGCAACAGTTCGAGACTGGACAGGCTGGTGCGGTACGGTGCCCTCCCCAGAATACGAAGGGCAACCCGGGCTGGAAGGCCCGGGGCGGGATTCTCCATCGCGGTTAGCTCCGGTACCCGCCTGGGGTAGTATTCCATTTCGTAGACGCATCGCATATTAGTCGAGATTGGGAAATGGGAAAGCTTCTAGTTTGGAGGTGGGCTAGACGCTTAGGGAGAGGAATTGGGGATTAGGATTAGGCTAGATAAAGAAGGGAATTAGGGGATAGGGATAAGGAAAAGGAAATTTGGAAAAAGAAAATGCTCCTGGTCTGGGATTGGACTAGGAGCAAATTTGTACCCGTCTTGGTCTGGCCTCTCACCCTAGACCTGCCCGGCATAAGGAGCTCCAGGAGTGGTACGCTCACGACCGGGCACTCCCCCGACCACGCATCCCTCGGCACGGCAGGTCTTGGATTGGCATAAAGGAAAGGAAAGTAGAGTGAAAGGGTGGGAGAAAGGTTAAAGGAGTTTGGGGTTTTAGGAGATTGGGACTGTTAGTTTGGGAAGGGTAATTATAGCTAGGTGTTATATTTCTAAATGTATCTCCCATTAAAGGAGTGTAGTGCCTAGGTGTTCAGGCTAAATTGAGATAATACCAGTACCTTGCTTCCCGTAGGCCCCCCCACCACGTCAAGGTAGCCCCTTGGGGGGGTTATTATTATTATATTATTATTAATTATTGCAGTAAAAGAGCCTCCACGAGGGACTACACTTAAGTAGGTACGTCCGGCGTACCCCGCGCAGTCAGCCTCTCTATCAACCTCGGTGACTGGCTAATACTTTGACCACGGAATAAGCTATTCTCGAATAGCTCGTGCCGACATGAGAGAAAAAGACTTATCTCTTCGATATAAGTATCTATACTAATAATATAAAGAGGAAAGATTTGTATTTTTGTATGTAACGAATAAACTTAAAAACTACTGGACCGATTTCATAAATTCTTTTGCCGTTAGAAAGCTACATTGTCACTGAGTAACTTAGGCTACGGGCGGAGCCGTGAGGACACAGCTAGTATTAAATAATCAAAGAAAAGATTATCTTCGATATCGAATCGAATCAATTCAATTTAATTTTTTGTTAATTTTTACATTCAAAAGTGCCTTTTTATGTACCTAATTGAAATAAATACGTTGACTTTGACTTTATTATAAATGTTTAATAGTGTTAGTGTTAGTCCATTGATTGTTACCCCCTGCTAATCGCATATACCTTCAAACTATCGATTAAAATTTCATTTGGAATCAGTAAAGACGGCTAGTGTTTTACATATAGGTAGCTAGAAGAGTGAAGTGTTGTATTCGCAGCCGGGGTGCACACGGTATGATTGAGATCAATAAAGTTTAATTGGCGGTAACACTGGCTTGGCGGCTCGCGGGCCGCGGCAGGCGTCGGCAAACAGTCGTCAAACTATTAGTATCGGGCACACTGACTCGATTGCGACTACTGATTCAGCGTTTCTCGCATCTAAAATAACAGTGTAACATAAGATGCGTCTAGACACAGCCGTGACCTAAAACTCGTGTGTTGATAGTTCAGGACGAGCCCCAGGGTACTCGGTAGCTACTAGGAGTCTGGATTATAATAGAACAGTCCATTGGTCATTTCATAATTGTTTTTATTCGTTAATTATTGTAGATTGCCATTTTGGTGTCTTGGTTAGCTAGTTGTGATTAAGATGTTGTTTCAATTTAAACAATCGTTGTCTTCGTTCATGGTTGACAAACTAAAGCTTTTTGAATGTGAACTAGACGTTAGCGTGCCGTGATGTGTAACAATAAGTATGTCCCTTAGTTCTTAATTATAACGTAGTGAGACTTTATTTCATTGATTGGACCGATAAGTTTGCAGTTGGAATAAATATGTCACCATGGAAACCGCGATAAAAAAGAGAGAAATGCAACAATTATGTATTTAATTATTTATATCAAGGGTGCCACACGCCACTGATACCTAATTCTAATAACAAAATCGTTGCCAAACCACAAGCTTCAGTCAGTTATCGTAAACGAACACTCAAATGCTTCGTTTTGTTTTTGTTGTCAAACTATATGACAGTATTTGTAAACGAAACTGTTTGAACGAACGGTTCTGCTTCGATACGATTACTATTGATCAACGTTTCAGATAATATAGTTGGCCCCCCTGGTAGCGTAACCCACGTTTTTTAACATTTTGATAAATCACAAGTTGTTAATAATATGTATACAAGGTTAGAAGGGGGTACTAAGCCGAAAGGGTGTTAAAGTACCTATAATAAGGGATAACTTTTGTTCTACAACTTTCCCCAAACCTCCACAGTTTAAGAGAAATAGCGTTTCAAAGATTTCGTAAAAAATATGCTAAAATCTATCTGTCCATAGCTATGATCAGCTGTGTTTACAATTTAGGTTATATTTGTGGTCATGGATAAGAAACAATTTTTTTTTGAATTCATAACTAAAGCAGGTATCATTTTTTTTTTGAAAAATCTAAAATAAAAATATGTTTGGATGCAAATAAAAATTATCGAATTTTGAAATTTTAACACGCTTTAAAATAGTCATCAGTGATACCTACTTTAAGTGGCCCACGGCTTAGTATGGTCCCCTTCCCGACTATCCTGTTTAGGTATTTGGAAAGCTTGCGATAACTGCGCGGACTGAGCAGTTATGTGTGTCATAAAAAAAGAAAGAAAGAAATTATTTATTTAACAAAAACTAGGGACACAACAGGAATACAAAAAATATATATCGACAGTGGAAAGGTAAAAAGATAAATCGCCAATATACCTACTTTACAGGAGAGTACTTTTCTTAGAGTACCTATATTAAATAGATAATTAAATTATCTATTTAATATTATAGGTACACTAAGAAAAATAAGTATGATTATTTTCTTATAAAAATACTTCGAATCTCTCTACTATAAAGTAGGTAGGTATATTGGCGCCTTAGTCTTTTTGCCTTTCCACTGACGATAACTAGATTTACAAAACATTGTGTGCCTCACGGCTGTGCCAAATAGATCCAGTTCAGCATATGTCAGGTAACCAGTACCTGACGCTGGTTGTCAACTGAACCTATGCAGCGTGTCATCGACTTAATTCCCACGTTCATTGTATTGAACACTACTTGTAATACTTTCAATCGTGAATAGTAATAATCTAGACGTAAGTACCTCACAGGAATTTCAGCAACAACGAGAATATCCAGACTAACTGGTTCTACGAGCGCGTAGCAACATTGACTACACACTTCCTACAACTGAATGTTATACCTATATGTACTTAGTATATAGACCGACAGAGGACAATACGTACAAAGATAGATTAACCACCAGTTTCTGGCATGTCAACGAATGTTATTGGTTGACCAAAATACTAACAAACATCGCTTGACATGAGATTTGACTAATAATTAGTTCATTTTTGCGTTGATTAGCCTTTTAGATACCGAGGGCTCTTTCAACCAACTCTGCCTGTTGTAAGTAGTTCTTAGCTGTACCGTACTATTTGTTATATTTACCGTCTTTCTCACACATTATCTGTCAAACCTATGGTAAGTATTCGAATTCAGGACCTCACAAGCGATGGTAGACCTTTACCTAACAATTCATGCATGAAATGTATAATAGTAGGCAACGTAGGCATAAACAACAAGTACCTACAATATAATAACAATAATTAGAAATAGGATTGGTACAGGGTGTCTGGACCATAGTCGCGTATTACTATCTGTTATAGGGTGGAACTAGTTTACACCACAGGAAACTTAAGTAACACACCACTGCAACACCTTACACAAACATGACCAATGTTTGTTATGTTGCACCAACTGTCATCCAACATCCCTTAGTACATCATGTCAAGGTCATCCAATCAATGCAATATGAATAAACTATGATGACTTACCACAAGAGCCGGAACACCTGATTAGAGCTCAGAAGCTCACATGAAATAAATACTATTCTTCTCCACAATCACATCTTAGGAACATTCACTGAAATCACAGCACTTTTTTGTGTAAATTTTAGGGTGTTTGAACCAATGTTTGTGGATTCAATGCGTTCACCGCGGTGGAATACCTGCGGATAAATAAACAGCGGCGCGAAGGGTGTGTCGGACGCGACGCATGCGCGCGACGGGCTCGACGGCAGCGCCACGGCGGGGGACGGACGAACTAGCGGAGAAAGTGGACAGTTTTTGATGACACGCTGAAATAATAGTCATTTATAGGCGACATACGAGGCGAGCCCCTCGCTCGCACGTCGACGCTACATGACTAACGTGTAGATTGATTGAGCTAGAGTTTTATCAACGTTTTCCAGGTCAACATTATTTTGTTATGTTTTAGAATGATGGTCACTCTTAGAATAGGTATCTACGTAGGCAGAGTGATAAGTCTGGTAAAAATTAAACAAGGAATATATATTTTGTAAAAGTTATTATTTATTTTTCAACATAGTCTCCCCCTAGCACCATACACTTCATTCAACGTTTCTCCAACTTTTCGATCCCTTCAATATAATACGATTTTGTAAACCCTTCAAAATAGGCATTAGTTTTGTGGATGATCTCTTGATTGGATCAATTTTTTTTCCACACAGCCATTTTTTTTAAATTCGGGAACAGAAAATAGTCGCAGGGGGTTAAATACGAAGAATATGGTGGGTGAGAAAGTAACTCATAGTGTAACTCAAGGAATTTGGCCATGGCGATCGCGCAGGTGTGCATTCGTGCATTGTCTTGATGGAAAAGGATTTTTTTCTGAGACAAATGCGGCCGTTTTTCTATTAAAAATTTCTTGAAATGGTCCAATAAATTGACATAATATTCGCTGGTAATCATTTTACCCTTCTGTAGATACTCAATGTGGACTTATACCACGTGCATCCCTAAAAATTGTGGCCATCACTTTGTTGGCCGATAAAACTGCTTTGGCCTTCTTCGGTGCAGGTTCGCCACAAGCAATCCACTGTTTTGACTGTTCCTTGGTTTCTGGTGTATAGTGATGGATTCACGTTTCGTCTACTGTTATGAAACGACGCATAAATTTCTTATTATCCCGTTGAAACAACGCCAAACCTGCCTCTGAAGCGGTCACACGCGTGTGTTTTTGTTCCACAGTGAGTAAACGCGGCACCCAATACGCGGAGAGCTTCTTCATGCTTAAACATTGGTGTAAGATATTGCGCACACGTTCGTCTGAGATGCCTACTATCTCAACTATCTCGCGCACTTTTATTCGTCGGTCATTCAATACGATGTTATGGATTTTGGCGATCATCTCTGGTGTCGTGACCTAAACAGGGCGTCCTGGACGTTCAGCATCACTTGTGTTCGTACGACACTAAACCATTTTCATCGACGGAGCGGAGTCCCCATATTATATTATGTCAAGCTTTTTTTTCGTTTCCGTAATAGTTTTTTTACGCAAAAAATAATGTTTAATCAACACACGAAATTCACTTTTCTCCATGTTTGCGAAAACTCAAGTAATTGTTTTTATTTAATGGCTGTCAAAAAAAAGATGTAATACCCGACATAACTGGCTAAAAGTTATCATTTATATTCTCAAAAGAGAGTTAAATAAAATGACTATATGCAATTTGCGATAACTTTATTCCTAAGTTGATTTTTACCAGACTTATCACTCTGCCCTCGTATTATAGTCAGAATGCGGAGACCAGCACCAGTTATGTCAGACACATTTGGTTAAACTGGAAGCCGACCACAACCAACACAAACCAATTTAAAGAAACAATAATCCTGAAGCGCTAAATCCACTATTAAGTTAATTGGCACAACAACATTTTTTTCATAAACACTGACAGCTCTGCGCAATGACTCGCAGGGGACACTGGATAACTGTGTCAACTGTTTAAATGACTTGCAGGGATCACTAGATAACAGTATCAACTGTTTAAATCAGTATACCTACCTACCCACCTGAATTTGTAACTTTTTAGGGTTCCGTACCCAAAGGGTAAAACGGGACCCTATTACCAAGACTCCGCTGTCCGTCCGTCCGTCCGTCAATAACCAAACTGTATCTCATGAACCGTGATAGTTAGACAGTTGAAATTTTCACAGATGATGTATCGGGGGCACGGCAGTGCCACGCCAAGTCGAGCGCGAAGCAAACACTGCCGTACCATCCTTTACTGGAACCATTTCGCCGCATTTTTAGGCCCCTATTTGAGAACCTCTGGATAAGACCAGAACGCAGAAATTTTCGTCATCCAGTAAGTACTATAATCACATACTTAAAATCCAAAATTTCAAGTCTGTAGGTCATTTAGTTCCGAAGTTAAGCGAAAGCAAAGTTTCGCATTTATGACACTCACTCACTCATGATCATCAGAATAGAAATAGTACTTCCCATAAACTCAGAGAGCTGAAATTTGGTACAGAGTTAGGGTTTAATGGCCACATAAAGGGAAAACTATAAAAACTAGGATAATCGAAGATCTGGAGTACCTGGTGACCCTGATTAGAAAACACAAGAGCCCAACCAAACTATTAGAGATCGACATACCGCCTTTACAAAAAATATTCAACTTGGTAGGCCGCTTCATTTGATGTCAAAAATCGAAGGTCTGAAGTATCTGATGAAGAACCCTCAGCTGGTCTCAGCTGTATTAGAGATATGGTAATGCCCCCTTCTACTATTGGTACATAAAAAAATCGACTGACATTGCAAAAATCCAGCGTAGTGGGACACATCTTCTAATCTAATTTAATCTAACCTATAGCGTCCCACTGCTGGGCGAATGCCTCCCCTTCTGCTTTTAATACGCATATAAATAAAATTAAAGGAAAACTCTGGATAAGACTAGACTGGCTTTTATACTTATACTTACAAGTTTACAAGAAGAAATAGTCGAACGATTAACTTTATTCTACTCGAACATTACACAAATTAAATAAACAAATTACACTAAAATTTAAACCGTCTAAACCGTATAAAAGAATAAATAATTAACGCGAATGCGCAATACGAAAAACTGTTGCTACTGTACAGGAATCAGAACCGGAAAAAAAGAAAAGAAAGATTTGTAATAATAAAAAAAACTACACCTAAAAAGAAAAAAACTGTGTCAAATAAGAAAATCTAATAAAATAAATCAATATGCCCACGTTTCTACAAAAAGAAGTGAAATCCCACCAAAAACATTCTGTAAAAAACTAGCCAAGTCTCTATGGAGCTGCTTGTTTATCTCTAAAAAGTAATGAAATCTAGACAAAGTCGTGCCAAGTCTAAGGTTCCTTACTGCGATTTCTTTATTATTATAGTTAATGTTGTGTGACTTGGCCGTTGAAGGGTACACAAGGGTACAAAACCAGGTGCTCCATGACACCATTGCACCAATCTGTCGCCAGAACCGCTACCCATTGACGATGGAAAATTGCCACTCGGAAAACGTTGATTCAATAACCAGTCAATTGTAGGCTTGATAAAGCTGCATATTTCAATAATACTTATGTATAGGCGAGCCTAAAACAAACAGTATAAAAAAAAATCCAGTACAGCCGGATTTCTAATCATTGATAGAAGTCCGTCTGTACCTGTCCCGTTGACTTGTACCCACTAACGTATAAAGAATGTTCAACGGCCAAGTCACACAACATTAACTATAATAATAAAGAAATCGCAGTAAGGAACCTTAGACTTGCCACGACTTTGTCTAGATTTCATTACTTTTTAACCCCTGACGCAAAAAGAGGGGTGTTCGTTATAAGTTTGACCGCTGTGTGTCTGTCTGTCTGTGTGTGTGTCTGTCTGTGGCACCGTAGCTCTTAAACGGGAGAACCGATTTGAGTGCGGTTTTTTTTATTTGAAAGCTGGTTTTCTAGCGAGTGATCTTAAACATGTTTTATTAAAATCGGTTCAGCCATTTCAAGGTTATCAGCTGTTTTGTTAGCTGCGGTAGGGTTCTTAGACGCATAATGTTTATTACTTTACTTTCAAGCATACGTGTGAAATAAAATTTGCAACACTCATGTATGCTATATAACTATGCAAGATTATGAAATTCTTGGTCTGATGCTGCAGCCAGGATAACCAGTGCACTAGTACACCTGTGAAAAAATAATAGCAGATATGTCGTGTTTGGATTCGTTTTGATCAGTATTTGATTCTACATGCAATTCAATGGTGGCGACATGATGAGCTGATGCTGCAGCCAGGATATCCAGCACACTAGTACACTCTTGAAAAAATAATAGCAGATATGTCGTGTTTGGATTCGTTTTGATCACTATTTGATTCTACATGCAATTCAATGGTGGCGACATGATGAGCTGATGCTGCAGCCAGGATATCCAGCACACTAGTACACTCTTGAAAAAATAATAGCAGATATAGGTCGTGTTTGGATTCGTTTTGATCAGTATTTGATTCTACATACAATGTACGGAGAAACACAAAATAATTATTCAATTACTATGTTATGTATACATAGAAGTTAACAATAAACAAAGAATGCGAGTTCACACTGAAATCTTAATTTATGAAATATATATTTACTTAACAATTTACGTGCTTTTTTGCCAAAAGTAAGTTTAAATTTTTTAACTTAATACTAAGTTTAAAAAGTTTAAAATAAAAATTAAATTTAAAATTTAAAAAACCCCCGACGCAAAAAAATCTAACTTTTAAAAAGTCAAAAATAATAGTATCGTTGAGCCATCAAATTCGATTGAGTAACACCTATATATTTTAATTACAGAAATTGATGCATGGCACGATAAGGTTTGCTCGTTGAAATGGCGATATAATATCACGTCGGGGTACCGCTAAGTAAATTAACTAGCTAGTAAATTAATAGAAGGTCAATTAAATGAAGGGTCTGACTTACTTTAGCGGTACCCCGACGCGATATTATATCGCCATTTCAACGAGCAAACCTTATCGTGCCATCCATCAATTTCTGTAATTAAAATATATAGGTGTTACTCAATCGAATTTGATGGCTCAACGATACCTACTATTATTTTTTACTTTTTAAAAGTTCGTTTTTTTTGCGTCGGAGGTTTTTTAAATTTTTAATTTAATTAGAGATAAATGATTTTTATTTCTGTAAATAAATCTGTTACAGACACTTTTACAAGTCAATGTAATGTTTTTTTTTTAAGACTAGATGGCGCCGGCATTTCCTATCTGACTAGCTCTGAGAAGAACAGCCGAAACAAACTCAGAGGTCACAGTCTCTTTTAAAGTCCAGACATTGTAGTATACAAACTATGCGAGTGAAACGATGTAGGGCAACGTCTGGAATGGCCTTTTGAGGAAAGTGCCATAGCAGGCTCGAGTTGACCTGTCCTAACTGACGGCACATCTGCATCAGTCATCGCGGAGCTCAAACCTTATAAACAAGCAGCTCCATCGAAACTTGGCTAGTTATTTATAGAATGTTTTTGGTGGGATTTCTATTACCGCTATAACAACAAATACTAATTAATAACGGCAACAGGTAGACGCTTGAAATATTCACAGAATATTTAGTTATTATATTCACTTTAAGAGTAACCATGGAGTTTCTTGCCGGGTCTTCTCCATAGGAAACGACTGATTGGAACCTTGCATCTAAATTCGACTTTTGATAAGCATTTGTAACGCTGTAATGGTTTATGTGAAATAGAAATTTTTGATTTTGATTTTGGCTTTAAAAATAAATAATTAAATTAAAATAAAACAAATATTTAAGGGGGGCTCCCATACAACAAACGTGATTTTTTTTGCCGTTTTTATAGATAATGGTACGAAACCCTTCGTGCGCGAGTCCGACTCGCACTTGGCCGGTTTTCTTGTTTACGGATTTTGATAGTTTTTAAACCGCAACAACAGTATAGAAAATGCTCGTCCGCCTGCCGTGAGGACGACACATTGTTTTCAATGTAGAAAGAGAACATAATAAGAGAGTACAACATAATAGTCAGCCCATCTGTCCCACTGCAGGGCATGGGCCTCTTCTCAAAAAGAGAAGGGTTTAGGACTTAGTCCACCATGCCGGGTTGGCGGACTACACACACCATCGAAAACTTTATGGAGCCCTCTCAGATATGCAGGTTTCATCAAGATTTTCCTTCACCGTTAACGCAAGTGATAATCAAATTATGATCCGCCCATAAATTCGAAAAGTCAGAGATGTGGGCCGGTATCAAACTTAGACCTTCCTGCATGGAAAGCAAGCGTGTAACCGCTGGATTATCACTGCCACATACTAACATACTGTACCGAAATAATTTCCTTATGCAACACTCCCTATAGGTATACATACATTGATCACAGGTGTAGCACCAACTGACAGACGAAGTGAGTTCGTCAGTCGTCTATCTGTTTGTTACTCCTTCACGACTAAACTACTGAACTAATTACGATGAAACTTTGCACAGAGATAGAATGAAAGCCGAAAAAAGTACACAGACAATCCATCGACATATGACGCGTGCAAAGACTGTATATATCTCTTTTCTAAATATCTTTACATAGTATAAAACAGAGTCGCTCCCGCTGTCTGTACGCTTAGATCTTTTAAACTACGCAACGGATTTTAATGCAGTTTTCAGCAATAGATAGAGTGATTCAAGAGGAAGGTTTATATGCCCCACATTAGTATCTACATTGCACCCGTGCGAAGCAGGGGCGGGTCGCTAGTAATTCCTAATGCATAGTACCTTCTTCAAGGATGCGTGAATAGAGCCTTCACGCGTGGCTATATTTAAGTAGGTACGTCCGGCGCTCCCTGTGCATTCAGCTCCGCTACCAACCTTGCTGACTAGCTAGTCTGTTTACCACGACATGAGCTACCCTCATATAGCGTGCCGACACAAGACAAAAACCAGCACCTTCTTTGCTCAAGTACCGCTGCGTCTTGTTGGTACGTCGTCACCAATCTTCTTCTAATACTACTCTTTTCTTAAATATCGTCGTAGCAGACGAATACGCGAGTCACGCGCTCCCACCCCACGGTACACAACATCTTATGGTTCTCAGTAATTTATAGTATAGGGAGGTAAATAATTAAAATAAAAATATTTTTTGTTTATTAAATTTAGATACTAAACTGAGCTGACACTGACACAAAATATTTTGACATTAATTTTCTGGAGTATTTGGAGTTCTGAAATAAATTATGCTTCTTTGAAAGAAGTTTTGAATTGCATTCTGCATTAGGAACTCACAGATACGAACGTATTTTTTGTATTGTTGTCAGTGATTTATGTTCATACTAAAACACAATAGTTGGTCATCATCATCACATTCCTCATGATGTTTTCCTTCATCGTTATTATGCAAGTGATAATTATACAATCCGAAAAGTCAGAGGTGCGTGCCTTGGGTTCGAACTCGAGACCTATAACTTGGCAGTCTGACGGTCACACCACTAGGCTATCACTGCTATTATGCCTGAAAGATTTTTTTTTTTTTTTTTTTTTTTTTTTAATAAAAACATTGCCCCACACTAGGATTTCTCCTGTATCGTGGGTGCTTTTACAGACACAAATCTTCACACGCACAAAAACACCCAGACCCGGAACAACTATCTGTAGGCCATACAAATATTTGTTCCGTGCGGGAATCGAACCCACGACCCGCAGCGCAGAAGCCAATCGCTTAGCCACTGCACCAAACGTGTCATCAAACCGTGTTCTCGTTCGTGTTTCTCGACGACATGTGAAGCCAAGTCAGAAGCCCATGGGCGGCATAAACTGTGACAACAGGTTAGTCACTAACCACACGAAAAGGAGAAGATCATCACATTATATCAGCCGGTGATCACTGCTCAACATGGACCTCCTATAGCCCACTATCAACAAACGTTGTGACCACAGTTGGGATCGGTTTTTGCTTGCACTATGTTGTTACATTGCTGCCTTGTCTATGCAGATGCGTGTTCCGCCGCGCATCTGTCATACAACTCAATCAACACGCGTGGTACAGCGTGTCTCCATCAACGCTCTAACACATCATTATCTCCATCCACCCTCACGCTCCGCGCTAAACTACGTGTTTCCATAAACGAGGCCTTAGGTCCTGCGCCCACTGGCGGCACGGCCCGGCAACGGATTTTTATGCGACGAATAGGAATATAACTTAAGTATGACAATAAAATTAAAATTTCCATGATAATCATCGTAGGTACAGAAACAAAGTTGTTACATACATATATTCACGCCTTTTCCCCATAGGGTAAGCAGAAACTTAAGAACGCCACATGCTACGAGCCAAAGCAAAAAAAAAAAGAAAAAAAAGCTACAAAGCTGTTTTTATACCAAAGAAGTCCCGTGCCGTGCCATGCCGCCAATGTGCGCAGGCCTTAAGTCATTTTTACGAAACCCGCGTGATGGCGACATACGGCCTAATGAAACGTTAATTAACCAAGAACAAAGGGGTCACCAGGAAATCTTCGATCACATCTACAATCATACAAATTTTACTTAGTGAGACCTTCCACTGTCGCGATGATGGCGTATGACGTCACGCTCTAACATACAGTTAACGAGCCATGGTTTATTGGATCTCTCAACGTTGACAGATTTAACGCTATTCTTACAAAAGCAATGCCAAAATCTGCTGAAAGCCTGCCAAAATATGACTAACACTTACTTCCTCGTCTTAGCATATTTTGCAGGCTAGAAGTATTATTGTCAAGGAAATGCCCCGTAGATTATGCAATCGTTAAAATAATTCTATGCAATCGATAATGAATCGAAGGGATCGACATACGCTATCGTAAACACAGTACCGTGTTTTGTATTGTTTTTTTAAACGTTCCCCTACAGTCCTACACTAACTAACTTCTCGTGTATCGTAGGTCTGTTTTCAGATACAAATCTCAAATGCACAAACACCCAGAACAGAAACAATAATTATCTTTAGGCCAAACAATTATACTGTATGTTTCTCGCGAGGGTCATACCCGCGACCCATAGCGAAAAAATCCATAAAGATCAGCAGTATAAGGTCTTCTTCGTTTCGTGTGGTTAGTTACTAACCTGTTGTCACAGTTTATGTCGCAAGTCAGAGGCCCATGCCTCTGACTTGGCTTCACATGCCGTCGAGAAATATCTCTCAGGCATGCCGGTTTCCTCACGATGTTTTCCTTCACCGTTTTTAAGCAAGTGATAATTATACAATACGCACATGGATCCGAAAAGTCAGAGGTGCGTGCCTTGAGATCGAACTCGAGACTTATGCCTTGGCAGTCCGACGGTCACACCACTAGACTATCATCAGTATAAGGTGAACAAAACATATACTGTCACTGTCATGTAAGTGGACCAGGATGCTGGCCCCGTGCCGACCATGAACGATGATTATTAATTAATAGTATTCTATTAGTGTGTGTACTATTGAAACAACATTTATTGTGTTATGGAGGCTTGCCTCGCACTGTGATACGTGAGGTACTACTTATTATGACCATGCGATCATCTGCGGTGTGATGTACTGATATTATAAAGAGATTTGGAGAAAAATAAGAAACAATACAAAAGCTCTTACTACTTAATACTTGATTTGAAATTAAATACTCGCTGTCCTCATGATGTCACACGAGTTAATTCAGGATACATTCTCTATACCAAATAACATCCATTTCCGCGACCATGAACATGTTACAAACATCTAAGAGTCAAAACCTTGCAAATCATCATAAAACATATTATCTAAGGGCGCGTTCCCACTATGTCGTCACGATAAATTTATCGTTGGACGACTGTCGTCTCTAACTGTTCCCATTATAACGACAGTTTGTGGTCAATTTTTTTTATCGTTTAGCGACTATCGTATCTAGCTGTTCCCATTGGATCGCGACGACATTTTATAGTTT
Organism: Amphipyra berbera; assembly: GCA_910594945.2. Taxonomy (NCBI): domain Eukaryota; kingdom Metazoa; phylum Arthropoda; class Insecta; order Lepidoptera; family Noctuidae; genus Amphipyra; species Amphipyra berbera. The sequence continues at coordinate 15,545,426 of OU343145.1, forward strand.
CACGACAGTCGCTTTGTCGTTTGCACATCAGTAGCAAGCTACAAGACGAGACGATATTTTTATAGTGGCCACGATAGATAGTCGTAACAACGACACATTACGATGTCGTGACGATAAATTTATTGTTGGACGACTGTCGTGCTAGCCGTTCCCATTGACTCGACAATCTGTCGTCACTGCAAAAACAAGTTGTGAACGACAGTTAATCTTGTCGTCTTATATGTGAACACCTCCATTTAAATATATAGGTATAAGCCACGACACCTATTACTACACGACTATTTGTCTTCACGACAAAGTGGGAACGCGCGCTAAGACTTCATCTCAATCTCATTATTATTATATAAAATAATGTTAAACCACGGAGGACACGTATTTTTAAATATTTCACCCCTCTACGAACTACTACGTGCGCTACGAGAGCTACGAGCGAGCTACGGGCGTGCTACGAATTCACCCTTGATAAGTCATTGATATATAATTTTGTCCGTCGTTGACCGTATGGTTGTCGATAGCAAATAGAACACCTCTTCACGCACCTGTCCTAAAAGGCGTCAAGGTCAAGAGATTGTACAGCAGCAGCCTCCTTCCCGAGTACCTACTAATACGATCACCAAGCATGATGATGATGGCAATAGTACCACGCGACCGCGACCCTACATTGCAGAAGTAAAGAGGGTAATGCTTAGCAGTGAACGTGTACGAGCTGATATGATGATAAAGATATACCTATTATGATAATAAAAGCAGCAGTGATAGCCTAGTGTTGAGACCATCGGACTGCCAAGTCATAAGTCTCAAGTTTGAACTCGAGGCACGCACCTCTTACTTTTCGGGATTCATGTGCGTATTGTATAATTATCATTTGCTTAAAAACGGTGAAGGAAAACATCGTGACGAAACCGGCATGCCTGAGAGATATTTCTCAACGGCATGTGAAGCCAAGTCAGAGACCTATGGGCGGCATTATCTCTGACACCAGGTTAGTCACTAACCACACGAAAAGAAGAAGATAATAAAAATTTAATGATAATTAATCTCATCATACGACATGAATACAAATAGAAAATAGAACTACCACAGGCTATTCTTAACAGAAAAGTTTTAACCAGACCCTAACTCCCAGTGTCCGTCGTGTTTGAACCTATGTGATACCGCCGTCGGTCCAGTGAGGCGTCATGTTAACCTAGATGTGTCCTGGTGACAGAACGGAGCGTCGGCTGTGGAGCACAATCAATGTGACGCGGGATCGATGCCGGCCGCCACTCCGGCGCCACCGCCGGCCGGGGACGCACCGGGCACGGGGCCTGGGAATTATAACGGGAATATTTGTTCACTTATTTATAAATGTATGTTTAATGATCTCCTATAATTGATTTATTTATTTATATTTTATAAAAATTATTTTCGCGTATTTTTAATTTTGATTTGTTTAATTGTAAATTATTGTAAACGATGTCGAATACGGATTACGAGCGGGACAGGAGCGATACAGAATATTGACATCAAGTATACTCCCCTAAGAAGAACATAGTCTGCTTAGTTGTCGGCAATAAGATTGACAAGCATGCAGCACCCGCAAGCCCGAGATGGAATAAGATCGTAGGTGGTGCTTGCCACCAGCAAAAGCATTCCCAAGGAGGGTTGACGTCAGGCCGGCGGCCGGTCATAAAATATAGCCGAAACATTTGTGCAGTATGATATGAGACACTGCGCCGACCTCAAATAAGTTGGGATAAGGGCAGGAGGATGATGATGATCTCCTATAATTGGAAGCGCACACCTAATTGTAACACATAACAAAAACACATAACATCACGCCTTGTATTTCCCGAAGGGTTCTGCAGAGGTATCTTCATACACCCTCGTATCGCCAGTTATTTTTAAAACCCATAAACACAACGTCACAATGACATCATCTGAAAAAAAACAATATTTAAATAACAATACATAACATCACGCCTGTATTCCCGAAGGGTTGGGCAGAGGGTGTATAGTAACACCCTCATTTCGCCGTTATGTTTAAGTCCAATGTAATAGGGGGCGAACCTATTGCCATTAACCGGGCAGAAATCCAAACACCGGGCTGCTACTAAGAAATTCCTAATGGAAAAACCCAATAACACTTTGCCCGACCTGGGGATCGAACCCAGGACCCCATGCTCAGCAGTCGCGCTTGCGAATACTAGACCAACAAGGCACCTACTTAAAGCTGCCACCTGCAAGGCACCTGCTTAAAACTTAAAGCCTAAGGTTAAAGCTGTGGCGTGATAGTGCTTCCCTATCCATCCCATTTGTTCCACCTGCTGAAAATCTCCCACCTGGACATGAGTTGCCTTGGCTAACTTGGAAGTCTTTAAATAGACTCCGGATCCAGGTTGGGCGAAGCAAGGAAAACCTGCTCAGGTGGAGACTCATAGACGATTCCAGCTTGGAGTGTAAATGTGGTGCTGTTCAACAAACGATGGGACAACTGACATCGTGCCCTGCGTGCCCTGATACGTGCACGTTACAGGAACTAATGGACGCTACTGATAACGCTAAACTCGTAGCTAAGTTCTGGGCCGACTCGATTTTAGTGCCATCGACACGCTATAAGAAGAAGGGCCTCTGACATGATAAAGTATCCGCAATAATATACTAAGGTTAACCTGATGCATTTACATAAAGTAATTTTATTCCTTGCACTATGAAACAGATTCGTCTCTTGAACAACTGTTTGATAAAGATCACCTCAAATATTATTGACTACTCTACCATTCCTGTTTTTTTACACAATTATATATTATTCTTTTCACCTTATCATTTTAATTCTCCACAGAATCCCATAGGATTATGGCCCCCTCGGTGTGTCCCCGGCGTACATTTTACTCTCATCGGCGAGAGTTTTGGCAGCGCGTCCAGTGTCGCGGCAAGTAAACAAGCAGACTGTACCGCACGCAGTCACATACCACACGCAGCCGAAACACACCACACTATAACCTACCATATAGGTACCCTGGTCCTGTGAAAATCGCGATATTTTTAATTACTTACACTTTGAATTTGTAAAAAGCTTTCGGTAAAAGCGTTGAAAAGCTAATGGATAATCCCTTCAGCGTTACATCAATATATATCGTGATACATTGAACAAAACTGAAATTAAATCGTACGGTTGATTTGATAAGTGATCATAAAAAGATGCTGTAAATAATGAAAAAAGTTTTAACTAAATTGTAGAGCTCCACGTTAGCCGGTAGACCAGGTAAGTACCATTACGATCCTGTTTAAAAACTAAGTTAGTATATTATAGCTGTATACCTTCTGTACACATGTAACACTAGCTTTTGCCCGCTGCTTCGGTTGCATGATTTTTTTGCACCCCCTTAGAGGAAGAATTTTGAAAAATCCTTCTTTAGTGGATGTCTACGTTATAAAAGGTGCCTACTGTCAAAATTTCACGTTTCTAAGACTGTGACTTAGAATGTGCGTTGATGGATCAGTCAGTCAGTCAGTCAGTCAGTCAGTCACTTTCTCCCTTTAATATATACAGACAAGTTGTTTCACCCCCTTAAGAGTAGAATTTCCAAAATCGCTCAAACACGTGTATAGTTTTTAACTGAAAGCCCAAATACCAATCTTCATTGCTTTTACTGAAAAAATTACGGATTTTCATACGAACTGCCATTCCCTATTTCACCCGCCTTAGGGATATAATTTACAAAAGGAAAAGGAACCTACTTTCCAAATTTCACGTTTCCAACTTCAGTGGTTTAGGCTCTGCATTGATAAAGCAGTCAGTCAGTCAGAACAAGTAATTATATATGTATAGATAAGCAGGTGCAGGGGAACTTTACTACCAGTGACACGGCTGTAATCAAAACCAAAATCACTGCACCCCCCCCCCCAACCCCTCCCCGCCCGCTTTGAACGAAAGAGAAATTGAAAGTTGTGTCTGAGACACATTCAGCCGAACAAGCCAGAAATAGATAAAGGAATAAAGGCTACGCTGAGTATTTAGATCACAGAACTATAAAATGTGGATCAATATGAAATTTTGGTTACAACATAATAGCATAATCAGCTAATTATTGTCCCGCTGCTGGGCACAGGCCTCTTCTCAGAATAAGAAGGGTTTGGGCCTTAGTCCATCACGCTGACCTGATGCGGGTTGGCAGACTACACACACCATCCAGAATTTTTAGGAAATGGTTACCGTTCCCCATTTTAATCTGCGTCTCCCTTTTTTAACCGACTTCCAAAAAGGAGGAGGTTACTATGTTCGTCTGTATGTATGTTTTGTTTTTTTTTCTATGTTCATCGATATTTTCGCCAATTGTGAACCGATTTTAATGATTCTTATCAAATTCAATATTCTAATATAATTATAATCCTACTCTTTAAAACATTTGGTTTGCTGGTAAAAACTAGCCAAGTCAATTTTGAGCTTCATGATCTTCTAAATAAATTTCAGGATTATCTACAGAACTTGGCACCTATTTATATCTCAATGCTTTTGACGGCGAAGTCGACAACCAAGCGTATTCTTATTATTGAACTAGGCTCCCATTTTCACATTTATGTTTTTGATGGGATTCTTTTTTTAATGGATAGGGTATACTCCGAAGTTGGTCCCATTTAAATTTGGTGAAGATCTGATGAAGAACTTCGGAGATAGACAATGGAACTCCTCAATGACGAACAGTACGCATATTGTTATGATGTGATTATGTTACGAGCAGCGTCTTTAGTAGGTCCAACCAAGTTTTAATTAAGGCCACTAAAATGAAAAAAATAAAAACTTTTTTACAAAAAATTTAAACCGACTTCAAAAAAGAATAAAATAATTACCATATAAAATTAACAGTTTCAGAAGTCGGTGCCTTCAATTTAGTTCAGCGTGGATCAGCACCGACTTCTGAAACTGTTAATTTTATATGGTAATTATTTTATTCTTTTTTGAAGTCGGTTTAAATTTTTTGTAAAAAAGTTTTTATTATAAAAGATTAACATATTATATTTATTTGCTGTAACATGTTTGAATTACAATACAAAATGATATGCATGCAATGGTGTTAGTATTTAAATATGAGCTATATCTGTTATAATTTCCATGTAGGTCATCTTAACCACCACTCTTGATAGTGGACTACGATACGATATTATTGTGATGCTGTCTATTTAAGATATTTTTGTGATAGCTGAGGAGTCAAAAGTTGCAGGAAATATTGTGATATTCTGCATTGTTTCAAGAAGTCGGCCGGCGATGGGCGGCGTGGGCGCGGCGGCGGGGGGCTTGCTGGCGGCCGAGGTGTGCGCGCCGCTGCTGCTGCTCTGCTGGCTCTGCTGCTGGCCCGATGATGCCAACTCCGGTAAGTAGCTTTCGAAGAAGCCATGGCCAAATGGCGGTCTGGTTGTAAAGAACTGGGAACGGGGAAATTATACCTTTAACCCACCTGGGTTGAGACCAAACGGACATAGAGCTAGAGCTAGAGCACAGAGCGTCGTTGTTTGTCGAATTGTTGATGTAAACGATAATTCGTTTTCATCATTTACACCAAAAGAATACCAACCAACAAGAATGACAACGAACAAGAACAAATTCTTCTTTTCAGAATTCTTGCACATGCTCTAGAGATGTTTAGATCAGCCGAACACAAGAACGCTTGAAGAGATCGCTTCGAGGTGCGAGCGCGTCCGAACACGAAAGAACGCTCTAAGCTACTGTTCGCACGCTTGTGCGCTGTTTACATACAAGCAAGCGAGCATACAAGACTTAGAATATTTCATAGAATCCCCCCAAACAAAATAGAACAACTAAAGAATGCTCTGTCTCTGTTTACACCAAAAGAATTTGATGGAGTGGGGATAGAATGAGTATTCGCTCGTTTGGTCTAAATCCATGTCATACAGGCAGTACACCTAACTTACAATCCTGTCTCTACAGGCAAAATGTAACATATTCTTCGTGGATGTTGTAACTATTAACATAATACAACATCACGCCTGTATTTCTCGAAGGGTTGGGCAGAGGTGTATAGTAACACCCTCATTTCGCCGTTATGTCCCATGTGATAGGGGGGGAGCCAATTGCCATCAATCCGGCACAAATCAAACTCCGGGATGCTACTGAGGAATTCCACACGGAAAAACCCAATAACACTTTGCCCGACCTGAGAATAGAACCCAAGATCTCACGACCAGCAGTCGCGCTTGCCACCACTAGACCAACGACGCAGTTTAAGTATTAAGCGTTAAGATAGTGTCAGTCATGCAGCATACTCCTCTAAGATACAGTAACACCATGTACACTATGATCCCCAGTCCTGTCATGAGCACCACGCTTGGCAACAGTGCGGTGGTCGCAGTATGTTCTTAGCACACTGGAGGATGCTGCTGCCTCTTAACATCTTTCCCTGAACCCAATCACTTCAAATAGACTTTGGTTTAAATGTTATCAAATAGATTTACTTGCATTTAAATATGTTAATTTTCATGTTATTTGTTTTCCAGACAGTACATCCGGTAGACATCCGCAGAGGCCGGTGCTCGCTCATGTCCATGGTACGTTTTAAGCTCATACAAAACTTATTTTTGCAGATATCGATCAAACATTGGATAAATATATAATCACAGCTTATAGAACAAATACCCAATACTTTATTGGCACCCAACGTGGGCCCATCGCGCTTGTTACAGAGTCGGGCTCTCGGCGGCGCCACAGTGACCTGTTCGGCAGACGCATCGGTAGCAGCGCCGTCTCCCTGCACCTGCCCAGCACCTCAGGTATTAAAGTATCACGAGTCAACCCTTTTAGTATCATGAGATTAAGTTAATACCTAAAGTTAATGCATCTGTTATAAAACACCGTGCTACTGATTTAGATTAGCACGAGCAAATGAATGGAACAAACATAAGAGTTTATATATTTATTTTATATCGAGAGATTTTTCTTCGATATAATGAATGTAGCTCTGTAACAGTAGTGCTCAAGACTCATTATTCCGATCAAAAGAGATGTCAATGAGGCATTACTTGGTTCATTGACTGTTGTAGACTGGCAGTCCTTGACGAGATTGACCTCTTAATATCGAGGACGAGACGGCAACCAACGCCTTTACGCCTTACGCCTTTGCATTGGTTTACGTCTTACCATGTAGACGGTACATGATCTTAAAACTGAACCAAAAGTTATGTGGTTCATTACGATAATAGTCACTTAACAGCGACCATTACTTTATTTTCTAAGTAGCTGCACACTAGCACAGTGCATGGTGCAGATACTCACCCAATTCCTGTTATCGCAACGTTCATTCACTTCTAACACGCTACTCGGTTGCCACACGACTAATTCATGAGTATGCTGCACACAATCTCTAGTACGAAAATCGTGCATGTTTTCATTATACCAGTACCGACACTCCAACCCCTGAACAAGCAAAACCTACTTCAACCAGAACTGAAAACTCTATTTTCAGGATACAAAAAGCCCCTGTCAGCGCACCGCAGCCACGAAGAAATAGGCGGCCGTCGCAGATCGAACCACGAGAGCAGCGACCCAGAGACTCGCTACCACTCCGCACCCAGCGTCATCGACGAAGTGATACATCGAAGAGACTGGGAGCGCTCCACCAAGGAACTGTACATTCCGCTCAAGCCTGAGCACGAGCGACAGTCTAACTCCAGCGAGAGTCCTGAAGCGCCACACGCGACTCCAGAGTCCTCCTCCATCGAAGGAGGCAAGAGTGACGAGCAACTAGCCAAGCCTTGCAAGAAACACCACTCAAATATAAAAACTTCGCGAGGCAAGAAAGAAAAACAATCCACTGACATCAAAGATGATGACGCCACTGAAGCGTCCAACTTGTACAGCGGACAAAATAATGAACAAGACGCTCCCATTAGCAACAACATTGATGACAAATGTGAGGATGTGCACACCAAGTCTATATACAAAGCTAAAGACGATAAACAATCCTTTAATGAATCCATCAGAAGCAAGGATCGTCCGCGACAGCTGGTGCCGCTCGACGAGCTGCATCCTAGAAGCCTAGGCTTCTGCCTCGACGACGTCATTGAGCAGCTGGACCAGCTGGAGTCCCTGGACCGGTCAGGAGCGATGCATCACACCATGGAGTCGAGGACCAGCCTGTCTAACCGACTCATGTTCCCGCCCCCGTCCGTCGGTAAGTTCACATTATTTCACCGAACTTGCTTTTTAATAATGTCTTCTTTTCCTGTTTTTGTGTATCTGTCTATTAGTGACTTGATAATGGACGCATGTTTATAATATCTCCTATATTGTGACTATAAGATGATCTTTATGATTCTGGGCATGGTGAACAGTGATGCATGGCTAATTATGAGCTAAACAAACCCGCACTCAAATATAATCTGGGATACTTAACTTACTTGTGTCTTACGTCTTAATACAAAATAACTATCCAATATGCATTCATGACATGGATGTTACAAAAACTCTAACGGAGAAAGGTGTCAACTACTGGAGGCCTTCAAACTGCGTCGCTTACTGTGCCTTATGTACTCCAATATTGAACAAATTGTATAACAAATAAAAGCTTTCCTATAAAAGCCACTGTTGTTGCTTGTCGCAAGCGTGTATATACGCGAGCATGTGTGTGTGCGTGTAGAGCCGGTGGGCTACGACGGCGGCGCATGTTACCTCGCTGAGTCGGGGACGTTGTCCGAGCTGCGCTCCCGCGCCGCGCCCGCCGGCGCAGCCAGCGAGGGACGCGGCAGGAGCGTGGCGGGGGCGATGCGGGCGAGACATGCCAGCGATGGAGATATACTAGCACCACCCCACAGGCCCGAGTCAGGTGCTTTTTCAGGTAAGATAAGATATCACTTATGACACATCAGTTCACGGTGCAACAGCCTATGGTACACTACGCAACACCATCCAGTATCGAAGTAGAGTCATGTCATGGATTTCACTAAAATTTATTGGTTCCCGTATTCCCTGAAGGGTTGGGCAGAGGTGTATAGTAACACCCTCATTTCGCCACTATATTTAAGTCCCATGTAATAGGGGGCGAGCCTCTTGCCATCAATCGGGCACAAATCCAAACTCCGGGCTGCTACTGAGAAGTTCCACACGGAAAATACCAATAACACTGCTCGATCTGGGGATCATACGCAGGACCTCATGATCAGCAGTCAACCATATCATTGTTCGTTCTTCATCCAGCTAGCTTTGGGACAATTTAGAATTCACAATATTATCTAATCACGGAGCCATACTCTACCATACAATTGAACAACGTATTTTTGAATGTGATTTGTATCTTTATTTAAACTTCTCCCTCCAAAGCCATGATAGTACTTCATATTAAGGTACTTACCAATTCAACTGTGTTACAGAAAGTGACCTGGATCTGGAGTTGGAAGACGCAGAGGAGCGCCCTCCTTCGTACGAAGAGCTGCAGCACTACGCGGAGCACGACTGCAAGGAGACCGCCATCTAGTGTCGAGAGGACTACCCATAAAACGCATCCGCCGCCGAATTATGGCCGGAACTAAGTCCTATGTTCTCGCGATGACCCGAGGCTATGTAATGATATGCAATCGACAGCATCGTGGAAGCCTGTGACGTAATCAAACTACGTGACGCGCCACGAAACAGGATTAGACTTTACTTTTATAAAATGTTACAATTGTTTTAACTCAACGACTCTAACCTGGAAATAGACTGATTGCCTTTTAAACCAAATTATGGACTTTAAATAGGTACTACCTATTTACTTATATATGAATTCCAACGTTATTGTAAGTATAAGTAAGTATAACATATTTTTAAATCTTTTAACTTGAACGTTGTTATGTATTTCATGTATCTGATGCTTGAAATATTTTTAAGCTTAGCGTATTAACTATCAAGCTTTCGATATAATATATTTGTCAATATATAATTTAATTTGTATGAATAATAAAAAGGAGAAATAAACTATTCCTTTTACATTTTGTTTAAAATAAAGCAAGCTTCAGTTCTACCCAATTAAATGTTCCCGTTGTCGAGGCCTTAGCGAAGAGTTCAAATACTAGAATATTTTACAAAATCTATATTTTATATTATGTAAATGACGTGCAGTGAGAGAGTAATTATAAGAATGTGTAGGATCGTTACTCTTATTTGTTTCATGCGTTTTTAGGTGCAATCGGCATGGCATGCACCCACATGCACCCGACGACTACCTGAGTGCGGCCCTTGGACGTTACCTATTACCTACACTAAAATTTGACTATAGTCACACGCAACTTACGCACAAAAATGCAACTTTCATTTACACTCAATTCAACGGGACAGCAAGGGGAAATTCGTGAGTTATAACTAGAATTGCATGTACACAGACTTTATGTGTGTGACCAGAGGGTCCGGGGGGCTGCAGACAGTTATGTGATGTAATAGGTATGTGGCCTGTGAGCCTGCCCACTTGTGTAAAGGATTAGTTACTGTCAATTAGCTGTATTTTTGGAACATACGCTATTACAATATGTCTGTTAATTATGAAATATAGTAATGGTGCGTTCGTAACGCAGCTTCGAATCGTTTATATTTGCAACCAAGTAACAAAAAATGTTCATAAACGGTTGTAAGCTGTAGTGCGACCACGCCATGAACTGTTTGCAATTGTTTGTCAATGATGTTCGGTCACTGTGACGCTTTACTTGTACATACTATTACGCGTTAGTTAAATATAATAAATACTTCTAGTCAATCGTTTCGTGTTAATAAAGTTTATGTTACTAATTGTTCTGTGTTGTTATTGCCTTACTAACAATAAAAATAAAACTCCTTATATTTGCTAACAGCAGAAAATCAACTGCGGCCTACTTGAGATAGGTACTTAAACATAACAACAAACATAACATCACGCCTGTATTCCCCGAAGGGCTGGGCAGAGGTGTATAGTAACACCCTAATTTCGCCGTTATATTTAAGTCCCATGTAATAGGGGGCAAGCTTATTACCATTAACCACAGCCTAGGCAAGGCACAAATCCAAACTCTGGGCTGCTACTGAGGAAAACCACACGGAAAAACCCAATAACACTTTGCCCGACCTGGGGTTTGAACCCAGGACCTCACGATCAGCAGTCTTGCTTGCCACCACTAGACCAACGAAGCAGTTACTTGAGATGTTGTGTGTATTTTGTATTTATTTTAGTAAGGTACACTAACATGATTCCAAAATCAATGAAGCTGTGATACTTAGAAGTGTTACCTACTTATTATAAAAAACTATTCCTTGAAAATGAAAGTAAACAAGTTATACATTTAGTTTACCTAATGTTTATTATTTATTTATTAACAACAGTAAAAATTGATACAGACACGAAGCTCAGTTCCGAAGCGATATAAAATGTTTTACATAATTCTAACAGGACATTGGTACAATATAGTATCATTGAGTATAAACGTATGTACTACAATCTGGACACATTTAATTTGGCATGTTAACTTGTACATACAAATATTACGTCAACTTAAGGGAACTACTCTAACACGGCGATGTCGCTAGATGTCTCATTTCTCAACACTACAAACCTTTAATTTTCCAGTGTTTTAATTAGCGTTTACGGACGCTCGCGCCGAGTCTTATTTTGAGAACAATCCTTTACAAAAGTTAAAAACATTCAGGTGTGACCACCTTTACATACAAATAGGTACAAAACGTATTAATAATATGATAATTCTTATTATTTATTATTTGGCTATACAACATTTAGAAAGATTTCGTTTCCATAATATACTTGTCTTATTCTAATATAGATATTTCCTTCATAATGATACAACACCATAAAAAAGCTTATAATATTTTAAATACTTATAAATGTATAGAACACCAAGAATAATGATAACAAACAACACATTGGACGGTCCACGTCGGGCGGGTGACGAACAATATTGAGCACAACGGAAATATCACACCATCAACACAAAATAAAACATTTTGTCACAATAAGATAATAATAAAATGAGCCAGCGAAGTCTCTTACAGCTCTGGTTTAATATGAATACTTATCATTATCATAGGTGTTACTTAACACTCGTTACAGTTTCAGTCAGTACGTTTGTGTAAAACTTAGCACGACGTCCAGATAACACTTTAAATGGTCCGCTATAATATAGTATTGGTCACTAAGCATATTTTTTTATCATTATTTTTCACAAATTATTGATTTATAGTAAAATATCAAATATAAAACTTTTTAGGTAGGTATTTATGTAAAAGCTGTTGACCAGATAAAAGGAGAATTTGATAAAAATTTGAAAAAGGACGATATAAATATGAAAATTTACGTTTACTGAGGTAGAAGGTAGAACAAGGATGCAAATATTACAAACTTGACCTAAATCTGCAACAGTCTACACTGTAGGTTGTTATTGTAATGTACATATTATAACATCGGTGAGTATATTTCAAACCGCGGTGGGTATGTCAGTCATTGCAACTACAGTCAAGTGACAATAAGGGCCATGCACCCCTCAGTCGGTTCTTAGTACGGCCCTGTACGCTTCCTTGTCTACATGTTTTCATCGGATTTACATGCTATGTCCAGCTTTAAACTGCGATAAGTTGCTTTTATTTTACAGCTGGGTCTGCTGCGACCAGCTTTTTGTTAGAAATAGCCCTCCCTCCTAATATGTTTTTCTAACAAAATTGGGGTGTGGCTTACTGTGTTGTAATAGGTACGAGTGTTCACTAAACATGTTTTGTTAGTTTGTTTTGTTAGATGTTTGTCGCAGTAGACCCGGCTTAACAACTGCCGTGTTTAGCACGGTTGTATATTCACATTTAGAGTCACTTTATCCAGGTTGACCACCCGAGCAGAATATTACTGCGCGGGAACGTCCATTGCCACAGTAACAGATACAACCGGCACAGTTGGAGCCTTATCAGGCTTGGACTCATTGTTAGTCCTCTCGGGCCTGGGGTCGTTGGACCTCGCAGGTCCGTCGGTCCTCTGTTCGCCGTCCTTCGGCGGGGGGTGCGTGGGGTCGCCTTCCCCGGTGCTGGCTCGCAGCGCGGCCGGTGATGTGGAGGTCGGGAATACGGTGTCTCCCTTACCGGGCGCCGGGACCTGCTTGCAGAGCTTGGCCATTGCGCTTGCACTGTCACGTACCACTAAAACGTTACAAACAAAATGTGTTAGCAGAAGAAGTTCGTTTGTATTCAGGATTGACTGAGTTCAAGTCCAATAAGCCTATAGTCCGCGCGGAACTAGTTGGCCGCGCCTTAGGTACGGGAGCGGCAGGAGGGGGGTGGGAAACAATAGACGCGCTCTGTCAGTTTGCTTTGTGTTGTCTACCGTGCACACCCCCCTCCTGCCGCTCACATACCTAAGACGCGGCCAACGAGTTCCGCGCGGACTTTAATCAGAATAACAGAACGAATTGCTAGACTTAAATGGAACTGTCCAATACAGGATATAGCTCTTCCTCAAAAGAAATATAAAGCTTTTGGTAAACACTCCAATGTGGCTGCTCGGCGCTGACCGGCTCGTTGGACGCTGTATTCCGCTATAGTGTATTTCCACTTCATGACTTTGAGCAATAGTTACACACAAATGTACGAATTATCATCAATTCGTAACATGACATAACATCACGCCTTGTATTCCCTGAAGGGTTCGGCAGAGGTGTTTTTAGTACACCCACGTTTCGCCAGTTATGTTACAGTCCCATGTAATAGGGGGCGAGCCTATTGCCGTAAACCGGGCACAAATCCAGACTCAGGGCTGCTACTGAGAAATTCCTAATGGAAATACCCAATAAAACTTTGCCCGACCTGGATCGAACCCAAGACCCTATGCTCAGCAGTCGCGCTTGCGACCACTAGAACAACAAGGCAGTCAATTCATCATAATATTATTATCTGTAACGACTTGTTTTTAACCTTAAAGTTTTTCACATCATTATCGATCCATCTATCTGATTGGAGCCGTCCAGCTCCAGATAGTGAGCACCACTCTTGAAGGTCTCATGTTATCACAGCTTACTGTAATGACAACTGGCCGCCTTATATTGTTACAGTTAGCGAGTAGTGTGTCACCTGGCTGCACGGGGTATGCGGGGGCGGCGGGGGCGGCGGGCGGCGGCCGACACGACGTCGTCGGATAAGCTATCGAGTCCGATGAGCTCAGCTCTACAGAACAGTACATAATAATTAATTGTTTGCTGAAATACGACTCTCCCAAGTTGCTCCACTACAAGTAAGAGGTAGTAAGTGTTCTGAATACATCGTAATCTACAAAGAACATTATCACTACGCATAGTAATGTGGGTGCGGGTATGTACCTACATGTGATTTTACTTTTACAAAATCTACCCGCATAATTTTTGATTATTTTGGACGGCTAAGGTACTGCAGGTGTGTTACTGTGTCGATAGCCATCGTCACTCACACACTGACCTATTACTTTTAAATTTTTGGGAAAACGTATACTTTTGCAATGTTTGTAAATATGTGAGCACCATGTACCTATCACATAATTAATATGTCATTGTTTCATTTTTTTTTTTTTTTTTACCTTTTGTGGTATAGTAATTTTATTCTAGGTGCATCGTCTTCACATAAAATTGTATAATTAATGTACCTATACAAAATATTGTAAGACATTTTAAAAGAGTAACGGTGGAGTTTCTTGCCCATTCTTCTCCATACGAAACTGCCTTTTGGAAGGGGCAACTAGAATCAATTCTATTTTCTTTGTAACTTTAACGTTCAAAAGTGCCTTTTATGTGCCTAAGTGAAATAAATACTTTCACTTTTCATCTAAGCAAGGCGGTATACGAGTGTCTTATGATTTTCGAGTTTGTTATTGCGCCCGCGCTGATTTTAGACTAGTTTCACGCGAAGGTTCGACTGCGCATGACCCGCGGTACTAGTGACGACTGATGGCAATCACCCCGCAATAGTCCAAAAACAATAGATTCGCGAAGTGTTCGGGGAATCGTGGTGGAGGAAATTGAGGCGATAGCGCTGCGGTAAGCGAGGGACTGGGTTCATATTTGTAACCTCTCTGGGGAACCCCTAATCTCTAATCTACATAGACAGATTTAATGTGACCCTGGACCTACCTTTCTATTTGCAGCACGCGGCTTGGTAAATGATTTTCGTTTTATGCGTAAAAGCAGCTGAGCGTGACTTAAGAATAAGTTATAACAAACAGTCAACTTGGTCACAGACACCTCGGTCGAATGGGAAGGCGTCGCGCGAGTCTCTCTAAACGTCATCATTTCATCATCTCTACCGAGTTCGGGTTCATTCACTATTTTATTATACAATTTATAATGTAGGTAGTTTTTCTCAAATCACAACCCAATTGCAGCAGTCTGCTGTCACCAATCCACGTTCCTAGTGTGAAGGAAAGGTAAATCCTTTACTTTTCGGAGAAGACAATGCACCAGAATCGTTGCGATAGGCACATACCTAACTAGTATAAATAGTTTGTTCACAGATGTAATATAGATATATTATTGGCAATGTAATGTATGATATTAAATCGTCAGTCACAATTCAGAAAATTGACATCTTGACAGTAAAGAAAAGAGGAAGCTTACCTTTGACCTTCTTGATGAAGTAGTAGAAAAAGTACAAGCAGAGCATGATCAGCAGCGACAGGATACCGACCAGCGCTACGTAGTACGCCACGTGACTGGGGCGGCGCGTGCCCTTCGGTATGGGGGCCGGGACGCCCATGTTAAAGCACTTTTAGATACACCTGAGGAGTTCAGTTATTTTATATTAGCTAGTTAATCTTAGGTTTTTGTTGGTTTCTATGTATTGTAGACGGGAACATTACGTTTAGACAGAACACGATGCAACAGAACGTTTCTGCGACACCACGTGAGTGCTACGCAGGGAGCTACGAGTGCTACGACTCGTAGTACCGTCTGAATCGCAGCATCGCAGCTATGTCTACTGTCACCGACACAGAGGAACTACTGTGGAACTATACTGTCTAAAGTCTAGTAGTAGTTTAGATTTTAGCGACAACGTTTTATTTATTTATTGGTTCACTAACAATTGTTACATTTTATACAATAATTTTTGTTTATACAAAGGAGAATGACCAAAAGTGGTACCAAAAAGTCGCATGCATCAAGATCAAAGTATTATAGTAATTATTTTCATATTTTTTTACGACATTTACGCGTCAGTGATTTGGTTTTTGAACAGGGAATTTAATTTAAAGTAAAAAAGTGTTGAAATTGTTTTATTTCCTAATGACGTTGCGTGATATAACCTTCAATTTTAAAAGTGTCATGATCATGTCTTTCAAAAAACATCTAAATAATATATATACTTTGGCAAAAATAACTAGAATAAAATAGAGTTTTTATTTAAACGATTATCATATTTATCTATGGTTAATTGGCCGTTCACAGTCGGTCGATTTTTGATAAATCGATAACTAATTTTTGTTCAAGATACTTTCTAGACTCAACGAGCGCTTTACTCAGTCTGAGGGACACACTTATGATAATGTTTTATTGGTATTGGTGTGGTAGTGTGATGACGGTAGCGTCCAATGATATAAGTAATACCCTTAGATACGTTACCCGTTCACAGCATTAGCATTATAAAAGTCTGGTAAATCTCCGAGTTATATTTACGCACCCTGTGTACCTGTGGCCGGCTATTACGTCGCTTTAACTCTTGATTCTTACTAATATTAGCTGATTACGTTGTTTTTAGAGTAAATATTGGCCGCTCGTGGTCTAACAAAATATACTAGTTTTTAGGTTATTTCGATTTTTTTTAATAACTCCGAAACCCGGGTTTTGTTTACAAAAATAACTTTTGTAGGAGTTAATATGATAAGTGTAGTTTTTATAAAACAAAGTTGCACTTTGATGCAGCTTGGTACGGGATTCCATACATCTATGAGCATTGTCCTTTATAACTGAGTGTACAATCCCACCAAAAACATTCTGTAAAAAACTAGCCAAGTCTCGGTGGAGCTGCTTGTTTATCTCTAAAAAGTAATGAAATCTAGACAAAGTCGTGCCAAGTCTAAGGTTCCTTACTGCGATTTCTTTATTATTATAGTTAATGTTGTGTGACTTGGCCGTTGAAGGGTACACAAGGGTACAAAACCAGGTGCTCCATGACATTATTGCACCAATCTGTCGCCAGAACCGCTACCCATTGACGATGGAAAATTGCCACTTGGAAATCGTTGATTCAATAACCAGTCAATTGTAGGCTTGATAAAGCTGCGTATTTCAATAATACTTATGTAGGTATAGGTGAGCCTAAAACAAACAGTATAATTTTTTTTTTCCAGTACAGACGGACTTCTAATCATTGATAGAAGTCCGTCTGTACCTGTCCCGTTGACTTGTACCCACTAACGTATAAAGAATGTTCAACGGCCAAGTCACACAACATTAACTATAATAATAAAGAAATCGCAGTAAGGAACCTTAGACTTGGCACGACTTTGTCTAGATTTCATTACTTTTTAGAGATAAACAAGCAGCTCCAACGAGACTTGGCTAGTTTTTTACAGAATGTTTTTGGTGGGATTTCACTTCTTTTTGTAGAAACGTATATTGATATTATTATTTTTTTTGACATCAAATGAAGCGGCCTACCAAGTTGAATATTTTTTGTAAAGGCGGTATGTCCATCTCTAATAGTTTGGTTGGGCTCTTTTGTTTTCTAATCGGGGTCACCAGGTACTCCAGATCTTCGAGTATCCTAGTTTTTATAGTTTTCCCTTTATGTGGCCATTAAACCCTAACTCTACCAAATTTCAGCTCTCTGAGTTTATGGGAAGTACTAGTTCTATTCTGATGATCATGAGTGCGTGAGTGAGTGAGTGTCATAAATGCGAAACTTTGCTTTCGCTTAACTTCGGAACTAAATGACCTACAGACTTGAAATTTTGGATTTTAGGTATGTGATTATAGCTTACTGGATGACGAAAATTTCTGCGTTTTGGTCTTATCCAGAGGTTCTCAAATAGGGGCCTGAAAATGCGGCGAAATGGTTCCAGTAAAGGATGGTACGGCAGTGTTTGCTTCGCGCTCGACTTGGCGGGGGCACTGCCGTGCCCCCCGATATCATGAGGTAAATACTACATACGAAAACTTAACAAATTAACAAAGATTCATCTAAGTGTCTGTCACTGTGGTGATCGTTAGCTTTAATACAATTGGGAAATTATGAGTAGGTGCTAATTGACGGATTTGGTGCTTGAATTATCTAAGGGAAGTACCAAAAATATCTATATCATCATCATATTATTTAAGAGTCTACAGAGGATAGGGGTATTGAAGCCCAGGACCGTTTCGCGGAGTGGAGGGTATAGAAGTTTAGCTTTACGTGATAATCTGTGCAGAATTTCGAAACTAAGCTCAAAATTCCATGAGAGTTCGTGTAGGTACCTGCCAATAACACACATCACAGCCGATACTTAAGTTAATAAAAGTTGCAATGTTTTTTATTGTATTTCTGACGTAAATTCACCCGCACCGACTTGTTATAGATACAACAGATCAACTCAAAGAAAATATTACAACGATTGTGATGTAGGTACACGTTGTGGACACCTAGACCATACATGTTCAGAGGCCTTACAAGTGGCAGGGTTCATTACAAGTTGTACTAACAACATCGCTGCGTCGACGTGCAGTTTGCAGTGTCCGCACTTTTACCGGACTTTGCAATAATTAAATTACCATAGACTTTACTGTCTGAACAATGTTCTAATAACAAACATATCTGTCTTCAGACTCAACTGGTTAGATTGGCCCCACCATCTTCACACACAGCTTGTATCTACCCGGTGCCACCAGTGCTTAGGGCTCTGCCTCTCCTTGCTTAATCCACATTCCGTGGTCCTATGCTATTCGCTTTCCATAAGGCCTGCAGTCCTGTACTCATCAGGTGACTACACGTGTTTCGCTTCGTATTGGTAGTTCTTCAGACGGTCATGGCTCAGTCAGCTCCACATTCCTGGTCTGATCAGACATCCCGTGTGGGGACGGGCTACAATATAAAACATTCTAACCGCACGCTGGGAATACATGCGTGTAGTAAGATTCAACAAAACACAGCACGCGACGTGGTATGATGTTTATGGTCCGCCTGGTTAGCTACTACCTGGACATCTAAGTCGTGCGCCAAGCAGTTTTCTTTATTCCGTCATGTGTATGTGAGAGCCAGAGGAGTATAGGCGAATCCCTGTGCATTCTATTACTTGAATTCGTGTGCTCCATCTTAGACCCTGACTGCGCTTACCGTCAGGTGAAACTAGGATTAAACGACTGCCAAGATAAAGAATTGTAAAAACAGACATTCTGCCTAATTGTAAACAAGTCCCACCATCCACACACGACAGGTCTAACCTTTAGATATCAGTATCACCCAGTAATTGGGTTGCGGACGGCTGATGATATTCAGCCGCATATGGGTGGATGGACCCTGGACATGACGCCAACATAGTTCGGAAAAGGCTTGGTTGAAGATGAAAGAGAAACTATGGAAAATATTCATTCTCTGAACCGTTACCGACGGTATTATACGACAGTCATCTTTACATAGTATAAAAATAAGTCACTCCCGCTGTCTGTACGCTTAGATCTTTTAAACTACGCAACGGATTTTAATGCAGTTTTCAGCAATAGATAGAGTGATTCAAGAGGAAGGTTTATATGTCCCACATTAGTATCTACATTGCACCCGTGCGAAGCCGGGGCGGGTCGCTAGTTAACTTATAAACCTGAACTACCTTACAAAAACTATCTACTCATACATATACCTATACAACAAGAAAGCACTTCTACTTACGATCTAATGTTAGTTGGGCAGTTTCATTGACTCACCTTAATTGAAGAAATGCTGTACTTAAGTAGGTACTACAGCGACACCCTGTTTCTCCGTCAATCCTTAACTCCTCTGTTTTCGTCTCATACTCGACGTCGGTCACGTGAAGCTGCCCGCCACCATCTTCTAACACTTCACTTCACAGTCTTATTTCTAAGTTCGCATATTTAACTAAAACGTAAGTGAATAAAAAAGTACATTACAAAAATGCTACATTGATATAATCGCGAGGAGATCATCTCTGTCGCGCCGATATCATTATAATAGTGACCAGCCATCGACGAGCCATCGCCACATCTGTGACTACGACGCCCGACACAGAGCGACACTGTGTTACCCATAACATACGAAGTACAGAAGGCTCACTCACTCGGCTTTATGGTACATACAACCCCCCGATTCGACTCGTTACGAGAATCGTAGACAAAACGAAAAAAAAATACCAATCGAATATAGAACCTCCTCCTTTTTGAAGTCGGTTAAAAAATAAACTCAATCATTCTGAAACCCGTGGCACGCCTGATATTATAACTTTAGGTACACGAGAAACCTCCAACTTCTACGAATATTTAATGACAGATTTTGATGTGTCAGAGCGAGGCCACACGATGTTTTAACGGTGCGGTGCGGCACCGCACTGCAATTAATTCAAGCTATAGAGCGCCGCAGCGCATCTCCCCTCCCCGCCTCGTCTCGCAGGTCACAAGTGCGGCGCGCTTGCGGTGCGACGTCGCACGGCGGCCCAACGCATCGTGTGACATGATATAGTGATTTGTATGTAGGATGACGAGCGGCACTGCTCCGGCGCCGCACCGCACTGTCAACGCATCGTGTGGCCGCGCTCTTAGAAAGGTCACTTGTAGAACAGGCAGGCTAAACCTCGTAGAACGAACAATCTGCGCGAGTAGCCATTTAGCTACGTCAAATACGTACCGTACGTGGGCCTTCTGTGCCTTTGTATGAGGTGGTCTCACAGCGAATGATCGCTCTCTTAACGAAGATGTTGCATGTGCCACGGAGCTCACAGTGTCATAGTGCCTGTGTTTGTAGTTGGAAAGCGCAGTGATAGTCGCGCAGATGAGAGGCGCGACATCGCAACAAGTGCTCGCGACACTGTGGCGCCTGCCGACAGTTTGTTCAGGGGTGTCACAGCAGTGAGAATTCCGACCTTTGATGTCACTATCAGTGTCGTAGAATTCTATCACAGTTGTGGAGAAAGCTGACTAAGGACTCGTTTATTATGCTACATATCGTCATTGTAGGTATCTGCTTTCTATCTAAGTACTTAATTAGCAAAATTAAAACGCTCTCGTAGCACGGGCACCGCTACTTTAGTAATGTTGAAATTATTTTTTGTTTGATCACTGTTGTACTTTTCATGCACTTTGTAAAGATATAGGCACTATTTACTACTTGAAGGTTACTTTAGTACCTAGCTGTTACGTGAGTCATATCAGATAGCATAAAATTTCTTTCTTCAGTGTTTCAGTGAGTGTCAACCCTGCCGAGCACGAGAGCAGTCGCGCCAGTGCGGCGCCGCAGCAGCGCGCGTGCGCCACACGCCGCCGTGGGGCGCACGGGACGAGCTGCTGCGGCGACTGACACGTGTAGGTACGCATCATCACTACGTCTGTACGTGGAACTTACACGGCTATGGCTATTATATGGTTGTTCGCCTATAATATATTTAGGTCGATGTTTATGTCGTCAGAACTACTCAGAACTAGATAGGTACTTATTATTACTTTTTTTTAAATTAAAACTGGCTATTTCAATAACGAAGATACAATTTAATGAATAACGTACAATTTAATGAAGAAATTAATCTATCTATATTCTGTATAGAAACAGTAGTAAGTATCCATCCGTAAGCTGCCCAACAACTGCTGCGCACTGCCACACTACGCACGTGCATTCGTTCGTTTTGTATCAAAAATTTTGTGGGATCACCCACTGCGATACACGCATAAGTTAGCCACGAATGACCATGAACCAATGACTTTTTGACGACATCAAAACTGTTTGTTTTGATGTCGTCAAAAAGTCATTGGCTAGGTAGGTCGAATGTGTAGCCCATGGCAGAGACACATCAGTAGCCGAGGACCGCGATAGGCTACGTAGAAGGCTCATGATCAACTAGTGATTTGTACTTTTAGTTTACAGTACAATAACTATTATAGGACATGTACTTCGCCACAGGCAGGCAGTCCCGTGAAAATATCCAGAAATTGAAGTTATATCCACTGATTGGGCTGGGTATAGTGAAAGTATGATGGCAGTCGCCCCGTGTAACATACTGATATTCAGTCACATCTGATTAGAGTGGACACCGACCGGGAGACCCCAGCATTGACGGGGAGCGTTTGCATCTGGATTGAGGGCCCATTTTTTAAATCCTTGCGAAACGAAATAAGTCTTATAGGGGAATTAGTAAAAAATAGTAAAAACTTAAAGCATCGGGCCATGAATTTCTTAAACGCGAATTAAAACTGTTATGATTAGATAACTTGGGCCCTCGATCCAGCAGCTATGCTAATAACGATGAATTGCTGTGACTGCCTTGTTGGTCTAGTGGTCGCAAGTGCGACTGCTGAGCATGAGGCCCTGGGTTCGATCCCCAAGTCGGTCGATGTGTTATTGGGTTTTCCATTAGGATTATCTCAGTAGCAGCCCGGAGTTTGGACTTGTGCCCGGTTAATGGCAATAGGCTCGCCCCCTATTATATGGGACTTTAACGGCGAAATGAGGGTGTTACTATACACAGCCGAACCCTTCGGGGGGAATACAAGGCGTGATGTTATGTTATTATTATTGAAGTATTGTATAATTGTAGTAAAGTGTAATAAGTCAAATAAAACTCACACTGTCATGCGTTACGCACTTTATTTCGATATATTTTGTACGAAAATTAAAATACACTTGGTGAACACTTAGATAACTAAACTGAAAGTTTTATCATAACAAAATGCACCTTACTCATTACGTAATAAAGCTTGAAATTATATTTGGAAAAAAAATACAGTATTCTTATATCTATACGGTAAATAATAGTTATCTGGTATAATCTCGAACATGGAAGATAATATATTTATATATCTACTTATGTACTCCGCTCCGACATATCACAATGTACTTAACACTTAAAACAGTTCCAGTACGGTCGCGCGCAGAAGTGACAACTAATGTATTTATTTTCATTATTATAACTAAAACGAGCACTCGAATGTACATTGAAAAAATTTTAATGAGGCGCATCGACTTTTGTTTGATTTTTTCTAATTTTCGTAGCTATAGATTTAGCATCATTTTCGTGCTAATTAATACTAATTTACCCCTTAATATTGGCTAATCTTTAGCCTCATTGACAACTTGCTGTAAAGTCAAGTAACATGTCCACCATGATCGATCCGAATACGAATACTTGGCTCCCATTTTTTCCGCAGTTAACCCTTATCATTTTTCAAATATGTGCATACAATTTTTCTACGCTACAAAGGCAAGTCACTTCTGCAGACAACTATGCACACACATACATAGAGTAACATAAAGTTGTGACGTAACAACAACTGGAGCGCACGCACACACGCACAATATTGTACTAACGTTACATATAACACAACATTCATATTGGCATTACAGGTCTATTGGTAGTAATTACTTCTATTAGGTCTAACGGTACGATACTGATATTTACCAACAGTTGACCAGATGGCAGTCGCTCCAAAGTCAGCTGTTCAGCCGCATCTGGTTAGATTGGAAGCCAATCCCAATATAGTTGGAGAAAGACTAAGAGACGTACTAGAAGTTTTGACACCACTTTAGGAGATAACTGTACAATGGATAATTATGTTTAATTACGAATTTCTATTAAAACTTTAATCATTTAGCTAAACTCTTATATTTGAATATATTGAGACATTTATATAAAGTTATTGAAACAGTGCTTTGTCAAGCAGTAAACTGCAATAGGACTTGATTTAAATTGTATTTAAACTTTTGATCTGACGAGGTGAAAAGAATTAGATCTGCAACACATTAGGAATAGTCATTGGATGGCATCACGTTGAAACAAGAATAGTATTGTACATAACAAATTGTATTTTACTGTTCTCTTAGATATATAAATAATATTAATGTACGTATTTATTTATCTAGACGCAGTTTGAAGTATCATCGAGACTTATTTCTCTAGAATTAATCATAGAAGATTATCAGCTATGCATAATAAAATGTCTTCTATTAATAATAATTAAGTACAAATACATTTGACCACGACAGTTCAATGTACACGCTACAGTAAATAATTCAACACCAAATATTTTGTAAAAGAGGTCTAATCAAAACTGAGCACATTTGAGAACAACCTAACATTTCATGACAGTTACTAACAGGAGTTTTATTTATAGTTTACATAGGTACCATACAGAGGGTTTTAGAATGTATGGCATTGTGTCGTTCCGCTAGTTCATAAAAATATAACGATATAGCGCTCAGAGCCGTCACCACGTTGTATTATGAGCCTTAGTGAGCTGCATTAAGGACGTATTTGCAAAATGTGTAGACCTTTATCAAGTCATATTATATTTAAAATTAAAATGTGCGAAAGATTTATATGATTGTGTTATAATTGTACTAACTTAAGATATATCTCTTACTACTTTGTCGATAGACAAAGAATCAATCTATCTGTAGTTAACCATAATATTTGACTAAGTTCCACAGATTCATCGGAAAATCTACCGAAAAACGGCTTATTAATAACATATTTGTAAATACGTCCTTAATCTATATCAACGATACATTACGTAGCTTTAAACAAGTTCCGGTACAGGACGTTGTATACACGATGACTTCGTCATTTCGTCGTCTGACGTCACACGCATGCGCAACACTCGGTTACATGAAGGCCAGCGTGCGCGCGTACTGACGGATAGTGTACGAAATCACGTACAAAGTGCCGTATGTTATCAGTGATAACAGTATAAGTGACGAGATTATATTATATTCAAATATGAAACACTGATATTGAAAAAAACTCGCATATATTCTACAATTCCCCATACTCGATCGAGAACCCAATCAATTGATCCCGCACGCTATTGTCGCCTTACAGTACAACACAATAGAACACAGAATGCCTTGCATTTTCCTTGTACTGTCCTGTTGTACGCTTCTTCAGTCTCAACAGATCATTTCTCTCAACTCCAACATTCATTAATAATAATAAATATGAAAACTACTTTTTATTTCTATTACTTATTTCTGTAGTAATTAAAATACACATTATTAACTATGAATATAACAGAGATGCACCGACAATTACATGAGTAATCGAGTAAATTCTTGTTTAGAATACTGAGTTACTTGAATTATAAGTTAAGATATTTGTATGAGTCAATGTTAGGCGGTACGTCTTTAGCATCTGTAGAAATTGTAATAATTTTAAAACATTAACTATGTAGTACCTACCTAGTTACTTATCGGTGAAACCCCCGATATCGATTCAATTACATTATATTTTCTTAAAATTTGAGATCTATACCACTTTTTATATCCATAAAAATAAAACTATCAAAAAGAATATAAAACTTTAGTTTGTGTCATTTTAGAAAGAATATGTGAACCCTGTTGAAAATAATTCGGAAAATATACTTTGTAAACAATCTGATAAGAAAATATATTAAATAAATACGAGGATGTGTTGGTTTAGTATACTGACAGTACTGCAGCAGAGCCTGCTTCACGCTACATTCATAACATTATAATTAAAATAGAACATAAGATTATAATCACTTACATTCAGGGAGTAACACTATAGAGCCAGTGACGCTATATACAAATATAGAAAAGGATAGACATATCCAACATACTAAGAAAAGAGTAAGACAGACACACCTCGCCTGCCCCATAACACCGCTTTTACACACTTGTTTTTTTTTATTGATTTTTACATATTGACAACACTCACATCGATAGAAAAACTAGTAACACTCAATGGCTCTATAGTTACTGATCCCTTAAATAATCGAATAATATAATATGTAATGTGGAGCACACTCGTGTGTCGACTGTCTGACTAGTCGAATATGTTCCGCACTCGATTGTACTTCTGGTAGAGTACAACACTATACAAGATAATTAGAGTTTACCATACACCATCTATCGCCAACCTTTTTAACTTCACGGTGCTCGTAACGACGTCGTTGTAGGAATCAGCAGAGCAGGCAACACTTAGTGATGATCACAGTCGAAGGTAGTCTTTTGAACCAGGCTCTGATTCAAAGATCGTTCAATTACAGTACGGCCGAATATTGGCCGTCCTTCCGGCTCTCCGAACTGTCGCGCATGTGTACTTAGGAAGAACACAGTTACTGTAAAAACTATTAAATAAACTTTTCTTAACTGATGGCCGATCGACATGGGAGTTGATTTCATGTACATTCATTGTATAAGTCATTTTGTTCCTAAAAAACCCATTGCACAACCACCTGCACGAAGTTCAGGCGGCAGAGATACATCGACAGTACTGTAAAGCCTCGTATTCATAGTAAACATTTGTTTATAAACAAGGTTTAATCATCATGTTGTTGAGTTGCTGTCAACATGTTGCTGGCAACACTTTGACGCAGACTGGCGTGTGGACAAGACATATTGATATAAACTTTGTTTCCAGCAACTTTGTTGTTGCTTATCAAAAATGTTGATCAACTGTTGCTCAACAAAAGTTTACCATGAATACGGGACGTAATTGCTTCGTATGTCAAACGTCCTGAACTTGCTCTAGGAGTATTTATATCTCTTTACCATAATGTTAACTGCACTGTTTCGCTAGGGCACAGACAGTTCTCTAACGACGGGTCGTCTCTTCACCAATATCTGCAACATTGCCAGTGCTGTCCTATTAAATTTCGAAGGTCACGTCGTATTTTCGTGTTGTATTTTCACATCGGTATGATTTGTGTGTGCCGTGGTGGTGACGCGTAGTGGGCACACGTGTGCCTAGTGCGGCGCGTGCGGGTTGAAGGGAGGCTGCTTGTGTGTCTGCTCGCCGCCCATCACCTGGTCGTACGTGGGCGGGCACGCTGCAACACAACACGTTTATGTTTTATTATTACTTCTTTGTGGGTAGCCTGCAATAACACTGTGTCGCTATGGGAAACTGACAAGTGACTGTTGTAGCCGGCGCTCACTACAGGACGGCACGATGAAGCATACCGTGGTATGCTAAGCAAATACGAGTTCTAAGGCTATTAAAATAAGGTATAAAATATTTGAGTTAAAAAATCCTTTGCTGTGCCGTCTTGTGCAGTGAGCCTAAAGAACAACATGTAGGAACGACGTCTTTTATTTTGAAAAGTAAACGACACATCTCAATAGCGTTACAGACAAATATAAAACATTTTAGTTTGAATAGGTACAGGACTTACATAACTGCACGAGAAATGATATGATATGGGTCGAATTATTAAATGATATGGGTCGAATTATTAAATGATATGGGTCGAATTATTAAATGATATGGGTCGAATTATTAAATGATATGGGTCGAATTATTAAATGATATGGGTCGAATTATTAAATGATATGGGTCGAATTATTAAAAAGGTAAAAAAGAAAAGAAAACTTAAGAAAATTCCTGTGACTAATAAATTATTGTTAGTACGGTAGGGGAGTGATAAGGTTCGTCAGTTTTCAAATTCATTCGTTTCCCACTTCGCTGGCACATGTTACCTTTTCTAGCTGTTGAACGGAAAAGACCAGCGCATGGAAAATTATGTTTAATTGTTGGGTAACAAAGATCAAAATTGCCTTTTGCCTCCATTATGACGTATTAGTGCCATGTAATGTCTTTGATTTGGTTTAAGGAGTTTTGTTGTAAAAACCATGACATCAATCAAATCGATGATTAAATAGATTACTTGTCTGTCACCATGTCACCATAATATCTTGTCAAAAAATACTTGTATTTTCTTTTCTATAGTGTTGGCAATACGTAGTCGGTAAAATAGTTCATTTCTTGCACTGTGCAAGCGAAAATAGACCTTAAGGTGTACAACATTTTCGTTCCACGACTGTACTTGAATGTTTTTCTGTACGTTCGTAGAAGTTATCACACAGTACTATGCGTGCCAAATAAGAATAGGATCGCGCTTGCTACAACTTCACACGATAGCTGTCAAATTGGTACTGCCAGCAAAAAAATACTATGAAAAAAAATGTTATATTTTTTTTATTCATAGATTTCATTATTAT
This sequence comes from Amphipyra berbera, assembly GCA_910594945.2. Classification (NCBI taxonomy): domain Eukaryota; kingdom Metazoa; phylum Arthropoda; class Insecta; order Lepidoptera; family Noctuidae; genus Amphipyra; species Amphipyra berbera. Next base: position 15,573,519 of record OU343145.1, read on the forward strand.
TTACATTCATTTTTATAAAATGTTATTTATTGAATTCCATAAATAGATAATTTTGGATAATTTAATAATATTTGAAAACAGTATTCATTAAAGAAATGAACCAATATATATAGGTAGTTAACTTCACGAAATGCTACTGGTCACCCTAATATGTCGCCATAATAATAATAATATAATTACTGTGTAATTAATTTGGCGTAAAATTGATAAGAAATACCAAAAAAGTGAACAAAAATAATTAAACTGAATATAATTTTTTTATTTACTTTTTTGCACACCTTACACTTTGGTAATGAAGTTCACGAGTATTGCGGAACAAAATGGCGTCTTGACAGTGCTATTCTTATTTGGCACGCATAGTACGTGGTATTATTTATCGTTATTACGTCATCCCCACTTTGTATAATATCTACACACAGAAAGTAAGATAGTTCTTTACCCAACACCTTATTAACTGGTCTAAGTACGGCTGTAGCTGTTGACATACATTTAGTGTTGTTTAATTGTTAAAATTCTATGTACACAACGAAATGATAACAACTGATAACAAAAACAATTATAATAAAATGATGTTCTACCGAGATCAGTTACACTTACCGCGGCTCTACACGTTGGCCCCGACGTTAGTACCAACGTTGGTCGGTATTTGCGCTTGACATCCAAACGTTGGAGATAATTTTAGTTTAGTTTAAGCAGAGCCAATGTGGAAATGTCTGATTTAGAAATTGTTGTAGGTGCTTTCACGTTACTAAGGGCATATCATAATTTTTTGTTGTTGGAAAAAATCGTTCGTCCACGTGGGGGACCATCTTGGTCCAATTTTGCACGAGCACATTCGATGTGCGCTGCGAAAGGAAGAACAAGTCCCAAAGTGTGGATGCATCACGAGTATTACCGCATATTTTCTTTGAAGAAACCGACACAGACCGGCCAACTTCCAACGCTTTGGTGCGAATGTTGGAGCCAACGCTATTTTGTCGAACCACATATTGTGCGAGCAGTATTGGGGCCAGCGTTGGAGCCAACGTATGGAGCTGGCATTAGTACTTTTGTCATAGTGATACAAATTCTCAAGCTCTTTTATACAAAAAAAAAGTTTAATTCCAGATCCCAGAACCCCAGATCATATAACCCTCTACTAAGACAAGAGATAGCTGTAAAACCACCGGTTAGCATAACTGATCATCATCTAAGTAGTCAAGTGACTATCTACTACAGTAGAGGAGCACCCACCTTGCGCGGTCCAGCCGGGCGGCGCGATCCCATAGAAAGCTTCACACACAAGCAAACCCCGTGTTACACGCGTTAGTTACAACACACAATACTCGCTACGGTACAGGGGGGAGTCGAAGGTGTTCGCAATGTGGCGGGAATGTACTGAACAAGTCAACTTGTTCTACAATATTAATGGAAATAATAAGTCGCTATTTCTTATGATGACATAATTTCGAGTACATAACATACTATACATTGATCTGTATACGTCACAGGTGCCATTCAAGTATTACGTAACCAAGAAAGGGGGGTGAGGGGGACTTTGCTTAGCTAATTTTTGATGATATGGGGGGCGGGGGTGTCTAGATGATGATTACGTCAGCAATTTTTAATCGTTTTTCCAAACTTAAAACTGCTGCTCATGAATAACAATAAAGAAATCTGATCACTTTAAAAAATATATATACCAATATTTACGTAAGCATAGGAGAGGGGGGTAAAAGCTTTGCTTACTTTTGCTGACAAGGGGGAGGGGTGGGTCAAAAATTACTAAAATTCTGCTAACGTAATACTTGAATGGCCACATATGAAATGTACGGTTTCCCTCAGGATGTGAGCAGACCTTCAGGTAGAAATACAACATTTAATGGCGAAGAGACACCTTGGTATTGTAAGTATACGTCGAAGAACATTAAATCTTCGTACATGTACAGTAACAACGCCCAGTAGAATGTTGGTAGACGGCGAAATGTGGAACCAATTTTGTCTGTTATACTGAAATTGCATGCGGTTGTGGCTAACCATGTCCAAAAAGGCACGGCTGGCTGTCCATAATGGTGTGCTGGTACCTACGCTTATGTATGGAAGTGAATGATGGTCGTGGCAGAAGAGGCATGAAAGTAGAATAAATGCCGTGGAAATGCGTTCTTTGCGAAGTATGTGCGGTGTAACTTTGAATAATAGATTGAGCAATGATGAGACTAGACAAAGTTGCGGTTTAAAAGATGATGTAGTGACAAAAATAGAAAGCAGTATGCTTAGGTGGTTTGGTCATGTTGAGAGAATGAGTGAACGGCGAATAACAAAAGGAATTTATAAGGCGGATGTCAATGGAAACGGTAGAAGACATCCTAGAATGACATACATCGATGTTATTGGTGAAGTTCTTCACAAAGGTCAGGTGCGTATTACTCTCAACCGGCGTGAGTATATGATAAGATGTATAAATGTTTATGAATGTTGATGAAGCGAAAGGGGCATGTAAGGGTAGTAGTATGGGGCGTTCTATAGTTTCTGCCTACCCCCATGGGAAAAAGGCGTGAGTTTATGTATGTATGTATACTGAAACTGGCACTAATGTTGCTTTGTCCTTCACAAGCATCAGCGCCATGAAGTACCAACCAACACACACCGGGCGCATTGTACATTATTGACACATATTCCCTGGAATATGATAAGATAAACATTGAAGTAACACTCGACACTGTCGATTCACACGAGTGCAGTTGCAGGGACATTATGACGTCACGCGATGCATACAGTCATAGTAAAGGTATTACACCACAATTTAATTAATTAAATAAAATCGATTAATAAAATTGTGGTTAATCCATTTAGCTAAAGTTGTGGTTTGTTTAACTTGTTGTCATCTATACTAATATTATAAAGAGGAAAGATTTGTATTTTTATATGTAACTAGCTTTTGCCCGCAGCTTCGCTTGCGTGATTTTTTTTCATCCCCTTAGGGGTTGAATTTCGAGAAATCCCTTCTTAGTGGATGTTTACGTCACAAAATGAACCTACTGTCAAAATTTCAAGTTTCTAACCCCAGCCGTTTAGGCTGTGCATTGATAGATCAGTCAGTCAGCTTCTCCTTTTATAAGTATAAGATGAATGAATAAACTTAAAAACTACTGGACCGATTTCAAAAATTCTTTTGCCGTTAGAAAGCTACATTTTCACTGAGTAACATAGGCTACGGGTGGAGCCGTGAGGACACAGCTAATATGTATATATATTTACCGACGTGCCTGCCATTCTTTATTCATATCAGCAATTATTTAATCTATTTTGTTTCCTCGCGCAATGTTGTTATTCGGTCTGATATACAGATTGGAAAAAACAACAGTATAGGTATACTACCTTATCTGCGTACAAGTCGGAGAACAACAATACTTGCTTACTGAAATTAGATGGGTATTTTTTTAAATCTTTCTTTATTCTAATGAAAAAATAATAGAAATGGTGAAATATATATTATCATTTATTTATAAGTAAATATACCTCACATATCTTCGGGTGCCCTATGTTTTTGCCAACAGTTTAGGCTGAGTCGATTTTTAGTAATTAGATTTGAAATTAAGCATTTTTACTAAACAAAATTTATTGTATTGCTATCAGTAGTCAGGTCAGTTATAATAAGATTTCCCTGTAAACTATGTTAGCAGTAGAACCACCAGGGATGTGTGCATAAAGATTGCTCAGGTTGCTCACATGGGAGAGAGCCACATACAGCTGACCGTGCGAGAAGCAGCTAACACTAAGGTGTACACCCGCTACTCGTACGCGTAGTGTGTGCCCTGCGCCTTGCTAATGGTCATGGCATAACATAAGCTGTCTGGAAACTGTACACGTTTAGAACTAAACGGAATATAAAATCCCACCAAAAACATTATGTAAAAAACTAGCCAAGTCTCGATGGAGCTGCTTGTTTATCTCTAAAAAGTAATGAAATGTAGACAAAGTCGTGTCAAGTCTAAGGTTCCTTACTGCGATTTCTTTATTATTATAGTTAATGTTGTGTGACTTGGCCGTTGAACATTCTTTATACGTTAGTAGGTACAAGTCAACGGGACAGGTACAGACGGACTTCTATCAATGATTAGAAGTCCGTCTGTACTGGTTTTTTTTTTTATACTGTTTGTTTTAGGCTCGCCTATACATAAGTATTATTGAAATACGCAGCTTTATCAAGCCTACAATTGACTGGTTATTGAATCAACGATTTCCAAGTGACAATTTTCCATCGTCAATGGGTAGCGGTTCTGGCGACAGATTGGTGCAATGGTGTCATGGAGCACCTGGTTTTGTACCCTTGTGTACCCTTCAACGGCCAAGTCACACAACATTAACTATAATAATAAAGAAATCGCAGTAAGGAACCTTAGACTTGGCACGACTTTGTCTAGATTTCATTACTTTTTAGAGATAAACAAGCAGCTCCATCGAGACTTGGCTAGTTTTTTACAGAATGTTTTTGGTGGGATTTCACTTCTTTTTGTAGAAACGTTAAATATTGATTTATTATATAACGTAAAAATATTGATTTATTTTATTAGATTTTCTTATTTGACACAGTTTTTTTCTTTTTAGGAGTAGTTTTTTTATTATTACAAATTTTTCTTTTCTTTTTTTCCGGTTCTGGTTCTTGTACAGTAGCAACAGTTTTTCGTATTGCCCATTCGCGTTCATTATTTATTCTTTTAGACGGTTTTGACGGTTTAATTTCTGAAAGATCGGCGCGGTATTTACGCCTAAGCCGGTTGTATTGGGTGATCGCTGAAGCTTGAGCTTTTATACTCTTGAAGTCAACATTTATGAGGTGCACCCCCATATATGCGTATTAAAAGCAGAAGGGGAGGCATTCGCCCAGCAGTGGGACGCTATAGGCTAGATTAAATTAGATTAGAAGATGTGTCCCACTACGCTGGATTTTTGCAATGACAGTCGATTCTTTTATGTACCAATAGTAGAAGGGGGCATTACCATACCTCTAACACAGCTGAGACCAGCTGAGGTTTCCTCATCAGATACTTCAGACCTTCGATTTTAGACATCAAATGAAGCGGCCTACCAAGTTGCATATTTTTTGTAAAGGCGGTATGTCGATCTCTAATAGTTTGGTTGGGCTCTTGTGTTTTCTAATCAGGGTCACCAGGTACTCCAGATCTTCGATTATCCTAGTTTTTATAGTTTTCCCTTTATGTGACCATTAAACCCTAACTCTACCAAATTTCAGCTCTTTGAGTTTATGGGAAGTACTAGTTCTATTCTGATGATCATGAGTGAGTGAGTGTCATAAATGCGAAACTTTGCTTTCGCTTAACTTCGGAACTAAATGACCTACAGACTTGAAATTTTGGATTTTAAGTATGTGATTATAGCTTACTGGATGACGAAAATTTCTGCGTTCTGGTCTTATCCAGAGGTTCTCAAATAGGGGCCTGAAAATGCGGCGAAATGGTTCCAGTAAAGGATGGTACGGCAGTGTTTGCTTCGCGCTCGACTTGGCGGGGGCACTGCCGTGCCCCCCGATACGCCATTTAACATACACGTAACGCCATCTATTGAGCAAATATGGTACAACATATTATGCTAGGTCATAATATGTTGATTAGTTTTAATTCTAATATCTTTTGATTGAGCGACCCGATTACGACGAAACGAAAACTAAATGTTACTCCGAGATATACATAATTACTCAATTATGGATCGATTGCAGGGTTTTGATAGTAAAATAATTATTTTTTGCGTATGGAACTGGAGAGCCGCAACTTTACATCGAAAGAGCCGCATGCGGCTCGCGAGCCGCAGGTTGCCGACCCCTGATCTAGGTGGTAGATCCGTAATAAGCATTTTTTGTTTTCGTGACCTTCAGGCTACCCTATACTATCGTTTAATTTAACGTAAATAAGTCTAACTTGGCAAATTGAGCTTTAAATCTACACACGAAATTTCCCATAACTACAAAAATGACTAAAAAGTAGACGTTCTTTTGTAAAGTTCGTCTTACTTTCAAAGGTAGCGCCACTGTCGGGTCACAATGACACAAGTGCATCTTTCTCTGTTCCATGAAGGGCGTGACGCACAACGGTAAACATTGACTTAATTGCCTATTCATATTGAGTGGACCACACGAAGATTATCCTTATTTGGAATTACTAAAGCTGGTCGCCAAACCACTTTATCGCTTTGATTCTCACTTCAGAACGTGGGCGCATCCTGGCCACTCAGCCGCGCTACCAACGCTGACTGGCTCAGTTCGCGTGTTCGTCAACAGAACGGTACTTTAAACGAGTATCTTCTGTAGCGGAAGCTGCGCGCACACGCATGCGCACGCGCACGCGACACTGACGATATTATCAGATATAAAACGAAATGTACCCGTCATGTTCAATGCGCAACTGTACGCAACGACGAAACGTGACTCGACGGATACGATTTATGTAAGTACAATTTCGTGTATCAAAGCCGACAAGTGCGTTTAGTCCCTGAACAAACCGTCGATGACTGCGTGTTGTGACGTACGATTTTAATATGATTACTTTTTAATTTGACCTACCATTAGCAGCAGTAGATTTAATTGCACCTATGTGCCGCAACAGATAGATGAAAACAAATGCTTTTACACGCCAGTAGAAATAGAAGCTTAAATTGTCATAAATTACATTTACTCATTGCAATTTATAACAATGTAGGTAAGCTTATCTGTATCAGTAGCTCATACGAGCGCTGACCGTGACAACACGTTTAATTTGGCTGGCGACACATAATTAGTCATAACTACTGTCCCAAATTTGTATTATGACCGCTAAATATACTTGTAGGGAAATACAACACGCGAACTTAATCTCTTATGTCGTTCCCATATTTGGGCGCGTGCAGCGTGCGATGCACTACACGCAGCGTACCAGTGTGGACGACGCGGCACTTTCCGTTAGCGCAAACAACGCGAACTGTTTGCGTGCTCACTGCAAACTTTGTTGACTGCTCGCGAACGCGGCTGTACTGGCTCGCGAGCAATTCGACACTCGCTCGTAGGAGTGTAGGACGCACGTACAATGCGCGCGAGTGGACACAACTTAAGGTTTGCGAGCTAACGGTAATATTTACTGCGTTTACGTTTTTTTTTTTTTCTTTTTTTTTCCATAGGTTAACCGCAAACGCAGCAGTAGCGTCATCTATCTACAAAACGTATACTAGTTTCAGATCAAACATTGGGAAATGTTAAAGTTAAACAAACCACTTCTATGTGATATATCTTACAAATAATTGTTAGTACAAGCAGTAAAGCCTTGGTTTCCTGAGAACATTAGGTCACCGTTCATGTGTTCCTTCTCTTAGGGGGCTCCAGCTGTAATATTACCCGCGCATCCGCAGTGCGCGATGCAGTCAGCGGTACAAACAATCACCGGCACATGCACGTCATTATTATTTACATGACACTCCTCTTACAACTCTTCTTTCAATCTATAGTAAAAGCGTTAGCACGTACCATTCGCATCAGGCGCGCTGGGCGCATTCTGGAAGGGCGGTCCGGCCGTCGGGTACGGGGCCCCCGTGGGGTACGGCGCGCCGGTCGGGTACGGCGCGCCCGTCGGGTACGGCGTGCCCGTCGGGTACGGGACTGCCGCGGGGTACGGTGACGCCGTGGGGTAGGCCCCTGTGCCCACCGGGTATACTGTCACTGTTTGCGCTGATGACAACAATGTGTGGGTTTAGTAACAATGCAGACTGTATGTGCATACACCATCACCAGCTGCGGCCGCAGAACACGTCGCGCCAACGTTACACCAACACATACTGAACAAGTACACGCACTAACATCATACTGAGATCACTAATGCTATATCATGTAGGTAATAAATGTGGCAAAGAACGCATCAAATGATTTGCTAACCACAGCACTTGGCGAAGCAATTGTAGTTCGCAGTATAACATGTTGTTCTTCTTTCAGCGGTCTGCACACCCATCTTATATGATCCGATCTCGGAGGTGCATGGATCACATTATTTTTAAAATTTATAATGGTGTCCGCTCTTGACCTCCATCTCGCCTAATGGATAAGTGATAGATAAGGTCTACGATACAACAAGCGCACGATCCCTTGATTACAACTATTAGTACCCCAGATAATGACCAAATTCCACACAATTGTATTAACATACTTATAAAAACACTCCGCCCGTGTGGTACAAGGCCACCGCTACCCTTGAGCCACAAGGATGCGGAGCGCTGTCCTCTTGTTTAGAAGGATAAGAACAACAAACTGCGATCATAAATCCGTGTTTCAAGGGTGGTTACATTGTTTGGGAGACTCGTGTGGAGCAGGATGTGCGCGGACTGCTGCACTACACTACGTCACATGTCTGTGGTGCTCACCGGGATAGATCGCGGCGGCGTACTGTTGCTGTGGGTAGGGGGCCGCGCCCGTGTCGTTGAGGGGAGGCGCTGGAAACACACAATGTTGTTATATCACAAGCCCATTACACCTAGTCACGTACTTACGTATCCTATCTACTCGCTAGATAGTCATAGAAACATAAAGAGGTGATGCGCACTGATAATTATATGTATAACGATGGACCAAAATGAAAGGTTCCGCGATTAGACTTCATGCTAGAAATTATGTATTGAGACTATAGACTATAAAGCACATACGTGTATACAGAACATGTAACGTCTATAATCATTGAGAATGTAAAGCACCGACCACGTGGAGGCGCGATGTCATGAAAAGCGTTTCAAAGTTGACATTGGTGTCGATTCTGTAGTGCACTTAGACAGGACTAAACTAAGGGTGGTTGTCTCTTTCTGTTTCAATAGAAAAAGAAAGTGACAGTTGCGTTTAGTCTAGTTTAGTACTGTCAAAATGTGCAACAGTATTGACACCAATGTTCCATATCCATTCTCATGCGCCGGCGCATGTACACTACCAAAACCCGCATTTAAAAAATAAATTCCGGAGAAAAAAGTAACATAACAGCGGAATATTAACACTCGGAAATACCCGAGAGATTCAAATATTACAAGTTACATGACAAACAAAAATTCACACAAACGCGTTTGTTGTGTGGATAAGGAAACGATCGAAACCAGATAAGGGACACTGAACCGTTAGCTTGGAGGGGAGGAAAAACCCAACGCAGCGCCCAAATGTTTATCATTATAAAACTTATAAACTTGCTCCAATACAACGCGTGAGGAAGGAAAACCGGAGAATACCCGCGTGTGAGTCATCAAGCTTTACAAGTACCGCCGCGCCGCCTGAGAGGACGACCGGCTCGAGAGAGTATTAGCATGAGAACTACGTGTCATGATCTAAGAGTTTTGTTGTACGGGTAGGAGCTGGTGTTAGAGATATCATTGTTGTGTTGCGCGAGAGGAATGGCATTATCCATACTATAAAGTGTTAGGCTGCCCCACATGTTGGCCCCAAAACTGTTCGCCCAATATTTGGATCCACAAAATAGCGTTGGCCTCAACAATCGCGCCAGCGTTGGGAGATAGCTGCTCTGTGTCAGTTTCTTCAAAAAAAAAAATATTCGCCAATATTAGCAATGCATGCACTCGTTGGGGTTTGTTCATTCAGTCAATTACAGTCCTGCCGCGGCGCACATCGAGTGTGCAAGCAGCCTGCCGCAAATGTCTAGGTACTAAAAGATGAGACTTGAACACGTATGAAATGTGTGCTAGAAATATTGGTGCCTACTCTGTTTATAGTACATGTTTCATACAAGCGTCGTTCTACATCTTTCTCTATGGAACTCTCGTCTCTTAAACATAGTAGACGTAGTGATATGCTCTTAGTGTGCACGTGCTAAATTGGACCAATTTAGATTTTATTCACATTGGCTAGAACTAAACTAACATCATCTCCGACGTTTAGGTGCTAAGCACAATTACCAACCAACGTTGCCACCAACCACGGGACCAACGTGTAAAGCCGGGGTTACAGCTATCATTGTTTCGTTGCGGAACAGAAACAGAGGTATACATGATGAATAGCGCCATTACTCTTTTGTAACGGAACAATGATAGCTCTAAACTTCATAGTACGGCCCAGACGTCACGATACTTTGGCGGTCACATTTGTAAGTTAGGCCTTAGCAAGCAGGAATACCAACTGTGCTGGTAGTTATGGATCAAGTAACGCTAAAGACAATGGACACTACACACGTGAACCCGAACCGATAAACAAGTAGCAACAGACAACATGAACGAAATGAACTGTAACACTGTGCACTGTGGCTCACTGTTCAGACTTGGCATCGACAACAACCACAGCCTCATGTGCACTGTGCTCTGTGCTCACTGAACACGATGGTCCTACGCCGGGACACACGTACAACTGATGCGCAACATTATAACATGTGCACTCCTAGTAGACTATAATTATTGCAGAGGAATACTAACGTCAATTAAATTGACCGAATGCGGGTGGCGCAGTGACAGAGCTATGTTCTCTACGCTATACGTCACAAATACAAGGTTAGTCGGAAAGGGGATAGGTACTAAGCCGAAAAGGTGTTAAAGTACCCATAATAAGGGATAACTTTTGTTCTACAACTATCCCCAAAACTCGATAATTTAAGAGAAATAGCGTTTCAAAGATTTCGTAAAAAATATGCTAAAACTATCTATCCATAGCTATGATCAGCTGTGTTTACTATTTAGGTCATATTTGGGGTCACAATTTAGAAACTTAATTTTCTGAATTCATAACTAAAGCAGGTATGTGTTTTTTTTTAAACTAAAATAAAAAGCTTTATGCATGCAAATAAAAATTATCTAATTTTGTAATTTTAACACTTGCTTTAAAATAGTCATCAGTGATACTTTAAGTGACCCGCGGCTTAGTACCCCCTTTACGACTAACCTTGTAGATGGTAGCATGCGTGGTAGTTGTGCGTGTGACTGTGAGGTCAGGTTCCGTTACCGCGCCCACGATATGGGAGGAGGCATGGTGAAAAGAGGTATAATATAAACTAGTGAAATATTTGAACGAACTGCGTAAACACTATGTGTATGGACACTTCCGTAGACTATCTGAAATACGCAGTATCATTCGACGCCGCCCGACGTGTTAAGGCCTATTCAGATATAACCGATATTCGCTACCGCTGTGCGTAGCCAGAACCTAGTGACCACGGAACTTCATACAAATAGCCGGCGGTATTTTATTCGCTACCCAAAGCGATAGCGAATATTGCTTATATCTGAATAGGCCGTTACGCCGCCGGATATAACTTGACCCTCAGTCACTCGCTCACGGTCCTACTCCATTTACGTATAACTCCATGGTCTAAATCAATGTTGCACAACATTATAACATGCTATTAAGATCACGTACAGTAGATTGTTCAGAAGTAATCTTTATCTTTGTTATTGCTATCCAACAACATTCAAACATAGTTATGGTTCTTATCAATAACAACATTTCATAAGCAATTTTGCTTTTTTCTAGACATAATTTGAAAACCCGAGCTGCTCAAAATTTCTTACTAAGGTTTAGGGTGTTACCAGACCAATCGATCGATCGTCTATCCACGGCATCGAACGATGGTAGAATGCATTAGTCGTCGCCGATCGATAGTTTCTACCAGTCTAATCGATAGATTGTCGATCGGAGAACGATCGATGGTAGAATGGATTAGTATGCGTCCTCTTGTGAATACATTTCGAAAGAAACTGATGGATTATATCCGGGGTTAATCGATCAACGTCGACCGATGCCATCGACCGGCAATCGATCGATTAGTTAATCGAACGGTATCCGTCGACCAGCCAAAGCTACCACACCAATCGATCAACTTCAATCGATTGGTGTGGTAACACCCTTATGTTACCTGTAACCTGAACCACGCCTGTTGGACGGTTATCTCGAGTCAAACGACCGCGGTACGGCTGTGTGTGTGTTCGATTGCGATTTTAAATAATTTTGTTTGTTAGAAGTATCACACAGCGCAGCCGCGCGTTGAAAAGTGAGATTAAAATGATTGGGGCGCTATCACAGTGTCGTGTCGGTACTTACGTGCGATGATCCTGCCGCGCGACTTGCTCCGGCAGCAGCAGCGGCAGATGATGGCCAGCAGCACCGAGGCCACCACGGCCGCGCCCAGCCACAGCAGCAGCTCCATGCTCGGGCCTCGCTTGGTCACCACCGAGTGCACGTGACCCTACAGACATACACATGTTCATTTATTGCCTCAGCAGCAGCAGCTCAGTGGTCGAACCGCACCACTCAGAACGTACATCAAGTACATACTTCGGAATTCCGTATTACAGTCGAAATGAGCCTCCTGGCACAAGTACTCTAATCACAACCACTCTAATATAATCACCATTCTCGGCAGATCATTCCATCCACATACAAAGCGCAAACTAATTACGAGATTCAACAATCAATCTCACAAACATAAAGTTGTGCCTAACTACCCCGTATATTCAAAACTATATTTATAAACACAATTAAACCACATCACGTCCTGCACTACCGGAACGTGTGGGCGCGACGACCATACCATACAGTGATAACAGTCTCCAAGCTACAACTGTTTGCATTATACACATTAAGTATTTATTTAATACTGTAAAAATCCCATCCCAACAAGATGCTCTTAGGGGTAAGAGAATGAGTAATAAGGTTGAGAATATGGTCCCAATATATGATGTTGTTATTAGGTACATCAGTGTGTGCTAAGTGGGCACCACAGACCACAGCCCATCAGTAGTAGCTAGCTATACTTCAATAAAATAGAGCAAATCCTTAGGGTTTCAAACAACATACTCAGATAGTTCTTGATGATAAATAAAAATGGATCATGGACACTTTTTGTTTTGTTATAAAAAAACGTTACTCCACAGTATGATTTCTCCTGTATCGTGGGTGCGTTTACAGACACAAATTTTCACATGTACAAACATCCAGACCTGGAACAACTATCTGTAGGCCATACAAATATTTGTTCCGTGCGGGAATCAATCCCACGACCCGCAGCGCAGAAGCCAATCACTTAGCCACTGCACCAAACGTGTTGTCAACTTGTTTATGCATAAACTGATAAATTCTGAAATAATGCCAATATAAGAAGTTAACTGTAAAGTTGTTGTGGTACACACAATGTGAGTGATCAACTAACAGAGAAATTGCCAAAGTACAATACTTGACTATCAGTGTATTGTGCAAGTGTAGCGTGCACTGCGCATGACTCATGTTACTAAGAAACAATGTCATATCTGATTAATAATTGTATTACAAGTTTATACAATAATTGCCAACTCACTTGTACCTCATATCAGAGTCAGCTAAATGTACACGGCTACTTAACTTATGGTACAAAGATACAATGTGATATGTATTTTTGATGATGTTCTCACTGACTCACAGGTTGACTGATATAGACTGCCTTGTGGCATTAAGTGCACCTTACATCACCACTGTGCATTCAAGTATTAAACAAATAAATATAAATTATAATGAGTCAGTAATCAGTGTGATCATGTATCACTTTATATGTTCATATCTAAACAAACAGGTACAGGGTTTAGTTAACCTCATAGCAGATAGTATTTCATTTCACGGAGGGTTAACAAATGCTAATGTTATGGAGTCCAAACTGATTTTAACCTTGTTTTGAATTTGTTATTTTTACTAAAAATATGTGTATATGAGCTATCAGGGGGGAGATGGGGTAGGGGCTGTATTATAAGGCAAGAGCTTATCCTTGGTAAAAAAATACAATGATAAACAGTGCTATGAACAGACAGTCATATGAAATGGTTTGGTTAACAACCTGATTGAACCTGCACTAGATTACAATCTATATAACTGTCATACTAGAACAGAACAAACAGAACACATTACAATTTGATGACACGTTTGGTGCATTGGCTAAGCGATTGGCTTCTGTGCTGCGGGTCATGGGTTCGATTCCCACACGAAACAAATATTTGTATGGCCTACAGATAGTTGTACCGGGTCTGGATGTTTGTGCATGCGAAGATTTGTGACTGTAAACACACCCACTATACAGGAGAAATCGTAGTGTGGGACGTATTCTTTCAAAAAAAAAAGAGAAAAAAAAATATCATCAAGTAGTACATACACAGTACACTGTTGGCTGACCCTTGGACATGTGCACAACACAACATTGCAGTGTCTAAACTGCAGACGTGAAAGTTCACTTTGTATAAAACAAGATTACTTACAATATGAAATATGTATATGAATTAATGTCCAAACACAAATAATTGTATAACTACCTGCTGCTGGTTACCTAAATCTATTTTTCAGTTGATAGAAAAAGTTTTAAACACACATTATAAGATGTATGTATCTATTGCACCTTGTTTGTTTATTATTACTAAGACCGTAATGGCATAACATTACAATAAGCAGTTATGTATGAGCACCACAATACCTGTTTGTGATCAACTTAACAGCAGCTATTATACACAATGTAGCAGCATACACAAACAAATCATAAATCAACTTCTAATTCCAACACTACTGATGTACAACACTAAACTAATCTCCAACAGGAACACTGGCAGACTGACATATAAACACTACCACTTATTTTCACCTGTGCGTGTGATCTGACTACCTTCTAATCTAAATGTAATTGCACTTCACTAAGCTCCGCGAACAGCGAGTCTGATAACAATATCAGTTGGACGATGCGCCCGTGTGTGACGACCGCCAAATCGTCGCTGATGGTTGTGACGGTCCCACCTACCTTGAAAAATTCGTCGTCATCAAACTCGCTCGACTCGAACATAACTTCAATGTAGAACAATAACAATGACACTACGCTCCACTACACTCAGCCGCCACCAAGCTACTGACCCAGCATTTATTGATATCGAAAAACATAATCGCGACGCCACATGACATATGAGTCACCTCATCTGACTGATTCGATGCTCGGGGTTTTCCGGATTTTACAAGGAAAACAAGAAATATTTTATACAACAGAACAAAGATGACGCAAATAAATTAACTTTAAAAACTAGAGAAGCACTCTTTTGTGGATTATCGAACGGAAATTATGCTCTCGTTCTGTAACGCACAAAGTATAAAACACAAAAAGGATTATCAAAAGGGATTACTTGAAGATAATTATTAAAAAAAAACAATATAAATGACATACCTATTTTATACCTATACTTCGGACGTACCGGTGAACGAAACGACAGTCGCTAACTAGTGAGGCGAAAGTCGAAATGTACATACGATCATATTAATAAATTAAATATTATTACAAATACTCGATTTAGCATTCGAGCATACAATTAAATTATTTAAACAGTTTAATTAATAGTTTTTATATTTTTAACCCCCGACGCAAAAAGAGGGGTGTTATAAGTTTGACCGCTATGTGTGTCTGTCTGTCTGTCTGTCTGTCTGTGTGTGTGTGTGTCTGTCTGTGGCACCGTAGCTCTTAAACGGGTGAACCGATTTGAGTGCGGTTTTTTTTATTTGAAAGCTGGTTTTCTAGCGAGTGATCTTAGACATGTTTTATTAAAATCGGTTCAGCCATTTCAAGGTTATCAGCTGTTTTGTTAGCTGCGGTAGGGTTCTTAGACGCATAATGTGTATTACTTTACTTTCAAACATACGTATGAAATAAAATTTGAAACACTCATGTATGCTATATAACTATGCAAGATTATGAAATTCTTGGTCTGATGCTGCAGCCAGGATAATCAGTGCACTAGTACACTCTTGAAAAAATAATAGCAGATATGTCGTGTTTGGATTCGTTTTGATCAGTATTTGATTCTACATGCAATTCAATGGTGGCGACATGATGAGTTGATGCTGCAGCCAGGATATCCAGCACACTAGTACACTCTTGCAAAAATAATAGCAGATATATGTCGTGTTTGGATTCGTTTTGATCAGTATTTGATTGCCAAAAGTAAGTTTAAATTTTTTAACTTAATACTAAGTTTAAAAAGATTAAAATAAAAATTAAATTTAAAATTTTAAAAACCCCCGACGCAAAAAAAATGAACTTTTAAAAAGTCAAAAATAATAGTATCGTTGAGCCATCAAATTCGATTGAGTAACACCTATATATTTTAATTACAGAAATTGATGGATGGCACGATAAGGTTTGCTCGTTGAAATGGCGATATAATATCACGTCGGGGTCCCGCTAAGTAAATTAGCTAGCTAGTAAATTAATAGATGGTCAATTAAATGAAGGGTCTGACTTACTTTAGCGGTACCCCGACGCGATATTATATCGCCATTTCAACGAGCAAACCTTATCGTGCCATCCATCAATTTCTGTAATTAAAATATATAGGTGTTACTCAATCGAATTTGATGGCTCAACGATACTATTATTTTTGACTTTTTAAAAGTTCGTTTTTTTTGCGTCGGGGGTTTTTAAATTTTTAATTTATTTTACTATAATTAAAACAGCCGCCGACCATTTGAGTTACCATACAAATTATTACAGACAAACTTATCCCTAGTGTATTATGTATGCTTTTGTACCTTCTCTAGTACCAATAGACTACTTTTTTATGTGGGTTTCAGGCACACGCACTAGAGTCCACCATACTGACATAGATTTTCATTCCCAGATCAGTACTGAAATTATTTGTAATTCAACAAATATGTAATCGATTAATTACTGGTCAAGACGAGACATCACTATTGTTCACCTGAACTGACACACTGATTTTGACGTTTAGGTGCGTTTTATTAGTCATAATCAATGGTTTTGTAATCATTATAATATTATTGTAAAAATATTTAAAGCACTTTCAGGCTCATTTAACCAACACTTATTTTTTTACTAGTATCGCTTGTGATCTTTTGATTATTATTTTACCTGCCTGTGCAACAACATACACAGATGTTCACATCTACGTCACAGTACTATCGAGTGCGCGCAAGATATCTCTGCGCGCGGCCAAATTCGGAACTAATCATGGTCCGCTACAGTGTTGCTGTTTTATTAACTTTGTCACTAGATCTACTTAATTTTAGGAATAAAAGAAAATATAATAATAAAGATTATAGTAGAACTCATTGGACGACAAAAATCATAATGCATTCTTATTCATTCACGGCACATTCATAAGCTTAGTTCTTTTCCTTTGCAAATTACGTAAAAATAATCATTAGTTTAATTGGTAGGTAGCAAATTTTAACTTACATAATTTAGTTCAATTACAATATAATAAAACGCAAAAAAAGGGTTGCACAATTTTAATGCTCACAAATAATTACTTTTTAAAAAGTTCTACTTTGTATTTTCGCGATCATGGCAACATTTAGCACACCCACCGTCGACTTATCTTGCGCGCACTCTATCTTTCGAATGCTTTCTTTACGCAGATATATACAATATTGTAGAATAGGGCCAATGGCATTAGGACCAGGTCATCGCTCCTGTGTTGCCATTCGATGAATGATGATCCATCACGCTGGAAGCAAACTATCGGACGCGGCTGACAACCACGACTTAATAGGTAAGTATCTGGATAATAAATATACACTAAACTGTGCAAGCTATAGGACGTCAGTCGCGGACGTAACTTTGAACCGTCCTTAAGCGTTCAAACGTCCGAAAGAATCTGGCCAGCTGCGTCCCAAACGACTGTGCACACTTATAAGTCACGGCTGTCAGCCGCGTCCGATAGTTTTTTTCAGCTTCACGAGTGAGGAATATCTTATCTGCCATGCCATAACACAGATATTTTATATTATTCCGCATTTTCTGCCACTTTACAAATGATTTATGATAGCTCTTTCAAATCATCGTTTGTTGCCAAATATGGGTCGTTTTGACATGATAGGATTTATAAGGCCGACGATATTATACGCACTTTGGAATTAAATTTTTTCCCGATTGTTGAGTTAATATCGTTTTCGAGCATTTTCGTAAAGATACAAATTCCCTTTTAAATATTTATTAAAAGCATGGAAAAGATATTTGTTATCCTGGCAACTGTATTAAACTGTCAATGTCTCAAGTTTCGTCAATTTGGTCATTTTGCCTCGTAGACATATATCATTAACACAAACTATATAGGGATATACTGTAACATTAATCTGTGATTTTGCCATTTCATTTCATAGAACAGTTGGTCGGACAGTATTTAGTACTTGTTTTTCTACAGAAAAATGTGAATAGCTTTACGCAATAAAAGTCGTTTCAAAAGGGAAATAGATTTTGGTTTTGTTGGTAATCCTTTGGTAATCGAGTCGATTCTGTGAATCGAAATGTTATTTGCGCTTCTGTAAATAAACCAGAGGTTTTAATAGAACTTTAAATTAGGGTACGTTAAACATCGATAGTTTGATTTCCGATAGTTATCCCAAAAACTATCTATAGTTTTCTCAAAATTGATTAATTCGTTTAAAACACCTTTATTAATTAAAAGAACTAATTTTAATTTGCACTAAAACAAACATTTCAATCAAAATATTGTATTAAAAACAACAACATATTTAGTTTTTTCGCCATAAGCTTGTTTTGGGGTTCAGTCAGGATAGACGGCTGTAGAAAAATTTCGTTCGAGATGAGTAATATAGGTCTACCAGAATCTGGTGGCAAATAGGGAAATTAAATTTTTTTGTGGGTAACACAAGGGTAATTCGAGTAAAAAGTCTTGATACTTGTAATTTTATTCTTTAATTTCTTCTTCATCTTCTTCCTGGGCTTATCCCGCACTAGATGGGGTCGGCACAACATGTTTTTCATAAATCCATGTTGGTCGAGGTTTTGGCTTATTGTTTTATGTGACTCAATGTGCTTGCTGATATTATGCACTGGTCCCAAAATGATATGCTGATGTATGATTTTTTGCAATTTTATTGTAATGGAAAAGGAAACCTTGTTAAAATAAGTATGTTTATTAAAAATGTTTGAACAATAAAACATTAATCAGAACTGGAAAATGTATCAATTACAGTCATACTCGTTTTGACAAGTGACATTTTGACATTGCCAGAAAACCACTATTTGTTATTAATTTTTAATGCCATGAGATTCTGGTTGACCTATAGTAGTAAAATAAACTATCGATAGCACAAAATAATAAGTGATAGTATCGATGGTCAATGACTATCGATAGTATATCGATGTTTAACGTACACTACTTTAAATGTCACTGTCACTATCAGCTGTCAGCTATAGGTAGCTAGCCGTCAGATTTCCTAAATAATATAACCTCATTTGTTTAATCCCCACAACTTTTTCAGTGTATATTTAATTTTATATTGAAATAAGAACTTAGTCACGATGTATTTAGGAATGTTCAGTCGGACATTATTACCATTGCGACAGGTATTCGTTGTTCAGTCATCACACTTACACAACACGGCCGCTAGTTATGCTGCTGTCAAGAAAACCACATCAGCCGCTGGAGGTGCTTATTTTCTGATACCTTGAATTTTATAATCTTCTCAAATATTGACTTTCCAACTGTAAGTGGTAGTTATCTGGTTGATAAGGGTTGTTAAAAAAAACCCGTGTCTGCTGTTTGCCTTATTTGTAAGACATTAGGAAATAATTAGACAAGAAGTTCACCTGTCTAGCTTCTTCCTATTTATCATCATTCGATCGCTGCTGAGAATGGTGACCACATACGACGCATGTCCAAGTTATGCTAATACTGTAAGATAAACAACCACATTATTGTAACTGATAGTAGCACTACCAGAAATAAATTGATGTTCTGTAGACCTCAAAAATGTTTTTGAAGTTATACTTGATATAGAATTAGGTCTAGATTTTTGATTATATTACATATTGTGGTCCCATAGCACATAATTATTGTACAATATGTCCAGATTTGTAGTAATAAAACTTTAAGGGTTGTATAATACATTAAATTTTATTGAAAAAAACACGCAACATGTGGGATCGATGACCCAGCCATAATAACTGCACCAAAAATTAAAAAATTGTAGTAATTGCTTCCGATTTTTTAACATCTATCTACATATTCAAACACTCACAACTTAATATCAAGGTCATACAGAAGTGGGATTTTTGTTTTATTTTGTAGAACAACTCAAAGACTGATAAAATACCATAAAACACACATGTTTTTATAATATTTTAGAAAAGTAATAAATATGTGCAAAATAGTTTAAAATTTGAAATACATGTCTCATTATGAAAATATCTTAACTTATGCACGGCACTTTGATATATTTTACGTTGTTTATGATGTAGCCTTTTTAACAACATTAAATTTACGCCTCTATGACGCCTAGGAGATAAGTTGTCGGTGTTTGATTATGTAGAGGTTAAAATAGGTAACCAAATCATGTTGAAATGGCAAAATCTATAAATATGTTTAAAGTTAAACTTAAAAAGTATTTAATTGAATCTTCTTTGTAACAATAGGTATATCACACTATATAATTTCCCTGTACAATTTATTTATTTATAACAAGATGTGTATAACTCTTCTCCGATGTTGTAATTACTTTACTTTAAGGATATTTATTGTTTCTCTTGTAAGCAAACATTGTAAAGTTCTTTCGAGAAATAATTTCTTGAACCAAATTGCTTCATCTCGGGGGGGGGGGGGGGATCGACCCCACACAACGTAGTGTTTTTATCAATTAAATTGAGTGTATGTACTGTCCTTAATGTTTTATTAGTACATACCAGGTCTCAGTATATAAGAAACTGTTACTCGAAGGCAGCATGTTCAAGTGGTCCACACTATAAGACTGCACATCTTGGAGATATACTTATGTATTTTAGTTGCAATTCTCAGAAGTGACGGAATATTGTTCCCTCACAACCAGGTTATTGTTATTTTGCTGACACAAGAGAAGAGGAAGGATGCAAAGTAGCAAGTAGTTAACACATATTAATTACAACAAGTGTTGTTACAGGTGTTATGGGTCTGGGCAAGGGCAAGAAAAAGGCAGGCAAGCTAGGTTCCATGGAAAAGAAGGAGTTGCCCGTGGAAACAGACCCGGAGAAGCTGGTGAACTATGTGTGTGGCTCCAACATATACACCACTGGAGAGGACGTTAAGGTGGGTTGATTGTTATTATAATGTCTTTGACTCACAGTGTCCTCACGGCTCCACCCGTAGCCTATGCTACTCAGTGATAATGTAGCTTTCCAACGGCAAAAGAATTTTTGAAATTGGTCCGGTAGTTTTTAAGTTTATTCATTACATACAAAAATATAAAAATACAAATCTTTCCTCTTTATAATATTAGTATAGATTGTCCCTGTGGAGGGCTCACACTAATCTCGCCTTTGTTTGATCATTAATGCAATTGTTCAGTTATCAGATAATTAATCCAGTTGTTTTTGTTCTTAAATTTTGCCATTTACAGACCAAATGTTTATTGGCAGGCAGTATGAATTTGTCCATCTGAGAATTACTGGGAAATTTTAAAATTTACTAAAAATTTAGAATCTAACACCAGATTCACACGATTCGATTCCAGTTGATCAACTGCTAAATTGCATGCGATTTGAACCGTCTGAACAGACTTTCAATCAAATTGAAGCAACAAAAATGTTTCAAATTTTGTTCATCAAGTCAGTTGATCAACTAGAATCGAATCGTGTGAACCTGGTATAATGTTGTGATGTAACTTGAAAAGGCTGAGTTAATTGATTGATATAATGTTCAATAAACATTTAATTTTGTAAATATAGTTTATCAAACAGTTATTACACTTTATCATTGTCACTGTCTTTCAATGTAACACTGATACACTTCCAGATAAAGGAGGACAGTGAGTACCCCTCGTGGCTGTGGTCGCTGAACACGGGCGCGGCGCCCCCGCTGGACGCGCTGGACCCCGCCCGCAAGCACTACTGGCTGCGCGTGCGCGCCGCCGGCATGCGCCGGAACAACAAGCTGCGCTCCATGAGGAAGTTCTAAGTGCTAGTGCACTGAACATACAGACAGCTCCACTCCCTCATTTGTCGGTAACGCAGCGCCTACATTTCAATTAACTTGTGACCCGCCCCAGTCTAACATGAGGGCTTATTTTAATGAGGACTCTCGGGAAGTTTCCAGAATCTAAACCAAGTGAGCCGACGTTGACATCCGCGCAGCGCACTATGCAACGCAGTAACAATGTAGTTGACCAAACTTCAATATTTTTCAGTTGACTTGCAAACCTAAGGCGTCGTTCAGAGAGACGCGGGGTGTGGCGGCGCGTCTGACGTCACGTCTCGGGGTCTAATCAAACATTTATGGTCATTTATGAGGGCGTTCATGTAAAATAGAAGCGTGATCACGCGTGTTTTGTATGTTATTGAGCGCTATTCGCAACAGTCCGCAGCGTACCCCGCGTGCGCGCGTCAGTTTGTCTCTGCGTCTTCATAAACGGAACTACACATTACCATTATGTTTGTATTTGTGCGTGCAACGGCCGCGCCTGCCGCTCATCTGATCGCGTCTCCCTGAACGCGGCCTTATGCACTACATCCTTGTTCATACGAAGTAGAATGTACCAGTCAACTATTAGATATTAATAAATAAGTATATTTGTAATTTTAGATGTAACTAGGTAGGCACTAAAATTGTTAAAAAATATAACCAGTTATCAATAATATGGATTTATTAAATTCACTAAAAGACTACAAAAAAAATTCACAAAACAATTTACAAAAGAGTTTGCTCTCTACTACGAGAGTACATGATTTACGTTTATATTTCAGTATACAAACTAAATACCAAAATAGTCGATTTTCACTCAACCGAAATTTAAATTACAATAAACGATGTAGCTTAGTCCACAAAAAAGACGATGCCACACTCAATTTTACACAATTCACAATCTATATTTAAAATACTTTCACAATTCAACAATTTTTTCCAAATGATTTCATTTGTAATACAAGTCGACGTTACACTTCATTGGACTAAGTATACGATTTTTTTTGTCGTTCACAAACATTTATATCACTTATGTCATATGCATTAGAGACCTTAGACTACAGGTATGTGCTAAGTGTATTAAATCAATTGATCGGATCTGCTCTGACAAGCCTGGTCTTCAAAGAACTAGTAAACTACTACTAAACGCTTACGATTACGACAGCTGTTCAACGTAAGCGACCGTTCTCTGAGTGTTGGACGGGTAAGCGGAAAACGACAATATAACCTCTCCAGGCTAGAGAACATCAATGTCTTTAGATGCTCTGCTAGTTTTGGCGCTGCGCGAACAGCTACCACGATAGTCCTCGCTCGCGTGTCTAATACGATAGTTGTTCGCTACTCGCCGTCTATGACACCTCTGCAGGATTTATTAGAAGACTGATTATGTTCTGTTATCATGCTGGTGGTGTCGCTACAAGCAGTCCATCGTGTCCTCTTTGATGACCATGGGCGGCGCGTAGTCGCCGTGCTTCGTACCAAACGAGTACGAGTAAGGGTTCTGAAACATACCGATACAGTGAGGAATATCAAGATTGGTGACTCTGACTCGTGAAGCAAACTATACAAGGCAGAGGTAGAATGTCTGCATTGTCAAAGTCAACTAAATGTCAAGACCCAGGCTAGTTTCAATTAGTTTTTGGACTGTGTTCAAGAGCACTGTCTCCCACTTCGGTGAAGGCCTTTTGGTATCTTCACATGTTGACCATGATAGGCTGAGTTGAGAATTTTCCAATACCAAGATTAACCGTAATCATTGCGGAGATGAGGTTCCACAGACCGGATGCCAAAACGAGGTCAATCTGCTCATATTTTATGTATCGCCGTATGATCGCGATGAAGCGACCTATGTCTGTAAGTTCCATTAAATAGAGTTCAAGAGGGTAAGTTACCTTCTTAGTGTTGTAGAGGTTGGGCGGGTAGGCGGCGGGGCCGGGCGTGCGCGTGGCCTTGCCGGCGCCCTCCAGCCGCGCGCCCAGGGAGAACACGGGCTGCCTGCGACGCAATACGAACCAACGTTATACACGTGGAACAGCACACCTATGTATCACACAGCGCAGTACTCACTTGCACTTGTACACGTTGGTGTCGCGCTGGAAGTACACGGCGGGCCCGGGCGACTTCGCCTTGGGCATGAAGCCGACGCGCGCGCCCATGGTGTAGGCCGGCGTGCCGGGGCCCAGGTGCAGCGCGTACGCGTTGGGGGCCGGCCCGGGCCGCTTCAGCGCGAACCCCAGCCTGGCGCCCATCGAGTACACGGGCGCGCGCGGCTCGCGCATCGGGGGGCAGCGCTCCGGGGCGTGCGCGCCCGGCCCGGGGGTTCTCAGCGTCGATCGCGTCGGGAAGCGGGCCCCGAAGCTCCAGGCGGGCGACGACATGAGACCGTCGCGCGTGATTCGCTCGATGCGGTAGGCGGGTCCCGGGCCGAGACCCTTCACCCGGAAGCCCGCATTGGTCCCGAACGAGTACATCGGGTTGCGGTAGCGCGACGGATCGTGCTGAGGGAAGCCAACTGTTGTCGGCAGCTGGTAGGCGCCCGGACCGGGGCCTGCAACACTCCGATACTTCAGTATACATGTGACAGTTACAATACTTGCTCCTCGACCTACTATGTCTACGAACGGTTGATGAGTGTCATAAGAGGTTTCTTTTTGATAATGTTTTCGATGATAGGTTTCTACTCATTATTTATATTTTGTCGTTCCTCTGCTAGGTCCATCTACTTAATAACACCATACTGCTTTCATCGATATGACATGTACTTGTAGTGACTGACTCTCTGCAAGTTTGTTGTGGCGGTTCAATGGCGAGGTCTACTGTGTGTGCTTCAATAGTTTTTTTTTGACTGATAACAAAGCCACTTGTTGCCTTTTAATATTATTAGGGGATCACATAGAGACTGCGTCATTAACCTTCTTCAGGAACACTGACTAAGTTGAATCAGGTTCTGTCGCAGCTGGGCAACACGTCGTCACCTACAAATCAAACGGTTGTTACAGACGCGTGTGCCCTACGTGTGGTCGTTTTACATCGCGTGAACCTTCACAGAACTGACTGCGCCCGAGCTGCACAGATGGGACAGCGGGTAATTGTCATCTTAGAGCAAGTTGTATCGGTTACAAGAGTACATAGAGAGTAGCAAGTCACTTACCCAGCGGCTTCTTGGACATTGTGTGTGTGTTTGTTTGAGTATCTTACACTAAAATTTAATCACATTTAATTTATTTGCGTTTGTAATCTACGGTAATTTTGACATGGACCCGTCGGCCACGATTGCTAATGTTATAAACAAATGAAGTTTCAAATGTCGAACCATCGCGTCACCGCGACGTGACAGCTTGTAGCGACCACAAGGAGGTCCTAGCAATGAGGATGCAGCTGTTTCTGGTCAGCCTTGCACAGTACACTGCTTGCACTCACGAATAGGAAGACGGCTTGAGTGTCACCACACTCAGTAGATAGTGACTGTGTTGAAAAAACCGACCAAGTGCGAGTCGGACTCGCGCACCGAGAGATCGGTACATTTCTTTTTTTTGGGATGCTCCTAACTACTTACGGTTTTCGGATTTTTCCCTTTACTTGTGCTATAAGACATTGCTTCTTGCCAAATTTCATGATTATAGGTCAATGGGAAGTACCCTATAGGTTTTGGTTCCCTTGCGAGTGTCAAAACATGCGGCATAAACGGCCATGTTTTGATTGGGTTGACTTAGAAGTTTGATTTATTCACAGCTCCAAGGGATTGCACACCTGAGTATTTTATATTAATTTCAACTTGATACTTCCACGCGTTCCGGAGAAAAAGGGTCTTAACAGACAGATGGAGTCGGACAACGAATTAATCCTATAAGGGTTCCTTTTTAGGGGTTTTTCCTTTTGAGAGACGGCGCCCTAAAAAGGATCGCGTTGTAATCGTAGTGCTGTCAGACACTAGAGGTAGATGGCACCCAGCACTCTGACAGAAAGCAATAGTAAGAAGAAATGCAACAGGAAAGAACAATAACGTTCGGTGTACAATGTATTTATTTTATAGCCTCTGTAATATTTATTAGTCCGTGGGGGGACGTATTAAGAATATAATTCCCCTCTGTCGTCGGGCAAGTGTTTCGTTTGAAGCGACGAACGTGGCACTATAATTGTGCCCGGTAAATGGCAATAGGTTATAGTCTAGTTTAGCGTTGCATAGCGTGTGTGCGCGAGGGGCGTGGTCTCCGCGTCGCACTCGTCGCTCTCCTCGTCGTCCGGAGAACTGGCGCCCCACTGTGGGACAGACACAACCGTCATTCCACGCCTCCTGACATTTTCAATATCCACTGTTGATTAACGATCACCACGCTTGGCACACGTGTTGATTGTAATTAGCGCCTCCTTTATCCTTTAGGTCCGCCCTAGACACTGCTGCCCTTGTTCTTACCATAATCCTTTAGTCGTCTTTTACGACACCAACGAGTTAAAAGGGAGGCTTACATTGTGCTGAGAACCACCCGGTCGGCGGAGACAACGTTTAGAATCGAACGCTAGGGTAGTTGCCCCGATGTGTAGAGAGTACACTTTGATTGATTGAACTACGTCATACGACGATGTAAGATAATGTTAATATGTTACCTGTTCTGACAACGGGTGTTCACACAGCGCTCGGTACAGATATGCTAAATACAGCAGGTTGAGCACGCCGAGCGCGCGCAGAGCCGTCTCGAACCCCAGCCACCACGACACCGCGCCGCCCACCACTGGGCCTACACCCATCATTGATTAGAACGAGCAAGCTAAAGTGGCAGTGGGCTGCCCATGTCCGTCAAAACACTGATGGCAAACGTAGTGAGGGTCGCCCCCCGATCAATGGCAGGTAATCTCAAAGCTCAAAGCAGATGGCGCTAGTGTAGTTGGAGGTCATGCTATCTGTCAAACTCTGTCTATTTCCAAGTAAATACTGAGTGTGGTGTTTACTTTGTGAAATTATAATGCCTCAGAGTTGTTTTGTGCCTTTGTGGTCATCAAGAACATCAGGACACAGGTTTCTCAAAGATAATAAGACGAGAAAAAGGTGGATTATTGCCATAAGAACATATGCCAACAATGCACGTAGATACTTATTTGCAATCAACATTTTGTTAAAACAAAATTACGAAATGCCGCTGACGAAACTCGGGCGAGGCCTAAGTTATGTCTTATAGTCTCGTCGCGATACAAAACGATACCTGGCCCTTTAAAAATCATGAGACCTTCAGAATTGCCGTAGACATGTTTTTCTTCTACTACAAAAAAGTTGGTTACCGAGTGCGTATGCGGCGCTTGAGGCGGCCTGCAGCAGCGCGGCCACGTGCGGCGCGCGCGACGGGTGCCGCGCCAGCAGAGCGGGCACCAGCGCCGCGTCCGCCGCGCCCAGCCCCGCGCCCAGGCACACGTGCGGCACAGCCAGGCCGGGGACCTGCACACACAACCACAGATCTAACGAGCCAATGAGATTTAGACCCTTGTTCTGTGAGAAACGCCCTCAGCCGAAGTACAAGTCTCGCCATAAAGCGTTTGATATATTTTAAGTCCGGTCTCAGTTTCTACTCAGTAGAGCAGAATTATATCGTTCCTTTGGTTAAGTGCTGCAAAGTTCTGCCACCTGAAAAAGAAAGATTCTTAACTCCTTATATAAAAATCACGAGAATATGTGCGTGCACTGACACGCATACATTTTCGTACTTCCGCAGTGTTCGTTTAGGTGACGATTGAATGTCCAAATAACGGAAACAAACGAGTATAAGTGTCTCACGGACGAGGCGTGCGGCACGGCGAGCGCGGCGAGTGCAACGGCGAGCTGCCCCGCCAGCGCGACGCGCTCGGCGCCGAGGCGACGCGCCGCACCGCCCAGCAGGCTCGCCGCCAACAGGTAGCCCGCGCTGTCCGGGATGAAAACCGCGCCCGTCACCCAGCGCTGCACACGCATACGACAAACACTCACTACCTGCTAGTGCACAGTGTATACGTCTAGCAGCCAACGAGCTTGGTCATACCTGCGGATGGAACTTTTGCATGATCCAGAGCGGTAAGCACGGCTCGAGCGCGGCCATGACGCACGTGGTGAGTAACACGGCGCCCGCGCATGCGCCCGTCGAGCCGCGCCGGGCCAGCGACCACACACCCGTCGCCGACACGCTGCCGCCGGACGTGCACGGCTGGACCACACAATATTAACGTACAGGCACAGTGCGGTTCCCCACTGAACCTTCACATTTGAAAAAAAATAGGTAAGCAGTTTACTTATGTGATCTTGTCTGACTTCTCAAAGGCGTTTGACGAGGCAGACCACAGCCTAGCGCCTATTTCAAAAAACTAGGACAGGCTCAGCAATAACAAAGGCTAATCACTATTATGTTTGCACGTTAATTAATGTTATTGGTATTGTACCGTTTAATTAATAAAAAATAAATAAAATGGTGCAAATTATATACCCATAATCACCCCCTGCTTTTCTTAATTATTATTCATGTAAGTAATCAAAATTTCATCGTTAGGTAGTAGGGACCGTTAAAAATGCCACAGGGGTCCCATCTCGGACCTCTTTATTTATTTTGTAATAATATTAAGTTCTCTGTGCCACTGTACCATATAAGTTAAGGATATTCCTAGAAGATGTTAAGCTCTAGGTACATCAAGTAATTTAGTCGCAGGAATTATAACTACAAAAAAATATTAAATGATTAAGTAGGTACCTACATGAATTTAACATAACTTACGCGATTGAATTCCTCCTTATCCAGAAACATGTATTGCATGGCTGAAAGCATGGGACGATTAACTGACTGAAGACAATGTTACGTAGAGTATTAGTGTGGAGTCGTTGATTACCGAGGTTAGCCACAAGCGCCGCGGCGATGAACAGGAACGGAGCACCGCGACTCCACAGCGCGTACGTCGCCCCGCCGAACGGGTAGCCCACCAGCACGCCTGCAACACTCCGAGTTAGGGCTAACACATACCGACTTGAAGGCCGCAATATCAGTAGCCAATGTAAGCATCTACAAATTAAATGAATCATAGCAGCTACGCCAATGCTCTGTGTCATCCTTAGCTTCGGGAGTAGATTACTTGTGCTAGGACTGCTAGGTACTGGTATCGATGTGTTTAACCAAATCTACTATATATAGGTAACTCAATGTCTTTGAATGCCGTCGTCGAAGATGTTATGTCATCGACTTACGAATTCTGGTGACAAGAGCCTTTCTCAGCTTTTGTATTTAAAGTGCCTAGTTATAAAAACATGATGTGGGATGCGTGTGATCTCCTCCACTGCGTGTCCACATTTCGGACGACCGATCACGTTCGACAGTGGTCAGCTATAATGTGGGCGTGCGTTACCGAGCGCGATGGCACCGAGCAGCGCGCCGACGGCCCGGTCGCGCTGGTGCGCGGGCACGGCGCGCGCGGCCAGCGCCAGCCCCGCCACGCCGGCCAGCGCGGCGCCGGCCCCGTGCGCGGCGCGGCCCAGCCCCACGCACAGCGCCGCGCGCCAGCCGCTGCGGCCGCTCACGCACGTGAACACTGCACACACGACACCACTTGGGCATGCATTACCCGCCCGCTTTTAATATCTGGATAATCCGGATATGTCGTGATAGCTATCCGGATAATACAGATTCGGATATCAATTCTAAATGTTAAAACGAACATAACCAAATAACATTTTAAATTGAGAATTAAACTATCTTTATTAATATTAAAACACTTACAATCAATTAAAAGTTAAAAATCATGAAAAATACGACAGTACACGTACGAGTACAGCTACAAAAAAAGAGATGGCCTAAGTGCCGAACACGAGAACCCAAATTAAAACTGCAGGGTCAGTTTAAAATAATTAACATTATTTGGATCTATAAATAACGAAGTCATTCACCAGAAAACGAAAGTTACCGACATAGCTCAGCGGATTAGCAAACTGAAGTGGCAGTGGGCTGGTCATATTTGCCGCAGAACCGATAACCGTTGGGGTAGACGAGTTCTAGGGTGGAGACCGCGAATCGGCAAATGTAGTGTAGAACGTCCTGTGACTAGGTGGAGCGATGATATACGTAGGGTAGCTGGCAGCGACTGGAGGAGGACAGCCGAAGATCGGGCTCAGTGGCGTGCTTTGGGAGAGGCCTATGTCCAGCAGTGGACTGATGTAGGTTGATGATGATAATGATGAATTTATAAAAAGAAATGTCCTGACTGACAGACAGACTGATTCATCAACGCTGAGCGTAAACCACTGAAACTGGAAACATGAAATTTGGACAGTAGTTTCCTTTTTGTGACGTAGGCATCCACTAAGAAGGGGTTTTTGGAAATTCTACTCCTAAGGGGGTAAAATAGGGGATGGAAGTTGGTTAAGAATATCACGCGGGCGAAGTCGTGGGCAATGTTCTAGTTTTTGTTAATGCCGTTGTATCATTTCATATAGGTAAGTATATTAGTACGTATTTTTGATATAACTGTTCCATATTATAAGCAATGAGTAAAGAAATATAAGTAATATTTTTAACGAGAAAAGTCACCTTCATTCACCTTATTTCACATTCACCTTATTGGAGGCTTTACACGCTTGCCAAACAACGGCAGGCGCCCACAAGCATAGGCACGTGGATAGGGTAGTTAGCTTGGCTTGTAAACTTGCAGCCTGCAGGTGTTATTCGCCGATCCGGTCTAGTGTCGGTTTTTGTGCAAAAATCAAAGGAAGTTTTCGGCTAGCGCTTGCGATGCATCCACACGTTTGTGGTTGATTATTTGCAGACGCTTGGGGCTTGCGGCAAGTGGCTAGCGTGTTAATAATATATTAATAATACGCCAAGAACATCTTTTGTATAATCCTGTCAACCCTAACAGCGGCTGCGCAGTGCACAGTGCATAGTGCACAGATGTACCGAGAGCGGCTCCAGCCAGCGTGGCGGTGGCAGCGCGCAGCACGGGCGCGGCCCCGCGGCGGCACACGGCGGCCCCGGCCAGCGGCGCCGTCAGCAGCTGCGCCGCCGCCTTCGCGCCCAGCACCACGCCCACCAGCGCCTGCGAGCCGCCGCCTGCGCGCAAATGTGTACACTATACTACGATATCCTAAACGACCGACTGTACCTGCGAAAGGAGGTTACCTGCGTCGTCTTCGGCGATGCGGTGCACGGTGTGGTTGAGCAGGCTGGCCAGCGGAGCGTCCTGCGTCGTCCACAACGCCAGCGATTCGCCGTGCACCCAGTCCGGGATTATAGGAACTGATCAACACCATGTTACAGTCTTTATCATTAAGGTAATATCAGCCAGAGAATGTCCAACGCTAAACATGGGCCTCCTCATATCAACATAGCTGCAAAGTCGCGAGGACGCGAGGGGGTATTGGAATTACAATAATGGCACAAATGAGGATGCCGATGCCCACCTATAACGTTCCCTTTTGCAAAACCCGCGGGTAAGAGGAGCCTATAGTTGTTTTGTAAGAGTTAAACCAAAAGCAATTGATGTGATGCTTCCCAATTACCGACAAAATCAAAGTAGGTAAGTATAACGAAATCCCCAAAAGACAAATCGAACTGACCTAACACAGTGAGCAGCACGTTGTCGAGGAAGAAGGTGAAGTAAATGAGAGCGAACGCAATGGCTCCGCCGGACGCATCGCCTTCCTCTTGCATGGTGACGCGTTGCCCTATCACCAATCACCTCACATACACTTCAGCCGACGCTGAGGGACAACTTTATCAAAGTAAACTAAGTTACATTGGACGCGGCTGTCGCGCGTCGTGCCTCGCGCGATAGTGACGCGCAGACGTGTCGCGACTGTGTCACAACCGCGCAACTGTCCTCGCGTGATAACAAGTAGATCCGATACATTTTCAATCAGCGCGCAACGGCGCGTGTGCGCTTCCTGATTCAATTTTCTGCTTCGCGCACTGTAATGGCACCCAACGTGGTACAAACCGATTGTGAGGCGATAAATAAGTTAACGCACTGACACGACAGCGTGCGGCGTCGCCCTGTATCACTCACAATAATTACTAATACGTACTTGTGGTAGTGAAAGGTCAGTTATCGTTGCCGTCGTTACTGACTTCATTGTTCATGATTGGTCTCGTGGTCGTCAGCGTGGCTGGTAGCCCGAGGCTTGGGATTGTGAAGCTGGACCGGGCGCGCGCTTAAATTACTTAAAGGTACTATTGAATGCGATTTAAACGAAATGTGCATCATAATAATAAGTATGTCGCAGCAATGTTGTAAAAGCCGCTAATTATACAGGGTGTAAACGAAATCATGTAATTCCTTCAAACCTCGTGATGTACTGCTGACATAGACTAATATTGCAAGGGATCGTTTTGGGTTCAATAAAAAAAAAT
This sequence comes from Amphipyra berbera, assembly GCA_910594945.2. Lineage (NCBI taxonomy): Eukaryota > Metazoa > Arthropoda > Insecta > Lepidoptera > Noctuidae > Amphipyra > Amphipyra berbera. The sequence goes on from OU343145.1 coordinate 15,605,759, forward strand.
ACAAGAAATAAACGTGTTCTTAACGTGGGGCATTTTAGCGCCCCGAGCGAATTGCGCGACTATTTTTATTGAATCCAAAAGCACCCCGTTCAAGGTTAATCTGTCTGCAGTACATCACGAGGTTTGAAGGACTTACATGATTTCGTTTACACCCTGTATGGCTCTAGCGAAATTATAATAAAATGACATTTACTCAAAAATGCTTGTAATGTGGTTATTATTTTGACAACCTTCTTTGAGCAAAGGCGACCTTTCCGCGCTTCTTGAGTAGGCGCCAGCAAAGTTGCATTGGATTTGATTGCTGGTGAGTTTTAGCCACCAGCAATTTCCTTTGGAAATCCATTATTGTCGAGTTTTGTTTCAAAAATAGACTGGTGCAAAAAGTTTTTATTCAGAATTTGGCTGTAATACAGGTACATACGTAGATACAGGTAGTACAAACATTAAAGACTAATTTAAAAAATAACTACAGACCGGGGAAGAAACAAATCGTAACTTTAAATAAATTCTTACTATACTAATCTGGATTTATTTAAATTACTCGCATTGTTTGAGTAAAGCACTATACAAGCCTTGGTCCGCAATGACTGTGCTGCTTGCCACGCTATGATGGCCTCGAGCTTAGTTTAGCTACGCTCTCGGCCTTCAAGCTTGGTCATCATTGCAGCCCTTGCTGTCCGCGCTATAAAGGCCTCGACCTTCGGTCTCAGCCTTTATTCCAGCTTGTCCATCAAGAGCTGCAATGCTGACCGCGCTGTGATGGCCTGGAGCTGCGCTACACTGCGCTCTCGGCCATCATCAGTGCTGCCAGCAACGCAGTCATTACAGACCGCGGCAGTAATGTACTATTATCATTTAAGTAATATTGTAAGAAATAAAAGTATGTAGGTAGTTTAAAAAAAACGCTTTTATCACGCACAAAAAGTGATAAAAAAATTAAATTATATGCGGCGCGCAGTGTTCCATGCGCGCTTCTCAGGAGGATGTGGGCCAAGGCCCCACAGAGGAGAGGTCCGCCAAGAGTTGGCGGACCGGGACCTGCCGGAGTTGCGGTGCATGCTTTTGCGAATCCCGCGACCCCGGCCGAAAGGTTAGGAGTAGGAACACTGTTGGTTTATAGCCGGTAAGTCCGGCAGATCCCCTCGCCTTCCCCGGGTGAGGGACATCCTTGAGGATTTTCCAACGATTAAAAAAAAAACCCTAGGTCGACACGCGCGCGCGCCCTCCGGCACCCGGTGCGTCTGGCGTGGTAAGGGAGAAGAGCACACCGCTCCCTCTCCCTCTCCGCTCTCTCCTTGGTCGCCATCACCTCCTCGCAAAAGGAGGCGACGGCTTCCCACGCACCCTCGCTCCCGACCATGGACAGGACTACGGCCGGAAGCGAGAGGTCACCGCCAACCGCCGTGACTAGATCGCGGCGCTGCGTCTCCCAGGCAGATTTAGCTGCAGAGCCTACAACTACCTACCTACACCCCTACCTACCGCTTCGGTAAGGGGCGTGATCCGCGTGATGTCTCTCTTTTACTCTTAATTCTTTTTTTTTACTCTTTATTTTATTATTTGTTATGAGTGGCATGATGGCCGCGAAAATGGTACACGTGTGTGATTTTGCTTTTACTGAAAATAATATCCCATCAAAAACATAAATGTGAAAATGGGAGCCAAGTTCTATAATAAGAATATGCGTGGTTGTCGTCTTCGCCGACAAAAGAATCGAGATCTAAATGGGTGCCAAGTTCTGTAGATAATCCTGAAATTTATTTGCACAAAGCAGATATCTTAGGATAAATTGAAGCTCAAGTTTGACTTGGCTAGTTTTTACCAGCAAACTAAATTTTTAGAAGAGTAAGATGTTGACCTTACTATAGGTATAAAAACAGTAACTTGCGTATAACATAAAGAAGATAAGTTGATTAGCCAAATATAAGGTAACTTGTATGTGAAAACTAGCCAAGTCAAATCTTGATCTTCAATTTATCCTAAGATATCTGCTTTGTGCAAATAAATTTCAGGATTATCTACAGAACTTGGCACCCATTTAGATCTCGATTCTTTTGTCGGCGAAGTCGACAACCACGCATATTCTTATTATTGAACTTGGCTCCCATTTTCACATTTATGTTTTTGATGGGATATCATTACTTTTTGTATAGAAATTATTATTATTTATCATTCAAAAGTGATCTGTAAAACGTTTACGCTGTAGTTTTCTTTTTTGTGCTATTTTCTACATTTTCTTGAACGTTAGGAATATATGGAAAGTCCTCCCCTTAACTTTTTTTATTATTTGCCTGTTAGTTATATTTTTATTTCCCACTTGAATCAAATAATCTGGTATACAAAACGATAAAAGCGACATTTCATCATAGTATCATGGAACCTATTATCCTGCGAAAGAAAAAGTTTGTTGCTATTATAATTTCGAAAGGCGCTAAGTAATAAAAATCGATTGTTTGAAAAATAATTCAAATCGTAAAAATTCACTGTTTTCTTTGTATACACACAATTACCCAGCTGGATGCCAAATTTCAACTTTCTAGGTCATCTGGAAGTGGGTTAGGTTTTTGATCTATATGTCAGTCAGTCAATGATAAAAATGTCGATGTTTAGACGTTAATATCTCAATAACCGTTTTAGCTGTATTTATGAAATTGAAATTTGGGGTTATAGTTAATCTCGGGGGCTTCAATAAATAAACCAAATTTCATGTGTTTATGTTGAATAGATTTTGAGTTATTAAGGGCTCAAAAGTGGCTTCAAATGGTTCGTGTAATATAACACACGGCTGCTGCGTCGCCTGTTCCTTTTTCTTTGAACTTGCCTTGACACGCTACCGCGTGTCTAGATGATACTAGCACAAACTACTTTGATTAGGTAATAATAATGTATAGTAGGTACTACCAAATAGTGTACCTACCCATATTATACCTACTACTCCTAGTAGGTACACTATGGTAGTACCTACTCGAAAGTGAGCATCGTGCCCACGTTTTATCTGTACCTACTCGCAGTAGAAACTGTAAACTGGCGAATTAATCATATAACTTGAATCTAAATGTGATTAGGCGTCTCGTTTCGTTACAGTGTCATCAGACGCGCAGCTGTGTCCGACCTCCCGCCCGCGCCACCCCGCGCTCGCTCTATACTATTATAAAAAGTACTCTGTGCTCTACACACTATACTAGTAGGTACCTACATACTACGTATTTAAACAAAACGTTGCCCCACTACCCTATACTCTTGTATCGTATCGTAGGTGCGTGTACACTTTCCGTATATTAATATAACTAGCTGTGCCCGCAACTTCGTATGCGTAGAAGTCGTAGGACAACATTACTTGCTTAACTGAATTTATTATGTAATTATTATTAGGTATAGAGTAGATGGGTTTCTTAAAATCTTTCTTTATTCTAACTACTATGAAAAAATACATAAAAAAACGGGAACCTCACATAGCTTCGGGTGCTCTATGTTTTTACCAACGGTTTAGGCTGAGTAGATGTTTAGTTGTTAGATTTGAAAATTAGGATTTTTATCAAACAAAATATGTTGTATTTCTATCAGTACCTAGTCAGGTCCATTATAATAAGGTTTCCCTGTGAACAATGTTAGTAGTAGAAACACCAGGGATGTCCGCATGTGGCTGGAGAGGCGTCATGGCGCCGTCAGCGTCCGGATGACGCAGGTACTCTCGGGACATGGCTGTTTCGGGAAGTACCTGTGTCGTATAGACCGGGAGCAGACGCTCGGATGTCACCACTGTGGGGACTGCCAGGAGGACACGGCGCAGCAGACGCTGTAAGTGTGCGCTGCGTGGGGAGCGCGGCGCCGTGACCTGGTAGCGGCAGTGGGTGGTGACCTCTCGCTTCCGGCAGTGGTTCTGTCCATGGCGGGGAGCGAGGGTGTGTGGGAGGACGTCGCTTCCTTTTGCGAAGAGGTGATGGTCACCAAGGAGGTAGCGGAGAGGGAGAGGGAGGCGTCTTCCTCCCTCCCTTCTCCGGCTAGACGCACTGGGCGTCGGAGGGTGCGTGACGATCTCCGGCCAACCCTAGTGAGTGGCCTGCGGGCGGCGGGTTAGGGGACCCGTCGCCCGACCAGTAACAGGCCCGGGAGGATGGCGCGCCGTGTTCCGCGTGCGCCTCTCAGAAGGAAGTGGGGCAGGGGACAATTTTTTTTGTGTTGTTAGTGACAGCCTATAATAATAATAACATTATTCATCAAAAGACATTACAACACTACAACTTTATTCATCAAATTGCCCCACCACTGGAGAGATCCACCAGAAGAAGCTGTTGGGCCAAGACTTGCCGGGGTTGCAGTGCATGCAATAGCGAATCCCGTGACCCCGGCCTTAGGTCAGAAGGAGGGACACCGTTGGTATTTAGCCGGTAAGAGTCCGGCAGACCCCCTCGCCTTCCCCGGGCGAGGGACATCGATGAGGATTTTCCAACGTTAAAAAAAGGGATGTGTGCATAAAGATAGCTGAGATCGCTTAGGTATACAGGAGAGAGCTAATCGTGCGAGAAGCAGCTTCATAGCATAACATAAGCTAACCGGAAACTGTACACGTTTAAAACTGAACGGAAAATAGATTACGTAATTTAGTATACACGCAACGCCATCTATTGAGCAAATATGTTACATCAAATGATGCTAATTGTTTCTTAATGACTTTAAATTCTAATAACTTTAGATTGAACGAACCGATTAGGATGAAACAGAAACTAAATGTTACTCCGAGATACGCACAATATTTGTCTATAAAAGTTAATCACACTGAAACAAACAAACCGACAAACAGACAAAAATTCCAAAAATGATCGAAATGGATTTTTTTTTCTTATCTTTTAACGACTCTCACTATTATTTAAAAAGTATTTCCAATAGTCAAACACGGCAAGTCCACAGATTTATGATAATAGGTATTAAATGATAATAAGTATTTCAAATTCTTCTTCTTCATCCTAGCTTTTTCCCAACTATGTTGGGGTCAGCTTCCGGTCTAACCAGATGCGGCTGAATACCAGTATTTTACACGGAGCGACTGCCATCAGACCTCCGCAACCCAGTAACTGGCCAATGCCGGTATCCTAATGCGGGTCACTCACATTCGCACGAATACGCGAACCCACAAGTGTGGGACTGACATTCGCAATGACTATGCGAACATTTTCCATACAAACGGAAAACATTCGTGCAATGTACGAATGTTTGCACGCATGTGAGTGACCCGGGTAAGGTTAGACTGGATAATTATTTCAAATTAATCTATCGTATTGCCTTGCACTATTAACAATTATGAATACACTCACTTATGAAATTGAGTGTATTTCTTTTCTACTACCATTCATATAGATAGGTACCTAATAAATTCTAAATAACAATATCTTCGATTTTTTTTATAAAAGCTTAGTACCTTTTTCATAAAGATAGCATTTCAATAGACCTTCCGTAGACTGAGAATAGGTACCAATTCAACAATTAATATTAGGTAATCTGTGGATTTATTCGTTTTAATATATTTCCTCACAACGTGATTTGATACACGTAACGCCATCTATTGAAAATAAATGGTATAAACATGCACATGCTAAGTGCCTTAATTAAAACTTTGTTGGACCTACTAAAGACGCTGCTCGTAACATAATCACATCATCACAATATGCGTACTGTTCGTCATTGAGGAGTTCCATTGTCTATCTCCGAAGTTCTTCATCAGATCTTCACCAAATTTAAATGGGACCAACTTCGGAGTATACCCTATCCATTAAAAAAAGATTCCCATCAAAAACATAAATGTGAAAATGGGAGCCTAGTTCAATAATAAGAATACGCTTGGTTGTCGACTTCGCCGTCAAAAGCATTGAGATATAAATGGGTGCCAAGTTCTGTAGATAATCCTGAAATTTATTTAGAAGATCATGAAGCTCAAAATTGACTTGGCTAGTTTTTACCAGCAAACCAAATTTTTTAAAGAGTAGGATTATAATTATATTGACCTTACAATATAAAAACAGTAACTTGCGTATTACATAAAGAAGATAAGTTAATTAGCCAAATATAAGATAACTTGTATTTGAAAACTAGCCAAGTCAAATCTTGAGCTTCATGATTTTATAAATAAATTTCAGGATTATCTACAGAACTTGGCACCCATTTAGATCTCAATGCTTTTGACGGCGAGGTCGACAACCAAGCGTATTCTTATTATTGAACTTGGCTCCCATTTTCACATTTATGTTTTTGATGGGATATCATTACTTTTTGTAAAGAAATTATTATTATTCATCATTCAAGTGATCTGTAAAAGGTTTACGCTGTATAGTTTTCTTTTTTGTACTATTTTCTAAATTTGTTTGAACGTTAGAAGTATATCGAAAGTCCTTCCTTTAACTTTTTTTATCATTATTTGGCTGTTATTTATATTTTTATTTCCCACTGGAATCAAATAATCTGGTATATAAAACGATAAAAGCGACATTTCATCATGGAATCATGGAACCTATAATCTCCTGCGAAAGAAAAACATTTTGCAATTATAATTTCGCAAGGCGCTAGGTAATAAAAATCGATTGTTTGAAAAATATTTCAAATCGTAAAAATTCACTGTTTTCTGACTTTTTCCTTTGTATACATACAATTACCCAGCTGGACGCCAAATTTCAACTTTCTAGGTCATCTGGAAGTGGGTTCGGTTTTTGATCTATATGTCAGTCAGTGTTAAAAATGCCGATTTTTAGACGTTAATATCTCAATAACCGTTTGAGCTGTATTTATGAAATTTGGGATTATAGTTAATCTCAGGGGTTTTAATAAATAAACCAAATTTCATGTGTTTATGTTGAATAGATTTTGAGTTATTAAGGGCTCAAAAGTGGCTTCAAATGGTTCGTGTAATATAACACACGGCTGCTGCGTCGCCTGTTCCTTTTTCTTTGAACTTGGCTTGACACGCTACCGCGTGTCTAGATCATCAAAATCGGTTTACAATTGGCGAAAATATCGACGAACATACACCAAAAAAAAATACATACAGACGAACATAGTAACCTCCTCCTTTTTAGAAGTCGGTTAAAAAGTACTCTGTAGTGTAGACAATAAGAATACGCAGAATACGTATAAGAATGTGCCTTATACGTCGACGTACGATCGCGGATCGAACTCCAAGCTATGATTATTTGCGACATCCTAGCAGATTTTGACTTTAAAATTTCTCGCTGTAACGAAAACTGATGTTTCGTTAAGCGACCTGTATACGATCAAATTGTTAAATTTTACGTGTTTGTTGAATTATTTGATAGTATGCAGCTTTATTTGACGCGTTTGTCAAACTCTACTTGTTTGACGCGTTTGATAGAAATCTTGATTGACTGCGTGTTTGACCAGGTGAGCGGCGGTGTTTGTCAAACAAGATCCGAGTTTGAATATTATGTTCTGTGATCCGAGTCGTCGCCGCGTCTCGTCGCCTTCGGCCTTGGCATCATGGAGGACATCAGGACACTACGATAAAGTGACATCATGACAAGGAGAAAACGGAAACTACGGACAAGTTTGACAAATACTTAGTTAGTTTGATCATTTAAGCTATTGTTTGATAAAAACGTGAACTTTGACCATTTTTGTCAAACAAATCTGATCGTTTACAGGGCACTTTACACGCATTTGTTTTACCTACGAGAGTCGCCACACCATTCGAGGTGGCCTAGATGGCGAAAAATCGTATAGCTTGGCCTGGTAACACTGGGTATAAATTAGTTAGTCAACAATGTTGCCAATATGCGAGTTATTACCCGATTTGCGGAGATTTTAAGGCCTGTTGGGTAATTTGTGGGTAAACTGTAGGGCGGGTATTTTCGGGGTTTTCGCGGTATTGGGCAAAATAAAAAGCTAAACGAATTTTACTGCGTATATAACGATTTTTTAATGAAAATTTGAGGTTCATCATAAGTCTGTTGCTTTTGATTCCATTTTCCAACGCTTCGGTGGACAGAATGTTTATGGCACTGAAAAGTATTAAAACAGAACATAATAACCGTGTTCATACCTATACCGTGGTTGCTCTAATAGCTGCAAGGGAAGAAATTCTCAGGGAACTTGGAAGCATAAAGTTTGAGTTAATTTTGATCGGTATGGGTAAGCAGTAATATAAGGTGTCCCATTGAGAACACATATTTTAATACTGGCCTCATTTTCTTTTTCTTCTAATTGGTGGTAATATAACTTTGACATTTGTTACCTATCTGTTATTGCGTTTGTTAATAATGGAACGATATACGACGGAACAACACCTTTAATATAGTTAAAATTCACTATAAATATGGTGAAACGATTTTCTGGCCGAGTCATCTCCCTTCTACACGCCGATGTTAATTGGCCAGCAAGGTATTGCGATTTAACGCCGTGCAACTTTTTGTATGGGGATTTGTCAAATCAGAGGTCTATGTAAGCAAGCCACAAACAATTCACGAGCTTAAGGCTGAGATCCAATGAGATATCAGTGAAATTAAGCCGCAACTCTGTGAATTCGTTCAGAATTTTGTTAAAAGAACACAACTGTGCAGTGACAGTCGTGAAGTACATTTATCGGATATTTTATTTAAGAATAATCGCATGTTAATACTTTGTTTAAATTTAAAATAAGTACTGCCGCCACCACAAAACAAAAAGTAAGGTTTATTTAAAAAATAAAAGTGCGATTCCGATGGGACAGCCCTTATATAGCCTAAAGGTTGAATGCTTGACTTCCATTCTGGAAGTTGATCCTGTCCCGCTTTGACTTTTGAATTCAATGCGTTAATTGCGAAGTTAAGACCCTTACCAACTTTCGCTGGTACGATTGATTTGAAATTTGGTGTACTGTTACTTTGGTGGTATTTCCAAGACATGGCAACCTTCAGCTGATGCTGCAGTATCAAGTAGTCTGCAGGATACCCAACCCCTCAGCAACTTATAGCAGATATAGCATCTTTGGGCTCATAAGAATGGTCTCAATGAGTAGATGTTAGATAGATGATGGTGTCTACTAGTAATATAAAAAGTATTAAATAAAAATTAAATTAAAAATTTAAAAAACCCCCGACTCAAAAAAGAACCCCTGGTCTTCCTGACCTGGTCACAAGTTACTTGGGGTCGGCGCAATATGTTTTTCTCTTCCACTCTTCCCTGTCAGCCGTCTCATTATCATTTACTCCCTTATCGTTCATATCCTCCCTCACACAATCCATCCATCTTTTCTTAGGTCTCCTTCTTCCCCTCCATCCATCAACATTCATATTCATCACTCTCTTAGTCACATGAAAAAGAACCCCTAAAAAACATTTTAACAAAAATAAAACCGACTTCAAAAAAAAAAACGATGAAAAGAATAAAATAATTATATTATTATAAAATTAACAGTTTTAGAAGTCGGTGCTAATCCACGCTGAACCAAATTGAAGGCACCGACTTCTGAAACTGTTAATTTTATAATATTGTAATTATTTTATTCTTTTCATCGTTTTTTTTTGAAGTCGGTTTTATTTTTGTTAAAATGTTTTTTATTTTTTCGTTTTAGTGGCCTTAATTATAAAATATGGTTGGACCTACTAAAGACGCTGCTCGTAACATAATCACATCATCACATTATGCGTACTGTTCGTCATTGAGGAGTTCTATTGTCTATCTCCGAAGTTCTTCATCAGATCTTCACCAAATTTAAATGGGACTAATCTGGAAGTATATCCTTTCAAATAAAAAAAATGTGTGTAAATCGGTTCATAAATGGCGGAGTTACGAGGTAACAAACATTTAAAAAAAAAAAAAAAACAGACGAATTGAGAACCTCCTCCTTTTTTGGAAGTCGGTTAAAAAGTAAAAAATAAAATGTGTTTATTGGCCATTTAACTTTATTAAAAGTACCTAGTAATATTTTGATTCAAGCGTCGTCACGTCGGGGGACCGCTAACTAAATAATTAAAAAAAAAAACAGAATACAAAAAAAGAAGCTTGGTAATGATAATTTACTTAGCGGTCCCCCGACGTGACGACGCTTGAATCAAAATATTACTAGGTACCTTTAATAAAGTTAAATGGCCAATAAACACAATTTATTTTTTACTTTTTAGGGGTTCTTTTTTGAGTCGGGGGTTTTTTAAATTTTTAATTTAATTTTTTCATTATTGTCTATATTTTTTGTAAGAGTTATGAGACAGTTAATAAAAACACGTATTGTGAATAATTAACTTATTATTGCTTTTGCTTACGACTAGTTTCCGTGCGATAAAATTAATTAAAAAGTTAGAATTAGTTTTTTTCCTGGTATAATACATAATTACATACATAATTTGCAGGTAATTTTCAAATCACGCTCCCTACTCCCTAACCTCGGGGATATCATCTCCTCGATTTGGGGATTTCTAATATCCCCTATTGGCAACACTGTTAGTCAGTCATGTCACCGTCGACGTCGATGGGGCTCTGATGGCACTGGCACATTCACATTGCGCGGAATGCGCCGTATTGCGCGGTAGGTCGATCGGGTCGGCTAGCTGAGTAGGTCGCTAAGAGTTGGTGACTGGTGTGTTGTGAGCAGCAGTGGAGCCGCGCGGAGTAACAGCGAGTGCGCTCACAGGCCCGCGGCGCCCAGCGCCCATGAGAGCCGCGCGACGCCTCCCGCCGCCCCCCGCAGTGCATCGCCTGCCGGATCCTGCCTGGTGTGGCCCGTGCGGCGAGGCTTCCGGCGCCCCGCACTAGTTCACTACCTGCATCCTATCATGGTGAGCTTCTCACATCATCACTTGTTTCATTGCACTACCTCCTCGTTCCGTGATATGAGCCGCCTCGTCCCTGTGCCCGCGTCCTCAGTGTCCGCTGTATCAACTTTTAGTAGTGTTTTTATTCAACCAAGCACTAAAATATTTAAACTACCTACCTAAGTGTTTACCGAACTGGCGTTAATTAAAGTCGACGAAGTATTGATAGGACTTTAATATAGCATTGTTGAGTGTAAACAAACCAGTGTGCTAGCAGTGGAGTAGCCTCGCTCAGGTGGAGGACGGTTGTGTTTGCACATATATTGTAATACTTAAACGTTTCCACTCGGCCATAAAGTATGTTGTAACACTGACACAGAACCGTCTGTGTGTTTACACAACACCACTGTTTTAAGTAATCAATTTTAATAATCAATAAATGTAAATGTACTCTGTTGACCTCCTTTGTTTCATTCAGTCTATATTGCAACTTTCAAAACCAGCAATTCGCAAGTCTTTTAATAATATTTGGCAAATGCAATGAGGTGACATGAATGAGTGCAGTGTATATTATGTGTACATTGACTTGTGACGTCAAACAAACATGGTGTAGTGCCTACAGTACAGTAGGCCAAGTTCACATGACACAGGTGAACTAGTACAAGGCACGTACTTACTGGTACACTTCTCTTCTCTGTGGTCTGTTCACATCACCCTGTCTCTATGACTTCACAGAACTTGCTCAATGGTAAAAAACCTTTCAATATTATCAATCCATCCAGGTTTCTTTCACAGATTAAGTATTAAGTACCTATTCAATCAACTATTTAAATAAAGAAAAGTAAAGTACTTACTCTCAAACTGTATAAATTTAGATAATGCAGGTAAGGTAGGTATCAAAATAATTGCTTGTATTTCCCCGAAGGGTTGGGCAGAGGTGTATAGTAACACCCTCATAAATAAGTAAACCTGTTACCTGAGACAGTATCAGGTCTCTTGTAATAAATATGGCTTTAATGATCCCCATACAAGATGAAAAGATTTAAAATGTATTAAAAGGGAATACAATGTGTCTCAGATTGTAGTAATAATACTTTAAGGGCATATACACACAATACCTACTTACAAATTAACCCCCCTCATCGAGATAGAAAAATTATAGTATTTGGCTCAGGTATTCTGACCCTATACATATTTAAACTCTCACAACTCAGGACCTAGATCTTATTTTAGTATCTATATCTATACTAATATTATAAAGAGGAAATATTTGTATTTTTGTATGTAACAAATAAACTTAAAAACGACTGGACCAATTTCAAAAATTCTTTTGCTGTTAGAAAGCTACATTATCACTTAGTAACAAGGCTACAGGCGGAGCCACACACAGGTAGTATTTTATATTTTAGTTTTGTAAAACAACTCATACTAATATCGACATGTGTTACCACACATTGTTTTTTAAAATGTGAAAATTATGTATAACATTTCACTTTCATGTCTCATTATAAAAATTGCTTAAATTATGTAGGTATGCCAGTTTAATACCTTTAGCTGACTATGCTGTACCCTTTCAGATGACATTACATTTATTACGCCTTTGTTTGGCCTAGGTCTTAAGTTGTGGGTGTTTGAGTGTGTAGACATTGAAATAGGTAAGTCAAATACTAAAATGACTCTATCTTTGGGGGATTGGGGAATCGACCCCACAAGTGGGGTGTTTCGATAAAACTGGGTGTGTATATTGCCCTTAAAGTTTTATTACTATATACTGGGACACATTATATAAATGAACTTTAAAAATAATAGTTCCCACTTTAAAAGGCTCTAGCTTTTTTGCCATGGCAGTGGCCAGGGAGAGGCAGAAACAATTTGCCGATCACTTTCCACCATTTGTTTATAGGGTGCATTCAAAAATAAATGGTTTTGACTGATTATAGAGCAAACCATTATTTTTTAAATTAGAAGTGTTAAATTAAAGTTCAACTATAATTTTTTTGTTGAAAGCATTATTTTTTTAAGTGTGCAAACAAACAAACAAACATTTTTGTTATTATTTTCATTAATTTTAAAGTGCTTTTAAATATAGTCCTTAAAATTCTTGTTAGAAGTGTTCCTATATAAAATTATACACAAAAAATATTATTATGGGTGTAGGCTAAAAATAAATAGGTAGTTATTATTAAATAGAGCACCTCTTTCCTGTATGAATAACTCAGGCATACAGGACAGTCACACACAAGCATCAGTATTGTTTTAGTTGTCCTATATTACTGATGTGTTCTTGTACTCAACATTCCCAGAAGTGGTGTTTAACTGTTTAGTCATAATCAGAAATGTGTGTGTTTGTCCAGACTGTGCAGTGTGGACACAGTGCCGTAATGTGCGCGAAAACTAATGTTTGCTTGTGCAATTTATACCAAATGTTAACATATGCACGTCTGCATATTTAAATGTTCTCAAACTTGTGACATTTGTGTGATTCGTAAGCTTGTTTGATCACCGGTCGATGCGACTGGCGACAGTGGGGGCGTTTCACCGAAAATCATATTATTCATAATTATGTAGCTTATTTAATAATAGATAAGATAACTTTGGATCAAACTAGCACTTGATGTAATTAGCTACCAAAACTTTTAGTTTACTTACTAACTTGTTTTTGTGGACACAACAAAATGAGGCTGAGGACACCTGTTTTTACTTACTTAAGGTACAATCAATTAAACATGTTGTTTCGAAATCAATTCATGTAGGTAAGTACTTATAAGTATTTGTGTACCTTACGAAGGTCGTCACAACTTGCACCTGTTGATATGGTTATTGTCACAATAATTACCTATAGCGAAAAGTTCGCTCGCTAGCAAGTCGGGCCAGTGCCCAGTAGCCAGTACGTCACTGTGCGCCACAGTACGTCATTGGCGAACTGCGGGAGCACGATGACAAGTATGACAATTATTATTCATCTCTGTGTAGCGCTGAGTTGGTTGGACCCGTGCGCAGTGTCAATATTATTATTATTATATACCTGGCTGGCCTATCTGTGTGACGAAGGCTGGACGTCGCGTCGCCGTCGGTCGAGTGCTTAGCTTAACACCTGAATTGAATATAGGTGATGGGATATGCACGAGAATTTATTGTACCTAGATGTTATTGATCCCAGATTCCATAAGTGTGGACGAGAGGTTGGGCGAGGCGCGCGAGTCCGTGGCGTATCGAGACCGTGGCGTATCGAGTCTGTGGAGTATCGATTCGCCTTAAATTATAGTGACAGTGACAGCACGACACTTAACGGCAACTTAACATTGAGTAGCGTTTGAGTATTTGGCCATAGGGCCGTGTTAATAAAACACCCCTCATTTGAAAGATCCCTCTTTAAGTGTAGTTTTAAAAACAATCGAGATGTATTAAAAAAACTTGTCAAACAAATGTATGGAATTGTACTTTATGGTAGGTGCTGGTGGAAGATCTGTCATTGAGAGCTGGTTATTAATACGGGCCTGAGGCTCTGTGTTAACTAGGCTAAATGTGACTCATTGAATACCTATACGTGTCCACTGTGCTCGTTCTGTGTTTTTAATATCCATCTTTCCATATAGGTAGGTATTGTATTAGGTATGTAGTTTAGTACTTACTCTACATAGGTACCTCCATGTATTCCATTTTAAATAGAAATTCATAAAAAATGCTCTCCACTGAGTTAGTCGAATTGTTAAATGGTAGGCGCACTGGCGCAAGCGTAGGTGGGTGCTCCTTATGAAATGTTAAATGGTAGGCGCACTGGCGCAAGCGTAGGTGGGTGCTCCTTAAGCAATGTTAAATGGTAGGCGCACTGGCGCAGGCGTAGGTGGGTGCTCCTTAAGAAATGTTAAATGGTAGGCGCACTGGCGCAAGCGTAGGTGGGTGCTCTTTAAGAAATGTTAAATGGTAGGCGCACTGGCGCAGGCGTAGGTGGGTACCTACTCCTTAAGAAATGTTAAATGGTAGGCGCACTGGCGCAGGCGTAGGTGGGTGCTCCTTAAGAAATGTTAAATGGTAGGCGCACTGGCGCAAGCGTAGGTGGGTGCTCCTTAAGAAATGTTAAATGGCAGGCGCACTGGCGCAAGCGTAGGTGGGTGCTCCTTAAGAAATGTTAAATGGTAGGCGCACTGGCGCAGGCGTAGGTGGGTGCTCCTTAAGAAATGTTAAATGGTAGGCGCACTGGCGCAGGCGTAGGTGGGTGCTCCTTAAGAAATGTTAAATGGTAGGCGCACTGGCGCAGGCGTAGGTGGGTGCTCCTTAAGAAATGTTAAATGGTAGGCGCACTGGCGCAAGCGTAGGTGGGTGCTCCTTAAGAAATGTTAAATGGTAGGCGCACTGGCGCAAGCGTAGGTGGGTGCTCCTTAAGAAATGTTAAATGGTAGGCGCACTGGCGCAGGCGTAGGTGGGTGCTCCTTAAGAAATGCTCCAATCACGTGTCCGAGATGTTATTGGCCATTGAACTGTATTAGACGTTTAAGTCGATAGATCTCAGTCCAATCTATGAAATGTGTTATTATATTTCTTGTCTATTTTTAACACATGAAATAAAAGCACTCGTAATGATATAACTTTTACGCCCTGTGAGAATAACTTATTTACCTTAAAATTATTTAACTGAATAAATTACCTAGTCTTTAAATATTTTAATGGAAAACATGCTTAACTACCCTAATTGTGTAAAAAATCCATTGTCAAAAATAATAATAAAATTAAAATTCATTTATTTCGGGTAACTGGGCCCATAGAAGAGAATTACAAACATTTTACAGTCAATAAAATAATTTCATTACCGCTCTATAGGCTTTTAAAAGTTATGGGATGGCCTTTATTTATAAAGTATCTATTATGACCAAAAGCAATAGATTACTTATATAACAGATTACAATTAACGTTAAAACACGAAACTAAATGTGATTGGTCCATTTCCAGAGAAACGCCAAGGTAGGTATGCACAGTGCACACGCTTAGGGTCACCAACCTATACCTACCTAGGTACTTACCGAAGAATCGCAATCGTTGATGCTGAGGTTACTTTTTGTTAACCCTGTAAATAATAATATGCGATAAAGCCAACATTTATGATTTTCATGAACGTATTTTTCCGTGTACTGACGTACCTACCTACTTAATGTTTATGAAAGAGTAAAAAAATGTGTCGACCTTATCACAAATCAGCTTATAGGTATATATTATATTTTGGGTTTTTTTGGAATTTTAACTCGTATTTTCTCGTTCGGCGGCAATTCTGTAATACAGACGTCGAGCCGTTGTGTTGTAGCTCAAGAATTATTAGGAAATACTATAAAGTCGTACAATCCAAGCAAAGTTCTCCTAAAACCAGTGGCCAAATTCATGAGATGGGGCCCCCAGTAAAAATCGTCACGTTGTAACCAAGCGATTGGTGGGCGACCTATTTTTTTAACCCCCGACGCAAAAAGAGGGGTGTTATAAGTTTGACCGCTATGTGTGTCTGTCTGTCTGTGTGTGTGTCTGTCTGTGGCACCGTAGCTCTTAAACGGGTGAACCGATTTGAGTGCGGTTTTTTTTATTTGAAAGCTGGTTTTCTAGCGAGTGATCTTAGACATGTTTTATTAAAATCGGTTCAGCCATTTCAAGGTTATCAGCTGTTTTGTTAGCTGCGGTAGGGTTCTTAGACGCATAATGTGTATTACTTTACTTTCAAACATACGTGTGAAATAAAATTTGAAACACTCATGTATGCTATATAACTATGCAAGATTATGAAATTCTTGGTCTGATGCTGCAGCCAGGATAACCAGTGCACTAGTACACTCTTGAAAAAATAATAGCAGATATGTCGTGTTTGGATTCGTTTTGATCAGTATTTGATTCTACATGCAATTCAATGGTGGCGACATGATGAGCTGATGCTGCAGCCAGGATATCCAGCACACTAGTACACTCTTGAAAAAATAATAGCAGATATGTCGTGTTTGGATTCTTTTTGATCAGTATTTGTTAGCTATAATTTATGAAGATCTGTTCAGGCGTTTGAAAATCATCAGCTCATTTCCTATTTGACAAAAGGGTCTTACCAACTTTCACTGGTCCGATTGATTTGAAATTTGGTGTACTGTTACTTTGGTGGTATTTCCAAGACATGGCAACCTTGAGCTGATGCTGCAGTATCAAGTAGTCTGCAGGATACCCAACCCCTCAGCAACTTATAGCAGATATAGCATCTTTGGGCTCATAAGAATGGTCTCAATGAGTAGATGTTAGATAGATGATGGTGTCTACTAGTAATTTAAAAAGTATTAAATAAAAATTAAATTAAAAATTTAAAAAACCCCCGACTCAAACAAGAACCCCTAAAAAGTAAAAAATGAAATGTGTTTATTGGCCATTTAACTTTATTAAAAGTACCTAGTAATATTTTGATTCAAGCGTCGTCACGTCGGGGGACCGCTAACTAAATAAATTAAAAAAAAAACAGAATACAAAAAAGAAGCTTGGTAATGATAATTTACTTAGCGGTCCCCCGACGTGACGACGCTTGAATCAAAATATTACTAGGTGCTTTTAATAAAGTTAATTACCCTATTTTTAGGGCCCCGTAGAAAAAGTCCCGACCGAAGACCGAAGAGACCGAATGCCCTAACTGTTATTATAATAGGTACACTGAATAAGAGTTAGTGACCCTAAAGACTGAGTAATGTAATCGAACGGTCATTTTAGTATTACGTACCAGAATGGTATAAAAGGAACCCTTATGGTGCGACTCCGTCTGTCCGTCACACCAGCTGCTTGTTTCAGGAAATACTAATGCTACAGATTTGAAATAGTTTTAAATCGGGGGGCACGGCAGTGCCCCCGCCAAGTCGAGCGCGAAGCAAACACTGCCGTACCATCCTTTACTGGAACCATTTCGCCGCATTTTCAGGCCTCTATTTGAGAACCTCTGGATAAGACCAGAACGCAGAAATTTTCGTCATCCAGTAAGCTATAATCACATACTTAAAATCCAAAATTTCAAGGCTGTAGCTCATTTAGTTCCGAAGTTAAGCGAAAGCAAAGTTTCGCATTTATGACACTCACTCACTCATGATCATCAGAATAGAACTAGTACTTCCCATAAACTCGGAGAGCTGAAATTTGGCACAGAGTTAGGGTTTAATGGCCACATAAAGGGAAAACTATAAAAACTAGGATAATTGAAGATCTGGAGTACCTGGTGATCCTCATTAGAAAACACAAGAGCCCAACCAAACCATTAGAGATCGACATACCGCCTTTACAAAAAATATTCAACTTGGTAGGCCGCTTCATTTGATGTCAAAAATCGAAGGTCTGAAGTATCTGATGAAGAACCCTCAGCTGGTCTCAGCTGTATTAGAGATATGGTAATGCCCCCTTCTACTATTGGTACATAAAAAAATCGACTGTCATTGCAAAAATAGTGTAGTGGGACACATCTTCTAATCTAACTTAGGCGTAAATACCGCGCTGATCTTTCAGAAATTAAACCGTCTAAAAGAATAAATAATGAACGCGAATGGGCAATACGAAAAACTGTTGCTACTGTACAAGAATCAGAACCGGAAAAAAAGAAAAGAAAGATTTGTAATAATAAAAAAACTACTCCGAAAAAGAAAAAAACTGTGTCAAATAAGAAAATCTAATAAAATAAATCAAATAAATCAATATAATAATTATAGTTAATGTTGTGTGACTTGGCCGTTGAAGGGTACACAAGGGTACAAAACCAGGTGCTCCATGACACCATTGCACCAATCTGTCGCCAGAACCGCTACCCATTGACGATGGAAAATTGCCACTCGGAAAACGTTGATTCAATAATTTTTCCAGTACCTGTCCCGTTGACTTGTACCCACTAACGTATAAAGAATGTTCAACGGCCAAGTCACACAACATTAACTATAATAATAAAGAAATCGCAGTAAGGAACCTTAGACATGGCACGACTTTGTCTAGATTTCATTACTTTTTAGAGATAAACAAGCAGCTCCATCGAGACTTGGCTAGTTTTTTACAGAATGTTTTTGGTGGGATAATACTTACCCATGTATATTGCAAGTGCAAGAATCGAAAAATATTTTTATTTTCATTGGAACAGGGGCTGACATAGGGGGTTGAAATTTTAAAGTGGGGTTACTAAGTCAAGTGGGATATCATATGAAAGGGATCCATTTGCACATTATAAAATATATTTTAAAGTGGGGTTACTAAGTCAAGTGGGATATCATATGAAAGGGATCCATTTGCACATTATAAAATATATTTTAAAGTGGGGTTACTAAGTCAAGTGGGATATCATATGAAAGGGATCCATTTGCACATTATAAAATATATTTTCATTTATGCAGCATACTTATTGACTTATGAGGAAAAACGTCTGAAAAAAGTACCATTCCCTCTTCTTTTCCCCGAAGTTTGCAAAGCGAAAAATTTGGAACAAATAGTGTTAATGGAGGTTTATGTAAATATTACAGGAAAAATAAAACGATGACTATAGCTAGCACAGTTTTTTAAAAAACGAAAAATATTTTGCGACCAAATTTAATTGCGCGGTTCCAAAAAAATGAAAATTTAATTATGAAAATGCAAAGAAATATTTTCTCTAACGGTATGGAACCCTCTGTACGCGAGTTCGACTCGCACTTGGCCGGTTTTCTTAATAAGTTCTCAAGTCGGTTTGTTGTGATACTTAATCGATGGAACGTCATGTTTATAATAAATTACTCTTTGTTGCTGCTCTGCAGTTGATACTATGTAAGTACGTGTTTGTTATTGTATATGTTTAAACAACTTTGTATTAGGTCCTATCGTGTAGTCCACATTACATCGCACTAGCGGTCTGTGACGAGATGTCCTGTGTAAGCGACAAATGCGACACGACGCCATGCTGCGAACGCGACGAACACAATCCAAACAACGGCATTCCCTGCTGGCGGCCCGTGTAACGTTTAGGAGCGGAATGTCCAATTCGCAAAATGTCCAGTGTGCGCAAAACGTCCAATTCGCGAAAGTCTAATTCGTGGAATGTCCAATTCGCGAAATGACCAATCCTCACATCCTCACCTCCTCCTGTGATCACGTGTCCGGGGTATTTGAAACGAGTGACGACTTGGAGCGGTATTCCTCGTAGCGTTAAAGGTGGAATATTCGCGGGAGTCTTATTGCGCGCTTTGAATACCATTACCTCGCTTTTAGTAACATTATACCTCAGCCCGTGAGTCTCCGCATACCCCTCTCAGACCGCCATCAGTTTTCTCAAAACACAGATTGACGGGCTGAGCAGCGCCATGTCATCGGTGTAGCTTATATTGTTTATCATTTGGCCATCGACGGGGCAGCCAACCCTAGTGCAGCTCAGCTTACCAATCAAACTGTTTACATACAGGTTAAGTAAACTAGGCGGGGTCGGTCCACTCTGTCTTACACCACAGTTCAGTCCATAAGAAACGGATTTAGAACCTGCCCACCGAACATAATTCTTTTGGTTTGAGTACCAATGTTTCAGAATACTAATGAGTTCAGCGGGTAAGTCCGTTTCATTATTATCAAGATATTTTTGTAAGTACTTATATTATAATTTACCAACATATGGATGTACCTTGTCCGAAATAAATTTGATTGATTGATAAGTATATGCTGGAGAAACAGGCATATTTTTTTTACTAAGTGTATCTGAAAAGCGGCGTCCTCCTTCTAGTAGAGTCAGGTAATAGTATAATAATAATACTAAGTTTCATAATAAAAAATCACATATTTATTAATAGAAAAAAATATCAAAAATCAACATTAATAACAGTTAAGCACTTTTTAAAAGTGATATAAGTACCTACACTTATTAAATAAATATGCCTGTTTCTCCAGCATAATGTGAGGATTGGTCATTTTGGTCAGTCTGCGATGTAACGCGTACTTTTGATTGCGGCGCGTTTGTCGCTTACGCAGGACACCGTGACAGGCTGGCGCGTAGATAAGCGCACGTAATCGGAGAGACCCGTGCAAGGTCCGCGCGCGAGTCGTGACCTTACCTCACCGCTACACCGACCAGCCGACCGTCCGCGACGCCGCGCCGCCGGGGAAAAAATACACTGACTCACTACCTCACATTAAGCTACAACACTTGTACCCGAACGTAGTGCCTTCACCTGCAGACTATCTGCGCGGTAATCTCTTGATTAGTGGACTCCGCTGTTCAGCCATCGGTTGTGCGTTAACAATGATGCGTGTGTTGTGGGTGTTGTGAAGTGTGTTTGTTCTCTTACGAGATGGATAAAGATACGTACGTAATGTTCACATTTTTCTTTTGCGTCTAATACCAGCTCATCTAGTGTATGTAAACCAGTTGGAAGCGCGGCTGTAAGCTGTAACCTGCAACTAATAAGGCTTCAAACATGCTATGCGCGTGCATTTCGCGCTGCACTTGTCACCTTGTTGTCGTTTATCGTCTGTCAAGTGCGAGCGTTTTTCTATTTTGTTGTTGAACCTCTTGTAATATGAAATAGCCGATATTTCGTATGATTTTGTTCTGAGATCCGGCACGCTGCACGGCACACAGTGGGACGAAAACTGCGCTTCGAACACAGAGACTCACTTGTCGTTTCTTGGGCTTAGAGTGGCTTTTGTTTAGTATTACTATGGTTAAATATGGCACACAAAGTAATTTGGCTTGAAAAGTGAAGACATAATTTTTTTACGAAAAAAATGTATGATTTTGGTATGACAAATCTGGATATCTCGGTGTCCGCGAAGTTTCCCGTTATATTCCTACACATGGTTATCGTACTGATTATTTGTGATTTTTTGGCATACCTACTCTATATTACGGTAAACACTGCGCGTTTATTTAAAATCATCAAAAGTTTAAATATTTTTTCTTATCTTTTTTCCTAAAAAACATTTCCCCACTCTCATTTAAACTTAAGATTTAATGATTAAAGTTAAAAGGCATGCATAAATAGGCATGCTTATATAGGCATGCTTTGCCTAAAAATACGATAAAGTGATTGCTAAATACAAAACTAGGATGGGTGGCCATAAAAGGTTCCTTTTTTCTTTTGAGGTACGGAACCCTAAAAACGACATTATTCAAACTTAGTCTCTAAGTCTTCGCGCGATTTTCGATCCACTTTGCGGCCGGCGCGCGGCGTGGAAATAGATGGAAATGTGAATGCGACGTACAGATACCTATACGTTGCTTGATCATTCAGTTCCTGTTGTTTTTCCAGAATTAAGATCAACGAAGAAAGACATGTAGCTAGGTACTAGTATTGAATGTGTTTGTGTGGATGCAAGAGACGCACGGGTGTCCCACTCAGTATGTGGTGCTCGAACAACCTATTTTAACCTGATTCGAATAACTTTTGGCCCCTTATTGATGTACACGGTTGGTTGTAAACACGCAGCCACCGCAAATTGTTCGTTGTAGGAGTATCATAATTATGTGGAATAGTATCGCGCTCACTAGCACTATTAATATGATCCTTGTTGTGAGCGCACACGTCACACGTCGCTTGACAGCCCTTTGTTGATAACCTGTTGATTACCAAGCCGCCTCATTAAAAGAGGTTTTATGTGGCTGCTTCCCACGGCCGCCCGCCGCCGGCCGGCCCGAGCACCATTGTAGTCCGTTAAAGTTGTCGACGCAATGTGTGACAGTTTTGTGTTACGTATACCAGTGTTGAGAGTGCTTCACACGTCTGTCACACTGACCGGCGCCGCGTCGCCGGGTCGCCGCCGCCGGTAGCGCAGTGCTCTACAATAGAACAGACTCAAAGATTAAACGGAATTCAAAGAAGACGTCGCAGCTGAATCCCCTCCTTCCTCGACTAATGTTGCATGTTAGTCAAGTAATGGAGTGGTGTCGTGAAGAGACGCGGAGGTGTGCGCATGCCGCGTGCAACCTTGTGACGTGGTCGTGCAAGTGCGCGTGCGTCTGTGTGCGCGGGGTGAAGAACCGGCGAAGCATTCCTGCACACACACAAAGACTCGCGCGATTTTACTCACGGATAGTGTTCCGATACGCGACGTGTGAGCATAAAGGAAGCTGACCACCTCACTACCCTTACACCGACACATTCGGCTACCATGTACTGAAGCGAATGATCTAGTGACAAAAATATTACTGTTGTAGGTAGCTCGGTAGTATTACAAAAACCGGCCAAGTGCGAGTCGACTCGCGCACTAACAGTTCCGTACCACCAAATGAATACATATTTTTTGTTTTTTTTTATGTTTTGTGCAGCCTAGATTTTTTACAAAACTACTTTGTTGAGACTAGAGTATGCTCTTCAATCATACCAAGATTTATCCTTGCATGTATTACCGTTATTAAGATAAAGCAGGAACAAAAAACGTTGACAAAATGCATCTTTTCCAGGTTTTTATGTATGTTAAAAAAAGGTCTTATCCCAAAAATCCGTTGGAGTTTAAACTTTTTATTATTTGTCATGGTAGTGGCCATAGTAACACACATTCTGTAAAAATTACAACTGGCTACCTATTACGGTTAAAAATATACAGCCCTGCGATAAACGGACGGGCATACAATGTAGGCTTAGTACCTGATAGGGTTCCGTTGGCACCCTTTGGTTAGCAAGCAGTTAGCAAGTTTGGTAGCAAGGCTGACTGCTCAGGGCGCGCCGGGTGTAGGTACTTAAGTATCGTCACTCGTGGAGGCTTTTTATGCACAATGCACCCGAAAGGTACAAAACAGGCCCAAAACTTGCCTGGCTCAGAGTATTGCCGGCCGCACACCTGTCTAAACCTTAATAAGCGGCAAATGCCTGCCATTGGTAACCCTATGCCACACTAAATATAATATAAGCTAAAGCAGTATGAACACTAGGCCTAACTGTTGAAATAATTACCTACCTACCACTTTTTGTTATTCTGATAACCGATTTGTTGTCGGAGACCACACGGACCCCTAGAAATTGATTTTGAAAATAATCGGTTCTATTACCAAAAAGTTCAAGATGGCGGCCACTTTTTACAACCCAGGAAAAGTAGTCGTGGCATTTTTAAAAAGATCGCGTACGGTCCGTGTTGCAAGGGATTAACGTAGCTATAACGCGCCCACTCGTCTCCACACGTCGCGGCACCCGCGACTGACAGCACTTCGACCGTCGCGTCGCTTTGGGGTCTCATCGATGCGCGCGTATGTGTGAGTGTGTCGTTTCGAACGTTTGTACGTAGTTTCCACACTGCATTAGCTTATATTTACTGTGCCTATGCGAACATCACTACTACTTGACTTGACGAGTTACTCCACATCACTCTCAACTAGTAAGTCTAGTAACATAACACAGATAACATACAATTCTAAGTGTACAGGAACTAAACCACAAAACAGATAGATACAGAAGTCAATCACATGTATGTACTTCACTTTTCATACCTACGCTCGGCGGTCGCTCTATCTATATATCTATCTCTCTCAAGCGCATGGCACTCGCACACTAGTCCCAAACAGTCCGAGATATCGTGATCGTGTCCGTAAGCAGTGTCTATGTGTGCGTTGCTCGAGTGCACTTGTATGTAGATTGACTTCTGTACCTATCTGTTTTGTGACTAAACTTCTTAAATCTGTCACCCGATACAAGCACACAATTTCAATGCTCTTTTATACAAACTTAACGGATACATAAGTAAGGGGACTTAATCTTGACTCCCACCTAGGGTCGCCAGGCCCAAAAATAGAGAAGTCCGACACAGATTCATATTAAGCCGGACATTTTGCCCTGAAAGCCTGACAAATTGGTTTTTAAAAGAAAAACAAATTCGCTCGTTCTCTTTCGTTCGGTATCTTTAGGCGTGGCGGGGTTGACAAAAAGCCGGACATGCCGGTCTTGTATATATTTAGCCGGACACGACTGTAAAAAGCCGGACACCTGGCAACCCTACTCCCACCGAGCATTCCGTATTACCCCGGCTCTACACGTTGGTCCTGTCGTCGGTAACAATATTGGTTTGTAATTGTGCTTGACATCCAAACGTTGGAGCTGATGTTAGTTTAGTCTAGAGTTCTAGACGGAGTCAATGTGAAGATAGCTGATTTATAAATTCCTGAATGTGCTTTTACAATACTGAGTGCATATCATTATTTCAAAAACGTTTTGGTTCGTCCAAGTGGATGACATCTTGGTCCAATAATAGCACGACCACACTCGATGTTCGCCGGCAAGACTGAACAAGTCCCAACGTGTAGATGTATCGCGATTCGCGAGTATTGGCGCGTGCCTATTTTCTTTGAAGAAACATATACAGATCGAATATTGGCCAACTTCCAACGTTGACGCGAGTGTTGGGGCAATGCTATTTTGTCGATCCACATGTTAGGCGAACTATATTGGAGCCAACGTGTGGATTCGGCTTTAGGATCGTCGTGTCTATGTGTGCGTGCGCCGTGTAATTAGGGCTGCCATCGGCTGTAAACTGCCGACACCGGATCACGATTTCAAAAACCCCGGACATTTGGTCAAAATCGGAATTATTGCCCGCACGCCCTTGAAAATATTAAAAATATTTTTAAGTATGTATTAAATAAAATAGCCAAAGTATACATTTTCGTACGAGTCTTATAAGTGTGTGTGCTGCGTGGAACTAATAGCTGGAATAGAAAACGGAACGAAACTGCCGACGCGACGGACGCCTTCCCAAACTAGGACAAATCTGGGGAAACCCGGACGGATGACAGCCCTACGTGTGATGATTGTAGGTGCTCTAGACACTGTAGTACGTGTGTTGTTTGTGATCTGGGCTTCCATGCATACGTCATACGAGGCTATAGGTAAATGTTAGCGTAAGTTCATTACCACGCTTATCAGCTGCCTTGACAGACGACGTGCACAGCTACCAGACTTACTAGAGACTTGATTGTTTGCATCGATGGAGACTAATCTTTTAACATAATTAACCCATTACTGACTCACTCCTCTTCTCAAAATGAGAAGGGCCTTTGTCCACACGCTGGCCTGGTGCAGTTTGGCAGACTACACACATCATCGAAAATTTTATGGAGCCCTCTCAGTCTCAGGTGTGCAGGTTTCCTCTTAATAGTTTTCCTTCACCTACAACGCAAGTGATCAATTTTTCTGACCCTGAATCCTGATTTCTGCTCATGAATTTGAAGAGTCAGAGGTGCGGGCCGGGGGGGTACTCGAACACTCCTGCATGGAAGGCAAGCGTTGAACCGCTAGGCTGTTACTGCTGTTATATCTTAGGCGTGGTCCTAGTTGGCAAGCGGTGGGGCGAGCATGCGATGCGATCCCACAAAATGCTAATTGAAACATCTTCATATTCGTAATATTTTGTAATTGAAAGTCTTACGATGGCCTTTTTTATTAGAACCACATTGATTTATTCAAAATTATAAAAATCTTTGTATCAAAATTGAAATAAAAGAATAAAATAATTAACTACCTACCATATTATAAAATTGACAGTTTCAGAAGTCGGTGCCTTCAATTTGGTTCAGCGTGGCTATTTTATTCTTTATTTTTTCGATTTTTTGTAGCCGGTTTTTTTGTTAAAAAGTTTTTGATTTTTTCATTTTATTGGCCTTAATTAAAACATGGTTGGACCTACTAAAGACAATGCTCGTTGCCCAATCACATTATGTGTAGGTACTGTTCGTCATTGAGGAGTTCCATTGCCTATCTCCGTAGTTCTTCATCAGATTTTCACCAACTTTAAATGGGACCGCCTCGAAAGAATACTTTTTCAAACAAAAAAAGGAGTCATTAAAATTCATTGACAATTAGCAAAGATACCGCGGAACAAACACAAAAAAGAGTACAGTTGAATTGACAACCTCCTCCTTTTTACCCGATTATGTCGAAACCAAAAAAGGAGGGTTTAGTGTTTGACCTGTATGCATATTTGTATGTATGTCCGTCACTGTGTTCCCTCGTAACCACTAAACGGCTGAATCGATTTTGATGAGTGATACGTCATTAGATTTGTCTTTATTGCGCGAGTGTCACTGGGTATATTAAAATTTTAAACAATCAAAATTGTGGATTATTGGCGCTAAAATGTGTTTCAAATGAAGGGTTTTAAATGGAGATTACAAAAATATATAGGTCCAAATAATATGTTAAAATATTCAATAACTTATAATAAAGCTGTGATAAAGTTCTTATATAAGATCGCCATTTAGGACGACGAGTTAGAGTTGTCGGAATTGTGCTCGCTACGGTGTGAGTGGAGCCCGCAGGAGAGCCGCGACCTTGTTGGGCTGTTCACCCCGTAGAAGAACCCCATATATTTCGCTAGGTACTACAATAGTTTATCACGTATATATACTGCCGTACATTTGACAGAAGCTGTATTACTGCTTGACGGCTTTTATTTTTAAACGGTTTTAATTAGGTTCATTTCGTATTTTGCTTGTTTGCTGCTTAACTGATTCTCCTGAAACTTCGCAAACAAATTCAATTTCTATGACAATACAACATTGTAATAATTTCAACCTTCAACCCTCAAATACAGGTGCTGCAGAGGTACTGAAAGATAATAAATACCGTTTAACTTAATTTTTTTTTAAATTTATTAAGTAGGTATATGTATTCTTGCTGGTTTAGCAAAAGATTGGAGTCATGTAAGTAAAAGCGAAGCGTACAACGTATAGCTTTTCTGACTACTAACTCAAAGAGCACAAGTTAGGTACATCCTCGTGTCAAAAAACTCGTCTGAAGCGCAAAAGGGTTATTTTTGCATTAATGGCTAAAAGGCGATTAGTCCTGTGAGCCTGTGACTAACTAAGATTACTATGAGTTAATCATTGATACGTATAAGTAAGTAGTATTAAGTACTTATAAGTAATTTTTTTTAACGTCGTAGAATTAAATTTATCCATTCCCATATTTATGCTTAACGAAAGTCACATCAAGACAAGAGTCGCGAGCGATGTTGTACCAGTATGTACCTTTTAAATGTGCAGCCTTTAACAAAAGCTTGGCACACCCACACACACACCCGCAATACCCACATGCGTATGTGAGTGTGTGAACTTGTACAACTGGCCGCCTATGAAGTACGATCTCTACAAGAATCCGTTTCGCTATTATTTGTCAACACTCCTCTGTCAATGATTTCAATACCCCCTCTAGGTGGTTGGTAGATCAGTTACGTCCCATCTGACACCTGGTCTAGCTTTTAAAAGGACATCAGTTCGGTGTCATCGTCTTATTACGTTCTTCTCGTTCTCTCGTGTTAGCACCAGCTAGATCAGAATAGCTCATGCAGTGGTGGAAAAATTGGCTAGTCAGTAAGGTTGGTAGCGGGTCTGACTGCCCAGGGTGTGTCGGACGTAATTGAAAGGTAGACATTTGTCGCGCCACGCATAACACTGATTTTCAGCCCCATCTAGTTGGACTGAAAACTAACCCTGACTAACTTGGGAAAAGGCTAGGACAGCTAATACCTTAGGGAGCAGAATCCCAAAAGTACCTCTCAAAGTGAAAACGTGATATGGCATTCCGTACGTTCAACAACATTAAAAGCTGCTATATCTCGGTGAAATAGGTAGATATCGGTTTATAATACCTACATGCCTCCTAAAGTCTAAGTGAGCTTTATTTTATTTATTTAAATCCGGTATCAAGGCCCAAAATAACATAATAAAATACAATATAAAACTTATACTTACAACTAACATAAAAATGATTTAAATAAACGATAAAACTAAACACTGTTACACACGTCAGTCGGCGTCGTGTCGCACAGTGCGTTATCCGGCCTTGGTACCGCCGGAACACCAAAATTCCTGCTTGGTGAAGGTTGACAGATGTTTAGTCGGCACTCTCGCCGCAAAGGAATTGAAGTTCACATTGTGACGAAAGTCCATCAGAGTGAGTGCGCATGTATGCTGTGTCCCACATTTTGTTACGATAATTTGGTAGCGCTACGCTTCTCTTTGATTCATAGAGACGGTAACCTGTCGGTATAATAAATTGTCCAGATGTGTAAACTAGATAGTATAGGTAATGGTAATGGTAATGGTATAGTACCTAGGTACGGCTGTGCAGAATGTTTGTATAATGTCGCTGTGACCGGGGCGGTGTCGGTGGTGCGGTGGTGCGGTGGTGCGGTGCATGGTCACAGCGCAGCGGGTGCATTGTGTAGGTTCGGTCAGTTTGTGCGAGTCCACCGCCGCGCCGCCGCGACCGCCGCGTGCTTGTTTCTACAACACTGGTCTGCTACTTGTATGATGCGGCTCTGATAATATAAACACTGTTTGTCGACTGGTGTTAACTGAGCTAAACACGCACTGTTATTGTACTCGAATAAGGTACTAATGGTCGACACACGCATCGATACACCTTTTCGCTTCTTGCGAAGCATCTTTCAATTTAGGTACTTTGTAGTAAGTTAAAAATTCGGTAGTAGACTACTTTAAAAAATTAGGAAGAATTTAATATTATAGCAAAAAAGGTATAGAAAGAAAGAAAATTATTGTTGAAAAAATAAATAAAATCAATCCAAAACTGGAGGAGATACACATATTTCAAGTTTTTGAATGGCGCATTTTTTGTCCTTGTCGCACGAAACTGACATTTTACTGAGTATGTCAAGTTACTATAAAAAAATTAAAGTGTGACGTCATCGTGCAATAACCGGTGCGGTGTCTGTCTAGTTAACGATTTTAAATCGCTTATAACTTGGGCATTTTATTATATACGAGGGGAGGTCAAAAAGTTCGCGGAATGGAGAGGAAGGGGCGCGAAATTAAAACCAAATTTATTTTTCCTTTTCCATATATTCTCCCTTAAGCCTAATATACTTCTCAGATCTTTCATAAAGTTTATTAATACCTTAAAAAAAATATGTTTTGTCTAGGCCTTCAAAATACGTAGAAATAGCCGACTTCACTTCTTTATCATCGGTAAATCTTTTTCCTCGAAGCTCTTTTTTCATATTTGGAAATAAATAATAATCTGATGGGGCTAAATCTGGACTATAGGGAGGGTGGTTCAGTGTTCCGAACCCGAATCTGTGTAGGGCAGCCATCGCAACATGACTCTTGTGAACAGGTGCATTGTCGTGCAAAAGGACCACACCTCGAGTCCATTTTCCCCTTATTTTTTCCTTAATAGCGTCTTTTTTATTTTTCTAATAATGTAGCGTAATATTCTCCGGTAATACTGACACCTTTTTCTTTATAATCGGTCAGTAAAATACCCTCTGCATCTCAAAAGACTGTAGCCATAATCTTGCCGGCCGATTGCGACAATTTAAACTTCTTCGGAGGTACTGCATCTTTTTTGTGCCACTGCATAGACTCCTGCTTTGACTCAGGTTCATAGTGATGAACCCAAGCTTCGTCTCCAGTAACAATTTGGTTCATAAATTCATCCCTGTTCTCACTACACATACTCAAAAACTCGCGCGAACACTCGACGCGCTGTTGTTTCTGAAGCGGTGTGAGCATTCTTAGAACCCATCTTGCACTGACCTTAGACATGCCAAGATGATCATGGAGGATGTTCAAAATGGTTGTAGATGATACAACAACTATTTCTGCGATTTGTTTCTTCTTTAAATGGGCATCTTCCAGAACAAGTTTTTCAACTTTTTCGACAATGTCTGAGGACGTCGCTTCAATCGATCGGCCTGAGCGCTCATCGTCTTCAATCGACTCCCGACCTTACTTGAAAAGACTATGCCACTAATAAATGATTGTTTTTCCAGGGCAAGAATCCCCGTAAACAGATGACATTTCTTCCATGATCACTTGTGATAGTTTTCCTTGCTTAGTGAAGAACTTAATCACGGCACGAAACTCAATTTTCTCCATAGTTGATGTTTTCTTCCCGATTTACTTGTGTATCCAGCGATATCTCAAAGGTTAATGAAGCGATTGGAATGAAACTTAGTATTTATAGTTGTATTGAGTTGACAAGTAGTGACAGGTAAAAAAAAATACCCCCACCCCTCTCCATCCCCTCCATTCCGCGAACTTTTTGACCCACCCTCGTAAGTATTTCATTGTTTTTTCATTGTTGCCTGTTTTTGTAAAAGTTTCGGGACAATTAAGTACACAATACAAAAAGATTGTCTTCTACCCAATAGTGGTGGGGAGTGTGACTAGTGCCTACCTCAAGCGCGCGTCATACATAAGGCAGGCCGTTAACCGGTTCAGTTTGTTGTCAAGATACAAGTCCACAAAAAAGAGTTACCATCTTCATGTTTATATTGTGTTCTGTCTGCGTACATACAGGTCGCGGCGTCTACTTGTTACTCGATCGAACACATGCACACGTTTTTCTCGTAGGTATCTAAAACAAGTATTTTAGTATGCTAATGCATGCGCATAGTCCAGTAAATGACGTGTCGGCCGACCAGCAGGACACGCCGCACTATTGCTAAGTATATTTTATTAACATTTTTTACCCTTGGTGCAACATTTATAACTTCGGATGACAGTTCTAAATTACGGTAGAGTACCGTACTTAATTAGATAGTACTTATTGCTAGAGCTTAAAGTTCCGAGACAACAAGTCTTAGGCCGAGATAAATAGTCCTTGCCAAAGAGATCAAATATATGTAGCTACTAGTATTGAACGTCTTTGGTCGTTGCTAACCACCAGTCAAAAGTCGGGAAGAACTACTTTGACTTAGCTTACCGAAGTATCTGATACCACTTAAATCTTAGAATATTATGTAATACAACGTGTGTATGGGCATTGCTTTGGTTATTATTGTTTGGGATAATTTGCTGGTCGATATCTTCTAACTGAAAATTTGTCGACCTCTTCAAAAAAACTGTCTTCTAATCCAGAGTACCAGGCAGATAGTAGATAACTCTTCGATAGTGAAAATTATGCAAAGAATCTCAAAACATTAATGTCAAACCCATACTAAGAACGTGGCAAGTCCTCAAAAATTACACTATGCCTAAGCAAAGCATTGGCTTAGTATTAGGGTGACTAGGGATATAAACCTACTCTATGGCAGTCTATTTATGAGAACTGGATGCTTAGAACGTTGCTAAGCACTTAGTTTGGCTAAGGCTTTGCTTAGCAACGACCATTTATCTCGGCCTTAGTCCTAGTAATGGGAAAAAACGGCTGGGAAGTGGATTTGGCTGGTCTCGCACAGTATTAACAAGGGATGACCAGTGTGCCGATTGACACCGGCGCCCACCGAGTGAGCGTTGACCGGGGCCAACGGCGGCAACGGCTGCTGTATATATTGCGTTATAATAAATACCTATTGCTAAAAATTATTGATGCAACGCGACCTTCCGTCACACCGTTGTGTAGTGTGAGCCGACAACATGCGAGCTTAAAGCGCAAGCTGCGTGCTTCAACGTTAGTCTCGACTGGTGGCGGCAGCGATCACCTACAGTCGTAAAAGTTCACTACAATAGGTACTTACATCTGCCTCTTTTGAGATGCAAGGAAAGGTCCTGAAGTGGTTGCCTTAGTGACAACGCTTGGCAAGTATATTATACAGGGTTACTGGTAACTCGACGTATTCCTTGCAGGACATTATAGTAGGGTACAAATGCAATAAATTAAGTCACCAAATGTTCTACCGAAGTTCAGCAGTTTTTGAGATATTAATTATTTTACGTTTTTATTTAAAAAATCCAGATTCAACCATATTTGCAGATGTGTTTGGAATTTTTGAACTTTTAATTATTAACGTAGATCTGCCATGGCATCAGCTATGATAAAAACTTAAACAATACATTCGCGCCGTATATTATTTTTAAATAGGCTTCAAATGGTTGAAAATGGGATATTTAAAAAAACATAAAAAACTCAAAAACTACTGAATTTCGGTAGAACATTTGGTGGCTTAATTTGTTGCATTTTAACCCTACTATGACGTCCTGCAAGGAATACGTTGAGTTACCAGTAACCCTGTAAAAGTGATCACTGTGTTTGTCAATTCCTCGTTTTGTCTGGCAGGGCTGCTTCCGCGCTCTTAATAATTTAAAATATTAATAACTTGCCGGACATCTGTTAAGGTAAAGAGGCCATGTCGCATGTGTTGGTGTTGCCCGTCAGCCCGTCCATGTCATATGTATGGATAATCGCAATGACGTCAAGGGAAGTGTTGAGGTGTTTCGTAGGGGTGACCTCGTGCCTCGTGACCCTACTGTTAGTTGTACGTTCGTGATGAGCACAGGGCCGTCATCGACCGCTGTTTAGTTTACGCAATATGCGGAACACGCTTAATGAAGCCTCTACGTCTTGAGACCTTCACTTGATATTTATTTAACAAGTTCGTGATGCGCCGCCGCGGCGCAGGTGCTTACATCACGATCATAATTACCGACACCCACTTCTCACAGAGCCCTCGCGTGTTCACATCACACACTACGCGATTTTCTCTTGTCATAGATTCATGGAATCCGTAGACGTCTCGAGTCCCTTCGAACATTAGTGTTCGCTTGAACACCAATGTTCGAAATAAATTACCTATCTATGCTGCGTGAATTGTGTGTCACTGTGCAGCTGTTAGTTGTAGTCAATATCGATAGCTGCCTTCACGGCTACATGATAATTGTGCGCGGTTGTGCAAACTCTCATGTACGGTCATTTGGCATGTGGAAGGTACTAAGTGACAGCTGCAGCGTAAACTTGGTCAAGTGCAGGTCAAGTCGTCAATGCCGCACGTCCTTGCTCAGTTTGTCGCAGTCCTTTGCTGAACGTACTGGATGCTCCCAAAAAGGGTTTTTTTTTCGGTTGTAACTACACCGTCACACAGGACAAGCTGATTTGAGGATATCATTGACGCTAGGTACTGCGCGTGGGGATACTGTGTTGTCAAGACCTCCTTAGTCCACAGCAAATTGGATTGCATGCGTGAAATTGACATTTCGAGAAGCTATGATTCGTACGTTTGTTCACCGCTTTGTTAGCTTTTAGAAAGGTTAACTAACATAAAAATAAACTAATGAAATAAATAAAATAATAATAAATATATATAATAATAAATAAGTCAATTAATGTGTTTGAATGTTAGCATGTTAGTATTTTGGTCAATCACATTAGCTGATATGAGATTTGACAGTTCTAATTGATTAGGCTTTCAGAAACCGGGTATTGTTTTGCACAAAGTTTTCGTGACTGCTAGAGGCTTCTCCGAGATGCGCGTTCACTTGTACAACTAGGAGTAACGGCAAGATCGCTGTGACGCTGCGGCGTCCGGCCACTGTCAATTCTTCGCTCGATTAGCACACCACTGCGTATCGTCGAGCGACGCGGATTATGTTATCGCCAGTTTATGACTCAATACGCTTCATGTATTCTCAATTTTTTGCTATTTGCGCATTCGTTACATTTTAAATCGGATGTCTAATTTCGTCAAGCGACTTGCGTCGACAGAAACGATTGATTTTGTTGATCTAGAATCTGCTACAAGAAAATTAAATTTTCTGTGACCATTGCTGTTTTATATTCCGTACGTTGAGCTCCACATAGAATAAACAAGCTCGTTGAATTCCGCAAAGCATCGTCGACGCGTACGTATATGTAAACGCATTTGCACACATTAATCAGGCGGAGGTGAATTTGCACGGCAACATGGATCGCGCCGAGTTTGTAAAATAAATAACGCGCGGGAAGGTCGCGTCGTCTGAGCGAGACATTAACAGCGCAAGGTTGTGACACGCGCAAGATCACGAGAAATGTTGGACACGCTCTACGGTTTAGCGAGATGAACATCAGTATTTCACTTCACTGGTGTAAAAATGCGATACCTACCGAGTAATTTGATCCGTCTGCGTAATAATAATACCTACCGTCAAATAGCAAAAGGCTACGTTAAGTTCGGAAGTGCTTGTCGTGTGTTTTGCAAAAGTTTTTATGAATTTGATTGTCCTTGCATTTAAGACTTAAGATGTCAGAGATTCAGAGCCAATTTATGTGACGTGTGCGTTATAACGTTTCAGGCGGTGTTTGGTGCGGCGCAGCGGTGAGTGCGTCGGCCACATGGGGCACGTGCGGCGCTCGCACTGCGTGGCTCTGGCGGCGCTCGGCGCGCTGCTGCTGCTGCTGCTGGCGCGCCTGCCGCCCGCCTCGCAGCGCCTGCCCCGCCTCGTGCCCGCCGCGCCCCGCGCGCCCCCCACGCCCCGCACCTCCACACCCGCGCCGCCGCACGCCAACCGCACGCAGCCCGCGCCTCCCCCCTCGCCCCCCTCTGCGGCTGACTCCACGCCCGCGCCGCACGTCGCACAGAAGGCATCCCCTGCACCCGCATCCCCCGCGGCGGTCACGCCGCGGCGTGACCCGCGCGTGGTGATGACGCGCGACGTGTACGTGTCCGGCCACGAGCGCCCGCACCCCGAGCTGTGCCCGGCGCTGGGCGCGCGCCTGCGCCTACTGGTGCTCGTGACGTCAGCGCCCGAACACGCGGCAGCGCGGGACGCCGTGCGCCTCACGTGGGGCCACTACGCGGCGCGCTCCGACGTGGCGCTCGCTTTCGTGCTGGGCTCGCCTCCGAAAGCCCTGCGCGCCGCCATCGACGCCGAAGACGCTCTCTACGGCGACGTGATCGTGGGCCGCTCCGTGGACTCGTATTCCAACCTCACGCTGAAGACGCTGTCCATGCTGGAATGGGTGGACACGTATTGCCCGCGCGCGCCTCGCGTGCTCAAGACTGACGACGACATGTTTATCAACATCCCGCGCCTGCTGGAGTTCGCGGTTGCTCCCGGGCGCGCCAACGCGACGCGCACCATCTGGGGCAAAGTGGTGCGCCGCTCGCTGCCCAAGCGCACCACCAAGTCCAAGTACTACGTGTCGCCGCTGCAGTACCCGGCGCGCGTGTTCCCAGACTTCGTGACCGGGCCGGCCTACCTGCTGACGGCGGACTGCGTGGGCCTGCTGCTGAGGGCGGCGCCGGCGGAACGCTACGTGCGGCTGGAGGACGTGTTCGTGACGGGCGTGCTGGCGTCGCGGCTGGGCCTGCGGCGGCTGCACGCGCCCGAGTTCTACAACAAGAAGGTGGCAGCGCACCCGTGCGCCGTGCAGCGCGGCCTGGCCATCCACATGGTGCGCTACCACGAGCAGTTCGACCTGTGGCGCAAGCTGCTGGACGGCAAGACCAAGTGCGCCAGCTAACGAGCTCGGCCGAGACAGACGTGATATTATATTTTTATTATTTTATGTTTTTTACGAAACTATATTTTTTATACTCGGTCCCCGGCGGGCCACGCTATTGCGTGCGAGCCGCGTGCCATACGAGGAAATTACTAGACATACTAAGACGAACCGCGGAACCGGCTCCGCGCCGTCCGGACCGACGGACGGTGCGGCGGAGTCTCGCTTAGATATATGTACCAAATGTTTTTGTATATAAAGTACAAAGCGTTAGCTTAAACTGTTCGCGCTCGCCGTGATCGTCAGCGACGAGCGCTCGCGCCTTGCTCCGCGCGCCGCGCCGCCCTGCCCCCCCCGCGCCCCCCGCGCCCCCGCCGCGTGCGACGACATTTTCAAACACATGACACTAAACGTTAGCTGGCTCACTGCTCTCTGTACCGCGTCGGGTGCCAGTGAGCGGCGCGGACCGCCGAGCGATGCGCTGGTAGTGATGTTACGTTGTAATCGATACACATTGTACACGTATTCTATTCGGTTAACTGTGCGTGCAGGTTGTGCCAGATGTAAATATATAGTATGTATGTACGTTGTAACGCATTGTTTTATTTTACATCCTGATTCCCTTTACTTTCATAGTCGGTGGAACGACGTATTATGGACTACATAACGATGTCAGTAACAATACAATATTAACGACCTAAGGTCCGTATTACAGAACGTTCCTTAAGTCCAGTTATATCTTTAATCAGTTGATCACTGTTATAAGTATAGAATCAGTACTTGAGCATCGGTCTTATTCCAGAACGGTAATCAATCCTATACTCTGCCGAATCGAGACTCAAATCGAGCCTCAACAAGAGATATGTATGGTCTATTTATCAGTCTGTTTCCGTGTACGATTTCTATTTTCTTTACAAACTTTGTTCCGATCTTCACAGGTTTAGAAATAGTACATTATGATAAAAGTGCTATATCGGTTATCATTACAGTCGAGGCGGTGTCAAGCGATAAGGGAGCCGAGAGTGATCAATGCACACGCGTTTCCTACGACGTTTTTCAACACACTTGCGAGGAAAATAACGGACTAAGGTCCGTATTACAGAACGAAACTCAAGCATTGATCTCTGTTTAAAACTAGTTTTGAGTAGAGTTTTAATTTTAGAACGTTCCTCAAGTATATATTCATTGATCATAGTTCAGCTGAGTTTGGCTTTATTCTAGATCGTTACTCAGTTCGTAAATTCGACTCCAAGCAGCGATTTGATCTGTAATTACCCAAGTATGGTCGACACCGCGCTTGAGCATAGATTGCCTTGTCAATTGATGTTATATTTTACTCTTTGTTGCCTGGCTATAATAGTTATTTTAAAGTTTTTCTTTATTTGTATTTACCTATTTAAATAAAGCCATCTAATTATTACATTAATTACGATACTTTACTTTAATAAATATATGAATAATAACGCTGATTTAAAACAAAATTTGAGTTTAACCTTTTTAACCCCCGACGCAAAAAGAGGGGTGTTATAAGTTTGACCGCTATGTGTGTCTGTCTGTCTGTCTGTCTGTCTGTGGCACCGTAGCTCTTAAACGGGTGAACCGATTTGAGTGCGGTTTTTTTTTATTTGAAAGCTGGTTTTCTAGCGAGTGATCTTAGACATGTTTTATTAAATTCAAATTCAAAGTTTTTATTTCGAATAGGCACAGTACATGCGCTTAGGAAACGTCTCGACAATTTAGTTGCACGGTTCCAAAAAGTAGATCCTATGGAGAAGAAGCCGGCAAGAAACTCCATGGATACTCTTTTAAAATAATTTGCTGTAGGTACAATCGGGTATTGTTACGATGCGGTGCTTAAAATTAAAATTATGCAAGAACAATGCAGGTTAGTGTAATAACAAGATACAAAATGTTAATAGTCGCGTAGCCGGAAAAAAATTACTTACGATAATACTAAAAGTTTTCGTTTTTGCTGATCGTGTAGATTATGTGCACTGTGAGCAATTTTTTAAAAGTTAGAAGTTTGATGACGGTGCTTTAGGTATGGTTTAGGTATTTCGTAATATTTCGTATAACGCAATGTACCTATATAGAATTAAAGTTTGAAATGTTGACTGTTTCATAATAAGAACTATCTTATTGTCATGTTGTAAAATTTTTAGAAAGATAATATATGTGGAACTACGAAAATCACAAAATCACTCTTTTTGTTTTGAATTAAATTTTAATATTTCTGAAATAATATTTTAAGGCTTTCAGTCGTTAGTGCTATACCTGTTGAACAAAGGACATTGTCCGGAATCGCCCTGTGCAACAAAAGTATCGGACATACACGATAATTAATTGTCTATTTTATTATATTAGTTGCAAATACTTTTGTAACACGGACTAGCTGCATGCCAAAATGTACATTAAAAAGTATTTTACGCGACGAATAACATTAATCGCCGCCATCTTCGCCAAACGTCATGTCGTGTCTAAAAAGATTAGGGATGCCCAATCGATTGTAATTGATCGATTTATTTTTTAATGAACTATCGCATATTTTTTAATTTGAATCACATTTTGAATTTATTTCAAATAAAGTGCAAATAGAAGCTACAATAAAAGCATTCAATCACCATTCCATATTCTACAGATTATAATTATTATTCCCTAAAAGTATAATGTTTAAAAAACCTAATTATAAATATTTTATGAAAGAGGTCATACTCGATATTAAATTGGTAGTCAAAGTCAAAGTCAAAGTTTTTTATTTCAAATAGACCAGATTTCAGGCACTTTTAAAACGTCACGACTAGGTGCACGGTTCCAAAAGGTAGGTTCTATGGAGAAGAGCCGGCAAGAAACTCCATGAATACTCTTTTTAAAATAGTAGTTCATTACAATTCCATTACAGTAGTGTGAGAAATAGAATGAGAATAATGCAGGTTAATGTAACAAATAAACTCACATAAGAGTAACAAATAGAAAAATATGCCTTCTATGATTGCCATAGCAGTTAAGAGCTGACCAGTCCCGACAGACGGCACCCGTTCACGAGCATGACGTGCACATCCGCATCGGTCAGCTCAACCATATTATAGGGAACTCAACGACCGGATAAACAACGCCACCATCAGCAAGACATTTAAGTGAGCACGACAGACTCATATTACCAGACAATAGGCAGTAATATGATATGATTATAAGCGTATCACTAATAGCTGCATGATGCTCATACTTTACAGTTTGGAATGAAGTATTGTAAAGCGATATTATTAAAATAATAACTATAATACAAAAACCTATTTTGCCAGTCCAGACAATAGTCCAGATAAAGTCCAGACATTGTAGTATACAAACTATGCGAGTGAAACGATGTAGGGCAACGTTTGGAATGGTCTTTTGAGGAAAGTGCCATAGCAGTTTCGAGTTGACCTGCTAACTGACGGTACATCTGCTTCAATCATCGCGGGGCTCAAACCTTATTTTAGGGAGCTCAACAACCCGACCGCTGCACGACGCTATCAATCAGCTGGACATTTGGGTGGGTCACAAAAAAAAACTCAAGAACCACCAAACGTTTACAAAATTCGTGTATATAAGGTCTAACATTATTAATCCGAAATATTTAAGGAGGTGAATCTATAGGTTAAAAACATGCCTTGTAGTAAATAATAATTAATATAATAATAAAAAAAATTACACCTTTGCTAAATTTAATTTTAATAATGTTGGTTTCACTTGGCATGAAACGTTTCCTCAATGAATGAACGCGCGCGGGGGCGGGCTCTAGTGCTTGTCGTCCGAGTTCTGAGTCTCCCTCTCTCTCTCTTACTCTGTTGTCAAGTAGCGGGCGGCACTGGTGCATCGTCGTACCGCCGAAACTCCGGTTCCCGCGCAAAAATATCAAACGCTCTGCGTAGGTCATTAACTCAGATCAGCTGCGTCAGAGTACGTACCATTGATAGATCTTATCAGAAATCCTAATTCTAAAATTGCTAATTCGACTGCTTAATTAGTTACCTACTCACTCATTAGCCTACCTAAGTAAGTACATAGTGCCGCCCAAACTCCGGTTCCCGCGTAAAAAAACAAACGCTCTGCGTAGGTCATTGACTCAGATCAGCTGATTTGGAGTACGTACGATTGATAGATCTTATCAGAAATCCTAATTCTAAAATTGATAATTCGACTGATTAATTAGTTACCTACTCACTCATTAGCCTACCTAAGTACATAGTGCCGCCCAAACTCCGGTTCCCGCGCAAAAAAATCAAACACTGCGTAGGTAGGTCATTGACTCAGATCAGCTGATTCGGAGTACGTACCATTGATAGATCTTATCAGAAATCCTATTTTAAAATTGATAATTCGACTGATTAATTAGTTACCTACTCACTCATTAGCCTACCTAAGTAAGTACATAGGTACGTACTCAACATAATAGCGGCATAGTAGGTACAGTGGCTTGGCGCGACTAGGGCGGTCGCAATTGTCGAGTGAGGCCGCGTGCAAACGACGGTCTTTCTTAAAACCTATTTAATTATTATCTACTGTACCCCTGACTGTATCCCTTAGTACGTACTTATGATTTATCTACTAAACGTCCTACTGTCTGATTCAAATTCTCCATCACACTTTATCAGGCTTTGGACTGACAAATTATTGACACAATAATTTGATTTAGATACCTACCTACCTGTCGTGTTTATTTGTACCTACCTACTTTGCATAGGTACTTAGTTATAATTTTTTCACGAGCAGGATAAAGAGTTCACGGTAGCTTAGCGGTTAAATCGACTGGTGTTCTGAACCAAGTCGCAGGTTCAAGTCCGGCTCGTGAGAGATATTTTTTCCCCCAATTTAACTTCGAGAGTTCGCCTCGCTTGGGTTGTCCTAGGTAATGGAAAGAGACAAGTCGCGACGCGACACAATGCACAACTGACTGCCGCGATGTCAATAAGTAGGTAGTGCGTTTTTATTGTAACAATGGTTAAGAAGGTACTGTTTTCAAGCGTTGTTATTAGAACACAATAAAATTATACTTTACCACTTCGTGTACGCATATCGTTGCGTAAAAAACAATCCGCATTATTAATTAGACTACTCGACAACGTAGGCCACGTGTAGTAACATCTACTTTTTGATATTTCATTTGTTTCGCACTGTGTCGAGTCGCGTCGTATCGTTTCGCGTTGCCGCATTTGTCGCTCACTCACGTCGCGGCGTCGGACAATGCGTCAATGGGTTAAAATAATAATAAATACCTAGGTACTTTGCGTTGTCACACATTTTTACGAAGTCGTAAAAAATTATAATTGTTATAGGTTTTTACTGCATTGTAGGTAGGTAGACAGGTTAAATAAGCTTACAAATTATTACAACAATGTTTTTGGCGTGTTTAAAAATTTGAATCAGTCTTATTTACAATGATTTAAATGTACATACCTAAGAACTATTTTATTTACACTAATTGCTGCACATATCCGCCTTGCTGTTGGACACAGAGGGCGGCACGCTTTATGACATGTTCTTGCACGCGCACTGAAGTGTCTCTGTCACTACTCATCACTGCGAAAGCATTCACAATCCGATTTCTTAGTTCCTCGGCACTAGATATTGTATGGCTATCGTTACCATAAACTAGGTCTTTAGCCCTACCTCACACGTGAAAATCTAATGGCGTTAGATCAGGCGAGCGAGCTGGCCAGGCAACAGGGCCGCCTCGACCTATCCAACGATCTCCGTACTCGTTTGTTAGGTAGTCCCTGACGCGCCTATCATAATGTGCCATCATGTTGGAAGTACATTCGTTGCAGGCAGTCGTACGTCGCCCTGCCGTGCGTCGCGCTCGAAACCTAGAAACACGTGCGCTCGCGTGGGCGCCTGCGGGGGGACTACTGCCGCCGCGTCACTAGCGTTTGATTTTCGGCTACGATCAATCAAAATAGGTAAACAGCGCGCGCGCGCCGCCGGCCGCCTTCAATGGCGTGTAGGTACTACGTAGTAACTGGCGTGGATGGATGTAAAAAATAATAAAGAGCCAGTAAATTTATCGTTATTTAAGTCATGTAAAATTTATTTATTTACTAACAATTAAATGGATAAATAAGAAATTTGATATTTGATATGAGTTCCTTAGCATTCATAGATGTACGTCTTAAAATATTTCGGATTAATAATGTTAGACCTTATATAGCTACCCTACATGGTACTCACATTCACAATTTATTAAAAATGTAACGTAATAAATGAGGCGATGGTAAAATAATAATAATCATTGAAAAAAAATAATTCGATTATAAATGTCAAAAGGATAAAATAAAAAATAATAATGTTATGAAATAATTACAATGATGCGTCTGTGACAACAGCGAGCGGCTCAATTCCAAGCATTTTTATCGTCCATATAATCTTTAACGTTATAGAAACCCTTTTCGCATAGTTTCTGCTTTACATAGGACTTGAATTTCTACGCGTCTTGAATATTGCTTGGAATCTTGTTGTAAAAGCGTATACTTTGGCACCTAAATGAGTTACTAATTTTTTGGAGCCTAGTCATTGGTAGGATAAGCTTATTTTTATTTCTAGTATTGACGTTATGGATGTCGCTGTTCTTAGAGAACAAACTGATATTTTTCTTTATATAAATCAAATTTTCATAAATATATTGAGATGCGACCGTCATTATACTAACTTCTTTAAATTTATCCCTCAGTGAATGCCTAAAACTAAGGTTATAAATTGCTCGAATAGCTCTCTTCTGCAAAACAAAGATAGTTTGAATGTCGGCAGCATTTCCCCACAACAAAATGCCGTACGACATAACACTATGAAAGTAACTAAAATACACTAATCTGGCTGTCTCTACATCAGTTAGCTGGCGTATCTTGTAGACCGCGTAAGCTGCAGAACTGAGTCTTTTCGACAATTTATCTATATGTGGGCCCCACTGCAGTTTCGAATCTAAAGTTATACCCAAGAACATAGTGGTGTCCACAAGATCCAACTCGTCTCCATTTATTACTACACTGGTTTTCACCGTCTTAACATTAGGTGTCAAAAATCTAATACATTTAGTCTTTTTCTCGTTCAAAAGCAAGTTATTAACATTAAACCAGTGCACTACTTCAGAGAGAGCGTTATTTACATCGTCCGTAACCGGCTGCTGCCGTTTAAGTTTAAATAATAGTGATGTATCATCTGCAAATAACACAATCTCCTGATTATCTTTTATAAGATAAGGTAGGTCATTTATATAAACGAGAAATAGGAACGGGCCGAGAATTGAGCCCTGCGGAACGCCCATTGTCACAACAGACCCCGGAGATCTCTTCCCATTGATGTCTACTTTCTGGTAGTTAGAATAATGCTGAAATGAACAAAACCTACGATTTCATCGTGATCATTATTCGGGGTTTTCTAATGGTCGTTTAGAAAAGTGTGTGGTTTACTTCTAACTAAACGATTATTCACAATAATTAATATAAAAATAACCCTTTTTTTGGGCTTCGCCGTAGTCGGGTAAAAAATACTTATCGTCACTGAATACATTATAAATGTTTTCTTTAAAAAAACAATATTGCAGACTAGATACAGTTGTCATTATGTATTAATATTATTACAAGTATAGAAGAGTGTTATTATAAGTAAAGTAGGACATTGTCATACTTGTAATAGTATTAATATTATCGTATGACAAAAGTTGATGTAATACAGTTTGTAACGTATGGCCATAGTAAATCTTGGGATTTATCGATAAATCGTATCGTATTTGCCACCCCTATTTTTGACGTCCCTAAATGGTCACTTGTCACTGTAAGTCCATAGATAATACATATTATAGGGAGATGCACTAGATAGTAGATAGCAGTGGCGAAGGGTGAATTTTCTTATAAGGGAAGCCGAACCAAAAAATGCTTACCTTGCTCAAGTGTGATGCGTGAATTCCAGTAACTACTCGTATAGCTGTGGCCCTGTGGCTGACTTCGAAATCTTGTACAGATGAATTGGCTTTAGCTCACTTTCACTATACATGTAAGCACTGATACATAGAAACAGTGTCTTGCAAGTATAATAAAAGTGGCTTTGAGAAAAGCCGTTTGGGGATGGATATGAGAAGAACATCAGCAGTCCGACTGACGCTAACGTCATAGAAACCAAGAAAACGTTCTTCGATTCCAGTTTCAGATAAATACCTAAATATTACCGTTAGTTGCTCCCTATGACTAACATCGGGCCTTTCGTCAATCATGACCGATACAAACTGAGCCTTATTTATTTCCAACTTTAATTTAAAACGAATGCGATACTTTGTATTAAATCATTTTGTATATCACTCGAAAGGCCAGAGAATGTGGGATTCTGTGTTGAGGAACATTGTTCCAAATGCGAATCGATTACGGTATCATACTTGCTTAAATATAACAACGTTTCGA
The DNA here is from genome assembly GCA_910594945.2 of Amphipyra berbera. Classification (NCBI taxonomy): domain Eukaryota; kingdom Metazoa; phylum Arthropoda; class Insecta; order Lepidoptera; family Noctuidae; genus Amphipyra; species Amphipyra berbera. Next base: position 15,649,985 of record OU343145.1, read on the forward strand.
TATAGTTACCGCGGTTATCGGATTTTCGTGGTGGCCGCGAAAAGCTAATTCTTTTTTACCTAGCAAAATTACTGTGTCGATGAACCGTTTCATTAAACTTCTATTCCGATCTACTTTTCTATTATGAACTTCATACCTACGTATTAGCAAAAAATGTTTCTATCATACGATTTCCGAAATCATGCAAAGATAAACAACTTCGGATATGTTTTTCGGTCTGAACATGTTTTTTGGACGAATTTGAAAGATTATTAATATCTTTAAATCCCGTGTGGCTCCATAAGCTACTAGAATCTGAGAATAATATGCAAGGAAAACAAAACAATTTATTTAATTTACAACTTCCCGTAAGCCAAGGGTATTTGTCGTACCTACCTACAAAGAACTGTTAAAATGTTTGAAAAAACCATCGCGTCGTTTGTAATTTATAATCATGTCAGGGCGAGCACGGCCTAACTGAATTACATGTTTTTTATTTTCAAAACTCAACTTTGGAAAGGATGTTTCCTCAGTCAACAAATAATCTGTCAGACAGCATTCTACGTTCACTAATGCCGCCATGGTATCGAATTTACTCAATGATAACAAAATCACTACTTAAATAACGACTTTCTAATAAAACTAAAAAATAAAAAAACTATCCTTACTTACCTAAATACCTATTTAAATAGACGATCACCAAACAAGACAACGCCACTAACCTTGTTTTTATTGCACTATCACTTCGCAAAACTATCACTAGTTTACACAAATAAATCAATTTCAACAATAATACATGAATAATGCTATAAGATTCTAAATTATGATACGAATATATCAAATCAAATGCAAATGAACAAGTGAAAACAATAATATAAACAAGCGCGAAAAAAATCTGTTGTGAATCTGTCATCCAAATATTACTATCTGAACAAATTACGAACTTCAGTAGCATTATTTCCATCTCGTTCTGGCGTACGCATTTCCTATCTCTGTCCTTATCGTAATAACTCGATGGATTGCGGCTTGCTATCGTCCGTATATCTAGCGGTGTTATGTTGCCTCAAGGTCACGATCGCTACAAGTGAAACTATGAATTAAATGTACTGGATTCCTGCCGCGCCTGACCGGCTTTTCTTTTGCGTGATTACAACATTTTTCCGAAAAAAATGTAGGCGTTTATTTATTTCTTTGATTGTTACTTTCATAAGCAAATGTTATACCTGCAATGTAACTTCGTAAATACCTAATTATTTGTTTAAATGATAATTGAAAATAATAGATACTAGTATTTGCCATATTTCGAAAGGGAAGCCGATAGGAATCGAGTTGTATGGAGCCTTCGCCACTGGTAGATAGTAGTCGCGACGCCACTCAAGTGTGCGCTGTTTCTATTTTTTCATTAATACACACAAACATTTTATCTCATTCCAAAACCTATGCTAAGAATACAAGTACCTATGTTAATTAGATTCTATGCATTTAAATGTTGCACTTACATACACTTAGGCTTTAGAAAAAACTGCATAGGTACCTAATTAGCTAGGTAGGTACTAAAAATTGCTAAATGCATTATGATATTGCTTTTCAGTTTCTTAAAAATCACTCGAAGCTATGAAAAACTATACCTATAATATTCGTTGTTATGGTTCGACTATAACCTCAAATTCTGATACATTTTTTGAAATATATCTATTCTGCAGCTAGTCCGCTATAAAAATAATATCTTAAAGGAGTTTACTAATGATCGACAATACAAAACATAATTTTCCGATGCTCTAGGTTCCAGGGCGAACATTGTATGGGCGCAGAGCAATGTCCTTTAGAAAGTTAAGTGCTGTGCTTCTTTGCTAATTTAATTTTTTTTTCGTAACATACGCAATAATGAATTAAAATTGATAAGATCGCTCTTACATGGCCTTTTCAATGCGCTTTTATACCACACAAAAAATTAGAAACATACATACTGTGGATTTTTTTTATATTACGACTAAATTATTGTAGCTACGGGCCGCCCGGCCCGCCGCCCCTCCGCCGCACCGCTCGCTGTCGCTGGCGTCCAGCCTCGCTTTCGCGCGCGAATTGTGTTACTACCTACTTACAAGTTGCGCGTTGTACCTAAGTTTATGCAACTGTTATTTATATAAGAGGCCCTAAAAGACAACTGTAATTTTATGAAACGAGCCACGGGTGTACATAGATAAATAAAACAAGGTATTAGGTTTAAGCACTATACTTAATCAATATTTTTTATCGAGTACTTATATTTTTATTTTTATCAAGTCATTTTTACTAGACAATTAAGTTATGTTTGCTACAGAGATTCTACTTGTCTTCAAAAAATAGCCAAGATACCAAGAATAAGTATTAATTGTTTTTAAAAACAGTGTTATAAAGCATTGGATTTACATTAGGTATAATTCTTTTATATTTAAAATTGTTTGATCTAATTCACTAATTAAACTTTATAGATTTTGAAATAATCACAATTTTTCGTTTCGTCGAAAAATATAGTGTCACTGTATAAGTACTGGTACAGTCATATGCAAAAGTGCATAAAGTATTAAGATTTAAATCGGCTAAATATACAACGATAATTATTTATTAACCCCCGACGCAAAAAGAGGGGTGTTATGAGTTTGACCGCTATGTGTGTCTGTCTGTCTGTCTGTGTGTGTGTCTGTCTGTGGCACCGTAGCTCTTAAACGGGTGAACCGATTTGAGTGCGGTTTTTTTTTATTTGAAAGCTGGTTTTCTAGCGAGTGATCTTAGACATGTTTTATTAAAATCGGTTCAACCATTTCAAGGTTATCAGCTGTTTTGTTAGCTGCGGTAGGGTTCCTAAACGCATAATGTGTATTACTTTACTTTCAAACATACGTGTGAAATAAAATTTGAAACACTCATGTATGCTATATAACTATGCAAGATTATGAAATTCTTGGTCTGATGCTGCAGCCAGGATAACCAGTGCACTAGTACACTCTTGAAAAAATAATAGCAGATATATGTCGTGTTTGGATTCGTTTTGATCAGTATTTGATTCTACATACAATGCAATGGTTGCAATTAACTTAATACTAAGTTTAAAAAGTTGAAAATAAAAATTAAATTAAAAATTTAAATAACCCCCGACGCAAAAAAGAACCCCTAAAAAGTATAAAATAAAATGTGTTTATTGGCCATTTAACTTTATTAAAAGTACCTAGTAATATTTTGATTCAAGTGTCGTCACGTCGGGGGACCGCTAACTAAATAAATTAAAAAAAAAAATAGAATACAAAAAAAGAAGCTTGGTAATGATAATTTACTTATGCAAAAATTACAATTTATTATTTTATTTTAATTTAATTAATTATTTTATTTTAATCACATATTTTTTTAAGTCAAATTCTAATTGACAATTCTAATCTTATTTTTTTTTAATTCTTAATAATCTAACTGCATTCACATAATAAATAAATATCTACTTAATAAATAAATAATAATTAAAAATTATATGTTTTTCCAATAATTGTTATAATATGAATTTATGATTGTTAATTGTTATAATATGAATGTATGATTGCATGCATGTTATTCTTACTAATTATTTTGTATTGCAAGAAATAAAAGGCTTTTTATTTTATTTATTTATTTATGTCAAACTTATATTTTTTATTACATTAGTTTGGTAGGTATTTAATTTATCATAATATCAATCAATCAATCAATCTTTATTTGTGAACATAGGTACATAAAAGGTCTTAAAGTATAAATCTTGAAGTGAACTCTTCATATTGTTCGACTGTTTAGATTAATATTTCAGTATACAGCCAAAACATAATTATAATTGATCACTGATAAGTTTATTCTTTCAAAGAAGTAACTCTTATGGACCTTAATACAAATGATAAGTATTCTATAATATATGTATGTAAGTAGTATCTGTGATATATGCTTAATGTGTTACTTATTTGTAAGGTACACTTGCAAGGTATGAATATACCAAATTGTACAAACGGAGTGTAAAATAAATAATATTCGTTGTATATGTGGGCGCAAATCGCACTGTATCGGCAGTAATTATCTAATATTGTTTTATTTTTATTATATTGTAATAAGAATGTCTGAAACACATGAAATTTGATATCGAAATAGTTATTTGTAAATATAAAGCTCTCTCTAAAATTAAATAAACGCTGTATTGACTATTTCAATATTTTGATAACATGTGGCATATAATTTGTAGATTAAATACCCAATATACTGTGTAAATGCTTAAAGTAAAATCTATTGTAATTAATGTCATTATTCTGAACCATATTTGATTATATTATGTAATAAATTATTATAATCTCAATTTTAAATGATATCAGCTTGCAGCGCCATCTCTTGGCAAATTGTGTAAAGATAACATTTGCTTATATTAAATAAATGTATTTTTGTAAAATAAATAGTTTAAAGATGTATAAAATTCATTACAATATTTGTTTTGAATATTAGACTATATTCCAATACTTATTTTGAAGGAATTTCATATCTTTGTCATAAAATAATTTGTAGATTGTTATAGCTATGTAATGTATTGTAAGAATAATGTAAAAACAGTTGTCATTCGACGGAACGGGGGATTCCATATCGAACAGCCGAAGAAGTTTGACCTTTTATATCTGACTAGCTTGTCCTTATTTTCTGATCTTGTGTAAATTGTTATATTGTGATATATTGTGAACTAAGTAGCTTCTGTAACTAACCACTAACCCAAATACAAGTACTCTCAGTGGTGGAGAGTCTATGTTGGTTTTATTTACAAAATACCCTCTTTACCTTCTGATAAGCAGACACTGGACTGAACTGTAATGCTATACTCAATTCTATCAAATTCTTAAACGGTGTGTCTGCGACATCAGAAGTGGGATAAAGAAAACACTACCCACTTTTGGTTGTTAAATCCATCCTGTAATTATTGTCATAGAATTTTCCCTGTAGACTGACTGACAGAACAATGAGAACGAGAGGTGTTATATCCGGTGAGTCGTTACCATTTTACTATGCCTAACTGTTACCTATTATTGTGTTATTAATGTTATTATTGTGTTCCTGCAGTGTCTGCCCAATGGGTTTCTGTTGGAATTTTAGTGTCATTGTTTCGTTGAATAGCATCTTGAAGTTCGTCTCAAAATTGTTAAGATGGTGCAGGTTGGTTGAATCTACTCGTGTAGGCTGTGGTTGTTGAAGTGGGTACTGGATTGCGATCGCGTTGTAATTTTACATTCGTGTCGTTTTTATTTTCCTTTGTAGGTTTCATAAATCAACCGTAGTTCCGAAACGCCTATAATTCCTGAAGACTCTTTCTGAACAGGCCCCGTCGACAAAAATGACTGTAAGGTTGTGAGATCATTGAGGTTTGAAAGGTTTTGTTGAAATTCCGTGTTGAAAGATTATGATTCTACGTTTACCCTACCATGTTAACTTAGTAGAATGTTCTCACGTCATGATTTTATGTATTACGATTTTGTTCTTAATCGTGAAATATAAGGAGTTTATAGTAGCTCGAATGGTTAAACACATCGGTTTATAAAAAAATAAAAAAGTTTTGAATTATTGTTGTCATATGGCCTATAATTCGGTAGATATCACCCACTATGGATAGGAAGCCCATCAGGATTGGGCAGCTTAATCTCGCTGGATCAGCGCTCGCCACGAACGAGCTTCCCGCACTTGCCCAAGAGCTTGGCCTCGACGCAGTGCTTGTACAGGAACAGTACTCGGGGGCCTTGGGCATTGCACAGTGCGGGGCAGACTCAAAGGCGGGGCTATACCTTCACCGACGGGACATCGCGTGCGCCGCCCTTCACCATCTGAGTGGAGAACATTGTTTTGTGGGGCACTTGGGTAAGTGGGACCTGTACGTGATCTCCGCGTACTTCCAGTACAGCGACGACATAGACCGCCACCTGCACCACCTGGAAGCTGTTATGACCGCACTCCGCGGCAAACTAGTATTGATCAGCGCTGACTGCAACACCCACTCACCAATGTGGTTCAGCGAGCCTCGCCACTACGTCGGACGAGGCCACGAGGCGGAACACAGGAGGACAAGCCTTGAGGCATTCGTTGCCGCCCACAGACTCACCATTCAGAACGTGGAGGTCCAACCCTTTACGTTCAGCGGCCCGAATGGTGAGTCCAACATCGACGTGACGCTGACAACGCGGAGCGTCCGCGCCGCGAACTGGACTGTGCACGACGGCGCCAGCGCAAGCGACCACCGGCTGATTACCTTTCAGGTGGATGCAAACACTTGTCCATCGCGCAGCAGCGCTGCACCAAACAAAGAGCCGGTGCGCTTTCGGGATCGAGGTGTGGATTGGCCTCGTTTCCAACAGGCAATCCATGCGCGCATGGGAAGGCTTGACTTCGGTAAGCCTGCATTCTTCGTCGCAAGGGACTTTACTAGGGTGATAGAAGATACAGCGTGGAAGTGCCTTGGTGTTGAAAGGCCATCGAAGGATGCTGGGTATGAATGGTGGAGTCCGGAGCTTGAAAAGCTTCGGAAAACACATTGCAAGGCCAGGCGTAAATGGCAAGCATCGAGGAGGAACGGGGGTCTAGGAGAAGAACGGTTAAGAACGACCTTTCACGGTGTGCGTGCGAGATATACAGGATGACATTTAATTCATTGGCAATATTTTAACCTCGTATTCTATCCATGATACTTATTCATTTAAGCAAATAATATCATGTATTAAAATTTTCAAATTATTAATTTTAAAAACGTGATATATCTTGACATTTACCTAAATGAAGTCCGAAATGAATGAACACAACAAAAAAATAAAAAATAAAAATGCTAATCAAAACTTCAATAAATTTAAAATATCAAGATGCGTCCGCGCTAGTTTACTATTTTACTACGCGGTATTATTACTTACGCTACAATGCACGAGTACGAGCGCTCATTCAGTAGGTATGTCCTTCAAAAGAAATGCCGCCAAAACAGTATTCAGCGAGAACAAACTTTTTACCTAATCGGGGCCTCCCGCGCGCGGCGCTAGGCAGCGGGGGTGTCCTCGGGGGACGGGGTATGCACCCGCCCCCGCCCCTGCAAAGAAATGCAAGTGCGTGGGCGCGTGCGCCGCTTCAGTTACGAGTTTAATAGGTCAAGTGCGTGACGTGTAATTCGCGAAAAATTCTGTGAACCGTAAACCGTAACTAATATGCCTCGACCACGTAGTGCAGTGTACACGAACCAGCAATACCTGGATATGGTGTTATTTTACGACCGAACGCACAGTTTGCCAAAAACCCGTCTGATGTTCCACCGCCGCTATCCCGATGCACCAATCCCATCAAGAGACCGAATTTTGAGGTCAACTCAAAATTTGCTGGACTTTGCATCGTTTCACGTACCAACTCATGCCCAAGCGCGTGGTAGAGCACCGGTGTACCCAAGAACCCTGCATCGGCAAATAAAGCGGTACTTCCAGACGAATCCACAAGCCAGCACAAGGCAGGCAGCGCGACATTTTCACGTCAGCCAGTTTTTTGTCTGGAAGCTGTTAAACGCCTCTGGAATGCACCCTTACCACTTTCAAAAAGTGCAGGAGTTGGTGTTGGCTGACTACACGCCCAGGGTCCGATTTTGTAATTGGCTATTACAGAACCTTGACAAAAATATCCTGTGGACAGATGAGGCCACGTTCACCCGACTCGGGCTGTTTAATGTCCACAACGAGCATTGGTGGGCTCAGCGTGGGCAGAACCCTCACGTAAATCGGAGGCATGCCTTTCAAAATCGTTTCTCGGTGAATGTGTGGGCAGGCATAATTAACAGCTGTGTCATAGGTCCCTTCTTTATTGAAGAGAGACTGACCGGAGAACGCTATCTCCGGTTGTTAGAGACCTCTGTAGAAGAGCAGCTGCAGAACGTGCCTGATAGCTATCAGTCCGAGTTGTACTACCAACACGACGACGGAGCCCCAGCACACTACCAGCGAGATATTCGCGCCTTCCTCGACCGGAGATTCGGCGAGCGGTGGATAGGACGCGGCGGGCCTGTACCTTGGCCGGCGCGGTCACCTGAGCTAAGGGCGTCAGCCTTAGACTTTTTTTTGTGGGGTGAAGTTAAAAGACTTGTGTGCGAGCAAGAAAGTGAAAGCCGCGAACAGTTAAAAGAAAGGATTGTTACGGCTTTCGAAATTGTTAAATCGCGTACATCTGTGCTACAAAACGTGAAGGTGAACCATAGGCGCCGTGCTGAGCTGTGCGTACAAAAAGGAGGTGAACACTTCGAGCACCTCTTAAAGTACACGTAGGTAAGTGCCTAAGTTGTAAGTTTAATATTTATTTCTTTCTCTAAAAAAAACCTTGCTCTAAATCAAACGCAAATCTTACATACCTACACAAACGGACAGATCGAAAACAAATTAATTATCCGGTCATTATTAATCAACTTTAACTTCACTTTCTTTTTTTTTTCTTTCACTTTAACACCAAAAGTATTAATGTGATAAAAAAAACCACTCAGTTATTTGACGTGAAACTGCTACGTGTGGAATTCAGTTTTATTATTTAAAAGTGCTCCCAATCAGCTGTTTCGCCAAAGTTCACGCGCGGTCAGCGCATTATGTAGGTATTTTACTAAATAACTACATACACACACGCACTCGCCGGCCGCAAAATAAATAAAAGTCTAATGCTGTATCGCTCAAACCGCGCCGGTAGGTACCGCCCTGCGCTCCGCCATCGCGCGATCTCTACAAAAAACGTATCAGCAGTCAGCCAGCAGCGCTTGATATAACAGACGCGTCACTCATTAGGCATTTTGCTATCGAATTTAATTGAGATAATTTTAGGGATAATAATTTTTCCACTTTAGCCGACTTTAATGCAGAAAAAATACTGAAAAAATAAGTAATTTTTAATGATATTACAATGATTGGATGTAATTTGAAACTCTTACTAACAATAACTTTTTTACTTTGAACACCAAAGTAAAAGTTTAAATCACTTCCAATTTTCCAATCTTATTTGTTTTTTTAAACATTTCCAACGGTAATACTTATTACTCTTGGAGGTAATGTGCTGGGTGCGTTTACAAACTCAAAGCTTACCTACCTAAATCTTTCTGTGCGGAAATCGAATTCGCGACACGAAACGCAACGCAGCAGCCACTAACTCAGCCACTGTGCCAACAGTGCTAACAATTATTACGTAGCACAACTCATTATTGTGTCATTATGTGATATCTGCCATATTTCATTGTTTTATGCGCCGAAGTGGCCCCCATTTTTTATTTTCTTTCTCATGAATGTATGAGTTTGCAGCTTATTCTGTCTGCTTGACAGATAGCGGTTTTTTGACACCAGACTGAATCAGTCTGCTTGACAGACGGAGGGCAGATAAACGTGTGCTACTGTGCTTCGTGATTTGCTGCTCTCATGATTTTTGTTATTTTCGAAATTGCTTTCTGTCGTGATTCTAATTACTTTCGATCCTAACTAAATTTAATTTAAGTACAAGTTACACGTTAGTTCCGTAAGAAAATCGAAGCTGCGACACCGTCATTTTAAGTTCGCGACCCAAACCAACGCGCCGCGCCGCCGTCGGCGCAGGCGCTGCGAGGCCCACGTGCCGTTCCCGCGCAAAAAATGAATGGAGCGTGTCGACACGATGGCGCGTGTGTGCGTGCGTGTCACACGGCGGCACCCGTACATTTTAAGTAGCGCGCAATCACAATTTGATCCTTTTTATTTTTTTGATCAGTTTGGGAAAACCCTGGGTTATTATTTTTGAACAGTTTACTAGCATTAGTTATTATTTGTTCCTCAATTAGATTCTTGGACTAGAATATTGCCACTGAATTCAATGTCTTCCTGTAGAAAGGCAATGGAGGAGGCGGAGCTCGCTCATTTCAAGAAGATTGCCGACTCCGGCAACAGCGACCCGTGGGGCCTGGCCTACCGCGCCGCCAGTGGTAGGATGAGACCGCCCACAAACGTTGTGAACGGCATGCTGCTTGCGGAGGGGTACGCCAGTACTGTGGGCGATGCCTCGACCGGCCTGTTGCGCGCGCTGTGCCCGGACGACGACCCGTCTCGGGACACGCCTTACCACGCGCAGGTACGTGTCGCGGCCTCGCTCATCCCGTCGGGCCGAGCTGCGCCTCCTCTTTCCCGTGGGGACCTGGGAGGAATAGTTCGCAGTTTACCGAACACTGCGCCGGGACTGGACGGTATTAGTGCGCGAATATTGAGGAATGCCTGGACTGCCGCACCCGCGGAATTTACTGCGGTGTACGGTAGATGTGTGGAAGAGGGTGTGTTTCCGGATGTGTGGAAGGACGGTCGACTTCTTGTCTTGCCGAAGGGCAACGGTAAGCCGTTGACTGACCCCAAGGCTTACCGTCCGATCACTCTACTACCTGTGCTCGGCAAGATTTTGGAACGGGTCATGTTGAAGTGCGCTCCCGAGATCGGCAACCAGATCTCCGCCTCCCAGCACGGATTTTCTCAGGGTAGATCGACAGTAACGGCGCTGCAGGACATCATTAGCTCCACACAAGTGGCTGCCAAATATGTGCAGGCGATTTTCTTGGACATCTCGGGCGCCTTCGACAATGCCTGGTGGCCCATGATCCCGACGAAGGTCAAGCGGGGGGGTTGCCCGCCCAACATCTTCCGGATGTTGGCGGACTACTTTACCCGCCGCCGAGTTGGGCTATTCGTGGGCGATCATACGGAGTGGAAGGTGTCTACTATGGGGTGTCCACAGGGCTCGGTGCTAGGTCCCACTCTATGGAACATATTAATGGACGACTTGCTTCGATTGCCGCTACCCGGTGGTGTGCGTATGGTTGCATACGCTGACGACGTGACCGTCCTGATCGAGTCCCAGTCCCGTTCTGGGATCGAGGCAGCTGCCAGGCTAACACTGGACCTTGTTGCGGCGTGGGGTGCAAGGAACAGGTTGGGGTTCTCCCCTGCTAAGTCATCTATGATGACGATCAGGGGAAAGCTCCAGCGTGCCCCCATCGTCAAGCTCGCCGGGGATTCGGTCAGGAATGTCCCGTCGACCACAGTGCTGGGGGTGGTACTCGACGCAAGGATGTCCTTCGCGCAGCATGCGGTGTCGATAGGGGAACGTGCGGCCAAATGCTTCGGGAAGATGTCACGAGTGTCGGCATCGTCCTGGGGCATTCGATATCCAGGCCTCCGCACCCTCTATAAGGGCACTTTCGTAACCACGGTAACGTATGCTGCCGCTTGTTGGTATAGGCGCGCGACACTCCACGTGGTCCGCAGCGCTCTGCTTAGATCCCAAAGGGCAAGCCTGGTACTGCTGACGAAGGCGTACCGGTCGACCAGTACCCCTGCGTTGGCAGTGCTGGGTGGGGTCCTTCCGGCAGACCTCGAGGTCATCCGTGCTGGGCGGCTGGATGAGGAGCGTCAGGCCGCGGTCGCAGCGCAGGTGGATCTGAGCACTCGGAGGCGAGAGCTCGGCCGCCGTAGGAAGGTAATCTGGGATGGAACAGTTGACGTATGGCAGGAAAGATGGGCTAGCGAAGAGAAAGGACGGGAACTATACCGTTTCTTCCCGGACGTGTCGGTTCGTCTCAAGTCACATTGGGTCGAGCCGGACTATCAATCGTCACAGATCCTCACTGGTCACGGGTGTTTTAGGAAAAGACTGCACGATATGACGTTATGCGAGGATAGTCTGTGCTTTTGCGGTATGGAAGATGAAGACCTACACCACGTGCTGTGGGTCTGCCCCCTGTATGAGGAGATGAGGCAAGAGATGATGGATGGGATCCGCCGTGAGGAGGCGGGTCCGATTTACTACTGCGACCTCGTGAGTTCACCGGCGAACTTTAAACGGCTGCATGCGTTCGCGCACGCATGGCACGACGCCCGGAGCGCGATGGACCGCTAACGACGATCGCTGGGACCCTGACTTTATTCAACACGGAATACGGAACACAGAACACGGAACTCGGAACATATGGAACATACGGAACAACGGAAATACGACAAGGAGCACACAGAAGACACGCCAAGGAAGAAACGTGAAAACAGAAGACCGAAGGAAGGAAATATATATATATACTCGTGACAGTAGCACACCCAACTGGGAGAGGTGCACCAGGGACACACATGGTTAACTTGTAAGAGATCAAGCAGCGCCTGCGGACACTAAAATAAGATGGCCAAGGGTGCTATGTCCGCAGCCGCCTCACGATTCGGCCCGTATAACAAGTGTTGGAAGGGCCATGGGAAGGTGGTGGGAGTGTCCCTATCTACTATCTAGCGAAACCACAGCCAAGGGAACGGGCTTGGGAGAATCAGCGGGGAAAGAAGACCCTGTTAAGCTTGACTCTAGTCTGGCATTGTAAGGAGACATGAGAGGTGTAGCATAAGTGGGAGATCGTTCGCGCGATCGTCGCTGAAAAACCACTACTTTCATTGTTTCATTACTTACTCGGTTGGGCGGAAGCGGTGCGCGGTCGATAATATCGGCGAGCGCACGGTGTTTCGTTCCAAGCGTGCAGAGTGGCGACGTGGCGGCAACGCTCGTCGCCGTACAACTCCCGCGTGATCCGGTTCGAGGACACTGCCAGGCGGGTAGTTTGACTGGGGCGGTACATCTGTCAAAGAATAACGCAGGTGTCCTAAGGCCAGCTCAGCGAGGACAGAAACCTCGCGTGGAGCAAAAGGGCAAAAGCTGGCTTGATCCAGATGTTCAGTACGCATAGGGACTGCGAAAGCACGGCCTATCGATCCTTTAGTATAAAGAGTTTTTAGCAAGAGGTGCCAGAAAAGTTACCACAGGGATAACTGGCTTGTGGCAGCCAAGCGTTCATAGCGACGTTGCTTTTTGATCCTTCGATGTCGGCTCTTCCTATCATTGCGAAGCAAAATTCGCCAAGCGTTGGATTGTTCACCCATCAAAAGGGAACGTGAGCTGGGTTTAGACCGTCGTGAGACAGGTTAGTTTTACCCTACTGATGGCTTGTCGTTGCGATAGTAATACTGCTCAGTACGAGAGGAACCGCAGTTTCGGACATTTGGTTCATGCACTCGGCCGAGCGGCCGGTGGTGCGAAGCTACCATCCGCGGGATTATGCCTGAACGCCTCTAAGGCCGAAGCCAGCCTAGCCGAATCCGGCAAGGATATGCTCACTGTGGAGCCCCGAGAGTCGGGAGGCTCTAAACAATGTGACTTTACTAGTCGCGCTTCACCACGTGAGGTGCGACGTCGAAGCCCATTTGGATCGCGGAGATCGATGCTGTCCGTTTAACGCGTGCATCACGGCTCAGAAGGTCCGAATTTACCTCAGTTCGATGTCGGGGCTCGGAATAGTCTGTAGACGACTTCCGTTCCTGGCGGGGTGTTGTGCTCGGTAGAGCAGCGTCGTGCTGCGATCTGTTGAGACTCAGCCCTACGCCAGGTGATTCGTCCGAGGACGATGATAAAAACTACTATACATACGACGCTTCATATGTGTATGACAGCAGACACACACACTCTTACATTTTTGTATTACTTGTTGTGTGTGCGTGTGTGTGCGCGTATTTTACGTATTTTATGTCCCTGAAATATGGTATCTATATATAATAATCATGCGCGCGCGCGCTTTTATTATATACACTTACTTTACGTTCATCGACATATGATTCGTACAAAGAACGCGCGCGTGCCGTGCTATATATATAGTTAGTATTGTGAAATATAAGACTTGTGATAGTGTTGTCGCATTGTCCGCGTGTATTGTAACATAAAAAAATTTAAATACACGAACGAAATTATGCATTATTTTAAACTTGAGATTTCCCTTTCAAAGAGTTTTAGAGAATTTATTAAACGAAAAAGCGCGAAGCCGAAACGAACGCGAGTGTGATGGCGGCGATGGCGCGAACGCCTTCGATTTAATACACGAACCGCTGTGCGTCTGCCGTCGACATCGAGGCTCGCCTTGTGTATTTTTTTTTTAAATATATATTATAATTTAAAATCATTATATTATGAAATAATACCATGTAGGGTACTAACCAACTAATTCGTGTTCCACCTAGAAAATTAATACACGAACGGAATCCGTTTTAATACACGAACCACAAGTGTGATGGCGGCGGCGATGGCGCGAACGCCTTCGTTTTAATACACGAACGGGATCCGTTTTAATACGCGAACCACAAGTGTGATGGCGGCGGCGATGGCGCGAACGCCTTCGATTTAATACACGAACCGCTGTGCGTTTGCCGTCGGCGTCGCGGACCGCCTTGATTATTAACATAGGTAAAGTCTCCGATTTATTATATTTGTTGTTGCAGTGATGGAGTGTTTTGATTGAGGGGGGGGAGGGGGGAGTCGGAGGGAGTGTTTTGAGTGAGGGGGGGGGGGGGGGGGGGGGGTCGGAGGGAGTGTTTTGATTGAGGGGGGGGAGTCAGAGGGAGTGTTTTGATGGGGGGAGTTGGGGGGTCTTTGGCGGGGGGGTTGACAGGGGGGTTGGAGGGGGTGTTTTGACGGGGGGGAGTTGGAGGGAGGTGTTTTGATTGTGGTAGTGGCGATAGTCGTTAAAGGATCGATGCAGTGGGTCCGTCACTTAACTTCGAGAGAGTGGTGTTTGTGTCAGCGTCGCGGCTCGACTTTCGATTTAACACACGAACCGCTGTGCTTTTAGCTGTCGGCGTCGCGGACTGCCTTGATTATCAACATAGGTAAATCTCCGATTTATTATAAATATTTGTTGTTGCAGTGGTGGGGTGGTGGGGTGGTGTGTATAATAATACAATATTATAATTATCCTGTAACAATGTAAGGTGTTGCGTGTGCGTGTACCTACCACCGACCCCGACAATTCCAACGAACGAAAGCCTGGAAACCGAGAGGGTGAGGGTAGTGCTATGTATGTGAATGCGTGTCTGTGTATGTCTTACTAATTATTTTCCACCGAGCAGGTGTATTGGCGGGGTAGGGATTAGGGGGAGGGGTGAAGGGGGGCGGGGGTAGTTGTAAGGGAAAATGTTTTGTGAGCGCACCAAGGGGTGTGGGGAGCTTTTTTAGTGTTTTACGCCACCGACTACATCGAACATCGAACTGAAGCCGGGATCTTTAGGAGCGAGGGGGGAGGGGGAGGGGGGAGGGGGGGAGGGGAGAGCAGAGGAGGGGCGGGGCGCAATTGGCTTGTGAGCGCACCAAGGGGTCTGTGGAATTTCTTTCGTGTTATTCACCACCGACCCCATCGAACTAAAGGGGGAGGGAGGGTTGGGGGGGTGAGGGGGGGTTGGTAGTTGCGTAAGGGGAAATGATCTGTGAGCGCACCCAGGGGTGTGGGGAGCTTTTTTAGTGTTTACACCACCGACTCCATTGAACATCGAAGTAAAGGGGGACGGGGGGGGGACGGGGGGTGTTGTGTTGACGGGGGGGGGGGGGGGGGGGTTGTGTTGATGGCGGCGGTGATGGTGGCGGCGGCGGCGATAGTCATTAATGGATGGATCGATGCGGTGGTGTTTGTGTCTTAATACTCTTTCTTTTTCACTTACCCCCACCCGACACGGTGCAGTGGGGGGGATAGGGGGGATAACATGAAATTTGGGGGTGCTGGGGGTGAGGGGGGGATACACTTATGGCGGTGTGCTGGTGATCCAGTGGTTATCCAAAATAATAATTTAATCAATAAAAATACCGTATACCGTGGTCGTCGACCCGCCGACGGGATCAATTTTTAGCTACGCTATATTGTCATGCGACGCGACGTCTAACTCGCCGAACGGTTGAGGACGACGGAGCGCGCGTGTGGCGCTTTCAACAGATGTGTCGAGGTGAAGTGATACTTTACAACGAAAAACGACATTGCGGTGAACCGCGGCGAGAGTTTTGTGCGTTTGTTGGTTTTTGGAGTGTTGTGTGTGTGTGTGTGTGCGACAGTTTTGTTATTTTGTGAAACATGCTGCTGCAAGAAAAACGAATGAGGTTGCGAGTGTTTCTGCTTTTTCGGTTATTTCATTGTGCTCGTTGTGTACTTGTACATTTGAAACTTCGAAAATTAAATAATACTACAACCGCTTTCGTGTGCGTGGGGGGGCTGCGCAAAAGTAGACTGTCTGTCACACGAATGCTTTAATATAACCTCTACGCGCTCAATGTGTTGCCGTTAAGCTGTTTGTTGCGTCGTTGGTTTTGTATCATCTCCTCTTCACTCATTATATTAACTGTGTGGACCGACGGATCGTATTTTATACGTGTCCGTGTATTGTAACGGTCGTTGTATGAAACAATATTTATAACGTGGCGTAACCGACGCTCGGACGCGTATAGTGTTCGCCACGTTGTCAATGCTTATATTATTATAATATGTGAGGCGCTCTATAGATTCCGGGCGGAATCGTATATGATGGACGCGAATGTGTTAACAAATTATATATGTGAACTCGTCTCGGTACGAACGTTCCCAATGGGGGTTACTCTGTTCATATTCTTTACGAACGGTTACGCCCTTATGCACGCGCAGCGCGTTTGACGTGTTGAGATATATGCGTTCAAACGTTCGCGCGTGCGACCCAAAAATGTTATAATATATATATGTTATATTTATTTATACTTACTTACTTGCTTATTATTATTATTATTTTATAGTAGTAGTAGTAGTAGTAGTTAGTATAGTAGTGTTATAATAAAATAATAACGTATATATAATCGAGCTCGCCCGATTGCGTTTGCGTCTTTACGATCGTGAACGCGCGGGATGAGGATCTATACGTGTGTTGCGCCGCCGCCGCCGCCGCCGCCGCCACCGCCGCCGCGATTCGTCGTGTGCTGTGTGTGCGCGTGTGTGTGTGTGTTCGTGTGTGTGTGTGCGCGCGCGTGTATTTCTTTTGTCGAAGCTCCCTGGTTGATCCTGCCAGTAGTTATATGCTTGTCTCAAAGATTAAGCCATGCATGTCTCAGTGCAAGCCGTATTAAGGCGATACCGCGAATGGCTCAATATATCAGTTTTGGTTCCTTAGATCTTACTCAGTTACTTGGATAACTGTGGTAATTCTAGAGCTAATACATGCAATCAGAACTCTGACCAGTGATGGGATGAGTGCTTTTATTAGATCAAAACCAATCGACGGAGGGCCTCGCGTCCGAAGTCGTTAATTTTGATGAATCTGGATAACTTTTGCCGATCGCATGGTCCAGTACCGGCGACGCATCTTTCAAATGTCTGCCTTATCAACTTTCGATGGTAGTTTCTGCGACTACCATGGTTGTCACGGGTAACGGGGAATCAGGGTTCGATTCCGGAGAGGGAGCCTGAGAAACGGCTACCACATCCAAGGAAGGCAGCAGGCGCGCAAATTACCCACTCCCGGCACGGGGAGGTAGTGACGAAAAATAACGATACGGGACTCTTACGAGGCCTCGTAATCGGAATGAGTACACTTTAAATATTTTAACGAGGAACAATTGGAGGGCAAGTCTGGTGCCAGCAGCCGCGGTAATTCCAGCTCCAATAGCGTATACTAAAATTGTTGCGGTTAAAAAGCTCGTAGTTGCATTTGTGCGCCGCGCTGTCGGTGCACCGCATCCGCGGTGATACTGACACGTTTGCGGAGCATATCGTCGGTGAGCCGGCGGTAATACGCCGGTTCAATATCAAAATCCTATCGCGGTGCTCTTCAGTGAGTGTCGAGGTGGG
Organism: Amphipyra berbera; assembly: GCA_910594945.2. NCBI lineage: Eukaryota > Metazoa > Arthropoda > Insecta > Lepidoptera > Noctuidae > Amphipyra > Amphipyra berbera. Next base: position 15,667,635 of record OU343145.1, read on the forward strand.
CCGACAATTTTACTTTGAACAAATTAGAGTGCTCAAAGCGGGCTCAAAATGCTGCTTGAATATTTCGTGCATGGAATAATAGAATATGATCTCGGTTCTATTTTGTTGGTTTTCAGAACTCCGAGGTAATGATTAATAGGGATAACTGGGGGCATTCGTATTGCGACGTTAGAGGTGAAATTCTTGGATCGTCGCAAGACGAACATCAGCGAAAGCATTTGCCAAAGGTGTTTTCATCAATCAAGAACGAAAGTTAGAGGTTCGAAGGCGATTAGATACCGCCCTAGTTCTAACCGTAAATATGTCATCTAGCGATCCGCCGACGTTACTACAATGGCTCGGCGGGCAGCTTCCGGGAAACCAAAGATTTTGGACTCCGGGGGGAGTATGGTTGCAAAGCTGAAACTTAAAGGAATTGACGGAAGGGCACCACCAGGAGTGGAGCCTGCGGCTTAATTTGACTCAACACGGGAAATCTCACCAGGCCCGGACACCGGAAGGATTGACAGATTAACAGCTCTTTCTTGATTCGGTGGGTGGTGGTGCATGGCCGTTCTTAGTTGGTGGAGCGATTTGTCTGGTTAATTCCGGTAACGAACGAGACTCTAGCCTGCTAAATAGGCGTCGTCATTTAGGTGTGCGTGGCTCTGTCACGCAACTCACTGGCGACGTATTAAAATTCTTCTTAGAGGGACCGGCGGCTTCGAGCCGCACGAGATTGAGCAATAACAGGTCTGTGATGCCCTTAGATGTCCTGGGCCGCACGCGCGCTACACTGAAGGAATCAGCATGTTCTCCCTGGCCTAGAGGCCCGGGCAACCCGCTGAAACTCCTTCGTGCTGGGGATTGGGGTTTGCAATTATCCCCCATAAACGAGGAATTCCTAGTAAGCGCGAGTCATAAGCTCGCGTTGATTACGTCCCTGCCCTTTGTACACACCGCCCGTCGCTACTACCGATTGAATGATTTAGTGAGGTCTTCGGACCGACACGCGGTGGCTTCACGGCCGTCGGCGTTGCTGGGAAGTTGACCAAACTTGATCATTTAGAGGAAGTAAAAGTCGTAACAAGGTTTCCGTAGGGGAACCTGCGGAAGGATCATTAACGTGTTGTAACGCAAAACGTGTGTGTGTGTCAATTGATGATGACTACACGATGCGCGTGAACCGATAATATAATATCCTAAACAAACACAGAAACAGTTAGAGGTCAGACACGCGTCCGTTTTTCTGTGTGCGCTCATAATTTGAGCGTGTGCGAATTTCTGGACGAGTCGATCTCGCGTCGCGTCCTAGCACGGCACGTAGACTGGTTTAAAAATCCGCACCACGAGTGCCGTTGGACGCGTTCGTAAATATGAAACTAAAAATAACGCACCCCTCTTATAAGCGGTGGGGATCGCGATATTTTTTTATTTTTTATTTAAACAAATAAAAATTTCTTTTAAAAATTATTTATGTAACACAATTTTACTGTACCCCGCACACACACACATTAACATGTGTGATGGAGGGGGGGGGGGTAATATTTAAAACTATTACCCTGGACGGTGGATCACTTGGCTCGCGGGTCGATGAAGAACGCAGTTAACTGCGCGTCATAGTGTGAACTGCAGGACACATTTGAACATCGACATTTCGAACGCACATTGCGGTCCGTGGAGACACATCCAGGACCACTCCTGTCTGAGGGCCGGCTGTATAAAATACAAATGCCACATTGCGTTGAATTGCGCACTTGACGGTTCTATGAGTGCGCCGCCGCGTTCGCTTCGGTTGACGCGAGCGTGTCTCACAGTCTGTTCAAATATAACTCTCTATACAATAAGACATTTGTCGAACGACGTGTCGCGCTGATGTTTACGTGTGAAGTGTGTATCATCTATGTGTTAATATTTGCGTGTACGCGTGCGGACGTACAAAGAAAAGCGGTGAGCGTGTGACTCGACTCTCCCCTTGCCGGGATCGTCGTCGAACACGCGCGCTAGCGACTCTTCGGTCTGTGATTAAAAACTAACCAGAGTGGGTCGCGTAGCGTTCGAATCGTTATATTCTTGTCTGCACACTAAACGTTCACGTTTTATATTTTTATGTGTGTGTGTGTACATCTTTGCGGTGATCATCGTTGAAAGCGCGCATCGCGTCGGGAGACGCGTTTTACAAGAATGTCTACGATTGTATATTGTTTAAGTAGGCGGACTCGACGTCCGAAGAGCGCATCGACGCCGTCGTCGTTCTGGTCAGTAACTTGTTTTCTGGTCGGTTCGGTTGCGTCGTCGTAACGCTGACGGATATCGCGTCTGCCTCATTTTTTTATCGTTGGCCTCAGATCAGGGAGGATTACCCGCCGAATTTAAGCATATTAGTA